>CM057454.1:878162500-879412500 GCA_016271365.2 Neoceratodus forsteri | reverse complement strand
GTCTCCGTTTTTCTGATCTTCCCCTGGGAGAGGATCCGGGCCCGGGGGTGCGACCTGCCGACCCGAGGGCAGGGGAGAGAGGAGGAGGCGGTGGGGACCATATCCTTTTAATGGTGTCCCACCAGTAAGTGAAGAGATCCTTCACTTCCGCATAGAAGACCCGACGACGGCTCCACAGGGCCTCTGGTAAGGCGAGGGGCCCTGGGGTTTGGCGAGGCCGGGGTCGCCCATCTGGTCCTCGGGCTGCGTTAAGTCCTCCTCAGTCAACGTCTCCTGACCGACGTCGGTCGGAGGCGTGGGAGCCCTCTTCTCAGGCGGAACGGACGCCGGTCCCTCAACTGGTGTCCGCTGGGATGGTTTGGCCGACGACGGCCATTCGGCCGACAACAGCTCCAGGGAGGAATGACGTACGGCCGACGACGGTCGGGCCGGCAGGTCTCTTCAACGGTGTGAGCTCCAAAGTTTTGCGAGGAGGCACAGAAGACTACCGGACGTCGGGAGCCAAAGGGCAGGAACCCGCCATGATGATGGTGGTGGCGCTCCCGGACTTCGCCAAGGCCTTGGAAGAGGAAGCAGCGGCACTGGCGGACTTGGCCTGAGAAGAAGAAGGCTTTCTTACCGCAGCCGGGGGAGGCTGAGAGCTGGCACTGGAAGGAGAGCGGTCGGACCGCGAACTGGAGCTGCAGGACTCCGAAGCCCTGGACGGGGACCTGGAAGGGGCCTTCTCCCTTCTTTTCTCCGCGTACTTGTGGGATTTGGACGAAGATTCCCCCTTGGAGGACATGGTCTTCAGTTTTTCCTCCAAAAGAAAAGCCTGTAGGGCCTTCTGACGTCAGATCCTGGTTCAGCTGTTGAAGCCCTGGCACAACGAACAGGCCCGGGTATCGTGGTCTGGGCCCAGGCACCTAACACAGGCCGTGTGGGGGTCCTTGAAGGGGATCGGTTTCCCGCAAGCACACTTGGAGGGATGGCCGGAGGTCAGAGAGGACATCAGCAACAATCTTGCTTGAAGAAAAAAGAATTTCCCGGAGGACAGCTCTGAACCACGCGTTGCGCGCTAGACTGGAACCGAAGGGTCGAGACATGCAAGTCGACGGCGGGACCGACGTCGGGGGCGGTCCTTGCTGAAGATAGCTAGCTAGAATTTTTCTGTGGGGTCCTGACACCTGCCCGGCTTCAGTTTTAATGGTGTAACCTGCTGCAAGAGCTGAATCTCGAAGTAAGATCGTAGCGTTGTGACCACTGACTGGCCATTCCCCACTGAAGGGGACGCATGTACCAACAAGCCCAGCGGACCACGCTGGTGCAGGCCACCATGAGGCCCAGGAGGTACAGGGCACGACTGCCCAACCAGAAATGATTGGGCAAAGGAGGAAAGAACCTCGGCCCTGTCCGCCGGGAGCCGAGCTCTGGCTCGAAGAGAGTCGAGCTCTGCCCCGATGAAGTGCATCACCTGCTTCGGCACGAGTTCCGACTTGGCCTCATTGATGAGGAGGCCAATCTGAGAGCAAACCTGGAGAGCCAGATCTCTGGACCACTTCACCTCTGCTCTGGAGGGGGCTGCAATCAGCCAGTCGACCAGGTAGGGGTACACCCGGACCCTTCGGCGCCGGCAGAAATGCTGCCACCACGGCCATGCATTTGGTGAAGGCCCTGGGAGCTAGACAGAGGTCAAAGGGTATGGCCCGGAATTCGTAAAGAGATCCCTCCGCTCTGAAGCGGAGGAATCTCTAATGAGACTGACGGATCGGGACGTGAAAGAACGCGTCCTGGAAATCCAGGGAACAGAACCACATGCCTCGTTTCAAGGATGGGATTATCTGAGCCAGAGTGACCATCCTGAAGGTCCGAGACCTTAGGAACCTGTTCAGGTTGTGCAGATCGAGAATGGGGTGCCAGCCCCCCCCCGTCTGTTTTGGGACCAGGAAATACCTGGACACAAACCCCGGGTCTGGAGGAGGATCCGCCACCTTCCCGATCACCTCTTTTTCAAGGAGCAGGGCAATATCGGCGGGCCGACAGTGAGGCTTCGGAACACGTGGCCCCCAGGGGGGCGACTGCTCGAAAGGGAGGGGTCTGCTCGAATTCCAGAAGCAGGCCCTTTCCTACCACCTCCAACACCCAACGGTCCGTGGTGATAACGGCCCAGGCGGAAAGGAAGTGGCGGAGCCGTCCCCCCACGGGGGGAACCCAGGGAAGGTTGACGAGGTTGGGGGCGACACCCCTCAACCCGATACTGGGCAGGCTTGGAGGAGGGACTGGCCGAGAGACCTCCTGGGCCTTTACCTCCCTGCTTCCTGTTGGAGGAAGCCACTGGCTTGGGTTTGGGACGCCAAGCGTGAGCCTGCAGGCCCTGTTGCTGGTGCTGTTGGGCCAGTCGTGCCGCAGGGGCCGAAGGACGAAAGGGCTTATGCTGTTGCTGACGGCGGCCATTGTCCCTCTGGGTGGAGATGACAGAGTCCAGAGTGGCGTTGGACTTTTCGATCCGCTAGAGGTGCCCCTCCACTCCAGGGCCGAAGAATTTAGTCCCCAAGAAGTGGACGTCCGCCAACTTGTGCTGGGTATCTGCCGTGAAGGTGGATATCCTCAGCCACGCCCTGCGGCGCATGGCCACCGCGGCCGCTACTAATCTGGCACAGGAATCACCCATGTCCAGAGCAGTCTGAAGCTGCTGCTTTGCCACCGTCCTACCCTGGTCCCGCACCTGACGGACCGTGGTCTGCTGGTCGGCCGGGGGATGAGCGAGGACCTCATCCAGGATACCCACGAGGGCATGGGAGAAGTGTGCCATCAGCACAGCCGAGCTGGCCTGTCTGAGGCAGAGGGAGAATGCAGCGAACACCTTGCGCCCGGCATAGTCCAGCTTCTTGGACTCTTTGTCGTGGGGCTTATCCACATCCCGAGCATTTCCGGAACGCCAGAAGATGCTATCAGTGACTAACCCCTCGGCAGAGGGGTGTTTTGAGAAACCGGGCAAAGAGCCTGTAGGGACCGCATACTTCCTGGCCATCCTGGCCAAGGGCACAGGACAGGAAGCAGGCCACTGTCAAAGCTCCAAGGCTGGGCCGACAATGGCCTCAGCCACAAGGAAGGCTTCCGTGGGTGAATCCCCTTGGTCCAGTATCTCCATCAGGAGATACTTGGCCCGTTTGGATACGAGCTCGAGCTGCATCCCGGTAGACTCCGAGATGAGCCGAAGCAGACCCATGAAGGACGATGGGCTATCGTCCAATGACTGGCCCCCGGAGGACTCCAGGTCGACCTGCCTGGAGAACAGGGAGGAGTCGTCATCGGACTCAGAAGAGTCTGCGAAGAGCTGCCTCGGGCACTGAGCCACCCTCCACCTGCCGAGGACGGTCGGGAGTGAGGGTGACTGACAACCTGTGGGGCAGGCCGTGACCCGACCGAGAATCTTTGGTCGGTGCTACAGACTTCGGTTGTGGAGGCGGAGTTTCCACCACAATCAGTGGGGCAGCTGGTTTCGGCCGAACAACCGGCCCAGAAATGGGCATCTCTACTGCGGCATGCGGTTGCTCCGGCCGTTCGGGCGACAGCCACTTGATGGCCGGGGGATGAATCGGAGTCGTTGATTTACTCCCGGACAACAGTAACTGCTGCCACATAAGCTCCTCGTAACGCAGACGCAATTGGCGTTGAAGCCTCTCCTCATCAGAGGAGGAGGAACGATGTCGCCGCTTACTTCGGTGCAGAGACAGAGACCGCCGATGTCAGCGGGAACGGCTTGACTGAGATGAAGTCCGAGACCCTCAGTGTAACCGAGGGCGGGGGACACCCGCTCTTCCCTCGGCTCGGACAATAACTGGGGACTGCCTCCCCGAAGATGTGGGCACATCCTCGGTCTCCACCGGGGGAACCGGCGAAAAGGGGTTATCGGCTTCACCAGGCGACAACCCGTCCGATGGGTCGAGGAATATCTCAACTGCGTCGACGGGAGTCTCGGCAGGCTGGCCTGGTGGGGGCACCGTGAAGCCAGCGGTCTGAGCTGCAACCTTGACCGAAGTAGACGGTCGGCTGTCCAGGGAAGGAGACCTCTCCCGCTCCCACGAACGCCGACGGTGGGACTTACCCTACACTCCCTCTTCTTGGGCCAAGAGGAATGTCCCGATGGCCCCTCTCCCTTCGTGGAAAGGGACTGGGAAAGCTCCTTGAACGAAGCCAAGTAAGAGGAACTCAGAGAGAGCAGGATAAATGCTGCGGCCGAGGAGGAGGAGGAAGATGCGGCCTGGGCAGCCTCCTCGAACGCAATCATATGCTCGAGCTGATGAGCCGAGCTAGCCGCCGGACACCGCACAACCAGAGCCTCTTTTGATTTTACCAGCAGGTAACGCTTCTCGGGGCGCCCGAGCTTCAATTGGGAAGTGCGATCCTCCAGGACGGTGGCTGAAAAAGAGCAGCACAACTCGCAGACCTGCGGGTCGTGGTCTAGGCTGAGGCAGTAGACACACGTGGAGTGCAAATCCGTCCTGGACATCTTCTGCCCACAAGGGCACCTCCGAAAGCCGGGGATCGATTTGTCCATCGCAGCCACGTGAGATAATGAAGACCGAAGTTTAGAAAACTTCAAAACTAGTTTCGGACGAACCGAAGAGTTAGGATCCAGTCTAAAATGCAAAGCGCAAAGGAGGGAACCTGAGCTTCCAAGAGGCAAGGAAAATCTGGCATCATGGGGCGGAGCAGAGAGTTTTACCACCCGGGTGGGTGGGAGGAGCCAGCTTGAAGACCTTCCGGCAAGATTTAAAGCGGCAAGGAACCTGCCAATAAGTGTGGATGAACAACATATCCATGCCCCTAGAATTGGGCAATTCTGCATTGGATGGGGACGAGAAAAGATCCAACTCTGGTGTGCCCTATATGTGAAACAGATCTACCACCTCCTGGAGTAGTTTCCATTCGTGGACTCTGGCCTGAGACTGACAGACTGTCTGCGATGACACTGGCCACTCGTGGGACATGTACAGCAATAAGGTTTGCGCCGTGTTGCAGAACCCAAACCGACACCCTCATGACCTCCCTGCAAAGCAGGAAGGAATGGGTGCCTCCTTGTTTAAGGTAATACATCACCGCGGTATTGTCTGTTTGCAACAGCATAGTACCCGATGGAATCTCCTATTGGAAGGCCTGCAAGGCGTAAAGAACTCATCTCCAAAATATTTATGTGGAGATGAGCTTCCTGGGGCGTCCACAAGCCCTGAGACCTGACACCGTCGAGGTGTCGAGGTGTGCTCCCCAACCTGACAGAAGCGTCCGTGGAGAGTGTCACAATCTGAGACGGCGCAATAAAGGGGGACTCCCACCGATGGGTGCTTTGGTTCGAGCCACAACTGATCTGAATTGGGAGCTGCAGACTGCTTCTTCGGCATTGTACTCATAACAGCCACTGGGTCACCCGTATGTGGAGACAAGCTAGCAGGACTGTTGCAATGGCCGCAGCCATGTGTCCAAGCAGGCAAAGGATCAGTCTTGCTGGGACAGTCTTCTTTGTCAAGATGTCCCTTATGAGGGATCTGATGTGTTCCGTTCTGTCCTGGGGCAAAAAACTTTCCCCTGGATGTGGTTCAGAACTGCACCTATGAACTGCAGTCTCTGCGACGGAACCAGGTGTGACCTCTCCTGATTGATGATGATGCCCAACGACCCGAAGAGGGAATGAGTACAGTGGATCGCGGACATCAGAGCCTCTCGAGAGGGTGCCATGAGGAGCCAGTCGTCCACGTATGGGAAACATGTAGTGGCCTTGTCTCCTGACAGCCTCTGCTACAACTGCCATGCACTTCATAAATACCCGAGGTGCCGAGGACAGTCCGAAGGGGAGGGCTCAGAACTGATAATGACGACCCAGAAACTCGAAGCGCAAGAATTTCTTGTGCGCTTGAGCTACAAGTATGTGCAGGTAAGCATCTTGCATGTCCAGAGACGCTAAGAAGGCGCCCTGCTTGAGCATGAAAATTAAACCTGGAAGGGTCACCATTTGGAAGCGTTTGTAAAGGACCGAAGCACTGAGGTCGCTGAGATCCAGAATGGGATGAAGGTCCAGTCTTTTTGGGAACCAGAAAGAAGTGGGAATAATAACCAGCACCTCTCTATTTCCGTGGTACATGCTCTATAGACTCCTTTCCCAGAAGCGCGAGCATTTCCTGCTGTATGAGCAGTGCGTCCTGACCCAAATAACGGGAAAGCAGGGAAAATCTGGAAGGTGGGTGGTCGAGGAATTCTATAAAGTGTCCTCTATCGACCGGTAGGCAGTTATCTGCCATCCTGAGAGGTGACCAGCGATGTGACCCCCAAACAATTCTTCCCGATGATCCAGAGGAGGGGCCGGGGTCAGGGAAGGAGTCATGTTGAGGCAGCATTACTCCCTGCAGGCTGGGTCGGTTTGGTGCATCTCTGACCTAGGCCTGGGGAAGACTTAGACTGGGCCTCATGGCTGAAGTTGCCCCTTTGCTGCTGGCCGGAATGTGGCTGCTGCCATAGTTGTCTGCCGTGAAAATGATTCTGTTTTCTACGAAAAGAATCAGATTTGGGCTTGTACATGGCCTGTATAGTCCTTAATGCCTTTCCGGCGTCCTGTAATTTGGTGATCACCTTCTCTGAATCTTCACCCAATAGAACTTCGCCGGTGTAGGGGATGTCCAGCATATTTTTCTGGACGTCCGGGGTAAATTCGGAGACGTGAAGCAACGAGCGTCTCCTAAGACAGACGCCTGAGGCTGCTCCACTTGCTGCGGAGTCCACTGAGTCATAAGCGGTTCTCAAAAGCTGGGTCCTCATGTCTGACCCAGTCTGAAGGAGGTTCAGAAGTTCCTCCTTCTGCTCGCCATCCGCAAGTGCCTTGACTAGGTCTTGACCCTGTTCCCATAGGGCATTCTGAAACTGAACCAGATAGTTCAGTGACTTAATGGAGCACGTAACCGCTGCGTACATGCGCCTACCCAGTGAGTCCAAGTGCTTGGACTCTTGGTCCGGAAGCTGTGTACTCAAATGTTGTGGTCATTCAGACCTGTCATGAGAGGCCGTAATGACCAGGGAATCAGCCACGAGTTGTTGCACCAAGTACAGGTCCTCTGCAGGGGCCCTGTACAGGCGGTCGGCCTTCTTCGGCACCACAGGGTGGAGTGTGGACGTTTCCATGTGGCCTTGGTGACGTCTGCGAAGGTGTCCACCAAAGGTGGCAGCACAACAGGCTTAGGATCCTTCTGCCGAAGATAATGAGCTAGTTGCTGTCGCTCGGGCTCTAGGTCTTCCCTCTCCCATCCCATGTTCTCCTGGATGTGCATCATGATTTCAGAAAAGGAGGGATCATCCGGAGGTAACCTGGGGAAGTCTCGTGGGTCAGGTGATGGGATGCTCACTGGAGAAGGAGACCTGGAAATATAAGAAGTGTCAGGTCTAGAGTCATCCCACTATAGTGGACAATCTGGGTCGCTTAGGACTGGGGGACCCTGAGGGAGATCCTGAAGGGGGGCCTCTCCTTTATTTTTATCTGCCCCTAGGAGGTGGAGTAGGTTCCTTGGGGGTCGAAGGCCTTCCTACTGGCCCCTGGGGAGTAGGCTTCACTGGGACCACGTCTTTTTTGATTGTGTCCCACCAAAAGGTAAAGAGCTCTTTAACCTTCTGAATGTTCATACCGCATGACTAACCTGGCGTCGTGGTAGGACTGTCACCGGCATTGGGCGTCTGGTCAAAGGGCATTACTAGATCAGGCGAAGGCCCCTGTGGAAGCCCGGCATCCTTGTTGTCACCTGCCTGGTCGTCAGGCAACATCAGATCCACCTCTGTTGAGCTCTGGCGACCGGTATCCACCAGTGATAGAGAGGCAGTCTGCTCCTGAGAACGTTTGGCCAACGTCTGGTTCAACGGGCTCTTAATCGGAGAAGGGTCGGCAGCCCGTCTAGTGTCAGTCGTCTGTTTAAGGTGCTTGGTCTTCCTCGGACGGGGGTCCGGTCCCCTAAGACACTGGGAGGCCAATCTGGCAGTGGGGTCCCAGCGTCTGTCCGAGGAAGCCTCAGCGATTTTTGAAGAGGACTTGGACCGGTGACAGTCAGAAGACTTCACAGAAGCCGGGAAGGGGCTGGAGAAGGGTCCGAGGTCCTGACAGGCTTGAGTTGATGCAGAGAAGCCGAAGAGATGCCTGAAGTCCTAACCTTAATGAGAGGGGGCTGAGAGCAAGCCCTGGATTGAGAGCGGTTTGAGTGTGTGGAGCTGGAGCTGGTGCGCGACTCCGAGGCCCGGTTTGGGGATCTGGACCCGGCCTTCTCCCAGTGCTTGTCCCGGTGTTTATGGGACTTAGAGGTAGACTCACCTCTGAAGACAGGGTCTTTATCCATAATCTTAAGTCTTTCTTCCAAGAGAAGCCCCTGAAGTGCCTTCTGGCGGCAGATCTGGGTGCAACTATTGAACTGCTGGCAAAAGGTGCAGGCCTTGGGTGTTGTATTCCGGTCCTAGGCACCGCAGGCAAGATGAATGCAAATCCTTAAAAGGTAACTGTTTGCCGCAGGCACACTTAGAGGGGTGTCCTGAGGAAGGAGTTGGAGATGCAGATATTTATCAGAAATGCTGGAAGTTCTAGACGTAGTTCGCTGATGCGGGACCAAGAGGCCGATGCTGGCGAGTCGACAGCGGGAAAAGAACTGGGGATTCTGGGGGACCGCCCCATTTTGTATAATGCCTTAAGTCAGGGACAGGGCCGACGTAGGGGCGGTCCCCACTGGATACTGCTATTTAGAAAATTTCTGTGGGGTCCTGGCGCCTGCCGGCTTCAGTCCTACTGGTGTAACCTGCTGCAAGAACTGTTTGTCGAAGTAAGATCCTGTTTTCTTAGGAATGTGGATATGTTGTTCATCCACACTTATTGGCAGATCCTAGCAGTTCTCTGGGAGGATGAAGGCAAGGTGCCCACCCTCTACTTGGGAAACAGAACAGAGAACTGAGGCCCCAAAACCAGCATCATGGAGTGACTCAAGGTCGATGTGGTAATGGGTAATGAAGGTGTTTGCTGACTTCCAGGTAGCAGCCCGACAGATTTCCCGGATAGGGATGTCCCTGGAAGCAGCCACCGATACAGCAGTATGACGAGCAGAATAAGCTCTTATCCATCCCTCTGAGAGGCTCCATGCCCACCAACTCATAGCACAGACTTATGCAAAATGTAATCCACCTTGCAATAGTCCATTTTGCTGCAGGTCTGCCAGAGGCAGCTTCAGTGTAGGCGACAACAGTAGACACACGCAGTGTGGGGATTGATGCGCAACATTTTCTGGCCGCATGAACACCAGCAAAACCCAGGGGAATCCTTCCTCTACCAGGCAGTACTACTTGTACAATTTAGTTGATTCCATCCTAAGGACGTCCAAGCCTGCTATCCTGTCTGATCTCCTCAGGCCGGCCATTCCCACAAGGAATCTTAGATCGACTGATCAGACCTTACTATCCATCCCCTTTTGTCAGACAAAAAAGGGCATGGGCTCCTTCCATCATGCTGCCCCACACCTATGGAACCTACTACCTCAGGATCTAAGAGATGTCTCCACTCATGTGACTTTTAAGAGCAAACTCAGGACTTTCCTCACTACTATGGACAAATGTGTTTGCTTTGACCCTACCTGATCCGCTGCATTTGTACTGTTTCCTCATTGCTAGCACTTTTGCCTGTCCAAATGGGTGTTCTATACTGTGCCTTGTATTTAATGTTGCCTTAACCTGTTTCTTTATAAGCCTAATGTTAGCTGTTGACAATTGTAAGTCGCTATTCTACTCCATGACATTCTTATCTTCATCACAGCCTCTCTCACTTAACCCACTGCTGCTCTCCCTTCTGTAATATCCTCTTCCCTTTTGCCACTCCCCCAAACTCACCTTTACCTGTTCCTACCTCATCCATGCCCCTCCTTAGTCCCCACCCTCCTGGCTGTGCTTAGTCACCTCTCACCTACTACCGCCTACTCCACCGTCTACCGACCCCCTTCCCTGCCCTGCTGTCTCTTGGTTCCACTGGCTCGGCTTGACTGACACTTTTGCCGCTATTGCCGTAACTCCTCGCCTCTATCCCCTCTCACGGCATCCTCCTCTCTCCCTGCCTCTATCGGTTCCACCAACCCGGCTGTATTTTCCTACCTCTACCGCTGTTGCCGGTCTGCTGCAGCTCCCCTACCACCTCTCTTCATCCTGCCGGTCTTTCGGCTCCATAGAGCCCGACAGCGAGGTTGGTACCTCACCCGCTGTTGCCGTGTCTGACGGCACCTCCTTTCCACTTAATCTCTCCCTCCCATCCTTTTGCCAGTTTTCCCTTCCTTGTGTCTTTTCTACTGATGCCTATCCTCTCTTATTTTCTGTCTTCTACTACTCACATTTTTGAGCATGTTCCATGATCAAGTGCTAAAGTATATTTTTGTTTACTAATGTATGTTACATTGCCATATGTATTTCTCTGCATTTTTTGTACTCGTCTTAATAATCTGGCTGTACTCTGTGTGTTGTAATTGTACCTCCCGGGTCGTGCCTGAAAACAGTCACTTGCTGACTAGCGCACTTACCGGGTTAACAAAAACTAAATAAATAAATAAATAAAATACTTGTCTTCCATAATCGAAGTAGGAGAGTTACAGTCGTTAATGTGAGCTAGAAGTAGTTTCGGAAGAACCAAATGTTTAGAAGCCAGGGCCTACAAAATTCAGGAGCACGAAGGAGGAAACCCGAATCTTCCAGCGGAAAGAAGACTTGGCTTCATGGGGCAGAGCCCGCTTGAAGACTTCCGGCGATCCTTAAAGGAAAAGAGACATGCCAATAAGTGTGGCTGAACACCACAGCCACGACCCTAGAACAGGTTTTACACTGCTACCCTGAAGAGAGTGGGACATGTGGGTCTTCTCCCTTTATCTAATAGCCATGGAGAAGTTCATATTTGGCTACAAGACTCAAGACTGGTATTGTGCCCTTATCCAAAGTATACAGGGATGCCCTGGATTCCTCATGGTAGAGGTGCAGTAGTGCCCATGGCGAGTAGTCCAAAAAGACACGAGGAGGGTAGCCCTGTCCCCACCCCCCATCATGGATTGCATTTAAAGGTGGGACACTGTGAGCTCAGTGGACCTGACCCCCCAAGAAGTGAATTCATGACAGCATCTGCCACGGGGAAGGCTTCCCCAGGGCAGTTGCACCATTCAAGGACATCTGTGAGCAGGTACCAAGCCTGCTTCTGCTCCAAAGGAGACCAGTAGATTCAGAAATGAGACATAAGACCCATAAAGGAAGTAGGGCGCTGTTCTGTCGACAGATCCTTTGCTGACTTAAAGACCACTGGACGAGAGTACAAAGAGGAATTCTCAATCTGAGGATGCATGGAAGAGATGTCGACCAACAGTCTCTCCAGTGAGCCTCACTGGATGGTCAGCAGTGAAGATGACTGACAGCCGATGGAGAAGACATGAGGCTAGGCAGACCTTAGTTGGAGCACTGGACTTCAGCTGTTTCAGTGGCGGCTCCACCAGAACCAGTGGATAGGCCGGGGCAAGTCTGAGACTGGACGGTTCAGCTCCTGCTGAGGCCGAGAAGGATGCAGCCTCTGTGGCAAAAGCCAAGTCTAACGGTCATGGCTGAAGCTGGGACAGGCTTCACTGCGGCGAAAATGAGTTGTTGCAACATCAAGCCCTCGTAGTGTTAATGCACCTTGCGCCAGAGCTTCTTTGCCACAGCAGGACGAGAAATAGTGGCAGAACCACATGCCAGAGTGCAAGCGTCTATGTCGATGTGGGCTGCTAAACTCGGGACTCCCGAAAGCGGGACCAAGACCTTGATAGTCGGGCCGCCACTGGCAGATCTCACAGAAGGCCAACGAGAGCTGGGACTCCTCCTGGTGTGGAAGCGCTTGGGTGATAGGCAGTAGAACAGACTAGTCTGTCCCGCCATGAGTGAGCGGTAGGACTGGTGTCCTAGACAGGGGGGCGATGGCCTCTTCAGGCGACAACGAGTCGACCGGTTAAAGAAATAACTTGGCCGGAAGACTGACCTGCATCTCAATCAACTGGTCTGATGGGAAGACCGTGGGTCCACTGGCCTGGGTCGAAGAACCAACCGAACTCAAAACCTCCGGAGAAGCGTGGGAATCAGAGTCCTGAGAGCACTCCAGATACCACGAGCAACAGCGAGAGTTTCTTGGCCTCCTTTTTAGATTTGGACTTTAAAATCGTCCCTGTGGGGCCAAGCACAATTCTTTGAACACCTCTGTGAAGGAGGCATCAAAGGAGAGCGGCAAAAAGGGCAAAGCTGAGGAAGCTTGAGCTGTGGCCTAGGCTGCAGCTGCCTTAAATGCCTCATGCTGCTCGGCATTCCCCGAAGCCGTGGAGGCCATTTTCAGAATCTCAGCACTGACTTTACGTTGTCCATACCACAGAGCTGAAGAAATAGTCTAAAGATGAGGTTTATGGAAAAATTAAATTTTTAATAGGCAAAGCACCTTCTCAGCGAGTGAGCGTATGGTGGCAACCTTCTTCCAGCAGAAAGGAAGTTCTGATGTCACGAGGTGGTGTCAAGGAAATTACCACCCAGGTGGGTGGGAGGAACCAGTTTGATGACATTCCGGCAAGCTATAAAGAGGAAAGGAACACTGTCTGAAGTGTGACTAGAACACCATAGCCACATCCCTCGAACCAGATATTACTGGTGCAACACCTGCCTCAAACACAGAGATGAACAATCCCTCTTCAGCATGCAAAATTATAGAGCACAGTTGTCCATGGAGAAAAACATCACACTAGTCCATGCTGTGGTCAAGGGCAAGGCAAGTGTGGCATTTCAGATGTTGGTCCGATGCTGCGAGTATGACCCCACGGAAATACGGACGCACTGGAGACTACAGCCTTTTTTCTTCTACCTCTTCAGACTCTGCATGATGATGGACAATATACTACAAGAAGAAGAGAACTACTCTAACTGCTGCCACACTACAAACTGAGCCAAAAACCAAATGGGAGTTAAATTCAGCATTGAAACAGTAGTCAGCATCGTAAGAGCAATAAACAGTGGCGGTACACTGAACAGCTGCGGACATGGTTAACGATTTTAGCTGCTCCCACAGCGTGCCATGGTGGAGAAAAAACTAAGGAAGGTGACCAGCATCTATTACTGACTAGCTCACATACATGACCTCAGTATGTCAGCATTGTGGGCGTCGCCATCAGCAATGGCCGTCTCCTACCTGGAAAAGAATTTCCTCCTATGGGTCATACCACCTCTGACTGAGACACATTAGTGTGACTGAATGCAACAGATTATGGAAAGAAAATGTTTTCATTCCAAATCTTGCCATGATTCCAGCATCTAGAAGAATTCTGCGTCATTGCAAACATCTGTTAAGATGAACTTACCTTGCCTTTTCCAATAATATCCAGAAGTCTTCCGGGAGTTGCGCATAGAATATTACAGCCTTGAAATATCTGGCGTAGACAGTAACCAGTGCTTATTCCTCCATAGACTACAACAGGTCTTACACATGTCCTAGTACATATAAAAACAGATGACATCAGGTACTAAATGTTCTTTTTCATCCCAGCAATGAAAGAACAGGTTACTCACCTGTAACAGAAGTTCTAGGAGTGGTATATGTTGTTCATCCACACTGTCTGGCATTGTTCCTTCCCCTTTAAATCTTGCCTGAAGTCTTCAAGCTGGCTCCTCCCACCCACGTGGTAAATACCTCGGCTCCGCCCCATGAAGCCAGATCTAGCCCGCTGGAAGCCAGGTTGTACGCCTAAAGCCGTGGAGGTAGGGTGGGTGCGTCTGGATAAACAACATATACCACTCCTAGAACTACTGTTACAGGTGAGTAACCTGTTCTTCTAGGAGCGTGGATATGTTGTTCATCCACACTGTCTGGCAGACTCCAAGCAGTTCTCCGGGAGGAGGGAGGCAAGGCGCACACACCCTACTTAGGGAACAGAGATTGGAGAACAGAGGCCCCAAAACCCGCATCCCGGCGTGACTCTAGGTCGATATGGTAATGAGTAATAAAGGTGTTTGCTGACTTCCAGGTAGCGGACCGACAGATTTCATGGATAGGGAAGTCCCTGGAAGCAGCCACCGAAGCAGCAGTATGGCGGGTAGAATGAGCCCTTATCCCTTTGGGAGGCTCCTTACCCGCCAATTCATAGCACAGACCTATGCATGATGTAATTCATCTCGCAATAGTCCACTTGGCTGCAGGTCTGCCAGAAGCAGCTTCAGCGTAGGTGACAAATAGCTGGCGAACCTCTCCCCGAATTTTCGCCGTCCTCTCCCTATAGCAGGAGAGAGCATGCCTGAGGTCCAGAGTATGGAGCCTGTACTCGGCATCCGAGTTGTAGTTAGGGTAGTATACCGGCAGAGTCAACACCTGGTTGAGGTGAAACTCTGACACCACATTCGGAAGGAATTTCGGGTGGGGGCACAGAACAACTTTGACCCTGTGAAAGACCAGATAGGGGAAGTCCACCGAAAGCGCCTGGAGCTCCCCCGTCCTTCTGGCTGACGTGAAAGCCACTCAAGAAGGCCGCTCTTTCCACGGCTGCGCTAAAAGCCCAGACTTGTGTATGGGTTCAATGGCTTGCCCATGAGCTTTGCCAAACCAGCAAAAGATCCCACGGAGGTGGAGGTTCACGCAACGGAGGGGATATGTGATCCAGGCCTTTGAAAAAGCGCCCGATCACCTTTTCCTGAGCCAACGTCGGCTGACCAACCCGCGCACGGTAAGCAGATATGGCTGCTAGGTGCACCTTAAGGGTCGATGACCGAAGACCCCCTTTGGAGAGGGACCAAAGGTAGTCTAGAATGTTAGCCACAGAGCAGGATAAGGGGTCCAGGCTTTTGCCCTGACACCAAATGGAAAATCTCTTCCATTTGAAGGCATAACATTTCCTGGTCGATTCCTTTTGAGATGCCTCAACCACAGTGTAGACATCTTCAGAAAGACCCAAAGCCTGGAACTCTAGCAGCTCAGGAACCAGGCTGTGAGGTGCAGGGATTGAAGGTCCGGATGAAAGACCTTCCCCTGGTTCATTGATATCAGGTCCAGGCGTGTACACAGCCGCTCCGGGGCCCTGCAGCCAAGGATGAGGAGATCTGGATACCAGAACTGGCGTGGCCAATCTGGGGCTACCAGGATCACCTTCGCCTTGTCCCTCCTCACCTTGAGTAACACCTTGTGGATCAAGGGAAATGGGGGAAAGGCGTAAAAGAGGCCTGGGGTCCACAGCCTCGAGAAGGCATCCCCCTGCAGTGAACCCTGCTGAGGGGGGCCGGCATGGTACAGCATCAGCTTGGTGTTCTCCCTGGAGACAAACAGGTCCACCAACGGTTTGCCCCAACGAAAGAACAGGTCGTAAGCTACCTCTGGATGGAAAGACCACTCCTGGGATGTCTGGCCTAAGCGGCTGAGAGCATCCGCCAGTTGGTTCGTGACTCCTGCCACATGGATGGCTAGGAAATCCGCCTCCAGCCAGCTGATGAAGGTCCAGATCCGGAGCGCCTCCTTGCATAGCAGACGGGAGGGCGTGCCGCCCTGTTTGTTGAGGGCGTACATGGTCGTGGTATTGTCCGTCTGGACTTGAACCACTTAACCCCGGAGCTGAGGAGCGAAAGCTGACAGAGCCAGTCTGACTGCCCTGAGCTCCAACAGGTTGATGTGGCAAAGGGACTCGTCGGGGGTCCTGAGGCTGTGGGCCCTGTTGTCCCCCATGTGGGCTCCCCAGCCCATGAGAGAGGCATCGGTCGTAAGGACGACCGTCGGCTCGGGGCCGACAATCGGGATTCCTTCCTGCAGATGACTCAGGACGGTCCACCATTGGAGAGCGTCCCACATCCTCTGGGTGACTGTGATCAGCTGGTCGAAAAGACCCTGACGCTGAGACCACTGGGCGCCAGCTCCCACTGAAGGGGGGCGATGTGCAGTCTGGCCAGCGGACTACTGAAGTGCACGCCATGTAACCCAGGAGGCGCAGAAAGTCCCGGGCAGGGTGCAAGTGCCCAACCAGAAATGATTGGGCAAAGGAGGAGAGAACCTCCGCCCTGTCCGCCGGGAGCCGAGCTCTGGCTTGACGAGAGTCTAGCTCTGCCCCGATGAAGCCCATCACCTGAGAAGGTACGAGTTCTGATTTGGCCTCGTTGATCAGAAGGCCCAAGTGTGAGCAGGTTCGGAGGGTCAGGTCCCTGGACCTCTCCACCTCCTGAAGGGAGGAACCCGCCAGGAGCCAGTCGTCTAGGTAGGGGTAAATACGAACCCCGAGTGCCGTAGATGGGCTGCCACCACTGCGATGCATTTGGTGAAGACCCTTGGGGCCGATGACAGGCCGAACGGCATGGCTCTGAACTCGTACAGGGTCCCTTCGACCCTAAAGCGGAGGAACCGCTGATGGTACGGACGGATAGGGACGTGGAAAAAAGCGTCCTGAAGATCCAGTGAACAGAACCACATGTTTTGCTCCAGAGATGGTATGATCTGGTTCAGAGTTACCATCCGAAAGGTGCGAGACCTGAGATACCAATTCAGGTCGTGCAGATCTAGAATGGGACGCCAACCGCCCATCCGTTTGGGCACCAGGAAATACCTGGAAACAAAGCCTGGGTCTGAAGGAGGATCCGGCACTCGGGCCACTGCCTCTTTGAGGAGGAGTAGCGCAATGTCATCCCGAAGGGCAGACTGGGCGACCGAGATCCTTTCCTCTCGTGGGGCATGGGCTCGGCTGGGAGGGAACTGCTCGATTTCTAGGGGCAGACCCTGCCCGACCACTTCTACAACCCACCTGTCCGAAGTGATACCGGACCAGGCGGAAAGGAAATGGCGGAGCCGGCCCCCCACGGGAGGACCCAGAGCTGGTGTGATGGGTACGGGGGAGGCCAACCCCGGCCCGTCACTGGGGAGGCTTAGAGGAGGAGGAGGAGGCACCTGGACCAGCACCTCTGCCTCCTTTGAGGGGCTACTGGGGACCTTGCTTGGGCCTAGGGCGCCAAGACTGAGCCTGCTGCTGTTGCTGACACCCCTGGAAGGGTGGTTGTCTGACCGCAGGGGAAGAATGTCGAAAGGGCTTCTTCCTGCGCTTCTGCTGGTTCTTACTTGAAGAACCTTTAGCAGAGGTGACATCTAAGGTGGAATTAGACTGTTCGATGCGCTGCAGATGACCTGCCACTCCTGGCCCGAAGAGATCGGTGCCAAGGAAGGGCACATCAGCTAGCTTGTGCTGAGTATCCACGGGAAAGGAGGATAACCTCAGCCAAGCCCTGCGGCGAGTGGATAACGCTGCAGCTAGTGAACGGGCACAGGAATCACCCATGTCCAGTGCAGTCTGGAGCTGTTTAGCAACAGCCCTGCCCTGGTCCCTGACCTCCTTGACCGTGGTTTGCATGTCAGCTGGGAGATGAGGAAGAACTTCATCCAGCGACCCCAAAAGGGCGTGAGAGAAGTGTGCCATAATCACTGCTGAGCTTGCCTGACGAAGGCCCAAAGAAGATGCGGCATAGACCTTTCGGGCCGAGTGGTCCATAAGTTTGGACTCCTTGTCCGGAGGGCGATCAGTATCCGCCAAGCTGCCCGTCCACCTGAACACTGAGGCAGTTACAAGGCTTTCCGCCGAGGGGTGCTCAGTAAACCCTGCCAAGGACCCTGTGGGCACCGCGTACTTGCGTGCCATGTAGGCAGACGGAGCTGGACAGGAGGCAGGACGCTGCCAGAGTTCCAGGGCCGGGCCAACTATGACTTCGGTGACTGGAAAGGCCTCCGTAGGGGTATCCCCCCTCTTAAGAATATCCGTAAGGCGATATTCTGCCTTCTTCTGAATAGGCTGCAGGGGCATCCCCGTGGACTCAGAAATGAGCCGGAGGATGCCCTGGAAGGAGGAAGGCCCTTCTTCCAGGCCTGACACCGATACCTCATCCTGAGAATGAAGGCCTGTATTATCTGAATCGGAGAAGTCCAGATACAAAGCCTGTCCACCTAAATCTCCCTCAATACGCCTAGGGCGATCGGGGTGACTGTAATTGACAGTCTGTGAGGAAGACCCGGAGACTGTCGGTCCTCCTTGGAGGGAACCCCTCCAAGGGGCAAGCTTTGGTGGAGGTTCCACCAAAATTGGTGGGGATGTAACCGGCCGGGCTGGAAGGCGCACCGGAGCCCCCGAAGGGACCGGTGCCGTAAAAAATCTGTGTCGGAGTAGGCCGAAGAGGCTGAGGCCAAGGATAGCCGGACCGCAGACGGAAGTCGGCTTGGCTCATAGCAGGAGTTGCTGCCACATAAGATCCTCGCAGCGTCGACGGATCTTCCGTCGAAGCCTCTCCTCGTCCGAGGAGGATGAGGAATGGTGGCGGCGCCTCTTCTGGGAGTGTTTGTGTCCTTTCTTGGGTCAACCGACCGAAAAGGACTTACTCCTCGATCGAGACCGACGGTGTAGGCTCTGTCGATCGGGAGAAACCGGACTCAGTGAAAACCGAGCATCCGGTTCTTGTCCCTCGATCGGGAGGCCCGCGGGATGGGTCTCCTCGTTGGGGAAGGAGAGAATAGGCATTCTCTCCAAAGAATCATTGACAGGTGTCGGTGACAACGGCTCGATGGGGTCGAGAGAAATCTCGGCCGGTTCAGCCGACTCCTCGACTTCTGTGCCTGGTCCATACGGAAGGTCTGAAAACCCGGGAGCCGAGGAGGCGATCTCGACCGTAGTCGAGACCTCGGACCGCTCCCGGTCCCAGGAGAGTCTTCTTCGACCCGAAGGTGGTGGTTTAGGATCCTTTTTCCTAGAACGGGAGGAGTGCGAGCCTGAGGGCGCCTCACCCTTGGTAGAGAGAGTGACTGGCACAAATCCCGAAAGGATCCTGAAAAAGTGGAGCCAAGTTGAGCGGGCACGGCGACTCGCTGGTCAAGCTTGGGCGGCTTTCCCTCAAGGCTGCCACTGCTCAGGCTGCTCGGGCGGATCCCGCAGCCGGAAACCGCCCACTGGCCTCCTTAGATTTTACAGGTAGATTGCGGTTCGTCTCCCCTAGCTTCAGGCGCGCCTGACAATCCTCCAAAACGGTCGGATGGAAGGAAGCGAAATGGTACATTGCAAAGTATCATGAACAGTACCGAGGCAGTAAACGCACGAGAGGTGGGGGTCGGTGCGCGACATTTTCTGTCCGCAAGGACACCGGCGAAACCCGGGGGACGACTTGTCATCCATGTCTCGAATCAAGTCCCAATCCCTACAGAGTTTCATAGCGAAGATGCGTGAAAACCATCGAATTGAATCCAGGGCCTCAATCGCCCAGAAAAGCACATAGGAACCTGTATCTTCCAGCGGAAAGGAAGATCTGGCGTCATGGGGCGGAGCCGAGGTATTTACCACCCGCGTGGGTGGGAGGAGCCAGCTTGAAGACTTCCGGCAAGATTTAAAGGGGAAGGAACAATGCTAGACAGTGTGGATGAACAACATATCCACGCTCCTAGAAAAGTAGTTACATAAAAACTTACAGTAACAGAAGATCTTTGAGAGGAGCTCTAGCAGCAGGCAATAACCATAAGGACTAACCCGCTGGGCCCCCACAGAAAACTTCTAGTCAGTCTATACTGGGGACCGCCCCCGACATTGGCCCGCACTCGACGTCAGCTAATGGTATAAAGGGGAGGTCCCCAGCCCCAACTCACTTCTCCCGCTGTAAACCCTGAGCTTGGAAGGAAAGAACAGAGGAGGTTTGATTCTAGAGAGTAGGACTACCAGGGGGAAGGTGGGAGGGAAAGCAGCACCTGCTTCAAGATCTCCTCTCAAAGATCTATTGTTACAGTAAGTTTTTACATAACTGCACTCTCTTAGAGATGGACCTTTTGCAGTTGGCAATAATACAGACAGAGTCCCAAGCAGTTAAGGAGTCTGGGCCCTCCCTGAGTAAGAACCGTTGAGATTCTAAGCATGGGGAGTTAGCCTGTTCAAGTACACGCCCTTTGGCTCCATACATTTGTAACAAAGCAGGAATCGGCACTTTTTCTGAATAGCATCACTTTATTGTGGACTTTGTTACCTCGAGTTGTGCATGGCGTTCTCTCTGTTTGCTTGGACTCTCATTCAGGTTTGTCCCTCCCCCCCCCACAACTCCCTTTTGTGAGAGCGGACCCATCCTTCATTTTTGAGTCAAGGAGAAGAGCCCGAAAGGCATGGGGGGGGGCTACAAATAGAAGCATTCAGGACAGCTGGCCTTGGAGTACAGCCAGCCAAAGCAGATGGCTGCTGTGGACACATTTTTTAAAGAGGCAAAGGATGTAGCCATACCCTTGGAAGAGTGATCTTTAACCAGGCCCGGTAAAGGTTTTGTTGTGCTTGCGATAGCAAAAAACAATGCAGTTAACTAATCACTTAAGACAAAGTGCATAGCAACAGAGGCCCCTTCAGACCAGGGGCAAAGGAAACTGTTCAGTCTTACTGATTGGACCAGTACATTGAAGATGATACCAGAGCACCCTGTGGAGCAAGGTTTCCCCTTTGAGTAATCTCGATAATATACAAGTAGGTAGATGCCCTAATTCAGGGTAAATTCAGACACCACCTTGGGCAAAAAACATAAAAAGAACAGGTTACTCACCTATAAATACAGGTTACTCACCTGTAACAGGAGTTCTAGGAATGGTATATGTTGTTCATTCACACTGTCTGGCAGGTTCCTTGCCACTTTAAATCTTGCTGGAAGGTCTTCAAGCTGGCTCCTCCCATCCACCCGGGTGGTAAAACTCTCTGCTCCACCCCATGACACTAGATCTAGCCTGCTGGAAGCCGAGCCAGCGCCGGCCGGGAGGTCGAGTGGTCGTGGATGAATATATACCATTTAGAACTCCTGTTATGTGGTGAGTAAATACAGGTTACTCAACGGTAACAGGAGTTCTAGGAATGGTATATGTTGTTCAACCACACTGTCTGGCAGGTATCCTTGCCGCTTTAAATCTTGCCGGAAGGTCTTCAAGCTGGCTCCTCCCACCCACCCACGTGGTAAAACTTCGCTCCCCCCCCATGACGCCAGATCTGCCCGCTGGAAGCTCAGGTTGTGCGTCGAAGCTGGGGAGGTCGAGTGGGTAGTGTGGATGAACAACATATACCATTCCTAGAACTCCTGTTACAGGTGAGTAACCTGTATTTCTAGGGACATGGATATGTTGTTCATCCACATTGTCTGGCAGACTCCTAGCAGTTCTCCGGGAGGAGGGAGGCAAGGCGCACACCCCCGATACTTACTTGGGAAAGAGAGACTGGTGAACAGAGGCCCCAAAACCAGCATCCTGGCGTGAATCAAGGTCGATGTGGTAATGGGTAATGAAGGCGTGTGATGACTTCCAGGTAGCAGCCCTGCAGATATCCTGGATAGGGACGTCCCTGGAAGCAGCCACCGATGCAGCAGTATGGCGGGTAGAATGAGCTCTTATCCCTCTGGGAGGCTCCATGCCCGCCAACTTATAGCAGAGATCTATGCAGGAGGTGACCCACCTGCTTATCGTCCGCTTGGCTGCAGATCTGCCAGGTGCGTCTTCAGCGTAGGTGACAAACAGCTGGAGAACCTCTCCCCGAATTTCAGCCGTGCGCTCCTAATAAGTAAGCGCCCTTCTAGGGTCCAAAGTATGGAGCCTATATTCGGCCTCCGAGGTGTGACTGGGGTAGAACACCGGCAGAGTCAACACCTGGTTAAGGTGAAACTCCGACACCACCTTCGAAAGGAATTTCGGGTGGGGGCGCAGGACAACCTTGTCCCTTTGGAAGACCAGATAAGGAGACTCGATGGAAAGTGCCTGGAGCTCTCCCATCCTTCTGGTTGACGTGATAGCCACCAAGAAGGCGGTCTTCCATGGCACATGAGAGACGTCACACCTGTGCATCAGTTCGAATGGCTTGCCCACGAGCTTAGTCAATACCAGTAGTAGATCCCACGGAGATGGAGGTTCTTGCACCGGAGGGGATATGCGATCAAGGTTTTGAAAAAGCACCCGACCACCTTCTCCTGCGCCACCGACTGCTCCCGGCCCGCACCTGGTAAGCAGAGATGGCTAGCAGGTGCACCTTAAGTGTCGTCTACCGAAGCCCTTGCTGAGAAAGGGACCACAGGTAGTCCAGAATGCTTGCCAAGAAACAGGAGGAAGGGTCCAGGCCCTAGCCCTGACACCAAATGGAAAATCTCTTCCATCTGAAGGCGTAGCATTTTCTGGTCGACTCCTTATGGGACACCTCAACGATGCTGAGAACCTCGTCGGAAAGACCCAAGGCCTGGAACTCTAGCTGCTCAGGAACCAGGCCGTCAGGTGCACGGATTGAAGGTCCGGATGGAACACCTTCCCCTGATTGACTGAGATCAGGTCCGGGCGGACTGGAAGCTGCCTCGGGAGCCTGGAGCCAAGACTGAGATCATCTCGATACCAGAACTGGCGGGGCCAGTCTGGGGTTACCAGAATCACCTGCGCCTTGTCCCTCCTCGCCTTGAGGAGCACCTAGTGGATCAATGGAAAAAAGAGAAAGGGGCAGAAGAGGCCTGGGTTCCACGGCCTCGAGAAGGTGTCCCCCTGCAGCGAGCCCTGCTCAGGGGGGCAGGCATGAAACAGTCTCAGCTTCGCATTCTCCCTGGAGGCAAACCAGTCCGCCTGAGGCGTGCCCCAGTGGGAGAAGAGATCTTGTACTACCTCCGACAGGAGAGACCACACGTGAGACGCAGCCCCTATCCGGCCGACAGCATCGGCCAGGGTGTTGGAGGCTCCTGCCACGTGAATGGCGAGGACATCCGCCTCCAGGCTGCGCACAAGAGACCAAATGCGGAGAGCTTCCCTGCACAGAGGCATGGAGCAAATCCCGCCCTGGCTGTTTAGGTAGTACATGGTTGTGGTATTGTCCATCTGGACCTGAACCACTTGACCCTGCAGAAACGGAGCGAAGGCGGTGAGGGCTAGACGAACCGCTCGAAGATCCAGCAGGTTGATGTGGCATCGGGACTCCTGAGGGGACCAGAGGCCGTGTGCACTGTGCTCCCCCAGATGGGCACCGCAGCCCATCAGAGAGGCATCGGTCGATAGAGAGACCGTCGGCTCGGGGCGGACAAACGGGATGCCCTCCTGCAGACGTGCCGGAACAGTCCACCACTGGAGAGCGTTCCACATCCCCTGGGTTACGGTCACCAGCTGATCCAACGGATCGAAGCGCTGTGACCACTGGTTGGCCAGTCCCCATTGAACGGGACGCATGTACCAGCTGCCACCACTGCCATGCATTTGGTGAAGACCCTGGGAGGTAGGGAGAGGTCGAAGGGCATGGCCCGAAACTCGAAAAGGGATCCCTCCGCTCTGAAGCGAAGGAATCTCTGATGAGATGGACAGAATGGGACGTGAAAGAACGCGTCCTGGAGGTCCAGGGAACAGAACCACATGCCTCGTTCCAAGGATGGGATTATCTGAGCCAGAGTGACCATCCTGAAGGTCCGAGACCATAGGAACCTGTTCAGGTCGAGAATGGGGCACCAGCACTCCGTCCGTTTGGGACCAGGAAATACCTGGACACATACCCCGGGTCTGGAGGAGGATCCGCCACCTTCCCGATCACCTCTTTTTCGAGGAGCAGGGCAATATTGGCTTGGCGGGCCGACAGCGAGGCTGTGGACCCCGTGCCCCCTGAAAGGGTGAGGTCTGCTCGAACTCCAGAGGCAGGCCCTTTCCTACCACCTCCAACACCCGCCGGTCTGTGGTGACAGTGGACTAGTCGGAAAGTGGCAGAGCCGTCCCCCTACGGGGGGGGGAACCCAGGGGGGGAGTGACGAGGCTGGGGGCGACATCCCTCAACCCGTCACTGGGCAGGCTTGGAGGAGGGACCGGCCAAGGGACCTCCTGGGCATTTACCTCCCTGCTTCCTCTTGGAGGAAGCCGCGGGCCTGGGTTTGGGATGCCAAGCGCAAGCCTGATGGCCCTGATGCTGGTGGTATTGGGCTGGACGTGACGCAGGCGCAGAAGGACGAAAGGGCTTGTGCTGCTGCTGACGGCAACCTTTGTCCTTCTGGGTGGAGGTGACAGAGTCCAGAGTGGCACTGGACTTTTCGATCCAATGGAGGTGACCTTCCACTCCAGGGCCGAAGAGGTCTGTCCCCAAGAGGGGACATCTGCTAACTTGTGCTGGGTATCCGCCGAAAAGGTGGATCTCCTCAGCCATGCTCTGCAGCGCATGGCCACTGTGGCTGCAACCAATCTGGCACAGGAGTCCCCTATGTCCAGAGCTGTTGGGAGCTGCTGCTTTGCCACTGCCCCACGCTGGTTCCGAACCTGCCAGACCGTGGTCTGGAAGTCTGCCGGGAGATGAGGAATCACCTCATCCAGGGAGCCCATGAGGGTGTGGGAGAAGTGTGCCATCAGCACGGCCGAGCAGACCTGTCGGAGGCAGAGGGAGGACGCAGCATACACCTTGTGCCCGGCGTAGTCCAGCTTTTTGGATTCCTTGTCGGGGGGCTTGTCCACGTCCCTAGTGTTCCCGGAATGCCGGAAAACGCAGTCTGTGACCAACCCCTGGGCAGAGGGGTGCTCCAAAAACCAGGGCAAAGAGCCGGTAGGGACTGCATACTTCCTGGCCATCCTGGCCGAGGGTGCAGGACAGGAAGCAGGCCGCTGCCAAAGCTCCAAGGCTGGGCAGACAATGGCCTCAGCCACAGGAAAGGCCTCCGTGGGTGAATCCCCTCGGTCCAGTATCTCCGTCATGGGATACTTGGCCCGTTTGGATACGGGCTCAAGCTGCATCCCGGTGGACTCAGAGATGAACCGAAGGAGACCCATGAAGGACGACGGGCTTTCGTCCAGTGACGGGTCCAGGTCAACCTGCCTGGAGAACAGGGAGGAGTTGTGGTCGGACTCCGAGGAGTCCACAAAGAGCTGCCTAGGGCCTGAGCCACCCTCCACCAGCCAAGGACGGTCAGGAGTGAGGGTGACCGACAACCTGTGGGGCAGGCCTTGACTCGACCCAGAGTCCTTGGTCGGTGCCCCCAATTTCGGTTGTGGAGGCGGAGGTTCCACCACAATCGGTAGGGCAGCAGGTTTCAGCCGAACAACCGGCCCAGACTTGGGCATCTCGACTGCAGCGAGAGGCTGTTTCAGCCGTTCGATTGACAGCCACTTCATGGCTGGGGAAGGTGTCGGTGTTGATTTGCTCCTGGACAAAAGGAACTGCTGCCACATCAGCTCCTCGTAGCGTCCACACAAATTGCGCCAAAGCCTCTCCTCTTCCGCAGAGAAAGACGAGGACGAGTGACGGCGCCACTTACCTCGGTGCCAAGACAGAGACCGCCGATGTCAGCGGGATCGGCTGGACCGAGAAGAGGTCAGAGACGGAGACAGAGATCCTCAGTGTTTCCGAGGACGGGCCTGGGAAGGAGCGGGGGACACCCACTCTTCCCTTGGCTAAGACGCCTTAACCGGGAACTGCTGCACCAGGGGCGCAGGCAGATCCTCTGTCTCCACCGAGGGAACCGGCGAAGAAGGGTTGTCGGCTTCACCAGTCGACAATCCGTCCGATGGGTCGAGAAAAATCTCGACCTCATCGACGGGTGTCTCGGCCAGCTGGCTTGACGGGGACACCGTGAAGCCAGCGGCCTTAGCCGCAACCTCGACTGAAGTCAACAGTCGGCTGTCCAGGGAAGGGGACCTCTCACGCTCCCACGAATGCCGACGATGGGACTTACCTTTAGAATCCTTTTTGGACCGTGAGGAATGTCCCGATGGACCCTCTCCCTTCGTGGAAAGGGATTGGCAAAGCTCCTTGAACGAAGTTGAATACGAGGTACCCAAAGAGAGCGGGATAAATGCCGCGACTGAGGAGGAGGAAGATGCGGCCTGGGCTGCCTCCTCCTCGAGGGCGATCATCTGCTCAAGCTGCTCAGCCGAGCCAGCCGCGCCGCAGTAATCACCAGCGGGCCCTCGTTAGAGCTTGCGTTACTGGTGGCTAGCGCGCGCCTTAGCTTTAACCGGGCAGCGCGATCCTCCAGGACGTTGGCCAAGAACGAACAGCATGACTCCGTGAGCCTGCTGGGTCGTGTTCTAGGCTGAGGCAGTAGACGCATGTGGAGTGCGGGTCAGTCCTGGACATCTTCTGCCCACAAAGGCACCGCCGAAAACCGGGAGTCGATTTGTCCATCGCAGCTGTGAGGGAAAAGGAAGACCGAAGTCTTGAAAATTTTAAAATGAGTTTCGGACGAACCGAAGAATTAGGATCCAGTCTCACGCAGAGCGTTAAGGAAGGAACCTGAGCTTCCAAGTGGTAAGGAAGATCTGGCGTCCTGGGGCGGAGCCGAGAGTTTTACCACCCGGGTGGGTGGGAGGAGCCAGCTTGAAGACCTTCCGGCAAGATTTAAAGCGGCAAGGAACCTGCCAGACAGTGTGGATGAACAACATATCCATGTCCCTAGAAATAACGTTTTCCACGACAGAAAACGCAGCTCGCAATCTGCAGCAGGTTCAAAGGGGGGTAGCGTGAGCTGTTCCAGGATGAAGAGACGGTCCCAAGGAGGGACGGGATCCTTGATGGGTGGCCTAAGGTTAACACCCCTCTCAGGAAGTCCCAGAGGCATAGAGTTGTGCCACCGTGCGCTGACCTACCGGGAAGTGGTAGGCCGAAATAGCGCAGAGGTGAACTTTAAAAGAGGAGTAGGCGAGACCCGAGTGGAAGAGGGAAAGCAGGTATTCCAGAACTGAATTCACTGGTCATTCTAAAGGGGAAAGGCCACGTGCCTGAGATCACAGGCAAAATCGGCGCTATTTCATGGCATACATTGCCGGCTTTCTGGCAGCAGACAGAACTTCCGCCACCCCTTGCGAGACCCCATATCGCATGATGGCTATGTCTCAAGGAGCCAGGCATGCAGGTTCAGTGAGCATAAGTCCGGGTGGACTAGTGAACGCTCCTCCTGAGACAATAGATGGGAGCTGAAAGGCAAAGGGACTAGAGGTTCCCGGGACAATTGCGTCAGCATGGGGAACCAGGTCTGCCTAGGCCAGAAAGGCGCTACCAGGATCATTGTTGCATGGTCCCTGCGTAGTTTGAGAAGAACTCTCTGGATCAACGGGAAGGGAGGGAAAGCGTAGAGGAATCTGTCCGCCCAGGAGAGGGACAACGCATCTCGCCAGAAAACACCAGGCCCTAGATCTGGCAAGCAAAAATTGGGCAGTTATGCGTTGGATGGGGAAGCGAACAAGTCCAACTCTGGAGTTCCCAATCGAAGAAACAGATCCTCCACTACCTCTTGAAGGAGTTCCCATTCATGGACTCTGGCCTGGGAACGACTCAGGCCGTCTGCGATTGCAGTTCATGTTCCTGGCGTGGACACCACAATCAGGCTCGCGCCGTGTCGTACTACCCAATCCCACACTCTCATAGCTTCCCTGCAAAGGGGGTAAGAGTGTGCGCCTCCTTGTTTGTTGAGGTAATACATCACCGCCGTATTGTCTGACTGAAGCAGAAGAGTACTCAATGGGATTTCTGACTGAAAGGTCTGCAGGGCATAAAGGACCACCCTCATCTCCAGAATGTTGATGTGGAGGTGAACTTCCTGAGGGGTCCACGTTCCCTGGGACCTCACCCCGTTCAGGTGTGCTCCCCATCCCAGCCCTGAGGCATCTGTGGAGAGGATTACCTCCGGGGACGGCACTGCAAACGGGACACCTGCAGAGTGTGTCCCTGGGTCTCACCACCACTGCCAGTCTCGGATTACGCCGCTCGTGATTCTGACCGGATGCTGCATGTGGTCTTGCCTTTGGTCCCACTGCACTTTGAGCATCCACTGAGTTACCCGCATGTGGAGCCTTGCAAAGGGGACGGTTGGAATGGCCGCAGCCATGTGTCCGAGCAGGTGAAGGACCAACCTGGGGGGACAGTCTTTTTCGCTGAGAGATCCATGATGAGGGATCTGATGTGTTCCGTTCTTTCCTCGGGAAGAAAGGCTTTCCCTTGGACGGTGTCCAGAACTGTGCCTATGAACTGCAGTTTCTGAGACGGTACGAGGAGAGACTTCTCGTAGTTGGTAAGAATTCCCAGAGACTGGAACAGATCCTGGGTGTTCTGAATAGCTAGCAACATGGAGGCGGCCATGAGAAGCCAGTCGTCCAGGTACGGGAACACGTAGTGGCCCTGTCTCCTCAGAGACACTACCACGACTGCCATACATTTGGTAAAGACCCTGGGGGCCGAAGACAGTCCGAAAGGAAGAGCCCGGAACTGAAAGTGGTGGCCGAGAAACTCGAAACGCAGGAACCTCCTGTGCGCTCGAGCTACTGGGATGTGCAGGTAGGCGTCCTGCATGTCCAGGGACGCTAAGAAGGCGTCCTTTATCAGCATGGGAATGAGTCCTTGGAGGGTCACCATGCGGAAGCGTTTGTAGGCGACAGACATGTTGAGGTCGCTGAGGTCCAGTACTGGACGGAGGTCCCCTGTTTTCTTCGAAACCAGAAAGAAGTGGGAATAGTATCCGGATCCTTTCTGGTTCACCGGGACGTACTCCACTGCTCCCTTTTGAAGGAGTGCAAGTACCTCTTGCCTGATGAGAAATCTGTGCTGACCCGAGTAACTGGAGAGCAGAGGCAGCCTTGTGCGTGGCTTGTCCACGAATTCTATATAGTGGCCTTGTTTGACCAACTGAAGAACCCACCTGTCGATGGTCACAGACTGCCACCCTGGCAGGTGGTCCGCAATACGACCCTCGACCTTGGTGCCCCGTTGATCCTGAGGGGTAGGGGCCAGGAAGGAGTCATGCTGTGGCGGCTGAGGGTCCTGCAGGCAGGGACGACTTTGCAGGGCATTGGCCTCGGCCCGCGGACGATTTCCCCTGGGCTCTGCGGGAGAAGGAGCCCCTCTGTTGTGGGCCGGTACGGGACTGCTGTCTCTGCATCCGGCCTCGAAAACGGCTTTGCTTCCTACGAAAGGAACTAAGCTTGGGTCTGTTCATGGCTTGGACAGACCGCACCGCCTTACCAGCCTCCTGAAGTTTGGTGAAGACCTTCTCCGAGGGCTCACCGAACAGAACTTCACCGTGGAACGAGGTGTCCAGAATGTTCTTCTGGACGTCCGGGGTAAATCCGGAGACACAGAACCAAGAGCGTCTCTGGAGGCATATGCCTGAGGCTGCCGCTCTGGCCGAGGATTCCGCAGAATCGTACGCGGCTCGCAGCACCTGGGTTCCCACGTCCGAACCCTTTCGGAGGAGTTGCAGCAACTCCTCCTTCTGCTCACCTTCTGGCATGTTTTTCACCAGATCCAGTCCCTGCTCCCACAAGGCATTCTGAAACTGAACCATGTGGGTTAAATAGTTGAGGGACCTAATGGCACAGGTACCGGATGCACATGTGCGCCTGCCCATAGCGTCCAGCTGCTTGGATTCTGGGTTCGGTGGCAGGGTGCTCAAATGTTGCGGCCTCTGCGACCCGTCATGTGAGGCTGTAATGATCAGAGAGTCGGCCAGAGGATGTGATGCCATGTACTGGTCCTCCCTAGGGGCCTTGTAGTTGATACCAGCCCATTTACAGAGGAAAGGGTTCTGAAAGAACTCTTAAAACTGAAGGTGGGCAAAGCAATGGGGCCTGATGGGATTCATCCCAGAATTCTAAAAGAACTAAGGGTAGAACTAGTGACACCACTGACTACCCTTTTTAACAAATCATGGGAGGATGGGGTGGTACCCAAGGACTGGAGGAGGGCAGATGTGATTCCCCTTCACAAAAGTGGGAGTAAGGCAGAAGAGAAACTACAGACCTGTTAGTTTACTCTCAGTGATAGGAAAATGATGGAATCACTTCTGAAGGAAAGAACTGTCGAGTATCTAGAGGCCAGAGGGCAGGGACCCTAGGCAGCATGGATTCACAGCAGGAAGGTCATGCCAGACAAATCTGATAGATTTCTTTGACTGGGTGACCAAAGTAGTAGATCAGGGAGGGGCTGTGGACATGGCCTACCTAAACTTTAGCAAGGCATCTGACACAGTCCCACACAAAAAATTAATATACAAGTTAGCCAGCCTGGGAGTGGGTCCCAAGATGACAGCCTGGGTAAAGAATTAGCTGAAGAATAGAACACAGAGAGTAATAGTAAATGGAGGCCACTCAGAAGAAAGGAGGGTTACTAGTGAGGTACCGCAGGGTTCAATACTAGGGCCGGTCCTCTTCAATGTCTTTATAAGCGACATTGCAGAGGGACTGGAAGGAAAAGTATGTCTCTGCAGATGACACAAAGATCTGCAACAGAGTTGATGAACAGGGTGGGGTGGAAAGGATGAGAAGGGACTTGGCAAGGTTAGAGGAATGGTCAAATGTATGGCAGCTTAGATTCAATGCTAAGAAGTGCAAGGTAATGCACCTGGGAAACAAAACCCAGGGAAGAGTACACAATGGGGTGAGATACCAACAACAACAAAATGGAAAGGACCTGGGGTAGTCATATCAGATGACCAAAAGGTGGGCAAGCAATGTGGAGAGGGCAGCAAGGAGGGCTGGGGGTTCTGGTATGTATAGGAGAGGCATCACCAGTAGAAAACAGGAAGTTATTATCCCTCTGTACAGACAGCTGGTCAGACCCCATCTGGAGTACTATGTGCAGTTCTGGAGACCCAATCTCCGCAAAGACACAGACAGGATGGAAACTGTCCAGAGGAGGGCAACTAAAATGGTGCAGGGTCTGCATCGGAAGACATATGAAGAGACGAAAGGAGCTTAATATGTATAGCGTCGAGGAAAAGGAGGGGGAGAGAGACATGATACAAAAGTTCTAGTACCTCAAGGGAATCAAAAAAGTCCAAGAGTATAGCATCTTTCAAAAAAAGAGGTGTGCAAGAACAAGAGGACACAATTTGAAGATAGAGGGGGGGTGGCTCAGAGGTAATTTAAGGAAGTATTTTTTCACAGAGAGGGTTGTGGATGCATGGAACGGCCTTCCGGAGGAGGCTGTGGAGTCGAATCAGTGGTGGAATTCAAGCATGCATGGGACAGTCACAAGGCCATTCTACGGGGTTGGGGTAGGAAGAAGTAGGCTGCTGGTTAACTAGGATCTGCAGCTTATCCAGTAGGTAGGGAAATGGGCAGACTGGGTGGGACAAGCGGTCCTTATCTGCCGTCAAATTCTATTTTTCTATGTTCAGGCGGTCAGCCTTCTTCGGCATCACCGGGAGCGAGTGTGGACGTTTCCATGCTGCCTTGGTGACGTCCACGAAGGTGTCCACCAAGGGTGGCCCCACCACAGGCTTTGGATCTTTTTGCCAAAGATATCTGGCAAGGCGTAGCCTCTCGGGATCGAGTTCCACTGCGTCCCCGCTCATGTTCTCCTGGATATGCCTCATAATCTCCGAGAAAGATGGGTCATCCGGAGGAGATCTTGGGAGCTCGCGTGGGTCCGGAGAAGGGAAGCTGACAGGAGAGGGGGATCTGGATTCATCCGAAAAGTCCGGTCCCGTGTCCTCCATCGAAAGCGAACGGTGGCGTCTTCTGGGTCTCTTGGGGCTGGGTGACCCTGAAGAAGATCTGGACGGAGGTCTCCTCTTTTCTGGTCTAGCCCTAGGAGGTTCAATAGGCTCCTGGGGGGAAGGTACTCGGCCTGTGGCCCCGGATGGAGTGGTGGGTGCTGGGGCCGGTGGTGTCACGGGTGGAGGAGGAAGAGGAGGAGATGTGGGAACCACATCCTTTTTTATGATATCCCACCAATAGGTGAACAGCTCCTTAACCTCTGAAATGCTGAGACCCGATGACGGGCCGGGCACCAGTGGTCGGTCGTCTGGTTCCGGCGTCGGCTCCCCAGGGGTCTCGGGTTCAGGAGAGGGTTCCCTGGGGGGGTACGACAAGACCGAGTTCGCCCGTCTGGTCCTCGGGCTGGGTCAGCTCCTCCTCCGTGAGCGCCTCCTGACCGACGTCGGTGGGAGGCGTAAGGGTTCTCCTCTCTACAGAACGGGCGTCGGTCCCCCAGCCGGCGTCCTTGGTGGCGAAGGCCTAACCGGCGACGGGCGTCTGGCAGTCGCCGGTTCTCAGTACCGGTGGTGCTTGGCCGACGTCGGATCTAACGTCCTCTTGAGTGAAGTCAGCTCTTTAGTCTTCCGCTGGGGTGGAGGTGGCAGAGACTGACCGGGCGTCTGGTCCGGGTGACTGGATCCGGACTTGTGGTGGTGGTGGCGGTCCCCTGACCTCGGCAAGGCCCTGGAAGCCAAAGAGGAGGAAGGCCTGGAGGTCTTGGCCGAAGGAAGAGAAGAAGAACCCGAAGGAGTCTTCACTGCAGCAGGGGGAGGCTGAGAGCGGGCCCGCGAGGGGGGGCGGTCAGACCGGGAGACGGAGCTACGGGAGTTGGAGGCCCTGGACGGGGACCTTGATCTCACCCTCTCCCTATGCTTTTCGAGGTGTCTCCGGGCTTTTCCAACGATTCCCCCTTGGAGGCTAAATCCATGGCCTTAACTTTTTCCTTGAGAAGGAACGCTTGCAGGCCTTTCTGGCGACGGATCTGGGTCCAGCTATTGAATCCCTGGCAGAAGGTACAGGCCCAGGTGTCGTGATCTGGGCCTAGGCACCAGACACAGGCCGAATGCAGGTCCTTAAAAGGGATTTGCTTCCCACAGGCGCACTTCGATGGATGGCCTTCCACAGAGGTTGGAGAGGACATCAGACGGCAGACTTCGAAGAGAAGACTAACTTTTCCAAATGGAAGAACTTTACCAGGCGTTGCGTGCTAGAAACGGACCGAAGGGTCGAGACATGCAAGTAGACGGCGGAAAAGAACTGGGGATTCTGGCGGGACCGCCTCCTTATGTACTACGCCAGACGTCGGGGCCGGACTGACGTCGGAGGCGGTCCCCACTGAAGACTGCTAGCTAGAAGATTTCCGTGGGGTCCTGACACCTGTCGGCTTCAGTCCTAATGGTGTAACCTGCTGAAAGAGCTGTATCTCGAAGAAAGATTATCAACCCATCACTGAGTAGGCTTAAAGGAGAAGGACAAACCGGAATCTGCGCCTCTGCCTCCTTTATGGGGCTGTTGAGGACCCTGCTTGAGCTGCGGGCGCCAAGCTTGAGCCTGTTGCTGTTGGTCTCCTTAATAGGAGGGCTGCCTGACCGCAGGGGAAGAATGCCAAAATGGCATCCTTCTTTTTTGCTGGTTCTTGCCCGAAGAACCTTTTGCAGAGGTAGCATCCAAGGTGGCACTGGACTGCTAGATACGCAGAAGGAGAGCGGCCACTTCTGGACCGAACAATTCTGTGCCAAGGAAAGGAACATCAGCTAACTTGTGCTGGGTATCCGCTAGGAAGGAGGATAACCTCAGTCAGGCCCTGTGGCGACTGGCCACTGCGGCTGCTAAGGAGCGGGCACAAGAATCCCCGATGTCCAGGGCCATCTGGAGCTGCTGTTTTGCAACAGCACAGCCCTGATCACGGACTTGCTTGACCGTGGTCTGCATGTCCGCCGGGAGATGAGGGAGGACTTTGTCTAATGACCCAAACAGGGTATGAGAGAAGTGTGCCATAATGACAGCCAAACTGGCCTGATGAAAGCCTAAGGAAGAGGCTGCGTAGACCTTGAGGGTACAGTGGTCCATATTTTTGGACTCCTAGTCCAGGGGTCGGTCTGTGTCAGCCGAGCTACCCGTATGTCTAAACAGAGAAGCATTTGCCAGGGTCTCTGCCGAAGGATGTTCTATGAATCCTAGAAAGGACCCCATGGACACCGCATACTTGAGGGCCATGCGGGCAGATTGTGCTGGGCAAGAAGCTGGATGCTGCCAGAGCTCAAGGGCTGAGCCAGTGATGGCTTCGGCCACTGGAAAGGTCTCTGTCGGGGTATCCACCCTTTTTAGGACGTCGGTAAGGGGGTACTCTGCCTTTTTCTGGTTAGAGTCCAGAGGCATTCCGGTAGATTTGGAAATCAGGTGGAGAATGCCTTGAAAGGAGGAAGGACCCTCCTCTAAACCTGCCATGGAGGACTCATCCCCAGGATGGGAGTGCAGTCCTGTGACATCAGAGTCTGAGGAGTCATGGTACAACGGTCTCCTGCCTACGTCCACTGTGATCCGCCGGGGAGAGTCGGGGGTAACCGTGATGGACAGATGGAGAAGCCTGTGTCTGTACGGTCCTCTTTCGAGGGAGCCCCTCCTTGAGGCTGCTTAGGCAGTGGTACCACCAGAATCTGTGGAGAGACAGAGATAGGCCGAGCTGGGATACGGGCGGGGGAACGGAAGGCTTGGGCTCCGGTGGGGTTGGTGTCAGCCCAGGAGGCAGTAGCCAAGCGATGGCCAGAGTGGACGAAGGAGCCGTCATCTGCCTGGTCGGAATCAGCTGTTGCCACATAAGATCCTCATAGAGTCGACAGGAGTTTCCATCGAAGCCTTTCCTCGTCTGAGGTGGATGAGGATCTCTGGCGATGCCTCTTTTTAGACTGCTTGTGACTTTTTCGGTCGTTCAACAAAGGGGGTACAGGACCTCGATCGAGATCGGGCTGGCCAGGTCGGTCGATCGGGAGACACCAGGGTCAGTGAAAACAGTCCGGAACCGTGTCCACGATGGTGACATCAACGGGCTGGGTCCCTTCATCGGGAAACACAAGGGCCGGAGTTCTTTTTTTTTTTTTCTCTCCATTATCTCTTTTTGCTCCTACTACTCCCGTCAGTACTATCTGCTCTGGTCACGGACCCCCGTTGCCCCCACCTCCGGACATGAACGCATCCCCTCGGTTATCGCTGGCTTCCCCCCCAGAGAGCGGGGCCCCGTCACCGACCCCCCATATCGAAGCTGCGGTACATGTATCTAGTCGGGGGATTGGCTCCGGAGGCTAATCGGGGGACCAGGGAGCATAGCACCATGAAGACGGCGAGGTTCGGGATTTTGACCCCCCCACCTTTAAGCAGGATGGGGACTTGCAATGACGACCTGCGTCCGCCCGATCCTGACGCACTGAGGCTACCTATCCTCCGCTCGTACGCCGAGTGATACCCTGCCCTCCACCCAGAGAAGGAGAGCTGTCCAAGGGATGCTCAATCCTTCTCCTCCCAGCCGAGCCGTCTCGCCACCCGGTCTGTTCCTAAACCCAGGTCGCCAGCGTCACAAGCGGAAATCCAACCGCTGCACCGATGGGCCGGAGTCCTTTCTAAAAAAATCGTCAAAATAGGGTCGATCAGGTCGAGAGATATCTCAACCTCATGGGCCACTTCCTCGATTTCTTGACCGGATGGAATATCCGTAAAGACGGCGGCCGAGCATGCGATCTCGGACGAGGTCGTGACTGCGTGTTCCTGGGACTCTGACCTTTCTCGGTCCCAAGAACGTCTCCGCTTGGACCAAGACTTCGGGTCCTTCTCCCTCTTCTGAGGGCGTGAGGAGTGCGAGCCCGAGGGAGCCTCACCCCTGGTGGGGAGAGACTGGCAGAACACCATGAAGGAGCCCAAAAAGGTGGAACCGACATTCAGAGGAACAATAAAGCTCCAAGTGGCCGAGGCTTGAGCAGATTCCTCTTCGAAAGCCTTCATTTGCTCCAACTGTTCGGCGGATCGAGCAGCCATGGAAACCGTCCACCTCGCCACCTTAGATTTCACTGGCGGATTTCTTTTCTCCAGTCCCCAATTTTAGGCCCACCAAGCGGTCATCCAGGACGTTGGGATGGAAGGCCTGGCAGAATGTGCAGGTGGAGGTGTTATGTCCAACACCAAGGCAGTAGACGCACATTAGGCTGGGAATCGGTGCGAGACATCTTCTGGCCGCAGAAGTACTGGCAAAGTCCGGGAGATTTTTCCTCCATGTCCGATGCGCTATCAGAATAGACAACTCGAACGAGTTTTAAGCTAAGTTGCGGTTAAAACCGATGTTTGAAATCCAGGGCCTACGACTTGCTGGGAAGCATGAGGGGATCTGCATCTTCCAGCGGAAAGGAATATGGTATCATGGGGCGGAGCCAAGGTTTACCACCCGGGTGGGTGGGAGGAGCCAGCTTGTAGACTTCCGGCAAAATTTAAAGGGGAAAGGGACATGCCAAGAAGTGTGGATGAACAACATATCCACGCTCCTATAAACGGCCTCAGCTTGGTGTGGTCTGTGGAGGCAAACAAGTTCACCATCGGTTTGAACCAGTGGGAGAACAGGCTGTGAGCTACCTCTGGATGGAAAGACCACTTGTGGGATGTCTCGCCTAAGCAGCTGAGAGCATCCGCCACACGCTCGTGCCACATGAATGGCTAGATCATCTGCCTCCAGATAGCTGACGAGGGTCCAGATACAGAGCACCTACCTGCAAAGCAGACGGGAATGCGTACCACTCTGTTTGCTGAGGTAGTACATGGTTGAGGTATTGTCCCTCTGGGCTTGAACCACTTGACCCTGGAGCTGAGGAGCGAAAGCTGACAGTGCCAGTCTGACTGCTCTGAGCTCCAACAGGCTGATGTGGTATCGGGACTCCTTGGGGGTCCAGAACCCATGGGAAAATACAGTTACGTAGGAAGTTACAGATGCATGCGGACTGACTTCGCCTGACATCGGGCCGCACAACAGACTTTTCTAGCAATCCTCATGGGGACCGCCCCACGACATCACGTGACCTGTCACGGTATATATTACGCCTCGCGCCTGGCCTCCAGTTCTTCTGCCGGAGCCAGGAAGAGGCCTAACAACAGGAGCGAACAGGTTTGGAGACCCTGTAAAAAATAAAATGAGAGGGAGGAAAAAATATGGCCTACTGAAGGAACCTCTCTTGAAGATAGTACAGTACATAAGAACTTACCGCAACAGTAGATCTTTGAGAACAGCTCCTGCAGGAGGTTACACCATTAGGACTGATTCACAAGCAATACTGGAAATCCCTCACTGGTGGGAGGAGGAAAGGTAGAGATCACTAGCTGGACCGAAGCCTAGGATAGGAGTCCCTGAAGGACTGCTACACCAAAAATACAGGTTACTCACCAGTAAAGTACAGTTACGTAAGAACTTACCGTAACAGTAGATCTTCGAGAACAGCTCTTGCAGCAGATAACACCATTAGGACTGAAGCCAGCAGGCGTCACGACCCCACGGAAATCTTCTAGCAAGCAGTCTTCAGCGGGGACCGCCTCCAACGTCGGTCCCGCCCCCGACGTAGTATATAAGGAGGCGGTCCCGCCAGATTCCCCAGTTCTCCCGCCAGAGACTCCCGGCTGCAGGATGACACCAAAAGGGGAGACCGAGGATCCGCCATCAGAAGAAAAGAGCTAAAGCTCCTGCCAAGGCGTGGTAGGCCATAACTCCTCCAAGGGGGAATGATGGGCTGGAAGGGACCTGCTGCAAGAGCTGTTCTCGAAGATCTACTGTTATGGTAAGTTCTTACGTAACTGTACTATCTTACTTCGAGAAACAGCTCTTGCAGCAGGTAACACCATTAGGACTGATTCCCAAGCAACAGCGCCTGAAAACATTCCGGGAGGAGGAAATTAGGAGAGACATTGAACAAGTCCTGACTCTAGGACAGGAGACCCTGAAGAAACGGCCAGGCCGAAATCGGCTCTCCGCCGTGATGCAATATCCAGGCTATAGTGCCTAATGAATGTGTGCACTGAGCTCCAAGTAGCTGCAGCACAAATGGCCGAGGTTGAGACGTTGCGCAGTCCCGCAAAAGAGGTAGCCACCCCCCTTGTCGAGTGGCACTGGACTGTTCCCGGGAGGGGCTTATGTTTGTTGTTGTAGCAAAATGAAATACACTGGACAAGAGAGCGAGAAAGGGTCTGCTTTGAGACTGGTTGGCCCAGCATCATCTCAGCGAAGGAAACGAATAGTTGCACCGATTTGCGAAGCTGTTTAGATCTGTTCAGGTAGAACCTTAAGGAGCGGTGAACATCCATCCAGGGTGTGAAGCAATGCCTCTCTCTATTAGAGTACCTGGGGAAATACACTGGCAGATCGATGTCCTGGTTGAGAGTGAGGGCAGAGACCAACTTAGGCAGGAATTTAGGATTCGTCCTCAGAGACACTCTGTCCTGGCGGAAAATTAAATAAGGCTCCTTGCACATGAGAGCCTGAAGCTCGGAAACTCTCCTTGCTGATGTGACGGCAACTAAAAATAACGTTTTCCAAGACAGAAAACGCAGCTCGCAATCCGCGGCAGGTTCAAAGGGGGGGAAGCGTGAGCTGTTCCAGGACAAAGAGTAGGTCCCAAGGAGGACCGGGATCCTTGATGGGTGGCCTAAGGTGCAACACCCCTCTCACGAAGTCTCGAGAGGAATCAACCTGTGCCACTGTGCATTGTCCCACCGGGAAGTGGTATGCAGAAATCGCACAGAGGTGCACTTTAATGGAGGAATAGGCGAGACCCAAATGAAACAGGGAAAGCAGGTATTCTAGCACCACTTTCACCAGGCATTCCAAAGGGGAAAGGCCGTGTGCCTGCGACCACAAGCAAAACGTGCCTAATTCATGTACTTCATGTGTTGGGCTTTCTGTCATGGAAAGGACTTTGCCATCTCTTGCAGCAGACCCCAGACGATAATGGCTATGTCTCTAGGAGCAATGCATGCAGGTTCAGTGAGCGTAAGTCCAGGTGGACTAGTGAACCCTCCTCCTGAGACAATAGGTGGGAGCTGAAATGTAACGGAACTGGAGGTTCCCGGGACAACTGCATCAGCATAGGGAACCAGATCTGTCTGGGCCAGAAAGGCGCTATCAGGATCATTGTTGCGTGCTCCCTGCACAGTTTGATAAGAACTCTCTGGATCAACGGGAAGGGAGGGAAAGCGTAGAGGAATCTGTCCGCCCAGGAGAGGGACAACGCATCTCGCCAGAAAACACCAGGCCCTGGATCTAGCGAGCAAAAATTGGGCAGTTTTGCGTTGGATGGGGAAGCGAATAAGTCCAGCTCTGGAGTGCCCCATCGAAGAAACAGATCCTCTACTACCTCCTGAAGAAGTTCCCACTCGTGGACTCTGGCCTGGGAACGACTCAGGCCGCCTGCGATTGTGTTGTCCACTCCGAGAACATGAACTGCAATCAGGCTCGAGCCATGTCGGATTACCCAATCCCACACTCTCATAGCTTTCCTGCAAAGGGGATAGGAGTATGCGCCTCCTTGTTTGTTGAGGTAATACATCACTGCCGTGTTGTCTGTCTGAAGCAGAAGAGTACTCGGCGGGGCTTTTGACTGAAAGGCCTGCAGGGCGAAAAGGACCACCCTCATCTCCAGCACACTGATGTGGAGGTGAGCTTCCTGAGGGGTCCATGTTCCCTGGGACCTCACCCCGTTCAGGTGCGCTCCCCACCCCAGCTCTGAGGCATCTGTGGAGAGGATTGCCTTCTGGGACGGCGCTGTAAACGGGACACCCACAGAAAGTGTCCCTGGGTCTAGCCACCATTGCCAGTCTCGAATCACGGCATTTGTGATCCTGACCGGATGCTGCATGTGGTCTTGCTTTTGGTCCCACTGCACCTTGAGCATCCACTGAGTTACCCGCATGTGGAGCCTTGCCAAAGGGACGGTTGGAATGGCCGCAGCCATGTGTCCGAGCAAGCGAAGGACCGACCTGGCGGGGACAGTCTTCTTCGCCGAGAGATCCCTTATGAGGAATCTGATGTGTTCCGCTCTTTCGTCGGGAAGAAAGGCTTTCCCTTGGATGGTGTCCAGAACTGTGCCTATGAACTGCAGCTTCTGCGACGGTACGAGGAGAGACTTCTCGCAGTTGATAAGAATGCCCAGAGACTGGAACAGATCCTGGGTGCTCTGAACAGCCAGCAACAGCGCCTCTTTGGAGGCGGCCATGAGAAGCCAGTCATCCAGGTACGGGAACACGTAGTAGCCCTGTCTCCTTAGAGACGCTGCCACGACTGCCATACACTTGGTAAAGACCCTGGGGGCCAAAGACAGTCCGAAAGGAAGAGCCCGGAACTGAAAATGATGGCCGAGAAACTCGAAGCGCAGGAACCTCCTGTGTGCCTGAGCTACTGGGATGTGCAGGTAGGCATCATGCACGTACAGGGACGCTAAGAAGGCGTCCTTCTTCAGCATGGGAATGTGCCCTTGGAGGATCACCATGCGAGAACGTTTAGGCGACCGACATGTTGAGGTCGCTGAGGTCCAGGATTGGAAGGAGGTCTCCTGTTTTCTTCGGAACCAGAAAGAAGTGGGAATAGTATTCGGGTCCTATCTGGTTCTCTGGGACATACTCCACTGCTCCCTTCTGCAGGAGCACGAGTACCTCTTGCCTGATGAGAGACCTGTGCTGACCTGAGTAACGGGAGAGCAGAGGAGGCCTTGTGGGTGGCTTGTCAACGAATTCTATAAAGTGGCCTCTTTCGACCAACTGAAGGACCCACTTGTCGGTGGTTATGGACTGCCACCCTGGCAGGTGGTCCACAATGCGGCCCCCGACCTTGGTGTCCCGTTGATCCTGAGGGGCGGGGGCCGGGAAGGAGTCATGCTGTGGTGGCGGAGGGTCCAGCGGGCTGGACCGACTTAGCTGGTCGTTGGCTTCGGCCCGCGGACGACTTTCCCTGGGCTCTGCGGGAGAAGGAGCCCCTCTGTTGCGGACCGGCGCGGGACTGCTGTCTCTACGTCCAGCATCGGAAACGGCTTTGGTTCCTACGAAAGGAACTAAGCTTGGGTCTGTACATGGCCTGGACAGACCGTACCGCTTTCCCGGCCTCTTGAAATTTGATGAGGACCTTCTCCGAGGACTCACCAAAAAGAACTTCTCCATGAAATGAGGTGTCCACGATGTTCTTCGGGACGTCCAGGGTGAATCCGAAAACACGGAGCCATGAGTGTCTCCGGAGGCATATGCCTGAGGCTGCCGCTCTGGCTGAGGAGTCCGCGGAATCGTACGTGCCGAAGACCGGTCGGGTTCCAGCGTCGGCCCCCCAGGGGCCTCAGGTTCCGGCGAGGGTTCCCTGGGGAGTACAATAGGGCTGGGTCAGCTCCTCCTCCATGATCGCCTCATGACCGACGTCGGTGGGAGGCGAAAGGGTCCTCTTCTCAGTAGGTACGGACATCGGTCCCCCGGCCGTAATCCGTGGAGGTGAAGGCCTAACCGGCGACGGGTGTCTGGCGGTCGTCTGTTCTCGGCCGACGTCGGGTCCGACGATCTCTTAAGAGAAGTCAGTTCTTTGGTCTTCCGCTGGGGAGGAGGAGCAAAAGAGACTGACCTGGCGTCTGGTTCCGAATGGCGGGAACCAGACTTGTGATGGTGGTGACGGTCCCCTGACCTCGACAGGGCCTTGGTGGCTGAAGATGAAGAAGGTCTGGAGGTCTTAGCCTGAGAAAGAGAGGAGGAACCCGAAGGAGTTTTCACCGCTGCAGGGGGAGGCTGAGAGCGGGCCCGGGAAGGGGAGCGGTCGGACCGGGAGCCGGAGCTATGGGAGTCAGAGGCCCTAGACGGGGACCAGGATCTCACTCTCTCCCTATGCTTCTCGAGGTGTCTCCGGGCCTTGTCGGAAGATTCCCCCTTGGAGGCTGCGTCCATGGCTTTAACCCTCTCCTCGAGCAGGAACGCCTGAAGGGCCTTCTGGTGACGGATCCGGGTCCGCTGTTGAACCCTGGCAGAAGGAGCAGGCCCGGGTGTCGTGGTCCGGGCTCAGGCATCGACGCGAGTCAATGCGGTCTTTGAACGGGATTTGCTTCCCAGAGGCGCACTTCGAAGGATGGCCTTCAACGGAAGTTGGAGAGGACATCAGACAGAAACCGAGCAGAAAAAACAAACTTTTTCCCGAAGGAAGAACTTAACCAGGCGTCACGCGCTAGAAACGAACCAAGGGGTCGAGACATGAGTTGACGGCGGAAAGAACTGGGGAATCGGCGGGACCGCCTCCTTACGTACTACATCTGACGTCAGGGGCGGGACCGGAGGCGATCCCCGCAAAAGACTGCTAGCTAGAAGATTTCCGTGGGGTCCTGACGCCTGCCGGCTTCAGTCCTAATGGTGTTACCTGCTGCAAGAGCTGTATCTCGAAGTAAGATCAGGAGTTCTAGGAATGGTATATGTAGTTCATCCACACTTTCCGGGCAGGTTCCTTGCCGCTTTAAATCTTGCCGAAAGGTCTTCAAGCTGGGTCCTCCCACCCACCCGGGTGGTAAAACTCTCGGCTCCGCCCCATGACGCCAGATCTAGCCCGCTGGAAGCCAGGTTGTGCGTCGAAGCCGGGGAGGTCGGGTGGATGAACAACACATACCATTCCTAGAACTCCTGTTACAGGTGAGTAAAGTACAGTTACGTAAGAACTTACCGTAACAGTAGATCTTCGAGAACAGCTTTTTTTTTTTTGCAATTCACTTTTACTTTTTCTCCCCTCGAGCCGCTTCGTTGCCTTCACATCTGCTCGCTCATGCTCGCTGCTTGTCCCTAAATCGGTCGCTTCGGATACCTCCCGTGGCTTACCTCTACAGTGGGGCCCCGACACGGCAGGGATGCCCCGGGCACTGTAGAATAGGTCGGGGGTCGGCCTGAGGACACATCGGAAGCCGCGGCCGGCTTCATACATGGTGGCAGGCGCTCGGTGTTTTTCCGGTTTTTCTGTGGAGGCGGGGCCACGCTCACTGACGCCGTACGTCACCACCCACCCCTCCTCCAGGGAACACGTAAGTGTCGGGTGCTTGGGCACATCCCGGCCTCCGCCACGGGTCCCCAGTACACCGATCACTACCCGCACCCTCCCCCCGGAGTAGGAGAGCTGCCCTTCGGGCGCTCGATCCTACTCCTCCCGGCCGGCCCTCCGACGACCAGGGTCCGGTCCCGAACAAGGGTCGCAGGCGTCGCAAGCGGAAATCCCACCGCTGCGCCAGCGGGCCGGCTCGACAACAGCTCTTGCAGCAGGTTACACCATTAGGACTGAAGCCGGCAGGTGTCAGGACCCCACGGAAAAAAATCTAGCTAGCTATCTTCAGCGGGGACCGCCCCCGACGTCGGTCCCGCCTCTGACGTCAGGCGTAGTACATAAGGGGGAGGTCCCGCCAGATTCCCAGTTCTCCCGCTGGATACTTCCGGCCGCAGGCTGACATCGAAATGGGAGACCGAGGCTCCACCGTCAGAAGACAAATGGAAAAGATTCCTGTTAAAGGCTAAAGCCATGCCTCCTCCAAGGGGGAAGGTGGGCTGGAAGGTACCTGCTGCAAGAGCTGTTCTCGAAGATCTACTGTTACAGTAAGTTCTTATGTAACTGTACTATCTTACTTCGAGACACAGCTCTTCCAGCAGATTACACCATTAGGACTGATTCCCAAGCAATAGTGCTTGCAAACACTCTGGGAGGAGGAAATAAGAAAGAACGTTCCAGGTCCTGAATCTAGGATAGGAGACCCTGTAGCACTGCCAGGCCGAAGCCTGCTCTTCGCCATGAAGCGATGTCCAGGCTATAATACCTTTTAAAGGTATGAACAGACCTCCAAGTGGCTGCAGCACAAATGGCAGAGGTGGAGACATTTCGAAGTGCTGCAAAGGATGTGGCCACGCCCCTAGGGGAATGGCTCCGGACTGCTCCTGGGAGGGGCTTTCGTTTGATATCATAACAATAAGAGATGCACGGGACAAGCCAGCGAGACAGGGACTGTTTGGACACTGGTTGGCCCTCATTCTTTCGGTAAAGGAGACGTAAAGCTGCTCCGAAGTACGAAGCTGCTTAGTTCTGCTCAGGTAGTACCTTAAAAGCTGCGGTGAACATCCAGGGTGTGAAGCAGCGCCTCTCCTCTGTTAGAGTAATTAGGGAAGTAAACCGGCAGGTCAATATCCTGATTGAGAGCGAGTGTGGAAACCACCTTAGGCAAGAATTTAGGATTCGTCCTCAGGGATACTCTGTCCCGGTGGAAAATTAAATAAGGCTCTTTGCACATGAGAGCCTGAAGCTCAGAAACTCTCTCGCTGACGAACAGCAACTAAAAATAACGCTTCCACGACAGAAAACGCAGCTCGCAATCCGGGGCAGGCTCAAAGGGGGGAGAGCTGAGTTGCTCCAGGACAAAGAGCAAGTCCCAAGGAGGCACTGGGTCCTTAATGGGGGGCCTGAGGTGTAACACCCCTCTTAAGAATTCTCGACAGGCATCTAATTGTGCCACTGTACGCTGTTCCATCGGGAGGTGATAAGCTGAAATGGCACAGAGGTGCACTTTAATCGAGGAGTAGGCGAGACCCGAACGGAAAAGGGAGAGCAGGTACTCTAGCGGCGCTTTCACCGTCAACCAAAAGGGGAAAGGCCACGTGCTTGCGACCAGAGACAAAAACAGCATCATTTCATGACATATGTCGCATGCGTTGCCGGCTTTCTGGCTGCAGAAAGGACTTCAGCAACCTCTTGCGAGACCCCATGACGCAAGATGGCTATGTCTCTAGGAGCAATGCATGCAGGTTCAGTGAGCGTAAGTCCGGGTGGACCAGTGAACCCTTCTCCTGAGCCAAGAGGTGGGAGCTGAATGGCAATGGGAGTGGAGGTTCCCGGGACAACTGAATTAGCAAAGGGAACCAGATCTGCCTGGACCAGAATGGGGCCACCAAGATCATTGTTGCATGCTCCCTGCACAGTTTGAGAAGAACTCTCTGGATCAACGGGAAGGGAGGGAAAACGCAGAGGAATCTGTCCGCCCAAGAGAGGGACAACGCGTCTCGCCAGAAAACACCAGGCCCTGGATCTAGCGAGCAAAAATTGGGCAGTTTTGCGTTGGATGGGGAGGTGAACAAGTCCAATTCTGGAGTTCCGCATCGAAGAAACGGATCCTCTGCTACCTCCTGGAGAAGTTCCCAATCGTGGACTCTGGCCTGGGAGCGACTCAGGCCGTCTGCAATCGTGTTGTCCACCCCGGGAACATGTACTGTGATCAGGTTCGCGCCGTGTCGGATTACCCAATCCCACACCCTCATGGCCTCCCTGCAAAGGGGGTGAGAGTGTGCGCCTCCTTGTTTGTTGAGGTAATACATCACCGCCGTGTCGTCTGTCTGAAGCAGGAGAGTACTCGGCGGGATTTCTGACTGAAAGGCCTGCAGGGCATAAAGGACCGCCCTCATCTCTAGGACGCTGATACGGAGGTGGGCCTCCAGAGGGGTCCACATACCCTGGGACTTCACCCCGTCCAGGTGTGCTCCCCACCCTAGACCTGAGGCGTCTATGGTGAGGATTACCTCCAGGGACGGCGCTATGAACGGGACGCCCATAGAGAGTGTCCCTGGGTCTAGCCACCACTGCCAGTCTCGAATCGCGGTATTCGTGATTCTGACCGGATGCTGCACGTGGTCTTCCCTTTGGTCCCATTGCACCTTGAGCATCCACTGAGTTACCCGAATGTGGAGCCTTGCGAAAGGGACAGAAGGAATGGCCGCAGCCATGTGTCCGAGCAAGCGAAGGACCGACCTGACTGGGGCAGTCTTGTTCGACGAAAGCTCCCTGATGAGGGATCTGATGTGCTCCGCTCTGTCGTCTGGAAGAAATGCTCTTCCCTGAACGGTGTCCAGTACTGCGCCTATGAACTGCAGTTTCTGCGACGGTATCAGGAGGGGCTTCTCGTGGTTGATTAGGATACCCAGAGATCGAAACAGGTCCTGGGTGCTCTGGATCCCCCGTGACAACGCCTCTCTGGAGGCGGCCATGAGAAGCCAATTGTCCAGGTACGGGAACACATAATGGCCCCGTCTCCCTAGAGACGCTGCCAGGACTGCCATGCATTTGGTAAAGACCCTGGGTGCCGATGACAGCCCGAATGGAAGGGCTCGGAACTGAAGATGATGGCCGAGAAACTCGAAGCGCAGGAACCTCATGTGCGCTTGAGCTATAGGGATGTGCAGGTAAGCTGCCCTGCATATCTAGAGACGCTAAAAAGGCGCCCTGCTTCAGCATGGGAATAAGACCCGAAGAGTTACCATGCGGAATTTTTGTAGGCGAATCGACAAATTAAGGTCGCTGAGGTCCAGAATCGGACGGAGGTACCCTGTCTTCTTTGAAACCAGGAAGAAGTGGGAATAGTATCCGTGTCCTCTCGGGTTCTCTGGGACGTACTCTATTGCTCCCTTTTGTAGGAGTGCAAGCACTTCTTGTCTGATCAATGACTTGTGCTGACCCGGGTACCGGGAGAGCAACGGAGGCCTCGAGGGTGGCTTTTCCGCGAATTCTATAAAGTGGCCTCTTCCGACCAACTGTAGAACCCACCTGTCGGTGATTATAGTCTGCCATCCCGGCAGGAAATTCGCAATGCGACCCCCGACAATGACGATCCTGAGGGGCAGGAGCCGGGAAGGAGTCAGGCTGTGGCGGCTGAGGGCCCCGCTGGCTGGAACGGCTTAGGAGTGCGCTGACTCTGACCTGCGGGTTGTTTTCCCTGGGCTCTGCGAAAACCGGAGCCCCTCTGTTGTGGAACGGGGCAGGACTGTTGTCTCTGCGTCCGTCCACGAAATCGGCTTTGGTTCCTACGAAAGGAACTAAGCTTGGGTCGATACATAGACTAAACCGACCTCACTGCCTTTCCGGCCTCTTTGGAGTTTGGTAATTATCTTCTCTGAGGGTTTACCAAATAAAACTTCTCCCTCGAATGGGGCGTCCATGATGTTTTTCTGGATGTCAGGGGTAAAACCGGAGACACGGAGCCAAGAGTGCCTCCGGAGGCATATGCCTGAAGCGGCTGCTCGGGCCGAGGAGTCCGCGGAGTCGTACGTGGCTCGTAGTACTTGGGTTCCCACGTCCGAATCCGTACAAAGGAGCTGAAGCATCTCCTCCTTCTGCTCATCTTCCGGCAGTTTTTCAGCCGCATCCAGACCCTGTTCCCACAAGGCATTTTGGAACTGCACCATGTGGGTCAAGTAACTAGGGACTCAGATGGCAGCATGCTAGTGAAGCATACGCGGCGCCTACCCATAGCGGCCCAGCTGTTTGGATTCTGGGTCAGGTGGCAGGGTGCTCAGATGTTCCGGCCTGGGACCGGTCATGGAGGCTGTTATGACCAGAGAGTCTGCCTGAGGCTGCTGAGACAAGTACTGGTCTTCCCTGGGAGCCTTGTACAAGCGATCGCTTTTTCGCATCGCTGAGCGAATGTGGACGCTCCACGCCGCTTTGGTGACGCCCACGAAAGTGTCTACCAAGGTGGCACCACCACAGGCTCGGGGTCCTTCTGCCGAAGATACTTTGCAAGGCGTAGCCTTTTGGGGTCTAGCGCTTCCGCATCACATCCCATGTTCTCTTGGATATGTCTCATAATATCCAAGAACGAAGGGTCATGCGGAGGAGACCTTGGCATCTCGCGTGGATCCGGAGAAGGGATGGAGAGGGGAGATGGGGATCTGGATGTTGAGAACTCTGATCCCATGTCCTCCGTCGAAGGCGATCGTCGGCGTCTTCTGGGTCTCTTAGGGCTGGGTGACCTGGAAGAGGATTTGGACGGAGGTCTCCGTTTGTCTGGTCTCCCCTTGGAGAAGTTCTATGCTCCCGGGGAGGAGGTAGTCGGCCTGCCGACCCCGATGGGGAGGGGGGCGCAGGAACCGGAGAAGTAATCGGTGTAGGAGGAAAAGGAGGAGAAAGAGGAGGTGGAGTGGGAACCATGTCTCTTTATGGTGTCCCACCAGTAAGTGAACAGCTCATTCACTTCTACGATGGAAAGGCCAGACGACGGTCCGGGCGCCGGTGGACGGTCAGGTCCCGGCGTCGGCTCCACAGGGGGCTCGGGTAATGGTTCCCTGGGCGTCTCGACAGGACCGGGGTCGCCCGTCTGGTCCTCGGGCTGAGTCAATTCCTCCTAGGTTATGGTCTCCTGACCGACGCCAGTCGGAGGCGCCGGGTTCTCTCTCAATAGGAGCGGGCGCGGTCCCCTACCGCGTCCGAAGCTGGCCTGGCTGGCGCATGGTCGCTGGGCAGACGGCGCCCGGGATCTGTGTGAGAGGACAACGGGTGCACCGGGCGGGTCCTGCGGTCTCTTCAGAGAGGTAGCCCCAAGGTCTTGCGAGGAGCCAAGGAAGCCGACCTGACGTCGGGTTCAGAAAGGCGGGAACCCGACTTATGGTGATGGTGGCGATCCCCAGACTTGACCAAGGCCCTGGAGGACGAGGAAGGTCTGGCAGTCTTGGCCTGAGAAGAGGAAGACTTCTTAACCGAAGCAGGGGGAGGCTGAGAGCTGGCCCGGGAGGGGGAACGGTCGGACCTGGAACCGGAGCTGCGCGACTCTGAGGCCCTAGACGGGGACCTGGAAGGGGCCTTCTCCCTTCATTTTTCAGCATGCTTGTGGGCCTTTTTAGAAGAGTCCCCCTTGGAAGACATGGTCTTAAGCTTTTCTTCCAGTAAAAAAGCCTGAAGGGCCTTCTGGCGACAGATCCGGGTTCTGCTATTAAACCCCTGGCAAAAGGAGCAGGCCCGGGTGTCGTGGTCTGGGCCTAGGCACCGGATGCAGGCCGCGTGAGGGTCCTTGAAGGGGATCTGTTTCCCACAAACACACTTAGAGGAGTGACCGGAGGTCGGAGAGGACATCAGAGAAAAACTATCTGGAAGAAATTGGAATTTCCCTTAGGAAAGAACTTAACCACGCGTCGCGCACTAGAGACTGAACCGAAGGGTCGAGACATGCAAGTCGACGGCGGGAAAGAACTGGGGAATCGGGCGGGACCGCCCCCTTATGTACTACGCCTAACGTCGGAGGCGGGACCGATGTCGAGGGCGGTCCCCGCTGAAGATAGCTAGCTAGAATTTTTCCGTGGGGTCCTGACGCCTGCCGGCTTCAGTCCTAATGGTGTAACCTGCTGCAAGAGCTGTGTCTGAAGTAAGATCTGGGGAATCTGGTGGGACCGCCCCCTTATGTACTACGCCTAACGTTGGAGGCGGGACCGTCGGGCACGGTCCCCGCTATAGATAGCTAGCTAGAATTTTTCCGTGGGGTCCTGACACCTGCCAGCTTCAGTCCTAATGGTGTAACCTTCTGCAAGAGCTGTGTCTCGAAGTAAGATCCTGTATTTCTAGGGACATGGATACGTTGTTCATCCACACTTACTGGGAGACTCCTAGCAGTTCTCCAGGAGGAGGGAGGCAAGGCGCACACCCCCTACTTAGGTAGAAAGACTGGAGAACCCCACCAGCATCCTGGCGTGACCCCAGGGTCGATGTGGAAGGGGAAAACGGTAAAGCCTGCTTCCAGGTAGAAGCCCTGCGGATATCCTGGACCAGAGTATCCTCGGAAGCAGCTACCGATGCAGCGGAAGGGCGGGTAAAATGAGCACTTATCCCTCTGGGAGGCTCCATGCCCGCCCCCCTACAGCAGAGACCTATGCAGGAGGTGACCCACCCACTCGTCGTCCGCTAGGCTGCAGGTCTGCCAGGTGCGGCTTCAGCGTAGATGACAAACAGCTGGCGAACCTCTCCCGAACTTCAGCCCTACGCTCCCTGGGTAGGCGAGCGTATAAATAGGGTCCCCAAGGGAACCTATATACAGCCTCCGAGGCATGAATGGGGATGAACCTGGCAGAGGCAATACCCAGATAGGGAAAAAACTCCGCCACCGCCAACGGAAGGAACTTCCGGTGGGGCGCAGGACAACCATGTCCCTGTGGAAGACCAGATAGGGAGATTCAAGGAGCGCCTTGAACTCTCCTCTCCTTCTGGATGGCAGAGTAGCCCCAAGAAGGTGTTCTTCCACAACAGGTGGGAAACTCGCACCTGTGCAAGGTTCGAACGGCTTGCCCGTGAGCTAAGCCCATACCAGCGAAGATCCCCCGAATGGGGATACTCTCTCGAAGGGGAGGTGTGATCGAGGCCTAGAAAGCGCCAGACCACCTTTTCTGCGCCACCGACTGCCTTCCGGCCCGGGCCCGGAAGACAGGGGAGACCAACAGAAACACCCAGAGGGTTGTCGGCCGAAGCCCCGGTTCGAAAGAACGGACCGCAGATGGTCCGGAATGCTCGCCGAGGGACAGGTGAGGGGGCCCCGGCCCTGTCCCAACATCAAATGCAGAACTCTACCATTTGAAGGCGAGCATGTTTGGCCGACTCCCGGCAGGACGCCTTGAAAACATCAAGGACCTTGCCGAAAGATCCCAGGCCTGGCCCCTAGCTGCACAGGGACCAGGCCTTAAAGTGCGGGGATTGAAGATCCAGATGGAAAACCTTCCCCTGAAAACAGAGATCAGGACCGGGCGGGCTGAAGCCGCTCGGGAGCCTGGGGCTGAGACTGAGGAGAGCTGGATACCAGAGCTGGCCAACCAGTCTGGGTGACCAGCACGCTTGCTCCTAGTCTCGCCTCACCTGCCCGTGGGTCAAGGGAAATGGGGAGGGCGAGAAGAGGCCCGGGTCCGGCGACTGACTGCATCCCCTACAGCAAACCTAGCTGAGGGGCGGCATGAGACAGTCTCAGCCTCGTATTCTCCCTGGAGGGAAGGAGGGAGAAGATCCTGTGCTACCTCCGGCAGGGAAGACCACTTGTGAGGCGCAGCCCATGTCTGGCTTAGGACATCAGCCGGGGTGCTGGAGGCTCCTGCCATTGAATGGCTAGGAAACCGCCTCCCAGCTGCGCGAAAGACCCAATACGGAGAACCTCCTTACGAGATGCAAGGGGCTCATCCGAACCTGGCGGGGTAGGTAGCACATGGTCGTGGTGTTGTCTGCCTGGACTAAAACCACTAGACCCCGCACAAACTGAGCAAGCAAAGCAGACCGCCAGGAGCTCCAGCGGGTAGGAAAAACATCGAGACTCCCGAGAGGACCAGAGGCGGAGCATTCTGTATTCCTCTAGATGGAAACCCCAACCCATCCGAGAAGCATTGGTCGGACGAACAGGATGTTCTCCTGCAAGAGCTGGAACAGTCCGAAGGAGAAAGTTCCCTAACTCCTGGGCTGTAGTCACGAACTGGTCCGAAGGAACGCAGCACTGTGACCGCTGGCTGGCCAGTCCCTACAAGGGGAACGCGTGATGAACCAGCGTGGTCCAACAGACCACGCTTGGAGCCGCACTCAGCCGCGAGGCCCAGGAGGAGCAGGAGGTCCCGCAGGGCGCAATTGCCCAGTCAGACCAGACCAGGTACGGGAGGAAGAAACCCCAGCCCTGTCCGCCAGGAGCCGAGCTCGGACTCAAGAGTCGAAACTGGTCCCGAAGAAGGATCATCCGCTAAGGCACGAGTTCCAATGTGGCTCCGATAACAGGAGACCGGCCTGAGATCCAGAACTCTGGATCGACCCCTTCCACCTAGAAGGGTTGTAGTCAGGCCGCCATCCGGGTGGGGATACGCCCGGGACCCTCCATGCCGCAGAGAGCTGCTGGGCAAAGACCGAAGGGCCTGGCCTGGAACTCGTAAGGTGATCCCCCGCTAGGAAAGGGAGGAGCCTCCCAGGAAACGGACGGAACAAGGAGAAAGTACGTCCTGGAGGCCCAGAAGCGAAGCCACACACCCTTTCTGAGGATGGGATATCTAAGTCAGAGAGACCATCCAGGCGTGCGGAAGAATGGGGCGCAAGCTCCCCGTCCGTTTGAGACCAGGAATACCTGGACACAAACCCAGGGTCAGGAGGATCCGCAACCATCCTGATCACCCCTATCTAGAGGGCCAGGCAAGTCGGCTCAGCGGGCCAACGAAGAGGCTGTGGACCCCAAGATCCCCGTGGGGCAACGGCTCAGAAGGGTGGAACCTGCTCGCAAACCCGAGACAGGTCTCACCCTTAGCACCTCCGACCCCTGGAGGTCCGGAAAGCGGACCAAGAGGAGGAGATGCGGTGCCGTCCCCCCACGGTGGAACCCGGGTAGGGGCGAAGGGGCCGGGGACAGCGCCCCGTAGCCTGTCACTGAGCAGGCTTGGGGGAGGAAGAGGCCGAGGGAGCTCTCGGATCTTTACCGCCCCGCTGCCTTTTGGAGGAAGACGCTGGTTTGGAGTCAGGCCGGCCAGCGCATGCCTGCTGGCCCTCACGCTGGGCCGGTCGAGCCGCAGGGACCGGGGAGCAAAGGGGCTTACGCAAAGGCTGCCGGCTGCCCTTGTCCCTCCGGGCGGGAGTGACAGAGTCCGGAGTGGCATCGGACTTCTAGGATCCCTGGAGTTGTCCCTTCACTCCAGGGCCGAAAAGGTCAGCCCCCAAGAAGAGAATGTCCACCAACTCGTGCTGGGTTTCCAAAGAGAAGGAGCATAACCTCAGCCACGCCCTGCGGGGCATGGCCACCGCGGCCGCCACCGATCTGGCACAGGAGTCACCCAGATCCAGAGCCGTCTGGAGCTGCTGTATCGCCATCGCCCTACCCTGGTCCCGCACCCGCCGGACCGTGGTCCGCAGGTCAGCCGGGAGATGAGGGAGGACCTCATCCAGGGAGCCCAAGAGGGCGTGGGAGAAATGTGCCATCAGTGCCGCCGAGCTGGCCTGACAGAGGCCTAGGGAGGACGCAGTGTAAACCTTGCGCCTGACATAGTCCATCCTTTTGGACTCCTTGTCAGGGGGGCCTACCCACATCCCTAGCATTTCCAGAACATTGGAAAACATTGTCGGTAACTACCCCCTCATCCAAGCGGTGTTCCGAGAAACCGGGCAGAGAACCGACAGGGACAGAGTACTTCCTGTCCATCCTGGCCGATGGCGCAGGGCAGGAAGTAGGCCGCTGCCAGAGCTCAAGGCTGGGCCCAAAATTGCCTCAGCCACCGGAAAGGCCTCTGAGGGTGAACCCCCTCTGTCTAGAATTTCCGTAAGGGGCCTGTTTGGAAATGGGCTCAAGCTGCATCCTGGTGAATTCCGAGATGAGCTGGAGCAGACCCATAAAGGACGATAGGCTGTCGTCCATGGAATGTTCCGGAGAAGACCCTGGGTCCTCCCTGCTAGGAAACAAAGAGGAGTCGATTTCGGGCTCCAAAGGGTCTGCAAAAAGCTGCCGCAGGCCTGAGTCACGCTTCTTCCGCCGAGGGCGGGCGGGAGTGAGGGGAACAGATAACCTGTGGGACAGGTCATGACCCGGCCTGGGTTGCCCCAAAGACAGTGGGGCAGCAGGGATCGGACGAGCAACTGGCCCTGGAGAGGGCACCTCTCCTACCTCGAGTGGTTGTGTCGGCCAACCAGGTGGCAACTGCTTACTAGCCGGAGAATGAATCAGGGGTCGATTGATTCCCGGACAACAACAGCTGCTGCCACATAAGCTCCTCGTAACGTCGACGCCAACGGCATCGAAGTCACTCCTCACCTAAGGAAGAACGGCAATACCACTTGATTCGGTGTCCCGACAGAGAACACCGATGTCGGCGTGAGCGGCTTGACTGAGAGGAGGACTGAGACAGAGACCCAAATCCTTGGAGGAACCAAGGGCAAGCTTGGGAAGGAGCGGGGCGCGCCCGCTCCTCCTTCAGCTCGGAAGAAAGGGCCGAGGACTGTCGACCCGAAGGTACAGGCAAAACCTCAGCCTCCGCCGGGGGAACCGGCGAAGGGATGGCGGCTCCAGCAGAAAACAGCCCAGATGACAGGTCGAGAGACTCGACAACGTCGACAGGAGTCCTGGCCGGCTGAACTGACGGGGACACCGTGAGGCCAGCGGCCAAAGCCGCATCCTCGACCGAGGTCGAACGTCGGCCGGCAGGGGAGGGGAATCTCCCACCCTCCGGCACCAACGGCGGGACTTAGCCTGCACTTGACTTGGGCCAAGAGGCAATTCCCGAAGGTCCCTCTCCCTTCGAGGAAAGGGACTGGCGAAGCTCCCTGAACGAAGCTGCATGAGGAGAACTCAAGGAGAGCGGGATACATGCCGCAACTGAGGAAGAGGGAGAGGCGGCCACCCCCTCTCCGGAGGGAGGAAAATCAAGCTGCTCAGCCGAGGCCGCCGACGCGGACACTGCCCGACGAGTCTCCAAGGAATTTTCTGGTTGCCCGAGCCCCGAACGGGCCGTGCGATCCTCCAGAGCGCTGCCCGAAAGGGCACAACAAAATTCGCAAAGTTGAGGATCATGATCCAAGTCAAGGCAGTAAACGCATGTGGAGTGCGAATCTTTTCTGGAGGAAAAAGCCGGGTGCCTCAACGAGCCGGAAAACGAATGAGCCATCGCCGTAGCGAAGAAGATTGAAGTTTCAGAAAACTTCCAATTGAATTCGAAGACCAAATTCCAGGAACCAGTCAAAAACGCAGAGCGTTAAGGAGGAATCTGAGCTCAAGCCGTAAGAAAGATTACGCCATGGGGCAGAGCCGAGAGTTTTACCACCCGGGTGGGTGGGAGGAGACAGCTTGAAGACCTTCCAGCAAGATTTAAAGCAGCAAGGAACCTGCCAATAAGTGTGGATGAACAACATATCCATGTCCCTAGAACCGGCTCTTCGCCTCGATGCAACGTCCAGGCTATAATGCCAGATAAAGGTGCGCACGGTGCTCCAAGTAACTGCTGCAAAGATGGCTGCAGTGGATACATTCTTCGTGGCCACAAAGGAGGTGGCTGCACCCCTTGTGGAATGACCCTTAATCGAACTTGGTAAGGGTTTGTTACACATCTGGTAACAGAACGTGATACAATGTGTGAGCCACCTGGACAGCGATTGTTTGGAAACGGGAGCTCCCATCATCCTGTGGGCGAAGCAGATGAAAAGCTGGTCAGATTTTCGGTGGTGTTTGGTACTGGACAGGTAGTATTGAAGACGCCTATGCACATCTAAAGTGTGCAACAGGGCCTCTCCTCTATTAGAATATCTAGGAAAGTACACCGGTAGATCTATGTCCCGATTAAGGGTGACAGCTAAGACCACCTTAGGTAGAAACTTCGGATTTGTCCGCAGGGACACCCTGTCCTGGTGAAAAAACAAAGTTCTTTGCACATCAGTGCATGAAGTTCAGAAATTCTTCTGGCCAAAGTAACGGCAACTAAAAATAACGTCTTCAATGTAAGCAAATGTAGCTTGCAATCTGCGGCTGGTTCAAAAGGTGGCAGCGTAAGCTGCTCCAGAACAAAGGGATCCCACTGAGGAACAGGATCCATAATTAGAGGTCTAAGGTAGGGGAGACCTCTCAGGAAGTCGCGTGCCGTGTCCAACTGAGTTATGGGACGTTGGCCTACAGGAGTGAGATAGGCCGAGATGGCACAAAGGTGTACTTTTATCGAGAAGTAGGCCAAGCCTGTCTGAAAGAGACAGGAGGTAGTCCAGGACCGACCTTTGGTTTCTGGAACAAAGATCTCTCTCGATCCCAAGAACGTCTTCACAGAGATGAAGATGATCCTGGGTCCTTTTCCCGCTTACGGGACTGAGAGGAGTGTGAGCCCGCAGGACCCTCCCCCTTAGTAGAGAGAGACTGGCACAACTCTTGGAAAGTACCCAAGAAGGTGGAGCCCAGGTTGAGCAGAACGAAGAAGCTCAGAGACGAAGATTCTGCGGCCCAAGCCTCTTCCTTCTCCAAGGTTTGCATACGTTCCAAGTCCCTGGCGGATGCCGCAGCCACAGAAACCGCCCACCGAGCCTACTCCGATTTCTCTGGAGGGTTCCGTTTTTCCCGCCTCCCCAACTTCAGTCGTGCGAGACTGTCGTTGAGGACGTTCGGGTGAAATTCAAGGCAGAAGTCGCACTTAAAGGTATCATGGCGGACACCCAAGCAGTATACGCACGCGGCCTAGGGATCGGTGCGTGACATTTTCTGGCCGCAGGAACACCGGCGAAATCCAGGGGAACACTTGTCTTTCATAATCAAAGCAGAAGAGTCATGGTCGCTAGTGCGAACTAGATGAAGTTTCGGAAGAACCAAAGGTTTAGAAGCCAGGGCCCACAAAATGCAGAAGCACAAAGGAGGCAACCCGAATCTTCCAGCAGAAAGGAAGATCTGGCATCATGGGGTGGAGCCAAGAGTTATGCCACGCAGGTGGGTGGGAAGAGCCAGCCTGAAGACTTTTGGCGATCCTTAAAGGAAAGGGAACATACCAATAAGTGCGGATGAACAACATATCCACAATTCTAGAACAAACTTAACTGTAGGCAGTTGAGGACAGGAGGGCCTGAAGCACAGCTGGCCAAAAGCTCCTGTGTGTCTAGATGCAACGACCAGACTAATGCTTAGTGAAAGTGTGGACTGAACTCCAAGTAGCCGTGGCACAAATATCAGCACCTGACACATTCTTGAAACAAGCAGCAGAGGCAGCCATACTCCTGGTGAAATGACCCTTAACCTCCCCTGGAAGAGTCTTACCATACTTTTGGGAGCAGAAAATGATGCAGTTTGACAACCATTTGGATAAGCACTGTTTGGAAACTACTGCACCATCTTTTGGGGGCAAAAGAAACGAAAAGATGATCAAACTTTCAGACAAACTTTGTCCTGTTAGTGTAGCAACGCAAGATTCTATGAACATCTAAGATATGAAGAACTGCTTCTGCCCCCGATTAGAATGCTCGAGGTGATACACTGAAGTTGAATCAACTGGTTCAACATAAAACACAGAAATTACTTTGGGTAAAAAATGAAAATTACGTACCTACAGTAATTCTTGATCTTTCTGTGCATCTTCACCATTCATCACTAGTGAGTACAGCGCAACGGAGCTAGGACACTGCGGGTGACATTTATCTTGGGCAGAGTTGACGCAGAGCCACCCTCGAGGTCAACGTTCCACGTGGCGCTCCAAGGTTAGCAGTTAGCTGCCACTGACTCCGCCCCAGCCCCAGATCTGACATGCCAGACAGTGTAAGGAAGGGAGGGTGGGTAGAGGCAAGACAGCCTAAGAGATAAATAAAAAGGAAAGGAATAAAAAACTAAAAGGAGAAATAAGAGATCACGTGATGCTCCTGTGAGACTAGCAGCTCTGGAAACCACCTCCAATCTCATTCCTCCAGCAATTACTTACATATAAGTGTTTGGACAGTGTTCAGCTTCCCTCAAGTAGTATTACAACTTCAACGGACATCCTAACTGATTCTGGTAACTTGGGGAGTCATTATATCGAGAGCAGCCTAACTAAATACTATCGTTAAAACCAGGGCCTAACAACACCATGGAAGCCGAAATGCGCCAGGCCCTCCCAAGGCATACACCCCCACAATCCCCCAGAGAAGGGACCGAAAAGATCCAAAGGCCAGGCCTGTGGCCCCATAAAAGCTCTTGCATCTACAATGACTCAATCAGCACCGATCCCACTATCGGAGCAAAAATTCCTCGAGGAGTTACAACCATTTCAGCTCGCCCTGCAGGATATTACTGCTGAAATAAAGTCTCTCAATAGAGGGGAGCTTTCCGACACCAATTGGGCTATTCCAGACGTCTCCGCCTGCACATCGCTTGAGAGCTGGAAGGGCAAAATTGAGCCTGAAGTCGTGACCCTAAAGCAGCGATTGCATAAAGCTGAGTCCAAACTGGAGGATCTGGAAGGCCGAAGCAGGAGGAATATCGTCATCTTCGGCCTTCCGGAAGAAGCTGAAGGATCTTCTCCCATTTTATTCCTCCAGAAATTGCTCACAAAAATAGCTGGACCCTCTCCAAATAACTCAACATATATAATAGAGAAGGCCCATCGGTCGCTGCGTCCTAAACCTGCGAGTGGCAAACCCTCGAGACCAGTCATTATCCGGTTTTTGAATTACCTTGATAAGGCTCACATTCTGGACCAAGTTAGAAGTCTGCCGCATGTTCTTTGGGAAGGCCAGTAGCTACGCCTTGCGCAGGATCTTCCGGCTACAGTGGGGCAGCATCAGGCAGAATACCGTCCCCTGGCATCAAAATTGATAGCCGCAGGCATTAGATATAAAGTTCAATATCCCTCCAGATTGATGGTACTGCACGCCGACGCCTGGTATTCCTACGATACCGCACAACTAGCTGCCCCGGCACTGCACACAATGTATCCTGACTTGTTCCCTGCTCGCAGATGCTCCACAGATGATTTGCTTTAGTAAGAACTTCTCCTTCGAAGAGGGGCTGTTTGTAAGAGGGCAGATTCGAGGAATCCACATGGAGTTTCGCCTTGTGATTGCTGGAGGACGCTGGAATCTACTGTATTGCAGAGGATGGGCTCAATATTCTTCTACCTGCAATAGACCAATTGAAGCAAACGCGATCGGATGCTCGTTGATTCTTCTAGGTCCCCCCCCTTTGGATTTTTCCATTTCTCTAAAACCTTAACACAAGGAAGGTTGAATACCTTATAAGCTGCCAATCGGCATATCGCTGCTGCTATCATTACAAGTTTGTATCAAGACTTTCCCTTTTTTTCTCTCTCTCTTTTATTAAAAGGCGTTATCTAGCGAGGCCACATGAGGGCAGCATAACCTTGCATTAAAAGTCTGATGCACTGGCAGACACTCGTCGTAACTCCCACATATTTAATTTGACTGAATATTCTAAGCCTTTCCTATTTTGCCATACTAAAGGTACTCATTTAAGCTATAACTGGCAGACTGAATTGCAATAGCTGTCGTACAGTGACTGGTTTTATTATTTCCTTACCACAACTTCTTTTTCTCCAGGCCAGTTGTGTTTATTGAATGCAATATTGCAGAGTTTAAATTTTTTATTTATTTTTTTTTTTTACTGTGGGGTGGTTACTAGAAAGATGTAAATAGTTACGTTTTTTCCTTACGGATTTGGGACGGGAAGTAAGGGCTCCTGGTTAATCCTGCAGTCCATTCAGTGCACCACGTACTGGCGTAGGGTGCGCTGGGTTGGGTGTCCACAGGGGTGTCCAGGGTTAGAATCTGGAAATTGCTATTATTACTGTTCGCTGTTTTAAGACTTGAGGATTCTAGCCTTAGATTTCATTTGATCTTTCCGGGATATTGATTACCTTGATGTGGAAGGGGAAAATTGGGTGAGGGGGAGGGAGTGGGGTTCAATTAGTAAGTTTGTTCATTGGGGGGTAGCATTTTTCTGTTTCAATTTTTTACATTTATATTACACTATGGAATAGTATATTGGGTTAAGGGGGATCAGCTGTTCTTGAATATAGTGTTCATCACTAAGGGGTAGGGGGGATTTTGTTGGGTCGCCACTTAGTATTCACGGAATAGCCTACTGGGTAGGTTTCTCCCTTGAGAATGATTTAATGATACAGAATTATTATCGATACTTCGTTTGGCTATGACAGCAGCACTAAAGTTTTGTTCCTGGAATGTTAAAGGTGCTCAATCTCCCACTAAAAGAGCTAAGATTCTGTTACATTTCAATAAACTCAACACTGATGTAGCCTTCATCCAGGAGACTCATTTGCCCAATTCACAAATTCTCAGCTTAAGAAGAACATGGGTGGGGGCCATGTACTGGGAGCTGGACTGGATACCCGCAGATGTGGAGTTGCGGTACTGGTTGCATGTCGCATATCTTTTAGGCTGCGATCCCCAGGGTAAATGCATATTGTTGAGAGCCATTTTAGGCCACACCGAACTGATTCTAGGTTTGGTCTATGTACCAGTTGGGGATGATCTACAATTCTTTACAAGCCTTATGACTAGTTTGGCCTCCTGGTCCAATCTCCCTATACTACTCAGTGGAGACTGGAATTTAGTCTTTTGTAATACGTTGGATAGGTTCAAATCCAGACATACTTCCTTTACCCCCACACAACTAGCTCTTAAAGACTTTATGAACACTATGGGCCTTGCTGATCCATGAAGGACCCTTTTCTCTTCTACACAAGATTGTTCATTTCATTTCATTCCCTGCCCCATAATACATTTTCAAGAACAGACTTCTTTTTGTTGGGGATTGAGCATCTAGTGAGGGTACAAAGCTGCACCTACCTCTCAAATGATCTCTGACCACCACCCAACTTTTTTGCAGTGGTCCTTGCCTTCTTCAGTTGAACAAGACAAAGTCTGAAGGTTCAATCCTCAATTATTAAAGTCCCAGAACCTAGCAGACCTCCTTCAAAAGTATATAGAAAACTTTCACAAGTTTAATGCCCCTTCTATGCTGAAATTAGATGTACTATGGGGGAGCCCTGAAAGGTTCACTAAGGGGAGAAATTATTTGTTTGGCTTCCATTAGGAAAAAGAACATTTCATCAGAATCCTCTATGCTGTTACAGCAAATAAGAGTCTTAGAACAATCCTTATCTTCCCAATCTCAGCCCACGGAATTCGAATAACTATAAAGCCTTCATTTTCGACACAATATTCTTCTTGGTGACAAGGTTGAGCATTTCCACTTCAAATCAAAAGTTATCTATTTTGATCAAGGGGATAAGGCAGTTAAACTTTTAGCCTTAAGGCTCAGGGCACAAGTCACAGATAGGATACTGTCAATTATTCAAGATCCAGTAGGCAGCTTCCATACTTCTCCCAAGGAGATTGTTTCATGTTTTAAATCCTACTACCAATGTCTTTATTCACATCCCCCCTCTATCCTTTAATAATACAGCACTAGATTTTTTTTTTTTTACAATACAGACCTTCCATATTTGTCCCAACATCAAATGGCTCTTCTACAAGCTCCTCTGAATTTAGAGAAGTACATGAGGCCATCGATGCTCTTCCTGTTGATAAAGCGCCGGGTCCAGATGGCTATACATCTAACTTTTCTAAAGCCGTTAAATCTCAATTGGGTATAACTCTGCTTGATACTTAACTATATTTACAAACATGGCCTTTCGGATCTTAGTTTTACTGAGGCTACTATCATGGTGCTTCCTAAACCGGGTAAGGACCCTACATTATTGCCGAACTACTGCCCAGTATCACTTATAAACATAGATCTGAAAATTCTAGCTAAAATCCTGGCTAACAGGATGGCCAAGGTATGGCACACGTTAAGTCCTGAACACGTCTATTTCGTGACTGGATGCCTCTCAGCGGACCATCCGCATAAAATTTCCCATCTTATATCTGCATCCAGGCACTCCCATACCCCTGCAGCGTTGGTGTCCCTGGACGCAGAAAAGGCCTTTGATCGGGTATCATGGGACTGTTTGTTTCACCTGCTCCTGAGGTATCGTATTCCCAAGCAGTTTTTACAATGGATCAAAATACTTAACTCACATCCCTCTGCTCGTGTACTATGTAATGGGGTTCTGTCGTCCCCCTTTCCACCTCCAACAGGGCATGAGGCAAGGTTGTCCCTTCTTCCCTTACTTATTTTTAGAACCACTTATTAGGAAAATTAACAACTCCATAGTGATATCCGGTATTTTGATCAATCACTCCCAATACAAATACCCTTAATATTATCCAACATTTTGGGGACCTCTCTAATTATAAACTAAACCTAGCTAAAACAGACATGCCACTAAATAACCATACCTTAAAAACAGATATTGAACATCCTAGGCTCACCTGGGTGAGGGACAAAAAGTACTTGGGCATATACTTATTCCAATCCAATATTAAAATAAAGCAATATAATTTGGATTAGTTACTCACAAATATCAGGATAGATTTAAACCGTTGGATGTTACTTCCTATCTCTCTCTGGGGATGTATCAACATAATTAAGATGAATGTCCTGCCCCATTTGTTATACCCCCCTCCAAATGCTTAATTATTTTCTTTCTCAATCCTGGTTCCTTCAGGTGCATAGAATTACTTCCAAATTTATCTGGAAAAATAAGTCTTCTCGAGGAGCAATTACTGAATTACAGAGGTCTAAAGAACAGGGAGGATTACAGGTTCCCAATATTTATCACTATTACCTGGCGATTAACCATGCAGTAGTTTCACAGAAGACCCCCACAGTGGCTACAAATAGAAAAATCAATCTGTAATATAACAGGAGTAGACATTAAGAGCCTCCCCTATCTGACCATTAATAAAGTCCCTAAACAGTATAAATCCACGCCTATCATGGCCTCTCTTTGGATTCATATGCAGATGAATAAAACCGCTGGATACCTAATAGTAAACGATTCATCTCAACCTATTTTGAAGAACCCCAACTGGGGGAAAAGTTATTACTCGGTCTATTTGGCCAGCAGGGTGTGGAGAAGCGGTAGTAGGTTTAACAGAAAACCACAAATTACTCGCCTTTTCAGCTATAAGGACAAAATACAATTTGCCAGCTTCCTTCTGCTTTAAATATCTCCAAATCTCCCATGTATTAATACAACATTTTGGTAGTGGCCCTTGGGATCGGTACATGCATGGCCCTATTCTTGGTTCACTTTTCAAGAGACCCTCTTCCCACTACGTTGCCTTTTATTATAAGAAGCTCCAAGCACGATGCAGTGAATTAGAAGTCACCCCTTGTTATATTTGGGATATGACTCTCTCCCCCACCACCTCTCTGGTCCCCTGCCAATGGTCACAAATCTGGAAAAGACTATATAAAGACATTAGGTGGGATCGCTATAGATTGCTTCAATTTTACGTATTGCATGACTTCTACTATACGCCTGTAAAACGTAATAAAAAGGGGAACCATTCAACCAATTTGTGTACCAGATGCGGGTCCCAGAGGTACCCTTCTTCATATTCTCTGGGAATGTGACAAGGTAACCCCTTTTTCGGAGGCTATTCAATCCAAACTTGGCCCTCTACTAGGGCTACAGAATGCTGTTCAGCCAGAAATCTGTATTTTGGGAGACTCTGGAGAAACCCTAATAGGAAACCAAAGGAAGCATATGTCCTTGATATCCCTCAGTGCTAAGAAAGAACAGGTTACTCACCTGTAACAGTAGTTCTAGGAGTGGTATATGTTGTTCATCCACAGTCTGGTATTGTTCCTTTCCCCTTTAAATCTTGCTGGAAGTCTTCAAGCTGGCTCCTCCCACCCACCCGGGTGGTAAATACCTCGGCTCCGCCCCATGAAGCCAGATCTAGCCCACTGGAAGCTAGGTTGTGCGCCTAAAGCCGGGGAGGTAGGGTGGGTGCGTGTGGATGAACGACATATACCACTCCTAGAACTACTGTTACAGGTGAGTAACCTGTTCTTCTAGGAGCGTGGATATGTTGTTCATCCACACTGTCTGGCAGACTCCAAGCAGTTCTCCGGGAGGAGGGAGGCAAGGCGCACACCCCCTACTTAGGAAACAGAGATTGGAGAACAGAGGCCCCAAAACCCGCATCCCGGCGTGACTCAAGGTCGATGTGGTAATGGGTAATAAAGGTGTTTGCGGACTTCCAGGTAGCAGCCCGACAGATTTCCTGGATAGGGATGTCCCTGGAAGCAGCCACCGAAGCAGCAGTATGGGGGGTAGAATGAGCCCTTATCCCTTTGGGAGGCTCCTTACCCGCCAGTTCATAACACAGACTGATGCATGATGTAATCCATCTTGCAATAGTCCGTTTAGCTGCAGGTCTGCCAGAAGCGGCTTCAGCGTAGGTGACAAACAGCTGGTGAACCTCTCCCTGAATTTCCGCCGTCCTCTCCTTATAGTAGGAGAGGGCACGCATGAGGTCAAGAGTATGGAGCCTGTACTCGGCATCCGAGGTGTAGTTAGGGTAGTATACCGGCAGAGTCAACACCTGGTTGAGGTGAAACTCTGACACCACCTTCAGAAGGAATTTCGGGTGGGGGCGCAGGACAACTTTGTCCCTGTGAAAGACCAGATAGGGGGAGTCCACCGAAAGCGCCTGGAGCTCCCCCGTCCTTCTGGCTGACGTGATAGCCACCAAGAAGGCAGTCTTCCACAAGTGCGAAAGCGCACACTTGTGCATGGGTTCGAATGGCTTGCCCATGAGCTTTGCCAAAACCAGCAAAAGATCCCACGGAGGTGGAGGTTCACGCACCGGAGGGGATATGTGATCCAGGCCTTTGAAAAAGCGCCCGATCACCTTTTCCTGAGCCAATGTTGGCTGACCGCCCGCGCCCGTAAGTCGAGATGGCTGCTGGTGCACCCTAAGGGTCGATGACCATAGACCCCCTTTGGAGAGAGACCAAAGGTAGTCTAGAATGCTAGCCACAGAGCAGGATAAGGGGTCCAGGCTTTTACCCTGACACCAAATGGAAAATCTCTTCCATTTGAAGGCATAACATTTCCTGGTCGATTCTTTTCGAGATGCCTCCACCACAGTGTAGACATCCTCAGAAAGACCCAAAGCCTGGAACTCTAGCCGCTCAGGAACCAGGCTGTGAGGTGCAGGGATTGAAGGTCCGGATGAAAGACCTTCCCCTGGTTCAGTGATATCAGGTCCGGGCGTGTACATAGCCACTCCGGGGCCCTGCAGCCGAGGCTGAGGAGATCTGGATACCAGAACAGACGTGGCCAATCTGCGGCTACCAGAATCACCTTCGCCTTGTCCCTCCCGACCTTGAGTAGCATCTTGTGGATCAAGAGAAATGGAGGAGAGGTGTAAAAGAGGCCTGGGGTCCACGGCCTCGAGAAGGCATCCCCCTGCAGCGAACCCTGCTTTTGGAGGGGGGGGGGCCGGCATGGTACAGCCTCAGCTTGGTGTTCTCCCTTGAGGCAAACAGGTCCACCAACGGTTTGCCCCAACGGGAGAACAGGTCGTAAGCTACCTCTGGATGGAGAGACCACTCGTGGGATGTCTGGCCTATGCGGCTCAGAGCATCCGCCAGTTGGTTCGCGACTCCTGCCACATGGATGGCTAGGAGATCCGCCCCCAGCCGGCTGACGAAGGCCCAGATCCGGAGCGCCTCCTTGCACAGCAGATGGGAGTGCGTGCCTCCCTGTTTGTTGAGGTAGTACATGGTCGTGGTATTGTCCGACTGGACTTGAACCACTTGACCCCGGAGCTGAGGAGCGAAAGCTGACAGTGCCAGTCTGACTGCTCTGAGCTCCAGCAGGTTGATGTGGCATCGGGACTCCTCGGGGGTCCAGAGGTCGTGGGCCCTGTTGTCCCCCATGTGGGCTCCCCAGCCCATGAGAGAGGCATCGGTCGGAAGGACGACCGTCGGCTCGGGGAGGACAAATGGGATTCCTTCCTGCAAATGACTCGGGACGGTCCACCATTGGAGAGCGTCCCACATCCTCTGGGTGACTGTGATCAGCTGGTCGAAGAGACCCTGACGCTGAGAGCACTGGGCGGCCAGCTCCCACTGAAGGTGGCGCATGTGTAGTCTGGCCCAGCGGACCACTGAGGTGCACGCCACCATGTAACCTAGGAGGCGCAGACAGTCCCGGGCAGGGTGCGAGTGCCCAACCAGAAATGATTGGGCAAAGGAGGACAGAACCTCCGCCCTGTCCACCGGGAGCCGAGCTCTGGCTTGACAAGAGTCGAGCTCTACCCCGATGAAGCCCATCACCTGGGAAGGTACGAGTTCTGATTTGGCCTCGTTGATCAGAAGGCCCAAGTGAGAGCAGGTTCGGAGGGTCAGGTCCCTGGACCTCTCCACCTCCTGAAGGGAGGAACCCGCCAGGAGCCAGTCTAGGTAGGGGTAAATATGCACCCCTTGACGCCGTAGATGGGCTGCCAAAACTGCGATGCATTTGGTGAAGACCCTTGGGGCTGATGACAGGCCGAACGAAATGGCTCTGAACTCAGACAGGGCCCCTTCCCGACTTGAAGCGGAGGAACCGCTGGTGGACGGACGGATAGGGACGTGGTAAAACGCATCCTGAAGATCCAGTGTACAGAACCACGTTTCGCTCCAGGGGTGGTATGATCTGGTTCAGAGTCACCATCTGGAAGGTGCGAGACCTAAGATACCGATTCAGGTCGTGTAGATCTAGAATGGGGAGACAACCCCCCCCCCCCCCGGTGGGCACCAGGAAGTACCTGGAGATGAAGCCTGGGTCTGAAAGAGGATCCGGAACCCGGGCCACCGCCTCTTTGAGGAGGAGTAGCGCAATGTCGTCCCGAAGGGCAGACAGGGCGACTGAGATCCTTTCCTCCCGTGGGGCACGGGCTTGGCTGGGAGGGTACTGCTCGAATTCTAAGGGCACACCCTACCCGACCATTTCCAGAACCCACCTGTCCGAGGTGATACTGGACCAGGCGGAAAGGAAGTGGCGGAGCCGGCCCCCCACGGGAGGACCCAGAGCTGGCGTGACGGGTGCGGGGCAGGCCACCCCCAACCCGTCACTGAGCAGGCTTAGAGGAGGAGGAGGCACCTGGACCAGCAACTCTGCCTCCTTTGCGGGGCTGCTGGGGACCTTGCTTGGGCCTAGGGTGCCAAGCTTGAGCCTGCTGCTGTTGCTGACCTCCCTGGAAGGAGGGCTGTCTGACCGCAGGGGAAGAATGCCGAAAAGGCTTCTTGCACTTCTTCTGGTTCTTGCCTGAAGAACCCTTAGCAGAAGTGGCATCTAAGGTGGCATTAGACTGCTCAATGCGCTGAAGATGACCTGCCACTCCTGGACCGAAGAGGTCGGTGCCAAGGAAGGGCACATCAGCTAGCTTGTGCTGAGTATCCACGGGGAAGGAGGATAGCCTCAGCCAAGCCCTGCGGCGAGTGCATACCGCTGCAGCTAGTGAACGGGCACAGGAATCACAAATGTCCAGAGCTGTCTGGAGCTGTTTGGCAACAGCCCTGCCCTGGTCCCGGACCTGCTTGACCATGGTCTGCGTGTCTGCTGGGAGGTGAGGAAGAACTTCATCCAGCGACCCCAAAAGGGCATGAGAGAAGTGTGACATGATCACTGCTGAGCTTGCCTGACGAAGGCCCAAGGATGATGCCGCGTAGACCTTCCGGGACGAGTGGTCCATAAGTTTGGACTGCTTGTCTGGAGGGCGGTCAGTATCCACCGAGCTGCCCGTTCGCCTGAATACTAAAGCAGTCACAAGGCTTTCCACCGAGGGGTGCTCAGTAAACCCCGCCAAGGACCCTGTGGGCACCGCGTACTTGCAGGCCATGCGGGCAGACGGAGCCGGGCAGGAAGCTGGACGCTGCCAGAGTTACAGAGCCGGGCCAACTATGGCTTTGGCCAATGGAAAGGCCTCCATCGGGGTATCCCCCCTCTTAAGAATATCCATGAAGGGATATTCTGCCGCCTTCTGAATAGGCTGCAGAGGCATTCCTGTGGACTTTGAAAAGAGTCGAAGGATGCCCTGGAAGGAGGAAGGCCCTTCTTCCAAGCCTGACACCGACAGCTCATCATGAGAATGAAGGCCAGTATTATCTGAATCGGAAGAGTCCAGATACAAAGGCTGCCCACCTAAATCTCCCTCGATGCGCCTAGGGCGATCAGGGGTGACCGTAATAGACAGTCTGTGAGGAAGACCTGAAGACTGTCGGTCCTCCTTGGAGGGAACCCCTCTGAGGGGCAGTTTAGGTGGAGGTTCCACCAAAATTGGTGGGGAGCCTGTAGCCAGCCGCGCCGGAAGGCGCATGCGGGCCCTGAAGGGACCGAGCCTTGAAATCGGTGTCGGAGTAGGGAAGAGGCTGGGGCCAAGTAACAGCCGGAACCGCTGCAGCCGGCTTCTGGCCTGCTAGCAGAAGTTGCTGCCACATAAGATCCTCACAGCGTCGACGGATTTTCCGTCGAAGCCTCTCCTCGTCCGAGGAGGATGAGGAACGGTGGCGGCGCCTCTTCCGGGAGTGTTTGTGTCCTTTCTTGGGTCGACTGACCGAAGAGGACTTGCTCCTCGATCGAGACCGACGGCGTCAGTTTTGTCGGTCCGGGGAAGCCGGACTCTGTGAAAACCGAGGTTCCGGCCCCTGTCCCTCAATCGGGATACCCGCGGGACAGGTCTCCTCGTCGGGGAAGGAGAGAATAGGCGTTCTCTCCAAAGAGTCATCGACAGGCGTCGGTGACAACGGCTCAATCGGGTCGTGAGTAATCTCGGCCGGTTCAGCCGTATCCTCGACTTCTGTACCTGGTCCAGATGGAAGGTCTGAAAAAACGGCGGCCGAGGAAGCGATCTCGACCGTAGTCGAGACCCCTTGCTCCTGGAAGTCGGACCGCTCCCGGTCCCAGGAGCATCGCTTCGACTCAAGACGACGGTTTTGGATCCTTTTTCTGAACGGGAGGAGTGTGAGTTCGAGGCGCCCACCCTTAGTAGGGAGAGACTGGCACAAATCCTGAAAGGATCCTGTGGAAGGTGGAGCCCAAGGCGCCGGGCACGGGCTAGGCCTCGCTGGTCGGGCTTTCTGGGCGGCTTCCTCCTCAAGGCCGCCATTTGCTCCGAGCTGCTCGGCGGATCCCGGCCGCGGAAACCGCCCACCTGGCCTCCTTAGATTTTACCGGAGAATTGCGAAGCTCCGGTCTCCCAAGCTTCAGGCGCGCCTGACAATCCTCCAAAACGGTCGGATGGAAGGAAGCGCAAATGGTACATTGCGAGGTATCATGAACGGTACCAAGGCAGTAAACGCACGAGAGGTGGGGGTCAGTGCATGACATTTTCTGTCCGCAAGGACACCGGTAAAACCCGGGGGACGACTTATCATCCATGTCCAAATCCGAGTCGAAAACTCTTACGAGTTTCAAAGTGAGAAGATGCGGTGAAAACCGTCGAATTGAATCCAGGGCCTCAATCGCTGCAGAAAAGCACAAGGGAACCTGTATCTTCCAGCGGAAAGGAAGATCTGACGTCATGGGGCGGAGCCGAGGTATTTACCACCCAGGTGGGTGGGAGGAGCCAGCTTGAAGACTTCTGGCAAGATTTAAAGGGGAAAGGAACAATGCCAGACAGTGTGGATGAACATATCCATGCTCCTAGAAATTATATTACGTCACTGGTTAGATCAACAAACCCCCAAATACACTGAGTGGCATAAGGAAATTCTATTCGCTCTATAAGCAGAATATTTCACTGCAAATATTTCTAAGCATAGCAATAAATATCAGAAGGTATGGGCATCCTTACATACCTTATTATCCATTTAGGGTGGTTTTGGACCTGACCTGGACCTGCGAAGGTTAATGAATAATCTTCCATCATTTTTTTTCTCTTGAATGAAAACTATTCCCAGCTTCATACAGTGTAGTGGCGATGTGGAAGGGCTGATATAAGGTGTTATTAATTTTTCCGTTTCACATATTCTGTTTTGGTATTTAGCTTTTTTTTTTTTTTTTTTTGAGATAAATTCAATACTACTCCTGACACTTATCCCTGGATGTTAATGTTGGATGAAACTACATGTAGGTTTTTTTTTTTTCCTGCAATAACCCACAATATGGTGCATCACAGGAGTTTTTTTTTTTTTTTTTTTTTTTAAGAATCATAATGACTAGTTATGTACTACTGCTGATTACTCAACTGTCTGTACAAGTTGAATTGTATACAATACCATAATAACAGTGACTAATACCACAATAAAGCTTATTAAATAGAAAAAATAAAAGGAAAAATAAATTGAGGAGACGGAAGGAGCAATTAAAACAGGAAATTGGGGAGAAGGGGCTCCAATCTCTGGAAGGAGAAGAGGGAGGAGGAAAAGGAAGAGAGGTAAGGAGAGGGGGAAAGAGTAGCACACGCCCAGGAGCGAAATGCACATTGACATATTTAGAAGATCATAGAGCTCAGCTGCAGGAGGCAAGCAGAAGTTGCAAGCAGCCTAGGTCTAGGAGACCAGAGAAATTCAAATTACGTACTTACCGTAATTATGATCTTTCTGTGTATCTTCACCATTCATCACAGATGGGTACTGGCCGGAGATCAGGACCCGGAGCCTTTTTTTTTTTTTTTTTTTTTTAAGATAGGCGGAGCCGAGCAGCATCGGCGCCGCCCTGAGGGCCGACGCATTCACGCGGGCGCCAGTGATTGCCGTTAGGGCTGCATCGCACTCCACCTGCTACCAGTTCTGAGCTCGCTGGAGAGGTAAGAGGAAGGGATGGAGGGTGGGACAAGAGAGTCCAAGGGACAGAAAAGGAGAGAAAACTGAACTAAAAGGAGAAATAACGACTGAGAGGACAGCATAGAAGAAGTAAGACTAAGGGATTGGGTAGGGGCCCAACTTCTGGAAACGGAAGGGGGGAGAGAATTTCAGGAGAGAGAGGTAATATGATCCAGGACCCTTGTCCGTCACCAGACTGTATAGAAACTGCAAGGAGTTAGCAAAGCTCTTTGCCAGAATTCAAGGCACAGAATAACTGGCAATACCCCAAAAGCAGAGTCGGCTATTCTGGAGAAGGACAGGGTACAGGGACTCAGTACTCTCTCTCTAAATAGATATTTGGTGAAAAAAAGGAAAAGGAAAACAACTTTTTTTTTTTTTTTCAGATGGATAACAGAAGGAGGGCAACCACCAGCTCCTACCCCGTAGGGGAGAAGATATGTAGAAGAGAGGAGTGCCACTCAAACTGTACCCCTTAGGGAAGACTGTCCCCCCGTGTGTCTCAACTAATCTCACTCAAGCAAGGGTGCCGGAAGATGGCAACAGTTGAGGGGGGCTAAGGAAGAAAGGGCACTTTCCCTATACTGGTTTTAACCATACAGGAATAACAAGTGGAGGGGCTACCGCCCCTTTCGCCCCAGAGGTTCCGGCACCTATGCAGTGAAGAGAGGGAAGGCACAGAGGGAGGAGGATTCCAGAGACTGGAGCCCCAAGGGGGATGGTGGGAGGGATTGTGATGAATGGTGAAGATACACAGAAAGATCATAATTACGGTAAGTACGTAATTTGAATATCTTATCTGTGTCAATCTTCACCATTCATCACAGATGGGTGAGTACCAAGCCCCCCGAAGGGGGCTGACTGATTGCACCCTAAGGGACAGTGTCCCTTAGCCCTCAGTGGGTGACACACTAAGGGGGGGAACCTTCTGGGCCTGAGGAGGCCCTAGAGTGGGGAGACAGACGGCTTCCGGAGGGGAAGGAATTTGCCCCGACAAACGCTTTGCCCCGCCTACAGGAAAGAGGTAGGTTCCCTGGTGAGCGGAGCAAATCACCCTACGCCGGGCCAAGGGTGACAACCGGGAAAGGCGAAGCCATGCCGATCTTCTGGTGCAGATCACTGTCCCTACGACCCTGGTAGCTACCTCACTGGCGCGTCATAAGATGCCCTTGCTTGGTGCCTTGCTAGCTCCAGGCCACGTGCAGAAAGAGCAATGGCTTGCCTGGTTTGCTCCGAGTCAGGCAGAGCGGCTAGGAACTGACCTAGAGCTGACCACAACTACCTGTTATAGGCAGCGTAGTGCGCCTGATGCGCAGAAATGGAGAGAAGCAGCCGTGCCGAGTAGAAAGTCCTCCTCCCCCAGAAATCAAAATCCGAGGAGTCCTGATCTGGGGGCCGGTCACGGCGGAGGGCGCGAAGCCCATCAGGAGTGTCCAGGTGCGTCAATCCGGACTGCGGATGAGGCAAGGAGCCTGGAGACTCCGGGGGAGCGCAATACCTCTGGCAGAGGTCCCATAGGGCAGGAACTCCGGAGAAGGGCCTCTGCCAGAAATGCATGGACGCCTCCCGAAAGGGAGCGGGCCAAGGCGGCACCACGAGGGTGGCTGTCCCAAAATCGCCTAGAAAGGCGTGCGCCGCATGCTCTGGATTGCTCACAGAAGGAGAAAGGTGAAGGTCCTCCATCATCCTCACGAGGAAACGCTGATACTCAGAGAGATCAGCAGCAGGAGAGATGTGGACAGAAGGTTCTTCTCCCCCAGAAGAGGGGGATGAGGAGCTGGAGGCCACCATAGGCTCGGAGGGTGGCTGCTCGGGGGGAGGTTGAAAAACCTGGCTGTCCAAAGCCCTAACGTAAGCAGGGAACCGAGCAGCCACCGCTCTGAACTGTTCCCAGGTGAGAGGCCCGCTAGGACCAAAGATACCTGGGAACGCAGGAGAAGGCGGCAGAGGGGAGTGGACAGAGCCGAGAGAAGAAGTCGGCTGACCTCTGCCAGGGCTAAGGAGCGGACCACGGACTCCCACGGGGGGAGTCCTGAAGACTCCGCAGTCGACAGCTGCACAACCGCCTGTACTGCCAGACTGCGCCCAAAAGAATCCCCAAGTGAGGCGACCGGGCCGTGACGTCCAGAAGGACGGTCCCCTGCCTCAAAAGAATGGGACCCTCTCAAGGAACCCGAAGGGGAAGGGCGGAAGTCCGCACTCCGGCTCAGTCCAGGACCCGGGTAGGTCCAGAGAAGGGCCGGCGCGCCGAACCTATACCCCTCGACCCTTCGGAGTCCGAAAGGGTCCTAGCCCTCGAAGTGGCCAGTCTAGGCAGCTCCGTACCCAGGGCTGCTCCCGAAAGGGCAATCCCGGAAGGAGCACCTTCCCCTCCCGTGGCCCTCTCGATAGACCCCAAAGTTGGGTGACCGAGAGATGTCACAGTAGGGGGTACCACCGTAGAGGGGTCAAGGAACCCCCCCCAAGGCTAGGCTGCAAGGCGATGGTGGCACGCATCACAGCCAGCTGGTCAGCACCACTGACCCTAGCCCTAGAGCAAAACCGACTCACCTCGGAAGGGGACTGGCCGAGACCCGAAGAGGAAACCACCAGCTCGTCCTCCCTTGCAGACAACCCCGAAGGGTGTGACTGCCCATTCGACTCCGAGCTGGACTCCGACGAAGAGGAAAAGTCCGAGGCCCTAAGCCAAACAGTAGGGGGTCGAGGAAGGGACACCTTCCCGAGGGGCCCAGGAGCCAAGGCAATCCCCGCCCGGTCCACAGCACCGGAGCGGTGCCAGCAGAAGGTGGCAGGGCAGCTTGGGTCAGAAGTCCTAGGCCAGGGCCAGCTGCGGCACCATCAGGTCCACCGGTGCCAGGGGAGGCACCCGGGACGGAGACGGCACCGTCAGCAACCCCAGTCTCAGAGCCGACGCCGCGTGCGGCAGCGAGGACCAAGGCGGCGTCGTAGATGACCCCGAAGGACTCGGCTCAGACCACGGCGTGAGACCGCCGCACCACGAGCAGCGTCGAGACCAACGGCGCAATGGACGACACCGGCGGCCCCACGCGCCGCGCTCAGGTGAGACATGCGGCGACGCACGTCAAGGCAGTTTCACGGGCACACGAGCAGTGCCGCGCCAAACCCCATGACGCCGCAGTCGGGTCGACACCGACAGACCTCGGCACCGCCGAACGGCACCAACGATGGCGCCGACCGGCCCAGCGGACAGCGGGAGCGACACTGGGGAGCCTTCGCCGGGAGTGATTGCCGAGCGGGCGCCCCGCCCGCCTCCCGGGGAAGCGGGACGGGCCTCCTGCGCTGGGCGAAGGAGCCTCGGCCACGGTAGGCTAGAAGAGGCCGAGGGCCCTCCTCCGTGGTCCATATAGAACTGGGAGGGGACCCGGAGGAGAGGCAGAGAGAACGCGGTTTGGCCCGACGAAAAGCGCCGCCACACCTCGAAGTCGGCGGAGTCTGCCTGACCTTAAACATGCGCTATTCAAAATTCAGTGGTCCATCAAGAAGCAGGCGCCGCATCTAATCCATGTCGTAGAGCGGCCAAGGAAACCAAAGGCACCGTCATGTTGGTCGGTGACTGAGTACTTCATGCCGCACGGCACCGACGAAGGGCCTCCTTCTCCTCCGATTTTTGCCCTCCCGACGCAAATGACCTACAGAGAAAAAAACAGACAGACTCGACGTCCCTTTAAATGTAATAAAAAGGAAAGATCTTACCGGCGACGTCGAGTGGAGGCAAACACAGAACTAGTAGACCGACGACTAGAGACGCAGGCTTCAAGGCCTAAAATTTTAGTATAATGCTTGTTCAGGCTTCCCACGAGGCGACCTCAACGGCGGGAGACGAAGAACTGGTAGGCAGGCGGAGTCGATGCAGCCTAACGGCTAATCCTCGAGCGCCACGTAGTACGTCGGCCTCGAGGACGGCGCCGATGCTGCATCGGCTCCGCCTATCTTTTTAAAAAAAAAAAAAAGGCTCCTGCGGGGTCCTGATCTCCGGCCAGTACCCATCTGTGATGAATGGTGAAGATTGACACAGATAAGATTAGAACGTACAGGCTGAGGGCGTGACTCAAGCTCTTCCCCCCCTTCCACTCAAAATGAGAAACTTAAAATAGCTAAAGGCATTAGGAGGAAAGAGCTCAAAATAAGAGTCTCTAAATAAATATATACTTGAGGAAAGGGGGAGTAGGCCCCTCGCTTCCAGACTCCCAGAATAAGGAGAAAAAGAGGCCCCACCAAAATCTCTAGCCCCCAAGGATTCCTTGTGTATCTCCACAGTCCCTCCCGACTAATCGCAAGGGAGAGGACGTAAGGAAGGAGACACACAGGGGGTAGGGAGGTGAAACCAGAGACAGAGACCCACAGGGGGAAGAAGGGTGGGACTTAGTGATGAAGAGTGAAGTTGCACAGAAAGATCAAGAATTACGGTAGGTACGTAATTTTCATATATCTGTGTCAATCTTCACCATTCATCACTAGTGGATGAGTACCGAGCCCCCCCAAAAGGGGGCCCTTAAGTACCCTAAGGGACTAGGTCCCTTAGCCTAACGTGGGAGACACCCCGAAGGGGAGAACCCTTAGAGGCCTGGGACTGGTCTGGGAGAGACAGGGATCCCCCAGTGAGGGTGCCCTGAAAGCCTCAGTCTCACCTTCGGGGTGTTTTCATGGGACAGGCTCCTGGCAACAGGAGAACGGTCTGTCAGGGCAGGGCACAACACAAAACCCTTCACAGGGAGGGGGACCCGGCCACAGAGCTAACATCCATTCAACCGGTCGGAATGGTCGGGGAGTGTTTTCCCAGTATGCTGAGTAAAATCACCCACACCAGGCCAGACGAAGCCATGCCGCCCACTGAAGGCAGATCGCTGTCCCTACCACTCTGGATGCCACCTCACTGGTGTTATAAGATGCCCTTGCTTGGTGCCTTGCTAGCTCCAGGTCTTGCACAGGGAGAGCAATGGCTTGCGTGGTTTCCTCAGTCAGACATTGAGGCTAGGAGCTGACCTAGCCTAGACCACAAGAACATGTTGCAGGCTGGAACGTGGGCCTGATGTGCTGCGATAGTAAGAGATCCGTGCAGAGCAGAACACTCGTATCCACCAGAAATCGAAATCTGCAGAGCCACAGTCTGGGGGATAGTCAAGGTAAGGGGCGCGAGGGAGGACAAGCCCGAAGGGGGATAAGTCAGATAACCTGGAGACCCAGGGGGGCGCAATACCAATGGCATAGGTCCCTTGGTGCTGGAACGGTGGAGAAGGGACTTAGCCAGAGCTGATGCGACGCCTCCTGCAAAGGAATAGGCTAGGCAGGAGCCACCAGGTGGGCCACACTGTACTCGCCTAGGAAGGCGAAGCATCACATGCTTGGGATTGCTAACTGGGACTGGGGTAAGATGAAGCTCATCTAGCATCCTCGCAATGAAGCGCTGACAGAACAGATCAGACGTTGGGGAGATGTGGACCGATGGTTCCTCTTCCTCTGTAGAGGGGAAGAGGATGAAGATGAGCTCCCAGGTTCAGGGTCCGGCTGCACGGGAGTGTAATGTAACTCCTGCTGGTCCAGAGCATGAAGATAGGTGGGAAAATGTGCAGCACAATCTCTGAACTGTTCCCAGGTAGGAGGTCCGCGAGGACTGGGAATACCTGGGACCACCGGAGATGGAGACAGAGGCTCATGGGACAGGATCCTGGCAACAGGAGAACAGTCTGTCAGGGCAGGGGGCACAACAGGAAACCCTTCACAGGGAGGGGGACCCGAAGGCCGACGCAGCTAACATCCATTCAACATGGTCGGAATGGTCAGAGCTGCACCCAAAGGAAGAAATCCCCCCACCCCCCCGGGAGGTAACCAGGACCATGCGAGTCCAGAAGGATGGCCCCTGACCTCAGATGTTGAAGTCCCTCTTGGGGACTCCTCCAGGGAAAGGCAAGAGCCTGCACTTCAACTCCTCCCAGAACCCGGCTGGGCTCTGGGGAGGGTGCGCCACACCCCTACCTCTCAACCCCTCTGAATCAGAGAGGGACCTCGTCCTCGTAGCTATGAGCCTAGGTAGCCGTCAACTCCGGCAGCCCGAGAAACCCACCCAGGGACCTGTACCCTACCCTCCTGATGGGTCCCGGGCTGCCCCAAACTTGGGTTGTCCAAACACACGGGGGGGGGGGTACCCCAACTGGAGGAACATCAGACCTAGCGACCAAAGGTTGTACAGCAGTAGTCACTGGACCACCGCTCGCTGGTCAGACCCCGACACTAAGGTCCACCAGTGACAACTGACCTTCAGAGGGAGGCTGAATGGGGGCAGAGATGCTGGAAACAGAGGGGTCCAAAGAACCGGGGAGCCAGTCTAGATCAGACCCAGAGTCCGCCTCCGAAGAAGTAAGCTCCGAGACCCAATGCCAGACATCTCCCTGAGCCCCTTCAGTTCCTGGACCCCGAAGCAGGGCACCCAGAGATTCGGTGCCAGTGCCGCCAGAGGGAAGTCCAGCCCAACAGACACTCACCCCGGCGCCGTGAACGGAACCGGAGTCTGACTCGATCCAGAGAACGGCTCAGTGCTCTCCCCCTAGCGCCGCCAACTGACAAACCCAACACGGCACCTCGTTCAACTCAGACACCCACCCCACCGAGGTCAGGTGCGGCCCCAAAAGCCATGCCGGCCCCGACGGTGGCACCAACCCCATCCCCGGGGCCACGAGCAGCACCGAGGACAGGAATGGCTCCAGTTCCTGCTCAGGTGCTGGGACCAGAACCAGAAAACCCAAACCACCACCCCCGGCGCCGCTGAGAACTCAGACGCCACGAACAGCAGAGGCGACGGCTGCGCCGAGAGAAGGCCCAACGCCTACCGCAGTGCCGCACTCAAAGCCCATGGCACCGCGAATGGCGCCATGAGACACCGGCCCGGCCTCAAAGGGCCCAGAACACGACACCGAGGGAGCCTTCGCCAGCAAAGAGGAGACTGCTGATGCGGTGCCTCCTGACTGGCGCCCCCCCCAATAGGGGCCGGCCTTGGCCTCCTGCACTGCGGAAGAAATCCCCACTGCACTAAGGCTAAAAGAGATGGGGGTTCCCTCCTCCACGGGCCATACAGGACCAGGAGAGGACCCAGAAGGGCAGAGAATCCTCGCCTTGGCCCAGCGATTGCGCATTCAGCCTCAAAGTCGGCGTCATACGTCTGACCTTCAACACGCGGTTCTCAATTACACGGTGGTCCATCGAGAAGCAAATGTCGCAGCTATCCATATCGTGGTCAGGGTCGAGGCAGGAAAGCCAGTGGTCATGCTGGTCCGTCACAGAATAGAGGCGGCCTCAGGGGCACAGACGCATAAGGGGCCATCCCGCTTTCAACAACTTTTTGCGCCCCTGGCGAGACATGACTGAACGGAAAATAAACTAGAAACAGTACTCTACCTCGCTTAATAAAAGAAAAGGTCTTACCAGTAACTTGAAGTGACGTCGAGCAGGCGAACAGAACCAAAGCAATTGTAATTATAGAACAAAGAATCAACGGACTAGGCCACAAAAACTCAGTCTCACACACAAGGTATCACACTCAATGGCAGGAGAGAAAGAACTGGGGCAGAGTCAACGGCAGCTAACGGCCAACCCTCGAGCACCATGTGGAACGCTGGCCTCGAGGGTGGCACCGGCTCTGCTTTGACTCCACCCATGATGGAAAAAAAGTCTCCTGCAGGGTCCTAGCTCCGGTGCGCTGTACCCACTAGGGATGATTGGTGAAGACTGACACAGATAAGATCTCCAGATTGGTATGAAGAGCCACCCGGTCTCTATGAAAAATTAAAAACTCCTTACAAATCAGGGTCTGAAGTTCAGAAATTCTTCAAGCTGAAATAACTGCAAATAAAAACAACGCTTTCCGAGACAAATAGCGTGTGTCAAAAGAACCAGCTGGTTCAAAAGGAGGCAAGATCAGCTTCTCCTAAACAAAATTCAAATCCCATATTGGCATAGGACTGCGCACCACTGGCTTGAAATGCAGAATCCTCTTCAATAAAGTTCTGGAAATTTCCAACTGTGCTACTGTCCTGCCATCCACGAGGGTATGATAGGAAGAAACAGCTGACAAATGGACATTCAGCGATGAATACCACAGGCCCAAATCATAAAAGTGCAGGAAATACTCCATGAATGATGGGGCAGGGCACGAGAACAGGTCACAATCCTTCGCAGTGGCCCAAATGGAAACACTCTTCCACTTCATGGCATAAGTGGTCCTCATAGAAGACTTTCTATCCTCAAATGAGGATTTGTGCTACTCGGGAGAATACGCCAAAGTATGAAGCGGCTATGTCCTGAGGTGCCACACGTGAACATGAAGGATTTCAGCCCTGGATGAATCAGCGTTCCCTACTTCTGGGTCAGGAGGTCATTGCAGAGAGGCAGGGAAACCGAGGCTCCACCGTAAACTGCTGAAGAAGTGGAAACCTAACTTGATGAGGCCAAAAGGGAGCAATTAGAATCATGTGGGCTCCCTTCACCCGTAGTTTGATAGGGCACCCTCCGCAGAACCGGAAAGGCGTACAAAAATCTCCCTGTCCAGCAAAGAGATAGCGCATCTCACCAGAAAACAGCATGCGCTGGAGCAAGCGAGCAAAACTCTGGTAGTTTCATGTTGTATGGGGAGGCGAAAAGAAGCAGTTCTGGCCAGCCCCATAGGTCGAATACATGGTCGACCACTTCTTGCTTGAGCTTCCACTTGTGGGCCCTTACTGTGGTGCAGCCGAGACTGTCCGCTATGATGTTTTGCACGTCTGGAACGTCAACAGCTGTTAGGTGAATCCAACAGCCCAATTCCGCACCAGCATTGCCTTCCTGCATCGGGGATATGAGCAGGTGCCTCCTTGCTTGTTGTGATACCAGACCACACACAAGGTGTCGAACTGGACTAACGAAGCAGGTGCTGAAACAGCCTGAAGAGTGTACAACGCTGCTCTCATCTCTAACACATTTATGTGTAGAGAAATCTCCATCTGGGACCACCTGCCTTAAGTTTTATGGTCTCCCAGATGAGCGAACCAACGAATCCCTTATGCATCCATAGTCAGTCTGGGTGGGAGGAGGGGACAAACAAATTAACCCTTTTGTGAGACTGGAAAGATCCTGGCAACATTAGAGATCCCTCTGCATGGAATCAGAGACCACAACTACATGGTCCAGGTTGTCGGACCTCTAAATCCCACTGTGATCCAAGCATCCACTGCGAAATATGCACGTGCAGCTTGGTTAAAGGCACTGTGGGGATGGCTGCTGCCATCAGGCCGTAGAGTCTAAGAAATGACCTGGCTGAGTCCTTCCTGCTGGAGGCCACCATATGGGACTGCTTCTGCAAGGTTTCCATCCCGTCGAGAGGGAGTAAAGCCATACCCTGAACTGTGTCCAACACCGCCCCAAAGAATTGCAGCTGCTGGGAAGAGACAAGCTGGACTTCAAGGGCTGCAGAAAAGGAGAGTTCCAACTGTTCCCTTGATGGAGCTGACAGGAGTCAGTTGTTGAGGTATAGGAACAAACAGTGCCCCCGAGGCCTCAGGGCCACCACCACCACTACCGCCAGGCACTTCGTGAAGACCCAAGGTGTTGAGAATAGGCTGAAAGGTAGGGCCTTCAACTGGCAATGTTCCCCCGAAAGAAAAAACGAAAGTAGTGACAGTGGGCCCTGAAAACAGAGATGTGCAGGTAGGCATCCTGCATTTTAAGAGCACAGAACCACCAACACTTGTGCAGGAGGGGCAGCAGACCTGGGAGGATCAGCATTCAAAACCTATTGCACTCTGTGCAGGTTTAGAGCTCCGAGGTCCAGAATGGGATGCAGATCCCCTGTCTTTTTGTGGACCAGGAAGAAAAGGGAATAATACTCTTTTCCTTCCTGTTGCACTGGAAAAGGTTCTATTGCTTTCTTTTGTAGTACAGCCTGTATTTCGTCTCTGAGAAGAAGAACGTGCACCTTCAAGTTGTGTGACAGGGCCAGAGCCCTGTCTGAAGGATTTTCTGTAAACTCCAGAGTGTGGCCCTGTTCTATGAGCTGAAGAACCCAGGAGTCGGTTATCACTACCTGCTACCCCGGCAGATGACAAGCAACGCTTCTGCCTACCTGCTCCTCTGAAACATCTTGAGGGGAAAGGGCAGATAGCGAGTTATACGGGGGGGGGACGACGACGTTGGGGAAAGCTGCACCAGGAAATATATGGGATTTAGCCAGGGGAGTGACTGAGGTTTGCTGTGCCAGACGTTTGTTCAGACGTCGCGATGTCTGCTGCTGCTTCGGCTGCCTCTTCACTTGACGAAAAGGCGTCACCTGAATTTAGCTCGATATATGGTTTGTACCGACCGAAGTGTCTTGCCTTTATCCTGCAGGGTAGTTATGATGTCCTGAGCATCACCTTCAAACAGGACTGATCCATTAAAAGGGGTGTCCTATGTGGCAGACTGCACATCCTGGGAAAAACCATATACCCTCAACCAGGAAAAGCACCGGAGGCCAACTGATGTGGCAGCTCCCCAAGCAGAGGAGTTGACAGCGTCGTAGGTTGCTCTAAGGGAATATCTGCATGTCACTTTAGCGGACCTAAAAGAATCAGTCAGGATGGATTTAGATTCAAAATCTGGAAGGGCTTCAATGACCAGTTCCAACTGGGCAAACTACTATTGGTATCCCAGCATATGGCCTATGTAGTCAAGAGCCCTCATGGCCAGTGCAGAGAATGAGAAACTTCCTCCCTAACTGGCCCAACTGATGAGACTCCTTATCAGGAGAAGAAGTGCTCATATGACTGGGTTTAGAAGACCTGTCATGAGCAGCTGCAATAATGACAGAGTCTGCCTTAGGGTGCACACTGAGGTGGTCCACTCTGGAGTGCAATAAGTGCAGTCTGCTTTCTTAGCTACTGCTGGCACAGATGACATCATCCACATTGTCGATATCAGGTTCCTCATGAGGCTCCAACCAGGGCGAGGTAAGGACCAGTGCAGACACCTGCATGTCCAGGTGCTCCGCCAGGCGCCACCTTCTTGGGTCCTGCTCATTCGCCTTAAAAATCATAAACCTCTGATTTTTCGTAAGAGGTCTGCGAAGGAAGAATCCTTCGGAGGAGACTTCGGGAATTCTTTAGGCTGTGACTCCTCTATGGGTGGGGTTAAGAAACCCGGTTCTGCAGAAGACTAAGCATCTGAATCCGAATCCTGATCAGAGTTAGAAGACCGAGAATCAGGATGAGTCTAATCCCGTGGGCCTGGTATCAGCTTATCGACTGGCCGGGCTGACGTCGGATTCCTGGAAGGGCCAGGTGCTGGCTGAGGAACTGAAGCCGGAACCTACCTCACCGGCTACGTGTTGGGACTCCCTGGGAGGCTGCCAACTGCCCAGCTCTGAAACCAGCTGAGCCTTTAACTACCAGGATTGCAGGATGGCTCTAAAATCCACCAGTGCCTGACAGACCGGGGTTAGCCAGTGGTGACTCCCAATGACTGGAACCTCAGTGTATGATAGTGCATGGGAGCGGGCATCCTGGGAGGAGGTAAGCAGGCATGTACCTGATGGTTATGGAGTTGGGTGTAACAAGACGGCAGAACGCCTGATAGGTGATACCCCGGAGGATAAACCAGAGGCAAGCCAGAGGGAGGACCCGACAAAGCTATAGGCCCAGACGGTAGACCCTGTGGGATACCAAACCCCGAATGTCCCGGTAGGGCGAGATCAGGTGGGTGGGTGTACCAGTGGAGGGGAAGCCCACGACAGAGAAAGAAGCTGGCAACTATCTGGGTTCACACCAGTGCCCAGCTCCAAATCCGGAGGTGTGGCTGGGGAGCAGCCATCTGGTGGAAGCCCCTCATCTCTGGTCCCTTGGTTAAAGGGTGAGGGAGGTGAATCCACATTTTGTGGTGAGGGGGAGGCCAGTGAGGAGAACCCTCCGGGGAAGGCTGAGATATAGCAGCTGGGAATCGTCGGGCCTAGTGCTGGACCCAGACGCCAGATCAGTCAGACATACGTCAGATTTGACATCAGACTTATCACCTGCATAGACCACACAAGCGTCTGACTTGCCAACACTCGACTTATCGGTCGAAACCGGGTGGGCTCCAGAGACCTCTGAGCCTGATGCAAAAGCCTGAACCAGGCATTCGGATGGGCAGACAAGCGACTTATGGCACGGCAGACCACCCATAAAGAGATGGGTCTGAGTGCAACTGTGGAATCAGTCGAGGATCCTGAGGCCACGACCCCACGCCGAGGACTACTCCTGAGGTGGGGCAGGCTGGGCCACGGCAGCAGACTTTCCAGCTGAAGACTGCATTTCGTCTGAGGGTCCTGCAGGCAACCTCGGACGAGAGGGGAACTGCTCCTGGTCCCGTTGTTTCTCCTTCTCATGCTTGGGTTCTGTGGGTGAGGTGGAAGCACTTCTCAGCTACTGGAGCTTTTTCTCCATGGAGGCCATTCGTTGCTTAAAAATATGAGCCTCGAGGGCCTGCTGGCGGCGCTTCCATGTGGCAGAGTTAAAATGCTAGCGCAGGCCTCATAATCCTCAACTTTGTGGTCCAGGCCTAGACAAAAGAGGCAGAGGGAGTGAGAATCCTTGTACGGTAGTTGCGCGCCGCACAAAGCACACTTATTTCTGTGCTCAACAGAAGACGATGACATTTACTAAAGAAACAAATTACTAATTTTTAAAGAAATAAACGGATACTCATCCAGAAAGCAGTCTAACTGCAGCGTATGATCTACGCGAGGTCTGATGGAACAGGTAGACAGGGGGAAAGAACTGGAAGGTGGGCATGGGGACAGCCCACTATAGAGGGTCACGCCGATGCCAGTCACGTGATGTCGGTGAGCGGTCCTCTGTCACATACTGCTGGCTAAAGCTTTCTGTGGGTCCTGACACCATGGGGTGCAGTCCTCAAGAGTGATTACCTACTGTAAGAGCCCTCTCGAGGTGAGATCTACTATATAACAAGCAAAATTAACATTACACCTGTCCATATCCCTTAGAAAAACATCCCACATAAATTTATATCCACTGCAGATACCTACCCAAATGCAAATTTCCTAGCTTCTAGATATATCTGATTGATTAACTCTCTGGTCGGAGCAACAATAATCGCTTCTGGTTCTTGCAGCTCTTGGAACTGACTTGAAGATACTCCATCTTGCATCATTTGAGCTAAAATTGGTAAAATAAATGCTGCCTAAAAAACAGAAATGGAGAGTTAGTCACCTGTAAAGTACTTTTACACAAGAAAGTACAGTTACGTAAGAACTTACCCTAAGAGTAGATCTTCGAGAGGAGCTCTTGCAGCAGGCTATTACAATCAGGGCTACGCCGCAGACACTAGGACCCTCCGGTAAAACTTATGCCAGCAATACACAGCAGGGACCACCCCCCGGCCCGATGTTGGTCAGGGTACAAGAGGGGGCGGATCCAGCTGCACCTCAGTTCTCCCGCCAAGACCCAGGAGGAGGACTGACAAGAGAAGGAGACGAAGCCTACCATGAAGAGAATCTGAGAAGAAAAACGAAAATGGATCTGCACATCTCGAGGGGGAAGGCAGGTGGAGGAGCGCCTGCTGCAAGAGCTCCACTCAAAGATCTACTGTTACGGTAAGTTCTCACGTAACTGTACTATCTTACTTCGAGTGGGAGCTCTTGCAGCAGGCTATTACAATCAGGACAGAGTCCCAAGCAGCCCCACAACAAGGAGGCAAACGACCCCGGGAGGTGGAATATGCTGACTCCAGAGGCCTTAGGACAAAAGCCTTTGTAATACGGCTAGGCGAAGCCAGCTCAGCATCTGGAGACGATATCCAAGCTGTAATGCTTGACGAAGGTATGCACCAATTCCAGGTTGCGGCCGCATAAATGCCCTTTATGGCGACATTTCTCAGGGCGGCAAAAGAAGTTGACACTCCTCTGGTGGAGTGACCACTAACCGGGCCCGGCAGGGGTTTATTTTGTTTCTCATAGCAAAACGAGATACAGCGAACTATCCATTCAGAGACAGTCTGCTTGGACACCGGTTGACCCAAGCAATGTGGTGCAAAAGCCACAAAGAGTTGTTCCAATTTACGGTGCTGAACCGTCCTTTTGAGGTAATACCTCAAAGTCCTGTGGACATCCAATGTGTGGAGGAGAGCCTCCCCTCTATTGAAAGGGGAAGGAAAATAAACAGGAAGGTCAACCGACTGGTTGACGGTCAATTCTGAGACCACTTTCGGAAGAAACTTAGGATTGGTTCTGAGGGAAACCCTTTCCCTGTGGAAAACCAAGTAGGACTCTTTACACATCAGAGCCTGAAGCTCGGAAACCCTTCAAGATGAAGTAACAGCAACCAAAAAACAAACCTTCCAAGAAAGGTAACGCAGCTCACAATCCGCTGCTGGTTCAAAAGGACGGAGGGTGAATTTCTCCAACACAAAAAGGAGGTCCCAGGGTGGGACAGGGTCCGGAATGGGAGATCTCATATGTAGAATTCCCCTAAGAAATGTGCGGGCTACATCCAGTTGTGCTAATGCTCCATCTCCCACGAGAGCATGATAGGCGGAAATTGCCCACATGTGCACCTTGACAGAGGAGTAACTCAGACCCATATCATAAAAGGAGAAGAGATACTGTAAAGCTGAGTTCACAGAGCAGGTGACGGGATCCAAACGCTGTGGCAATGCCCAAAGACAGAAACGCTTCCACTTCATAGCGTAGGCAGAGCGAGTAGAGGGCTTTCTTGCTGACACTAGGACCGCCGCCACTTCCAGGGAAACCCTGTATCTATGTTGAGCTATGTCTGAAGGAGCCAAGCATGTAGGTGTAAGGATCGAAGATCCGGATGGACCAGCAACCTTTGGTCCTGGGACAGTAACTGCGAGCATATAGGCAGCGGAACTGGAGGTTCCATTGATAACCGCTGCAGTAGTGGGAACCAAATCTGCCGAGGCCATTTGAGGGCTACTAGGATCATTCGGGCCCCTTCTGCCTGTAAATTGAGCAGCACCCTCTGAATGAGAGGAAAGGGCGGAAAGGCAGAGAGAAACCTCCCTGCCCAGCAAAGGGATAACGTGTCTGGCCAGAAAACTCCAGGCGCGGTGACGCAAAGAGGTCCAGCTCTGGAAGACCCCTGTCGAAGAGCTGGTCCACCACGGACTGTAGCAGCTCCCACTCGTGCGCTCTGGAACGCGACCTGCTGAGGCTGTCGGCCAGATCGTTTAGGACGCCTGGAACGTGCACTGCAGAAAGCAGGATGCCCCGCTCCAGCGCCCAGTACCAGACTCTCATCGCCTCCCTGCACAGAGGATACGAATGAGTGCCCCCTTGCTTGTTGATTTAAAAGACGACTGCCATGTTGTCTGTCTAAACTAGAAGAGAGCCTGGCACCAGGTCCTCTTGAAAAGCCTGTAGGGCATAGAGGTCCCAGGTCCGAGGCATCTGTCGCCAGAGTTTGACCTAGTGGCTCCGGACGAAAGCTGACCCCTTTCTCCAGATTGCTGGGGTCCATCCACCAAAGCAGAGTTTTCCTGACTGGCTCCGAGATCTTGACCGGGGAGTCTAGATTGTCGTGGCTTTGGTCCCACTGCACCCTGAGCATCCATTGTCGGACTCACGTGGAGGCGGGCCAAGGGAGTGACAGGGATGGCCACCACCATGTGCCCCAGTAAACTGAGGAAGTTCCGAGCCGGAAATCGAGGAGTTATGGAGATCCATTCTGCCATCTCTCGCAAGTGAAGTCCTCTGTCCTGGGGGAGGAAGACCATGCCCTGGATGGAATTCAGGATCGCTCCTATGAAGGCGAGCTTTTGGCTGGGCTCCGGGGATGATTTACGTAAGTTCAGGGTGATCGCCAGCTCTCGAAACAGAGTACAAGTGTCTTCGAGAGCTCGAAAAAGGCTTACCCTTGATGGGGCCTTAAGCAGCCAATCGTCTAGGTAGGGGAACACACAGTGCCCCATACGCCTTAGAGCCGCAACCACCACTGACAGGCATTTGGTGAAGACTCGCGGAGTGGAAGAGAGGCCGAATGGAAGCACTTGAAACTGAAAGTGCTCCCCTTGGAAGTAGAACCTCAGAAACTTCCTGTGGGGAGGATAGACACCGATATGGATATATGCATCCTGCATGTCGAGAGAACAGAGCCAGTCCCCTTAGTGCAGCAAGGGAAGGAGTCCTTGAAGAGTCACCATCCTGAACCTTTTGTACTCGATAAAGAGGTTTAGATGACTGAGGTCAAGAATGGGACGAAGGTCCTGAGTCTTTTTTGGGACGAGAAAGAAGTGGGAATAGAACCCCTGCCCTTGCTGATGCAAGAGGACACTCTATTGCTCTCTTCTGCAAGGAGGGTCTGTATCTCTACTTCTATTAGTGGGATGTGAGAAGGAGGATAAAGGGAGAGCTTTGGTGGAGTATGCGGTGGAAACTCTGAACTCCAGCGTGTGTCCTCTCCTTATGATAATCCAAGATCCACTAATCTGCAGTGATTGACTTCCACCCTTCGAAATGAGGGGAGAAGCGACCCCCAACCCGCTCCACTGGATCTTCCCGCGGAAGGGAGACACTGAGTAGAGCCGAGAGTGGGGAGATAGGCCTGGGAGGACTTGGGCCTAATGGGCAGGAGGTCCACCAGAATGCTGGTTTCTGCATCTCCTGCGAAAGCCTCCTCTCTGCCTCGTTGGTTGCCACGGGCTGGACCGTGACTGCTGAGGACTTATGAAAAGGCCATCTACAGTGCTGTCGTCGCTGGTCGCCATGGTACATCTGGCAGACCGACCAGATCGACTTGCAAGACTCCTGGAGGCAGGAGATCAAGGCCTTCGTCTCCTGCCCAAACAGCATGGTACCCTGGAAGGGCAGATCCTTGATATCGGCCTGCAGAACCTGGTGAAAGCCCGAGACTCTCACCCAGGCATGGCGCCAGAGATGCACCCCGGAAGCGGCTGCCCTGGCTGCCGTGTCTGCAGTGTCATACGAGGCCCTCAGTACATGGGAGCCTACGTCTGAGCCCAACTGGAGGAGGGCCAGGAGCTCTACCTTTTGGTCAGAGTCTGGCATGGTCTTCGCCAACTCTAGTCCCCTTTCCCACATCGCATTCTGGTACTGTACCATATGCGTTAGGAAACTGAAGAAACGAATGGAACCAGTGGAGGCAGCATATACTTTCTTCCCCACCTGGACCAGGTAGCGAGACTCCGGGTCAGGAGGCTGGGAGCGGAGGTACTTCGGTTGCCAATACTTGTCATGGGTAGCTGTGATCACCGAAGAATCGGCCTGAGGGTGTTCCTCTAGAAAGGATTCTGCCCTCAGGGCATAATACAGCCTGTCCAACTTTTTTGGAACTGCCGGGATTGAGGCCGGATTCATCCAGGTGGGTCTGGTAAGGTCCTGGAATGTATCGACTAAAGGAGGGATAACCAGAGGCTTTGGCTCCTTTTGCCTCAGGTACTTGGCCAATCTCTGGCGTTCCAGATCCAGGTCCTCAGTGTCCCACTCGGAGGCCAGGATGTGCCTCATGACATCCATAAAAGTAGGATCATCCGGAGGCGAGCGAGGCTGAGAGAGGAAGAGGTAGATGGTGAGGAGGATCGACTATCCGACTTGGAGTAGTTTGACCCCATCCTATGACCATGCCTTCACTGACGTCGGTAGCTAGGGGACTGACATCTGTCTGAAGACAGACTCCGGTCCCTGTACCGGCGACGGAGCAATGACAGACGTCGGCCAGAAGACCGACGTCGGGGGCGTTCTCGCCAGGAGCGAGAAGGGCTCCGGGAGCGTGACCTAGACTGACGTTGGTCACCAGAGTCCCGGGAGCGACGTCTGTGGTCATGAGACCTTGTGCGGGAACCAGCCCTGGAGGGAGGTGAAGGTTGGCACTCCGGCGACTTCCTCTGGGAAGACTCACCTCCTGGCTGTGGTTTTTCCACAGGGTCCAGTACTGGTGTCTGGGCCGGCGATGGGGAGGACCGCTTGAGGACCTGCCCCCACCAAAAGGAGAAAAGATCCTTGAACTTATCCTTGGTCAGTATTTCAGCCACTCATTTTGGGAAGGAAGTCTCCGGAACGTTGGGACGCGAAGGAGAGCTCTCCTGAGGGCAAAGGGGGGAGGAGGGGGCTTGGGCGACAGGGACATCTGTTCCTCTGCGACCGTCCCCGCATTCTTTGCCCCTTCAGCGTCGGTGTAGGGACAGATGATGGGGTGACGCCAGGGGTCGCCAGAGTCTTCTTGGTCTCCAGAGGCATGCCTTTAGCAGGCGGCATCCGTGCCTTAGCAGGTGGGGCTGAAACAGGCACCTCTAAGGGCTTAGAAATGACCTTTAGCGGGGTCACCCTTGGCTTCTCCCCCGACGGGCCGGCCTTAGCCTGAGAAGTCTTCGGAAGATCTCCAGAACCCGAGGGATGGGCCTTTCTAGGAGATGGCCGCGAGTGCGAGCGCGACCGGTGACTGGACTGACTACGGTCCTTGCTGTGGCGCTTTTTCTCCTTCCGCTTCCCCTCCAAGGAGTGCAGATCCATCTTCTGCTCCAGCAGGTAGGCTTTACGGGCCTTCAGGTGGCGGATGCGGGTCCGGCTGGTAAAGGCATGGCAATCTGTGCAGCTGGCGGTGTCATGGTCCGGGCCTAGACAAGCCGATGGCCGTCCTTCGCTGAGATCTGCCTCCCACACTCACACTTGTTTAAGTGTTCAGGAGATGCAGACGCCCCAGAAGACGTCGATCTCGGACGGGAAACGGCTGACATCTGACTCGGTAAACGGAGCCGAGAGCAAGGAAAATAACGTTCTAAAGGTGGAAAAACAACTGACTGGCAGTGGACTGACGTCTGGTACCAGAGGACGAGAAAAAAACGTTGAAAAAGAAGAGAATGTTGATTGTAGATCAAATCTACGAGGATCTTTAGCTGCAACTGAAAGCAGAAGCTGTTCCTTCTACTTCACGTGCAGGACGCGGCGGGCAAGAACTGAGGTGGAGCTGGGTCCACCCCCTCTTGTACCCTGACCGGCGTCGGGGCGGGGCCGGCATCAGGGGCGGTCCCTGCTGTGTATTGTTGGCAGAAGTTTCAACAGAGGGTCCTAGTGCCTGCGGCATAGTCCTGATTGTAATAGCCTGCTGCAAGAGCTCCCACTCGAAGTAAGATCTTACCATAACAGTAGATCTTCGAGAACAGCTCTTGCAGTAGGTTACACCATAAAGACTGAAGCTGGCAGGCAGCAGGATCCCACAGAAAACTTCTAGCTAGCTATACCAAGTGGGGAACTCCCCCGACGTCAGACATCATAAAAGGGGTGGTCCCCCAGCATACCTCAGTGCTCCTGCCCAAGACTCCCGGCATAATGATGCAATTCAGAAGGGGAGACAGAGGATCTGCTTCCAGAGGAAGCCTAATAACTCTGATGCATTTGAGACGCTATGAAATAGAACCAAACCTCCTGAGGGGAAGGTGGAGGGAAACTACCTGCTGCAAGAGCTGTTCTGGAAGACCTACTGTTATACTAAGTTCTTACGTAACTGTACTATCTTACTTCAAGATAAAGCTCTTACAGCAGATTGCACCACAAGAAAAAATTACTCCTTAGTAATGCTGTTTCTTCTAATGGAGTCTTGCTATATTATGACATATGCAGTGAGTCCCAACCTTCGAACTGCTCTGGAGGTGAAAAAGTTAACTTTCCATGCCAGGCATGGAACTCTGAGCTCGGTTGAAACTCTGTCTGTTCTTCAAACTCAAATCGTCAGATCTTTACGAGCTAAACTCACTGAGGTCCTGTGTGGAAGCTGTAAACCTACATTAGCCAACTGGCTACTAAAACATAACACATTTTTTGGTCCCAAAACAAAGACTCAAGTCAGGAGACCCAAAAAATGAAAAACACCACCAATTCACCCCAAAAAGGATGGGTGAAACAACAAGTTGGGCATCTACTAAGTGCCAACGCTGCACTGCCCACCCACATCCCAAAACAAAGGTTCTGAGAGGGGCAGGCGGGGGAGGTCTTATATAGCAAGACTCCATTAGAAGAAACAACATTACTAAGGGGAGTAATTTTTTCTTCAAACATCATGAAGTCTTGCTATATTATGACATATGCAGACTACACAGCAGTACCTCCATGGAGGAGGGATAGAACCTACTTAGGAAATAGGCTCTGAAGCACAGCTGTGCCAAACCGAGCATCACTCCTAGCCTGGATGTCCAGGGAGTAATGCTTGGTAAAAGTGTGAACTGTTTTCCAGGTAGCTACTTGACATATCTCTAGGATAGGGATGTCCCTGGCAGCAGCCAGAGAAGCAGCTGTACTTCTGGTAGAGTGAGCCCTCAGGCCTAAGGGAGGAACCTTACCCAGTTTTTCATAGCAAAATTGGATACAAGAGACAATCCACCTGGCAATGGATCTTTTAGTGGCAGGTTTCCCTTTACTACCCTCACCATAAGTGAGGAACAATTGGAGGGAGTCAAACCTGTGACCCTTGGTACATTCAATGTAGTAACTAAGGGCTCTTTTCACATCTAAACTGTGCAGTCTCCTCACGCCAGAGGAGGAATGGTCAGTGAAGTACACAGGGAGAGACAGATTGATTAAGGTGGAAATCTGAAACCACCTTAAGCAAGAACTTCCTGTTAGTCCTGAGGACCACCTTATCTCTATGAAAGGAGATAAAATCAGGCTCCACTGACAAGGCTTGTAATTCACTTATGCGTCTGGCAGAAGTGATGGCTACCAAGAACACAGTTTTCCAAGTCAAGTACTTAAGCTCTGCGAAGACAAAGGCTCAAAGGGGGGTTGCATAAGCTGGGCAATGCAAATAAGATCCCAGGCAGGGGCAGGGTCCCTGAATGGAGGGTTGGTGTGAAGCAACCCCTTGAAAAACTTGGAGAATACAGGATGAGCTGAAAGAGAAGAGGGCTTACCTGCTGATAAGAAAGCAGACACTGCTGCCAGGTGCACTTTTAGGGTAGCTGGTCTCAGCCCCAAGGTATTTAAGTGGACCATATAATCCAGGACTGTGGGTAAGTCAGCAAATTCTGGGGAAATATGCTTTCCAGAGCACCATATGGAAAATCTCTTCCATTTGGAATTACAAGTAGCCCTGGTGGAAGGCTTCCTAGAAGCGTTCAGGATATCCATTACACCTTGGGAGAGGTATAGGACAGCAAACTAACTCTTCAAGAGCCAGGCCTTGAGATTGAGAGATTTGAGGTTCGAGTACCAAACTCTCCCCTGAGCGCAGGTTAACAGGTTGCGATTCCTGGGAAGACACAGGGGAAGGTGGACTGCTAAGGACAGTAGGAGTGGGTACCAAGGCTGTCTGGCCCAATCTGGAGCAATCAGGATCATCTTGCAGGGTTGAGATCTGATTTTGACTAACACTTAGAACAGGAGAGGGAAGGGGGGAAAGGCATAGAGAAACTTCCCTTCCCAACTAAGAAGGAAGGCATCCAGAGGGACTGAGCCGAACACTGGGGGCCTGCAGCAAAAAAGGGGAAGTTGGTGATTGTCTGGGGCTGCAAAAAGATCCATCTGCGAGGTGCCCCATCTGGCAAATACTACCTCCAAGACCAGAGGATCCAGTGACCATTCGTGATGGCCCTGGGAAATCCTGCTAAGAGCATCTGCCAGGACATTGTCCTTACCTAGGAGGTGAACTGCCATAAGGGAAGTGTTCAGTGAGTAAGCCAGAGACCACAACTTCATTGCTTCGCTGCACAAGGCCATAGACTGAGTGCCCCCTTGCTTGTTGATGTACCACACTGTGGTGGTGGTGTCTGTTCTGACCGGAATAACTTTGTTCTGAACAGATTTGGAAAAAGCTTGAAGTGCTAGAAAAACTGCTCTGAGTTCCAACAGATTGATGTGGAGCAGAGATTCCTGAGGGGACCACAATCCCTGGGTAGTGAGGTCGCCCATGTGAGCTCCCCACCCCAAGAGGGATGCATCTGTAGTTAGGATTAAGGAGTGAGACTGAGGGGCCAAAGGAACCTCCTGTCTCAGATTGCTCTGGTCCTGCCACCACTGTAGGGCTTGGATCAGGGTTCGAGTCACTGGGATCAATTTGGTTAGAAGGTCTCTCCTTTGAGACCAAAAGGCTCTCAAATGGAACTGTATGTCCCTCATCTGAAATCGTGCTCCCTGCACTACTGCTGTAGAAGCAGCCATGTGCCCCACGAGCTGTAGAAAGTGCCCTGCTGGTCGAGAGACCTGCAAGGTGAATGAGGCGGCCAGAGAGACCAGGGTCCTTGCTCTGTCCAGAGGAAGGAAGGCTCTGGCCTTCTTTGCGTTCAGCTCTGCGCCTGTGAAGGTGAGGAGCTGGACAGGCTCTAGAACTGACGTTGGAAGATTCACATAGAAACCTAGAGATGTGAGCAGTTGCTGAGTTATCTGTAGATATAACTTGACTTGGTCTGGAGACTGGCCTACTATGAGCCAGTTGTCCAGGTAAGGGAAGATGGCAATTTTTTGCCTTCTTAGGTGGGCAACTGCTACTGCCAGGCATTTTGTGAATACCCTTGGAGCAGAGGTGAGGCCAAAGGGCATTGCTCCGAATTGGTAATGGCCTGAGGGCAGCTCAAACCTGAGGTACTTTCGATGGGAGCTTCTGATGAGAATATGGAAATAGGCATCCTTGAGGTCCAGGGACACTAGCCAGTCCCCTGGTCTTAGAGAGGGTAGAATAATTCCCAGAGTCACCATTTTGAATTTTGGTTTTAAAAGGTGCTTGTTTAAGTATCTCAGATCCAGGATGGGCTGCCATTCTCCTGTCTTTTTTGGGGTAAGGAAGTACCTGGAGTACAAACCTTTGCCCTGGTGTAGGGGTGGAAAACTTTCCACAGCTCTGAGAGCTAGGAGGGAAGAGACCTATGCCTCTAAGGCAAGAGCCTCTGGAGGATTTGCAGGTGGATAGGATCTGGTTCTCATCTTTGGAAATTTTTTGAAGCCGAGAACCAGTCCCTGGCTTACTACTTCCAGGACCCACTTGTCTGATGTAAGAGACTTCCAGTCCTGGACAAAGCAAGTCAGCCTGCCCCCTACAGGTAGCTGAGAATCGGCCCTGGCAACCCCATCAGGGTGCCTGTTTGGCAGGGGCTTTGGGCTGAGGGGGTGGAAGCAGGCCTGCATGTACCCTGTCTGCCTCTCCCTCTAAAGAACCCCCTCTGGGCATAGGCAGAAGAGGAGGCCTGGGCTTGGTAAAAAGGCCTATGAAAAGGTCTGCCCCTGCGCCTGGGAAGCTGCCTTTGAGGAGTGGTCTGCCTTTCTTTGGCCTGTGCACTCCTATAGGTGGTCCTATACTCATCCATTTTCTTCATGTAATTGTCTGCTCCCCAAACAGAGAATTACCCACAATAGGAAAATCCATGGCCTTAGTCTGGGTATCCTGTGACAGGCTAGTACATCTGAGCCAAGACATTCTGCGAAGTGCCACAGATGTAGCCATGACTCTTGATGACACATCATTAGAGTCCACTGCAGCATGGAATTGCACCTTGATGCCTCAATACCATCAACAGCCACCTGCTCCAGCTCCTTGGCAAGCTGGCCAGGGACCTGTTTTGCTAGAGCCATAACAGTATTCCATCTGGATTTCTGGTATCTGGCAACATAAGCCATATAATTTGCCTGTCTGAGTCCCAAGGATGCTGCCATGAACTGTTTCTTTGCCATGGCATCAATCCTCCTGGAGTCCTTATCCGGGGGGTGTGAAGCCAAGGGAATATTAGCCTTGTCACAGGCTGCAGCCTGCACTACCCCCAACATGGCTGCATTGTTGTGTGAAGAACTCCGTATCAGAGCCTGACAATGTGTACCTCTTGTCCATTCTCTTATCCACAGGAGGTATAGTGTGAGGAGCTTTTAAAATTTTAAAAGTCCATGTCCCAAAAGATTTATGCAAGGGAATAGACAGTCTTCTAGACTCTGGGATATCCATCATTTCCACATAGTCAGGCTCCTCTTGATCATTCACAGCGTCCTCAATAGGGAGCTGGAGAGTTTCAGCCACTTTTTTATAAAACATAAAATGAGAAGGGGACTCAGAAAGCCTAGGAGGAGACACTCCTGAAGGTCTGTCTGGGGAGATGTCCGGGTCAATGGGCACATCCAGACTTTCAAACCCACATTCACTCTCCTCATACTCCTCTTCCCCCTCCTCCGGTTCATAATACTCCTCTAACTTATACTCTTGAGCCAGTGGAACCGGCCGAACCGGGTGCTTACCCGATGGTGCCAGTTTGGTCGGAACCGGGGAAAGCGACTGGACAATTTTTATCACTTTGGCTATTTCTTCAGCGGTTGAAGAGGAAAGTTTTGGCTCCACACCAGCTGATTTTCTAGTCCTTTTTGCTGGACCCAGCTCCTCCGAGTCAGATCTCCTTTTGCCCGAGGAAGTCTTGCCCTGGTCAGAGGGCACTCCCTCCGGTTCGGCTGGAACCGAACCAGGATGGCCATCCGGTTCAGCGGACTTTTTGGCCTCCCTTTCCCTGAGCCTACCAATTCTTTTTTCCAGGGTAGCTGCAGGAAAACTTTTACAAATCTGGCAGTCTGCATTGAGGTGGTCAAACCCCAGACAATAAACACAGGTGGTGCGGGGATCAGCCTTGGCAAAGACTTCCCCACACACACTGCAGTGTTGAAACCCAGTGGGCCCGATTTTTCTTTTGGGTTTCTCAGACATAGTGCCAGTCCTAACCAAACTCACCCGTTTATGGCAATCCGCCAGGTAAGACTCTCTTATCTGTTCCCAACTGTGTCACGGGTCGTGGAAAAAAACGTAATAAAATCCGTTTTTTTTTTTTTTTTTAGAACCGATAAGAATCGGTAACCACACACTAAAAGACAGATTAAGATATTTTTTAAGCAACTTGATCGGTTCAAACCGAACAGATAAACCGTTTACAAGTTCCACACAGAATAGAAATAAATGTAAAACCTATCTAGTACTCACAATACCACAGAGAGTCTGAACCGACCGGTTGAGGTTTAAATTCGGTTGAAAAACAATACTTTAACCAACAAATGAACCGAGCAGAAGGAGAAATCTCTGGAGCGACTGGTTAGTGAAGCGGAGTAAAGAAACTGACGGTTTGAGTTTGAAGAACAACAGACAGAGTTTCAACCGAGCTCGAGCTCAGAGTTCCATGCCTGGCATGGAAAGTTAACTCTTTCACCTCCGGAGAAGTTCGAAGGTTGGGACTCACTGCATATGTCATAATATAGCAAGACTTCATGTTGTTTGAAGGATGGATTCCCAAGCAATAAGGGTGTAATGCTAACCCAGTCGGGAGGAGGATAGGAAAGACTGAGGAAGAAAGGAACAGCTTAGAACAGAAGTTCCTGGAGGACTGACAGGCCAAAGCCCACCCTACGCATGAAGACGATGTCCAAACTGCAGTATCTCACGAAAGTGTGCACTGAACTCCAAATAGCAGCCGCACAAATGGCGGATGTAGCTACATCTTTTAAGGCAGCAAAGGAGGTAGCCACTCCTTTTGTAGAATGGCCCTTCACTGGTCCCGGCAAGGGTTTACTGCATTTCTGGTAACCGAAGACATGCAGTTAACAAGCCACTTGGAGAGAGTTTGTTTCAATACTGGTGCACCCCACATCTTTCGAGCAAAGGATAAAAACAGTTGGTCAGATTGTCTGTGAGAACAGGTTCTGGCCAAGTAGAACCTCAAAATCCTATCCACATCTACAGTGTGAAAGAGGGCTTCCCCTCTGTTCATGTAGTTTGGAAAGTATACCGGAAGGTCCATGTCCTGGTTTAAGGTTAAAGCTGAAAACACCTTGGGAAGAACTTAGGATTGGTCCTTAAGGACACCCTCTCCTTATAGAAAATCAAGTAAGGCTCTTTACACATGAGCGCCTGAAGCTTAGAAATCCTCCATGCTGAAGTAATGGCAACTAAAAATAACACCTTCCAAGAGAGAAGACGAAGCTCACAATCCGTGGTTGATTCAAATGGAGGCAGTGTAAGCTGCTCTAAAAACAAAAAGAAGGTCCCAAATAGAAAGCGGATCCTTAATCGGGAGTCTGAGATGCAAGACACTGCGTAGAAAAGTTGGTCTAACAAGCACTGACCAATCTGTGTGTGGTACGCTGATATGGCACAGAGGTGTACCTTCAGAGAGGAATAAGCCAATCCCGACTGGAAAAGGGATAAGAGATGGTCTAAAATGGACTTCTCAAGGCATCGAAGAGGATTGATATCATGGGCTTGAGCCCATAGTCAAAATCTCTGCACTTCAGAGCATATGTGCCATGAGTCAAAGGTTTCTAGCTGCCATCAGGATGTTGGCAATGCCTTGCGAGACCCTGTGCTTAAGAATAGCTACGTCTTTAGGAGCCAAGCGTGCAGCTTCAGGGATTTGAGGTTTGGATGGACTAGGGAGCTGGCCTCCTGGGACAGCAAACGAGACCTGACCGGTAAGGGAGGCTCCTGAGCCAGCTGACGAAGCAATGGAAACCAGATCTCTCTGGGCCAAAAGGGTGTTATCAAGATCATTGAGGCCCATTCTGATTGGAGCTTGAGAAGAACCCTCTGGATCAAAGAGAATGGCGGGAAAGCATAGCAGAACCTACTTGTCCAAGAGAGACAAAATGCATCTCACCAGAAAACACCAGGCCCTGGATCTAGTGAGCAGAAACTCGGCAGTTTTGTGTTGTATGGGGATGCAAGCAAGTCTATTTCTGGTGTCCACCAGCGTCCCGGTGTAATCTCTGTCTAAGGCCTGTAAGGCATAAAGGACTGCTCTCATCTCAAGGACAATGACATGGACGAGAGTCTCCAAGGGCGACCAGGTTCCCTGGGTTCTGATGTCCCTCAGATGAGCTCCCAAGCCAGACCACGGACAGTCAGTGGTGAAGGTCAGAGATGGCACTGGCACCACGAAGGGGACTCCAACAGAAAGATGTTCTGGGACCAGCAACCACTGTAAGTCTTGAATGACCGTCCATGTGAGTCTGATCGGCTGGTCTAAGTGGATCCTGCCTCTGGTCCCACTGGGTTTTCAGTGTCCACTGAGTAACTCGCGTGGGGGACAGTGGCGATGGCAGCCGCCATATATCCGAGCAGTCAAAGTATGGTCTGAGCAGAGACCAGATTTTTTTTTACCTTGATGGTCCTCATCAATGACTGGATGCGTTCCGCTCTGTCCACGGGGAGGAAGGCTCTCCCTTGACGGGTATCCAGAACCATGACGATGAAAGTACAGTTACGTAAGAACTTACTGTAACAGTAGATCTTCGAGAACAGCTCTTGCAGCAGGTTACACCATTAGGACTGAAGCCGGCAGGCGTCAGGACCCCACGGAAAAATTCTAGCTAGCTATCTTCAGCGGGGACCGCCTCGACATCAGTCCCGCCTCTGCCAGACGCCAGGCTGGGCGTGGTACACATAAGGGGTGAACCCCGCCAGTTTCCCCTAGTTCTCCTACCGAGACTCCCGGCTGCAGGATGACATCAGAGTGGGAGACAGAGGATCCACCGTCAGAAGAAAATAAGGGAGGAAATTCCCAAAAAGAAAAGGCAAAACCATGCCTCCTCCAAGCGGGAAGGTACCTGCTGCAAGAGCTGTTCTCGAAGATCTACTATTACGGTAAGTTCTTGCGTAACTGTACTATCTTACTTCGAGACACAGCTCTTGCAGCAGGTTACACCATTAGGACTGATTCCCAAGCAGTAATGCTGCCAGAAATTCCGGGAGGAGGAAAATAGAAAGTACATTCCAGGTCCTGAACCTAGGACAGGAGACCCTGTAGCACCGCAAGGCCGAAACCAGCCCTTCGCCGAGAGGCGATGTCCAGGCTATAATGCCTGATAAAGGTATGCACAGAGCTCCAAGTGGCTGCAGCACAAATAGCAGAGGTGGAGACGTTTCTGAGTGCTGCAAAGGATGTGGCCACACCCCTAGTAGAATGACCCCGGACCGAGCCCGGGAGGGGCTTGTGTTTTATATCATAACAGTAGGAAATACACTGGACAAGACAGCGAGACAGAGACTGTTTGGATACTGATTGGCCCATCATTCTCTCAGAGAAGGAAACAAAAAGCTGTTCAGAACTACAACAGGGTTTAGTTCTGTTGAGGTAATACCTCAGGCTGCGGTGAACATCCAGGGTGTGGAGCAAAGCCTCTCCTCTATTTGAATAACTCGGGAAGTAGACCGGAAGGTCAATATCCTGGTTTAGAGAGAGTGAAGAGACCACCTTAGGTAAACACTTAGGATTCGTCCTCAGGGATACTCTGTTCGGTGGAAAACTAAATAAGGCTCTTTGCACATAAGAGCGTGAAGTTCAGAAATTCTTCTCGCTGAAGTAACAGCAACTAAAAATAACGTTTTCCACGACAGAAAACGTAGCTCGCAATCCGCGGCAGGTTCAAAAGGAGGGAGCGTGAGCTGTTCCAGGACAAAGAGCAGATCCCATGGAGGCACAGGGTCCCTAATGGGAGGCCTAAGGTGTAACACTCCCCTAAGAAATTCCCGAGAGGCGTCCAATTGAGCTACTGTACGATGTCCCACCGGGAGGTGATAGGCAGAAATGGCACAGAGGTGCACCTTAATAGAGGAGTAGGCTAGGCCTGAATGAAAAAGGGAGAGGAGGTAATCCAACACAACTCCCACAGGACAACCTAAAGGGGAAAGATCACGAGCTCGTGACCATAAACAAAAACGGTGCCATTTCATGGCGTACGTCGCATGCGTTGCCAGCTTTCTGGCTGCAGAAAGAACCTCTGCAACCTCTTGCGAGACCCCGTGACGCAGGATGGCTATGTCTCTAGGAGCCAAGCATGCAGGTTCAGAGAGCGTAGGTCCGGATGGACTAATGAACCTTTCTCCTGAAACAGCAGGTGGGAGCTGAGCGGCAACGGGAGCGGGGGTTCCCGAGATAGTTGCACCAACAAAGGGAACCAGATCTGTCTGGGCCAGAACGGGGCCACCAGGATCATGAGCGTGTGCTCCCTGCGCAGTTTGAGAACTCCTCTCTGGATCAACGGGAAGGGAAGGAAAGCAGAGAGGAATCTGTTCACCCAGGAGAGGGATAATGCATCTCGCCAGAAAACACCAGGCCCTGGATCTAACGAGCAAAAATTGGGCAGTTTTGCGTTGGATGGGGATGCGAACAAGTCTAGTTCTGGAATTCCCCAACGAAGGAACAGATCCTCTGCTACCTCTTAAAGAAGTTCCCACTCGTGGATTCTGGCCTGGGATCGACTCAGGCTGTCTGCAATTGTGTTGTCCACCCCGGGAACATGCACAGTGATCAGATTTGCGCCGTGTCCGATTACCCAATACCACACCCTCATGGCCTCCCTGCAAAGGGGGTAAGAGTGTGCGCCTCCTTGCTTGTTGAGGTAATACATCACCGCCGTGTTGTCTGTCTGAAGCAGGAGGGTACACGGTGGGATTACTGACTGAAAGGCCTGCAGGGCATAGAGAACCGCCCTCATCTCTAGGACATTGATATGGAGATGAGCTTCCAACGGGGTCCACTTACCCTGGGACTTTACCCCGTCCAGGTGTGCCCCCCACCCAAGACCTGAGGCGTCCGTGGTGAGGGTTACCTCCGGGGACGGCGCTACAAACGGGACGCCATTGGAGAGCGACCCGGGACTAGCCACCACTGCCAGTCTCAGATCACTGAGTTTGTGATCCTGACCAGATGCTGCAAGTGGTCTTGCCTTTGGTCCCATTGACCTTGAGCATCCACTGGGTTACCGCATGTGGAGCCCATGCGAAGGGACAGTAGGAAGGCCGCAGCCATGTGTCGAGAACAAGTGAAGGATCGAGCCAGGTACGATCTTCGTTGAACGACAAATCCCTTTATGAGGGATCTGATGCACTCTGCTCTGTCGTCCGAAAGCAAAGCTCTTCCTGAACAGTGTCCAGGACTGTACCTATAAACTGCAGTTTCTGCGACGGTACCAGGAGAGACTTCTCGTAATTTATGAGAATGCCCAGAGATTGGAACAAGTCCTGGGTGCTCTGGACGAGTAACAACGCCTCTGGAGGCGGCCATGAGAAGCTAGTCACGAGTATCGGGAACACATAGTGGCCCCTGTCTCCTCAGAGATGCTGCCACCACTGCCATGCACTTGGTAAAGACCCTTGAGTGCGGATGACAGTCCGAACGGAGAGCTCGGAACTGAAAGTGGTGGTCGAGAAACCTCAAGCGCAGGAACCTCTGGTGCGCGTGAGCTATGGGGATATGCAGGTATGCGTCCTGCATGTCTAGAGACGCTAAAAAGGCGTCTTGTTTCAGCATGGGAATAAGGCCCGGAAGAGTCACCATGCGGAATCTTTTGTAGGCGACCGACACATTGAGGTCGCTGAGGTCCAGAATCGGACGGAGGTCCCCTGATTTCTTGGGAACCAGGAAGAAGTGGGAATAATATCCTCGTCCTCTCTGGTTCTCCGGGACGTACTCTATCGCTCCTTTTCTTAGGAGCGCGAGTACCTCTTGCCAGATCAAATTTTTGTGCTGACCCGGATACCGGGAGAGCAAAGGAGGCCTCGAGGGTGGCTTTTCTGCAAATTCTATAAAGTGGCCTAGACTGACCAACTGCAGAACCCACCTGTCGGTGGTAATGGCCTGCCATCCAGGCAGGAAGTTCGCAATGCGACTCCCGACCATGATTTCCTGTTGATCCTGAGGGGCGGGGGCCGGAAAGGAGTCAGGCTGTGGCGGCAGATGGGCCCGCTGGCTGGGTCGGCCTGGGGAACACTGACCTCGGCTTAGCAGATCGTTTTCCCGGGTTCTACGGAAAACCGGAGCCCCTCTGATGTGTAGCGTAGGAGCGGGCTGTTGCCTCTGTGTCCGCCTTCATCGAACGGCTTTGTTCCTACGAAAGGAACCAAGCTTGGGTCGGTACATGGCTTGAACCGACCTCCGCCTTCCCAGCCTCTTGAAGTTTGGTAATGATCTTCTCGGAAGGATTACCAAATAAAACTTCTCCCTCGAATGGGCGTCCATAATGTTTTTCTGGACATCCGGGGTAAAGCGGAGACACGTAACCAGGAGTGCCTCGGAGGCATCGCCAAGAAGCTGCTCTCGGGCGATGAGTCCACGGAGTCGTCGGCTCGAAGCCCCTTAGGTCCCCACGTCTGAACCCGTACAGAGGAGCTGGAGCATCTCCTCCTTCTACTCACCTTCGGGCAGCTTTTCAGCCGCCTCAGACCCTGTTCACAAAGCGTTCTGGAATTGAACCATGTGGGTCAGGTAGTTCAAGGATCTGACGGCGCAAGTAGCGGAAGCGTACGCGGCGCCTGCCAGTGCGTCCCCAACTGTTTGGACTCTGGGTCCGGTGGCAGGGTGCTCAAATGTTGCCGCCTCTGTGACCGGTCATGTGAGGCTGTGATGACCAGAGAGTCGGCCTGAGGCTGCTGTGTCAGGTACTGGTCCTCCTTAGGAGCCTTGTACAGACGATCAGCTTTCTTCGGCACCGCCGGGAGCGAATGTGGACGCTTCCACGCTGCCTTGGTGACGTCCACGAAAGTGTCCACCAAGGGTGGTACCACCACAGGCTTGGGGTCCTTCTGCCGAAGATATTTGGCAAGGCGTAACCTTTCGGGGTCTAGTTCTTCTGCATCCCATCCCATGTTCTCCTGGATATGTTGCATAATATCCATGAACAAAGGGTCATCCGGAGGAGATCTTGGTGTCTCACGTGGGTCCGGAGAAGGGATGGAGAGAGGAGATGGGGATCTAGAGGAAGAGTAGACTGATCCCGTGTCCTCCGTCGACGGCTAACGTCGGTGTCTCCTGGATCTCTTGGGACTGGGTGATCCAGAAGAGGATTTCGACAGAGGTCTCCGTTTTTCTGATCTTCCCCTGGGAGAGGATCCAGGTTCCGGGGGGGGGAGGGAAGAGGTAAGCGGCCTGCCGACCCGAAGGTGAAGGGGGGAGAGGAGGAGGAGCGGTGGGGGCCATGTCCCTTTTAATGGTGTCCCACCAGTAAGTGAAGAAATCCTTCACTTCCACTACAGAAAGTCCAGACGACGGCCCAGGCGCCAGTGGGCGGGCGTCGGCTCCACAGGGGCCTCGGGTAAGGGCGAGGAGGCCCTGGGAGTTTCGGCGAGGCCAGGGTCGCCCATCTGGTCCTTGGGCTGCACTAAGTCCTCCTCAGTCGACGTCTCCTGACCGACGTCGGTCGGAGGCGTGGGAGCCCTCTTCTCAGGAGGAACGGACGTCGGTCCCCCAACCGGCGTCCGCTGGGATGGTTTGGCCGACGGCGCCGTCCGCCGACGACGGCTCCAGGGAGGAATGACGTACGGCCGACGCGGTCGAGCCGACGTCGGGTCCACAGGTCTCTTCAACGGTGTGAGCTCCAAAGTTTTAAGAGGAGGCACAGAAGACGACCGGACGTCGGGAGCTGAAAGGCGGGAACCCGACTTATGGTGATGGTGGTGGCGCTCCCCGGACTTCGCCAAGGCCTTGGAAGAGAAAGACGACGACGACGATCTGGCGGACTTGGCCTGAGAAGAAGGCTTTCTTACCGCAGCCGGGGGGGCTGAGAGCTGGCCCTGGAAGGAGAGCGGTCAGACCGAGAACCGGAGCTGTGGGACTCCGAAGCCCTGGACGAGGACCTGGAAGGGGCCTTCTCCCTTTTCTCCGCGTGCTTGTGGATTTGGACGAAGATTCCCCTTGAGGACATGGTCTTCAGTTTTCCTCCAACAAAAAGCCTGGAGGGCCTTCTGACGTCGGATCCTGGTTGGCTGTTGAACCCCTGGCAAAAGCGAACAGGCCGGGTATCGTGGTCTGGGCCCAGGCACCAACACCAGGCCGTGTGGGGTCCTTGAAGGATCTGTTTCCGCAAGCACACTTGGAGGATGACCGGAGGTCGGAGAGGACATCAGCAACAATCTTGCTTGAAGAAAAAGAATTTCCAGAGAAAGCTCTGAACCAGCGTCAGCTAGACTGAAATCAGAGGGTCGAGACATGCAAGTCGACGGCGGGAAAGAACTGGGGAATCTGGTGGGACCGCCCCTTATGTACCACGCCTGACGTCGGAGGCGGGACCGACGTCGGGGGCGGTCCCGGCTGAAGATAGCTAGCTAGAATTTTTCCGTGGGGTCCAGACGCCTGCCAGCTTCAGTCCTAATGGTGTAACCTGCTGCAAGAGCTGTGTCTCGAAGTAAGATCTGTAGTCTCTGTGAGGGAGTGAGAGATGGCTTCTGTTGATGGTGATCCCTAGAAACTGAAATAGGGAACAGGTGCTGTGAATGTGCTTCTCCAATGCCTCTGGGGAGGTGGCCATCAAGAGACAGTCGTCCAACTAGGGGAAGACATAATGGCCTCATCTCCTGAAGGCTGCTGCTACGACTGCCATGCACTTGTTAAAGACACGTGGCACCAAGAATAGGCAGAATGGAAGTGCTCGGAACTGGTAATGGTGTCCCAAACAGTCGAAGCACAGGAATGTCCTCTGCGACCAAGTTATGGGAAAATGAAGATATGCGTCCTGCATGACCAGAGACGCTAGCTATGTGCCTTGCTTGGGCATGGGAATGAGACCTGGTAGGGTAACCACACTAAAGAGTTTGTGCATCACACAGATGTTTAGGTTGCTGAGGCCTAAGATCTGAGCAAGTTCCCGGAACCAGGAAGAAGTGGGAATAGTATCCTTTTTCTCTCTTGTTCCTGGGTACGACCTCGATTATGTCATTGGAAAGGAGTGCCGAGATCACCTGCTGAATGAGCAGGGCATGCTGTCCCGAATAACGGGAATGCAGAGGAAGTCTTGAGAGTGGGTGGTCGAGGCACTCTAAACAGAGTGTCTTCGACTGATAGGCTGAAGAACCCACCAGTCAGAGGTGATCCTCTGCCACCCTGACAGGTGGTAAGTGACTCGACCTCCAGCCCTCTCTTCCCTTTGATCGGGGGCGCGTGGAATGGGGGCAGAGAAGGAGTCATGCTGCCGCAGTGGTGGCTCCGGCAGGTTGGGTAGATTTAGTGTTACTCTGGCCCTGACCTCTAGAGAATGTCTGTTGGTTCTTGCAACTGAAATTGCCCCATGTTGCTGTTGGCTCAAACGAGGTTGTTATCTGCTCTGTCGGCCACGAAAACAGTTCTGTGGCCCGTGAAAGGAACCAGGCTTGGATTTATACATGGCCTGAACCGTTCTAACTGCCTTCCCGGCATCTTCAAGTCTAGTGATTACTCTCTCAAAAGTCTTCACCAAACGAGACTGCTCCATTGTAGGGGACGTCCATGACTCCTTTCTAGACGTCTGGAGTAAAACCAGAGACCCTCAACCAGGAGAGTCTCCGGAGACAAACACCTGTTGAGTCTGCAGTCTCACATGCAGCCGGAGGACTTGGATCCAAACATCAGAGCCCGAGTGAAAGAGATTTAGGAGCTCCTCCTCCTCGCAGTCTGGGAAGTCCTTCACTAGGTCCTGTCCCTGGTCCCACAGTGCGTTTTGAAATTGTACCACGTGCGTCAAATAGCTGCGGTACCTGAAGGAGCACGTAGCAGAGGCATACATGCGACAACCCAGTGAGTCCAACTGTTTGGATTCCTGGTCTGGGGGCTGTGTACTAAGGTGTTGGGGCCGCTGGGAGCAGTCATGCGAAGCCGTGAAAACTAGTGAGTCAGCCATGGGTTGCTGAGATAGGCAGGGAGCCTCCCGTGGGGCCCTATAAAGCCTGTTAGCCTTTTTTGGGACTGCTGGAGTTGAATGAGGACACTTCCATGTAGCTGTGGTAACGTCCTGGAAAGTGTCCACCAGGGGTGGAACCACCACAAGCGTGGGATCATACTGCCTCAAATAACCTGCCAAGCATAGTCGTTCTGGGTCGAAATCCTCTCGTCTCCCATCCCATGTTCTCCTGAATGTGACAATATCGGAGAATGGTGGGTCATCCGGTGGCAACCTGGGAAGGTCGTGGGCATCTAGAGAAGGAGGCTCAAAAGCAGAGAGTGACCGAGGGGTGCCTGAAGAATCAGGGCACGAGTAGTCTGCCCCACGGGGGGGGGCGTCTTCGTCTGGGCCTTTTTCTTCTGTGGTCACTAGGGGATTTCAAAGGGGTCCTGGAGCACGGAGGCCTCTTGACTCAGACCTAGAGTGTCTGGCCTTGGACTTACCCCTAGGCTGTGAAGTAGTGTCTTGAGGCTCAGATGTCGGTGCCTTAAGAGCTGCTACAGGGGGAGGTGCCTCAGCAGGGGTTTTGTGGGTACGTCTCTTTTAATGGTGTCCCACCAAAAGTTGAAGAACTCCTTGACTTCTTGTATATTCAGACCAGACGAAAGTCCTGGCACCGGTGTCTGAATGGTTTTAGCATCAGGCATCTGGTCTTTTGTAGACAGGCGTCTTAAAGCTCACCCCAGTTGGTACCATGGCGAGCATCCTCCTCTGATTTCCCCTGCGACCAGTGGCGGAGGCGTTGGGTTCTTGGGGCAATAGCTCTGGCACCCGCCTCGCCTCAGTTTTAGCAACGTAAGCTCTGAAGTCTTCCGCTGAGGGACGTCTCAGCCCCTGGGCAGCGGGGAGGTAAAGTGATCGATGTCCCAATGTCGATCCTTAGCAGCAGCAGTAGACAGTCGCTGAATTGGCCTGAGGTCTGTGACAGCCAGAAGCCTCAGACCTGGCGGCCGACCCAGAGGGATGGCTATCTTTGGTAGTCATGTGTGTGTGTTTGGGGGGGGAACGACACCTGGCCCGGGATGGAGACTGAGCGGGAGTCTGAGGCCAGATTAGGGGATCAAGTCCTATCCTTGTCCTGGTGCTTGTCATCCGTTTTTCCAATTTTGCAAAGGTTCCACTCGAGAGGATGGATCTTTCTCCAAGCCCTTAAGTTTTTCTTCCAGAAGAAAACATGGGCACTTTCTGTCGGAGGATTCTGGTTCTGCTACTGAACTGAAGACAAATGAAGCAGGCCTTGATATCGTGGTCCGGGCCTAGGCACCTCACGCAGGCCAAGTGCCTATCTTTGAAGGGGATCAGTTTGCCACAAGCGCACTTTGAGGGGTGACGTTCTAGAGAAGGAGTCTGGGAAGAAGATATGTATTTGTCAAAAAGGAGACGAAATCGAGAAAATGGTCTTAAATTTTTTTCTGTCATCGTTCGTTGGCTTGAAGGCATCCACGGAGCAGATGCGCACGAGACAACAGCGGGAAAAGAACCGAGGTATGCTGGGGGACTGCCACTTTTATGATGTGTCCGACGGGCGGGACCGATGTCAGGGGCAGTCCCCCGGTTGGTATAGCTACGTAGAAATTTTCTGTGGGGTCTCGCTGCCTTTCCGCTTCAGTCCTTATGGTGTAACCTGCTGAAAGAGCTGTATCGAAGTAAGATCCGTAGTTCTAGGAGTAGTATGTGGTTCACATCCACACTAGTGATAGTCTCCCTTTAAGATAAGGATTTGCCAGACCATCTTTAAAAGAAGCTCCTACCACCACCCAGGCAGTATATCCCTCGACGTCTCCAACTTGTGACATTAGATATTGGACAGTGAAAGCAGGGATTGGTGTGGCACATGCCAGAGGAATTTATTTAGCTTTTGTTAACCAGGTAACTACACTAGACAAAACATAGATCTATTTTCAGGTACAACCCAGGAAAATACAGGAAATGAAAATTACGTACCTACCGTAATTCTGATCCTTCTCTGTATCTTCACCATTGGACACTGGCTAGAGGTCATGAGCCTTTTTTGGATGGGTCGAGTCGATGGCACGAGTTCAGGCTTGGCCTCGATCAGGAGGCCGAGTGGGGAGCAGGTCTGGAGGGCCAGATCCCTGGACCTCTCCACCTCTTGTTGGGTGGGACCTGCCAGAAGTCAATCCATCATCAAGATAAGGGTATATTTGGAATCCTTGACACCGAAGATGGGCCGCTGCCGCCACCACTACAATGCATTTGGTTAAGACCCGTGGGGCAGATGACAGGCCGAACGGCATGGCTCAGAACTCGTACAGGGTCCCTTCGACCCTAAAGCGGAGGAACTGCTGGTGGGACGGATGGACTGGGACGTGCAAAAGGGCATCCTGCATATCCAATGAACAAAACCATGTTTCGCTCCTGGGATGGTATGACCTGGAAAAGAGTGAACATCCGGAAGGTGCAAGACCCGAGAAACTGATTCAGCTCATGCAGATCTAGAATGGGGCACCAACCTACCCTCCACCTGGGCACCAGGAAGTACCTGGAGACAAAGCCTGGGTCTTCTGGAGGTTCCGCAGCGGAGGCTACAGCCCCCTTGAGGAGGAGCTGAGCCACGTCATCTCGAAGAGCCGACTGGGTGCATGCAGAAATCTGTTCCTCGCGAGGGGCACGGGCTCAGCTTGGAGGGTACTGCTCGAATTCTAGAGACAGACCTTGACTGACCACTTCGAGAAGCCACCTGTTCGAAGTGATAGTGGACCAGGTGGAAAGGAAGTGGCAGAGCCGACCCCCCACAGAAGGCTCGAGATCTGGCATGACAGAGATAGGGGTGGCAATCGCTATCCCACCACTGGGCAGGATTAGAGGAGCAGGTTGCTCCGGGACCTGAGCCTCAGCTTCCTTTGCAGCCCTGTTGGGGAAAAGGCTTGGGCCAAGGGCGCCAAGCTTGAGCCTGCTGCTGATGTAACTGTTGCTGTCCTCTATGGTAGGAGGGCTGCCACACCACAGGAGAAGAGTGCCGAAAAGGCTTCTTCTGTTGGTTCTTGCCCAAAAAACCTTTTCCAGAAGTGGCATCCAAGATGGCATTGGACTGCTCTACAGTTGTAGGTAACAAGCCACTCCTGGACCGAACAAGTGGGTCCCCAGGAAAGGCACATCAGCAAGCTTATGCTGAGTATCTGCCAGAAAGGAGAGAAGCCTCAGCCAAGCCCTGTGGTGAGAGGCCACTGTAGCCGCCATCGAGCAGGCACAATAATCCCCGATGTCCAGGGCCATCTGGAGCTGCCGTTTGGCAACAACACAGCCCTGGTCACGGACCTGTATGACAATGGTCTGTGTCTCCGCGGGTCGATGAGGGCGGACTTTGTCCAATAACCCGAGAAGGGCATGAGAGAAGTGTGCCATGATGACAGCCGTGCTGGCCTGACGAAGGCCCAAGGAAGAGGCCGCATAGACCTTTCGGGCAGAGTGGTCCATATTTTTTGACTTTGTCCGGAGGTCGGTCAGTGTCTGCCAAACTGCCAGTACACAGAGGTGGTCACCAGGCTCTCGGCCAAAGGGTGCTCTGTGAACCCCGCAAGGGACCCCCATGGGCACCGCATACTTGTGGGCCATGCGGGCAGATGGAGCTTGACAAGAGACAGGGCGCTGCCAGAGTTCAAGGGCCGGGCCAACAATGGCTTTGGCCACTGGAAATGCCTCCGTCAGGGTGCCCCTCTCTTTAGAATATCTATGAGAGGGTACTCCGCCTTTTTCTGCATACATTCCAGTAGGGTCGGAAATTAGGGCCTTCCTCCATCCCTGTGCCAACGGACGACTCATCATACCCATGATGAGAGTGGAGCCCAGTGACATCAGAGCCCGAGGAGTCAGGATACAGCGGTCTACCGACGAAATCACCCTCGATCTGCCGAGGGTGGTCTGAGGTGACAGTAAAGAACTTACCATAACAATAGATCTTCGACAACAGCTCTTGCAGCAGGTTACACCACTAGGACTGAAGCCAGCAGGCGTCAGGACCCCACGGAAATTTTCTAGCTAGCAGTCTTCAGCGGGGACCGCCTCCAACGTCAGTCCCGCCCTCGACATCAGGCGTAGTACATAAGAAGGCGGCCCCCACAATCCTCGGGTTCTCCGCCATTTGGTCACAATTTCCGTGGGGTCCCGACGCCTGCCAGCTTCAGTCCTAATGGTGTAACCTGCTGCAAGAGCTGTATCTTTAAGTAAGATCTGACAGATGTCGGAGAAGCCCGGTGTCCAGTCGGTCCTCTTTCCAGCAAGCCCCTCCCACAAGCTGCTTAGGCAGCGGTTCCACCCAAACAGGTGAGGAGACCGGAATAGGCCAAATCAGGGGAGGGCCAGCCCAACGGGCAGAGAAGAAAAAAAAAAAAAAAAGAGGATTCGGTTCCCGAGGGGTAGGCTTCGGCCTGGGAAGCGTGAGCCAAATAATGGCCGAGGTGGGTGGCGGAGCAGGCTTCTGCCCGGTCAAGATCAGCTGTTGCCACTTAAGGTCCTCATAGCACCGAATGAGCCTCTGCCGGACCCTCTCCTAGTCCAAGGAGGGTGAGGACGACCTGTGGCGTTGCCTCTTCTTAGAGCGCTTATGGCTCTTCATCAGCCGTTCGGCCGAGGGGTTCCTAGGACTCGACCAAGATCGGGGAGGCCGACTGAGTTGATCGGGAGACACCGGTGGAGTTGGTGATGCCTTAGGGTCTGGAATCGGGTCCTTGATGGGGACCCCAGCGGGCTGGGTTTCTCATCAGAAAATACCAGGACCGGAGTCCCTTCTAATGAGTCATCGGCCACGGCCGGCAACAAACGGTCGATCGGATCGAGGATAATTTCGACCTAGTTGACCACGTCCTCTGTTCCCTGGCCAGACGGAATATCCATCAAGCCGGCGGTACGGGATGCAATCTCAACGGAGGTTGAGGCCGCGTGTTCCTGGGACTCTGACCTTTCTCGGTCCCAAGAATGTCTTCACCGAGACGAAGACAACGGGTCTTTATCTTTCTTCTGAGAGCGGGAAGAGTGTGAGCCCAAGGGAGCCTCACCCCGGGTGGGAAAGAGACTGGCACAACTCCTTGAAAGATCTGGTAAAGGTGGAGCCCAGGTTCAGCAGGACAAAGAATTTTCGATTGGCAGAAGCACGAATGGCTTCTTCCTCAAATGCATTCATCAGTTCAGTGGAGCCCGTGGCCGTAGAAACAGCCCACCTAGCCTCCTTCGACTTCACCGGAGGGCTTCCTTTTTTCCGGTCTCCCCAGATTCAGGCGTGCCTTGCAGACGTCGGGATGGAAGGCCAAGCAAAAGCTACATGACAAGGTGTCATGGCTGACACCTAGGCAGTAGACGTACATGAGGTGGGGATCGGTGTGAGACATCTTCTGGCTTCAGAGACACCAGCAAAATCCTGGGGAACATTTCTCCTCCATGATTGATGCTGCAAAAGCGCGATCGCAAACTCGAATGAGCTTGAGCTTCGGTAAAACTGACAATTTGAAAGCCAGGGCCTAAGAAATGAGAGAGCATTAGGGAGGAAACCTGCATCTTCCAGCGGAAAAGAAAATCTGGCGTCATGGGGCGGAGCCGAGGTATACAACAACTGGGAGGGTGGAAGGAGCCAGCTTGAAGACTTCCGGCAGATTTAAAGTGGAAGGGGACAATGCCAAACAGTGTGGATGAACATCATATCTACGCTCCTAGAAGAAAGGTTGTCTGATGAATGGAGTTAATCACTCAACGCCGGGACAAGGGTGACAACCAGTAGAGACACAGCCATGGCGTCCGCCTAGTGCAGAGCGCTGTCTCTACAACCCTGGTAGCTACCTCACTGGCATCATATGATGCCCTTGCTTGGTGCCTTGCTAGCTTCAGGCCACATGCAGAGTGTGCAGTGGCTTGTCTGGTTTCCTCGGTGTCCGGCATCGAGGCTAAGGATTTGACCTAGCCTGGACCACAGGAACCAATCACAGGTAGCACAGTGGGCCTAATGAGCAGATATCGAGAGAAGCAATCGTGCCGAGTCAAAGGTCCACCTACCCCAGAAGTCAAAATCCAAGGAATCTTGATCTGGGGGCTGGTTGTGGTGCAGGGCGCGAAGATAGTCGTGAGAATCCAACTGCGTCAATCCTGAGCTAGGATGACGCAGGTTACCTGGTGACTCGGGGGGGCGTAAAATACCTAAGGCAGAGATCTCTAGGGGCTGAGACTCCGGATAAGGGACTCTTGCCATAAGCGCATCGAAGCATCCCTAAAGGGAGCAGGCCTGGGGGGCACTACAAGAGCATCTGCACTGAAATCGTCCAAAAAGGCAAGTGCGGAATGCTCCGGATTATGCTGAGTGGGAGGGGAGACGTGCAGGTCCTCCAAAAGCCTCACGAGAAAACGCTGATACTCAGCGAGATCAGCAACTGTAGAGATGTGGACAGACTGTTCCTCACCTCCTGAGCAGGAGGATGAGGAGTCAGAGGACCTCAGAGGTTCAGAGTTTGGCTGCTCAGGGGGTGGTAGAAAAACCTGCCTGTCCATGGCCCTAACAGAAGAGGGAAATAAGTAGCAACAGCTCTGAAATGCTTCAGGAGAGAGGACCACTAGGACCAAGGATACCTGGGTGTTCAGGAGAATGCGGCAGAGTAGAGGGGGCAGAGCCAACAACAGGAATAGTCTGGCCTCCACCTCAGCTAGAGATCGCAACTGGAGCCACAAGAGAAGAGGCATCACTGGAAAACTCCACACCAGACAGCTGGTCAACCAAACTGGAACTGCCAAGGCTGCGCCCTGAAGAATCCCCCATGACGTGACCGGGGCAGATAAAGTCCAGAAGGACGGTCTTCTACCTCAAAAGAACTGGGACCTCTCGAGGAAACCGAAAGGAAAGGGCAAGAGTCTGTGCTACTACTTCTCCCAGAGCCTGGTGGGCTCCAGAAAAAGGTCGCCACATGGAACCCATATCCCTCGTCCCCTCGGAATCTGAAAGTGCCCTCCTCCTTGAAAGAGCCAGCTGACAACCCTGGTCGGCCCCCAAAGGGGCTATCCAGGGAGCAGCACCCTCCCTTCCTGGGGGTGCTCCGATCGGCCCCAAAGTTGGACAATCCAGGCACACCACTGGAGCGGGTACCACAACTGAGGGGTCAGAAAACCCTCAAGAATCCAGGCTGCAGAGCAATGGTGGCCTGCACCACTGCCTTCTGGTCAGCACCCTTCACCCTGGTCCCGGGAGCCTCTGTGCACTCCTCAGAAGAGGGCTAGTTCTGGCCTGTTGAAGAAACTATCAAGGTGTCTACGTGAGCAGCCAACTCCAAAGAGTCAGAGAGCCTCTCTCGAAAATCTACTGTTACAGTAAGTTCATACGTAACTGTACTATCTTACTTTGAAAGGGCTCTTGCAGTAGGTAATTACATATAGGACAGAATCCCTAGCAGTCTGGAACAAATGAAAAGGCACCGGGAGGAGGAACTACTCCAAGAAGTAGTAAGAAAGCTTGCAAACCTCAAGAAAGGAGGGCTTGCAAGACAGCTAACCCGAAGTCTGCTCTACGGCGAGAGGCAATGTCCAAACTGAAATGTTTAGTAAAATGTATGGACAGAGGTCCAAGTGGCGGCAGCACAGATGTCTGCCGCAGACACATTCTTGAAACAAGCTGCAGAGGCTGCTACTCCTCGAGTAGAGTGGCCTCTGACATGACCCGGTAGGGTCATGTTGTACTTGTCATAACAAAAAGTGATGCAATGAGCCAACCACTTTGATAGGCATTGTTTGGAGACAGCATTGGCTTCCCTTTTGTGAGCAAAAGAGACGAACAACTGATCAGTCTTTGAGATCCTTCGTCCTATCGGTGTAGTATCTCAGAATCCTGTGGACATCCATGGTATGGAGCAAGTATTCTCCTTGGTTGGAATACTGCGTAAAAAAGGCAGGTAGTTCAATAGACTGATTTAAGGTAGACTCTAGTGCCGCTTTTGAGAACTTAAGATTAGGTGCAAAGAGCTACTCTTCTCTTGTGAAAATCAGATAAGGGATTTGCACACAGGACCTGGAGCTCGGAAATTCTACGAGCAGAAGTAATGGCCACTAAGAAGAGCGTCTTCCACGATAAGAACTTCAAGTCTGCGGAAGCCGCAGGCTCAAAGGGAGGAAGGGTAAGTTTCTCGAGAACAAAGTTTAAGTCCCGGGGGGAGCTGGAGTCCGAACAGGGGGTCTAAGATGAAGAACCCCTCTGAGAAAAGTCTTGGGATACCTCCAGTTGGGCAAAAACCTTATCAGCGAAAGGGACATGGTAGGCTGAAATAGCCGCCATGTGGACTTTCAAAGAGGAGTGACTGAGACCCAGGCCGAAAAGATGATGCAGATAATCAAGCAGAACAGCCACAGGACAGGAGAAAGGCTCCACCTTCCTGGAGGCAGCCCAGATGGAAAATCTTTTGCATTTCATGGTGTAGGTGGACCTAGTGGAGGGTTTTCTAGCCTCCACCAGAATCTCAGCCACCTTAGGAGAGACGCCAAAGCGAGATTGGGCTAGGTCTGCAGGAGCCATGCATGAAGTTGAAGAGACTTGAGTCCTGGATGGACCAGGGTCCCCTGATCCTGGGTCAGCAATCCTCAAGATAAAGGCAGAGGAAGAGGAGGAACCTCTGAGTATTGTTGTAGAAGAGAGAAACAAATTTGCCTGGGCCAGAAAAGAGCGATCAGAATCATTCTCGCTCCTTCCAATGCCAGTTTCTGCAGCACACGAGGGACCAGAGGAATTGAGGGAAAAGCATAGACGAATCTGCCCTTCCAGTTTAGAGACAGCATCGCTCCAGAAAGCACCTCGCTCTGGAGCGAGCGAGCAAAAAATTGGAAGCTTTGCGTTTTGGGAGGAGGAAAACAGGTCTATCTGTGGAGTCCCCCAAGTCTGGAAGACGCTTTTTAGAACTTTTTGGTCCAGTTCCCACTCGTGAGGCAGAGCCGAAGAACGACTTAGCTTGACTGACAGGACATTGTCGACTCCCGGAACGTGGATCGCCGTGAGGTGAAGGTTGTGAAGAGTTGCCCATTCCCAAACCCTCATCGCTTCCCGGCATAAGTCCCTCCCTGCTTGTTGATGTACCACACCACGCACATGTTGTCTGTTTGGACGGCTAGGTGGCCGGGAAGGATGTATTGGTGAAGGGCCTGGAGAGCATACAGCACTGCTCGAAGCTCGAGCACACTGATGTGGAGAGCCAACTCCAATTTTGACCATAAGCCCTGGGTTCGGTGAGGACCCAGAGGGGCTCCCCAACCTTCGCCTGATGCGTCCATGGTCAGAGTCTGAGCAGGGGGAGGATGAAAAAAGGGACCCCCCCCCGAAAAGGTTCTCTCGAATCATCCACCATTGCAAGTCTCTTATCATCGGCAAGGAGATCAGTACCAGATGATCTAGGTCGTCTACAAGTTGATCCCACTGAGAGTGGACAGTCCACTGAGAGAGAAACAGAATTTGACGGCAGATAAGGACTGCTTGGCCCACCCAGTCTGCCCATTTCCCTACCTAAAGTATAAGCTGCAGATCCTAGTTAACCAGCAGCCTACTTCTTTCTGCCCCCACCCCCTAGAATTGCCTTGTGACTGTCCCATGCATGCTTGAATTCCACCAGTTTTTGTCTCCACAACCTCCTCCGGAAAGCCGTGCCATGCATCCATAACCCTCTCTGTGAAAAAAATTTCCTTAAATTACCTCTGAGCCGACCCCCCTCTATCTTCAAATTGTGCCCCCTTGTTCTTGCACACCTCTTTTTTTTTTTGGAAAATGCTACCCTCATGGACTTTGATTCCCTTGAGGTACTTGAAAGTTTCTATCATGTCCCCCCTCTCCCTCCTTTCCTCGAGGCTATATATAGTAAGCTCCTTAAGTCTCTCTTCATATGTCTTCCGGTGCAGACCCTGCACTATTTTAGTTGCCCTCCTCTGGGCAGCTTCCATCCTGTCTGTGTCTTTGTGGAGATTGGGTCTCCAGAACTGCACGCAAAACTCCAGATGGGGACTGACCAGTTGTCTGTACAGAGGGATAATAAATACAGGTTACTCACCTGTAATGGTATATGTTGTTCATCCACACTTATTGGCAGGTCCCTTGCCACTTTAAATCTTGCCGGAAGGTCTTCAAGCTGGCTCCTCCCACCCGGGTGGTAAAACTCTCAGCTCCGCCCCATGACGCCAGATCTAGCCCGCTGGAAGCCAGGTTGTCTGCGTCGGCTGGGGAGGCTGGTGGTCTGTGAATGAACAACATATACCATTCCTAGAACTCCTGTTACAGGTGAGTAACCTGTATTTCTAGGAACGTGGATATGTTGTTCATCTACACTTATTGGCAGACTCCTAGCAGTTCTCCGGGAGGAGGGAGGCAAGGCGCACACCCCTACTTAGGTAGAAAGACTGGAGAACCGAGGCCCCGACCAGCACCCCGGCGCGACCCAAGGTCGATGTGGAAGAGGAACGGTAAAGCCTGCTTCCGGGCAGAAGCCCTGCGGATATCTTGGACGGAGTATCCTCGAAAGCAACCACCGATGCAGTGGAAGGACGGGTATAAAAAGAGTGCTTATCCCTCTGGGAGGCTCCATGCCCGCCCGCCTATAGTGGAGACCTACGCAAGGGGTGACCCGCCCACTTGTCCACTGGACTGCAAATCTGCCAGATGCGGCTTCAGCGAAGATGATGAACAGCTGACGAACCTCTCCTGGACTTTAGCTTTATGCTCCCTAGATAGGTGAGCGTTAAAACGGTTCCTATGGAACCTGTATACGGCCTCCAAGGTGTGAATGGGGATAAACCCCGGCAGAGGCAATACCCCTGAAGGGAAGACTCCGCCACCGCTCGGAAAGACTTCGGGTGGGGCGCAGGACAACCTAGTCCCTGTGGAAGACCGGATAGGGAGGTTAAAGGAGCGCTTGAAACTCTCCCCGCCTTCTGGATGGCGGAGTGGCCCCAAGAAGGTGTTCTTCCACAACAGGTGGTGGAAACTCGAACCTGTGCAAAAGGTTCGGATGGCTTGCTCATGAGCTAAGCCCATACCAGCAAGGATCCCACAGAAACAGGGATATCTCCCCAAAGGGAGGCGTGATCGAGCCTGTAGGTGTTAGACCACCTTCTCTCAAGACCACCAACTGCCTCCTGCCCGCGCCCGAAGACAGGGGAGACCCGGAGAAGCACCTAGGGGTCGGCAAGGAAGCCCTGGTTTAAGGATGGACCGCAGATGGTCCAGAATGCTCGCCTAGGGACGGGAGGCACGCCCCATCCTATCAACAAAAAGGGAGAACTTCTCCCAGAGAACGAGCATCTTGGCCGATTTCTAGCAGGATGCTCGAAGTCGAGGACCTTGCCAAAAGACCCTAGGCCTGGCCCCTAGCCGCACAGGGGTCGGCCTACAGGTGCAGGGATTGAAGGTCCAGATGGATAACCTTCCCCTGAAAAGGAAAGACAGGACCGGGCGGACTGGAGACCACCTCGGGAGCCTGGGGCTGAGATTGAGGAGAGCTGGATACCAGAACTGGCAATCCAGTCTGGGGCTACCAGCATCACCTGCGCCAAGTCCCTCCTCGCCTTGCCTGTAGGTCAAGGGAAATGGGGGAGAGGCACGGAGGGGCCCGGGGTCCGAGGCCCCGATGGCATCCCCTGCAGCAGACCTTGCTGAGGGGCGGCAAAAAAACAGTCTCGGCCTCGTATTCTCCCCAGAGGGAAGAGGGAGAAGATCCTGTGCTACCTCCGGCAGGGGAGACCACTCGTGAGGCGCAGCCTATGCCCGGCTCAGGGCAGCAGCCAGGGAATCAGGGCTCCTGCCATCAAATGGCTGGGAACCCTCGACTGCGCAACAACCCAATGCAGAGAACCTCCTTACACCGAGACAAGGGGATCGACCGAACCTGGCGGAGTAGGTAGCACATGGTCTTGGTGTTGTCCTACTTGGACTTAGACCTGTAGACCCCATACAAGCGGAGCGAGCGGTGCAGGCTAAGTGGACCGTTCTGTTCTCCAGCGAGCAGGTAGGACATCAGGACTCACGAGAGGACCAGAGGCGAAGCACTCTGCATTCCCCAAGATGGGCACCCCACCCATCCGAGAAGCATCGGTCGGAGAAGACCTCCGACTCAAGGCGAACGAACATGATGTTCTCCTGCCGAAGTTGGAACGGTCCAAGGGACGCAGCGCTCTGACCTCTAGCTGGCCCCTCCCACTAAGGGAAGGCCGCCCTGAGGCCCAGGAGGTCCTGGCAGGACATCATTTCCCGGCCAACCCGACCGGCAAAGGAGGAAGAACCTCAGGCCTGTCCGCCCGGAGCCGAGCTCAGACTCAAGAGTCGAGCTTAGTCCCGAAGAAGCTTCACTGCTAAGGTACGAGTTCTCACTTGGCTCCTGAAAACGGGAGACGAGTCTGCCTTCCAGGTGGGGTGACATCCGGACCCTTCAGTGCCGCAGAGACTGCTGAGCAAAGAAGGGCCTGGCTAGGAACTTCTAAGGAGCCCTCCCAAGAAGGGGTGGAGCCTCCAAGAAACGGACGGAACGTGAGTAGGTACATCCTGGAGACCCAGGAAATAGCTACACGCCACGCTCTGAGGATGGGATATCTGAAGTAGAGACACCATCCAGGCGTAGGGAGAATGGGGCGCGAGCCCTCGCCCATTTGAGACCAGGAATACCTGGACACGAACCCAGGGTTGAATGGTGGGGTGGGGTGGACACAGCCTTCCTGATCACCTCTAACTAGAGAGCCAGGCATGTCAGTATGACCGACACAGAGGCAGTGGACCCAAGATCCCCACGGGCAACGGATCAAAAGGGAAACCGCCAAAACCTGCGACAGATCCACCCTTAAATACCTCCAGAACAAGGTGCGGAGCCGCCTCTCATGGGGAAACTCCGGCTGGGACGACGGGCCGGGTAGTGCCCTTGGTCCGCCACTGAGCAGGCTTAGAGGGGAAGGAGCCAAGAGCCTCTGTTTCCTGCCTCCCTGCTTCCTTTTGGAGGAAGACGCTGGACTGGCAACAGGCTGCCCAGCGCATGCCTGCAGGCCCTTATGCTGGGCCGGTGGGGCCCCAGTGCTCAGGGGGTAAAGGGGCTAACGCAAAGGCTGATGGCTGCCCTTGACCCTCCGGGCGAGAGTGACACAGTCCGGAGTGGCATCGGACTTCTCGGGCCCATGGATGTATCCCTCCACTCCAGGGCCGAAAAGGTCAGTCCCCAAGAAGAGGATGTCCGTCAACTCGTGCTGGGTTTCCAAAGAGAAGGAGGATAACCTCGACCGATTCGAACGGCTGCCGACTGAGCGGCGGCTGATTGCTATCCAGAGAATGAATCGGGGTCGATTGAAACCCGGACAACAACTGCTGTCGCCACATAAGTTCCTCGTAACACCGACGCTAACGGCATCAAAACCTCTCCTCATCCGAGGAGGGGGACAAGGAAGAACGGCAAAGCCACTTAACTCGGTGCCTCGACCAAGAAAGCCGAGATCGGCGTGAGCGGCTAGACCGAGACCGAGACCGGGCCTGGGAAGGAGCGGGACGCACCCGCTCCTCCCTCAGCTCGGAAGAAAGGACCGAGGGCTGTCGACCCAAAGGGGAGGACAAAGCCTCAGCCACCACCGAAGGCGGAGGGTAGACGGCACCAGAAGACCCCCCCCAAAAGATGGGTCGAGAGACTCGACAACGTCGACGGGGAACCTGGCCGGCTGACCTGACTGATACCTTGAGGCCAGTGGCCGAGGCCGAATCCTCGACCGAGGTAGAGCGTTGGCCGATGAGGGAGGGGGAGAGATCCCGCTCCCGCCGAAGAGACCCCGCCTGCGGCCCTTTAGCCATAGGCCGAGCGACAGGGCTCCATGTTCCCTCTCCCTTGGAGGAGAGGGAATGACGAAGCTCCCTGAACGAAGCTGCATGAGATGAATCCAAAGAGAGCGGGATAAGCGCCGCAACCGAGGGAGAGGGGGGGAACCGCCCCTTCCCTGGCAGAATCAAACTGCAGAGAAAGAGTCGAAGCGGACACCCGCCGGTCCGATGGAATCTCCGGAGCGGAAAAAAACTACCGGATGTCCGAGCCCCGAATGGGCCGCGCGGTCTTCCAGAGAGCTGACCGAAAGGGCAGAACAAAAATTGCAAGCCTGAGGATCGGTGATCCAAGTCCAGGCAAAACGACGCGGGAGGCGAGAGTCCTCCTGAGGAACTAACCCGCGCCCTCGACTGGAAAAGCCATCGCCGTAGCGCAAAGAAGAAAAGAGCCAAGATTCAAAGGGACACTTCAATAAATTCAAAGACCGAAATTTTCAGGAACCAGTCGAAAACGCAGAGCGCTACGGAGGGAACCTGAGCTTCCAAGCGGTAAGGAAGATCTGACGTCATGGGGCGGAGCTGAGAGTTTTACCACCCGGGTGGGTGGGAGGAGCCAGCTTGAAGACCTTCCGGCAAGATTTAAAGTGGCAAGGGACCTGCCAATAAGTGTGGATGAACAACATATCCATGTCCCTAGAACCTCCTGTTTTCTACTGGTGATGCCTCTCCCTATGCATCCCAGTATCCCCTCAGCCCTCCTTGCTGCCCTCTCACATTGCTTACCCACCTTTAGGTCATCTGATATGACTACCCCCCCGGTCCCTTTCCATTTTTGTTGTTGTTAGTATCTCACCCCCCACTGTGTATTTTTCCCCGACTTTTTGTTTCCCAGGTGCAATACCTTGCACTTCTTAGCACTGAATCTAAGCTGCCATACATTTGACCATTCCTCTAACCTTGCCAAGTCCCTTCTCATCCTTTCCACCCCACCTTGTGCATCAACTCTGTTGCAGATATTTGTGTCATCTGCAAAGAGACATACTTTTCCTTCCAGTCCCTCTGCAATGTCGCTTATAAAGACACTGAGGAGGACTGATCCTAATACTGAACCCTGCGGTACCCCACTAGTAACCCCCCTTTCTTCAGAGTGGACTCCATTTACTATTACTCTCTGTGTCCTATTCTCCAGCTAATTCTTTACCCAGGCTGTCCTCACGTGGGCGCGCGCGAGGAATCGTCGGTATGGCGGCCGCCATAAGCCCCAGGAGACGGAGCACCGACCTCGCCAGAACCCTCCTGTGTTCCGATAGAAGCAAAATCTGGGACTGGAGTGAGGCGCCCCTGTCCGGAGGCAGGAAGGCCCTGCACACTGTCATATTGAGGATTGCCCCGATGAACTTGAGTCTCTGGGAAGGATCCAGGTGAGACTTGGAATGGTCGATGGTGATACCCAGGCCAGTACACACCCACTGGGTGAGGGAGAGAAAATGCAGGAGTTCCTCCCTGGACGGGGCCGCCAGGAGCCAGTCGTCCAGGTAGGGAAAAACCTGAACTCCCAAAGTACACAGGTGGGCCGCTACCACCGCCAGGCATTTGGTAAAGACTCGGGAAGCGGAGGAAAGACCAAAAGGGAGCGCCTGGAATTGGTAGTGGTCCCCCTGGAACACAAACCTGAGGTACTTTCGGTGCAAAGGGCGAATGGTGATGTGCAGGTACGCATCCTGCATATCCAGTACAAAGCTACTGGCCTGGCCGAAGTAGGGGCAAGAGGGTTTGACGGAGAGCATCCTATTCCTCTTTTATTCCATATAGGTTCAGGAGCTGAGATCGAGAATGGGTCTGAGATCTCCCGCTTTGGCAAGGAAGAAATGGAATAGTAACCCGTCCCGTGAAGGTGAGGGGGAACGGGCTCTATGGCCTGCTTTGCGAGGAGAGCAGAAATTTTTTCCTTGACCAAAAGAAGATGGTCCCTTGAGTAAGAGAGGTTCAGAGGAGGGTGACGTGGAGGTTTCTGCTGAAACTCTATGGAGTGCCCCTCTGCTATGATCTGAAGCACCAATGAATCCGAGGTTATCCTCTCCTAACCCGGAAGGAGGAGGGAGAATCTCCCTCCTACCGGTTCCTCCGGGGCGTCCGGAGGCGGTGGGAGAGTGAAGGAGTCAGGTGGTGCCGCAGCTGGGGACCCGCTGCTTTTTTGGGCGGCGGGGGCCTGGCAGCTGTGGGGGCCCGACGTATTGTGGGCCATCTTCCCTGAGGTTTCGCTTGAGGCCGGCTGCATCTGCGAAAGGGACGGCGCTGCGGGGAATGGGGACGGTACATTGAATCAACAGATTTGAGAGCCGTCCCCTTCTCCTGCAAGTCAGTGATGATGTCCTTGACATGACCACTGAAAAGCACAGAACCCCTGAAAGGTGCTTCTTGGATTGCTGACTGCACCTCCGGGACCAGACCTGACACACGGAGCCATGCGTGACACCGAAGACTTACGGCGAATGCAGAACTCCTTCTCCACTGCAGACATCTTTTTCAGGAGATGGGCTTCTAGAGACTGCTGGCGTCGTCTGCGGGTGGCCGCACTGAAATGCAGGCAGTGCGGACACTTGTCAACCGCATGGTCGGGGCCTAAACAGAAAAGGCAGAGGGAGTGACCGTCTTTGTGAGGCAGTTGGGCACTGCACGAGTCGCACTTATTTTTTGAAGGGGACGACATATACAGACGTTCACCTGACGAAGAAAATACAAAATACTGATACTTTTCAGAAAAAACGGCAACAGGACTAGCGTTATGAACTTCACTGCCGAGAGCTGCACGAGCTGGACGCGGAAAGAACAGGAAGGCGGGCGCCTGGGACCGCTTCTTTATACCGACGCCGCCTGACGCCGGTCACCTGACGTGGGGGTGGTCCCCGCCAGGGAATGCTAGCTAGAAATTTTTCCGTGGGGTCCTGCTGCCTGCTGACGTCAGTCCTATATGTAATTACCTACTGCAAGAGCCCTCTCGAAGTAAGATCAGTAGTTCTAGGAGTGGTATATGTTGTTCATCCACACTCTGGCATGTCCCTTTCCCCTTTAAATTCACCGGAAAGCCTTCAAGCTGGCTCCTCCCACCCACCCGTATCAGTGGCTCAGTAGGTAGCACACTAGCCTCTGAGGCAGAGAGATCAGAGGGCTGTGGGTTCAGTTCCCACATCCGGCACTTGGGTTAATATACCAGTACTGACACTGTAGCGCAGCATGAGAGGGGTGCTGCACTTCTGAGGTGCCGTCCTTCGGATGAGACACTAAGCAGAGGTCCTATCTGCCTGGATTGGTGGTAGTTCAGGTGGATGTTAAAGATCCCAAGGCACTTATTGAAAAAAGTAGGGGAATTTCCCCGGTGTCCTGGCCAAATTTCCTTCATTTACTAAAAATACCACCAACAGCCTAATCTGGTTCAAGGTCAGTTGGCATTCATCTGCATCCTCTTCCTCCGGGTTGTACCTGAAAACAGGCAGGATTTGTCTACCCTGTCAACAAACATCTGTTACTCGGTCAACAAAAACTAAATAAAATAAAAATACCTCCGCTCTGCCCCATGATGCCAGATCTTAGCCTGCTGGAAGCAAGGTGGTGCGCCTAAAGCCAGGGAGGTCGGGTGGGTGTGTGTGGATGAACATATACCACTCCTAGAACTACTGTTACGGGTGAGTAACCTGTTCTTCTAGGAGCATGGATATGTTGTTCATCCACACACTCTGGCAGACTCCATGCAGTTCTCCGGGAGGAGGGAGGCAAGGCGCACACCCCCTATTTAGGGAACAGAGATTGGAGAACCGATGCCCCATAAAACCAGCATCCCGGCGTGACTCAAGGTCGATGTGGTAGTGGGTAATGAAGGTGTTTGCTGACTTCCAGGTAGCAGCCCGACATCTGGATAGGGATGTCCCTGGAAGTAGCCACCGATGCAGCCGTATGGTTGGTAGAATGAGCTCTTAGCTCTCTGGGAGGCTCCTTGCCCACCAACTCATAGCACAGACCTATGCATGATGTGATCCATCTTGCAACAGGCTGTTTACCTGCGGGTCTGCCAGAAGCAGCTTCAGCGTAGGTGACAAACAGCTGGCAAAGTTCTCCTTGAATTTCCGCCATCCTCTCCTTATAGGAGAGAGCACATCTGAGGTCCAGAGTATGGAGCCTGTACTCTGTGTCCGAGGTGCAGTTAGGGTAGTACACTGGTGGAGTCAACACCTGGTTAAGGTGAAACTGACAACCTTCGGAAGAAATTTCGGGTGGGGGCGCAGGACAACTTTTTCCCTGTGAAAGACCACGTAAGGGGAGTCCACCGAAAGCACCTGGAGTTCCCGTCCTCCTGGTGGTGTGACAGCCACCAGGAAGGTCATCTTCCACAACAAGTAAGAGAGCTAACACTTGTGCATGGGTTTGAATGGCTTGCTCGTGAGCTTTGCCAATACCAGCAAGGGATCCCACGGAGGTGGAGGTTCAGACACCGGAGGGGATGTGTGACCCAGGCCTTTGAAAATGCACCCAACCACTGTTTCCTGTGCCAATGTCGGCTGACTGGCCCGCGCCCGGTAAGCAGAAATGGATGCCAAGTGCACCCTAAGGGTCGATGTCTATAGATCCCTTTTCGAGAGAGAGAGTAAAGATACTCTAAAAATGTTAGCCACAGAGCAGGATAAGGGGTCCAGACTCTTACCCTGACACCAAATGGAAAACATTTTCCATTTGAAGGTATAACATTTCCTGGTTGATTCCTTATGAGATGCCTCCACCACAGTGTAGACATCCTCTGAAAGACCCAGAGCCTGGAACTCTAGCCTCTCAGGTACCAGGCTGTGAGGTGCAGGGATTGAAGGTCCGGAAGGAACACCTTCCCCGCTTCAATATCATCAGGTCTGGGCATCTACAAAGCCACTCTGGGGCAGTGCAGCTGAGGCTGAGGAAATCTGGATACCAGAACCGGAGGGGCCAATCTGGGGCTACCAGAATCACCTTCTCCTTGACCTTCCTCACCTTGAGTAGCACCTTGTGGATCAAGGGAAATGGAGGGAAGGCATAGAGGAGGCCTGGGATCCACTGCCTCGAGAAAGCGTTCCCCTGCAGTGAGCCCTGCTGAGGGGGGTGAGCATGGTACAGTTTCAGCTTGGGGTTCTCCCTGGAGGCAAACAGGTCCAACAACGGTTTGCCCCAACAGGAGAACAGATTGTAAGCTACCTCTGGATGGAGAGGCCACTCGTGGGATGTCTGGCCTAAGCAGCTGAGAGCATCCGCCAGCTGATTCGAGACTCCTGCCACATAGATGGCAAGGAGATCCGCCTGCAACCAGCTGACTTACGAGGGTCCAGGTCCGGAGCACCTCATTGCACAGCAGATGAGAGTGCGTGCTGCCCTGTTTGTTGAGGTAGTACATGGTCGTGGTATTGTCCGTCTGGACTTGAAACACTTGACCCCGGAATTGAGGAGCGAAAGCTGACAGGGCCAGTCTGACTGCTCTGTGCTCCAACAGGTTGATGTGGCATCGGGACTCCTAGGGAGTCCAGAACCCGTGGGCACTGTGGTCCCCCATGTGGGCTCCCCAGTCCATGAGAGAGGCATCGGTCGTCAGGATGACCGTCGGCTCAGGGAGGACAAATGGAATTCCTTCCTGCAAGCGGTCCGGGACGGTCCACCATTGGAGAGCGACACATTTTCTGGATTACAGTGATCAGCTGGTCGAAGTGATCATACTGCTGAATCCATTGGGCGGCCAGCTCACACTGGAGGGGGCGCACGTGCCACCTAGCCCAACAGACCACCGAAGTGCACACCGCCATGTAACCCAGAAGGCGCAGAAAGTCCCAGGTAGGGGAAAGTGCCCAACCAGGAATGATAGGGTAAAGGAGGAGAGAACCTCCGCCCTGTCCGCCAGGAGCCAGGCTCTGGCCTGACGAGAGCTGAGCTCTGTCCTAATAAAGCCCATCACCTGAGAGGGCACGAGTTCGGATTTAGCCTCGTTAATCAGGAGGTCCAGATGGGAGCAGGTTCGGAAGGCCAGATCCCTGGATCTCTCCACCTCCTGAAGGGAGGAACCCACCAGGAGCCAGTCGTCGAGATAGGGATATATTCATACTCCCTGACGCCGAAGATGGGCTGTCACCACTGCAATGCACTTGAAGACCCATGGGGCCGATGACAGGCCGAACAGCATGATTCTGAACTCGTACAGTGTCCCTTCGACCCTGAAGCAGAGGAACCGCTGGTGGGACAGACAGATTGGGATGTGAAACAACGCGTCCTGTAGGTCTGTAGGAGGATCCGGCACTGGAGCTACCGCCTCCTTGCGGAGGAGCTGAGCAATGTCGTCCCGAAGGGCCAACTGAGTGCGAGCTGAGATCCTTTCCTCCCAAGGGGCGCAAGCTCAGCTGGCAGGGTACTGCTCAAATTCTAGAGGCAGATCCTGACTAACCACTTTCAGAACCCACCTGTCCGAAGTGATACTGGACCAGGCGGAAAGAAAGTGATGGAGCCAGCCCCCCCACGGGAGGACCCAGAGCTGGCCTGACTGGTGTTGGGGTGGCAACCCCTAACCAGTCACTGAGCAGGCTTAGAGGAGGAGGAGGAGGCTCCTGGACTGCACCTCGGCCTCCTTTACAGGGCTGCTGAGGACCCTTCTTGGGCCTGGGGTGCCAAGCTTGAGCCTGGAGTTGCTGTTGACCTCCTTGATAGGAGGGCTGTCTAACCGTAGGGGAAGAGTGCAGAAAGGGCTTCTTCTTGCACCTCTGCTGGTTCTTGCCTGAAGAACCCTTAGCAGAGGCAGCATCCAAAGTGGCACTGGACTACTCTATATGCTGGAGGTGACCTGCCATTCCCGGACCGAAGAGGTAGGTGCCAAGAAAGGGCACGTCAGCTAACTTGTGCCAAGTATCCACCGGAAAGGAGGATAATCTCAGCCAGGCCCTGCGGCGAGTGGCCACTGTGGCTGCTAAGGAGCGGGCACAAGAATCTCCAATGACCAGGGCCATCTGGAGCTGCTCTTTGGCAACAGCACGGCCCCGATCTCGGACATGCTTAACCATGGTCTGCATGTCTGCGGGGAAAAGAAGGAGGACTTCATCCAATGACCAGAGAAGGGTATGGGAGAAGTGTGCCATAATGATGGGCGAACTTGCCTGACGAAGGCCCAAGGAAGATGCTGCGCAGACCTTCTGCCCCGAATGGTCCAAATACTTGAACTCTTTCTCATGAGATCAATCAGTGTCAGCAGAACTGCCAGTACACCCGAACAGAGGCAGTGACCAGGCTCTCCGTTAAAGGGTGCTCTGTGAACCATGCAAGGGACCCCATGGGCACTGCATATTTCTGGGCCATGCGGGCAGAAGGTGCTGGACATAAGGCAGGACGCTGCCACAGTTCGAGTGCCAGACGAACAATGGCCTCGGCCACAGGAAAGGCCTCTGTCGGGGTGTCCCCTCTCGAGGATGCCCGTGAGAGAGTACTCTGCCTTTATCTGGTTGGGTTCCAGGGGCATACCTGTGGAATCAGAGATGAGACGAAGAATCCCTTCAATGGAGGAAAGACCTTCCTCCATCCCGTGACAACCGATGACTCAACATCCCCAGGATGAGAGTGCAGCCCAGTGACATCAGAGTCCGAAGAGTCTGGGTACAGCGGCCTGCTGCCCAAATCACCCTCGACCCGCCGAGGGCAGTCCGGAGTGACGCTGACTGACCGGCTTCGAGGAAGCCCAGTATCTGGTCGGTCCTCTTTGGAGAGAGCCCCTCCCATAGGCTGCTTAGGCGGCAGCTCCACCACAATCGGTGGTGAGACCGGTATAGGCCAAACCAGAAGACGGGAAGACCCCGCGGGCGGAGGAACCAAAGGCTTCGGTTCCAAGGGGGTTGGCTTCGGCCTGGGAGGCGAAAGCCAAGTACTGTCCGGGGTAGGAGTCGAAGTCTGCTTGTGCCCGGACAGAATCAGCTGTTGCCACATGAGGTCCTACTTGCGCCGGAGTTTCCGTCAGAGCCTCTCCTCATCCGAGGAGGACGAGGACAACCGGTGGCATCGCCTCTTTTTGGAGCACCTGTGGCTCTTGCTCGGCCGTCCAGACAAGGGGGTTCTAGAACTCGACAGAGATCGGACAGGCCGACTTGGTCGCTCGGAAGACACCGGCGGGACCGGTGATATCCGGGGATCTGGAAACAGGTCCTCGATGGAAACACCATCAGGCTGGGTCTCCTCATCAGGGAAGACAAGGACCGGAGTCCTTTCCAAAGATTTGTCGACCGGGGCCGGCGACAGTGAGTCGATTACCATCTCGAGCTCATCGGCCGCATCCTCGGTCGGCTAGCCAGTTGTAAGATCCATGAAACCTGCGGCAGAGGAAGCTAGCTCAACTGAGGTCGAGACCACATGCTCCTAGGACAGACACCTCTTGGTCCCAAGAGCATCTACGCTGAAACAAAGACGCGGCTCTGTTCCAGAATCTTTTATTTAGATCAGGAGGAGGCGAGCTCGCAGGCGCCTCTCCCCGGGTGGGGAGAGTCTGGCACAACTCCTTAAAGGAACCCGAGAAGGTGGAGCACAGGTTGAGTGAAACCAAAAAGCTTCAACTGTCCAAAGCATGGGCATATTCTTTTAATGCCTTCATGTGTTCCAGCTGCTCAGCGTAACCCGTGGACACGTAAACCGCCACCTAGCTTTCTTGAACTTCACTGGAGGATTCCTTTTCTCAGGTCTCCCAAACTTTAAATGTGCCAGGCTGTCGTCCAGGATGTTAGGATGAAAGGCCAAGCAAAAGCTGCAGAAAAAGGTGTCATGATAGACACCTAGGCAGTAGACACATATGAGATGGGGATCGGTGCACGACATCTTCTGGCCGCAAGTACACCGGCGAAATCCTGGAGAAGATATCCCTTCCATGACAGAGGACGCAAAAGCACGATCGCTAACTTGGACGAGTTTTAATTTCGGAAAAACCAAAGTATTGAAAGCCAGGGCCTACAAAATGTGTGAGAACGAGGGAGGCAACCAGTATCTTCCAGCGGAAAAGGAAGATCTGGTGTTAAGTGGGGGAGAGAGCCAAGGTATATACCACTCGAGTGGATGGGAGGAGCCAGCCTGAAGACTTCTGGCAAGATTTAAAAGGGAAAGGGACATGCCAAGAAGTGTGGATGAACAACATATCCACTATCCTAGAAGGAAGGGTTAGTGCAAAGCACAACTCTCCTTATGACAGATAAGGTTCCCTGCACATAAGGGAATGTAGCTCAGAGATTCGTCAAGCAGAAGTGATGGTCACAAGCAATAGCATTTTCCATGACAGAAAACACAATGCACAAGTGGCAGCTGGTTCAAAAGGGTCCAGTGTTAATTTTTCAATCATCAAATTCAAGTCCCATGGGGGAATGGGACAGCAAATAGGAGGCTTCAAATTTAATATGCCTTTCAAAAACATCTTGGCTAGGTGATGCTGATACAAAAGTCAGCCATCCAATGGTTCATGGATGGCACTGATTGCAGCCAAGTGGACTCTGACAGAAGAATAGCTAAGGCCCTCCGATGACAAGGAGGCCAAATAGTCCAGGACATTCATGAGAAGGCATCAATAAGGGTCCAGCAACTGAGAGGCTGACCAAATAGAGAAACATTTCCATTTAGAATTTTAAGTAATAGTAATTGTAAATGAGAATCATCGTGGCTGGCTCCATCTTTAGCTTCATTAATGTGTGAGAGGGAGAGGGAGTGGGGGGCATATGACAAAAGTCCTGTCCAGGTTTGGGACAGGGCATCTATAAAGCTTCCTTTTTTGTTCAGGATAATGCAGAAGTACTTAGGGAGCCTGCGGCTGTCTGGGGATGCAAACAGATCTATTTGAGGAGTGCCCCAGAGAGGAGAGATTCTGAAGGACTGAGTCGAGCAGTGTCCACTCATGAGCAGAGGACTGGTGACTCAGCAGGTCCGCTAAGTCATTGAGATGGACGTCTGTGAGCGTCAGTTGTTGCTTGGTGGCTTCGTGCCACACCCCGATCGCTTCCATGTAAAGGGAGCGAGAGCGGGTCCCTCGTTTGTTGAGGTACCAGACTACGGTCATGTTGTCCGACTGAATCAATAGGTGACCTGGGGTCAAATAAGGACGGAAGGCGTGCAGCACCACAAGGACTGCCTTCATTTCGAGAAGATCGATATGATAGTGACTGTGGCCAAAGGGCCACGTGCCCTGGGTCCGGAACAGACAAAGGCACTCCAACCTTCTAGAGAGGCTTCTGCTGGAAGGAGGAGATTGGAGCAGAGCGTCCACCAGGAGAGAGCAGACTTGAGGGCCTGGGTCACCCTAATGGGGTCTTCGAATTGCCCTGCTTTCTGGCACCAATGATCTGGTACGATCCACTGGATGGGACACATCTAAAGGCATACAAATTCCACGGTGTGTATGGCTGCTGTCATGTGCCCTAGGAGGCGCAACATGAGTCTGGCAGTACCATCTTTCCTGAATGAATCTGTAAGGCCAGGCCAATTAGGGTATCCTGACGAGCAGGGGGCACATAGAGCTTGGCGATGCTCGTGTCCAATATAGCCCCTATATACTGGAGCGACTGGGTCAGATGAGGGCTGGACTTGGGCCAATGTACCATAATCCCAAGACCGTGGAACAACTGGAAGGTCTGAGAGAGGGAGAATAGCAGATGTTTGCCGGTGCCTGCTTTTATTGGCCAATCATCTAAATAGGGGAAGATATAATGAATCTTTTTTTCACAATGCCCCTGCGACCACTAAGCATTTTGTAAAAACCAGTGGGGCTGAAATGCCGAAGGGCAGAGCCAGAAATTGGTCATTTTGGCCCAGCAGGTGGAAGCGCAGCTATTTTTGATGGACTGGATGAATGGGGATATGAAGATATGCATCCTTCATATTCAGGGTGCACATCCAATCTCCTTGTTGAAGGAAAATCATGGATGTTAAGGTAAGCATCCAAAAATGTTTGTACTTAAGTACTGATTTAGGTTTCTCAAATTCAGTATTAGTCTGAGGTCTCCAGTTTCCTTGGGTACCAGAAAGAAGAGGGAATAAAATCCCTGTTGAGTCAACGGAACTGGAACAAAGTAGTTATGTAAGAACTTACCGTAACAGTATATCTTAGAGAGGCACTCTTGCAGTACGCTATAACCATTAGGACTAATGCCGCAGGCATTAGGAACCACCGGAAAACTTCTCAGCCAGCAGTACCCCACAGGGATCGCCCTCCCACCCCCACCCGATGGATAAGGTATAAAGGGTGGACCCGGCCCCACCCCAGTTCCCCTGCCAAGACCCGCTAATGGGCCCTGACGAGAGAAGGAGGCGAAGCCCAAAGATGATGATCTGTACACCTCATTCAAGGGATGGAGGGCGGGAAAGCAGCACCTGCTGCAAGAGCTCCTCTCGAAGATCTACTATTACTAGGTTCTTCCATAACTGTACTATCTTACTTCAAGTGAGAGCTCTTGAAGCAGGCTATAACCATTAGGACTGAATCCCAAGCAGTCCCGCGCCAAGGAGGAGCCTAGCCCTGGGAAGTGGAAGATGGCAGGATGCTGCAACAGCAGATCAAGACAGAAGTCCCCGAAGGACCATCAGGCCGAAGCCGGCACAGCATCTGGATGCAATGTCCAGATTATAGTGCTTCACGGAAGTGTGGACAGAGTTCCAGGTAGCAATCGCACCTATGTCCCTGATGGAGACATTCCGCAGGGTGGCAAAGGAAGCAGAGACTCCTCTGGTGGAGTGACCCCGGACCAGTCCCGGAAGGGATTTATTGTGCTTCTCATAGCAAAATACAATGCAGTTAACAAGTCACTTGGAAATTGTCTGCTTGGACACTGGTTTACCCAACTGCTGTGGTGCAAAGGCCACAAACAGTTGCTCCGATTTACGGTGTGCAGCAGTGCACTTACGGTAGTACCTCAGTGCCCTGTGAACGTCCAGAGTGTGAAGGAGAGCTTCTCCTCTATTAGAGGGAGAAGAAAAATAAACTGGAAGGTCAACCGACTGGTTGAGGGTCAATTTTGAGACCACTTTAAGAAGGAACTTAGGATTCATTCTAAGGGAAACCCTTTCCCTGTGGAAAATTAAGTCTTTACATATCAGAGCATGGAGCTCAGACATTTTTCGACCTGAAGTAACAGCAACTAAACAAATTCCAGGAAAGATAACGCTGCTCACAGTCAGCTGCGGGTTCAAAAGGTGGGAGAGTAAGCTTCTCCAACACAAACAGGACGTCTCCGGGGGTTGGACCCCTAATGGGAGGTCTTATGTGAAAAATTCCCCATAAAATGTTACAGGCCACATCCAACTGGGCTAAGGTTTTGTCCCCCAGAAGAGTGTGATGTGCAGAAATGACCCACATGCACGCCTTTTTAGAGGAGTAGCTCAAGCCTTGTTGGTATACGCAGAGAAGTTACTGCAATGCTGAGTTCACCAGACAGGAAAAGGGGTCCAGACGATGAGAACGCCCATAAGCAGAAACGCTTTCACTTCATAGCACAAGTTGAGCGAGTAGAGGGCTTAATCGTAGACACGAAGACGTCTGCCATCTCTTGGGAGACCACGTACCTGGACTTTGCTACGTTTGAAGGAGCCAAGCATGAAGGTGCAAAGACCCGAGATCGGGATGGACCAGCGAGCCCTGATCCTGGGACAGCAACTACGAGCATATTAGCAACGGGACTGGAGATTACGTGGACAACCGCTGAAATAGTAGGAATCAAATCTGCAGAGGCCACAGAGATGTTATTAGAATCATCCGAGCCCCTTCGGCCTGTACCTTCAAGAGAACTCTCTGAATGAGAGGAAAGAGAGGGAAGGTGGTCAAGAAGCCTACCTGCCCTACAAAGAGACAACTTGTCTGGCCAGAAAAAGTACAGTTACGCAAGAACTTACCGTAACAGTAGATCTTCGAGAGGAGCTCTTGCAGCAGGCTATCACAATTAGTTCAATTAGGACTATGCCACAGGCACTAGGACCACACGGAAAAACTTCTGCCAGCAATACCAGCAGGGGACCGCCCCTGACTCCTGCCCCGTCCCGACGTCGGTAAGGGTACAAGAGGGGGCAGACCCAGCTCCACCTCAGTTCTCCTGCCAGTACCCAGCAGATGGCCTGACAAGAGAAGGAGATGAAGCCCATTCTAGAGAAAAGCAGAAACCTGCACACTCCGAGAGGGAAGGTGGGAGGGAAAACTGCACCTGCTGCAAGAGCTCCTCTCGAAGATCTACTGTTACGGTAAGTTCTTACGTAACTGTACTATTTTACTTCAAGATAGAGCTCTTGCAGCAGGGTATCACAATTAGGACCGAGTCCCAAGCAGTTCCCTAGTGAAGAGAAAGTCGCCCCCGGGAGGAGGAATATGCTGACTCCAGAGACCGAAAGGACAAAAGTCCTTGTAGAACCACCAGGCCGAAGCAAGTACGGTGTCTGGAGACGATATCCAAGCTGTAATGCTTGACAAAGGTATGCACCGAATTCCAGGTCGCAGCCGCACAGATTTCTTGAATGGCGACATTCCGCATCGCGGCCAAAGAAGCTGAAACACCCTTGGAGGAGTGACCCCTAACCGGACCCAGTAGGGGTTAGTGGTGATGCTCGTAACAGAACGAAACGCAGTGAACTATCCATTTGGAGATCGTCTGCTTGGACACTGGCTGACCCAAGTGTTGTGGCACAAAGGCCACAAAGAGTTGCTCCGATTTACGGTGTTGAACCGTTCTGAGGTAAAACCTCACGGACCTGTGGACATCCAATGTGTGGAGGAGAACCTCCCCTCTATTGGAGGGAGAAGGAAAATAAACAGGAAGATCAACCGACTGGTTGAGGGTCAATTCAGAGACCACTTTCAGAAGAAACTTAGGATTCATTCGGAGGGAAACCCTTTCCCTATCAAAAACCAAATAGGGCTCTTTACACATCAGAGCCTGCAGCTCGGAAACTCTTCGAGCGGATGTAACAGCAACCAAAAAACAAACTTTCCAAGAGAAGTATCGCATCTCGCACGTCGCTGCGGGTTCAAAGGGGGAAGGGTGAGTTTCTCCAACACAAAAAGGAGGCTACAAGTGGGACAGGATCCCTAATGGGAGGTCTCATGTGGAGGACCCCCCTAAGGAAGGTGCGGGCCACTTCAAGCTGGGCTAAGGCTCTGTCGCCCACCAGAGCACGGTAGGAAGAGATCGCCCACATGTGCACCTTGATGGAGGAATGGCTCAGGCCCTTCTCATACAAGGAGAGGAGATACTGCAAAGCGGAGTTCACAGAGCACATGACTGGGTCCAAATGCTGAGGCAATGCCCAAAGGCAAAAATGCTTCCACTTCATGGCATAAGCAGAGCGAGTAGAGGGCTTGCGAGCGGATGCTAAGACCTCAGCCACTTCCGGGGAAACCCCGTATCGATTCACAGCTACGTCTGGAGGAGCCAAGCATGAAGGTGCAGGGATTGGAGATCCAGGTGGACCAGAGAACCCTGGTCGAGGGACAGCAGTTGAGAGCATAGGGGCAGCGGGATTGGAGGTTCCTGGGACAACTGCTGCAGAAGTGGGAACCAAATCTGTCGGAGCCAGTTAGGGGCCACAAGGATCATGCGTGCCCCCTCTGCCTGTAACTTGAGCAGTACCCTCTGGATGAGAGGGAAGGGCGGAAAGGCATAAAGAAACCTCCCGGCCCAACAAAGGGATAACACGTCTGGCCAAAAAACGCCAGGCGCGTGCTCTTGCGAGCAAAAGCGTGGCAGCTTGGCGTTGCGTGGTAACACAAAGATCTAGCTCCGGAAGGCCCCACCTTCCGAAGAGCTGATCTGCCACGGACTGAAGCAATCCCCACTCGTGCGCCCTGGCTCACGACCTGCTGAGATAGTCTGCCAGACTGTGTAGGACTCCCGGAACGGGCACCACTGACAGACAAAACATAGAATTTGACGGCAGATAAGGACCGCTTGGCCCACCCAGTTTGCCCATTTTCCTACCTAACAGTTAAGCTGCAAATCCTAGTTAACCAACAGCTTACTTCCTCCTACCCCCCCACTAGGACTGCCTTATGCCTGTCCCATGCATTCTTGAAGTCCCCCACTGTTCTTGACTCCACGACCTCCTCAGGGAGGCTGTTCCATGCATCCACAACCCTCTCAGTGAAAAAATACTTCCTCACATTACCTCTCAGCCGTCCCCCCTCTAGCTTTGAATTGTGCCCCTTGTTCTTGCACATCTTTTTGTGGAAGATGCTACCCTCTTGGACTTTGTTAATTCCTTGAGGTACTTGAAAGTTTCTATCACGTCCCCTCTCTCCTCCTTTCCTCTAGGGTATACATATTAAGCTCCATTAGTCTTTCTTCGTATGTCTTCTGGTGCAGGCCCTGCACCATTTTGGTTGCCCTCCTCTGGACAGTTTCCACTCTGTCTATGTCTTTGCAGAGATGGGGTCTCAAGAACTGCACACAGTACTCCAGATGGGGTATCACCAACTGTCTGTACAGAGGGATAACAACTTCCTGTTTTCTACTATTGATGCCTCTTCCTATGCATCCCAGTATCCCCCCTGCCTTCCTTACTGCCTTCTCACATTGCTTGCCCACCTTCAGGTCATTTGATATAATTACCCCCGGTCCCTTTATATTTTTAATGTTGTCAGTATCTCACCCCCCATTGTGTACACTTCCCCTGGGTTTTTGTTTCCCATGTGCATTACCTTGCACTTCTTTGCATTGAATCTGAGCTGCCATACATTTGACCATTCCTCCAACCTTGCCAAGTCCCTTCTCATCCTTTCCACTCCATCCTGTGTATCAACCCTGTTGCAGATCTTTGTGTCATCTGCAAAGAGACATACCTTCTTTCCAGTTCCTCTGCAATGTCACTTATAAAGACATTAAAAGGACCGGTCCCAGTACTGAACCCTGCGGTACCCCACTAGTAACCTCCTTTCTTCACTGTGTATTCCATTTACTACTACCCTTTAAGCGCCCTGTTGTCTAGCCAATTTTTATCCAGGCTACCACCTTGGACCCACCCAAGGCTGGCTATTTTGTGAATTAATCTTGTGTGGGACTGTATCAAATGCCTTGCTAAAATCTAGGTAGGCCATGTCCACAGCCCTCCCTGGTCTACTACTTTGGTCACCCAGTCAAAGAAATCTATTAGATCTGTCTGACATGACCTTCCCATAGTGAATCCATGCTGCCTTGGGTCCCAGCCCACTGGCCTCTAGGTACCAACAATTCTTTTCCTTCAGAAATGATTCCATCATTTTCCCTACGACTGAGGTCAAACTAACTGGTCTGTAGTTTCCTGTCTCTCTCCTGCTCCCACTTTTGTGAAGAGGAATCACATCTGCCCTCCTTCAGTCCTTGGGTACCACCCCATCCTCCCATGATTTGTTAAAGAGAGTAGTCAGAGGTGTCACTAGTTCTACCCTTAGTTCTTTTAGAATTCTTGGGTGAATCCCATCAGGCCCATTGCTTTGTCCACCTTCAATTTTTAAGTTCTTTCAGAACCCTTTTCTGTAAATGGACTGGTATCGACCCCATCTTCGGAGTGTTTCTCTTGTTTGGTTTAGGTAACCCTCCTCTTCCTTCGTGAATACTGAGCAGAAATATTCATTCAGTATAGCTGTTTTTCACTGTCACCCTCACCCACATTCCTCCCTTTATTAAGCTTCAGTATCCCTCCTTTGGTCTTTCTTCGCCCCTAATGTACCTATAAAGGTCTTATCCCCTTTTAACAGAACTGGCTATCCTTTCTCAGTTTGGGCCTTTGCTATTCTGACTGCCTTCCAAGCCTCTTTCTGCTTTAACTGATAAAGTTCTCTGTCCTGCTCCTTCTGTGTTTCCTTATATTTCTGAATGCTGTCCTTTTCTCCTTAACCTTCCTTGCCACCTCTTTTGAGAACCATAGCATTTTTTTCCTTCGTTGTGTTTTATTGATTTGCTTTACACAAAGGCTTGTTGCCCTGTGATGGCTGTTTTGATTACTCTCCATTGTTCCTCCACCCCTCCTTGCCTGTTTGCTAGTGCTTTTCTGAGGCGCACTCTCATTTTCCCCAAAGTCGGCCCTTCTAAAGTCCAGTACTCTTGCTTTTGTATGGCTTGATTGTATGGCTGTGTTTATCGTGAACCACACTGTTTGGTGGTCACTTGTTCCCAGATGGCTACCCACTTCTAAATCTGAGATTCTTTCTCCATCCCCATTTGAGAGTACCAGGTCTAAGATTGCTCCTCCCCGAGTGGGTTCCAATACTAGCTGTCTGAGGCATGCCACCTGTAGGCATCAAGAATGACCCTGTTTTGATGTGCCTGCAGCAAAGGTGCTCCAGTTAACATCTGCATATTCAGGTCCCCCATCAACAATATCTCCCCTTTTTCTGCCATTCTAAGAAAGCCTTCTATCATTTCCTTGTCCATTCCCTCCCCCTGAGATGGGGATCTGTATACAACCCCCATGCGGACTGTGGTGCCATTTCCTGTCTCCAGGGTGACCCAAAGTGCCTCATCTGCTCCCTGTTTACTCTTCAGTTCTCTTGCTTTGATCCCTTCCTTTACATAGAGAGCTACCCCTCCTCCTCTTTTACCCTCCCTGTCCCTCCTGTAGATTGTGTATCCTGGTATGTTGACATCCCAGTCATGATTCTCTATGTACCATGTTTCTGTGACTGCCACAATATCCAGGCAACCCTCTTCCATCAAGGCCACTAGTTCAGGGAGCTTGTTACACAGACTATGGGCATTGGTACTCATCACCCTCCACTTTTTGATAGCCTTACCCCTTTTAGCCCCATTTCTGTCCTTACTGCCTTTGCTTTTATTTTTTACATTTAAATCTGTTCTGCTCCCTAATAACTTCTGTACCTTGGTGTTTAACTCACTAATCACCATGTTTTGTCGGGGGGGAGGCTCAGATTTCCCTGCTCCTTTTCAGTGCCTCCCCCCTTGATTAGTTTAAATGCTTGCCAATGAAGCATTTAAACCTCACCTAGGATCCTAGTTCCCCCCCTGGAAAGATGCAGACCATCGCACCAGTATAGGTCTGCATCCCTCCAGGTGGCTCCCCAGTCCCCAATGAAGCCAAAACCCTGAGCTCCACACCAGTTTTTCAACCACTCATTGAATTCCCCTGGTGAGAAGTGCCCTACCATCTCCCTTGCCACAGACAGGCAGCACCTCCGAGAAGGTTACCGTATGCGCTACTTGTCTAAGGCCCCTTCCCAACTCTATAAACTCCTCTTGTACTGCTCTGATCCCATTCCTAGCCAGGTCATTTGTCCCTAGGTGGACAATGACATCCAGCTCCTCCCACGAACCTGAGGATTTGCTTCCTGTCCCTCCAAGCAGTGGCGCCAGAAAGGCACCTTACCTCCCTCTCCCCTTCCTCCCCCATTTCTACCCCCCTAATGACTGAGTCCCCCACCAGGTGTTGTTTCCTTCCCCTGTGGGGTACCATGCCACCCTCCTGTGGGTCTCCTTTGTGAAGGTTCCCAGCATCCTCCTTGGTCTCCACTGCAAGTGCCTCCATAGAGGAACCACTATCCATCAGAAGAGCGAATGAATTGTGGAGAGGTAACAGCTGGAGGGATGCAACTCTGTTCGAATGCCCCATTCCAGCACCCAGTACCAGACTCTCATCGCCTCCCGGGAAAGAGGATAGGAATGAGTGCCTCCTTGCTTGTTGATATAGAAGACGACCGCCATGTTGTCCATCTGAATGAGAAGAGAGCCAGAAACCAGGTCCTGCTGAAACGCCTGAAGGGCGTAGAGGACCGCTCGCATTTCCAGGATATTGATATGGAAGGACCTTTCCTCGGTCGACCAAACCCCTTGCATGCGGTGACCACCGAGATGAGCTCCCCAACCCAGGTCTGAGGCATCCGCTGTCAGTCTGACCTGGAGGCTCTGGACGAAAGCTGACCCCCTTGTCGAGATTGCTGGGGTCCATCCGCCAAAGCAACATTCTCCGGACTGGCTCCGAGATCATGACTGAGGCATCCAGGTCATCGGAGTATTGATCCCACTGCACCCTGAGCATCCACTATGGGATTCTTATGAGGAGGCGGGCCAAGGATATTACTAGAATGGCCGCCGCCATGTGCCCCAGTAGACTGAGGAGGTTCCGAGCCGGAACTCGAGGTGCTATGGAAATCCGTTCTGCCAAACTTCACAGGCGAAGACCCCTGTCTTGAGGGAGGAAAGCCCTGCCCTGGACGGAGTCCAGAGTCGCTCCAATGAAGGAGAGGTTTTGGCTGGGCTCCGGGGAGGACGACTTTAAGTTCAGGGTGATCTCCAGCTCTCGGAAGAGAGTATAGGCATCTCCGAGAGAGCACAGGAGGCCATCCCTTGACGGGGCTGTTAGCAGCCAGTCATCGAGGTAAAGGAAAACATAATGGCCAGCGACTGAGAGCCGCAGCCACCACTGCTAGGCATTCGGTAAAGACTCGCGAATCGTAAGAGAGGCCAACGGGAGCACCCGGAATTGATAATGCTCTCCCAGGAAGTGGAACCTCAGATACTTACTGTGGGGAGGAAAGACCCCAATATGCATGTACGCATCTGGCATGTCAAGAGAACAGAGCCAATCCCCTTGGTGCAGGAGAGCGAGGAGACTCTGAAGAGTCACCATCCTGAACTTTTTGTACTCTATAAAGAGATTTAAAGGACCGAGATCCAGAATGGGGCGAAGGTCCCCCGTCTTTTTGGGATCAGAAAGAAGTGGGAATAAAACCCTTGACCCCACTGCTCCAGGGGAACTCATTCTATTGCTCTCTTCTGCAGGAGGGCCTGAATTTCTCCTTCCAAGAGTGGAATGCGAGAAGGAGGAGGAGAATGGGAGAGCTTTGGTGGAGTACATGAAGGAAACTCTGAACTCCAACGTGTGTCCTCTCCGAATGACATCCAAGACCCATTGATCTGTGGTAATAGAGCTCTACCCTTTGAGATGAAGGAGAAGTGGCCCTAACCGCTCCTCTGGACGCCTGACCACGGGGGCAAGGGAGTCAATGGGCGGAACCGGGGGTAGGAAGAGAGGCCTGGGAGGACTTGGGCCCACGGCCAGATGGTCCACCAGATTACTGGCTTCCGGATCTCCGGCGGAAGCCACCTCTCTGCCCTTGCTGGGAACCATGGGCTGAAGTCTGGTTGCCTGAGGAATTTCGAAAAGCCGACGGCAATGGGGACGTCGTTGGTCGCCACGGTACAGCTGGCGGACCGACCAGATAGACTTGCCCGATTCCTGGAGATGTGAGATCAGATTCTCCGTTTCCTGCCCAAATAAGACGGTACCCTGAAACGGCAGGTCCCGGATACCGGACTGCAAATCCTGGCGGAAGCCCGAAAGCCTTAACCAGGCATGGCGCCGGAGACAAACTCCCGAGGCAGCTGCCCTGGCAGCCGTATCTGCAGTATCGTACGAGGCCCTCAGAACATGAGTGCCTACATCTGAGCCCGACTGCAAGAGGGTCAGGAGCTCCGTCTTTTTATCGGAGTATGGCATGGCCCGTGCCAGCTCAAGACCCCGCTCCCACAACGCATTCTGGAACTGCACCATATGCGTGAGGAAGTTGAGGGATCTAACAGAACAGGTGGAGGCAGCGTAGACTTTCTTGCCCACCTGATCCAAGTAACGGGACTCCAGGTTGGGAGGCTGTGAGCTGAGGTGCCGCGGCTGTCGAGACTTGTCATGAGCAGCCGTGATCACAATGGAGTCTGCCTGAGGGTGTTCAGCCAAAAAGGGTTCAGCCCTCGGAGCCTTGTAAAGCCTGTCCGACTTCTTGGGAACCACCAGGATGGAGGCTGGGCACAGCCAGGTGGATCTAGTCAGGTCCTGAAAGGTGTACACCAGAGGAGGAATGACCAACGACTTTGGCTCCTTCTGCCTCAGGTATCTGGCCAATCTCCGGCGTTCCGGGTCCAGGTCTTGTGTCCCATTCATTAGAAGCCTGGATATGTCTCATGACATCCATGAACGTGGGATCGTCTGGAGGCGAGCGAGGCATGTTCTTCTCCTCAGGGGAGCGCTTGAGGCTGAGGGAAGAGGAAGAAGATGATGAAGAGGAGGACTGACTATCCGATTTACAGTAGTCTGGTTCTGCCTCATGTCCATGCCTTTGCGGACGTCTGTATGCAAGGGACCGACGACGGAGCGATGACCGACGTTGAGAACCGTCCCGCTGAGCGCGGGAAGGGCTCCGAGAACGAGACCAGGTACAACGTCAGTCAGTGGAACCTAAGGAGCGATGTCGGCGGTCTTCAGATAGAGCACGGGAACAAGCCCTAGAAGGGGGCGAAAAACGGCGCTCCAGGGACCTTAACGGGGAGGCCTCGCCCTCCGGCTGTGGTTCACCCGCAGGATCTGGTACCAGCGTTTGGGCCGGCGACGGGGTGGTACACTTATGAACCTGCCCCCACCAAAACGAAAATAGTTGTTTGAGCTCGTCCGCGGAGAAAACTTCTGCCGCCCGCTGCGGGAAAGAAGCTTCAGGCGCTGCGGGTCGCGACGGCGAGCTCACTTGGCCCAGGGGGAAGGAGGACTTGGGCGATGGGGACATCGGCAGGACAATGACCGACCCCGGGTCCTTGGCTCCTTCGACCGGCGTCGGTGCTACGGCCGACGACGGGGTGACAGGGGGCGCCGGAGAATCCTTACACTCCGGAGGCGCACCTTTAGCAGGCGGCGCCGGTGCCGTGGACGGTAAGGCCAAAGCAGGAACCGCCACAGACTTTGCGATGACCTTAGGCAGAGTCACCTTAGGCCTGGTCGGCTGCTCCCCCGACGGGCCGGCCTTAGCCTGGGACGAGCGCGGCGACTCACCCGAGCCCGAAGGATGGGCCTTCTTCGGGGAAGGTTGTGACCATAAGCGGGACAGAGACTGGGACCGGTGCCGGGACCAACTGCGCTCCTTACTATGGCGCTTTTTCTCCTTTTTCCCCTCAGAGGAGTGCAGGTCCATCTTCTTTTCGAGTAGATGGACTTTCAGGGCCTTCAGGCGTCTGATGCGAGTCCGGCTCGTGAACGCTTGGCAGTCGGCGCAGTTCGCAGTGTCGTGGTCTGGGCCCAAGCAGAACACACACCGCCGATGACCGTCCTTGGCGGGAATTTGCTGGCCTCACTCGCATTTATTGACGTGTTCTGGGGAAAGGGACGCCCAGGAAGACATCGAACCCACGTGGACCTACAGCGGTACTGACGTCGGTGCCAACGGCTAGAAAACACCGAGGGAAGGACAAAACGAACGCCGAGAAGACAGAGACCCGAACGAAAACCGTACAGGCGTCGGTCGCGGTAACACGAAAAAAACGGAATAACCGTCGATTTTAAAGATGGCTTGATTGTAGCTCTGTTCTCGCTGATGAATCGCAGGCAGCAGCTATTCACGTGCATGGTACGCGACGGGAAAGAACTGAGGTGGAGCTGGGTCCGCCCCCTCTTGTACCCTGACTGATGTCAGGGCGGGGCCGGCGTCGGGGGTGGTCCCCAGCTCGTACTGCTGGCAGAAGGTTTTCCGTGTGGTCCTAGTGCCTGCGGCATAGTCCTAATTGAACTAATTGTGATAGCCTGCTGCAAGAGCTCTATCTCGAAGTAAGATCACCAGGTGCAGTCTCTCACAAGCAGAAAATTGGCAGTTTGGCATTGCGTGGTGAAGCAAACAGGTCCAGCTCTGGACGACCCCATGTGTTGAACAGCTGATCCGCTACTGACTGCAGTAGCTCCCACTCATGCTCCTTGGACAGAGACCTGCTTAGCCGTTCGGCCAAGTCATTTAGGACACCTGAAACATGCACTGCGGATAGAGATGTGCTGCTCCAGTGTCCAGTACCAGACTCTCATCGCCTCCCTGCACAGGGTGGGGTAGGAGTGAGCGCCCCCTTGCTTGTTGATATAGAAGACTAACGCCTTGTTTTCCATCTGAACAAGAAGAGAGCCTGGGACGAGGTGTTCTTGAAAGACATGTAGCGCATTGAGGACCGCTCACATTTCCAAGACATTGATGTGGCGGTCACGCTCCATGGGGGTCCAGATCCTCTGCGTTTGGCGGGCCCCCAGGTGCACCCCCCCAACCCAAATCAGATGCATCAGTTCTTAAGTTTGATTTGGGGGATCCAGATGGAAAGGGATCCCTTTTTCTAAATTTAGAGGGTCCAACCACCAAAGAAGTGTCCTATTTACTGGCTCTGTGATCCTGACCATGTGATCTAGGTTGTCTGAGCACTGATCCCACTGCACCCTGAGCATCCACTGTGGGATTCTCATGTGGAGGCCAGCCAAAGGAATGACAGGAATGGCCGAAGCCATGTGCCCCAGAAATCTGAGGAAGGTTGTGGCCTGGACCAGACGGGTTACAAGGACCAATTTGGCAATCTCCTGCAAGTGATCGCCCCTCTCTGGGGGTAGAACCGCCCCTATGAAGATGAGTCATTGGCTGGGCTCTGGATAAGACTTTGGAAGATTCAGGGTGATCCCCAGCTCTCCAAATAGAGTATAGGTGTCTCAGAGAGCCTGAAGAAGTCATGTACTTGAAGGGGCCGCAAGCAGCCAATCATCGATGTAAGGGAATCCATAATGTCCCTGGCGCCTTAGAGTCACAGCTATCACTGCCAAGCATTTTGTGAAGACTCAAGGAGGGGAGGAGAGGCCAAACGGGAGACCCGAAACTGATAATGCGTTCCCTGGAAGTGGAACATCGGGTACTTTGGGGTGGGGGTTGGGTGGTGGCGCCTCTATGGGCATGTACGCATCTTGCATGACTAGGGAGCAGAGCCAGTCTCCCTGATGCAGCAGAGGAAGAAGCCCTGGAAGACTCACCATCTGGAACCTTCTGTATTCTATATAGTAGTTTAAAGAACTGAGGTCCAGAATTGGGCGAAGGTCTTGGGTCTTCTTTGGAACCAGGAAGAAATGGGAGTAATACCCTTTTCCCCGCTGCTGCAGAGGGACTGGCTCCATCGCCCTTTTCCGCAAGAGGGCCTGAATCTCTCCTACGAGTGAAATGCGAGAAGGAAGAGATCTCGAGGACCTTGGTGGAGTATCTTGGGGGATCTCGAACTCCAGCGTATGTCCTCTCCTTATGATATCAAGGACCCAGTGGTCCAGTTATAGAGCTCCATCTCTTCAGATGAAGGAAGAAGCAACCCACTACTGCCTCCCCTTGAACCTACTCTAGGGGGGAGGGTCAGGAGGGAGTCATTGGGCGGAGCCGGGAGTGGGCAGAGAGGCTTGGGACTATAAATAGAAGCGCCTCCAGGCTGCTGGTTGTCAGCTCTCCTTTTAAAGTCGCCTATCTGGCCTTGCTGGTTGCCACAGGCTTGGGCACCTGGGGGCTTCCGAAATGGCGGTTTCTTCGCTTTCCTCTGAACATCTGACGGACATACCAGATGGATTTCCCCAACTCCTGGAGACGAGAGATGAGTGAGTCTCCTACCCAAACAAGACATCAAACTAGTACGGGAGATGCTGGATTCCGCAGCTCTTGGTGAAAACCAGAAGACTCCACACCAAGTGTGGCGCCAGAGACAGACCCCGGACTCTGACACTCTGGTCGCAGTGCCGTACGAGGCATGGAGAACATGCGTGCCTACATCCGAGCCCGACTTAAGGACATCTAGAATCTCTGTCTTTTGCGCAGAGTCTAGCAAGGCAACACGCTCCTCTCTCCGTTACCAGAGTGCATTCTGGTACTGAACCATATGCATCAGGAAATTAAAGGACCTAATGGAGTAGGTGGAGGCAGAATACACCTTCTTGCCCACCTGGTCCAAACAGTGAAACTCTGGGTCAGGAGGCTGGGAGCCAAGGTGTTTTACGGCTGCTTAGAATTATAAGCAGCCGTAATTACAGAAGAGTCCTCCTGAGGGTGCTGAGCCAGGAAAGGTTCACCCCTTGGGGCTCTGTACAGCCTGACTTTTTGGGAACTGCAGGGACTGAAGCTGGACTTCCTGGTAATTCTGGAAAGATCCTGAAAGGTGTCCACTAAAGGAGGCATCACGAGAGCTTTGGGATCCTTTTGCCTCAGGTACTTGGCTAGTCGAAGGCGTTTCGGATCCAGGTCATCCGTATCCCATTCACTGGAAGCCTGGATGTGCCTCATAACGTCTATAAAGGTTGGATCATCAGGAGGCGAGCGGGGTTGGTACTTTTCTCCTGGGGAACCCCCGATCCCTGAGAGGTAAGAGGACAACCGGCTACTGGGTGAGGAGCAGTCGAACCTGCTCCAAGGACTGCCCCATCTCGAACGTCGGAGGCTCTCAGATCAACATCTGAGCAATAATGAGTGTTGGTCGGGGGACAGAGGTTGAGAGCAGGCCCGCCCAGTGGAACAGGAACGGCTCCTAGAGCGAGACCTGAACAGACGTCTGCCACCTGACCTCTGTGAGTGCCAGCGTCAGTATACAGACTGATCGGGAACGGATTCTGGAGCATGAACGAGCTGCGGTCTCTCTGGGGTCATCTTGGGCAAAGACATGGGGACACCCTCCAGACGTGGTTTGCCTGATGGGTCCAGAACCGATGACTGGGACGGTTTCTGGCGGTCTGTTTCTGAACTTGACCCCACCAAAAAGAGAAAGCTTCCTGCAGCTCCTCCTTGGAAAACATCGAGGCCACCGTCCCCGGAAAGGGGACAATGGAATCTGAAGTGTCTGGCAGCCCCGAGGAGAGGAGGACTTGGGAGATGCAGACGCTGCCCCTTCTTCAGTAGCGTCAGTTTCCTCTGCCCCTTCTACCGGCGTCAGTACTGGGACAAATAGTTTCTCGCGCCGTGGGGGGTGGTGGAGTGTCCCCTGACTCCAGAGGCTTACCCTTATCGTGAGAAGCCGGGACCTTGGCGGGCAGGGCCAAAGCTTGTGCCCTGGAGGTCTTAGGGGTGACCCTGAGCAGCATCACCTTGGGCTTAGCAGATCCCCCCCCCCCCCAACAGACATACCTGCTGTAGCCTGGGCCTTTTTTTGGCAGGGGCAGGATCCTTTTTGAAGTGATGCTTCCTGGAGCCTGAGGAATAGCGGGGCTTCTTGGGGGAGGACCGAGAACAAAACTGGGACCTAGACTGGTGGTGGGACCAATTACGGTCCTTGTCCCGGGACTGCTTGGAATTGTCCATGTCCTTCTCCTCGGAGGTGTGCAGGTCCACCTTTAGAGCCTTCAAAAAGGCGGATCCTAGTCCTGCTTGTGAAGCCCTGACAGGTGGAACAGGCCACGGTGTCATGGTTAGTCCCCAGGCATAAAACATACTTAGTGGGGCCGTCGTTTGATGGTATCTGATGGCTGCAACTGCACTTGTTCCTATGAGGCCCCACGGATGAGACAGATGACTGGGACAACATGCAACAGATGAAAAACTGTCGAAATAGAAAGAAAAAAGGTGAAATATCAAAAATGCATTTTTGCTGGCAACTGGCAAACTAAGATCTTCCCCAACGTGAGCGGGTCTCGGTGGGAAAAGAACTGGGTCCGCCCCCTTTTGTACCATAGCCAACGTCAGGGGGCGGTCCCTGCTGGCTGATAAGTTTTCTGGTGCGTCCCAATGCCTGTGGCGTTAGTCCTAATGGTTATAGCCTGCTGCAAGAGTTCTCACTCCAAGTAAGATTGGCCTGTTTGATTAAGAGGGCCATACGTTCTTAATAGAGCATAGGAAGGTGTTCCTGAGGATAATGAAGCATCTGAGGAGGAAGCAGAGGTGGTAAAGAAATTAGTGCCAGTGAATGACCAGTTTGAATGATCTGGAGTACCCATGTGTCTGTCGTTATTTGTTGCCAAGCCTCCAAATAAAGGGCAAAATTACCCCCTACTGCCTCGGAGGCTTGGGAGAGGAGAGAGGGGAGAGCCCTAGGGAATCACTGAGAACTGGAGTTGCCAGCCCCACCCGAGGGACAGGCATGGGAGAAACACGTGGCGGCTGAACTGCCTCTTGTGGTTTGACTGCGTCCACATAAAGTACCCGGTTAGAGAACTTGAAACTGTTACCTCATTATAGTATGAGGACTGGGTCCATGGTATATTGTACATGCCCTGGGCAGTACGGATGGTACGCCCCGAGGCTTGGAGATCGTCCAAAAGGATTCTGTTACCAGGGCCAAAAAGCTGGTCACCACAAAAAGGTTAGTTGACTACTTTATGCTGGACATCTGGTGCTAGGCCAGATAGCCGAATCCAGGCATGGCGGCGCAAGACGATACAAGTGGCGGATAAATGAGTGGAAATATCAACCACATCATAGCCCGATCCAAGAAGGTGGAGACACATGGAAGTAATGGTTGACATGATTTGGATCAATTGCTCCTTCTCTGGAGAAGGAGGTAGTTTATTAAGGATGTCCACAGCTGAATCACCCAAGGTGCACTGGTATTTAAATATGTGGCCCACATAGATTAAAATTCTTATCTTCATGGTGCCAGAGGCAAAGACCTTCTTGCCCAGGTAATCCAGTCTCAGAGATTCTCAATCCATAGGCAAAGAGCTCATATGTTTAGAATTTTTAGAGCGATCATGAGCAGCCATGAGGACTACAGAGTCAGCCATAGGAATAGCAGACAAATATGGATGGTCCAAAGAGGATTGTTACAGCTCATCAGCCTTACGTGCAATGGCCGAAGGCAGGCGGCATGCGTCAAGAGATGGTGTTTTGATAAGTGTCAATGGAAGAATGACCATGACAGACTCCTCTGGCAACTCGAGGTATTCAGCCCTCTTTTTATGTTGTTTATCCTGTTCTATGGTGGAAAACCATCTCACTTTCTGGATATGCACCATCATTTCACTGAAAGTGGGGTCATCAGAAGGTGAAGAGACTTAAGTGGGCTGGCAAATCCTCGTCCAGAGAAGAGACCATAGAGAATCCGGGTCTAGAATGTCAAGATTCAAGAAGTCCCTTTCATAAATATCTTCAGGGGGCCCCCTACGAAGTAGGGTTTCTCCTACAAATAATCCTCTAACAGAGGAGGTGGGGTAGACCAGGGTGGAACATCCTGTTCAGTATGAAGCCTTTTAGGCGGAGGGGAGGGAGAACGCTGGCGGGGGGATGAGACAGCGTCTGGGGAGGATGAGACAGCATCTGAGGAGACTGGCTATAACCCACAGATTGCAGCACTGTATGTGCAATCCTTTCAATATTGGGCACCTGAGACAGTGTGATATCCACCTGCCGATGTTGGCTGTTTTAAATACGTGAGACGGTATCGGCCAATGGGAGGTAGCTGGACGTGCCTCAGGAAAATATAGGCCTCGGTCTCTCTGTAAATCACATACACCCCAGCAGGAAGGCACCTGAGAAGGTCGAGAAGTGTGAAGCAGAGCAAACAATGTTGGTTTGCCCCTATGAACTCCTGTCAACGAAGACGTGAGAGAAGAAACACTGGCACTGTATTGAGAAAAATTATATGGGAAAGGGGCTCCTATCGATGGAGCAGCTGTTTGCTCAGCTGCAGAAAATACAGTGATAGTCGACAAAGAAATGGAAGCGGTCGATGGTAGAACAGTGTTTTGAACTGTTCTGAGTGCCTGGACAAGCCTCGACGAGAGAAGAGCTCCCGTCGACAAGGAAGGCACAAAAGAATACTCAGTCGACAGCGGAAATGTGGAAGAAGTCACACTCGACGTGCAGCGCAGCCGGGAGAGTGAGGAGGGTTTCTCCTTCTCCCTTTTCTGCCAAGAACGAAACCCTGAAGTGGGGGAGCCCTCGGAACGAGCCCCCTTGATCTCCAGGGAACACTCTGTTCCGTAAGTAAATTGTGGATTTGCTGCAGCCATCGACTGGTTGCTAAATTAAATTCCTGACAGAATGCACAGGAAGTGGTGTCGCATGTGGTCCCAGACACCTAACACAATATGAATGGTTATCAAATCCCTAAATCTTCCTGCTACAAGTGCAGGAAGGAAAAAATAAAGCTTGCTTCCTTTGAGATTCTTTCTTAGACATTTGTCCGATTCAGATCCTCGATCACTGCTACAGATAAGATAGAGCTAGCTGCAGTACGAGCTGACGACAGCGGGAAAAATCAGAAAATATCAGGGACCGCCCACGTTTATATAGTGAACAAGGAAATGTCATTGGTGGGCGGTCACTGGTAAGAGACTGTTGGAAGAAGCTGCCGTGTGACAGTGCCCTCTGCTGGAACTTCACAGAAGTAATGACCTACTGCAAGAGACCATTCCGCAGAAGATAGTACAGTTACGCAAGAACTTACCATAACAGTAGATTTTCGAGAGGAGCTTTTGCAGCAGGCTATAAAAATTAGGACCAACACCACAGGCATTAGGAACCACCTGAAAACTTCTCAGCCAGCAGTAACCAGTAGGGACTGCCTCCCCCCCCCCACAGTACAATAGGCGGCGGACCCACCAAGACCCACGAACGGGCCTTAACAAGAGAAGGAGGTGAAGCCTGAAGATGATCTGTACACCTGTTTCGGGGAAGGAGGGCAGAAAAGCAGCACCTGCAGCAAGAGCTCCTCTCGAAGGTCTACTGTTACAGTAAGTTCTTACGTAATTGTACCATCTTACTTCCAATGGGAGCTCTTGCAGCAGGCTAAAACCATTAGGACTGAATCCGAAGCAGTCCCACGCCAAGGAGAAGCCTAGCCCCGGGAGGTGGAAGATGGAAGGATGCTGAAACAGCAGATCAATACTGAAGTCCCTCAAGGACCGCCAGGACGAAGCCGGCACGGTGTCTGGATGCAACATCCAGGCAATAGTGCTTCACGAAAGTGTGCACAGAGTTCCAAGTAGCAGCTGCACATATGTTCTTGATGGAGACATTCCGCAGAGCAGCAAAGGAAGCAGACACTCCTCTAGTGGAGCGACCCCTGACGGGTCCTGGAAGGGGATTATTGTGCTTCTCATAGCAAAATACAATGCAGTTGACAAGCCACTTGGAAATAATCTGCTTGGATACCAAATTACCCAAGTGTTGTGGTGCGAAGGCCACAAACAGCTGCTCCAATTTACGGTGTGCAGCTGTGCGCTTAAGGTAGTACCTCAGTGCGCTGTGAACATTCAGAGTGTGAAGGAGAACTTTATTAGAGGGGAAAAGAAAAAAACTGGAAGGTCAACCGACTGGTCGAGGGTCAACTTTGAGACCACCTTAGGAAGGAAAGTACAGTTACGTAAGAACTTACCGTAACAGTAGATCTTCGAGAACAGCTCTTGCAGCAGGTAACACCATTAGGACTGAAGCCGGCAGGTGTCAGGACCCCACGGAAAACTTCTAGCTAGCCATCTTCAGTGGGGACCGCCCCCGACGTCAGGTATAGTACATAAGGGGGTGGTCCCGCCAGATTCCCCAGTTCTCCCACCGGAGACTTCCGGCAGCAGGATGACATCAAAATGGGAGACAGAGGATCCACCGTCAGAAGACAAAGGGGTATAAGTCCATGTTAAAAGGCTTGAGAAGCCATGCCTCCCTCAAGGGGGAAGGTGGGCGGGAAGGTACCTGCTGCAAGAGCTGTTCTCGAAGATCTACTGTTACGGTAAGTTCTTACGTAACTGTGCTATCTTACTTCGAGACACAGCTCTTGCAGCAGGCAACACCATTAGGACTGATTCCCAAGCAGTAGCGCTTGCAAACACTCTGGGAGGAGGAAACTAGAAAGTTCATTCCAAATCCTGATTCTAGGACAGGAGACCCTGTAGCACAGCCAGGCCGAAGCTGGCTCTTCGCCGTGAAGCGATGTCCAGGCTATAATGCCTGATAAAGGTATGTACAGAGCTCCAAGCAGCTACAGCACAAATGGCAGAGGTGGAGAAATTACGAAGTGCTGCAAAGGAGGTGGCCACTCCCCTAGTGGAATGGCCCCAGACTGATGCCGGGAGGGGCCTTTGTTTGATATCATAGCAGTATGATATGCACTGGACAAGCCAGCGAGAAAGGGACTGTTTCGATACTGGCTAGCCCATCATCCTTTCAGTAAAGGGAACGAAAAGTTGCTCAGACTTACGAAGCTGCTTAGTTCTGCTCAGGTAGTACCTTAAGCTGCGGTGAACATCCAGGGTGTGGAGCAGCGCCTCTCCTCTATTAGAATAATTAGGGAAGTAGACAGGCAGGTCAATGTCCTGATTGAGAGTGAGTGTGGAGACCTCCTTAGGCAAGAATTTAGGATTTGTCCTCAGGGATACTCTATCCTGGTGAAAAAACAAATAAGGCTCCTTACACATGAGAGCATGAAGCTCGGAAACTTTTCTCGCTGACGTAACAGCAACTAAAAACAACATTTTCCACGACAGAAAACGCAGCTCGTAATCCACGGCAGGTTCAAAGGGGGGGAGAGTGAGTTGCTCCAGGACAAAGAGTAAGTCCAATGGAGGCACTGGGTCTTTAATGGGCGGCCTAAGATGCAACACCCCTCTCAGGAACTCTCGACAGGCATCTAATTGTGCCACTGTGCGCTGTCCCACCGGAAAGTGATAAGCTGAAATGGCACAGAGGTGCACCTTAATAGAGGAGTAGGCGAGACCCGAACGGAAAAGGGAGAGCAGGTACTCTAACACCGCCTTCACCGGACAACCTAAAGGGGAAAGGCCGCGTGCTTGAGACCATAGACAAAAAATACAGGTTACTCACCTGTAACAGGAGTTCTAGGAATGGTATATGTTGTTCATCCACACTCATTGGCAGTATCCTTGCCGCTTTAAATCTTGCCGGAAGGTCTTCAAGCTTGCTCCTCCCACCCACCCGGGTGGTATAACTCTCGGCTCCGCCCCATGACGCCAGATCTGGCCCGCTGGAAGCTCAGGTTGTGCGTCGAGGTCGGGTGGGTCGTGTGGATGAACAACATATACCATTCCTAGAACTCCTGTTACAGGTGAGTAACCTGTATTTCTAGGGACATGGATATGTTGTTCATCCACACTCATTGGCAGACTCCTAGCAGTTCTCCGGGAGGAGGGAGGCAAGACGCACACCTCACATACTTACTTGGGAAAGAGAGACTGAGAACCGAGGCCCCAAAACCAGCATCCCGGGCGTGACTCAAGGTCGATGTGGTAGTGGGTAATGAAGGTGTTTGCTGACTTCCAGGTAGCAGCCCTGCAGATTTCCTGGATAGGGACGCCCTGGAAGCAGCCACCGTTGCAGCAGTATGGCGGTAGAATGAGCTCTATCCTCTGGGAGGCTCCATGCCCGCTAACTTATAGCAGAGATCTATGCAGGAGGTTACCCACCTGCTTATCGTCCGCTTGGCTGCAGGTCTGCCAGATGCGGCTTCAGCGAGGTGACAAACAGCTGGCGAACCTCTCCCGATTCCCCAGCCGTGGCGCCCTTATAATAAGCGAGCGCCCTTCTAGGGATCCAGAGTATGGAGCCTATATTCGGCCTCCGAGGTGTGATTGGGGTAGAACACCGGCAGAGTCAACACCTGGTTAAGGTGAAACTCCGACACCACCTTCGGAAGGAATTTCGGGTGGGGGCGCAGGACAACCTTGTCCCTGTGGAAGACCAGGTAAGGAGACTCGATGGAAAGCGCCTGGAGCTCTCCCATCCTTCTGGCTGACGTGATAGCCACCAAGAAGGCGGTCTTCCACGACAGGTGAGAGAGAGCACACCTGTGCATAGGTTCGAATGGCTTGCCCATGAGCTTTGCCAGTACCAGCAGTAGATCCCACGGAGGTGGGGGTTCCCGCACTGGAGGGGAAATGTGATCAAGGCCTTTGAAAAAGCGCCAGACCACCTTCTCCTGCGCCACCGACTGCTTCCCGGCCCGCGCCCGGTAAGCAGAGATGGCTGCCAGGTGCACCCTTAGGGTCGACGACCTAAGCCCTTGACTAGAAAGGGACCATAAATAGTCCAAGATGCTTGCCAAGGAACAGGAGGAAGGGTCCAAGCCCTCATTCTGACAATTCAAATGGAAAACCTTTTCCATTTGAAGGCATAGCATTTTCTGTCGACTCACGGGACGCCTAACTACATTGAGGACCTCGTCGGAAAGACCCAAGGCCTGGAACTCTAGCCGCTCAGGAACCAGGCCGTCACAGGTAGGGATTGAAGGTCCGGATGGAACACCTTCCCTGATTGACTGAGAGCAGGTCCGGGCGAGCTGGAAGCTGCCGCGAGTCCTGGAGCTGAGACTGAGGAGATCTGGTACCAGAACTGGCGGAGGCCAGTCTGGGGCTATCAGAATCACCTGCGCCTTGTCCCTCCTCGCCTTGAGAAGCACCTTGTGGATCAAGGGAAATGGGGAAAGGCGAAAGAGGCCCGGGGTCCATTGCCTCGAGAAGGCATCCCCTGCAGCGAGCCCTGCTGAGGGGGCGGGCATGGAACAGACTCAGCTTCTGCCTCCATGGAGGCAAACAGGTCCACCTGAGGTGTGCCCCAAAGGGAGAACAGATGCTGTACTACTCCGCAGGAGAGACCACTGGGATGCAGCCCCATCCGGCTCAGGGCATCGGCCAGGGTGTTGGAGGCTCCTGCCACGTGAATGGCTAGGAGATCCGCCTCCAGGCTGCGACGAGTGACCAAATGCGGAGAGCTTCCTTGCATAGAAGCATGGAGCGTCCCGCCCTGGCGGTTTAGATAGTACATGGTCGTGGTATTGTCCGCCTGGACTCGGACCACTTGACCCCGGAGGAACGGAGCAAAGGCGGTGAGAGCTAGGCGACCGCCGAGCTCCAGCAGGTTGATGTGGCATCGGACCTGCTGGGACCAGAGGCCATGAGCCCGTGTTCCCCAGATGGGCACCCCAACCCATCAGAGAGGCATCGGTCGACAGAGAGACCGTCGGCTCGGGCGGACGAACGGGATGCCCTCCTGCAAATGATCTGGAACGCCCACCACTGGAGCTCCACATCCCCTGTGTAACCGGTATTACAAGCTGGTCCAAGGGATCGAGCTGCCAGGTACCACTGGCTGGCTAGTCCCCACTGAAGGGGACGATGTTCCAGCGGGCCCAACGGACCACGCTGGTACAGGCCGCCATGAGACCCAGGAGGCGCAGGAAGTCCCGGCAGGGCGCACTGCCCAACCAGAAATGATCGGGCAAAGGAGGAAAGAACCTCGGCCCTGTCCGGCGGAGCCCAGGCCTGGTCGAAGAGAGTCGAGCTGCGCCTCGCTGAATAGAATCACCTGCTTGCTCGAGTCTGACTTGGCCTGCTGATAAGGAGGCCCAGTTGAGAGCAGACCTGAGGCCAGATCTCTGGACCACTCCGCCCTTCCTGGAGGGAGCTGCTATCAGCCAGTCGCTCCAGGTAAGGGTACACCCGGGACTCCCTCGGCGCCGCAGGGAATGCTGTCACCACTGCCATGCATTTGGTGAAGACCCTGGGAGCTGGAGATAAGCCAAGGGCATGGCTTGAATCAGAGAGATCCTCCGCCGGAAGCTGAAGGAATCTGTGAGACGGACGGATAGGGACGTGAAAAACGCGTCCTGCAAGTCCAGAGAGCAGAACCACACGCTGCTCCAAGGATGGCTATTATCTGAGCCAGAGTGACCATCCTGAAGGTTCGAGACCTTGGGAACTTGTTTAGGTCGTAGAGGTCGAGAATGGGGCGCCAGCCTCCGTCTGCTTCGGAACCAGGAAGTACCCTGACACAAACCCTGGGTCTGAAGGAGGGTCCACCACCTCTTACCACCTCCTTCTGGAGGAGGAGAGGCGATGCTCTGCCCGACGAGCCGCCAGTGAGGCTGGGGATCCCGGCTCCCCCGAGGGGCGACGGGCCTGAAGGGTGGTGGCCTGCTCTGACCTGCAGAAGCAGGCCTCTTCCCACCACCTCAAGACCCACCTGTCCGTGGTAACAGCGACCAGGTGGAACGGAAGTGCCGGAGCTCGCCCCACGGGGACCTAGGGGTAAGGTGACGGGGATGGGGTGACACCCTCAGCCCGTCCACTGGGCAGGCTTGGAGGAGGGACCGCCGAGGGACCTCCTGGGCCCTTCCTCCCTGCCTCCTGTTAGAGGAAGCCGCGGCTTGGGTTTGGGATGCCAAGGTCGAGCCTGCTGGCCCTGACGTTGTTGGGCTGGCGCGCCTGGGGCACAGAAGGACGAAGGGCTTAGGCTGTGGTTTGCGGCCTTTGTCCTTCTGAGCGGAAGAGACCGAGTCCAAGGTGGCATTGACTCTCGATCCTCTGCAGGTGACCTTCCACCCCAGGGCTGAAGAGGTCAGTCCCCAAAAGGGAACATCCGCCAACTTGTGCTGGGTATCCGGCAAGGTGGATATCCTCAGCCAAGCCCGCCGACGATAGCCACTGGCGGCCGCCACCGATCTGGCACATGAGTCCCTCACATCCAAAGCAGTCTGGAGCTGCTGTTTGGCCACTGCCTTGCCCCTGTCCCGCACTCTGCTTAACCGTAGTCTGCAGATCGGCGGAAGATGAGGGATGACCTCATCCAGGAGCCCAACAGGGCATGAGAAAATATGCCATGAGGACTGGCCAACTGGCTGGATTTAAGGCCGAGAGAGGACGAAGCGAGACTTTTCGCCTCGACATAGTCCACTTCTTGACCCTTGTCAGGAGGTTTGTCCACATCCCTGGCGCTAGCCGGGCGCTACCGAAAACGCTTGTCGGTAACCAACCCCTCAGCAGAGGGTGTTCAAAAACCGGACAAGGAATCGGGGACCGTGATACTTCCTGGCCATCCTGGTCAAGGCGCAGGGCAGGGGCAGGGGCTGCCAAAGTTCCAGTGCTGGACCCACTATGGCCTCGGCCACCGGAAAGGCCTCCGTCGGAGAATCCTCGGTCCAGAATCTCCGTGAGGATACCTGGCCTGCTTTGAAACGTGGTTCAGCTCCATCCCGTAGACTCCGAGATGAGCCAAGCAGTCCTAGGAAGGACGACGGGCTATCGCCCATTGGCTGACCTCCTGAAGACTCCAAGTCCAGTCGCTTGGAGAAGAAGGAGGAATCATCTTCGACTCGAAGAGTCCTCAGAGCTGCCTCTGGCCGCTGAACCACCCTTCACCTGCCGAGGTCGGTCGGGAGTGAGGGTAACTGACAGCGATGGGTAAACCTCAGCCGAACGAGATCCTTGGTCGGAGCCCCAATTGGTGGCTGGTGGGCGGAGGTTCCACCGCAATCGGTGGAGCAGCTGGTTTTGGCCAACAACCGCCTGGGTATAGGCCCTCGGCAAGTCGAGGGGTTGTGTCGGCGCCCGTGACAGTTGACTTAATGGCCGGGAAGCGCCGGAGTCGGCTTATTCTCGCCAGGAGGAGCTGTTGCAACATAAGGCTCGCATCACGACGTGACTTACGCCTCAAGCTCTCTCATCCGAGGAGGAGGACGAGGACGAAGGCGACGCTGGCTATCGCTGTGTGCCGAGACCGAGACCGCCTATGACGGTGGGAACGGGTGGACTGCCAAGAGGTCCGAGACCGAGACCGAGAGTCCCGAATTTTCGGGTCGGTGTAGGAGGTGTCGGCCGAACCGACTACCCTTCGCCTCGGAAGGTCCATCCGAGGGCTCCGAACCGAGGCACAGGCGCAGCCCATCGGGATCCTCAACTCCTCCCTGGGAACTGGAGAGGGGAATTGCCGCGAAGGCGATAGCCCGCCCAATGGGTCGAAAAAATCTCGACTTCATCAGTGGGAGTCTCGTCAACTGACCTGACGGGGACACCGTGAGGCCAGTGGCCGAGCCGAGCGGTCGATCGGGCCGACGGCCGACGTGCCCGGGAGAGGGACCTTTCCTCTTCCCTACGAGCCGCCGACGAGTGGATTCTACCTGTCCTCTTTTGGACCGAGAAAAGGTCCAGTAGACTATGTTTTTCTCCTTAGTGTGGAGAGGGACAGACAAAGCTCCCAAAGGAAGCCGCCGCAGGAAGAACTCAGAGAGAGTGGATAAATGTGTCGAGGAAGATACGCCCGCTACCGGCCTTCTTCGAGGGCGACCATCCGCCGAGCTGATCCGCCGAATACCGTCAAGGACACCGCCAACCGGCCTCCTTGACTTCACCGAGGGAAACGCTTCGGACGCTCCAGTTGCACCGGGCAGCACGGTCTTCGAGGACGTAGGTCGAGAAAGAGCACAGGCCTAAGCTCGCGGTCGTACCAAGGCCTACAGTAGACACACGTGGAGTGTGGATCCGTTCGAGACATCTTCGACCGCATGGGCATCTCCGAACCGAGTCGACGATCCATCGTAGTCATGAGGGATCAAGACTCGAAGTCTTTTGCAAAATATTATTTTTAAATCCGCAAACGGAGAAATAGAACTAGTCACAAACCGAGCGTTAAGGAGGGAACCTGAGCTTCCAAGCGTAAGCGGGAAGATCTGGCGTCAAGGCGGAGTTGAGAGTTATACCACCGGTGGGTGGGAGGAGTGTTTGAAGACCTTCCGCAAGATTTAAAGCGGCAAGGATACTGCCAATGAGTGTGGATGAACAACATATCCATGTCTCTAGAACTGCGCCTATTTCATGGCGCACGCCACATGCGCTGTCGGCTTTGGCTGCAGAAAGAATTTCCACAACCTCTTGCTAGACCTGTGTCAGAAATGGCTATGTCTCTAGGAGCCATGCATGGATGTTCAGTGAGCGAAGTCCGGGTGTGACCAGAACCTCCTCCTGAGACAACAGATGGGAGCTGAATGGCAACGGAGCGGGCCTCTTGGATAGCTGTATTAGCAAAGGAACCAGATCTGTCTGGGCCAGAATGGGGCCACCAGGATCATTGCTGCATGCTCCCCGCGAAGTTTGAGAAGAACTCTCTGGATCAACGGGAAGGAGGGAAAGCATGAGGAATCTGTCCGCCCAGGAGAGGGATAACGTTGGCTCGCCAGAAAACACCAGGCCCTGGATCTAGCGAGCAAAAATTGGGCAGTTTTATGCTGGATGGGGAAGCGAATAAGTCCAATTCTGGAGTTCTATTGAAGAAACAGATCCTCTGCTACCTCCTGAAGCAGTTCCCACTGTGGACTCTGGCCTGGGAAACGACTCAGGCTGTCTGCAATTGTGTTGTCCACCCTGGGAACATGTATTAGATCAGGCTCACTGTCGGTTGATTACCCAATCCCACACCCTCAGCCTCCCTGCAAAGGGCGAAGAGTAGGCGCCCTGTTTGTTGAGCTAATACATCACCACCGTGTTGTCTGTCTGAAGCAGGAGAGACCAAGGATCTCTGACTGAAATGCCTGCAGGTGGGCATAAAGACCACCTCACCCCTAGAACGCTGATATGAAGGTGAGCTCCTGAGGGGTCCACGTTCCCTTGGACTTCACTCCTCTGCCTAGGTGTGCTCCCCACCCCAGTCCTGAGGCGCCTGTGGTGAGGATTACCTTTGGGGACTGCGGCTATAAATGGGACACCTGCAGAGTGTGTCCTCATTCAGCTACCATTGCCAGTCTCGAATCACGGTTATGATTCTGACCGGATGCTTATTTGGTCAGTGCCTTTGTCCCATTGCACCTGAGCATCCACTGAGTTACTCCGTATGTGGAGCTCTCATGGTGGACGGTTCGGAATGGTCTGAGCCATGTGTCCGAACAAGCCAAGGACCGAACTGGCTGGGACGGTCTTCTTCAACGAAAGATCCATGATGAGGGATCTGATGCGCCCGCTTGTTGTCTGGAAGAAATGCTCTTCCCTGAACGGTGTCCAGGATCACGCCCATGAACTGCAGTTTCATGGACGTACCAGGAGACTTCTCTAACTAATTATTCAGAGACCGAAATAGATCCTGGTACTTGGATAGTCATTAATAATGCCTCTCTGAGGTGCCAGTAGAAGTCAATCGTCTAAGTACGGGAACAACACATAATGGCCCTGTCTCCTTAGACGCTGCCACGACTGCCATGCATTTGCAAAGACCCTGGGGTCATGACAACCGAATGGAAGTGCTCGGAACTGGAAAATGGTGGCCGAGAAACATGAAGTGCAGGAACCTCCTGTGCGCTTGAGCTACAGGATGTGCAGCATGTATCCTGGCTGTTTAGGGGACGCTAAAATGCATCCCTTTAGCACGGGAATAAGACCCGGAAGAGTCACCATGCGGAATCTTTTGTAGGCGACCGTCATAGGTCGCTGAGGTCCAGAATCGGACGGAGGTCCCCTGTTTTCTTTGGAACCAGGAAGAAGTGGGAGTAATATCCGTATCCTCTCTGGGACATACTCTGTCGCCCCCTTTTGCAGGAGCACGAGTATTTCTTGTCTGATCAGAAGCTTGTGCTGCCCCGAGTAACAGGAGAGCAGAGGAGGCCTTCGGGGGGCTTTTTGCTAATTCTATAAAGTGTCCTTCTTTTCGACTAACTGAAGAACCCACCGGTCAGTGGTTATGGACTGCCATCCTGGCGGTAATTCGCAATGCGACTCGACCTTGATGTCCCGCTGATCCTGAGAGGGCGGGGCCGGAAACGGAAGTGTCAGGGCTGTGCGGCAGAGGGCTCATGGCTGGGCCGGTTTAGCTGGGCGTGACCTCGGCCCGCGAGCTGTCTACTCCTGGGCTTGCGGGAACCGGAGCCCTCTGTTGTGGACCGTGGGACTGTTGTCTCTGTGTTCCTTCACTTAAAACGGCTTTGGTTCCTACGAAGGAACTAAGCCTCGGTCGTGGTACATCGCCTGACCGACCTCACCGCCTTCCCGGCCTTCTGATGCCTGGTGATGACCTTTATCAGAGGGCTCACCAAAGAGAACTCTCTAATGAGGTGTCCATGATGTTTTTCTGGACGTCGGGGTAAAGCCGGAGACGGCGGAGCCAAGAGTGCCTCCGGAGGCATAAGCACTGCAGTTGCTGCTCGGGCCAAGGAGTCCGCTGAGTCGACATTAATGCCTAGCACTTGGGTCCCCACGTCCAACCTCCGGGCCCGAGGAGCTGCAACATCTCCTCCTCCTCCTTCTGCTAACCTTTCTGGCAACTTCTCAGCCAGATCCAGACCTTGCTCCCACAGGGCATTTTGGAACTGTACCAGTGGGTCAAGTAATCTCAGGGATCTGATGGCGTAAGTAGCGGAAGCATATGCGGTGCTCTACCATAGCGCCCATGCTGTTTGGACTCCGGTCCGTGGCAGAGTGCTCAAATGTTGCGGGTCTCTGGGACCGGTCATGAGAGGCTGTTATGACCAGAGAGTCTGGGCCTGAGGATGCTGGAGTCGGGTACTGGTCTTCCTTTTGAGCCTTGTACAGGGCGGTCAGCTTGTCGCCGCGATCGCCGAGTGTGAATGCGGACGCTTCCATCGCTGCCTGGTGACGCTCCACGAACGCAGTCCACTAAGGGTGGCACCACCACAGGCTTGGGGTCCTTCTGCTGAAGATATTTCGCAAGGTGTAGCTCCGGGTTTAACTTCTTCCGTATCCCATCCCATGTTCTCTGGATGCTGTCATGATGTCTGAGAACTAAGGGTCATCCGGAGGAGACCTTGGAAGCTCACATGGGTCCGGAGAGGGATGTGGAAGGGAGATGGGATCTAGATCCTGTTGAAACCTCTGATCCTGTGTCCTCCGTCGAAGGCGAACGGCGGCGTCTTCTGGGTCTCTTTGGGCTGGGTGACCCAGAAGAGGATCTGGTCTCCCCCTTGGAGGGATCCTGGACTCCCGGGGAGGAGGTAACCGGCCTGCAGACCCAGATGGAGAAGTCGGCGCAAGAACCGGAGGGTAACCGGTCTAGCAGGAGGAGGAGGAGGTGGGGTGGGGACCATGTCCTTTTTGATGGTATCCCACCAGTAAGTGAAAAGCTCCCTAACCTCTGAGACAGAAAGACCAGACAACGGACTGGGCGCCGGTGGTCGGTCGTTGGGTTGCGGGGAGGGTTCCCTGGGAGGCTCGACAGGACCGGGGCCTCCCGTCTGGTCCTCGGGCTGTGTCAACTCCTCCTCTGTAATGGTCTCCTGACCGACGTCAGAGGCATCGGGGTCCTCTTCTCAATCCGGACAGGCACGGACGTCGGCCCCCCTACCGGCGTCCGGGGGTGCGTAGGCTTGGCCGGCGATGGTCATCTGGCGGTCGACGGCTCTGGGGACCTGTGACGAGGGGCCGACGTTGGGTCCGGTCTCTTAAGAGAGGTGAGCTCCTTGGTCTTTCGCTGGGGAGGAGGAGGCAAGTAGGCAGACCTGACGTCGGGCTCAGAATGGCGGGAACCCGACTTGTGGTGATGGTGGCGGTCCCCCGACCTGACCAGGGCCTTGGAAGACCAAGGAGGCCTGGAAGTCTTGGCCTGAGAAGAGGAGCCCGAAGATTTTCTCACCGCAGCGGGGGGAGGCTGAGAACTGGCCCGGGGAGGCGAGCGGTCGGACTCGAGCCGGAGCTATGAGAATCAGAGGCCCTAGACGGGGACCTGGAAGGGGCCTTCTCCCTATGCTTCTCCGAATGTTTGCGGGCCCTCTCCGAAGAATCCCCCTTGGAGGCCAAGGTCTTGAGTTGTTCCTCGAGCAGGAACGCCTGTAGGGCCTTCTGGCGACGGATCCGGGTTCTGCTGTTGAAACCTAGGCAAAAGGAGCAGGACCGGGTGTCGTGGTCTGGGCCTAGGCACCGGACGCAGGCCAAATGCGGATCCTTAAAAGGGATCTGTTACCCACAGGCGCACTTCGAAGAATGACCGGAGGTTGGAGAGAACAGACAATAAACTGACCAAAGAAAAAACAAATTTTCCGAAGGAAAAACTTTACCACGCATCGCACGCTAGAATTGAAACCGAAGGGTCGAGACTTGCAAGTCGACGGCGGGAAAGAACTGGGGAATCTGGCTGGACCGCCCCCTTATGTACTACGCCTGACGTCGGAGGCGGGACCGACGTCGGGGGCGGTCCCCGCTGAAGATAGCTGGCTAGAAGTTTTCAGTGGGGTCCTGACGCCTGCCGGCTTCAGTCCTAATGGTGTTACCTGCTGCAAGAGCTGTGTCTCGAAGTAAGATCTTAGGATTTGTTCTGAGAGAAACCCTTTCCCTGTGGAAAATTTAATACGAGACTTTATACAGAGCCTGGAGCTCGGAAACTATGAGCTGAAGTAACAGCAACTAAAAAACAAACCTTCCAGGAAAGAATGCTGCTCACAGTCTGCTGTGGGTTTAAAAGGTGGAAAAGTAAGCTTCTCCAACATGAACAGCAGGTCCCGGTGGAATAGGATCCCTAATGGGAAGTCTCATGTGTAAAACTCCCCTTAAAAAGATGCGGGCCACATCCAATTGTGCCAGGGTTTTGTCCCCCAAAAGGGTGCGATACGCAGAAATGGCCCACATGTGTACCTTTATGGAGGAGTAGCTCAAGCCTTGTTGGTATAAGGAGAGGAGATACTGCAATGCTGGGTTCACCGGACAGGTAAGGGGGTCCAGACAGTGGGATGATGCCCATAAGTAGAAGCGCTTCCACTTCAGAGCGTAAATGGAGCAAGTAGAGGGCTTCCTCATTGAAATGAGGACGTCCACCAGCTCTTGGGAGACCCCGTACCTGGACTTTGCTACGTCTTAAGGAGCCAAGCAAGAAGATGCAAAGATCTGAGATCGGGATGGACCTAAGAGCCCTGATCCTAGGACAGTAACTGCGAGCATAATGGCAGCGGGACTGGAGGTTCCGTGGATAGCCGCTGAAGTAGTGGGAATCAAATCTGCCGAGGCCACAGATGGGTGATTAGAATCAGAGCCCCTTCGGCCTGTAACTTCAAGAGAAAACTCTGGACGAGAGGAAAGGCATAAAGAAAACTCCTTGCCCAACAAAGGGACGAGTCTGGCCAGAAAACACCAAGCGCGGGCTCCCGCAAGCAGAAATTTGGCAGTTTGGCATTGCGTGGTGACGCAAAGAGGTCCAGCACTGGACGACCCCATGTGTTGAACAGCTGGTCCGCTACTGATTGCAGTAGCTCCCACTTGTGCGCCTTGGACTGACACCAGCTTAGGCTGTCGGCCAAGTCGTTTAGAATGTCTGGAACATGCAGTGTGGACAGAGAGAGATGTACCACTGCAGTGCCCAGTACCAGACTCTCATCACCTCCCTGCACAGGGGGTAAGAGTGAGCGCCCCCTTGCTTAATGATATTGAAGACAACCGCCATGTTGGCCATCTAAACAAGAAGAGAGCCTGGGATGAGGACCTCTTGAAAGGCAAGTAGCGCATTGAGCACCACTAGCATTTCCAAGACACTGATGTGGAGGTCGCGCTACATGGGGGTCCAGACACCCTGCGTTTGGCAGGCTCCCAGTTGTGCCCCCAACCTAAATCCGAGGCATCCATTTTAAGAGTCTGATTCAGGGACTCCGGACAGAAAGGGACCCCTTTTCCTAAATTTAGAGGGTCCAACCACCAAAGAAGTGTCCTCTTTACTGGCTCTGTGACCCTGACCATGTGATCCAGGTCGTCTGACCATTGATTACACTGCACCCTGAGCATCCATTGTGGGATTCTCATGTGGAGGTGGGCAGAAGTGACAGGAATGGCCACCACCATGTGCCCCGGAAGTCTGAAGAAGGTCCTGGCCTGGACCAGGTGGGTTACAAATACTGATTCCGCAATCTCCCGCAAGCTAGCGCCCCTCTCTGGGGGTAGAAAAGCCATGCCCTTTACCGAATTCAGGACCGCTCCTATGAAAACGAGTCTGATTGGGCTTCGGGGAAGACTTTGGAAGATCCAGGGTGATCCCCAGCCTCGGGAAGAGTATAGGTGTCTCAGAGATCCTGAAGACAATGTCCCTGGCACCTTAGATCCGCAGCCACTACTGCCAAGCATTTTGTGACGACTCAAGGAGCGGCTGAATGGGAGAACCCGAAACTGATAATGCACCTCCTGGAAGTGGAACCTCAGGTACTTCCTGTGCGGGGGAAGACAACTATGTGCATGTACGCATCTTGCATGACTAGGGAGCAGGGCCCGTCTCCCTGATGCAGCAGAGGAAGCAGACCTGGAAAAGTCACCATCCGGAACCTTCTGTATTCTATAAAGTAGTTTAAAGAACTGAGGTCCAGAATGGGATAAAGGTATTGGGTCTTTGAAACCAGGAAGAAATGGGAGTAATATCCTTTCCCTTGCTGCTGCAGAGAAACTGGCTCTCGCTCTTTCCGCAAGAGGGCCTGGATCTCTTCTATGAGTGGAGTGTGAGAAGGAGGGTATCTAGAGGACCTTGGTGGAGTTTCGGGGGTGGGGCAATCTCTGAACTCAGCGTATGTTCCCTCCTTATAATATCGAGGACCCACTGGTCCGCAGTGATAGAGCTCCATCCCTTTGGATGAAGGGAGACGCGACCCTCTACTGCCTCCCCTGGAACCTCCTCTGGAGTGGGGAGGGGGGGCTCGGGAGAACTTGGAGCCATGTAAAGGAGCACCTCCAGGCTGCTGTTTGTCAGCTCTCTTTTTAAAGCCACCTCTCTGGCCTTGTTGGTTGCCATGGGCTTGGGCACCAAAAGACTTCCGAAATGGCCATTTCCTCGCCTTCTTCTGGTCTCCTCTGTATATCTGACAGACAGACCAGATGGATTTCCCGACTCATGGAGACGAAAGATGAGTGACGGTCTCCTACCCAAACAAGACGGAACCCTGGAATGGAAGGTCCCAGATTCCAGACTGCAGATCTTGCTGAAAGCCGGAGAGACTCAACCAAGCGTGGCGCAGGAGTCAGACCCTTGACGCTCTAGCCGCCGTGTCTGCAGTGTTGTATGCAGCACGGAGAACATGCGTGCCTACGTCCGAGCCTGACTTAAGGACATCCAGAATCTCCGCCTTCTGGGTGGAGTCTGGCAAGGCATTAACAAGCTCCTGTCCCCGTTCCCAGGGCGCATTCTAGTACTGAACAATTTGAGTCAGCAAATTAAGGGACCTAATGGAGCAGACAGAGGCAGAATACACCTTCTTGTCCACCTGGTCCAAACAGAGACTCTTGGTCAGAAGGCAGTAAGCCATGATGTTTCAACTGCTAAGACTCATGAGCAGCCGTGATCAGAGGAATCCGCCTGAGGGTGCTCTGCCAGGAAAGGCTCATCCCTCAGGGCTCTGTACAGCCTGTCTGACTTTTCAGGAACTGCCAGGACCGAAGTTGGGCGCATCCAGAAAATTCTGGTAAGATCCTGGAAGGTGTCCACTAAAGGAGGCACCACGAGAGGCCTGGGCTCCTTTTGCCTCAGGTACTTGGCTAGTCGACGGCGTTCCAGATCTAGGTCCTCCATATCCCATTCATTGGAGGACTGGATGAGCCTCATGATGTCCATAAAGGTTGAATCATCAGGAGAAGAGTGGGGCTGGTCCTTTTCGCCTGGGGAACCCCCGATCCCATAGAGGGAAAAGGAAGCTGAAGAGGATGACCAGCTACTAGGTGAGGAGTAGTCTGACCTGCCCCTACAACTAGCCCTCCTCGAACATCGCTGGCTCACCAACAGGTGTCGGTCTGAGGACGAACGTCAGTCACGAGACCAACGACTGACGTCGGTCCGGGGACCTACGTTGTTAGCAGGCCCGCCTACTGAAACGGGAATGGCTCCTTGAATGAGACTTAAACCGGCGTCTGCTACCTGACCTCTGTGAGCGCCGGCATCGGTCTACAGACAGAGATCGGGAATGGACCCTGGAGGATGAGTGAGGTAGCGGCCTCTCGGGGGTCTTCTTGGGCGAAAGAACACCCTCCAGTTGTGGTTTACCCAATGGGTCCAATACCGGTGACGGGGCAGGCATTGTCTTTTTCTGGAATTTGCCAGACCAAAAAGAAAGTTCCTGGAGCTCCTCCTTGGAAAACACTGAGGCCGCCTTCCTCAGAAAGGCGACTTCTGATGTGTCCGGCAGCCCCGAGGGGGAGCCTCCTGGAGAGCCCAGAGGAGGAGGACTTGCAAGACGTAGACACTGACCCTTAGTCGGTAGCATCAGGTTCCTTCCGCCTTCTACCGCGCCTGTATCTACTCACGTTTCGGGGGACGCGCTGGAGTGTCCTGCAACTCCAGAGGCTTACCCTTATCGGGTGAAGTGGGGACCTTGGTGGGCAGGGCCGCAGCTTGTGATCTGAGGTCTTCGGGGGGTGACTGAGCGGCGTCACCTTGGGCTTAGCAGGCTTCTCCCCAGACGTACCTGCTTTAGCCTATGCTTTTTTTGCAGGAGTGGAATCCTTCTTGGAGTGTAGTTCTCCAGAGCCAAAGGAAGAAAAGGGCTTTTTGGGGGAGGGCAGAGAACGAAACCTGGACTGGTGGCAGCACCGACTACGGTCCTTGTCCAGGGACCGCTTGGTTTTCTCCTTATGCTTGGCCTTCTCCCCAGAGATGTGCAGGTCCATCTTCTGTTCCAACAGCAACGCCTTGTGAGCCTTCAAACGGCGGATCCTGGTCCTAATTGTAAGTCATGGCAGGTGGAGCAGGCCGTGGTGTCGAGGCTATGCCCCAGGCAGAAAACACAGTTAGTGTAGCCGTCCTCAGACGGTATCTGATAGCCGCAACTGCACTTGTTCTGATGGGGTCACGAGAAAGAGACCGATGACGGGGACAACATGTGTCGGTACTGAAAAAACTTAGAATAGAGAAAACTTTGAGGAAAAAAGGCAAAAAACAAAGTTTTTGCTGGCAGCTGGAAAGGGAACATCTTCTCCAATGTCAGCGGGTTGCTGCAGGAAAAGAACTGGGTCCACCCCCTTTTATACCATGTCCGAAAGGGTGGAGCCAACGTCGGTGGGCGGTCCCTGCTGGCTGAGAAGTTTTCCGGTGGGTCCCAATGCCTGCGGCGTTAGTCCTAATGGTTATAGCCTGCTGCAAGAGCTCCCACTCGAAGCAAGATCTAATTTTACAGGTGAGTAAGAACAGGTTACTCACCTGTAACAGTACTTCTAGGAGTGGTATATGTTGTTCAGCCACACTGTCTGGCATTGTTCCTTTCCCCTTTAAATCTTGCCGGAAGTCTTCAAGCTGGCTCCTCCCACCCACCCGGGTGGTAAATACCTCGGCTCCGCCCCATGACGCCAGATCTAGCCCGCTGGAAGCCAGGTTGTGCGCCTAAAGCCAGGGAGGTCGGGTGGGTGCGTATGGATGAACAACATATACCACTCCTAGAACTACTATTACAAGTGAATAACCTGTTCTTCTAGGAGCGTGGATATGTTCTTCATCCACACTGTCTGGCAGACTCCAAGCAGTTCTCCGGGAGGAGGGAGGCAAGGCACACACCCCCTACTTAGGAAACAGAGATTGGAGAACAGAGGCCCCAAAACCCGCATCCCGGCGTGACTCAAGGTCGATGTGGTAATGGGTAATAAAGGTGTTTGCTGACTTCCAGGTAGCAGCCCGACAGATTTCCTGAATAGGGATGTCCCCTGGAACCAGCCACGAAGCAACAGTATGGCGGGTGGGAATGAGCTCTTATCCCCTTGGGAGGCTCCTTGCCCGCCAATTCGTAACACAGACTTATGCATGATGTAATCCATCTTGCAATAGTCCGCTTAGCTGCAGGTCTGCCAGAAGCAGCTTCAGCGTAGGTGACAAACAGCTGGCAAACCTCTCCCCGAATTTCTGCCGTCCTCTCCTTATAGTAGGAGAGAGCATGCCTGAGGTCCAGAGTATGGAGCCTGTACTCGGCATCCGAGGTGCAGTTAGGGTAGTATACCGGCAGAGTCAACACCTGGTTGAGGTGAAACTCTGACACCACCTTCGGAAGGAATTTCGGGTGGGGGCGCAGGACAACTGTCCCTGTGAAAGACCTGATAGGAGGAGTCCACCGAAAACGCCTGGAGCTCCCCCGTCCTTCTGGCTGACGTGATAGCCACCAAGAAGGCAGTCTTCCACGACAAGTGCGAAAGCGCAGACTTATGCATGGGTTCGAATGGCTTGCCACGAGCTTTGCCAAAACCAGCAAAGATCCCACGGAGGTGGAGGTTCACGCACCGGAGGGGATATGTGATCCAGGCCTTTGAAAAAGTGCCCGATCACCTTTTCCTGAGCCAATGTTGGCTGACCGGACCGCGCCCGGTAAGCCGATATGGCTGCTAGGTGCACCCTAAGGGTCGATGACCGAAGACCCCCTTTGGAGAGGGACCAAAGGTAGTCTAGAATGTTAGCCACCGAGCAGCATAAGGGGTCTAGGCTTTTACCCTGACACCAAATGGAAAATCTCTTCCATTTGAAGGCATAACATTTCCTGGTCTATTCTTTTCAAGATGCCTCCACCACGGTGTAGACATCCTCAGAAAGACCCAAAGCTTGGAACTCTAGCCAGTCAGGAACCAGGCTGTGAGGTGCAGGGATTGAAGGTCCGGATGAAAGACCTTCCCCTGGTTCAGTGATATCAGGTCCGGGCATGTACACAGCCGCTCCGGGGCCCTGCAGCCGAGGCTGAGGAGAGCTGGATACCAGAACTGGCGTGGCCAATCTGGGGCTACCAGGATCACCTTCGCCTTGTCCCTCCTCACCTTGAGTAGCACCTTGTGGATCAAGGGAAATGGAGGAAAGGCGTAAAAGAGGACTGGGGTCCATGGCCTCGAGAAGGCATCCCCCTGCAGCGAACCTTGCTGAGGGGGGCAGGCATGGTACAGCCTCAGCTTGGTGTTCTCCTTGGAGGCAAACAGGTCCATCAGCGGTTTGCCCCAACGGGAGTACAGGTCGTAAGCTACCTCTGGATGGAGAGACCACTCGTGGGATGTCTGGCCTATGCGGCTGAGAGCATCCGCCAGTTGGTTCGCGACTCCTGCCACATGGATGGCTAGGAGATCCGCCTCCAGCCGGCTGACGAAGGTCCAGATCCGGAGCGCCTCCTTGCATAGCAGACAGGACTGCATGCCGCCCCTGCTCGTTGAGGTAGTACATGGTCGTGGTATTGTCCGTCTGGACTTGAACCACTTGACCCCGGAGCTGAGGAGCGAAAGCTGACAGTGCCAGTCTGACTGCTCTGAGCTCCAGCAGGTTGATGTGGCATCGGGACTCCTCGGGGGTCCAGAGGCCGTGGGCCCTGTTGTCCCCCATGTGGGCTCCCCAGCCCATGAGAGAGGCGTCGGTCGTAAGGACGACCGTCGGCTCGGGCCGGACAAACGGGATTCCTTCCTGCAAATGACTTGGGACGGTCCACCATTGGAGAGCGTCCCACATCCTCTGGGTGACTGATCAGCTGGTCGAAGAGACCCTGACGCTGAGACCACTGGGCAGACAGCTCCCATTGAAGGGGGCGCATGTGCAGTCTGGCCCATTAGACCACTGAGGTGCACACCGCCATGTAACCCAAGAGGCGCAGGAAGTCCCGGGCAGGGTGCAAGTGCCCAACCAGAAATGATTGGGCAAAGTAGGAGAGAACCTCCGCCCTGTCCGCCGGGAGCTGAGCTCTGGCTTGACAAGAGTCAAGCTCTGCCCCGATGAAGCCCATCACCTGAGAAGGTACGAGTTCCGATTTGGCCTCGTTGATAAGAAGGCCCAAGTGAGAGCAGGTTCGGAGGGTCAGGTTCCTGGACCTCTCCACCTCCTGAAGGGAGGAACCCACCAGGAGCCAGTCTAGATAGGGGTAAATACGAACCCCCTGACGCCGTAGATGGGCTGCCACCACTGCGATGCATTTGGTGAAGACCCTTGGGGCCGATGACAGGCCGAACAGCATGGCTCTGAACTCGCACAGGGTCCCTTCGACCCTGAAGCAGAGAAACCGCTGGTGGGACGGACGGATTGGGACATGGAAAAAAAAATCCTGAAGATCCAGTGTTCAGAACCACATGTTTCGCTCCAGGGATGGTATGATCTGGCTCAGAGTTACCATCCGAAAGGTGCGAGACCTGAGATACCGATTCAGGTCGTGCAGATCTAGAATGGGGCGCCAACCTCCCGTCCGCTTGGGCACCAGGAAATACCTGGAGACGAAGCCTGGGCCTGAAGGAGGATCCGGCACCCGGGCCACCGCCTCTTTGAGGAGGAGTAGCGCAATGTCGTCCCGAAGGGCAGACTGGGCGACTGAGATCCTTTCCTCCCGTGGGGCACGGGCTCGGCTGGGAGGGTACTGCTCGAATTCTAGGGGCAGACCCTGCCCGACCACTTCTAGAACCCACCTGTCCGAAGTGATACCGGACCAGGCGGAAAGGAAGTGGTGAAGCCGGCGCCCCACGAGAGGACCCAGAGCTGGCATGACGGGTGCCAGGGAGGCTACCCCCAGCCCGTCACTGAGCAGGCTTAGAAGAGGAGGAGGCACCTGGACCAGCACCTCGGCCTCCTTTTCGGGGCTGCTGGGGACCTTGCTTGGGCCTAGGGCGCCAAGCCTGAGCCTGCTGCTGTTGCTGACCTCCCTGGAAGGAGGGCCGTCTAACCGCAGGGGAAGAATGCCAAAAGGGCTTCTTCTTGCGCTTCTGCTGGTTCTTTCCTGAAGAACCTTTAGCAGAGGTGGCATCTAAGGTGGCATTAGACTGCTCAATGCGCTGCAGATGACCTGCCACTCCCGGACCGAAGAGGTCAGTGCCAAGGAAGGGCACGTCAGCTAGCTTGTGCTGAATATCCACGGGGAAGGAGGATAACCTCAGCCAAGCCCTGCGGCGAGTGGATATCGCTGCAGCTAGTGAACGGGCACAGGAATCACCAATGTCCAGAGCTGTCTGGAGCTGTTTAGCAACCGCCCTGCCCTGCCTGACCGTGGTCTGCATGTCTGCTGGGAGGTGAGGAAGCACTTCATCCAGCGACCCCAAAAGGGCATGAGAGAAGAGTGCCATGATCACTGCTGAGCTTGCCTGACGAAGGACCAAGGATGATGCCGCGTTGACCTTCCGGGCCGAGTGGTCCATAAGTTTGGACTCCTTGTCTGGAGGGCGGTCAGTATCCGCCGAGCTGCCCGTTCGCCTGAATACTGAGGCAGTTACAAGGCTTTCCGCCGAGGGGTGCTCAGTAAACCCCGCCAAGGATCCTGTGGGCACCGCATACTTGCGGGCAGACGGGGCCGGACAGGAGGCCGGACGCTGCCAGACTTCCAAGGCTGGGCCAACTATGGCTTCGGCCACTGGAAAGGCCTCCGTAGGGGTATCCCCCCCTCTTAAGAATATCCATGAGGGGATATTCTGCCTTCTTCTGAACAGGCTGCAGAGGCATCTCAGTGGACTCGGAAATGAGCCGAAGGATGCCCTGGAAGGAGGAAGGCCCTTCTTCCAAGTCTGACACCGATAGCTCATCATGAGAATGAAGGCCTGTATTATCTGAATCGGAGGAGTCCAGATACAAAGGCTGCCCAACTAAATCTCCCTCGATGCGCCTAGGGCGATCAGGGGTGACCGTAATCGACAGTCTGTGAGGAAGACCCGGAGACTGTCAGTCCTCCTTGGAGGAGACCCCTCCAAGGGGCAATTTTGGTGGAGGTTCCACCAATATTGGTGGGGAGCCTGTAGCCGGCCGAGCCGGAAGGTGCACGGGAGCCCCAGGAGGGACCGGAGCCTTAGGAATCTGTGTCGGAGTAGGCTGGGGCCAAGTGATAGCCGGAACCGCCGGGGTAGCCGGCTTCTTGCCTGCTAGCAGGAGTTGCTGCCACATAAGATCCTCACTGCGTCGACGAATCTTCCGTTGAAGCCTCTCCTCGTCCGAGGAGGATGAGGAACGGTGGCGGCGCCTCTTCCGGGAGTGTTAGTGTCCTTTCTTGGGTCAACCGACCGAAGAGGACTTACTCCTCCATCGACTTTGTCGGTCCAGTGAAGCTGGACTCTGTGAAAACCGAGGATCCGGCTCCTGTCCCTCGATCGGGAAACCTGCGGGACGGGTCTCCTCGTCGGGGAAGGAGAGAATGGGCGTTCTCTCCAAAGAGTCATCGACAGGCGTGGGTGACAACGGCTCGATCGGGTCGAGAGTAATCTCGGCCGGTTCAGCCATCTCCTCGACTTCAGTGCCTGGTCCAGACGGAAGATCTGAAAACCGGGCAGCCGAGGAGACGATCTCGACCGTAGTCGAGACCTTGGACCACTTCCGATCCCAGGAGCGTCGTCCTCGACTAGAAGGTGGTGGTTTTGGATCCTTTTTTCTAGGACGGGAGGAGTGCGAGCCAGAGGGCGTCTCACCCTTAGTAGGGAGAGACTGGCACAAATCCCGAAAAGATCCTGAGAAGGTGGAGCCCAAGTTGAGCGGCATGAAGAAGCCTCGGTTGGCCGAAGCTTGGGCGGCTTTCTCCTCGAAGGCCGCCATTTGCTCGAGCTGCTCGGCGGATCCCGCAGCCGCGTAAACCACCCACCTGGCCTGCTTAGATTTCACTGGTGGATTGCGAAGCTCCGGTCTCCCCAGCTTCAGGCGCGCCTGACGTTCCTCCAAAATGGAAGGATGGAAGGAAGAGCAAATTGTGCATTGTGAGGTATCATGAACGGTATCGAGGCATTAAACGCATGAGAGGTGAGGGTCGGTGAGCGACATTTTTTGTCCACAAGGAGACCGGTAAAACCCGGGTGACGACTTGTCATCCATGTCCGAATCCGAGTCAAAAACTCTTACGAGTTTTAAAGCGAGAAGATGCGGTGAAAACAGTCGATTAGAATCCAGGGCCTCAATCGCTGCGAAAAGCACGAGGGAACCTGTATCTTCCAGCGGAAAGGAAGATCTGGTGTCATGGGGCGGAGCAGAGTATTTACCACCCGGGTGGGTGGGAGGAGCCAGCTTGAAGATTTCCGGCAAGATTTAAAGGGGAAAGGAACAATGCCAGACAGTGTGGATGAACAACATATCCACGCTCCTAAAAAAACAGGTTACTCACCTGTAGCAGTAGTTCTACGAGTGGTATATGTTGTTCATGCACACTCTTTGGCATGTCCCTTCCACTTTAAATCTTGCTGGAAGTCTTCCAGCTGGCTCCTCCAACCCACACAGGATATATAACCCTCAGCTCCGCCCCATGATCCCAGATCTTAGCCCGCTGGAAGCCAGGTGTTGTGCATCCGCAGCCGGGTGGGTCAATGTGGATGAACATATACCACTGCTAGAACTACTGTTACAGGTGAGTAACCTGTATTTCTAGGGACATGGATATCCTGTTCATCCATACTCTTTGGCAGACTCTTAGCAGTTCTCCGGGAGGAGAGAGGCAAGGCGCACTCCCTGTACTTGGGGAACAGAGATTGGAGAACCGAGGCCCCAAAACCAGCATCCCGGAGTAACTCAAAGTCAATGTGGCAGTGGGTGACGAAGGCATTTGCAGACTTCCAGGTAGCAGCCCAGCGGATTTCCTGGATAGGGATGTCCCTGGAAGCAGCGGTATGGCAGGTAGAATGAACTCTTATTCCTCTGGGAGGCTCATTGCCTGCCAACTCATAACAGACCTATGCATGATGGAATCCATCTTGCAATAGTCTGCTTTACTGCAGGCCTGCCAGAAGTGGCTTCTGCGTAGGTGACCAACAGGTGGTGCACCACTCCCCAAATTTCCGCCGTCCTCTACTTAGAGTAGGCGAGAGCATGCCTCTGGTCCAAAGTATGGAGCCTGTACTCGAGAGTCTGAGGTGTATTTGGGGTAGTAAACCAGCAGAGTCAACACCTGGTTCAGGTGAAACTCTAGACTCTACCTTCAGAAGGAATTTCGGTTAGGGAGTAGGACAACCTTGTCCCTATGGAAGACCAGATAAAGGTAGTCCACTGAAAGCACCTGGAGCTCCACTGGCCTTCTGGCAGAAGTGATAGCCACTAGGAAGGGCGTCACACTTGTGCACTGGTTCAAATGGCTTGCCCAAGAGCTTTGCCACTACCAGCAGATGATCCCACGAAGGTGGAGGTTTACGAACCGGAGGGGATATGTGTCCAAGCCTTTGAAAAATTGCCCAACCACTGTTTCCAGCGCCAACGTCAGCTGAACGGCCCGCGCCCGGTAAGCAGAAATGGCTGCCAGGTGCACCCTAAGAGTCGATGACCATAGACCCCCTTTGGAGAGAGATCAAAGGTAATCCAGAATGTTAGCCACTAGACAGCACAAAAAGTCCAGGCCCTTGCCCAGACACCAAATGGAAAACCGTTTCCATTTGAAGGCATAACATTTCCTGGTATATTCCTTTCTGGATGCCTCCATCATGGTGAAGACATCCTTGGAGAGACCCAAAGCCTGGAACTCTAGCCACTCAGGTACCGGGCTGTGAGATGCAGGGACTGAATGTCCGGATGGAATACCTTCCTCTGATTGTGAGCCATCAGGTCCGAGTGTACTGGAAGCCGCTTCAGGGGCCTGCAGTTGAGGATGACGAGATCTGGATACCAGAACTGGCATGGCCAGTCTGGGGCTACCAGAATCACCTTCGCCTTGTCCCTCCCTTACCTTGAGAAGCACTTTGTGGATCGAGGGAAGGTGTAGCAGGTGGCCTGGGGTCCACGGCATCAAGAAGGCATCTCCCTGCAGCGAGCCCTGAATATCACCTGGCCCAGGTACCGGCGCATCCCAGTTGCGCTGTGCCCAGGCTTGTTCCACTGCCTGGTGCAGTCTGAATATCCCAGTCACAGACTCTACAGCAAGAAAAAAGGAAACGTCTTACCAGCTTCTGAAGGACCCGGAGCAGAGCGGCTCCAAGAATTTGCTTATCGGCAAATCTAAGGTGCTGACAAAATGTTACTAATCAGCGGTGTTGCAGATGACATTCTTGGTTTGCCCACGAGGTCGCTGTCCATTCAATGGAGGGAGAAGCAGAACTAAGGTGAGGGAGGAGTCTGTGTCGTTTACTTGCCAACCAAAGAGTGCCACGCTGAGCGTCTGCATCAAGGGCAACGGAGGCACCGGCTCACCCCTCACCCGAGAAAAAAAAAAAAGTTGCTCCCACGGGGTCCTGGTCCTCCAGCCATAGCCCACCAGTGATGAAAAGTGAAGATCGACACAATTAGGATATAAAAATTACATACAGTAATTCTCGATTTTCCAAAGTATCTTCACCATTCATCACGATTGGGTCAAAGCCAGAGGACTGAACTTTCATAGGAACATATTTCTTTGAAGACTTTTGAGTCAGAGGAGCAGACATCAGAGATGGTGCTGCCTGGTAAGCCAATGTATTATGTGCTGCTCACAGACTGCTCCGCAACTGACGCCGGCCTCCCCACCTCCTCAGTTCTGTTTTTTTCCCCTACCTTCAAGGAAGGATCTATACGAGGGAGTTTGCAGAAAACGGTCTACTGTTTGCCGTTTTTTGGGCCTACAGAGGTACTGTCAAGTGAACAGATCAAATCCCCTACGTCCAGTACTGGCAACAGGCCCTGCAGAATTGCCATCCAGAACTTTTTTGTATTCTATAAAAAAGTCCAGGTCTCAGATCCAAAGTAGGCCCTACATCCCCTGTCCATTTTGGTACTAGGGAGCACCACGAACAAAACCTTGCATCTCTCTGTTCCGGCAGTGTCAGTTCAACTACTCTTTCTAGAACAAATTGTGAATTTCCTCCAGAAGTAAGGGAACGTGTTCTTGAGGATGTGTAAGTACACGCGGATGGTCTAGAGGTAGGTCTAGAAGCTCCAGAGCACGTCCTTGTGCTATGATTTCCAGGACTCTGGCATCAGAGGTCAGCTCCTTCAACTGGTCCAGGTGGAAGGAGAGACAACCTCTGACAACTAACACTAGAGGCAATGGTGGCTGAGGCGTGCGAAGGAACTCGGGCTAAGCCACTTACGGCTCCTGTCATCTCTAGGGGGCTTCTGAATGGGCAACTGGAGTGGCTGCTGAAAGTAGGCAGGGCTCCAGATCCTTTACATCTGCTTGTTTGGTGGTGGTACGGTGTCTCACAGCAGCTGGACAAAAAGGCCCCCTCTGTCTGCTCCTGGGATAGGTGTGATAGAAGGCATAGACAGATTTAAGGGTTTTGCCCGAGGCCTGCAAAGTGAAGAGCTTTCTTCCACATCTGCATCAAATAATGTATATCCTCTCTAAAAGGGGCACTGAGAATTGACTGCTGGACATCATCTTCAAAGCCTGACACCGTTAGCCAGGAATACCTTCTCAAACATATTTCTGAAGCTGCTGCCTTAACTTAGACATCCGAAATGTCACAGGCTGTAAATAGGAGGCATTTACCTATATCAGCCCCAGCTGGAAAACCCCTTAAGGAGCTCTTCCTTTGGTGCACCTTCTGGAAGAGCAAGAAAGCAGAGTTAGCATTACTCCAAGTGTGTTTTAGTAATCTACCATATGGACATTGTAGTTGGCAATTCTAAAGCCCAAGGAGACGGAGGCACTGGTCCTTTTGCCCGTAACATCTAGTCCCCTGGATTCCTTGTAAGAGAAAGACAACCAAGATGTTCTGGTGCCTCAGATCTATTGTAGGCATTGATGACCGCAGGGTCAGCTTCAGGTTGGCCCGCATAGAAAGGTCTACCTGAGGGGGCCACATACATTTTATCTGCCTTTCCAAGTATGGCAGGAATTACACTGGGCCTATGCCATGCAGCAAAGGTGGCAATCTTAAGGGCACGGATGAGGGGTGGAATTACAATGGGGGGATGCAGGTACCTCCAGTCAGTCTGTCAAGTTCCTCTTCATTGTATCTACTCCTGCAAGTCAAAATGCCATGGCAGCTTCAAGTTGATGCATTATGGTTATAAAAGAGTCTTCAGAAGAGGACCTAAGGGTTTAAACCACAGAGTCCTCACTGCAGATATAAAAACTGTGGAAATAGTCCTCTCATAGGGACATTCCACATAATCTTCGGCCTCCTCCTCCTCATCATGCTGTACAATAAGGTAAGGATTACATTCCATGTCACCATTCGTCTGGTCGCTGAGATGAAGGGAACACATTGGCAATGCCGTCGGCACTTGACAGGGTATAAATCTGGTAGAAGTTTGTGCAGAGGTTTGAATGATGGACCCCATCAACAGAACTCCAGATAAGGGAGGGGGAGGAAAAGCCATCTATGTCCGTAAACGACGATATGACAGTATGTACACCAGTGCCCATGTATTCGATGGCAGCACTGGAAGAGGTCAACGGAGGAGGCAAGGTTCTCGGTTTTAATGACAGCACACCAGCCATAATACACCTGGTGGCGTTTATGGCCTGCTCTGACCTGTAAGCCATGTTAGCAGTCAGGGCAGCTGGCGGCATCGCCAAAGCAGTTGATGGCACAGAGGTGGTCGCAACCAATGGAGGGGCAACCAAAAGCAAACTGGGGAGGCATTTTTTTTTCTCTCACTCTTCCGGTGCTTGTGTGGCCCACTTTTATTCCAGGATTGGGAGGATCTGGATCCAAAGTCCACAGCAGATGCAGCAGAGCCCTTCTGAGGGAACTCCTTCCCCATTTGGGCTACCTACTGCTTTAACAGGTGCTTTTCTAGGGTGCCTTATCTGCATCGCTGGGTGGCTGAGCTGAATCCGCTGCAGATCTGGCATGCCTGAACGTTGTGGTCCAGGCCTATGCAGCACACAGAGACTGTGCGAGTCTCCAGAATATATTTTCTTGCTACACTCATTGTAGTGGAGCAGTTTAGACAGTTCTTGAGTAGGCATACATACTTTCCAAGATCAGAAAAAGTGATAGCATGTGTACGGAGCGAAATAAGTTTAAAAATCTGTAATTATGCACAGCATCATTTCCATGCACATTCCAATGAGAATAGTAGGAAGCGGAAAAAGAACTGATGAGGAAAGGGTCCACCCACGATTATATAGGAGAGCCAATGTCTAACTTTATCGTGAGCAACCCCTGGTGGACTGCTTGCAAAAGTTTATGCATGGTCCTAGGGCATGGCAGCTTACAGTTCCATAGCTGTGGCCAGATGAAAGATGTCCTCGAAGAAGATCCTGCTTTATTACAAGTAGGGGGTGTCACCTCTGACAGCAATGGCACAGCCCGTTAACATCAGTGACCTAAGTCCCTTCAACCCTATGGGTCGGTGAGACTATGAGGAAGCAGAAAGGAAAAGCCTCCATCTAACAAGGCAAAGCCTGTGCAAGGCATCGACTCCACCATGAAAAACTGGACGTGACTGCACCCAGTGACAGTGGCGATACAAGCCCAAGCAACCTACAGACATATGGCCAGTAGCGGCGAAGCTGAGAATAGGGACAGCACCACAATAACAAGACAGGCAGACTTGTTTAAACACAGAAGCACTGCCACAGACATCAACGCCACTAGAAAGAAGAGGTGACAGATCAGCAGACTGGTCCGTCCCTTCCTGAGTGAATGGTAGAACTGGGGTCATAGAAATGGACGTTTCTGCCTCTTCCTGTGACAACTGGTCGACTGGCTCAAGAAAAATCTCATCCGGAAAATCGACCTGCATCTTGACCAACTGATCAGAGAGTGAGACCACGGGGATGGTGGCCAGTGCCGAAGAAGTGACTGAAGTTGGAACCTCTGGAGAAGCGCTTGAGTCAGAGGCCCGAGAGTACACCCAATCCCACAAATGACGGTGACACTATTTCTTAGTCTTTTTAGCCTTGGATTTTAACTTCGTGCCAGAGAAAGCCTGCCCATGGGTGGGGAAGGGACTGGCACAAATCTTTGAATGTACCTATAAAGGAGCCACCCAAGGAGAGAGGGCAAAAAGGCCAAAGCTGAGGAAGCGTGAGCTGAGGGCCTGGGACACAGCTTCCTCAAATGCCACAAGTAGTTTGGCAGACCTCGTGGCCGCGAAGATAAACGGCTGTCCTTTTGATTTAACGGGCTGACCCCAATCCTCCGGAACCAGAAGCAGATGGGCATGGAGATCTTCCAGCGCTGAAGGTCTGAAAGTGTGGCACAAACCACATGCCTGGGGATCATGCTTGTGGCCCAGGTAGTAGAATCGTCTGGTATGAGGGTCCGTAGACATCTTCTGCCCTCAGGCACATTTTCAAAATCTGCGTGCAGACTTCCCATTTTTCATACCAGAGACTAGAAGGAGTAGCCTAAAGACCATGCTTTTAAAGATTTATGAAGTTTAATAAGCAAAGAGCTTTCTCAGCGTGAGAGCAGTAAGGAGGGAACCTTCTTCCAGTGCAAAGGAATATTTGGTATTCCGGGGAGTTACCGAGGGAGTTACCACCTAGGAGAGTTGGAGGACTAAGCATGAAAATGTTTTGCCAAGCCTTAAAGGGGAAAAGAACACTGCCTGAAGTGTGGATCGAACACCTTATCCACGTCCCTAGAAAAAGTATTTGAGACTTCCTAAGATGCCTAGTTCCTATTCACCTCCATCTAGTCGGAAACCGAAGATGAAGGGAGCCCTGGTTGGGATGGACTCAGACTTCAAGTCAAAATTTCCAACCAGAATGAACAATCCTCGATTTGGTGATTAGCCTGTTTAACAGAGGAAACCCTATCTGCCAAGGCCAAAAGGGTGCAATCAGAGTGATCCTGCCCCTATGTGCCCCTAGCACTTGAGCAATATCCAGTGCACTAGGGGGCTTGGAGGAAATGCATACAGAATGTCACAGAAATTTAAATGCATCCTGGCAAAATGCTATGTCCAGGCCTTCTAGAGCAGACTCTAGGCAATTCTGCGTTAAGTGGGGATGCAAGAGCGTCCATTCTGGGAAGCCCCACTCACTGAAAAGCAATCTCTCAAAGTCAGTTGTGAAGATGGGCCCCTACTTAGCTGAGGTCAGCCACCAGTGTGTTCTAGACACCTGGCAGATAAATCGACTGGAGTAGGACCCTCTGCTTCAGTCCTCTTTCCACACTCTCAAAGCTTCTCTGCAGACAAATAGAGAGTGTGTTCTTCATCGTTTATATAACCAATACATTGTTGCAGACTCATCTGTCTGGGAAAGAACGGTTTTGTAACTGATGAGAACAACTAGGACTCTCAGGCCATGCAAAAACAGATCTCGTCTCCAATACACTGATATGGAGAGGAGTCTCAGCTGGGTTGCAGACACCTTGCATCTGGGGACCCGATAGTGGGCTACCCAATAGGAAGGCCTCCGTAGTGAGAGTTGCGCAAGGCTCCGGTAGGAAGAAAAGAGACAGCTGAGGAGACTGCGAATGATCAAACCAGGGGCTTGATCACCTGCCGTAAGACCAGAGGTTGCATGGGGTGGACATAAACAGATTTGCGCTCCACAATACAGTATGCCATCTGCAGGATCATCTATATTCTGACCCCAATGAGAAGGTTGAGCCTTGATCATATCTGGAAGAGCTCTTATGAACAGCAGCTGCATGGGAGGATCGGAGCAGAGACTTCTGCATTCAGAACTCCAAACGAAGGAGGAAACAAGAGGCTGGAGCCACTGCTTGTTCTGCTTTGCAGCTGGACGAACTGCCTATCAGCAATCTGTCCAGGTAAGAGTAAGAGTAAACCAGAAGTACCAATTTTCTTAGGTTTGTTACGAGTAGTACAAGGCACCTTGCAAAGACTTGCGTCATGGAGAGCGCAAAGGACAGGACCTTGAACCCTGTACATTAAGGGATCCAATCAATACTGGAGAAATAATTAGAACTGGTGACTTCTTGGACTAAATTCTGTTTATGGCAGTCAGTAGAATCCATTTTCTTTTTTTTCCAAATCTCTGCCAGGCAGTAAGCGAACTCCAAAAGGATTAGACACAAATGGGAAAAATGCCCTTGGAGCCAGCAAACCGCAAATAGCACATCCTGAGGTGGAAAGTAGGGCCTGGGTCCAAAGACTCCAGGGTAAGGCGTCAACATCACCGCACTCAGGAAAGTTGACATGGGGTTAAGACTTCTCCTCCTCCGTATCCTCCATGGAGGGAGGAGTGTAGGTAGAGGCGTTTAAGCCAAGAATCTCTGGCATCAAGAAAGGGTGCCAGAGCACAGCATCAGATCCAATACAAGTCACAGTGCCAGACACAGCGCTAAGGACCAGAACCATAAGGGGTGACACCAGGAATGGACCTAGACATCAGAAGATCCCTGCCACTGACTTGGTGTCGACATGACACAGGAACCAGCACTGCCAGGGGCAGCGCTGATAAAGCAATTGAGCCAGCGTTGGGAGATCCTCAGTGCTCGGAGACGCCAGACTCAGCACCAGCAACCTAGCCAGCACCAAATTGACTGGCAATGGTACCCAGCCAATCCCAAGTGACAAGAAAGGAGTGTGGCCAGTGGGACAGAAATTGGTGGCACGGTCAGCAGCAATAGCAGAAGGCCCTTGCTGGGACCAAATGCTCTAACTGGCTGGAGGGCCCTGCCCGCCAGTCCAGTGCCACCAACCTCAAAGGGCGAGGGACTAGATCTGCAAGCAGACACACCACACTGAAACCACTGCTCCAACAATCACCCAGAGGTGGAACTTCCCAGCAGGTTCCTTATGTAAGGACAGAGGGGGACTCCAGGCCAAAGACCTCAGTACCCCAGAAGCAAAGTCCCCTGGCGAAAGACTACACTGAAGGCATAGGGCTCCAGGAGACCAAAGGTCTCATGGCAGACCTCCCAGAGGAGACCTTAAGTGGTACCGTTTTTTCCACTTTTGAAGGGAAGAGGAAGAACTCTAGGCTAAGTGGTGCCAAGAACTCAACCAAAAAAAAAAAAAAAAAAAAAAGGGGGAACAGACCCTCCCGTTTATGCTTGAAGGATTATCCTTCCTGCCGAGCACAGAATTGCCCATGGTCAGAATCTTTCCTCAAACGGAAGAGTGGAGCAGACATGGCGCAACCTGCCAGAAAGGGAACATTGTTTAACCAGGAATAGTGCAATGAGCTAAAGCTTGTTTCAGATGTGACCTGGGAGCACAAGAAAGTTAAGTGACTTGCTCAGGATCACACAGTATGCACCTAAGCAGTTGAGGATCCAATCCCAGATCTCCAGCTCAGAGCCTTAATCCACTGCACTGTATTGCCTTAAGGCTCCCCACCATCATCCTGCACAGCTGTAGAACACAGACTCTGTAGGGTTGAGAAAAATGGACAGAAATATTTACACACACTCTAAACAGACAAAAATAAACTCTAGCTTTGAAAGCTTATACTGAAAAGAACTGAAAGTGGCTGTCATACGGACGTGAAGTTCTCACCCCCAATAGGCGACTGAGTGACGTCACTTAAGTGCACTCGACGGATGGGGAAAAAAGGAGCTGAAGGCTAAAGTGCCGAGTTAAGCCTACCGCAATGAGCCACTCTTGCAGTACCGTCCATGCACATAGCTCGTCCCGGCACAAGACCTCCTGAAAAGTTCTGCCACCCTTCAGAGCGTAGGGCCTCTGGCATAGACACACTAGTGTGAATCAATAGTGAAGACTCATTCCTGTAAGATCTGTAAATAAAATGGTAAAGTTCAGCCTGCAGAACAGTACTCACAGTTTTCCCAGATCCAGTCTGTGCGTAAGCCATTAAATCACGTCCAGCAAGTACAATAGGGATAGCATGCTTCTGTACAGGAGTAGGTTTCACATATCCTGTTTTAGCAATATTCCTGTTAAGTGTCTCACAAAGACCAGCTTCTTCAAATGTCTGAAACAAAACAACAGTGCTGCTTTAATTTCTCTCTTAATCAGGAAAACAGCTCAACGCAACAGGTGTGATCGGATTCTAGTTACAAGCCATGTGCATAGGTTAAATTGGTCCTAAATTAAATCTCAACACCACAGCATTTTGGCTCCTATGTGTGACGAGTAGAACTGTAGTAAATGTTGGCAACCCATGCACCAGTAGTGAAACCGTACACTACTAAAAAAAAAATTCCTCCTCCAACCTCCCGCTGGCATCCTTCCCCATACTGATCCCACAGAGTTTGTAGAACAATCATTTTTACTTCTTCCCTTTGCTCACTGTACCTCAACAAACTCCAGTTCCAGTTCCCCCCTCCCTATTCTTCAGGGCAGGTAAATCTCAAGAGCTCCCCTCCCTCTCACACCCATATCTATTCCGATCACTTATTTCGTAATAAATCACAACACACACCACTACTCTAGTGTCTCCTGCTGCCTGCCAAGCAAAGCTGCACTTTGCGTGAAGCGTTCCTAGCAAGGATTCGTACTAAGGCTTACACGTTGTACCCACTGCACTCTTCCTGCCAAAACTGAATGGTAATACTTCTGGAGTCTGCCTTAGTCAAAGGTGAACAAAAAATTCCTTTGCAAATAACTGCAGTACTGAGTAGGCTCCAACCATACATAATATGGGTAGGCAAGACTGCATGAAAAGATACGAAAATTACGTACCTACCGTAATTGTTGATCTTTCTGTGCATCTTCACCATTCATCACTATTTGGGTACTATGCTGGAGCTAGGACCCCATGGGAGACACTTTTCATCATGGGCGGAGCAGACACAGAGCCGGCGCCGCCCTCAAGGCCGATGTTCCACGTGGCGCTAGAGGGTTGGCAGTCAGCTGTCATCGACTCCGCCCCAGCCCCAGCTTTGACATGCCATAGTGTGTACGGCAGGGAGGGTGGGTTGAGGCAAGAGAGCCTAAGGGACAGATAAAAGGAAAAGAAGAATCAAGCACAAGGAAAAATAAACGACTAAGGCGAAGAGAAAAAGACTTAAAAAAAAAAAAGGAAATTTGGGAGATGGGGCCCCGATCTCTGGAGGAGATGAAAGAAAAAGAAAAGAGGAAAGATAAAGGGGGGGAAGAGTAGCACACCCTCAGGAACGGAGCTGCACTTTATCCTTTACAGCAAATAAAGTCCAGACTACAAAGTTCAGCCGCAAGACATGACATGAAGGCAGCCTAGGTCTGAGGACCAACCAACTACAGAGTGCAGACAGAGTGTGTCTTAAATCTCCCCCTCCATCCTAAAATAAGGGGGGAACATTTTTAACAGAGATAAGGCTTAGAGGAGAAAGATGTGGGCTCGAATTTTGAGCTCACAAACAAAAAATGTTGAAGGGGGAGAGAAAAGAGGATGCCCCCCCAATTCCAGACTCCCTACATAGAAAAGAAGCGGAGGCCCCCTTCAATCTCTAAGCCCTCAAAGAATCACCCCTGTGTCTCCACAGTCCCCACCTGCCTAAATGCAATGGAGAGGAGAGAGGAAAAGAAAGACACACAGGGGGAGGGGGTGGAGTCCAGAGACTGAGGCCCCAGGGGGGAAAAGAGGGTGCGATTTAGCGATGAATGGTGAAATACACAGAAAGATCAACAATTATGGTAGGTACATAATTTTCATCTTTTACCTATGTCAATCTTCACCATTCATTACTATTTGGGTGAATACCGATCCCACCCCCCACCAAGGTGGGGGGGGGGCGCCCTGAAGCACGCTAAAGGACTAAGCCCTTAGCCCGCAGTGGGTGAGACACTGCAGGAGAGAAACCTTAAAGGCCTGGAGAGGTCTAAGACTGGTCTGGGTGAGACGGGGAACCCCAGTGGGGGAAGGAAGGCGCCCCAAGAGCCACTTTCATCACCCGTTGGGAGAAGAGATGGGTTCTCCAATAGGTGGAGTAAATCACCCTACACCGGGCCTGGGGTGATGACCGGGATAGGCGAACCCATGCCGCCCACTGAAGGCCGATCGCTGACCCTATAACTCTGGAAGCAACCTCACTGGCATCGTAAGATGCCCTTGCTTGGTGTCCTGCTAGCTCCAGGCCGTGCACAGAGAGGGCAATGGCTTGCCTGGTCTCCTCCAAATCAAACATCGAGGCTAGGATATATCCTAGCCTTGACCACAAGAACCTGTCATAGGCTGCACAGTGGGCCAGATGTGCTGAAATTGACAGAGATCCGTGCCGAGTAGAACACTCACCTCCACCAGAAGTCGAAATCCACAGAGTCCAAATTCCGAAGGTGGTCACAGAAGCGAGAGGCTTAGTCCCCGAGAGGGTGACCAGGGAGGTCAACCCCTAAGGGGATGAGGGCAGAGACCCTGGAGGGGGGCACATCACATGAGGGCCCCTTGGGGCTGGTAACTGTGGAAAGAGAATGTAGCCCGAGCTGATGTGACGCCTCCGAAAAGGAATAGGCCAAGTGGGAGCCACCAGGTGGGCAACACTGTATTCGCCCAAAAAGGCATGAGTCGCGTGCTCGGGACTGCTGACTGGGACCGGGGTCAGGTGAAGCTCATCCAGCATCCTCACAAGAAAGTGCTGCTATGAGAACAGATCAGACGCTGGGGAAATGTGTACAAAAGGTTCCTCTCCCTCAGTAGAGGGAGAAGATGGAAGACGAACTCCCAGGTTCAGGGTCCGGCTGCACAGGAGCGTGGAGAAACATCTGCTGGTCCAGGGCATGGAAGTAGGTGGAAAAATGTACAGCCGAACCTCTAAACTGTTCCCAGGTAAGAGGCCCGTGAGGACAAGGAATACCAGGGACTACCGGGGATAGAGAGAGAGGCTCGAGGGACAGGCTCCTGGCAACAGGAGAAAAGTCTCTGTCAGGGCAGGGAGGCCAACAGGACACCCTTTGCAAGGAGGGGGAAAAGGCTGATGCAGCTAACAGCCTTTCAAGTGAGTTGGAACGGTCAGAGCACAGCCCAAAAGAAGAAATCCCCCTCTGAGGAACCGGTACCGTGCGAGTCCAGAAGGACGGCCGCTAACCTCAGAAGTAAAGTTCCTCTGGGACTCCTCTAGGAAAGGAGAGGGCCTTGCCTGCCCTACCAGAACCCGGCTGGGCTGTAGGAAGGGCTCGCTGCGCCACACCCCTACCTCACAACCCTTCGGAGACAGAGAGACCTCATCCTCTTAGCCACCAACCAAGGCAAATGGCACCTCCAAGCAAATTTCCAAGGAGTCCAACAAGGGAACCGTACCCTCACCCCCAACTTGGGCAGTCCAACACCACCAAGAAGGGGGGGTACCCCAAATAGAGAAATAATCACGCTAGTGACCTCAGGCTGCTCAGCAGTAGTCACAGGGACCACCACTGGCTGGTCAGACCCCCTGACCCCGAGATCTACCGGCGAGAGCAGAGTCCCAGAGGGAGGCTGAGTGGGGGCCGAGGTGCTGGTGAGAGAAGGATCTGTAGATTCTGAAGAACCCGGGAGACAATCTGGATCAGATTCAGAATCTGCCTCCGAAGAGGCAGGCACCGAGGTCCGATGCCAGATCACCCCACGGACCCCTCCAGTTCCAGACTCCCGGGCACCCTGGGACTCAATGCTTCCGATGACACCAGAAGAAAGCACAGCCTCACGCCTGCTGCCACGCACGACATGACCCCAAGCACGGCTCTGTGCTCTCACCCGACACTGCGGTGCACCAAATCCAGTGTGGCATCGTGTCAGACACCGACAACCACCCTCGTGCCACAAGTGGCACCAAAGAAAGGTGCAGCCCTGAACACGGTGTCGCACAACACTCCAGCACCAAGGGCGGCACTTAAGGCAGGATCGACCCAGACCACGGCACCAATCCCATCCCCGGAGCCACGAGCGACACAGAGGACTGGGACGGTACACCAGCCCTAGTACCACGCCAGGACCATGACCAGGCCCAGAAACCTCCAGACGACCCAACCCGATGCTGCCGAGAACCCCGACAATGCGAACAGCATCAGGGATGATGGCGGCACCAAGAGTAGGCGCACTACTGACCACGGCTTCAACTCAAAGCCCACAGCACCATGAATGGTGTCGGAACCAAAAGCGATTGTACGAGACAACACCGTCCCGGTCCCAAGGGACCCGGAACGAGACACTGAGGGAGCCTTCGCTACCAGCATAGCGACTGCCGAACCAGTGACTCCCGACAGATACCCAAGGGGGTCAGCCTGGGGCTCCTGCACCGCGGAAGAAATTCCCACAGCAGCAAGGCTAGAAGAGACGGGGGTTCCCTCCTCCATGGGCCGTACAGGACTGGGAGGGGACCAGAGGACTGGCCGAGAATCCTGGCCATGGCCCGGCAACTGCGAATTCCACCTCCGAAACTCGGCGGTGCATTCCAAACTTCATCACGTGGTTTTCAACGACACAGAGGTCCATGGAGAAACAAATATCGCAGTTATCTATATCATGTTCGGTACTGAGGCAGGAGAGGCAAATGTCATGCTGGTCCGTTACGGAATATAGGTGGCCTCAGGGGCACTAAAGCATGGTGGGGGCCACCACGCCTTCGACATCTTCTTGCCCCCTGGACGAGACATAACCAGATGAGAAAGAAAGCAAACACACTACTCGAAGCCGTTTAATAAAAAGGAAATATCTTAACGGAATTTTGAAGCTACGTCGAGCAGACGAGCAAAACACGAGGCAAAATATTAAAAATACTCGACGGACTAGGCCGGAAACAGCAGTTTCGCACGCAGTATACTCACTCGATGGCAGGAGAAAAGGAACCAGGACTAGGGTGGAGTCGAAAACAGCCAATTGCTAACCCTCGAGCACCACGTAAAACGTAAGCCTCGAGGGCGGCGAGGGCCCACCCTCGGCCCCGCCCATGATGAAAAAAAAAAAATAAAGTCTCCCCGTGGGGTCCTATCTCCGGCATAGTACCCAAATAGTGATGAATGGTGAAGACTGACAGATAAGACTTCCATATTCTCATAAACATCACTAATCCAATCTGTCCAAGACTGCAGACTCAACAGTGAGCCTTCAGCAAAAAAACAAGGGAGTAGCCAATAAAGACTACTAAATTAAGCCCAAACTAAGGATTATTATATATCGATATATCTAAAATGGAACAGAATAAGTATGCGATGAAGCATCCAGCACTGCAAAAAAGGAGAACCTGCCTCCCCATGGACAGACCATATGCACTACAAGAATTACTGACAATAAAAAAAAAGAACGTTACTCACCTGTAAATACAGGTTACTCATCTGTAACAGGAGTTCTAGGAATGGTATATGTTGTTCATCCACACTGCCTGGCAGGTTCCTTGCCGCTTTAAATCTTGCCGGAAGGTCTTCAAGCTGGCTCCTCCCACCCACCCACATGGTAAGACTCTCGGCTCCGCCCCATGACGCCAGATCTAGTCTGCTGGAAGCCAGGTTGTGCATCGAGGCCAGGGAGGTCAGGAGGGTCGTGTAGATGAACATATACCATTCCTAGAACTCCTGTTACAGGTGAGTAACCTGTATTTCTAGGGACATGGATATGTTGTTCATCCACACTGTCTGGCAGACTCCTAGCAGTTCTCCGGGAGGAGGGAGGCAAGGCGCACACCCCGACACTTACTTGGGAAATAAAGACTGGAGAACAGAGGCCCCAAAACCAGCATCCCGGCGTAACTCAAGGTCGATGTGGTAGTGGGTGATGAAGATGTGTGCCGACTTCCAGGTAGCAGCCCTGCAGATTTCCTGAATAGGGACGTCCCTGGAAACAGACACCAATACAGCGGTATGGCGGTTAGAATGAGCTTTTATCCCTCTGGGAGGCTCCATGCCCGCCAACCTATAGCTGAGATCTATGCAGGAGGTGACCCACCTGCCTATCGTCCGCTTGGCTGCAGGTCTGCCAGGTGCTGCTTCAGCATAGGTAAACAGCTGGCGAACCTCTCCCTGAACTTCAACCGTCCGCTCCTTATAATAAGCGAGCGCTCTTCTAGGGTCCAAAATATGGAGCCTATATTCGGCCTCCGAGGTGTGATTGGGGTAGAACACCGGCAGAGTCAACACCTGGTTAAGGTGAAACTCCGACACCACCTTCGGAAGGAATTTCGGGTGGGGGCACAGGACAACCTTGTCCCTGTGGAAGACCACATAAGGAGACTCGATGGAAAGCGCCTGGAGCTCTCCCATCCTTCTGGCTGACGAGATAGCCACCAAGAAGGCGGTCTTCCACGACAGGTGAGAGATGTCACACCTGTGCATCGGTTCGAATGGCCTGCCCATGAGCTTAACTAATACCAGCAGTAGATCCCATGGAGGTGGAGGTTCTCACACCGGAAGGGATATGTGATCCAGGCCCTTGAAAAAGCGCCGGACCACCTTCTCCTGCGCCACCGACTGCTTCCCGGCCCGCGCCCGGTAAGCAGAGATGGCTGCCAGGTGCACCTTAAGGGTCATCGACCGAAGCCCTTGCTGAGAAAGAGACCACAGGTAGTCCAGAATGCTTGCCAAGGAACAGGAGGAAGGGTTCAGGCCCTTGCCGTGACACCAACTAGAGAATCTCTTCCATTTGAAGGCATAGCATTTTCTGGTCGACTCCTTACGGGATGCCTCAACGACACTGAGGACCTCGTCGGAAAGACCCAAGGCCTGGAACTCTAGCCGCTCAGGAACCAGGCCGTCAGGTGCAGGGATTGAAGGTCTGGATGGAATACCTTCCCCTGACTGACTGAGATCAGGTCCAGGCGGGCTGGAAGCCGCCTCGGGAGCCTGGAGCTGAGACGAAGGAGATCTGGATACCAGAACCGACGGGGCCAGTCTGGGGCTACCAGAATCACCTGCGCCTTGTCCCTCCTCGCCTTGAGGAGCACCTTGTGGGTCAAGGGAAATGGAGGAAAGGCTTAGAAGAGGCCCGGGGTCCACGGCCTTGAGAAGGCATCCTCCTGCAGCGAGCCCTGCTGGTGGGGGGCGGGCATGAAACAGTCTCAGCTTCGCATTCTCCCTGGAGGCAAACAGGTCCGCCTGAGGCGTGCCCCAGTGGGGGAAGAGATCTTGTACTACCTCCGGCAGGAGAGAACACTCGTGAGACGGAGCCCCTAACCAGCTTAGGGCATCGGCCAGGGTGTTGGAGGCTCCTGCCACGGGAAAGGCTAGGAGATCCGCCTCCAGGCTGCGCACGAGAGACCAAATGCGGAGAGCTTCCCTGCACAGAGGCATGGAGCGCGTCCCGCCCTGGCGGTTTAGGTAGTACATGGTCGTGGTATTGTCCATCTGGACCTGAACCACTTGACCCCGTAGAAATGGAGCGAAGGCAGTGAGGGCTAGACAAACCACTCAAAGCTCCAGCAGGTTAATGTGGCATCGGGACTCCCGAAGGGACCAGAGGCCATGCACTCTGTGCTCCCCCAGATGGCCACTCCAACCCATCAGAGAGGCATTGGTCGATAGAGAGACCGTCTGCTCAGGGCGGACAAACGGGATGCCCTCCTGCAGATGTGCTGGAATGGTGCACCATTGGAGAGCGCTCCACATCTCCTGGGTCACTGTCAGCAGCTGATCCAATGGATCAAAGCGCTGTGACCACTGGCTGGCCAGTCACCACTGAAGGGGGCCCAATGGACTACGCTGGTGCAGGCCGCCATGAGGAGCAGGAAGCACAGGAAGTCGCGGGCAGGGCACAATTGCCCAACCAGAAATGATTGGGCAAAGGAGGAAAGAACCTCAGCCCTGTCCGCCGGGAGCCATGCTCTGGCTTGAAGAGAGTCAAGCTCTGCCCCGATGAAATGTATCACCTGCTTTGGCACAAGTTCAGACTTTGCCTCGTTGATGAGGAGGCCAATCTGAGAGCAAACCTGGAGGGCCAGATCTCTGGACCACTCCACCTCCGCTCAGGAGGGGGCTGCCATCAGCCAGTCGTCCAGGTAGGGGTACACCCAGACCCTTCGGCGCCGCAGGAATGCTGTCACCACTGCCATGCATTTGGTGAAGACTCTGGGAGCTAGGGAGAGGCCAAAGGGCATGGCCAGGAACTCAAAGGGATCCCTCCGCTGTGAAAAAACGCGTCCTGGAGATCCAGGGAACAGAACCACACGCCTTGTTCCAAGGATGGGATTATCTGAGCCAGAGTGACCATACTGAAGGTCCGAGACCTTAGAAACCTGTTTGGGTCGTGCAGGTCGAGAATGGGGCGCCAGCCCCCCGTCCGTTTTGGGACCAAGAAATACCTGGACACAAACCCCGAGTCTGGAGGAGGATCCGCCACCTTCCTGATCATTTCTTTTTTGAGGAGCAGGGCAATATCAGCTCAGTGGGCCGACAGTGAAGCAGCGGACCCGGAGGCCCCCCCAAGGGGCGACGGCTCGAAAGGGTGGGGTCTGCTCAAACTCCACAGGCAGGCCCTTTCCTACCACCTCCAACACCCACCGGTCTGTGGTGATAGCAGACCAGGTGGAAAGGAAGTGGCGGAGCTGTCCCCCCCACCAGGGGAACCCAGGGGGGAGTGACGAGGCTGGGGGAGACACCCCTCAACCCGTCATTGGGCAGGCTTGGAGGAGGGACCGACCGAGGGACCTCGAGGGCCTTTACCTCCCTGCTTCCTGTTGGAGGAAGCCGTGGGCTTGGGTTTGGGAAGCCAAACGTGAGCCTGCTGGGCCGGACGTGCCGCAGGCGCAGAAGGACGAAAGGGCTTGTGCTGCTGCTGACAGCGGTCTTTGTCCTTCTGGGCGGAGGTGACAGAGTCCAGAGTGGCATTGGACTTTTCGATCCGCTGGAGGTGACCTTCCACTCCAGGGCCAAAGAGGTCGGTCCCCAAGAAGGGGACGTCCGCCAATTTGTGCTGGGTATCCGCCATGAAGGTGGATATCCTCAGCCATGCCCTGTGGCGCATGGCCACCGCGGCCGCAACCGATCTGACACAGGAGTCCCCTAGGTCCAGTGCTGTTTGGAGCTGCTGCTGCTTCGCCACCGCCCTACCCTGGTCCCGAACCTGCCGGACCGTGGTCTGGAGGTCGGCCGGCAGATGAGGGATCACCTCATCCAGAGAGCCCAACAGAGCGTGAGAGAAGTGTGCCATCAGCACGGCCAAGCTGGCCTGGTGGAGGCCAAGGGAGGACTCAGCATACACCTTGCGCCCGGCATAGTCCAGCTTTTGTGGACTCCTTGTCGGGGGGGCTTGTCCACGTCCCTAGCGCTCCCGGAGCGCCGGAAAACGCTGTCGGTGACCAACCCCTCGGCAGAGGGATGCTCCAAAAACCCGGGCAAAGAGCTGGTAGGGACCGCATACTTTCTGGGCCAAGGGTGCAGGACAGGAAGCAGGCCGCTGCCAAAGCTCCAGGCTGGGCCAACAATGGCCTCAGCCACAGGAAAGGCCCTCGGAGAACCTTTCGGTCCAGTATCTCCGGCAGAGAACTTGGCCCATTTGACACGGGCTCGAGCTGCATCTCAATGGACCCGAGATGAGCCAAAGCAGACCCATGAAGGACGATGGGCTTTGCCCAGTGACTGGCCCCGAGGACTCAGGTCAACCCGCCTGGAGAACAGGGGAGGTGAGGACTCTGAGGAGTCCGCGAGCTGCCTGGGGCCGAGCCACCTCCCGTGCGAGGCGGTCGGGAGGAGGGTGACCGACAACCTGTGGGCAGGCGTGACCCACCGAGAGTCCTGGTCGGCGCCCCGATTTCGGTTGTGGAGGCGGAGGTTCCACCACAAACAGTGGGGCAGCAAGTTTCAGCCGAACAACCGGCCAAGATATGGGCATCTCTACTGCAGCGAGAGGTTGCTTCCGCCATTCGGGTGACAGCCACTTGATGGCCGGGGAAGGAGTCCGAGTCTACTTGCTCCCGGACAAAAGTAACTGCTGCCACATCAGCTCGTAGCATCGACGATTTTGGCGCCAAGCCTCTCTCTTGAGGAGGAAGACGAGGACGAGCGGCATCGCCGCCACCTCGTGCCGAGACAGACACGCCAATGCCGGCGGGATCGGCTTGACCGAGAAGAAGTCCAAGACAGAGACCCTCGGTGTATCCGAGGACGGGCCTGGAAAGGAGCGGGGGACACCCGCTCTTCCCTCAGCTCGGACACTAACCGGGAACTGCTGCACCGAGGGCGCAGGCAGATCCTCGGTCTCCACTGGGGGGGACCGGCAAAGAAGGGTTGTCGGCTTCACCAGTCGACAACCCGTTCAACGGTTTGGGAAAAAAATCTCGACGGTGTTGACTGGTGTCTCGGCCGGCTGGCTGGACGGGGACAACGTGAAGCTAACGGCCTCAGCCGCAACCTCGACCGAGGTTGACGGTCGGCTGTCCGGAGAAGGGGACCTCTCCCGCTCCCACAAACGCTGACGATGGGACTTACCCTTGGAATCCTTCTTTTCGGACCAAGAGGAATTTCTCAAAGGCCCCTCTCGGTTCGTGGAAAGGGAACAGCAAAGCTCCTAGAACGAAGCAGAATATGAGGTACCCAAAGAGAGCGGGATAAATGCCGCGACCCAAGAGGAGGAAGATGCGGCCTGGGCCGCCTCCTCCTCGAGGGCGATCATCTGCTTGAGCCGCCAGCCGAGCAAGCCGCCGCGGTCACCACCCAACGGGCCTCTTTCAACTTTACCAGCGGGTAACGCTTCTCCGGGCGCCCAAGCTTCAACCGGGCAGCGCGGTCCTCCAAGACGTTGGCCGAGAACAAACAGCAAGACTCGCAGGCCTGCGGGTCGTGCTCTAGGCCGAAGCAGTAGACGCACGTGGAGTGCGGATCCGTCCTGGACATCTTCTGCCCACAAGGGCACCACCGAAAAACGGGAATCGATTTGTCCATCGCAGCCGCGAGGGAAAAGGAAGACCGAAGTCTTAAAAATTTTAAAATGAGTTTCGGACGAACCGAAGAGTTAGGATCCAGTCTATCACGCAGAGCGCTAAGGAGGGAACCTGAGCTTCTAGCGGTAAGGAAGATCTGGTGTCATGGGGTGCGAGAGTTTCACTATTCGAGTGGGTGGAGGAGCCAGCATGATTTTTTCCGTCCAAGATTTGAATGTAAGGAACCTGTTAGTGTGGATGAACAACATATCCATGTCCCTAGAACAGTAGTTCTAAGAGTGATATATGTTGTTCATCCACACTGTTTGGCATGTCCCATCTCACTTTAAATCTTGCCGGAAGTCTCAAGCAGGCTCCTCCCACCCACCCACCCGGATGGTAGATACCTGCCCGCCCATGGCGCCAGATCTATCCCCGCTGGAAGTAAGGTTATGCGCCAGAAGCCAGGGAGGTCGGGTGACTTCGTGTGGATGAACAACATATACCACTCCTAGAACTACTGTTACAGGTGAGAAACCTGTTCTAGAAATGTGGATATGTTGTTCATCCACACTGTTTCGCAGACTCCAAGCAGTTCTCTGGGAGGAGGGAGGCAAGGCGCACAACCCCTACTTAGGGAACAGAGATTGGAGACCTGAGACCCCAAAACCAGCACGCCGGAGTGACTCAAGGTCAATGTAGTAGTGGGTGATAAAGGTGTTTGTTGATTTCCAGGTAGCAGCCCGACAGATATCCTGGCTAGGGATGTCCCTGGAAGCAGCCACCGATGCAGCAGAATGGTGGGTAGAATGAGCTCTTATTCCTCTGGGAGGCTACTTGCCTGCCAACTCACAGCACAGACCAATGCATGATGTAATCCATCTTGCTATGATCTGTTGGGCTGCAGGTCTGCCAAAAGCGGCTTCAGCGTAGGTGACAAACAGCTGGCAAACCACTCCACGAAATTCCACCGTTCTCTACTTATAACAGGAGAGAGCACGTCTCGGTTCCAAAGTATGGAGCCTGTACTTTGCGTCCGAGGTGTAATTAGGATAGTATACCAGCAGAGTTAACACCTGATTAAGATGAAACTCTGGCACCACCTTTGGAAGGAAGTTCGGGTTGGGGTGCAAGACAACTTGTCCCTGTGGAAGATCAGATAAGGGAAGTCCACTGAAAGCGCCTGTAGCTTCCCTGTTGTCCTGGCTGACGTGATAGCCACCAGGAAGGCTGTCTTCCACAAGTGTGACAGCTCACCCTTGTGCATAGGTTTGACTGACGTGCCCATGAGCTTTGCCAAAACCAGCAGCAGATCCCACGGAGGTGGAGGTTCATGCACCGGAGGGGATAAGTGATCTAGGCTTTTGAAAAAGTGCCCGACCAATGTCTCCTGCGCCGATGTCTGCTGACTGGCCCGCACCCGGTAAGCAGAAATGGCTGCCAGGTGCACCCTAAGGGTCGATGACCGTAGACCTCCGCTGGAGAGAGACCAAAGGTAGTAGAGAATGTTAACCACAAAGCAGGATAAGGGGTCCAGACTCAACACCAAATGGAAAACCTTTTCCACTTGAAGGCATAACATTTCCTGGTTGGCTCAATTCTAGATGCCTCCACCACGGTGTAGACATCCTCGGAACGACCCAAAACCTGGAACTCTAGCCGGTTGGTACCAGGCTGTGAGGTGCAGGGATTGAAGGTCCAGATGGAAGACCTTCCACTGGTTGAGAGATATCAGGTGCGGGCATGAGCAAAGCCGCTCTGGGGGCCTGCAGCAGAGGCTGAGGAGATCTGGATACCAGAACTGGCGAGGACAGTCTGGGGCTACCAGAATCACCTTCTCCTTGTCCCTCCTCACCTTGAGTAACACCTTGTGGATCAGGGGAAATGGAGGGAAGGCATAGAGGAGGCCTGGGGTCCACAGCCTCGAGAAAGCATCCCCCTGCAGTGAGCCCTGCTGAGGGGGGCGGGAATGATACAGCCTCAGCTTGGCGTTTTCCCTTGAGGCAAACGAGTCCACCATCGGTTTGCCCTAACGGGAGAACAGGCTGTAAGCTACCTCTGGATGGAGAGACCACTCGTGGAATGTCTGGTCTACACAGCTGAGAGCATCCGCCAGATGGTTCGAGGCTCCAGCCACATGGATGGCTGGGCGATCCACCTCCAACCGGCTTAGAACGGACAAGATGCGGAGTGCCTCCTTGCACAGCAGACGGAAGTGTGTGCTGCTCTGTTTGTTGAGGTAGTACATGGTAGTGGTACTGACCAACTTGAACCATCTGACCCCGGAGCGAAAGCTGACAGTGCCAGTCTGATCTGAGCTCCAACAGGTTGCTGTGGCATCAGGACTCCTCAAGAGTCCAGAACCCGTGGGCCCTGTTGTCCCCCTTGTGGCTCCTCAACCCATGAGAGAGGCATTGGTCGTAAGGACAACCGCCGGCTCGGGGAGGACAAATGGGATCCTTTCCCGCAACAGGTCTGGGGCAGTCCACCATTAGAGAATGTCCCACATCTTTTGGGTTAGTGACCAGCAGGTCGAAATGACCATAACGCTGAGTCCAATGGGCAGCCAGCTCCCATTGGAGGGGGCGCATGTACAACCAGGACCAATGGACCACCAAGGTGCATGCCGCCATGTAACCCAGAAAGAGCAGAAAGTCCTGGGCAGGACGCAAGTGCCCAACTCAGAAATGATTGGGCAAAGGAGGAGACAACCTCCACCCTATCCACCAGGAGCCGAGCTCTGCCCTGATGAAGTCCATCACCAGGGAAGGCATGAGTTCCAACTTGGCCTCGTTGATCAAGAGGCCGAGTTGGGAGCAAGTCTAGAAGGCCAGATCCCTGGACCTCTCCATCTCCCATTGGGTGGAACCCGCCAGGAGCCAATCGTCAAGGTAAGGGCAGATTCTGACTCAGACGCCGAAGGTGGGCCACCACCATTGCAATGCATTTGGTGAAGACCCTTGGGGCCAATGAAAGGCCGAATGGCATGGCTCGGAACTTGTACAGGGTTCCCTCGACCCTGAAGCAGAGGAACCGCTGATGGGACAGACCGATTGGGATGAGGAAGAATGCGTCCTACAGATCCAGTGAACAGAACCACATGTTTCGCCCCAGAGATGGTATGATCTGGTTCAGAGTTACCATCTGGAAGGTGCGAGACCCGAGATACTGACTCAGGTCGTGGAGATGTAGGATGGGGCGCCAACCCCCCGGCCCCCAATCCACTTGGGCACCAGGAAGTACATGGACACGAAGCCTCGGTCTGTAGGAGGATCCGGCACTAGAGCTACTGCCTCCTTGCGGAAGAGCTGAGCTATGTATTCTCGAAAAGTCGACAGAGTGCAAGCTGAGATCCTTTCCTCCCAAGGGGCACGGGCTTGGCTGGGAGGGTACTGCTCGAATTCCAGAGGCAGTCCCTGGCCGACCACTTCTAGAACCCACCTGTTCAAGGCGATATCAGACCAGGCGGAAAGAAAGTTGTGGAGCCGGACCCACGGTAGCACCCGGAGCTGGCATGACGGGTGTAGGGGTTGCAACCCCCAACCCCATCACTGAGCAGGCTTAGGAGGAGGAGGAAGAGGCTCCTGGAATTGCACCTCGGCCTCCTTTATGAGCTGTTGAGGACTCTGCTTGGGCCTAGGATGCCAAGCCTTGAGCCTGCTGTTGCTCTTGGCCTCCTTAATAGGAGGACTGCCTAACCGCAGGGGAAGAGTGCCGAAAAGGCTTCTTCTTGCGCTTCTGCTGGTTATTGCACGAAGAACCCTTCGCAGAGATAGCATCCAAGGTGGCAATGGACTGCCCTATGCGCTGGAGGTGACCAGACACTCCTGGACCGGAGAGGTCGGTGCCAAGGAAGGGCATGTCAACTATCTTATGCTGGGTATCCACTGGGAAAGAGGACAGCCTCAGCCAAACCCTGCGATGAGTGGCCACTGTGGCTGCTAAAGAGCGGGCACAGTAATCTCCAATGTCCAGGGCCGTCTGGAGCTGCTGTTTTGCAACAGCACGGCCCTGAACACGGACCTGCTTCACTGTGGCCTGCATATCTGCCAGGAGATGAGGCAGGACTTCATCCAATGACCCTAGGAGGATATGACAGAAGTGTGCCATGATAACAGCCGAGCTTGCCTGATCAAGGCCTACGGAGCAGGCCGCATAGACCTTACAGGCAGAATGGTCCATATTCTTGGACTCGTTATCTGGGGGTCGGTCAGTGTTGGCTGAGCTACCAGTAAGTCTGAACACAGAAGCAGTCACTAGGCTTTCGGCCAAAAGATGTTCTGTGAACCCCGCCAGGGACCCTATGGTCACTGTATACTTGCGGGCCATACGGACAGATGGAGCTGGTCTCGAACCAGGACGCTGCCAAAGCTCAAGGGCAGGGCCAACGATGGCTTTGGCCACTGGAACGGCCTCCGTCGGGGTATCCCTCCTTTTGAGGATATCCGTAAGGGGGTACTCCGCCTTTTTCTGGAGAAGCTCCAGGGGCATTCCAGTGGATTCTGAGATCAGGCGAAGAATGCCCTGAAAGGAGGAATGGCCTTCCTCCAATACAGCCACGGATGACTCATCATCCCCCATATGAGACAGTAATCCAGTGTTGTCAGAGTCCGAAGAGTCAGGATACAATGGTCTCCCGCCGACGTCTCCCTCGATACGCTGATGGCGATCGGGGACGACCGTAATAGACAGACATCAGCGAAGCAGAGTGTCTGGTCGGTCCTCTTTCAAGGGAGCCCCTTCCTGAGGCTACTTAGGCGGTGGCTCCACCAAAAATCGGTGGAGAGACGGGAATAGGCCATGCCAGGATTTGGGATGGCCCCACGGGCAGTGGAACAGAGGCCTTCGGTTCCTGAGGGATCAGCATCAGCCTTGGAGGCAGGAACGAAGTGATGGCCAGGGCGGTCGGCGCAGCCAGCTTCTGCCCCGTCAAAATCAGCTGTTGCCACATCAGATTCTCTTAGCATCTGAGTTTCCGTAGAAGCCTCTCCTCGTCCGAGGAGGATGAGGATCTGTGGTAGCGCCTCTTTTTAGAATATTTGTGGCCCTTTCTCGGCAGTCGACCGAAGGGGTCCTGGTCCTCTATCAAGGCAGACAGGGTCGGTTCGGTCAATCAAGAGTCACCGGAGTCTGTGAAAACCAAGGTCCAGGCACAGTTTCCATTATCGGGACACACGAGGGCGGTGGCTCCTCATCGGGAAAGTCAAGGACCGGATTCCTCTCTAAAGGATTGTGGACTGGAGTCGGCGATAAAGGTTTGATCGGGTTGAGAGTAATCTCGGCCGGTTCAACCATTTCCTCGATCTCTGTCCCTTTAAGGATCTTCCGTCTGGCAAAGCCAGCGGCTGAGAAAGTGATCTCGACCGGAGTCGAGACCGCGTGTTCTTGGGACTCTGGCCTCTCTCGGTCACAGGAGCATCTCCGTTTAGTCAAAGACTTAGGGTCCTTATCCCTCTTCCGAGGGCGGGAGGAGTGTGAGCCCGAGGGCGCCTCACCCCTGGCGGGGAAGAGACTGGCACAACTCCCTGAAGAAGCCCATAAAAGTAGAGCTAAGGCTGAATGGAACAAAAAAGCTTCGACTGCCTGAAGCTTGAGCCGCTTCCTCCTCGAAGGCCTTCATTTGCTCGGTGGATCTCGAGGCCGCGGAAAACGCCCACCTTGCCTCTTTCGATTTCACCAGCAGATTCCTATTCTCCCCAATTTTAGGCATCCCTTGTGGTCGTCCACAACATTGGGATGGAAGGCCAGGCAAAAAGTACAAGACGTGGTGTCATGTCCGACTCCTAGGCAACAGACACATGACAGGTGGGGATCGGTGCATGACATCTTCTGGCCACAGGTACACTGGCGATATCAGTGGAACGATTTGTCCTCCATGTCCGATGCGCTGTAATTGGGAGTTAACTGACGAGTTTTAGAGTGATTTACAGTAAAAACAGACATTGCGAATCCAGGGCCTATGAAATGCAAAAGTAGCACGAGGGAAACAAACTTCCAGCGGAAAGGAAGATCTGACGCCATGGGGCACAGCAGAGGTATTTACCACCCAGGTTGGTGGAGCCAGCTTGAAGACTTCCGGAAAGATTTAAAGGGGAAAGGGACATGTCAGAGAGTGTGGATAAACAACTTATCCACGCTCCTAGAACGAACGTTTCAGTTCCGAGGGGGTCTGTTTCGGCCTAGGAGGCGAAAACCAAGAAGTGGCTGAGGTAGACTGCTGAGCTGCTTTATGCCCGGACAAAAATCAGATGTTGCCACATATGGTCTTCATGACGCAGATGGGAGTTTCTGTCAGAGCATCTCCGCGTCCAAGGAGGATGAGGACGACCTGTGGCGTCACCTCTGGGACGGGAACAAGCGAGACTTGGAGTGGTTGATGGTAATACGCAAGCAGGTGAAAAACTGCCAGGTAAGGGAAAGGGAACGCTAGAATTTCTCGCTGGACAGGGACGCCAGGAGACAATCGTCCAGGTACAGGAAAACCTGCACTCCTGGGTAGACAGGTAATACTGATACCAACAAAATACATTTGGTGAACACACAGGGTGCAGAGGAAGGACCAAATGGGAGGGCCTTGAACTGGCAGTGGTCCCACGGAATGCAAAATGCAGGTATTTGCGGTGGGACGGGTGGACAAAGATATATACAAGTAAGCATCCTGCATATCCAGAGTGCACAGCCAGTGTCTCGGCTGAAGAAGGGGCAGGAGACTGCAGAGAGCATCCTGAACCTCTTGTACTCTACAAACAAGTTCAGGGAACTGAGGTAGAGAATGTGCCTCACATCCCCTGACTTCTTCAGGACCAGGAAGAAACAAGAATACCCCCATCCCCTAATGAGGAGGGTGGACAGGTTCTACTGCCCCCTTCAAAAGAAATGCAGAGATTTCTTCCCTAACCAGGAGAAGATGCTCCTGAGAGTATGACGACCTGGGGGGGGGGTTGTCGAGGAGGTTTCCGAAGATACTCTATTGAGTGTCCTTCTGCAATCAACTGGAGCACCCAGGTGTCTTGAAGTTATCCTCTCCCAACCTGGAAGATGGAGGAAGATAGTAAAGTTACGTAAGAACTTACCGTAACAGTAGATCTTCGAGAACAGCTCTTGCAGCAGGTAACACCATTAGGACTGAAGCCGGCAGGCGTCAGGACCCCATGGAAATCTTCTAGCTAGCAGTTTTCAGCGGGGACCGCCTCAAACATCGGTCCCGCCCCCGACGTCAGGCGCAGTACATAAGGAGCCGGTCATGCCAGAATCCCCAGTTCTCCCGCCGGAGACTCCCGCACGCTGGATGACATCAGAAGTGGAGACCAAGGATCCGCCATCAGAGGAAGAAAGAGGTTTAGGTCCTGCCAAAGCCTGGTTAGGCCATACCTCCTCCAAGGAGGAATGGTGGGCAGGAAGGTACCTGCTGCAAGAGCTGTTCTCGAAGATCTACTGTTACGGTAAGTTCTTACGTAACTGTACTATCTTACTTCGAGATACAGCTCTTGCAGCAGGTAACACCATTAGGACTGATTCCCAAGCAATAGCGCCTCTAAGCATTCTGGGAGGAGGCATAACGGAAAGACTTTGAACAAATCCTGACTCTAGGACAGGAGACCCTGTAGAACGACAAGGCCGAAACCGGCTCTCTGCCGTGAGGTAATGTCCAGGCTATAGTGCCTAATGAAGGTGTGCACTGAGCTCAATGTAGCTACGGCACAAATGGCCGAGGTGGAGACGTTGCGCAGCGCTGCAAAGGAGGTAGCCACCCCCCTAGTCGAGTGGCCCCGGACCATGCTCGGAAGAGGCTTCTGTTTGTTGCTGTAGCAAAAGGAAATGCACTGGACAAGCCAGCGAGAAAGGGTCTGCTTTGAGACTGGTTGGCCCAACATCCTCTCAGCGAAGGATACAAACAGCTGCTCAGACGTACAAAGCTGTTTAGTCCTGTTCAAGTAGTACCTTAAGGAGCGGTGAACATCCAGGGCATGAAGCAATGCCTCTCCTCTGTTAGTGTACTTGGGAAAGTTCACAGGCAGATCGATGTCCTGATTAACAGTAAGGGCAGAGACCACCTTAGGCAGGAATTTAGGATTCGTCCTCAAAGACACTCTGTCCTGCTGGAAAATTAAATAAGGTTCCTTACACATGACAGCATGCAGCTCGGAAATTCTCCTTACTGACGTGACAGCAACTAAAAATAATGTTTTCCACGACAGAAAACACAGCTCGTAATCTGCGGCAGGTTCAAAACCGGGTAGAGTGAACTGTTCCAGGACAAAGAGTAGGTCCCAAGGAGGGACGGGAGCCCTGATGGGTGGACTAAGGTGTAACACCCCCCTCAAAGTCCCGAGAGGCATCGAGTTGTGCCACTGTGCGCTGACCTATCGGGAAGTGGTAGGCCGAAATCGCACAGAGGTGAACTTTCCTAGAGTAGGCGAGACCAGAGTGGAAGAGAGAAAGCAGGTATTCCAGAACTGATTTCTCTGGGCATTCTAAAGGGGAGAGGCCGCAAGCCTGAGACCACGTGCAAAATCGGCGCCATTTCATGGCATACATTGATGCATTGCCGGCTTTCTGGCAGCGGAGAGAACTTTCGCCACCTCTTGCGAGACCCCATGTCGCATAATGGCTATGTCTCGAGGAACCAGGCATGCAGGTTCAGTGAGCGTAAGTCCGGGTGCACTAGTGAACCCTCCTCTTGAGACAGTAGATGGGAGCTGAAAGGCAATGGGACCGGAGGTCCCCGGGACAACTGCGTCAGCATGGGAAACCAGAGCTGCCTGGGCCAGAAAGGCGCTACCAGGATCATTGTTGCGTGCTCCCTGCGTAGTTTGAGAAGAACTCTCTGGATCAAAGGGAAGGGAGGGAAAGCGTAGAGGAATCTATCCGCCCAGGAGAGGTACAACGCATCTCGCCAGAAAACACCAGGCCCTGGACCTAGCGAGCAAAAATTGGGCAGTTTTGCGTTGGATAGGGAAGCGAATAAGTCCAACTCTGGAGTGCCCCATCGAAGAAACAGATCCTCTGCTACTTCCTGAATGAGTTCCCATTCGTGGACTCTGGCCTGGGAACGACTCAGGCCGTCTGCGATGGTGTTGTCCACACCGGGAACATGAACTGCAATCAGGCTTGCGCCGTGTCGGATTACCCAATCCCACACTCTCATAGCTTCCCTGCAAAGGGGGTAAGAGTGTGCGCCTCCTTGTTTGTTGAGGTAATACATCACCGCCGTATTGTCCGTCTGAAGCAGGAGAGTACTTGACGGGATTTCTGACTGAAAAGCCTGCAGTGCATAAAGGACCGCCCACATCTCCAGAATGTTGATGTGGAGGTGAGCTTCTTGAGGGGTCCACGTTCCTTGGGACCTCACCCTGTTCAGGTGTGCTCCCCACCCCAGCCCCGAGACATCTGTGGAGAGGATTACCTCCGGGGACGGTGCTGTGAACGGAACACCCGCAGAGTGTGTCCCCGAGTCTAGCCACCATTGCCAGTCCCGGATCACTGCATTCGTGATTCTGACCGGCTGCTGCATGTGGTCTTGCCTTTGGTCCCACTGCACTTTGAGCATCCACCGAGTTACCCGCATGTGGAGCCTTGCCATAGGGACGGTTGGAATGGCCGCAGCCATGTGTCCGACCAGGCGAAGGACCAGCCTGGCGGGGACAGTCCTCTTCGCTGAGAGATCCCTGATGAGGGATCTGATACGTTCCGCTCTTTCCTCGGGAATAAAGGCTTTCCCTTGGACGGTGTCCAGAACTGCGCCTATAAACTGCCGCGTCTGGGACGGTACCAGGAGAGACTTCTCATAGTTGATAAGAATGCCCAAAGACTGGAAGAGGGCTTGGGTGTTCTGGATAGCCAACAGCAGCGCCTCTCTGGAGGCAGCCATGAGAAGCCAGTTGTCCAGGCACAGGAACACGTAGTGGCCCTGTCTCCTTAGAGACGCTGCCACGACTGCCATCCACTTGGTAAAGACCCTGGGGGCCGATGACAGTCAGAAAGGAAGAGCCCGGAACTCAAAGTGGTGGCCAAGAAACTCGAAGAGCAGGAACCTCCTGTGCGCTCGAGCTACGGGGATGTGCAGGTAGGCATCCTGCATGTCCAGGGATGCTAGGAAGGCGTCCTTTCTCAGCATGGGAATGAGTCTTTAGAGGGTCACCATGCGAAAACGTTTGTAGGCGACTGACATGTTGAGGTCGCTGAGGTCCAATATTGGACAGAGGTCCCCTGTTTTCTTTGGAACCAGAAAGAAGTGGGAATAGTAACCGGATCCTTTCTGGTTCTCTGGGACGTACTCCACTGCTCCCTTTTCGAGGAGCGCGAGTACTTCTTGCCTGATGAGCGAACTGTGCTGACCCAAGTAACAGGAGAGCAGAGGAGGCCTTGTGGGTGGCTTGTCCACGAATTCTATAGAGAGTCCTTGTTTGACCAATTGAAGAACCCACCTGTCGGTGGTTACAGACTGCCACCCTGGCAGGTGGTCACCAATATGACCCCCAACCTTGGTGTCCCGTTGATCCTGAGGGCCGGGAAGGAGTCATGCTGTGGCGGCTGAGGGTCCTGCAGGCTGGGCCGACTTGGCAGGGTGTTGGCCTCGGCCTGCGGACAACTTCCCCTGGGCTCTGCGGGAGAAGGAGCCCCTCTGTTGCAGACCAGTGCGGGACTGCTGTCTCTGCATCCGGCCTCGAAAATGGCTCTTGTTCCTGCGAAAGGAACTGAGCTTGGGTCTGTACATGGCTTGGACAGACCACACCGCCTTCCCGGCCTCTTGAAGTTTGGTGAGAACCTTCTCCGAGGACCCACCAAAAAGAACTTCTCCATGGAACGAGGCGTCCAGAATGTTCTTCTGGACGTCCGGGGTAAATCCGGAGACACGGAGCCGGGAGTGTCTCCGGAGGCATACGCCTGAGCCTGCGCTCTGGCCGAGAAGTCCGCGGAATCGTATGCGGCTCGCAGCACCTGGGTTCCCACGTCCGAACCCCTTCTCCCCACCTTCTGGCATCTTTTCTGCCAGATCCAGTCCCTGCTCCCACAAGGCATTCTGAAACTGGACCATGTGGGTTAGATAGTTGAGGGACCTAATGGCGCAGGTAGCAGATGCATACGTGTGCCTGCCCATAGCGTCCAGTTGCTTGGACTCTGGGTCCGGTGGCAGGGTGCTCAAATGTTGCGGCCTCTGGGACCGGTCAGAGGCTGTAATAACCAGAGAATCGGCCAGAGGATGTGATGCCAAGTACTGGTCCTCCCTAGGGGCCTTGTACAGGCGGTCAGCCTTCTTCGGCATCGCAGGGAGCGAGTGTGGACGTTTCCACGCTGCCTTGGTGACGTCCACGAAGGTGTCCACCAAGGGTGACACCACCACAGGCTTTGGATCATTTTGCCTAAGAAACCGGGCAAGGCGTAGCCTCTCGGGGTCAAGTTCCTCTGCATCCCAGCCCATGTTCTCCTGGATATGCTTCATAATCTCTGAGAACGATGGGTCATCCCGAGGAGATCTTGGGAGCTCATGTGGGTCCGGAGAGGGGACGCTGATGGGAGAAGGGGATCTGGATCCGTCTGAGAAGTCCGATCCCGTGTCCTCCGTCGAAGGCGAATGGCGGCGTCTTCTGGGTCTCTTGGGGCTGGGTGACCCTGAAGAAGATCTAGACGGAGGTCTCCTCTTGTCTGGTCTGCTCCTAGGAGGTTCCTCAGGCTCCGGGGGGAAGGTACTCAGCATGCTGCCCCGGATGGGGTAGGGGGCGCTGGGGCCAGTGGAGTCACGGGTGGAGGAGGACGAAGAAGAGGAGGAGGTGTGGGAACCACATCCTTCTTTATGGTATCCCACCAATAGGTGAATAGCTCCTTAACCTACTGAGGCCCGACGACGGACCGGGAGCTGGTGGTCGGTCGTCTGGTTCCGGCGTCAGCTCCCCAGGAATCTCTGGTTCTGGAGAGGGCTCCCTGTGGGGTGCAACAGGACCGGGTTCGCCCGTCTGGTCCTCGGGCTGGGTCAGCTCCTCCTCCGAAAGCACCTCCTGGCCGACGTCTGTAGGTGGCTTAGGTGTTCTCCTCTCTACAGGAACGGGTGTTGGTCCCCTGGCCGGCATCCGGGGTGGAGAAGGTCTGACCGGCGACGGGCGTCTGGCAGTCGTCTGGTCTCGGGACCGGTGGTGTTTAGCCGACGTCGGATCCGACGTCCTTTTGAGTGAAGTCAGCTCCTTGGTTTTCCGCTGGGGTGGAGGGGGCAAGGAGACCGACCGGGCGTCGGGGTCTGGGTGACGGGAGCCGGACTTGTGGTGGTGATGGCGGTCCCCTGACCTTGGCGAGACCTTGGAGGCAGAAGAAGGAGGCCTGGAGGTCTTGGCCGGAGGTAGAGAAGAACCCGAAGAAGACTTCACCGCAGCCGGAGAAGGCTGAGAGCGGGCCCGGGAAGGGGAGCGGTCGGACCGGGAGCCGGAGCTACGGGAGCTGGAAGCTCCAGAAGGGGATTTTCATCTCACCCTCTCCCTGTGCTTGTCGAGGTGTCGCCTGTTCTCTCAGACGATTCCCCCTTGGAGGCAGAATCCATGGCCTTGACTTTTTCTTCGAAAAGGTACGCCTCAAGGGCCTTCTGGCGATGGATATGGGTCCGACTATTGAATCCCTGACAGAAGGTACAGGCCCGGGTGTCGTGGTCTGGGCCTAGGCACTGCACACAGGCCAAATGCGGGTCTTTAAAAGGGATTTGCTTCCCACAGGCGCACGTCGATGGATGGCCTTCCGCAGAGGTTGGAGAGGACATTAGATAGACTTCGTGAAAAGGAAGTTTTCCAAGTTGGAAAGATCTTTTCCAGGCGTCGCGCACTAGAAACAGACCGAAGGGTCGAGACATGCATGTCGACGGCAGGAAAGAACAGGGGATTCTGGCGGGACCGCCTCCTTATGTACTACACCTGACGTCGGGGGCGGGACCGACGTCGGAGGCGGTCCCCGCTGAAGAATGCTAGCTAGAAGATTTCCGTGGGGTCCAGACGCCTGCCGGCTTCAATCCTAATGGTGTTACCTGCTGCAAGAGCTGTTTCTCGAAGTAAGATCCTCCCTCCTACCGGTTCCTCTGGAGACCCCAGAAGCTGTGTGAGGCAGCATCGCGGCTGAAGCCACTACTCCTTTTTTGGGCAGGCGGGGGGGGAGGGGGCTTGGCAGCTAGAGGGGCCCGGTGTTTATTGGCCCGCTTCCCCTGAGGTTTCGCTTTTTTTGCCAATTCCATCTGCAAAAGGGATGCTACGCCCGAGGGGGTTTGTACATGGGAGTCCACAGACTTCAGTGCAATTCCTTCTCCTGCAGGTCGGTGATAATGTCCTTCACATCACCACCGAACCCCGGAAGGGCGGGTTCTGGATAGCAGACTGCATTTCCAGGACCAACCATGACACACAGAGCCAGGCATATCGCCGTAAACCCACGGTGAAAGCCGAGCTCCTACCAGCAGCGTCCACTGCATCATATGTGGCACAAAGACTGTACTGACTGGCCAAACGTGCAGAGCGGACAAGACTAGCCACATCCTGTTTCACCTGCGAATCAGGAAGGGAGTACAACTTGGATTCCACCTCGCTAAGAATCATTTTCTGGTAATCCCCCATATGACCGACATAACTCAAGGACCTAATACCCAGAGTGGAAGAAGCAAAGAGCTTCTTGCCATACTGATCCAGAAGACTGTATTCTTTGTCAGGTGGAGACGAGCTCAAATGCTTTGGATTATCTGACTGACCGTGAGCTGTGCTGATCACGACCAAGTCAGCTCGAGAGTGAGAATTAAGTGAGTCAACACTCTCGGGGGAATGATATAGCCTGTCCAACTTCCGGGGAAGAGGGGCCATTACTGACGGTTGTTTCCAAATAGTGGAGACAAGAGTGGTATGAGGCTCAATTCAGGCTGGCACCAAGGTCGGAGTAGTTTCTGGCAGATCCAGATGCGCAAGCTTCATACGCTGTGGATCCGGCTCCAAGGAGCGCCACTGATGAACCTCCTCGATTTTGCGCAGCAACTCCGTGAAAGAAGGATCCTCTGGAGGCAACTTGGTCGGAGACTTAGGCCTGGGGTTTACCCGGAGAGCGAGGTTCGTCGTCCAGATCGGAGCAACTATCCGAGTCGTCCGTGGAAGAAAAAGAGGAAGAGGAACACTCCCCCTCCTAGTGCGGGGGAGGAACGGACCCCTTGGGAAGCCCCGGAAGCTCCTGCCCCGTCTGGTCAGAAACCAGAGGACTCGCCCTGGTATCCGGAGGTGAGGGAGTCCAGCGTCTCCTGCTTACAGGAGACTGCGTTGGCACCATCGCCGTGACACTTCTCTCCACCTCTGGTGATCAGAGCCTTGGCCTCAGCCCACCAGGAGGCCAGAGTCATCTTCAAATCCACCGGAGGCTGAGGGGGCGATGGAGGAGGAGAAGTATATGGACCCACAAGTGTACCCGGATGGTGCGTATCCGTAACCTGACAGCAAGTAGCGAGGCACCGTGTACTGCAGCCTCGGATAGGCAGGCGTCAGGTTCTGGGGCAGGAGGACTGGTGGGCCCACCATTGGGAGAGGGATGTTTCCCGACGTAGGAAAATCCAGCGTCAGGGTAACAGACGTCGGCTCATTCGGCCCAGTGGGAGGGGCGTCCTGACGGAGGCGCAGCATGATCCTCAGCATCGTCTGGGGAAGGAGAGGAAAAATCCCCGGGGTCAGGCTGAGGAGACCCAGGGTCTCCGGAGGGCAGCGAAAGCTGCAGGGAGCCGTGAATGGCAGACAAGAGGAGGTCGGGCATCTGCTCAGCCGCCACATGGGCGTCTGGCACCCCGAAGTCAGACTTATCGGCAGAGTCTGGGCAGATGTCGGAACAGTCGACGTCAGACTTAGCGGACCCGTCGCCCGAGGCAGACCATGAAGGAGGACCAGCCTGGTTGGACGGAACAGAGTCCGTGCGCTGCCCCGAAGGGTTGAGCGACTTAGAGGCAGTCTCCGGGCGGGCGTCAGAAGAGCCGACGTACAGCTTACCGGAGTGACTCGGACCAATAGGCTGCACAGTGGCAGCCTTACCGGAAGTGGTGGCTTCCAATAGCCTGGAGGCACCTGAAATGCTCGAGCGTGAGCCAGACGGGCAGGCCGACCCCACCTTGGAAGCCTCCAAGATGGCAGTCGTGGAGAGGTTCCCGGGGGTGATGTTACCAATAGCACGGCGACTCCAGCTGAACTTGCGGTGGATGAGGAGCCCCGGTCCCAGTGCTCCTCCTTAACCTTCTTACGATGGCCTTCGGGGAAGTGGAAGCCTGCCAGAGCTTTTTCAACTCCTTCTCCATGGAGGCCATTCTCTTCTCAAGAAAGTGGGCTTCCAGGGACTGTTGCCTCAGTCTGCGGGTGGCAGCGCTGAATTTGAGGCAGTGCTGGCACTTCTCCACCTGATGATCCGGGCCCAGACAGAAGAGGCACTGGGTTTGGGCGTCCTTGTGCCGGAGTTGGACGCCACATGACTCGCACTTGTTCTTGTGCTCAGAGGATATAAGGGACAACATACAACACTGAAAATCAAACAAATTCGTCGAAAGAATTGAGAAATGAGATGCAGAAACTACCAACAGAGCTGACGAGCACTGAACTTTAACGCAAGATGCTGACATGAGCCAACAGCGAGAAAGAACTGGAAGGTGGGTGTGGGGGACCACCCCTTTATATTGATGTCGGTCACCTGACGTAGGGCCGTCTCCCGCCAGAGACGGCTAGCTAGAACTTTTTCCATCGGGTCCTGACACCTGCCGGCATCAGTCCTGTATGCAATTATCTATTGCAAGAGCACTATCGAAGTAAGATCGAAGGTTTCGGTTGCAAGGGTGTCGGTTTCGACCTAGGAGGCGAAAGCCAGGAAATGGCCAGGGTAAGATGCAGAGCCACTTTACGCCCGGACAAAAATCAGATGTTGCCACATAAGGTCTTCATTACGCCAATGGGAGTTTCAGTTGGAGTCTCTCCTCATCCGAGGAGGAGGAGGACAAGGACGACCAGTAGCATCACCTATTTTTAGAGCGCTTGTGGCTCTTTCACAGCTGGTCGGGCGAGGGGGTTCTAGACCTCGACCGAGAATGGGCAGGCTGACTCGGTCGCTCAGGAAACACCAGAGGGATCAGTGAAACTCTAGGGTATGGAACTGGGACCTCAATGGGGACACCAGCAGGCTGGGTCTCATCAACAGGGAACATAATGACCAGAGTCCCCTCCAAGAAATAGTCTGCCACGGCCGGCGACAGCGGACTGACTGGACAGAGAATGATCTCTACCTCAACGGCCATCTCCTCTGTTGTCTGGCCAGATGGTAGATCCTTGAAGCCTGCAGCCAAGAAGCGATCTCAACCGAGACTACATGCTTCTGGGATGGGTCTACTACGAAAGATCGACTAGTAAAAGGTTAGAAAAACTACTCAATTGACCGACGCGGAAATACCGATGCGCTCACAAGATCGCCAAAATAAATATCAAGAAACGAATGACCAACAGCTTTATTATGTATATCAATTAGGTGATCTAGAGCTCTGCTTCCATCATGATCATGGCAATCTTAGGATTTACCGACTCTTGTAAGGTTCATGGTCAGCCCCATGGAGAAATTGCTTGAATCATTCCTCTAAGAAATCCTATCCTGGCATAAGGGCAAACTCATGAACACAGTCTGACCTCACAGATCGCTACCGAAAAAAACTGATCTCAAGATGAAGCCATGTGCCGTAGTGCTAAAATTTCTGAATTTCAGAACAAAACACAAAGTACTGACTTTGGCATTCCGGGGAAGAAAAAAAAAAAAAAAAAACAGGTTACTCACCTGTAACAGTAGTTCTAGGAGTGGTATATGTTGTTCATCCACACTGTCTGGCATTGTCCCTTTTCCCCTTTAAATCTTGCCGGAAGTCTTCAAGCTGGCTCCTCCCACCCACCCGGGTGGTAAATATCTCGGCTCCCCACTATGACGCCAGATCTAGTCTGCTGGAAGCCAGGTTGTGCGCCTTAAGCCGGGGAGGTCGGGTGGGTGTGTGTGGATGAACAACATATACCACTCCTAGAACTACTGTTACAGGTGAGTAACATGTTTTTCTAGGAGCATGGATATGTTGTTCATCCACACTGTCTGGCAGACTCCAAGCAGTTCTCCGGGAGGAGGGAGGCAAGGCGCACACCCCCTACTTAGGAAATAGAGATCGGAGAACCGAGGCCCCAAAACCAGCATCACGTCATGACTCAAGGTTGATGTGGTAATGGGTAATGAAGGTGTTTGCTGACTTCCAGGTAGCAGCTCGACAGATTTCCTGGCTAGGGATGTCCCTGGAAGCAGCCACCGAAGCAGCAGTATGGCGGGTAGAATGAGCCCTTATCCCTTTGGGAGGCTCCTTACCCGCCAGTTCATAACACAGACTGATGCATGATGTAATCCACCTTACAATGGTCCGTTTGGCTGCAGATCTGCCAGAAGCGGCTTCAGCATAGGTGACAAACAGCTGGCGAATCTCTCCCCGAATTTCCGCTGTCCTTTCCTTATAGTAGGAGAGAGCATGCCTGAAGTCCAGAGTATGGAGCCTGCACTCGGCATCCGAGGTGTAGTTAGGGTAATATACTGGCAGAGTCAACACCTGGTTGACGTGAAACTCTGACACCACCTTCGGAAGGAATTTCAGGTGGGGGCGCAGGACAACTTTGTCCCTGTGAAAGGCCAGATAAGGGGAGTCCACTAAAAGCGCCTGGAGCTCCCTTGTCCTTCTGGCTGACGTGATAGCCACCAGGAACGCAGTCTTCCACGATAAGTGAGAGAGCTCACACTTGTGCATGGGTTCGAATAGCTTGCCCATAAGCTTTGCCAAAACCAGCAAGAGATCCCACGGAGGTGGAGGTTCACACACCGGAGGGGATATGTGATCCAGGCCCTTGAAAAAACGCCCGATCACAGTATCCTGAGCCAACGTCGGCGGACGGGCCCGCGCCCGGTAAGCAGAGATGGCTGTCAGGTGCACCCTAAGGGTCGATGACCAAAGACCCCCTTTGGAGAGGGACCAAAGGTAGTCTAGAATGTTAGCCACAGAGCAGGATAAGGGGTCCAGGCTCTTTCCCTGACACCAAATGGAAAATCTTTTCCATTTGAAGGCTGTGGAGAAATTTCTTTTATATATCTTTCTTTTATACATACATATAAAGTAAAGTGTGTTACAGTATATTATAATGTAGAAGCTGCTAGTGTAGTTGAATATAGCCAGGTCTGAGTAAAAGCTAAGGGTCATTATAGGTTCATAAGAATCACAAAGCAAGCAGAAAGCAATAGCTCGTGCTGGCTGAAACCAATTCCTTAGGTTATGAAAAATAGTAAGCTAGATAAAACTGAGCAGAACTGGTTGTACCAGCCTAAATAGCAGGCTTGGACGAAGTATAAAGATAAGAACATGTAGTGGCATTGAAGACAAGCTGTACGTTGTTATGGTACGAGTAAAACTCATTGTTTCTCTTAGGTCAGCTTGACCCAGGCATATGTATCAAGCAGTAACGGGAAAGAAATGAAATAAGCCAGTGGAAAAGTACCTAATGCTTCAATGTGTTTTTTCTGTTACATTGCTGAAAACTATGATTGGCTTATACTGAAATGTTGGTGTTTTTCCAAGATAAGAAGTGCTATAAAATACTGCGTAAAACTTTGTTCAGGGAGCTCTCTCCTTTAGCTGAGGCTCCCACATATATGTGTGCAGACAATAAACTGAGTTTATTGGAATAACCATTGGGTGTGGTTATTGAGTACATAGAAATTAAGGTAAAGTATAGACAGTAAAGAGAATCTGCGACCACAAGGCATAACATTTCCTGGTCGATTCTTTTCGAGATGCTTCCACCACGGTGTAGACATCTTCAGAAAAACCCAAAGCCTGAAACTCTAGGAACCAGGAACCAGGCTGTGAGGTGCAGGGATCAAAGGTCCAAGTGGAAGACCTTCCCCTGGTTCAACGATATCAGGTCCGGGCGTGTACAAAGCCGCTCCGGAGCCCTGCAGCTGAGGCTGAGGAGATCTGGATACCAGAACTGGCGTGGCCAATCTGGGGCTACCAGGATCACCTTCACCTTGTCCCTCCTCACCTTGAGTAACACCCTGTGGATCAAGGGAAATGGAGGGAAGGCGTAGAGGCCTGGGATCCACGGCCTCAAGTAGGCATTCCCCTGCAGCGAACCGTGTTGAGCAGGGTGGGCATGGTACGGCCTCAGCTTGGTATTCTCCCTTGAGGCAAAAAGGTCCACCAACGGTTTGCCCCAACAGGAGAACAGATCGTAAGCTACCTCTGGATAGAGAGACCACTCGTGGGATGTCTGGCCTATGCGACAGAGCATCCGCCAGTTGGTTCGCAACTCCTGCCACATGGATGGCAAGGAGATCTGCCTCCAGCCAGCTGACGAAGGTCCTGCTCTGGAGCGCCTCCTTGTATAGCAGACGGAAGTGCGTGCCGCCCTGTTTGTTGAGGTAGTACATGGTCGTGGTATTGTCCATCTGGACTTGAACCACTTGACCCCGGAGCTGAGGAGCAAAAGCTGACAGGGCCAGTCTGACTGCTCTGAGCTCCAGCAGGTTGATGTGGCATCGGGACTCCTCGGGGGTCCAGATCCCGTGAGCTCTGTTGTCCCCCATGTGGGCTCCCCAGCCCATGAGAGAGGCGTCGGCCATAAGGACGACTGTCGGCTCGGGGCCGACAAACGGGACACCTTCCTGCAAGTGACTCGCGACGGTCCACCACTGGAGAGCGTCCCACATCCTCTGGGTGACCGTGACCAGCTGGTCGAAGAGACCCTGACGCTGAGACCACTGGACGGCCAGCTCCCATTAAAGGGGACTTATGTGCAGTCTGGCACAGCAGAACACAGAGGTGCACGCTGCCATGTAACCCAGGAGGCGCAGGAAGTCCCGGGCAGGGCGCAAGTGCCCAACCAGAAATGATTGGGCAAAGAAGGAAAGAACCTCCGCCCTGTCCGCCAGGAGCCGAGCTCTGGCTTGACAAGAGTCGAGCTCTGCCTCGATGAAGCCCATCACCTGAGAAGGCACGAGTTCTGACTTGGCCTCGTTGATTAGAAGGCCCAGATGGGAGCAGGTTCGGAGGGTCAGGTCCCTGGACCACTACACTTCCTGAAGGGAGGAACCAGTCAGGAGCCAGTCGTCAAGATAGGGGTAAATGAGAACCCCTTGACGCCACAGACGGGCTGCCACCACTGCGATGCATTTGGTGAAGACCTTTGGGGCCCATGACAGGCCGAACGGCATGGCTCTGAACTCGTACAGGGTCCCCACGACCCTGAAGCGGAGGAACCGCTGATGGGACGGACAGATTGGGATGTAGCAGAATGTGTCCTGAAGATCCAGTGTACAGAACCACATGTTACGCTCCAGAGATGGTATGATCTGGTTCAGAGTTACCATCCGGAAGGTGCGAGACCCGAGATATCGATTCAGGTCGTGGAGATCTAGGATGCAACGCCAACCCCCCGGCCGCTTGGGCACCAAAAAATACCTGGAGACGAAGCCAGGGTCTAAAGGAGGATCCGTCACTGGAGCCACCGCCTCCTTGAGGAGGAGCTGAGTGATGTCGTCCCGGAGGGCCGAATGAGTGCCAACTGAGATCCTTTCCTCCTGTGGGGCACGGGCTCGGCTTGGGGGGTACTGCTAGAACACCAGGGGTAGACCCTGCCCGACCACTTCCAGAACCCACCTGTCCGAAGTGATACCAGACCAGGCAGAAAGAAAGTGGCGGAGCCGGCCCCCCACAGGAGGACCCAGAACTGGCAAGACGGGTGCAGGGGAGGCCACCCCCAACCCATCACTGTGTAGGCTTGGAGGAGGAGGAGGCACCTGGAACAGCACCTCGGCCTTCTCTGCGGGGCTGTTGAGGACCTTGCTTGGGTCTAGGGTGCCAAGCTTGAGCCTGCTGCTGTTGCTGACCTCCCTGGAAGGAGGGCTGTCTGACCGCAGGGGAAGAATGCCGAAAGGACTTCTTGCGCTTCTGCTGGTTCTTGCCTGAAAGAACCTTTAGCAGAGGTGGCATCTAAGGTGGCATTTAGACTGCTCAATGGTACCAAGGAAGGGCACGTCAGCTAGCGTGTGCTGGGTATCCGCCGGAAAGGAGGATAACCTTAGCCAAGCCCTGCGGCAAGAGGCGAACACGGCAGCTAGTGAACGGGCACAGGAATCACCAATGTCCACAGCCATCTGGAGCTGCTGTTTAGCAACTGCCCGGCCCTGGTCCCGGACCTGCTTGACCGTGGTCTGCATGTCTGCTGGGAGATGACGGAGAACTTCATCAAGCGACCCCAAAAGGGCGTGAGAGAAGTGTGCCATGATCACTGCTGAGCTACCCTGACGAAGGCCTACGGATGATGCCACGTACACCTTCCAGGCCGAGTGGTCCATAAGTTTGGACTCCTTGTCTGGAGGGCGGTCAGTATCCGTAGAGCTGCCCATTCGCCTAAACACTGAGGCAGTCACCAGGCTTTTCGCCGAGGGGAGCTCAGTGAAGCCTGCCAAGGACCCCATGGGCACCGCGTACTTGTGGGCAGAGGGAGCCGGGCAAGAGGCTGGACACTGCCAAAGTTCCAGAGACGGGCCAACTATGGCTTCGGCCACTGGGAAGTCCTCCATCGGGGTATCCCCCCTCTTGAGACTATCCGAGAGAGGATATTCTGCTTTCTTCTGAATGGGCTGCAGAGGCATACCTGTGGACTCTGAAATGAGTCGAAGGATGCCCTGGAAGGAAGAAGGCTCTTCCTCCATGCCTGACACCGACAGCTCATCATGAGAGTCAAGCTGGTAGTATCCAAATCTGAGGAGTCCGGATACAAAGGTCTCCCCCCTAGATCCCCTTCGATGCACCTAGGGCGATCAGGAGTGACCGCGATGGACAGCCTGTGGGGCAGGCCCGAATCCGGTCGGTCCTCCTTAGAGGGAACCCCTCCCTGAGGTTGTTTTGGTGGTGGTTCCACCAAAATAGGTGGGGAGCCTGTAACAGGCCGAGCCGAAATGTGCACCGGACCCACCGGAGGGAGAACCGGAGTCCTGGCACCGAGGGAGTCTGTGTAAGCCGAAGAGGCTGAGGCCAAGTAATGGTCGGTACTGTCGGGGCAGCCAGCTTTTGACCTGTTAAAAGAAGTTGCTGCCACATAAGGTCCTCATAACGTCGACGGAGCTTCCATCTAAGTCTCTCCTCGTCCGAGGAGGATGAGGAATGGTGGCGGCACCTCTTTCGGGAGTGTTTGTGGCCCTTTTTCGGTCTACTGACCGACGGGGTCCTACTCCTCAATCGAGACCTACAGCATCGGCTCCGTCAGTCGGGAGAAGCCGGGTTCGGTGAGAACCGGGCTTCCAGCTCTTGTCCTTCGATCGGGATGCCCAAAGGACGGGTCTCGTCGGGGAAGTAGAGAATAGGCATCCTCTCCAGAGTGTCGTCTACAGGCGTCAGCGACAACGGCTCGATAGGGTCGAGAGACATCTCGGCCGGTTTAGCCGTGTCCTCGGCTTCGGTGCCCTGGCCTGAGGGAAGGTCAGAAAAGCCGGCAGCCGAGGAGGCAATCTTGACCGTGGTCGAGACCCCTTGCTCCTGAGAGTTGGACCGCTCTCGGTCCCAGGAGTATCCTCTTCGGGTAGAAGAAGATGGTTTAGGATCCTTATCCTTCTTGTTGGATTGGGAAGAGTGCGAGCCTGAGGGCGCCTCACCCTTAGTAGGGAGAGACTGACAACTCCCGGAAGGATCCCGTGAAGGCAGAGCCCAAGTTGAGCGGCACGAAGAAGCTTCGGTTGGCCGAAGCTTGGGCAGCTTCTTCCTCGAAGGCCGCCGTCTGCTCGAGCTGCTTGGCGGATGTCGCAACAGAGGAAACCGCCCACCTGGCCTCCTTCGATTTCACCCGTGGATTGTGAAGCTCCGGTCTCCCCAGCTTAAGGCGCGCCTTACGGTCTTCCAGAACAGTGGGATGGAAGGCCGAACAGATGGTGCACGCCGAGGTATCATGCATGGCGCCGAGACAGTATATGCACGAGAGGTGGGGATTGGTGCGCGACATTTTTTGTCCACAAGGACACCAGCGAAACCCGTGGGACGACTTGTCCTCCACATCTGAAGCGTTCGGATCTGAATCGTACACTCTTACGAGTTTTAAGGCGACTAAGTGCGGCGAAAACCGTTGATTTGATTCCAGGGCCTCTATTGCTGCAAGGTAGCACGAGGGAACCTGCATTTTCCAGCGGAAAGAAAGATCTGGCGTCATGGGGTGGAGCCGAAGTATTTACCATCCGGGTGGGTGGGAGGAGCCAGCTTGAAGACTTCTGGCAAGACGTAAAGGGGAAAGGGACAATGCCAGACAGTGTGGATGAACAACATATCCACGTTCCTAGAAAAATAATTTTTGGCCCTGGCCTCTAAAGAAATAACACTGAATCTGTTGGCTCCCACACAGTTTAAAATATTACTACCCCAAGAAAACTTAATTCTTCAGAATGCTGACCGAAGCTAGGCCAACTCTGCCCAACAATCCAATCAAAGAAGGGGAGAAGGGAAGAAACACCACCCCGCAGAGAGACGGCACTCAGCCACAATGCTACTTTCCAGTTGGCGATGTGCAGTAAAAGGTAATTGCACCCCCCCCCCCGAGTTGTGCATTTTCATTACTTCACCGTTTGTGCAATACAGTTTCCAAGTGCATTACTAGATCCATTCGTGCTGCTCCCGGGGGAGCTGCGGTCATTTGCCTTTCGTTATTTATTTCGGTGATCAATTCAGTGTCGACCTTGTAGTGGTCGATCATTTGTACTGCTCCATCCTGGCACAGAGACCTCTCTCGGTCCCAAGAGTGCCTTCACCAAGACGAAGACGTGTTTGGCTCCTTGTCTCGCTTACGAGATCTGGAGGAGTGCAAGCCCGCAGGCACCTCTCCCTGAGTGGGGGGAAAATGGCACAACTCCTTAAAGGAACTTGTAACGGTAGAACCCAGGTTGAGTGGAACGAAAAGCTTCGACTGTCCGAAGCGCGAGAGACAACTTCTTCGAATGCCTTAATGCATTCCAGCTGCTTGGCAGAACCTGCCGCCATGGAAACCGCCCACCTAGCCTCCTTCGTCTTAACAGAGGATTCCTTTTCTCTGGTCTCCCCAACTTTAAACATGCCAGGCAGTCGTCCAGGACGTTGGGATGGAAGGCCAACCAATAGCTGCAGGACGAAGTGTCATGGCAGACACCTAGGCAGTAGACACACAAGAGATGGGGATCGGTGCGGGACATCTTCTGGCCACAAGGACACCGGCAAAATCATTCAGAAGATTTCTCTTCCATGATCGAGGATGCAAAAGCGCCACCGCTAACTCGGATGAGTTTTCATTTTGGTAAAATGGAAGTCTTGAAAACCAGGGCCTACGAAATGCGAGAGCACGAGGGAGGCAACCTGCATCTTCCAGCAGAAAGAAAGATCTGGTGTCATGGGGTGGAGTCGATGTATATACCACCCAGGTGGGTGGGAGGAGCCAGCTTGAAGATTTCCAGCAACATTTAAAAGAGAAAGGGACATCCCACACAGTGTGGATGAACATATCCACGATAATAGAAAGTCTATCAGAGGAGGATCCACTGTGCATACGGTCTCCATTTTACAGAGGAAGAGTGCCAGACGATGGTGCTCGGGTGTCCGGTTCCTCCGTCTCCCATCCCATGAGGGACTGGATGCGTCATCACATCCAAGAAAGTGGAAAATCCACAGATGTTCTAGGGGTCTTATTTCGCTCCTCCAGGTCTGAAGGCAGATGAGTCTTCAGACTCATCCGAGGATGAAGAGAAGGAATGCCTACCTGACTCATCTGGGTCTGAGGCTGGTGTCAGAGTCAGGGTACTTACGCCGGTGTGGGTCATCCCTGGGAGACCAGGGAAGGGAGGAAGCAGGCTCCGACCAGGATTGGAGAAGGCTGCCAAGAAGAGTGACATCCTCGTACACATATTCAGTCTCTGTGGGGACTTTCACCTTGAAGAATTTCGAGCAAGCTGCAAACAAAGCCTGGAAATCTATAGGTGGGTTCCGTGGCTAAGCGGGAAGAGGCGATGTTGGGTTGTTAGGAGCAGAGGGCCCCAACGTCTGTCCCTGAGGCGTTAGAAAAACTGGTGTCTGTCCTTGTGGAGGCTGGTTACCTGTTGTCGGCCCTTGAGGCGAAGAGTTAACAAGCGCCTGTCTGGAAAGAGTCTACACGCCATGCATCGGTCCTTCTGATATTTGCTGCAGAGTGGCCAAAGAGTCGGCTGGCATTGGAAGAGGTTAGAGTAACGATGGCTGAAGTATCGCCGGGATTAATGTTAGAGAGGAGGGCGTCAACCGCAAAGGCGTAGGCTGACGCCAGTCTGGTGAGATACCAGCCTGTCGAGGGAAGCAAGATACCAAGCGAGGTGGAAGAGTCACTCTAGCGGGGAAGGTGAGCACATGCCTCTGGCATCACTTGGAGGCATTGGTCCCAGAACTCAGGGTAGACTTGGATGACGCCAGTACCGGCGAGCGACTGGCCAAGACCCATCACTCAAAGAGGACTGGGACAAACCACATGACTAAGAAACAACTGGGTGTAAGGGCCTGAGCATTGGGGCCAAGAGGCAGGGGAAGAAGTTGCAGGCACTGAACAATGGCACAAGATAGTGATGAAGGCATGACAGTTTGACGCTAGAAGCCCAGAAAGAGCAGTCGGTGGAGGAGGGGGCCCAAAATCCAACAGGAGAAAGACCCGGATTTGGTCGACGACCTATAAAGACAGAGCGGGAAGCTGATCGGGGCCAATACCTGTGCTTGGACCCAGTGCTTCTGCTTTCCACTGCACTTCTTCACAGGAGAGGCAAAAGTCGAAGCCCCAGAAGCTAGGGAAGAAGAGGTACTTTTTTCTTAAGAAATCTTCCAAGGTCTTCTGGCGGTGTCTTCGAGTTACCAGGCTGAACACCTGGCAGGTCTCAGTGTCATCATCAGGCAAAGGCAGAGCAGGCAAGTAGAGTGGCCGTCTTTGGAGGGAAGCTGCTTGCCACAAGCACGCTTCGTCTGCCACCGCTCTAAAGAGGAGGATGGAGAAGAAGACATGCAAAGAAAACTGAAAGGATAAGTTTTTAATGGAAAAATAATACAGTGTGGTTAACCGCAAAGAAAATGTAGGTCGAGTGAAGCAGGTGTCCGTGGAGGTCAGACTTGCATGAGTTTTGGCTGGAGGACTCCTCTTCTACACCATAGGCTGACGTTGGACTTAATCAACGTCAGGGGCAGTCCCCAGCTAAGGACTCCTAGACAGAACTTTTCCATTTAGTCCTAGCACCTGGCAGCTAAGTCCTTATTGTGTTGCCTGCTGCAAAATACCCTGCGAAGTAAGATCTCAGGATCATTACGCAAAGACCCCCAGTGAAGTCAAATAAAGAGGCTCACACCGGAGCCTGAAGCTCGGAAATGCTCTGAGAAGAAGTAATGGCAACGAAATCAACAGGTTACTTACCTGTAACAGTAATTCTAGGAGTGGTATAGGTGTTCAACACTTCAGGCAGTGTGTGTTTCCCCTTTCAGGCTTGCTGAACATCTTCAAGCTGGCTCCTCCCATCTGGGTGGCAACTCCCCACCCTGAGCACCACCCCATGATTTCAGATCATGCCCGCTAGAAGCAAGACACGTGTGACACTTGCCAGGGGAGGTAGGGTGGGTCAGTGTGGATGAAAGTACAGTTACGTAAGAACTTACTTTAAGAGTAGATCTTCGAAAGGACCTCTTGCAGCAGGCTATAACCATTCGGACTAATGCCACAGGCCTTAGGACCCACCAAGACGTCTGCCTCACCCCGGTCATGGTACAAAAGGGGTTGGACTCCAACTCCACCCCAGTTCCGCCACCAACACCCACGAACGGGCCCTAACAAGTGAAAGAAGTGAAGCCTGTAGATTGTGCTGAACACCTCACCCGGGGGATGGAGGACGGGAAAGCAGCGCCTACTGCAACAGATCCTCTCAAAGATCTACTGTTATGGTTAGGTTCTTGCGTAACTGTACTATCTTACTTCGAGTGGGAGCTCCTGCAGCAGGTTATAACCTTTAGGACTGAATCCCAAGCAGTCCCGCGCCATGGAGACGCCTAACTCCGGGAGGAGGAATGATAGGAAAAAAAGTTGATAACACAGCAACTCAGGACAGAAGTCCCTGAAGGACTGCCAGGCCGAAACCAGCACGTCATCTGGATGCTATGTCCAGGCTGTAGTGCTTCACAAATGTGTGCACAGAATTCCAAGTGGCTGCCGCACAGATGTCTCTAATGGAGGCATTCTTCAAGTCGGCAAAAGAATCAGAGACTCCCCAGTGGAGTGACTCCTAACAGGGCCCAGAAGGAGTTTGTTGTGCTTCTCATAACAAAACACAATACAGTGGACAAGCCACTTAGAAATAGTCTGTTCAGACACCAGTTTGCCAAAGTGTTGTGATGTGAAGGCCACAAACAGTAGCTCTGATTTACGGTGTGTAGTTGAGCGCTTGAGGTAGTACCTATGTTTCTATATGGAGGCACTCCTTAAGGAAAGGATAGTGCAACACCTGGAATACATAGGGGCACAGGATCCAAGACAGCATGGGTTTACAAAAGGAAGGTCCTGTCAAACTAATCTCAGATTTCTTTGACTGGGTAACCAGAGTAGTGGACCAAGGGGGAGCAGTTGCTGCCACCTACCTTGACTTCAGCAAGGCTTTCGACACTGTTCCACATAGAAAATTGATAAATAAGCTGGGTAGGCTTGGGGTGGGTCAGAGGTTGGCCAACTGGGTGCCGAGCAGAAAACAGAGTGGTGGTAAATGGTATACAGTCAGAAGAGATGCAAGTCACAAGTGGGTTAGCTCAGGGATCAGTCCTGGGGCCAGTCCTCTTCAATATCTTCATTAGTGACATTGCAGATGGACTAGAGGATAAGGCTCGTCTGTTTGCAGATGACACCAAGCTCTGCAACAGAGTAGATGATCCAGATAGGGTGGGCAGAATGAGAAGAGATCTGGATAAACTAGCAAAATGGTCAGAAGAGTGGCAACTAGGATTTAATGCAAAGAAGTGCAAGATCATGCACATAGGGAAGAGAAACCCTGAAGCCAACTATACGCTGGGAAGGGAGTTGCTGGCAGTCACAAAAGACGACTTGGGAATCATCATCACCAATGACCTGAAATAATCCAAGCAGACCTCTAAAGCAGTAGGTAAGGCTAGGGGGATGTTAGGGTGTATTAGTAGGGGTATCACAAGTCATTGGAGGGAGGTAATAATCCCGCCTTACAAGACACTGATTAGGCCCCACGTGCAATACTGGAGGCCGCACCAGCACAAGGACATTAACAAAATGGAGGCAGTTCAAGGAAGGGCAACCAGAATGGTTCGGGAACTGCATCAGAAAACATATGAGGACAGATTAACAGAGCTCAACTTGTATACCCTAGAGCAAAGGAGGAAGAGAGGTGATATGATCGAAACATTCAAACATCTTAAGGGCATTAACAAGATGAAAGAGTCCAACATGTTTCAATATAAGAAAAATAGCAGGCCAGGAGGACACAGCATGAGATTAGAGGGAGACCGATTAAGGGGGAATGTGATGAAGTTCTTTTTCACAGAAAGAGTGGTGGATGCATGGAACGGCCCACCTCAGGAAGTGGTGGATATGAATACAGTGCAGGGCTTCAAAACAGGCATGGGAATGGCATAAGGGAGCAATACAGATGAGTATGAATAGATAGAGCAAAGGCCGATGGCACATTTATAAGGTAGAAAAAGAAATGGGCAGACTGGATGGGCCTTACAGTCCTTATCTGCCATCAACGTCTATGTTTCTGTTACCTCGGCGCCCTGTGAACGTCCAGTGTGTGTAGGAGAGCTTCTTCCCTATTAAAAGGGAAGAAAAATAAACTGGAAGGTCAACTGACTGGTTGAGGGTCAACTTCGAGACCACTTTAGGAAGGAACTTAGGATTTGTTCTAAGGGAAACCGTTTCCCTGTGAAAAACCAAATAAGGCTCTTTACACATCAGAGTCTGGAGCTCGGAAACTCTTCGAGCTGAGGTCACAGCAACTAAGAAACAAACCTTAAAGGAAAGGTAACGCACTTTACAATCAGACGCTGATTCAAGGGGCAGGGGGGGAGGAATGAGTTTCTCCAACACAAACAGGAAATCCAAGGGAAGGATAGGATCCCTAATGGGAGGTCTCATATGCAGAATACCCAAAGGTGTGGGTTACATCCAGTTGTGTCAAGGTTCTGTCCCCCAAGAGGACATGATATGCAGAAATGGCCCACATGTGCACCTTTATCAAACAGTAACTCAAGCCTTGTTGGTGCAAGGAGAGGACAGGAGATACTGCAATGCTGAGTTCACCGGGCAGGTAAGGGGGGTCAGATGTTGAGACGATGCCCATAAGCAAAAATGCTTCCATTTTATAGCATAAGTGGAGCGAGTAGAGGGTTTCCTCACCGAGACGAGGATGTCCGCCACCTCCTGGGAGATCCCATACCTGGATTTTGCTATGTCTGCAGGAGCAAACCATGAAGGTGCAAGGCCTGAGATCTGAATGGACCAGTGTGCCCCAATCCTGGGGCAGCAACTGCAAGCATACTGGCAGCAAAACTGGAGGTTCCAAGGACAACCGCTGAAGTAGTGGGGACCAAATCTCCCGAGGCCATAATGGAGCTATTAGAATTATCAGAGCCCCCCTGGCCTGCATCTTCAACAGAACTCTCTGAATGAGAAGGGAGGGAAGGCGTAAAGAAACCACCCTGCCCAACAGAGGGACAATACATCTGGCCAGAAAGCACCAGGCGCGACCTCTCGCAAGCAGAAACTTGGCAGTTTGGCATTGCGTGTGGATGCAAAGAGGTCCAGCTCTGGACGACCCCATGTGTTGAAGTGCTGGTCAGCTACTGAATGTAGCAAATCCCACTCATGTGCCTTGGACTGAGACCTGCTGAGGCTGTCTGCCAAGTCATTTAGGATGCCTGGAACATGCACTGCGGACAGAGATGCAACGCTCCAGCACCCAGTACCAGACTCATAGCCTACCTGCATGGGGGGGGGGGGTAGGAGTGCGTACGCCCTTCTTTGTTGATGTAAAAGATGACAGACATGTCCATCTGAACTAGGAGAGAGCAAGGGACAAGGTCCTCTTGGAAGGACTGCAGCTCTTTGAGGACCACTCACATGTCCAGAACAATGATGTGGAGGTCGTGCTCCTCTGGGGTCCAGAACCCATGTGTTTGGAGGGGCCCTAGGTGTGCACCCCCATCCTAACTCTGATGCATCTGTCGTTAGGGTCTGATTTGGGGGCTCCTGACAGAAAGCAACCCTAGCCACCAAACTAGTGTCCTCTTGACTGGCTCTGCGACTGACCACGTGGTCTAGCTCGGCTGAGCATTGATCCCACTGCACCTTGAGCATCCACTGTGGGATTCTCATGTGGAGGTGGGCTAAAGGAGTGACAGGGATGGCCACCGCCATGTGCGCCAGAAGTCTGACGAAGGTCCTGGCCTGGACCCGAGGGGTTATACTAGGACCGATCCAGTTATCTCCCTTCTTTGAAGGTAGAAAAGCCATGCCCTGGACGGAGTCCAGGACCACCCCATGAAGAAGAGTCTTTGGCTGGGCTCCAGGGAAGACTTTGGAAGGTTCAGGGTGATCCCCACCTCTCGGAACACAGCACAGGTTTCTCAGAGAGCCTAAAGGAGGTGCATCCTTGATGGGGCCACGAGCAGCAAATTGTCGAGGTAAGGAAAGACATAATGCCCCTGGCACCTTAGAGCCGCAGTTACCACTGCCAAACATTTGATGAAGACTTAATGAGCGGAGGAGATGGCGAACAGAAGAACCCAAAACTGATAATGCTCCCACAGGAAGTGGAACCTCGGGTATTTCCTGTAAAGGGCTGGGAACCTGATGTGCATGTATGCATCCTGCATGTCTAGGGAGCAGAGCCAGTCTCTCCCTGGTGCAGCAGAGGAAGAAGACCTGAAAGGGTCACCATCCTCAACCTTCAGTACTCAATGTAATTGTTTAGGGAGCTAAGGTCCAGGATGAGCCGAAGATCTTGCATCTTTTTTGGAACTAGGAAAAAGCGTGAGTAATAATATTCATTTCCCCGCTGCTGCAGAGGAACTAGTTCTATTGCCCTTTTTCGCAAAAGGGCCTGAATCTCTCCTACTATAAAAGGTATGCGACAAGGAGGATATCTTGAGGTCCCTGGTTGAGTGTCTAAGGGAATTTCGGTGAACTCCAGCGTACGTCCCCTCCTTATAAAGCCTAGGACCCACAGTTCTGCTGTATTACAGCTCCAACCCTTCAGGTGAAGGAAAAAGCGACCCACTGCTGCCTCCCTGGTACCTCCTCCTCCAGAGGTGGTGGTGTCAGGAGGGAGTCATTGGACGGAGCCGGGAGTGGGCAGAGGCACTTCAGAGGACTTGGGGCCTCAAAAAAGAACAACCTCCGGGTTGCTGGTTACAGGCTTTCCTTTTGAAGCCACCTTTCTGGCCCTATTGGTTTCCACGGGCTTGAACAACTGACTGCTTATGAAAAGGCCGGCGTTTCTGGTTCCCTCTGTACATCTGCCTGACAGACCAGACAGATTTTCCAGACACCTGGAGATGAGAGATAAAAGACTGTCTCCTGCCCAAAATGGATGGAACACTAGAATGGGAGGTCCCGGATTCCAGACTGCAAATCCTGGTGAAAACCCAAGACTCCCAACCAGGCATGGCAAAGGTGGCAGACACCGGACGCTGCCGCTCTGGCCGTCGTATCTGCAGTGTAGTACAAGGCATGGAGAACATGCGTGCCTACATCCAAGCCTCATTTTAGTATGTCCAGAAGCTCAGTCTTTTGTGTGGAGTCTGGCAAAGCACTGGCTAGCTCCTGCCTTCTCTGCCACAATGTATTCTGGTACTGTACCATAAGCGTGAGGAAGTTGAGGGTCCTAATGGAGCAGGTGGAGGCAGAATAGACCTTCTTGCCCACCTGGTCCAAGCAGCGCGATTCTGGGGCAGGAGGCTGGGAGAGTACGTGGTTAGGCTGCTTAGACTTCTTGTGAGCAGTCATAGTGACCGATGAGTCCACCTGAGGGGGTTCAGTTAGGAAAAGCTCATCCCTCAGGGCTCTATACAGCCAGACTTCTTTGGAATAGCCAGGAATGAGGCTGGATGCTTCCAAGTTATCCTGGTGACATCTCAGATGGTGTCCAGTAAAGGAGGCACCACCAGAGGCTTGGGCTCCTTTTGCCTCAGGTAACAGGCCAGTACACTGCGTTCCTGATCCAAGTCCTCAGTCTCCCAATAACTGGAGGCCTGGATGTGCCTCATGGCATACATAAAAGTCGGATAGTCAGGAGGCGAGTGGGACTCTTCTTTCTCCCCCGAGGAACCCCTGATCCCTGAGAGTGATGAGGAAGACGACGACGACCTGCTACTGGGCCTACAATAGCCTGAGCTGCGTCTAGGATTCCCCTCGCTCGAGCGTCGGTGGCTACCGGACCAACATTGGTCCGAGTACTGGCGACTGCTACGGGAATGACGAAAGAGCAACGACAGACGTCGGCTTGGGAACCGGCGTCTGGAGTAGGAGCGGGCCCCGCCTGGGAGAGCGGGATCAGCTCCTGGGCTGAGACCAGGACCGACGACGGTTGCCTGATCAAGAAAAGTGCCGATAACAGTCCACAGACCAGGAACAAACCCTCGAGGGTGGGCGACAGAGGCTGCTCGGGGGTCTTTTGGAGAAGGAGCGGGAAGGCCCTTGGGTTCAAGGTTGTCCAGCCGGTCGGGAACCGATGTAGGGGTCCAGCTTTGGTAGAGTCCCCTCTTTTTTCACCTGACTCCACCAAAAGGAGAAGAGTTCTTGCAGCTCCTCTGTTAAAAATAAACAGTGGCTGCGGCTCCTGGGAAGGGACCTGGAGAATCAGGAGAGTCCCCCAAAGAGCCCTGCGGAGTGGACGATCTGGAAGTCGCTGGAATGTTACTGGGTGCCACCTCTGTGGGAGTGTCTTCCACTGGAGGAACCTCCACTGGCGTCTGTGTCAGGACCGGCGCCAGTTTCACCGGAGGCAGTGTCTGTCCACCACTCGGCGGCTTGCCTGAACCTGGTGAAGCAGATACCTTCTTGGGCAGGGCCAAGGCTTCTGCCAAAGAGGCCTCGGTCACACGAAGCAGTGCCAACTAGGGCTTCGCCAGCTTTTCTCCAGATGGTCCCACCTTAACCGGCATCATTTTTTTGGCACAAGGGCTCGGTTTCTTGGGGTCTTTGCGGTATTCTCCAGAGCCCGAGGAAGAAGAGGCTTTTCTGGGGGTGGGTTGGAACTGGACAGATGATGGGACCAGCTATGGTCCTTGTCCTGGGAGCACTTACGGGGCTTGTCCCCCGAGGTATGCAGGACATCCATTTGTTTTTCCAAAAGGTAGGCTTTGAGGGCCTTCAGGAGTCGAATTCTCATCCTGCTAGAGAAACCTCTACAAGTGTTGCAGGCAGCACTATCGTGGTCTGAACCCAGACAGAAGACGCACTTGGGATGACCATTCTTTGATGGTATCTGGCGGCCACAATCACACTTGTTCCTCTTATGCCCGAAGGAAGATACAGACGACTAAGCTGAGCTCTGGCTTGACAAGAGTCTGGCATTGCTCCAATGAAGCCCACCACCTGAGAGGGCATGAGTTCCGACTTAGCCTTCTTGATCGGGAGGCAGAGTTGGGAGCAGGTTTGGAGAGCCAGATCCCTAGACCTCTGAACCTCCTGAAGGGGGGAACCTGCCAAGAGCCAGTCGTCTAGATAAGGGTGGAGTCTGACTCCACGACGCAGAAGGTGGGCCGCCACCACTGCAATGCATTTGGTGAAGACCCTTGGGGCAGATGACAGGCTGAACAGCATGGCTTGGAACTGGTACAGGGTCCCTTCAACCCTGAACCGGAGTTACAGCTGATGGGACAGACAGATTGAGACAGTAAAGAGCGCGTCATGTAGATTTAGTTAACACAACATGTTTCACTCCAGGGATTGTATGATCCGGGTCAGAGTGAACACTCTGAAGGTGTGAGACCTGTGATATTGCTTCAGGTCGTGGAGATCTAGGTTGAGGCACTGAACTCCCCTGGGTAATAGGAAGTACCTGGAAACAAAGCCTTGGTCGGTCGGTGGATCCGGCACTGGAGCTACTGCCTCCTTGCAGAGGAGCTGAGCTATGTAGCCTCCAAGAGCAGACTTAGTGCAAGCGGAGATCCGTTCCTCCCAAGGGGCACGTGCTCAGCTGGGAGGGTGCTGCTTGAATTCTACAGACAATCCCAGACGACCACTTCGAGAACCCATCTGTCAAATGATAGCGGACCAGGCAGAAATGAAGTGACGCAGCAGACCCCCCCACGGGAGGACCCAGAGCTGGCGTAACAGGTGCAGGGGTGGCAACCCAACCCGTCATCACAAGCAGGCTTACAGTAGGAAAGGCTCTGGGACCCGCGCCTCGGCCTCCTTTACGTTCCTGTGGAGGACCCTGCCTGGGCCACGGGCGCCAAGCTTGAGCCTGCTACTGCTGTTGCTGCTGACCTCCTTGATAGGAAGGCTGTCTGATCGCAGGAGATGAATACCAAAATGGCTTCTTTCTCTTCTGCTGGTTCATGCTCGAAGAACCCATAGCAGAAGTGGCATCCAAGGAACACTGGACTGCTCTATACACTGAAGGTGACTGGCGACTCCTGGACCGAACAAGTCTGTCCCCAGGAAGGGCACGTCATTAAGCTTACTCCGAGTATCTGCCGGGATGGAGGAAAGCCTCAGCCAAGCCCTGCGACAAGAGGCCACTGCGGCTGCCAGCGAGCGGGCACAAGATTCCCCGATGTCCAACGCCGTCTGGAGCTGCTGTTTAGCAACAGAACAGCCCTGGTCACGGACCTGCTTGACCATGGTCTGCATGTCCAGTGGGAGATGAGGGAGGACTTTGTCTAATGACCTAAGAAGGGCATGAGAGAAGTGTGCCATAATGAAAGGCAAGCTGGCCTCACGAAGTCCCAAGGAAGAGGCCGCATAGACCTTATGAGCACTGTGGCACATACTGTTGGACTCCTTGTCCTGGGGGTCAGTCAGTGTCGGCCAAACTACCAGTGCACCTGAACACAAAGGTGGTCACCAGGCTTTCAGCTGAAGGGTGCTCTGGGAACCCCTCAAGGGACCACATGGGCACTGCGTACTTTCAGGCCATGCGGGCAGATGGTACTTCTCAGGGAGCAGGACGCTGCCGAAGTTCAATGGCCAGGCCAACAATGGCCTCGGTCACTGGAAAGGCCTCAGTCAGGGTATTCCCTCGGGAGTATGTCGGTGAGAGAGTACTCAGTCTTTTTCTGGATGGGCTCCAGGGGCATTACAGTGGAATCTGAGATGAGGCGGAGAATGCCCTGGAAAGAGGAAGGACCTTCCTCCACCCCTGCTCCGAATGATGACTCATCATCCCCGGATGGTGAGTGTAAGAAAGTGACATCTGCGTCCGAAGAGTCATGATACAGCGGTCTACCGCCCAAGTCACCCTCGATGTGCTGAAGTCGGTCCGGGGTGACTTAACAGACACTGGAGAAGCCCAGTATCCAGTCGGTCCTCTTTCGAGGGTGCCCCTCCCTCAGGCTGTTTAGGCGGTGTTTCCACCCAAATCGGAGAGACCGGAGTAGGCCTAACCGGAAGATGGCACGGCCCCACAGGAGGAGGAGGAGGAGGAACCACAAGCTTTGGTTCCGTTGGGGTCAGCTACGGCCTAGGAGGTGAGAGCCAAGTGATGGCCTGGGTAGGCGGCGGAGCCGGCTTTCTGCCCGGTCAAGATCAGCTGCTGCCACATAAGGTCTTCATAGCATCGCCAGAGTTTCCGCTGGTGCCTCTCCTCATCCGAGGAGGATGAGGACCTGTGGCATCTGTTTTTGAGCGCTTATGGCTTTTTCTCGGTTGATCATCCGAGGGGGTCCTGGACAGAGATCGAGGAAGCCGATTCGGTCGCTCAGGAGACACCAGGTTTGGCGAGACCCAGAGGTCCGGGACCATTTCCTTGATGGGAACAGCTGGCCAAGTCTCCTCACCCGGAAAGACGAGGACCAGAGTCCGTTCCAACGGGTCATCAGGCACAGCGGACGACAAGGGGTCGATGGGTTTGAGGATAATTTCGACCTTGTCAGCCACTTCCTCTGTCCCTTGGCCAGACGGAAGGTACGAAAAGCTAGCGGACGAGATTGCGATCTCGACCAAGGTCAACACCGCGTGTTTTTGGGACACTGACCTCTCCTTGTCCCAAGAGCATCTCTGTGGAGATGAAGACATGGTGTCGTCCTCCCTCTTGAGAGTGCGGGAGGAGTGCGAGTCAGAGCGCTCCTCACCCCGAGTGGGGAGAGACTGGCACATCTCCCTGAAGAAGCTCGTAAAGGTGGAGACTAGATTAAGCAGAAAAAAGAAGCTTCGATTGGCCGAAGTGCGAGCTGCTTCCTCCTCGAAAGCCTTTCAGCTGTTCGGCGGACCCAGCAGCCACGGAAACCACCCACCTATTTCTACGGCAGGTTTCTTTTCTCCAGTTTCCCAAGCTTCAGGTGTGCCTTGCAGTCGTCCCAGGACATTGAGATGGAAAGCCAGGCAAAAACTGCATGACGAGGTGTCATGGTTGACACCTAGGCAGTAAATGCATGTGAGGTGAGGATCGGTGCGTAACATCTTTTGGCCGCAAGGGCACCGGCAAAATCTGGGGATGATTTTTCCTCCATAGTCAAGACAGCAAAAGTGCGATGACCAACTTTAACGAGTTTAATTTTCAGTAAAACAGACAATTTGAAATCCAGAACCTACAATATGCTGAGAGCACGAGGGAACCCGCATCTTCCAGCGGAAAGGAAGATCTGGCAACATGGGGCAGAGCCGAGGTATATACCTCCTGGGTGGGTGGAAGGAGCCAGCTTGAAGACTTCTGGCATGATTTAAAGTGAAGGGGACATGTCAAGAAGTGTGGGTGAACATATCCACGCTCCTGGAAGAGGTGGTTCCCCTGAAAACTGTTGCAGAAGAGAACCAAACTTGCCTGGGCCAGAATAGAGCAATGAGAATCATTCGAACCCCTTGTGACCAGAGTTTGTTCAGGACCCTCGGAATTAAAGGAATGAGTGTGAAGGCATAAACAAATCTCTCTCTCCAACTGAGAGACAGTGCGTCCCGCCAGAAAGCGTCTTGCCCTGGAGCGAGCGAGCAAAAGGCGTGAAGTTCTGCAATTTAGGGAGAGACAAAGAGGTCTATCTCAGGTGTTCCCATCGCCGGAAGATGTCGTTTACGACCTGCTGATCTAACTCCCATTCGTGTGACCTGGCTGAGGACCAACTGAGTTAGTTTGTCAGTGCGTTTTCAACTCCACGGACGTGAACAGCGATAAAGTATAGGTGATGCTGGGCTGCCAAATACCAGACTCTCATCGCCTCCCAGTACAGGGGGCAGGAATGTGTCCCTCCCTGTTTGTTGAGGTAACAGACTACGCACATGTTTGACTGGATGATGATGACCGGTAAGAATGAAGGGAAGAAGAGCATGGAGGATATAAAGGACTGCCCTCAGTTTAAGCACATTTATGTACAGATTTTGCTCAAACCTGGATCAGCTGACCAGAGTCCTCTGAGACCCTAGGTGGTGACCCCAGCCTTCTCCCGATGCATCCGTCGTCATCATCTGGGAAGGAGGAGCAATGCAAAAGTGAACTCCCAGAGACAGGTTCTCCTGAACCATCCACCAGTGCAAGCTCCTGATCACGGGATCCGACACTAGTACCACTTGATCTAGATTGCCTCTGCTCTAATCCAACTGTGACCAAAGCGTCCACTGAGAGACCCTCATATGGAGCCGAGCGAGCAGGAGTGTCGGAATGGCAGCCGCCATTAGCCCGAGGAGGCAGAGGACTGACTGGTTCCAACCCTCCTGAGACCAGACAGAAGATGAGCCCGATTCCGAAGAGTCTTGACCCTGACCGGAAGGAAGAAAGCATTGCCTGTAGTCAAGTCCAGAATCTCCCCTATAAACTGGAAGTATTGGCAGGGGACAAAAAGAGGGACTTGGCCTGGTTGATAGTGATACCCAGGCTGGTAAAAACCTGCAGGGTAAGTGAAAGGGAGTGCAGGAGTTCCTCCATGGATGAGGCCACCAGGAGCCAATTGTCCAGGTACGGTAACACCTGTATGCCCTGTGTACGAGGTTGGCCGCCACCACAGATAGGCATTTTTAAACACTCCGCTTGGGGGTCCAAGGTGCAAGAAAAGACCAAATGTGAGGGCCTTGAACTGGTAGTAATCCCCCAGAAAACAAAACCAAATAGCCACTGTCCCGGCCGAAGCAACGGTAGAAAGCTCTGCAAGGAAAGCATTCTGAAGCGATTGTACTCCACGAACATGTTCAGGGAACCGAGGTCTAGAATCGTCCTCAGAGCTCCAGTGTTCTTTAGAACTAGGAAGAAATGGTATTACTAACCTGCCCCTCGAAGATGAGTGGGGACTGGCTCCATCACCACTTTCAAGAGAAGGGAGATTATTTCCTCTAGAACCAGAGGAAGATGTTGCAGGACGAAAGACAACTGAGTGGGTGCGTTTCGGGGCGGTTTCTGCAAAAATTCTAAGTGTACTGCCGTGATCAGCTGGAGCACCCAAACGTCTGATGTTATCCTCCAACAACCCGGCAGATGGGAGGAGAATCTCCCCCGACGGTTCCTCTGGAACATCCGGAGGCAGAAGGAGAGGCACAAGGAGTTAGGAGGTGTGGGGTAGCAGAGCAGCCAGGGATCCCATAGCTTTTTTTGCTGGGGGGAGTCTTGGGTGTTGGAGGGGCTCGACGTTTGTTGGCACACTTTCCTTGGGGCTTTTTTCTTTGTCAGGTGTGGCAACGAAAAGGAGGTCTTTGTCCTTGAGGAGGTCTACATAGTCTGGACATACTTGAGTGCAGTACCCTTCTCTTTCAATTCTGTTATGAGGTCCTTGACATCGCCACTGAACAGCATCGAACCCCAGAAGCGAGTATCCTGAACGGACTGTACCTCAGGGACCAATCCTGACACACTAAGCCAGTCATGAAGCCGTAGACCTACGGCGAAGACAGAGCTCCTTCCAGTTTCACAGAGCATGTGCCTACAGGCCGAATGACTGGAACGAACAAGGTCACCCACTTCCTGCTTAGTCTGTGACTCAGGAAGGGAATCCAACTTAGATTCCACCTGGCAAAGGATGGACTTCCGGAAATCCCCCACATGAGCAACATAACTGAGGGCCCTGAAGCTTAGGGTAGAAGAGAAACAGATCTTCCCGTACTGGTCCAGAAGCCGGGACTCCTTACCAGAGATGAACTTAGATGTTTACGGTTGGCCGAGCAGCCGTGGGCGGTGCGGATGACAACCGAATCCGCCTCGGGGTGAAGCCTGAGAAAGTCTACACCCTGAGGAGCCTGATATACCCTATCCACCTTCCTCGAAGGGGGGTTAACATGGAGAGTTGTTTCCAGATTGCAGAAACAATATCTGCATGAGGCTCTATCCAGGGTGAAAGAGTAGGAGCGGTCTCAGGCAGACCTAGATGGGCAGTTTTTTTTTACGCTGTGGGTCAGGCTCCCCTGATTTACTTCCTGGATTTTCGTCAACTCCAAAAAAAGAAGGGTCCTCCTGAGGGGACTTCGGAAGGTCCCTCGACCTTGGGCTTTCCGGAGTATGGGGCTCATCTTCATGGTCAGCATGACCGGACTCTGTGTCAGAGTCACAAGTCTCTGAAGAAGTGGAAAACAACTCCTACCTGGGAAGGATGACTCCTCTGGGGAGTTCCCAGGGACCCGTATCCTCCCCACTTAGGGAGCCACAGGGTTCTCCTCTAGTGTCGGGAAAGGGGGAAGGGGTCTCCCGTCTCCGACGTAGAGGGTCCAATAGAGGGACTGACGTTGGGAGATGACTCTTCATTCTTGGTGATGTGTGCCCTGGCCTCAGCCCACCAGGAGGCCAAGGTCTCTGTTAGATCCGTTGGCAGCTTTGGAGTGGGCGGCGGAGGTGGAAAAAGTGGGTATACGGATACTGGGGGTACCCGCAAAAGGAGTATCCGTATCCAGATGGCGGGTAGCCCGGCATCGGGTACTGGGGGGCCGGGTACTGTAGCACTGGGTATTGCCATGTGGCACCCTGGCACTGGAGGCTCTGACGGAGCAGAAGAACCTGTCAAAGGCCCTGCTGGCGGGCCAGATGGAGGAAACGTCGGCCCGCAGACGTCAGGCCTGGCATAGAAATACTGAACAGGTCAGACAGTCCTGGCAGTGGAACAGATCTTCCGTCTGGCAAAAGAACGCCAAAGGGAGGCAGTAGGTCGGCCGGTGTCGCAACCAGCGTCTGAGGATCCAGCACCAGAGAGGAAATTCCTGACGGCAACGACTCAAGGTCCTCGGGGACGACCAGGGAAGGAGGATTAAAATCCCTGGGTGTCAATCGAGGGGATGTGGGGACCTCATTTGGCAATGTGGTGAGACGCTGCGGAGGGCCTGGGGCATCAGATTGGGAAATAGGGTTTGGCACAGGCTTCTTGGCCGGGCAGTTGTCTGAGGAGCCGGCGGCCGACTTATCCGACTGAGAGGAAGGCCGCGAAGGAGTGGCAGCCTTCTCAGAAGAGGGTCTGGCTGGGCGCTCACCTGAGGAGGTGAGCGGCTTAGCAGCCTCGTCCGGGCAAGGGTCAGTGGGACAGATGTCAGACTTACCAGACCCGCACTGACCAGAAGGCCGTGGAGGAGGAGAGCCCTTAAAAGGAGCAGTGGCCTCCTTTGCTCCAGAGGATCCCCAACAACCCAAGCACAAAACGACAGGAGGGGCAATGCCTTCTTGGTAGCCACCAAGATGGCTGAAGAGTGATCCCCCAGAGGAGATGTTACCTTAACGGCCGTAAGTCCAGCCGAAGTCATGGCTGTTGTGGAAGACTACTCCCGCTCCTTGTCCCACTTTTTTTTTGTGGCCTCAGGGGGAAATAGACGCTTGACTAATCTTTTAATTTTAACTCTTTCCATGGAGGCCTTTTTCTTCTTAAGGAGATGGGCTTCCAGGGACTGCTGTCTTCTCTTGCTGGTAGCAGAGTTTAACTTCCGGCAATGTTGGCACGTCTCCACGGGGTGGTCTGGGCCTAGACAGAAGAGGCACAAGGAGCGGTGGTCCTTGTGTGGAAGCTGGGAACCACATGAGTCGCACTTGTTTTTATTCAATTCAGAGGGCATCTCGCAAAACTAACACAACAGATGCTAGAGAAAATATAGAAAAAACAGAAAAGGCTGCAAAAGTTATCAAAACTTTAGGACCGACTAACAACTGATGAGTGCTGTTCTACCACGAGAAACTTTAGCAAGCCAATGGCGGGAAAGAACTGTAAGGCGGGCGTGGGGGGCCACCCCTTTATAGCAATGACGCCAGTCACCTGCCAGAAAATGCTAGCTAGACTTTTTTTTAGTGTGGTCCTGACACCTGGCAGCTTAGTCGTCTATGTGAATACAGTACCTACTACAACAGCCCTCACGAAGTAAGATCTTCCTTCCCCTGTACTGTGCCTGCCATGACCCACCCTAATCCCCCCAGCCAGCTCCCCTAAGCCTATTACCATATGACAACTCCCAACCACTCCTATTTCCCTCTGATCATGCTCCTTCCCCTTGTCCCCTACTCTCCCTTCGTTCTCTACCTTTAATCTAGCTCCCTCCTGTGAGCTTGATCACTGCCTTGTGCAGGGAGGATCTACAGCGCATGGTGGGCAACAACTTTACCCCTTTCCCCCCATTTCTCCTTTTACTGCACCCCCTCAGGCACTGCTAGATCACTGCCTTGTGCAGGCAAGGAAACCCAGCACACTGGTGGGGTACTACCACCCCTACTATTATTGACCTCTGCAAACCCCTTACACAACATCCTTCTCCAACACCCCCGCATCACTATATATAAATAACATCACGGATAACCAGTATCCAACCAATAGGGCTGCCCATCACCCTATCCAGACAGGGATAAAAGGACACTGTTGAGTTTCAACATCCTCCATCTTGGATATCTCCCTACCTACAATAGTTTCTCTCTCTCCACCCTGCCACATTTTACCTCTCCTCCTACCACCCCTTCCGGTTAACACAGCCCAACACTGGCCTTCCCCTACACCCAATTAAGCACTTATAAACTACCCCATACCCCTCTTATATGCACTTTAGTCTGTGTTGTCTGTTTGCTACGAATATTGTGTTCTGTGTGCATCTCTCTGTAAATCCTTTCCCTTCTTACGTTCTACCCTCCGCAATTTTTCGTTCCCTACTTTCATTTTTCCTCCCTTTTCTCCAATCACTGTAAATCTTGAATCTCTCTGTTACATTAATGGCTACCAATTACTATTGAGCCACCTTCATATCTAGTGCTACATACTGTTGCCAAGTTATTATAGGTGTTCCAATGTCACCAACTGTCACCATCAGTTGCCTAATTGCCATGTGTCTTCGTATCTGCTATATTTAACTTTTGCATTTTTAGCCAATGTTATCCACCTGTAATCCCTCCTGCTCCGATTGTATGCAAGTAAGCAAACTGCATTCCAATATCGTAACATTTCCCTGTATTCCATCCCATTGTTCCCTACACCAGGGTCGCAAAGGAAGACGAGCAGCTTGTTGCTTAGCATGTCTGCCTGGTGAAACATTTCAATAAATAAACTTTCCTCACAGTGAGAATGGGACACATGCCCCCCTGACTTCTTTGGAATGACGAAGTAACGGGAGTACCAGCCTGTACTGTGTTCAGCTTCCAGCACTCCATGCACTGCCCTGCTGCTCAAGAGGTCCACAGTCTCAGAGGAGGTGGTCAGACATGAGAGCAGAAAAAAGGTATTCCCTGTTGGGTGGATAATACGGAGGAATCTCTGAGAAATTCAGTGAATATCCCTCCCGAATGACCTTAAGACCCATTTGTCTATGGTGACTGATTTCCAGTCACAGAAAACTGTGTCAGACACCCACACCCCCGAGAGAATAGGTCTGCCTCGTGCAGCTGAGGCAGAACCAGGGACGGAGCTTCAAAAGGTAGCACAGGCACCTTCAGGGCCTGTGCCTTTGGTTGCACTTTCTTCTGCTGCTGTCAAGGTGGGGACATCTCAAGTCCCTTGCCTTTGCTACAAAAGAACAGGTTACTCACCTGTAATAGTAGTTCTAGAAGCAGTAGATGTTTGTCCACACTTCTTGGCATGTCCCCTTCCACTTCAAATCTTGCTGGAAGTCTTCAAGCTGGCTCCTCCAACCCACCCGAGTGGTATTTACCTCGGCTCCACCCCATAATGCCAGATCTTAGCCCGCTGGAAGCAAGGTAGTGTGCCTGAAGCAGAGAGTGTGTGTGTGTGTGGATGAACATAAACCATGCCTAGAACTACTGTTACAGGTGAGTAACCTGTTCTTCAAGAAGCGTGGATATGTTGTTCATCCACACTTCTTAGCAGACTCCAAGCATTTCTCCGGGAGGAGGGAGGCAAGGCGCACGCCCCATATTTAGGAAATAGATTGAAGAACTGAGGCCCCAAAAGTAGCATCCCCACGTGACTCGAGGTCGATGTGGTAGTGGGTAATGAAGGTGTTTGCTAACTTCCAGGTAGCAGCCAGACATATTTCCTGGATAGGGATGTCCCTGGAAGCAGCAGTATAGTGGGTAGAATGAGCTCTTATCCCTCTGGGAGGCTCCTTGCCCGCCAACTCAACACAGACCTATACATGATGTAATCCATCTTGCTATGGTCCATTTGGCTGCAGGTCTGCCAGAAACTGCTTCAGCATAGGTGGCGAACCTCTCCAGGAATTTCTGCAGTCCTCTCCTTGTATTAGGAGCGGGCACATCTCGGGTCCAAGGTATGGAGCCTGTACTCGGCGTCTAAGGTGTAATTAGGGTAGTAAACTAGAAGAGTCAACACCTGGTTAAGGTGAAACTCTGACACCACCTTCAGAAGGAATTTCGGGTGGGGGCGCAGAACAACTTTGTCCCTGTGAGAAACCAGATAAGGAGTCTCCAACAAAAGTGCCTTGCGCTCCCCTGTCCTCCTGGCAGATGTGATAGCCACCAGGAAGGCAGTCTTCCACAAGTGTGAAAGCTCACATTTGTGCACGAGTGGCTAGGCCGTGAGCTTTGCGAAAACCAGCAAAAGATCCCACTGTGGTGGAGGGTCACGCACCGGAGGGGATATGTGATCCAGGCATTTGAAAAAGCACCCAACCACTGTCTCCTGCGCCAATGTCAGCTGACCAACCCATGCTCAGTAAGCAGAAATGGCTGACAGGTGCACCCTAAGGGTCGATGACCACAGACTGCCTTTGAAGAGAGACCAAAGGTAGTAGAGAATGTTAGCCACACAACAGGATAAGGGTTCCAGACCCTTACCCTGACGCCAAGTGAAAAAACGTTTCCATTTGAAGGTATAATATTTCCTGGTCGATCCCTTTCTTGATGCCTCCACCACAGCGTAGACAACTTCGGAAAGACCCAAAGCCTGGAACTCTAGCCATTCTGGTACTAGGCTGTGAGGTGCAGGTACTGAAGGTACAGATGGAAGACCTTCCCCCGATTCAGAGATATCAAGTCCGGGTGTGTACAAAGCCGCTCCGGGGGCCTGCAGCAGAGGCCGAGGAGATCTGGGTAACAGAACTGGCAAGGCCAGTCTGGGAATACCAGAATCACCTTCGCCTTGTCCCTCCTCACCCTGAGTAACACCTTGTGGATCATGGGAATTGGAGGGAAGGCATAGAGCGCAGCTGAGGTCCACGGCCTCGAGAAGGCATCCCCCCGCAGCGAGCCCTCCTGAGGGGGTCAAGCATGAAACAGCTTCAGCTTGGTGTTTTCCCAAGAGGGAAACGGATCCACCAACGGTTTGCCCCAATGGGAGAATAGATGGTAAGCTACCTCTGGATGGAGACACCACTCGTAGGATGTCTGGTCTATGCGGCTGAGGGCATCCGCCAGCTGGTTGAAGACTCCTCCCACATGGATGGCTAGGAGATCCGTCTCTAACCGGATTACCAGGGTACAGATGCGGAGCCCCTCCTTGCACAGAAGATCGGAGTGCGTGCCGCCCTATTTGTTAAGGTAGTATATGATCATGGTACTGTCCACCTGGACTTGAACCACTTGACCCTGGAGCTGAGAAGCGAAAGCTGACAGGGCCTGTCTGACTGCTCTGAGCTCCAACACGTTGATGTGGCATTGGGACTGCTCGGGGTTCCAGAACCCGTGGGGTCTGTTGTCCCCCATGTGGGCTCCCCAGCCCATGAGAGAGGCACTGGTCATAAGGACGACAGTCAACTCAGGGCGGACAAACGGGATCCCTTCCTGCAACCAGTCTGGGGCAGTGCGCCAGTGGAGAGCATCCCACATCTTCTGGGTTACAGTGATCAGCTGGTCGAAATGACCATATCGCCGAGTCCACTGGGTGGCCAGCACCCATTGGTGGGGCGCATGTGCAACCGGACCCAAGGGACAACTGAGGTGCATGCTGCCATGTAACCCAGACGGTGCAGAAAGTACCGGCGCAGGGAGCAAATGCCCAACCAGAAATGATTGGGCAAAGGAGGAGAGAACCTCTGCCCTGTTCCCCAGAAACCAAGCTCTGGCTTGACAAGACACGAGTTCTGCCTCGAAGACCATCACCCAGAAAGGAACCAGTTCCAACTTAGCCTCGTTGATCAGGAGGCAGAGTTGGGAGCAGGTTTGTAGGGCCAGATACCTGGACCTCTCCACCTCCTATTTGGTGGAACCTGCCAAGAGCCAATCGTCAAGACAAGGGTAGATTCTGACTCCTCAACGCCGAAAGAGGGCCACTACCACTGAAGTCCGGTGACATCCGAGTCCGAAGAGTCGGAATACAGCGGTCTACCGCCTAAGTCACCATCTATGCACTGAGGGCAGCCTGGGGTGACTAACTGACAGATGTCAGGGAAGCCCGGTGTCCTGTCGGTCCACTTTCGAGGGCGCCCCTTCCTCAGGCTGTTTAGGCGGTGGTTGTACCCGAATCAGTGGAGAGACCGGAATAGGCCGAACCGCGGGACAGACAGCCCCACGGGCGGAGGAACCAATGGCATCGGTTCCAGAGGGATCGGCTTCAGCCTAGGAGGGGAGAGCCAAGTAATGGCCTGGGTAGGCGGCGGAGCTGGCTTCTGTCTGGTCAAGATCAGCTGCTGCCACTTAAGGTCTTCATAGCACCGGGAGTTTCCGCCAGAGTCTCTCCTCATCCAAGAAGGATGAGGACCTGTGGCGTTGCCTCTTTTTTGAGGGCTTATGGCTCCTCCTCGGTCATTCGGCCGAGGGGGTTCTGGACCTCGCCCGGGCAGGCCGAAATCAGTCCATCAGGAGACACCGAAGCGATCGGGGAAACCCGAGGGTCCGGAAACTGGTCCTTGATAGAGACACCAGCAGCCTGGGTCTCATCAGGAAATACCAGGACCGGAGTCTGTTTCAAGGAGTCGCCGGCCACAGCTGGCAACAAAGGGTCGATCGGGTTGAGGATAATTTCAACGTCTGCCACTTCCTCTGTCCCCTGGACAGATAGAAGGTCCGAAAAGCCGGTGGCCAAGGATGCAATCTCGACCGAGATAGAGATCGCATGTTCTTCAGATTCGGACCTCTCCCAGTCCCAAGAACGTCTCATTCGAGACTAAGACAACTGGTCTTTCTCACTCTTCCGAGAGAGGGAAGAGTGCGAACCTGAGGGCACCTAACACCGGGTGGCGAGAGACTGGCACAACTCCTTGAAAGAGCCCGTAAAGGTGGAGCCCAGTTTCAGTGAGACAAAGAATATGAGATTGACTGAAGCGCGATGGACTTCCTCCTCAAATGCCTTCATCTCTTCCAGCTGTTCAGCAGAGCCCATGGCCGCGGAAATCGCCCACCTAGCTTCCTTCGATTTTGCCGTAGGATTCCTTTTTTTCTGGTCTCCCCAGCTTCAGGCAAGCCCTGCGGTCGTCCAGGACGTTGGGATGGAAGGCCAAGCAATAAAACGCACGACGAGGTGTCTTGGCCGACACATAGGCAGTAGATGCACGAGGTGGGGATCAGTGCGCTACATCTTCTGACCGCAGGGGCACCGGCAAAATCCCAGGGAAGGTTTTTCATCCATGATCAATGCAGTGAAAGTGCAATCACTAACTCGAACGAGTTTGATTTTCGGGTAAAAGACAATTTGAAAGCAAGGGCCTACGAAATGCTGAGAGCATGAGGGAGGCAACCTGCATCTTCCAGCGGAAAGGAAGATATGGCGTCACGGGGCGGAGCCAAGGTATACACCACCCAGATTGGTGGGAGGAGTCAGCTTGAAGACTTCTGGCAGATTTAAAATAGAAGGGGACAATGCCAAACAGTGTGGATTAACAACATATCCACGCTTCTAGAACTACTGTTACGTTAAGTTCTTACGTAACTGTACTATCTTACATAGAGAGGGCTCTTGCAGTAGGTAACAGCATATAGGACTGAATCCCAAGCAGTCTGGAACAAAGAGAAGCACTCTGGAGGAGGGAAACAACCAACCAATAGAACCTCCAGCTGTAAGAGTATTAAGAGAAAAGACCTTGCAGAACAGCCAACCTGAAGCCTGCTCTACGGCGAGAGAATGTCAAAACTGCAATGTTTCGTAAAGGTATGGACAGAAGTTTTAAGTTGCGGCTGCGCAGGTATCTACCGCCGATACATTCTTGAAACAAGCTGCAGAGGCAGCTACTCTGGTGGAGTGACCGCTGACCTGACTTGGCACAGTCTTGTACTTGTCGTAACAGAAAGTGATACAATGAGCCAACCAATTGGATAGGCATTGCTTGGAAACGGCATTGCCCTCTCTTTTGTGAGCAAAAGACAAAAAAGCTGATCAGATTTCCTGAGATTCTTTCAAAAGTATGCAGAAGATACTCCCCTTGATTGGAGTATTGCGTAAAGAAAGCAAGTAGCTCAATGGATTGATCAGCGTAGATTCTGCCACAACCTTAGGGAGAAACTTAGGGTTGGTGCGCACAGCCACATGTTCCTTGTGGAAAGTCAAGCAAGGAATTTTGCATATTAAGGACTGAAGCTCAGAAATTCGACAAGCTGAAGTAATGGCAACTAGGAGGAGACTCTTCCAAGGAAAGAAAGTATAGTTACGTAAGAACTTACCGTAACAGTAGATCTTCGAGAACAGCTCTTGCAGCAGGTAACACCATTAGGACTGAAGCCGGCAGGCGTCAGGACCCCAGGGAAATCTTCTAGCTAGCAGTCTTCAGCGGGGACCGCCTCCGACGTCAGTCCCGCCCCCGACGTCAAGCGTAGTACATAAGGAGGCGGTCCCGTCAAAATCCCAGTTCTCCCGCAGAGACCCGGCAGCTGGATGACATCAGAAGGGGAGACTGAGGATCCACCATCAGAAGAAAAAGAAGAAAGAGCGTTAGCTCCTGCCAAGGCCTGGTAGACCATACCTCCTCCAAGGAGGAATGGTGGGTGGGAAGGTACCTGCTGCAAGAGCTGATCTGGAAGATCTACTGTTATGGTAAGTTCTTGCGTAACTGTGCTATCTTTCTTTGAGATACAGCTCTTGCAGCAGGTTACACCATTAGGACTGATTCCCAAGCAATAGCGCCTCTAAGCATACTGGAGAGGAGGCAAATAGAGATCTTGAGCAAGTCCTGACTCTAGGACAGGAGACCCTGTAGAACAGCAAGGCCAAAACCAGCTCTCCTCCGTGAGGTAATATCCAGGCTATAATGCCTAATAAAATGTGCACTGAGCTCCAAGTATGCCTTGAGCCGAGGTGGAGATTACAGTGTTGTAAAGGAGACAGCCACCCCTTGTCAAATGGCCCCAGACTGTGCCCGGGAGGCTTCTGTTTACTGTTGTAACAAAGGAGACACTGGACAAGCCAGCGAGAAAGGGTCTGCTTTGAGACTGGTTGGCCCAGCATCCTGTCAGCGAAGGATACAAACAACTGCTCAGACGCGCGGAGCTGTTTAGTCCTGTTCAGGTAGTACCTTAAGGAGCGGTGAACATCCAGAGTGTGGAGCAATGCCTCTCCTCTGTTAGTGTACTTGGGAAAGTACACAGGCAGATCGATGTCCTGGTTAAGAGTAAGGGGCAGAGACCACCTTAGGCAGGAATTTAGGAATCATCCTCAAAGACACTCTATCCTGGTGGAAAATTAAATAAGGTTCCTTACACATGAAAGCATGTAGCTCGGAAATTCTCCTTGCTGATGTGACAGCAACTAAAAATAACGTTTTCCACGAAAGAAAAACGCAGCTCGCAATCTGCGGCAGGTTCAAAAGGGGGGGGAAGCGTGAGCTGTTCCAGGACGAAGAGTAGGTCCCAAGGAGGGACGGGATCCTTGATGGGTGGCCTAAGGTGCAACACCCCCCCCCCTCAGGAAGTCCCGAGGTGCATCGAGTTGTGCCACTGTGCGCTGACGTACCGGGAAGTGGTAGGCTGAAATCACGCAGAGGTGAACTTAAATAGAAGAGTAGGCGAGACCAGAGTGGAAGAGGGAAAGCAGGTATTCCAGAACTGAATTCACTGGCCATTCTAAAGGGAAAAGGCCGCGTGCCTGAGACCACAGGCAAAATCGGCGCCATTTCATGGCATACGTTGCCGGCTTTCTGGCAGCGGAGAGAACTTCCGCCACCCCTTGTGAGACCCGTGTCGCATGATGGCTATGTCTCGAGGAGCCAGGCATGCAGGTTCAGTGAGCGTAGGTCTGGGTGGACTAGTGAACCCTCCTCCTGAGACAGTAGATGTGAGCTGAAAGGCAAAGGGACTGGAGGTTCCCGGGACAATTGCGTAAGCATGGGGAACCAGATCTGCCTGGGCCAGAAAAGCGCTACCAGGACCATTGTTGCGTGCTCCCTGCATAGTTTGAAAAGAACTCTCTGGATCAACGGGAAGGGAGGGAAAGCGTACAGGAATCTTTCCGACCAGGAGAGGGACAACGCGTCTCGCCAGAAAACACCAGGCCCTGAATCTAGCGAGCAAAAATTGGGCAGTTTTGCGTTGGATGGGGAAGCGAACAAGTCCAACTCTGGAGTTCCCCATTGAAGAAACAGATCCTCTGCTACCTCCTGAAGTAGTTCCCATTCGTGGACTCTGGCCTGGGAACAACTCGGGCCGCTCATGCATTGTGGTGTTCACGCCGAACATGAACTGCAATCAGGCTTGCGCCATGTCGGATTACCCAATCCCACACTCTCATAGCTTCCCTGCAAAGGGGATAAGAGTGTGCCCCTCCTTGTTTGTTGAGGCAATACATCACCGCCGTATTGTCTGTCTGAAGCAGAAGAGTACTAGACCGGATTTCTGACTGAAAGGCCTGCAGGGCATAAAGGACTGCCCTCATCTCCAGAATGTTGATGTGGAGGTGAACTTCCTGAGGGGCCCACATTCCCTGGGACCTCACCCCGTTCAGGTGTGCTCCCCACCCCAGCCCTGAGGCATCTGTGGAGAGGATTGCCTCCGGGGATAGCGCTGTAAACGGGACACCTACAGATAGTGTCCCTGGGTCTAGCCACCATTGCCAGTCTCGAATTACGCCGCTCGTGATTCTGACCGGATGCTGCATGTGGTCTTGCCTTTGGTCCCACTGCACTTTGAGCATCCACTGAGTTACCCGCATGTGGAGCCTTGCAAAGGGGACGGTTGGAATGGCCGCAGCCATGTGTCCGAGCAGGCGAAGGACCAACATGGCAGGGACAGTCTTTTTCGCTGAGAGATCCCTGATGAGGGATCTGATGTGTTCCGCTCTTTCCTCTGGAAGAAAGGTTTTCCCTTGGACGGTGTCCAGAACTGTGCCTATGAACTGCAGTTTCTGAGACAATACGAGGAGAGACTTCTTGTAGTTGGTAAGAATGCCCAGAGACTGGAACAGATCCTGGGTGTTCTGAATAGAAAACAGGCGCCTTTGGAGGCGGGGCCATGGAGAAGCCAGCTCGCCCAGGTATCGAACACGTAGTGGCCTTGACTCCTTAGGGGACGCAGACTACTACTGCCATACATTTGGTAAAGACCCTGGGGGCCGATGACAGTCAGAAAGGAAGAGCCCGGAACTGAAAGTGGTGGCCGAGAAACTCGAAATGCAGGAACCTCCTGTGCGCTCGAGCTACTGGGATGTGCAGGTAGGCGTCCTGCATGTCCAGGGACGCTAAGAAGGCGTCCTTTTTCAGCATGGGAATGAGTCCTTGGAGGGTCACCATGTGGAGGCATTTGTAGGCAACCGACATGTTCAGGTCGCTGAGGTACAGTATTGGACGGAGGTCCCCTGTTTTCTTTGGCACCAGAAAGAAGTGGGAATAGTATCCGGATCCTTTCTGGTTCACCGGGACGTACTCCACCGCTCCCTTTTGAAGGAGTGCGAGTACCTCTTGCCTGATGAGAGATCTGTGCTGACCTGAGTAACGGGAGAGCAGAGGAGGCCTTGTGGGTGGCTTCACCACAAATTCTATAAAGTGGCCTTGTTTGACCAATTGAAGAACCCACCTGTCGGTGGTTACAGACTGCCATCCTGGCAGGAGGTCCGCAATACGACCCCCAGCCTTGGTGTCCCATTGATCCTGAGGGGCGGGGGCTGGGAAGGAGTCATGCTGTGGCGGCTGAGGGTCCTGCAGGCTGGGACGACTTTGCAGGGCGTTGGCCTCGGCCCGCGGACGACATCCCCTGGGCTCTGCAGGAGAAGGAGCCCCACTGTTGCGGGCCGGTGCGGGACTGCTGTCTCTGCTTCCTACGAACGGAACTAAGCTTGGGTCTGTACATGGCTTGGACAGACCGCACCACCTTCCCAGCCTCTTGAAGTCTGGTGAGGACCTTCTCCGAGGGCTCACCGAACAGAACTTCTCCGTGGAACGAGGCGTCCAGAATGTTCTTCTGGACGACCAGGGTAAATCCGGAGACCCGGAGCCAAGAGCGTCTCCGGACGCACATGCCTGAGGCTGCCACTCTGGCCGAGGAGTCCGCGGAATCGTATGTGGCTCACAGCACCTGGGTTCCCACGTCCGAACCCCTGCGGAGGAGTTGCAGCAACTCCTTCTGCTCACCTTCTGGCATTTTTTCCGCCAGATCCAGTCCCTGCTCCCACAAGGCATTCTGAAACTGAATCATGTGGGTTAAATAGTTGAGGGACCTAAAGGCGCAGGTAGCGGATGCATACGTGCGCCTGCCCATAGCGTCCAGCTGCTTAGACTCTGGGTCCGGTGGCAGGATGCTCAAATATTGCGGCCTCTGGGACCAGTCATGTGAGGCTGTAATGACCAGAGAGTCTGCCAGAGGATGTGATGCCAAGCACTGCTCCTCCCTAGGGGCCTTGTACAGCCTTCTTCGGCATCGCCGAGAGTGAGTGTGGACGTTTTCACGCTGCCTTGGTAACGACCACGAAGGTGTCCACCAAAGGCTTTGGATCTTTTTGCCGAAGATATCTGGCAAGGCATAGCCTCTCTGGGTCAAGTTCCTCTGCGTCCCAGACCATGTTCTCCTGGATATGCCTCATAATATCCGAAAATGATAGGTTATCTGGAGCAGATCTTGGGAGCTCGCGTGGGTCCGGAGAAGGGACGCTGATAGGAGAGGGGATCTGGATTCATCCGAGAAGTAAAATCCCGTGTCCTCCGTCGAAGGCGAACGGCGGCGTCTTCTGGGTCTCTTGGGGCTGGGTGACCCTGAAGTAGATCTAGACGGAGGTCTCCTCTTGTCTGGTCTACCCCTAGGAGGTTCCTCAGGCTCCTGGGGGGGGGAAGGTACTCGGCCTGCGGCCCCGGATGGAGTGGGGGGTGCTGGGGCCGGTGGAGTCACAGGAGGAGGTGTGGGAACCACATCCTTTTTTATGGTATCCCACCAGTAGGTGAACAGCACCTTAACCTCAGAAATGATGAGATCCAACGATGGGCCAGGCGCCGGTGGTCAGTCGTCAGGTTCCGGCGTTGGCTCCCCAAGGGTCTCTGGTTCAGGGGAGGGTTCCCTGGGGGGTATGACAGGTCCGGGTTCACCCATCTGGTCCTCGGGCTGGGTCAGCTCCTCCTCCGTGAGCGCCTCCTGACCGACGTCGGTGGGAGGCGTAAGGGTTCTCCTCTCCATGAATGGGCGCCGTCCTTCGCTGGCGCCCATGGTGGTGAAGGTCTCAACCGCGACAGGCGCCTGGGCGGTCGTCGGTTCTCGGGACCGGTGGTGCTTGGCTGACGTCAGATCCAACGTCCTCTTGAGTTAACTCAGCTCTATGGTCTTCCACTGGGGTGGAGGGGGCAAGGAGACTGACCTGGCGTCTGGGTCCGGGTGACGGGATCCGGACTTGTGGTGGTGGTGGCGGGCCCCTGACCTCGGCAAGGCCTTGGAAGCCGAAGAAGAGGGAGGCCTGGAGGTCTTGGCTGGAGGAAGAGGAGAAGAAGAACCCGAAGGAGTCTTCACCACAGCAGGGGGAGGCTGACAGCGGGCCCGGGAGGGGGAGCAGTTGGACCGGGAGCTGGAGGCCCTGGACAGGGACCTTGATCTCACCCTCTCCCTATGCTTTTCGAGGTGTCTCCGGGCTTTTTCCGACGATTCCCCCTTGGAGGCTGAATCCATGGCCTTAACTTTTTCCTCAAGAAGGAACACTTGCAGGGCCTTCTGGCGACAGATCCGGGTCCGGCTATTGAATCCCTGGCAGAAGGTATAGGCCCGGATGTTGTGATCTGGGCCTAGGCACCGGACGCAGGCCGAATGTGGGTCCTTAAAAGGGATTTGCTTCCCACAGGCGCACTTCGATGGATGGCCTTCCACGGAGGTTGGAGAGGACATCAGACGGCAGACTTCGAAGAAAAAACAAACTTTTCCAAATGGAAGAACTTTACCAGGCGTCGCGCACTAGAAACGGACCAAAGGGTCGAGACATGCAAGGCGACAGCGGGAAAGAACTGGGGATTCTGGCAGGACCGCCTCCTTATGTACTACGTCTGACGTCAGGGGCGGGACCGACGTCAGGGGCAATCCTAATGGTGTAACCTGCTGCAAGAGCTGTATCTCGAAGAAAGATCCCCCCTTTCTTCAGAGTGGACTCCATTTACTATTACCCTCTGTGTCCTATTCTCCAGCCAATTCTTTACCCAGGTTATCATCTTGGGACCCACTCCCAATCTGTCAAACTTGTATATTAACCTTGTGTGTGGGACTCAGTCAAATGCCTTGCTAAAGTCTAGGAAGGCCATGTCCACAGCCCCTCCCTGATCTACTACTTTGGTCACCCAGTCAAATATCTGCGACAGTCAAATATCTGCCACAAGCGGAGAAACCCCGAACAAGGCTTGAGCCATGTCTGCAGGAGCCACGCAGGAAACTGAAGGGATCTGGGACCTGGATGAATCAGTGTCAGCAAATTCTGCGACAGTGGAAGAAGAAGCCAAGCTTCCTCTGAAAACCATTGCAGAAGAGAGAACCAAACTTGCTTGGGCCAGAATTGAGCAATGAGGATCATCCAGGCTCCTTCAGAACTGAGTGTGTGTAAGACCCTTGGAATTAAGGGAATTGGAAGGAAGGCACAGACAAATCTACCCTTCCAGTTGAGAGACAGAGTGTCCTGTCAGAAAATGCCTCGCCTGGAGCGAGCGAGCAAAAGGTAGGAAGTTTTGCATTTTGAGAAAACGCTAACAGGTCTACCTAAGGGGTTCCCCAGCACAGGAAGATATCATCTGCTACCTCCTGATCCAGTTCCCATTCGTCAGGTGTTTCTAATGCATTTAATCGACTGAGGTGATCAGCCAGCGTGTTCACTCCCAAAAACATGAACTGTCAGTCAGGTGAAGGTTGTGTTGAACAGCGTAACTCCAAACTCTCATTGCTTCCCTGCACAGAGGGCAGGAACTAGTTCCTTCCTGCTTGTTGATGTACCAGACTACGCACGTTATCCGCCTGGATTGTCAGATGGCCGGAAAGAAGGCAAAAGTTTAGAGCCTGGAGAGCGTACAAATCTGCCTTGAGCTGAAGCAAATTTATATGAAGAGTCTGCTCAAGACTGGACCAAGAGCCCAGAGATCTGAGAGACCCCAGATGGGCTCCCCAGCCTTCTCCAGAGGAACCTGTAGTCATTGTTTGGGATGGGGGTTCGAAGTAAAAGGAAACTCTCCGGCAAACGTTCTCTGGCACCATCCACCATTGCCAAGTCCTGGACCATAGGATCAGAGACCAGAACTTCCTGGTCTAGGTCATCCAATGGCTGGTCCCACCGAGACCGAAGCGTCCACTGAGAGATTTTCATATGGAGCCGAGTGAGAGGGACTGCCGGAACAGCAGCCGCCATAAGCCCAAGAAAGCCAAGGACTGACCTAGAGTGGACTCTTCTGCAACTGGACAACAGACTTACATGAGCCAGGAGGGTGTCCACAATGTCTGGAGGCAGAAAGGCCTTGCAAAAGGTCATGTCCAGGATCATCCCTATGAACTGGAGTCTTTGGCAAGGGACCAGATGGGATCTGGCCTGGTTGATGCTGATACACAAGCTGGTGAAAACCAGCAGGGTAGGAGAAAGGGAGCACAGAAGTTCCTCCTTGGAAGGGACTGCTAGGAGCCAATCGTCCAGGTATGGGAATACCTGCACCCCCTGGGTTCGCAGTTGGGCCGATACCACTGAAAGACATTTGGTGAACACTCAGGGAGTCAAGGAAAGACCAAATGGGAAGGCCCAGAATTGGTAGTGGTCTGCCTGGAACGAAAACCAAAGGAATTTGCAGTGGAAAAACAACACGGGGATATGCAGGTAGGCAGCCTGCACATCCAGAGTGCACAGCCATTCTAACTGCTGAAGGAATAGCAGAAGGCTCTGCAGGGAGAGCATTCTGAAACGCGTGTACTCAACGAACATGTTCAGAGAGCAAAGGTCTAAAACAGGCCTCACATCTCCAGTTTTCTTTGGAACTAGGAAGAATTGGGACTAGTAACCTGTCCCCAAAGGTGGGTCGGGACAGCCTCTATCGCCGCCTTCGAAAGAAAGGAGAAAATTACTTCTTCAACCAAAGGAAGATATTCCAAAGAATAAGACAACTTGGGGGGTTGTTTCTGGAGAAACTCGATAAGAGTATCCTGCTGCAATCAGTTGGAGCAACCAAGCATCTGATGTAATCCTCTCCCAACCAGGTCGATATAAGAGGAACCTCCCTCCTACTGGTTCTTCTAGGGGATACAGAGGCTGTGGGAGAGGAAAGGAGTCAGGAGGTGTGAGGCAATGCTTTTTTGGGCGGTGGGGGCTTGGCAGCAAGAGGGGCCCGTTTGTTGGCCTGCTTGCCCTGACGTTTTGCTTTAGGCTGAGAACGTCTGTGAAAAGGGACAACGCTGTCATTGAGGGGCCCTGTACAAAGATTCAACAGACTTGAGTGCAGTGCCCTTCTCTTGCAGGTCAGTGATGATGTCCTTTACATCTCCACTGAACAGCACAAAACCCCTGAAGGGCGCATCCTGAATAGCAGATTACACCACCAGAACAAAACCTGACACCTGGAGCCAAGCATGACGGTGAAGACCTACGGCGAAAGCAGAGCCCCGACCGGCTGCGTCCAATGCATTGTACATGGCATGGAGAATGTGACGACTGGCCGAATGAGCAGAACGGAAGAGATCAGCCACTTTCTGCTTCATCTGAGACTCAGGAAGGGAGTCCAATTTGGATTCCACCAGACTCAGGATAGGCTTCTGATAGTTCCCAATATGCGCGACATAGTTCAGGGCCCTAATTCCCAGTGTGGAAGAAGCGCACACCTTCATCCCATACTAGTGCAGAAAACAGGATTCTTTGTCTGGTGTTGATGAGCTGACATGTTTAGGATTTGCCGACCAGCATTCAGCAGCGCTAATCACGACTAAGTCGGCTTTGGGGTGTGTATTCTACGACTCCAAACCCTCCGGAACCTAGTATGGCCGATCCGCCTTCCTCAGAAGTCGGACGGTTGTTTCCAAATAGAGGAAACAAGGTCGATATGAGGCTCAATCTAGGGTGGAAACAATGTTGGAACAGTTTCGGGAAGATTCAAGTGGAAAGCGAGTTTCTTCCGCTGTGGCTGTATCTCCAGAGATTGCCACTGGTGGACCACCTGGATCTTTCTCAGTAGCTCCAGAAAGGAAGGAAGGATCATTCGGAGGTGACATTGGAAAACTCCTTGGCCTGAGACGGCCTGGAGTATGTGGCTCGTCAGGATTGGAGCACCCCCGAGTCCGACTCTGAGGTCTCCGAAGACGACGACTCCTGCGGCAGGGGAGGAACGGACCCCTTGAGCAAAACTCAAGGAACCATATCTTCCCAACCACTGGCGTTTGAGGGTTCCCCTATTGGTGTCGGGTATGGGGGAGGGAGTGTCTCGCCTCCGGCGCAGGAGATCCTGTGCAGGGTCCTGCGCCGGGAGACTGCTCCTACATCACTGGTGAGCTGAACCTTGACCTCAGCCCACCAGGCAGCCAGAGCCTCCTTCAATTCCACTGAGGCTGGGTGGGGGGGTGGAAGAGAAGGAAAAGGGGATACGGATACTATGAGTATCTGTAGAGCGAGTATCCGTAACCAGATGGTGGGAAGACTCGCGTCGGGTAATCCGGCATCTGGTACTGCGGCGCGGGATACTGTAGTCCTGGGTAGGACGGTAGATAGGACAGAGACAGGTACCCGGGAGCCAAGGGCTCTCCCAAAGCAGAAGGCCCTGAAGAGACCCAGCAGGCAGGCCAGGAACAGGTGGCCTCGCGGATGTCTACCCCGGCTTTGGGACTACAACCGGTAAAGGGATGATGCCTGGCTTCGGATCTTGCGTCCGAAGGTCCGGCCCTACGGTAGGGAGACCTGACGGCAGCGTACCAGCATCCTCTGTGTCACCCGGGGAAGGAGGACTGAAATACCCAGGGTCCAACAGGGGCGCATCTGGAGCCTCAGATAGCAGCGGCAAGCACTGCGGCGAGCCGGGAATGGCGGATGTGTTGATGGGGTCTGGCGTCGGCTCTCGCCATGCGTTCATCAGAGCAGACATCCGCCTACCAGCGGGATTTGCTTGGGTGTCTGAGCTGGCCCCATGAAGGTCACATGGAAGAGGTAGCCTAGTGTGTACGCCTAAGGCACCGTGGCACTTCTAAAGGGGCCGACGTCTTATCTGCCCTCTCCGGGCAGACGGCGGCACTAGTGTCAGATTTACTGGACCTGCTCGACCCGGAGCGCCACGTGGTGGTGGCCTTCCCAGAAGCAGTAGCCACATTTGTTCTGGAGGCACACGAGCCCGACAGGAGGAATGCCGCCACCTTGGACACCGCCAAGACAGCCGTCGAGGGTCGGTCCCTCAGGGAGGATGTTACCTGTATTATCGTGACTCCAGCCAGAGTCAAGGTAGATGCGGAGGTGGAGTCCCGGTCCCGATGACTCCCCTTACGGTGTCCCTCGGGTGAAGTGGATGCCTCCCAAACTTCTTCAGCAGCTTTTCCATGGAGGCCATCATTAAAAAAAAATGGGCCTCCAGAGACTGCTGCCTCCGTTTACGGGTGGCGGCATTCAATTGTTGGCAGTGCTGGCACTTCTGCACGGGGTGATCCAGGCCAAGGCAGAAGAGGCACAGGGAAGGGCTGTCCTTATGCGAGAGCTGTTAGCCGCACTTCTAATGTGAATCGGAAGGTGCAGGGGACAACATACACTGCCTTTTTATGAGAAAAACTCTGAAAAAACATGAAAAAATTTGGTTAACAAGACCGATGACAGACTAACCAAGCAGAGGAACTTGACCACAAGGCGCTTTCACAAGATAATGGTGGGAAAGAACTGTAAGGTGGGCATGGAGGACCGCCACTTTATAACAACGTAATCTTACAGGGGGAGGGTTCCCCGCCAAAGACTGTTAGAGATTTTTCAGTGGGGTCCTGATGCCTGCCGTCTACAGTCCTATATGTAATTACCTACTGCAAGATCCCTCTCGTAGTAAGATCTACTGTTACAGTAACTTCATACGTAACCATATTATCTTACTTCAAGAAGGTTACTGCAGTATGTCATAACATACAGGACTGCATCCCAAGCATTCACCCTAAGTGAGACCAGTAAAACAACAGAGGAGGAAAGATTCAAACCGGTTACTCACCAGTAAAGTAGTTACGTGACAACTTACCATAACAATAAATCTTCGAGAGAGGCTCTTGCAGTAAGTAATTACATATAGGACTGAAGCCGGCAGGTGTCAGGACCCCACAGAAAAATTTATAGCTAGCAGTCTCTGGCGCGGGACCACCCCCATGTCAGGTGACAGACGTCAGTATAAAGGGGCGGTCCCCTATGCCCGCCTTCCAGTTATTTACCGCCAAATGCTCAAAAGGGCGAGATGAGAGAGAAGTGGATATTTCCCAAACTGGAAGAGGAGCTAAAAAAGCTGAGTGGGAAGGTAGTACATACTGCAAGAGCCTCTCTCGAAGATTACTGTTACGGTAAATTCTTACATAACTGTACTATATTACTTAGAAAGCTCTTGCAGTATGTAATTACATACAGGACCGAGTCCCAAGCAGTCTAGAACACGAAGAAGCAAACAGGAGAAAGAAAGCTACTTAAAGTAGATCCTCTAGCTGTGAAGACCTTAGGAAAGGAAGCCTTGCAGAACAGCAAGCCCGAAGCCTGCTCTACGGCAAGAGGCAATATCCAAACTGTAATGTTTTGTAAAGCTATGGATGGAAGTCCAAGTGTCGACTGCTCAGATGTCCCCCGCTGACACATTCTTGAAACAAGCCACTGAGGCAGCGACTCCTCCAGTGGAGTGGTCTCTCACTTGACCCGGAAGGGTCTTGCTCAACTTGTCATAACAGAAAGTGATGCAATAATCCAACCATTTGGACAGGCATTGCTTAGAAAAATACAGTTACATAAGAACTTACCGTAACAGTAGATCTTCGAGAACAGCTCTCTTGCAGGTAACACCATTAGGACTGAAGCCGGCAGGTGTCAGGACCCCACGGAATTCTTCTAGCTATCTTCAGCAGGGAACACCGACGCCGGGTCCCGGGCCCGGACGGCCAGGCAGTATAGTACATAAGGGACGGTACCGCCAGATTCCCCAGTTCTCCTGCCGAGACTTCCCGCCTAGGATGACATCAGAATGGGAGACCGAGGATCCATCATCAGAAGACGAAAGGCATAGGCCCCTGCCAAAGACTCTAAAACCATGCCTCCTCCAAGGGGGAAGGTGGGCGAAGTATTCGCTGCAAGAGCTGTTCTCAAATATCTACTGTTACGGTAAGTTCTCACGTAACTGTACTATCTTACTTCGAGAAACAGCTCCTGCAGCAGGTAACATCATTAGGACTGATTTCCAAGCAATAACGCTTGTAAGCATCCTGGGAGGAGGAGATTCGAAAATATCCATGCCAAGTCCTAACTCTAGGACAGGAGACCCTGTAGCATGGCCAGGCCGAAACCAGCTCTTCGCCGTGAAGCAATGTCCAGGCTATAATGCCTGATAAAAGTGTGTACAGAGCTCCAAGTAGCTGTAGCACAAATGGCAGAGGTAGAGACGTTACGAAGTGCTGCAAAGGAGGTAGCCACCCCCCTTGTGGAATGGCCCCGGACAGTACCGGGAGGGGCTTCTGTTTGGTATTGTAGCAGTATGATATACACTGGACAAGCCAGCGAGAAAGTGACTGCTTTGATACTGGTTGGCCCATCATCCTCTCAGCAAAGGAAACGAAGTGTTGCTCCGCCTTGAGAAACGGTTTCGTTCTGTTTAGGTAGTACCTTAGACAGCGGTGAACATCCAGGGTGTGAAGCAGCGCTTCTCCTCTATTGGAGTCCTTAGGAAAATATACAGGCAGGTCAATGTCCTGATTAAGAGTGAGGGTGGAGACCACCTTAGGCAAAAACTTAGGATTCGTCCTTAGGGACACTCTGTCCTAGTGGAAAATCAAATAAGGTTCCTTGCACATAAGAGCATGAAGCTCGGAAATTCTCCTTGCTGACATAACTAAAAATAACGTTTTCCACGACAGAAAACGCAGCTCGCAATCCACGGCAGGTTCAAAGCGGGGGAGCGTGAGTTGTTCCATGACAAAGAGTAAATCCCACGGTGGGGGACAGGGTCCTTAATGGGTGGCCTAAGGTGCAATACCCCTCTCAAAATGTCTCGAGAGACGCTGTTTGCCACGCACTGTGCGCTGGTCCCACCGGAAATGGTAGCAGAAATAGCGCAGAGGTGCACCTTAATAGAGGAGTAGGCGAGACCCAACTGGAAAAGGGAGAGCAGGTAATCTAACACCGCTTTCACAGGGCAACCTAGAGGGGAAAGGCCGCGTGCTTGCGACCAGAAACAAAAACGGCGCCATTTCATGGCGTACGTCGCATGCGTTGCCGGCTTTCTGGCCGCAGAAAGGACTTCCGCCACCTTTTGCGAGACCCCGTGTCGCAAAATGGCTATGTCTCTAGGAGCCATGTATGCAGGTTCAGTGAACGTAAGTCCGGATGGACCAGTGAACCTTTCTCCTGAGACAAGAGATGGGAGCTGAAAGGCAATGGGAGCGGAGGTTCCCGGGACAGCTGCGTTAGCAAGGGAAACCAGATCTGCCTGGGCCAGAAAGGCGCTACCAGGATCATTGTTGCGTGCTCCCTGCGCAGTTTGAGAAGAACTCTCTGGATCAACGGGAAGGGAGGGAAGGCGTAGAGGAATCTGTTCGCCCAGGAGAGGGGCAATGAGTCTCACCAGAAAACACCAGGCCCTGGATCTAGCGAGCAAAAATTGGGCAGTTTTGCATTGTATGGGGAAGCGAACAAGTCCAACTCTGGAGTTCCCCATCAAAGAAACAGATCCTCCGCTACCTCTTGAAGAAGTTCCCATTCGTGGACCCTGGCCTGGGTGTGACTCAGGCCGTCTGCGATTGTGTTGTCCACGCCGGGAATGTGAACTGCAATCAGGCTTGCGCCATGTCAGATTACCCAATCCCACACTCTCATTGCCTCCCTGCAAAGGGGGTAAGAGTGTGCGCCTCCTTGTTTGATGAGGTAATACATCAGCGCCGTGTTGTCTGTCTGAAGCAGAAGAGTACTCAACGGGATCTCTGACTGAAAAGCCTGCAGGGTATATAAGACCGGCCTCATCTCCAGGACGTTGATATGGAGGTGAGCCTCCTGAGGGGTCCATGTTCCCTGGGACCTCACCCCGTTTAGGTGTGCACCCCACCCCAGCTCTGAAGCATCTGTGGTGAGGATTACCTCCGGGGACGGTGCTATAAACGGGACACCCGCAGAGAGTGTTCCTGGGTCTAGCCACCACTGCCAGTCTCAAATCACGGCACCCGTGATTCTGACCGGATACTGCATGTGGTCTTGCCTTTGGTCCCACTGCACCTTGAGCATCCACTGGGTCACCCGCATGTGGAGCCTTGCCAAAGGGACGGTTGGAATGGCCGCAGCCATGTGTCCGAGCAAGCGAAGGATCAACCTGGCGGGGATGGTCTTCTTCGAAAGATCCCTGGTGAGGGATCTGATGCATTCCGCTCTGTCAGGGAGAAAGGCTTTCCCTTTGACGGTGTCCAGAACTGCTCCGATGAACTGCAGCTTCTGTGACGGTACGAGGAGTGACTTTCTCGTAGTTGATGAGGATGCCCAAGGACTGAAACAGTTCTTGAGTGCTCTGAATAGTCCTCAACAGTGCCTCCCTGGAGGCGGCCATGAGAAGCCAATCATCCAGGTACGGGAACACGTAGTGGCCCTGTCTCCTTAGAGACGCTGCCACGACTGTCATGCATTTGGTAAAGACCCTGGGAGCCGACGACAGTCCAAACGGAAGAGCTCGGAACTGGAAATGGTGGCCGAGAAACTCGAATCGCAGGAACCTTCTGTGCGCTGGAGCTACAGGGATATGCAGGTATGCGTCCTGCATGTCTAGAGACACTAAGAAGGCGTCCTCCTTTAGCACTGGAATAAGACCTGGAAGAGTCACCATGCGAAATCGCTTGTAGGCGACCGACAGATTGAGGTCGCTGAGGTCCAGCATTGGACGGAGGTCCCCTGTTTTCTTCGGAACCAGAAAGAAGTGGGAATAGTATCCGAACCCTCTCTGATTCTCTGGGACATTTATTTTATTTTATTTAAACAGCAGTTTGGAAAACCTTTGAGCCATAGGCTCATTTACAAAGGTACCTTGTCACAGTAAGACACGAAAATACACAGTATAGCAGTACAACACATAAGTATAACAGTAACTTAAAACATAGATACAAACAAGCTGGTACAGGTAGGATTGATGCAAACAATACCAGAGTTATGTTGTCCTTAGCAGCTTAGTAGTAAGTTTTATCATAAGTATTGAGTATGGCTTGACTAATGGCAATACAATCCCGGAGTGTTAATAAGGTGGTTACGCATGGAAGTTTTGAAACACCATATAGTTGGAGCTCGAGATGGAGGGGCAGGTGTGAACCAGGGGGGGGGCCTAAAAGCTGAAGGCTCTTGGCCATGAGAGGTCCCAGCTCTAGGGGATAACAAGAGAAGTTTTCCCAGAGGTCCCAGTGAATAACAGTGGGACAGAGCGGCGTATGGTGGTGGTCAATCCTGGCGGGATAGCCCAAGGAGGGTCTTTTGTAAGGGTACAGGTCAGATATTTGGGCGCTGCGTCAAGGTCAAGTACCAGCACTTTGGTGTACAGTAGACAGGTGTGTGTCAGCCTAGGTGCCCAGTAATTAACCTGCAGGCCTTATTCAGAGAAGAAATTTATGGAGTGCGGTCTGATACAGCACCATACACCGCAGTCCATAGTCCACTAGGGACAGGATAGGGAGGTGACTGCAAGTCAAGAGTCTCCAGGGGAGGAAGGGTTTATACTGATGTAAGATGCCCCATCGGATATTAGTGGCAGTGGCTAGGGCAGCGATGTGTCCATGGAAGGAGAGAGAGAGAGAGGGGTCAAAATGGATCCCTAGGTATTTATAGGAGCAAACTTGTTCGAGTGGGAAAGAGGACCCAGAGTGAATGAGGAGTTTGAAGTTGCAAGACTTGTTTTGAGGATGAGTGAAGAACATGGTTTTTGGTTTTTTAAGAATTAGCACCAATCTATGTTCCTTGAACCAGCCCTCGGCTTCAGCGAAGGACTTCTGCAGCGAGTCCTGGAGGGCAATAAGGTTACGACTTGAGGCAAAGATGACTGCATCATCAGCGTACAATAGAATGTTCCCCGAGCAAGAGCATGGAAGGGTATTAAGGTAAAGGGAGAATAGTAAGGGGCCCAGAATGGAGCCCTGGGGAACCCCAGAAAAGATGGGACAGATGTCTGAGTAGGTCCCATTAATTTTTACACGCTGTGAGCGGTCAGACAGATAACTGGTGCACCAGGAGACAGGCCCAGCAGCAAAACCAGAGAGACTAAGGGCATCAAGAAGGAGGGGGTGGGAGACAGTGTCGAAAGCTTTAGAGAGGTCAATGAAGACCGCACCAGCCAGAGAACCAGTGTCTAAGGAGGAGTGGAGAAAGTTGGAGAACTCTAGGAGGGCTGTGTTGGTACTGTGGCCCGCCTGGAAGCCATGCTGCTCAGGACATAGGACATTGTAGGTGGAGAGGTAGTCAGAGATTTGAGAGGCCACCACTTTTCCAAGGCCTTGGAGAGGGAGAGAGAATGGAGATTGGTCGATAGTTTCCAGCCACAGTCCTATCACCACCTTTAAAGATAGGGGTGACAGTGGCGACTTTCCAGGCAGTTGGAACCTTCCCCAAGCAAAGAGAGTGGTTGATGAGGCACGGATCGGGTAAGGACTGTGTCAAGACCAGCCGTGGATACGGATCCAGGGTGTCACTGCCTGTACTAATACTCTTGAGGGCAGTGACAAGGTGCGCCTAAGTTCTTGGGCAGAAACAGCGGAGGAGAAAATAAGGGCGTAGAAAGATTTACGGCAGGTGCTGGGGGAGGAGGGTCAAAAAATTTGTAGGGAGGATAGGGCTAAGTCAGTGAATGAGGTGTTGAGGTGGTTGGCTAGGAGGGCTGGGTCTGAGGAGACACACCATTAATGTTGATCTGGGTGGGTGGGGAGTGTGCACTCCCATTTAACTGTTTAATGTTATCCCAGAAGGTTCTGGGGTTCCCCATGAGGCAGTGAGTGAGGACCGATAGTGCTCAGACTGGCTTTCTGATGGCCCGAGTGCACTTGTTTGGTGGCAGCATATAACTGCCTGTCATTGGACCGGCCAGTCTCAATGGCACGGTGCCATAGGTTGTCCCTATGTTTGAGCTGGTGGATCAAAGCTGGGGTAACCCAGGGGCATTCTGCCTTTCAGAATGGCGGAACATTGAGACAAAGATATCACAGGCATTATTAAAAGTTGGGGAGTAAAGAAGGAGGAGGCTGTGTCAATGTCAGGAATTGCCTGTATAGGAGACCAGTCAATTTGGGATAGAAGTTCCTAAGTTTTATCAGTCCACAGGTATTAGACGCCCGGCATGATGGACTGTGCTATGGGTTTGGGGACTGAAGATGACCAGTGGAATAGAATGGGGAGTGATCACTGAGAGAGTCTGGGAGGACTTGTACATTGGGGATCCGATTAAGCGGCTGGTGAGTACTACATCAAGCAGGGTACTGGAGCCTCTCTTGGGGTTAGTCCTGGTAGGGTGGGTAACTAGTTGCGTTAGGTCTATTGCAGAAAAGGAGTCTCGGGTAGAGGAGAAGGAGGGGCTGAGCCAGTTGACATTTAAGTCACAAACCAGAATTTGATCAGCGGAAGGAGGTAGTGAGGTTACATACTCTACCGCTCCCTTTTGCAGGAGCGCAGGTATCTCTTGCCTGATAAGCAGTTTGTGCTGACCCGAGTAACGGGAGAGCAGAGGAGGCCTCGAGGGTGGCTTGTCTGAGAATTCTATAAAGTGGCCTCTTTCGACCAACTGAAGAACCCAACAGTCGCTGGTAATAGACTGCTATCCTGGCAAGTAATTCGCAATACGACCCCCGACCTTGATGTCCCATTGATCCTGAGGGGCGGGGCCGGAAGGAGTCAGGGCTGTGGCGGGAGGGACCCCCGGCTGGGCCGCCTTGCTGGCACCTCACTTCTCGCTCATGGGGCTGTCTACCCTGGGCTCTGCGAGAACCGGAGCCTCTGCTGTGGACCGTGCGGACTGTTGTTTACGTCATTCATGGAAACGGCTTTGGTTCCTACGAAGTAATTAACCGGTCGGTACATTGCCTGAACCGACCTCACCGCCTCCAGCCTTCTTGGAGTTTGGTGAGGACCTTCTCAGAGGCTCACCAAAGAGAACTTCTCCCTTGAAAGAGGCGTCCATGATATTCTTCTGGACGTCTGGGGTAAATCCGGAGACACGGAGCCATGAGTGCCTCCGGAGGCATATGCCTGAAGCTGCCGCTCTGGCCGAGGAGTCCGCGGAATCATACACGGCTCGCAGCACCTGGGTTCCCACGTCGAACCCATGCAGAGGAGCTGTAACATCTCCTCCTCCTCCTGCTCACCTTCTGGCATTTTCTCCGCCAGTTCCAGTCCCAGTCCCTGTTCCCACAAGGCGTTTTGGAACTGCACCATGTGGGTCAAGTAGTTAAGGGATCTGATGGCGCAAGTAGCGAAAGCGTACGTGCACCTGACCATAGCGTCCACCTGTTTGGACTCCGGGTCCGGTGGCAGGGTGCTCAAATGTTGCGGTCTCTGGGACCGGTCATGAGAGGCTGTTATGACCAAAGAGTCAGCCAGAGGATGTTGAGCCAAGTACTGGTCCTCCTTAGGAGCCTTGTACAGGCGGTCAGCTTTCTTCGGCGGCATCACGGGAGGCGAGTGTGGACGCTTCCACGCTGCCTTGGTAGCGACGCCAAACAAAAGTGTCCACCAAGGGTGGTACCACCACACAGGCTTTCTAGGATCTTTCTGCCGGGCTGCGGCTCGCAGGCGTAGTCTCTCGGGTCTAAATCTTCCAGATCCCAGCCCATGTTCTCTTGGATATGTCACATAGAACGATGGGTCATCCGGAGGAGATCTAGGAAGCTCACGTGGGTCCAGAGAGGGGATGTGGATCGGAGAGGGGGATCTGGATCCTGAAAATTCTGATCCCGTGTCCTCCGTCGAGGGCGAAAGGCGGCGTCTTCTGAGTCTCTTGGGGCTGGGTGATCCAGAAGAACAGGTTACTCACCTGTAACAGTAGTTCTAGGAGTGGTATATGTTGTTCACCCACACTGTCTGGCATTGTTCCTTCCCCTTTAAATCTTGCCGAAAGTCTTCAAGCTGGCTCCTCCCACCCACCCGGGTGGTAAATACCTCGGCTCCGCCCCATGACGCTAGATCTAGCCCACTGGAAGCCAGGTCGTGCGCCTAAAGCCGGGGAGGTAGGGTGGGTGCGTGTGGATCAACAACATATACCACTCCTAGAACTACTGTTACAGGTGAGTAACCTGTTCTTCTAGGAGCGTGGATATATTGTTCATTCACACTGTCTGCCAGACTCCAAGCAGTTCTCCGGGAGGAGGGAGGCAAGGCGCACACCCCCTACTTAGGGCACAGAGATTGAAGAACAGAGGCCACCAAAACCCGCATCCCGGGGTGACGCTAGGTCGATGAGGTAATGGGTAATAAAGGTGTTTGCTGACTTCCAGGTAGCGGCCCGACAGATTTCCTGGATAGAGATGTCCCTGGAAGCAGCCACCGCAGCAGCAGTATGGCGGGTAGAATGAGCCCTTATCCTTTGGGAGGCTCCTTACCCGCCAATTCCTTCGCACAGACCTATGCATGATGTAATCCATCTCGCAATAGTCCGCTTATTGCCGGGTCTGCCAGAAGGCAGCTTCAGCGCGAGGTGACAAACACAGCTGGCGAACCTCTCCCGACTTCCGCTGTCCTCCCTTATAGCAGGAGAGAGCACCTGAGGTCCAGAGTATGGAGACTGTACTGCATCCGAGGTGTAGTTAGGGTAGTATACCGCAGAGTCAACACCTGGTTGAGGTGAAACTCTGACACCACCTTCAGAAGGAATTTTGGGGGAAGAGGACAACTTTGTCCTGTGAAAGACCAGATAGGGGGGAGTCCACTGAAAGCGCTTGAGCTGCCCCTGCCCTTCCTGGCTGACGTGATAGCCACCAAGAAGGCCGTCTTTCCACAAGTGCGAATGCAGACTTGTGCATGGGTTCGAATGACTTGCCCATGAGCTTTGCCAAAACCAGCAAAAGATCCCACGGAGGTGGAGGTTCACGCAACGGAGGGGATATGTGATCCAGGCCTTTGAAAAAGCGCCCGATCACCTTTTCCTGAGCCAAAGTCGGCTGACCAACCCGCGCCCGGTAAGCCGATATGGCTGCTAGGTGCACCCTAAGGGTCGATGACCGAAGACCCCCTTTGGAGAGGGACCAAAGGTAGTCTAGAGAATGTTAGCCACAGAGCAGGATAAGGGGTCCAGGCTTTTGCCCTGACACCAAATGGAAAATCTCTTCCATTTGAAGGCATAACATTTCCTGGTCGATTCTTTTCGAGCTGCCTCAACCACGGTGTAAACATCTTCAGAAAGACCCAGAGCCTGGAACTCTAGCCGCTCAGGAACCAGGCTGTGAGGTGCAGGGATTGAAGGGTCCGATGAAAGGCCTTCCCTGGTTCATTGATATCAGGTCCCGACGTGTACACAGCCACCGGGAACCTGCGAGCCGAGGCTGAGGAGATCGGATACCAGAACTGGCGCGCTGCCAATCTGGGGCTACCAGGATCACCTCGCCTTGTCCCTCCTCACCTAAGTAACACCTTGGATCAAGGGAAATGGGGGAAAGGCGTAAGAGAGGCCTGGGGTCCACAGCCTCGAGAAGGCATCCCCCTGCAGCGAACCCTGCTGAGGGGGCGGGAATGGTATAGCCTCAGCTTGGTGTTCTCCCTGGAGGCAAGCAGGTCCACCAACGGTTTGCCCCAACGAGAGAACAGGTCATAAGAAGCTACCTCTGGATGGAGAGACCACTCGTGGGATGTCTGGCCTAAGCGGCTGAGAGCATCCGCCAGTTGGTTCGTGACTCCTGCCACATGGATGGCTAGGAGATCCACCTCCAGCATGCTGACGAAGGTCCAGATCCAGAGCGCCTCCTTGCATAGCAGACGGGAGTGCGTGCCGCCCTGTATGTTGAGGTAGTACATGGTCATGGTATTGTCCGTCTGGACTTGAACCACTTGACCCCGGAGCTGAGGAGCGAAATCTGACAGAGCCAGTCTGACTGCCCTGAGCTATAACAGGTTGATGTGGCATCGGGATTCGTCGGGGGTCCAGAGGCCGTGGGCCAATATTGTCCCCATGTGGGCTCCCAAGCCCATGAGAGAGAGGACATCGTCGTGGGACGACTGTCAGCTCAGGGCGGACAAACGATCCTTCCTGCAGATGACTCGGGACGTCCACCATTGGAGGCGTCCCACATCCTCTGGGTAACTGATCAGCTGGTGAAAGACCCTCGAGATGAGACCACTGGGCGGCCAGCTCCCATTGAAGGGGGCGCATGTGCAGTCTGTGTGGACCACTGGAAGTGCCTGCCGCCATGTAACAGGAGGCGCCCAGAAAGTCCCGGACAGGCGCGAGTGCCCAAAGCAGAAATTAATGGGCAAAGGAGGAGAGACCTCGCCTTGTCCGCCGGAGCCAAGCTCTGACTTAACGAGTCGAGCTCTGCCCGATGAAGACCATCACCTGAGAAGGTACGGTCTGGCCTCGGCTGATCAGAAGGCCCAAGTGTGAGCAGGTTCGGAGGGTCAGGTCCTGGACCTCTCCACCTCCTGAGAGGAGGAACCCACCCAGGGAGCCAGTCAATCTAGGTGAGGAATGTCCGAACCCCACAGTGATGCCCGTGAAGGGGCTGCCACCACTGCGATGCATTTGGTGAAGACCCTTGGGGCCGATGGACAGCCGAACAGCATGGCTCTGAACTCATACAGGGTCGCCTTGACCCTGAGAAGGAGGAACCGCTGATGGGACGGACGGATAAGGACGTGGAAAAAGAGTCCTGAAGAGCCAGTGTACAGAACCACAGGTTTCACTCCAGAGATGCTATGATCTGGTTCAGAGTTTCATCGAAAGGTGCAAGACCTGAGTACCGATTAAGGTCGTGGCAGATCTAGAACAGGGCCAACCCCGTCTGCTTGGGCACCAGGAAATACCTGGAGACAAAGCCTGGGGTGTGAAGGAGGATCCAGCACTCGGGCCACCGCCTCTTTGAGGAAGAGTAGCGCAATGTCGTTCCGAAGGGCAGACTGAGCGACTGAGATTCTTTCCTCTCGTGGGGCATGGGCTCAGCTGGGAAGGAACTGCTTGAATTCTAGGGGCAGACCCTGCTCGACCACTTCTAGAACCCACCTGTCTGAAGTGATACAGGACCAGGCGGAAAGGAAATGACGGAGCTGGCCCCCCACGGGAGGACCCAGAGCTGGTGTGACGGGTACGGGGGAGGCCAACCCCGGCCCATCACTGGGCAGGCTTAGAGGAGGAGGAGGAGGAGGCACCTGGACCAGCACCTCGGCCTCCTTTGCGGGGCTGCTGGGGACCTTGCTTGGGCCTAGAGCGCCAAGACTGAGCCTGCTGCTGTTGCTAACACCCCTGGAAGGGTGGTTGTCTGACCGCAGGGGAAGAATGTCGAAAGGGCTTCTTCCTGCGCTTCTGCTGGTTCTTACTTGAAGAACCTTTAGCAGAGGTGGCATCTAAGGTGGCATTAGACTGTTCGATGCGCTGCAGATGACCTGCCACTCCTGGCCCAAGAGGTGGGCGGTGCCAAGGAAGGCGCATCAGCTAGCTTGATGCCCGGGAATAGGAAGGATAACCTCAGCCAAGCCCTGAGGCAGTGGATACAACTGCAGCAGTGAACCGGGCACAGGAATTACCCATGTCCAGTGCAGTCTGAAGCTGTTTAGCAACAGCCCTGCCCTGGTCCCTGACCTGCTTGACCGTGGTCTGCATGTCAGCTGGGAGGTGAGGAAGAACTTCGTCCAGCGACCCCAAAAGGGCGTGAGAGAAGTGTGCCATAATCACTGCTGAGCTTGCCTGACGAAGGCCCAAGGAAGATGCTGCATAGACCTTCCGGGCCGAGTGGTCCATAAGTTTGGACTCCTTGTCCGGAGGGCGGTCAGTATCCACCGAGCTGCCCGTCCGCCTGAACACTGAGAGCTAGTACAAGGCTTTCCGCGCGAGGGGTGCTCAGTAAACCCCAAGGACCCTGTGGGCACCGCGTGCTTGCGTGCCATCTTGAAGCAGACAGAGCTGGACAGGAGGCAGGGCTGCCAGAGTTCCAGGGCCGAGCCAATCATGGTTTCCCGCGACTGGAAAGGCTCAAGGGGTATCCCTCTTAAGAATATCCGTAAGGGGATATTCTTCCTTCTTCTAGAATAGGCTAGGGGCATCCCCGTGGACCTGTAGAAATGAGCCGGAGGATGCCCTGGAAGGAGGGAAGGTTCCCTCTTCCAGGGCCTGACACCGATCACCCATCGTGGAGAATGAAGGCCCGCATTGATCTGAATCTGGTGGAGTCCGATACAAGGCTGTCCACCTAAATCTCCTCAACACGCCAGGGCGATCCAGGGGGACTGTAATAGACAGTCTGTGAGGAAGACCCGGAGACTGTCGGTCCTCCTTGAGGGAACCCTCCAAGGAAGCCTTCCCCTTGGTGGAGGTTCCACCAAAATTGGTGGAATGTAACCGTCAGAAGGGAAGCCGCACCGGAGCCCTCAAAGGACCGTGCCGAGAAATCTGTGTCGGAGTAGGTCAAGAGGCTGAGGCGAAGTGATAGCCGGACCGCAGAGGAAGCCGTTTCGGCTCAAGAAGCAGGGAGTTGCCGCCAAGACAACATCCTCGCAGCGTTGATGGATCTTCCGTCGGCTTCCCTTCCTCGTCCGAGGAGGATGAGGGAACGTGTGGCGCGCCTTCTCCGGAGGCGTTTGTGTCCTTTCTTGGGTCGACCACCGAAGAGGACTTACTTCCTCGACGAGACCGACGGTGTCGGCTCTGTCGATCTGGGAGAAACTGACTCGTGAAAACCGAGGATCCGTTCTTGTCCCTCGATCGGGAAGCCCGCTGGACGGTCTCCTCACGGGGAAGGAGAGAATAGGCGCTCTCTCCAAAATCATCGACAGGTGTCGGAAACAAGCGCTCGATGGGGTCGAGAGAAATCTCAGCCGTTCAGCCATCTCCTCAAACTTCTGTGCCGGTCCAGACCGAAGGTTTGAAAACCGGCCGAGGGAGGCGATCTCGACTTGAAGTCAAGACTCGGACCGCTCCGGTCACAGGAGCGTCTTCTTGATGCCGAAGAAGAAGGTTTGGATCCTTTTCTAGAACAGGAGAAGTCCGAGCCGAGGCGCCCTCACCCTTAATTGAGGAGACAGGCACAAATCGAGAAAGGATCCTGAAAAGTGGGCCAAGTTGAAGCGTGCCACGAGAAGGAACTCAGCTGGCCAAGCTTGGGCGGCTTCCTCCTCGAGCCGCCATTTGCTCAAGCTGCACGGGCGGATCCACGTAGCCCAGGAAACCGCCCACCTCGCCTCCTTAGATTTTACGGTGGATTAAAGCTCCGGTCTCCCAGCCAGGCGCGCCTTGACGATCCTCAAACAGTCGGATGGAAGGAAGCGCAAATGGTACATTGCGGTATCATGAACAGTACCAAGGCAGTAAGCATACAGAGGTGGGGGAAGTCGGTTTACGACATTTTCTGTCTACAAGGACACCAGCCGAAACCGAGGGGCGACTTGTCATCCATGTCCGAATCAGGTAGTAGCTCTTTGAGTTTCAAAGCGAAGATGCGGTGAAAACTGGCCGAATTGAATCCAGGGCCTCAATCGCTGCAGAAAAGCACGGGAACCCGCATCTTCCAGCGGAAAGGAAGATCTGGCATCATGGGGTTGAGCCGAGGTATTTACCACCCGGGTGCGTGGGAGGAGCCAGCTTGAAGACTTCCGGCAAGATTTAAAGGGGAAGGAACAATGCCAGACAGTGTGGATGAACAACATATCCACGCTCCTAGAAGAAGATCTAGACGGAGGTCTCCTTCTTTCTGGTCACCCCCTAGGAGGGTCCGTAGGTTCCTGGGGGGAAGGTACTCGGCCTGCAGCCCCAGATGGTGTAGGGGGCGCAGGAGCTGGAGGAGTCGCAGGAGGAGTAGGAAGAGGAGGAGGAGTGGGAACCATATCCTTTTTAATGGTATCCCACCAGTAAGTGAAAAGCTCCTTAACCTCAGGAATGGAAAGACCCGACGACGGACCGGGCGCCGGTGGCCGGTCGTCTGGTTCCGGCGTCAGCTCCTCAGGGGCCTCAGGTTGAGGAGAGGGTTCCCTCGGGAGGTGTGACAGTGTCAGGTTGCCCGTCTGGTCATGGGTTGTGTCAGCTCCTCCTCCAGTGATAGTCTCCTGGCCGACGCCGGTGGGAGGCGTGGGGAATCCCTCTTCTCGGCTGGCGTGCAGGGTGTGGGCGTCCGCCCCCTGCCGACAACCGAGGGCGCCTGACCGGCGATGAACGTCTGGCGGTCGACGGTTCCTGGGACCTGTGATGAGAGGCAGATGTCGGATCCGACGGTTTCTTGAGGGAGGTAAGCTCCTTGTTCTTCCGCTGGGGAGGAGGAGGCAAGGAGGCAGACCTAACGTCAGGTTCGGAATGGCAGGAACCCGACTTATGGTGATGACGACGGTCCCCAGACCTGACCAGGGCTTTGGAAGATGAAGATGGGGGCCTGGAGGTCTTGGCCTGTGAGGAGGAAGAGGATCCCGAAGTTTTCTTCACCGCAGCTGGGGGAGGCTGAGAACAGGCCCGGGAGGGCGACCGGGAGCTGGAACTATGAGAGTCGGAGGCCCTAGACAGGGACTTGGAGGAAACTTTCTCCCTGCGTTTTTCAGAGTGTCTCCAGGCCTTTTCTGCTGATTCCCCCTTGGAGGTGTCCATGGCCTTGATCCTCTCCTCGAGCAAAAACGCCTGCAGAGCCTTCTGGCAACGGATCCGGGTCCGGCTGTTGAACCCCTGGCAGAACGTGCAGGACCGCGTGTTGTGGTCTGGGCCTAGGCACCGGACGCAGGCCAAATGCGGATCCTTAAACGGGATTTACTTCCCACAGGCGCACTTCGAGGGATGGCCTTCAACGGAGGTTGGAGAGGACATCAGACAACAACTGAGCTGAAAAAGTGAACGTTTCCCGAAGGAAGAACTTAACTGTGTGTCGTGCGCTAGAATCAAGCAGAAGGGTCGAGACATTCAAGTCGACGGCGGGAAAGAACTGGGGAATCTGGCAGGACCTCCCCCTTATGTACTACACCCGACGTCGGAGGCGGGACAGATGTCGGGGGCGGTCCCCGCTGAAGATAGCTAGCTAGAAGAATTCCGTGGGGTCCTGACGCCTGTCGGCTTCAGTCCTAATGGTGTTACCTGCTGCAAGAGCTGTATCTCGAAGTAAGATCAGTATTGCCTTCCCTTTTGTGGGCAAGAGAGACAAACAGTTGATCAGCCTTTCTGAGAGCTTTTGTTCTGTTAGTGTAGTATCTCAGAATTCGGTGAATGTCCAGAGTGTGTAAGAGATACTCCCCTTGACTGAAGTGTTGCGTAAAGAAAGCAGGTAACTCTATGGACTGGTTCAATGTAGACTCTTACCACCTTGGGGAGAAACTTAGGGTTGGTGCGCAGAGTGACATGTTCCCTATGAAAAATTAAATACGGGATTTTACACATCAGGGCCTGGAGCTTGGAAATCCTCCAAGCAGAATTTATGGCCAATAGGAAGAGATTCTTCCACGAGAAGAACTTCACGTCTGCTGAGGCTGCTGGTTCCAAAGGAGGCCGATTAAGCCTCTAGAGGATAAAATTCAAATCCCAAGGAGGGGCAGGAACCCGGATAGGGGGTCTCAAGTGGAGAACCCCCCTCTAAGGAAAGTCTTAGAGACCTCCAGCTGAGCAAATGTCCTGTCTGCAAAAGGGACATGGTAGGCCGCAATGGCCACTACGAGTACCTTCATGGACAAGTGACTGAAACCCAGATCAAAGAGGTGGCGCAGGTAATCCAACAGCCACCCAACAGAGCACGAGAAAGACTCAATCTTTTGAAGAGGCCCAGATTGTGAACAGTTTCCATTTCATGGCATAGGTAGACCTAGTGGAGGGTATTCTAGCCTCCACCAGAATCTCAGTCACTCGAGGTGAAACCCGAAATCGGGCTTGAGCAGGGTTCGACCTTAACATAGAATTACTAGTCCAGGGCATAGTGTGGATTGCCTCGGACTAGTGCAGATGCCTTCCTACCTGTCCGTGTGGGCTAGTGCGGTTTGGCATCCAATGTCAGCTTCCGCGGTGCATGGCAGCAAAATTACACCAAGGGTATGGAGCTCTATTCGGCCACTACTAGAGATAAAAGGCCCCAGTACTTCCGTGCCTTGCAAGTTCCTGACCCGCTTGTGTTACGGCAGCATATTGGCTAAGTTGTACCAGATATTCCTTCCCGGTTGGCTAGCCGAATGTTTCACAAGCCAGCAGGAACAGCACTGGGAGACAACGTCAGAACAGAGGGCACCAATTGTATTTTGAGCTGCAGCAGCAGGGGGGAGTAGGGGCAGGAGAATAGAAGAGCACAGTGACGTGGATGGGCGGGCACACAGCACACAGGCTGATACCAGGATTGGGCAATGTTTTCAGTGAGCCTGGTCAATGGCAGCAAGCAAGGATGGGGAGGGGCTTAATGTGCCGGAATGGGGAATAAAAGGTGGCGTTTGGAAGGCGAAACCATGGAAGATTTGAACATTTGAAGGAGGAGGAGGAGGAAGAAGAAGGCTGGTGGTGAACTGACTGTGACAGTCGGACAGGCAGCGCGAGCTCTTTGGCATTGGAGGATCTTGCCATGGAAGTTCAGCGTCAGGAGATTGGCGGTTGCGGCGGTGTACCATCCGATCAGTTTCAGGACTCAGGACTGCTGTTTTGTGGAATCTTCTCAGGGGCTGTGAACTTGAAAATTGGAGATGGACAGACTGAAGCTGGATCACTCGACTGCCACAGGAGAAGCTAGGCTCAGTCAGGTACAGTCATTTATTTTCAGATTGGCGGCAATGTGGTGGGGTTTCAGGAGAGGAATAGCTGTGTTGACTGATTTTTTTTTTTTACCTATTTTTTCCCCCGATTGCTATTTGCTGCTAACTTCTGCCATAAAGCCCCAGCCAGCTCAGTAACTGCAATTGGAAGAAATCCGCATCACTGGGTGTGCAGTATTCCTGCATTTTTCTTCTGTTCACTGCCTGCTAACGGGGGTGGGGGTGGCCATGTGGCTTCCTGTGGGCAATCTGCCTTTGGAACAGTAGGGGACAAAGGAGGAGGTGGCCACAGACTGGAACTGTTGTGGCACGACAGCAGGATGACTATTCAGCAGACTCACAAAGTGAGTAACACTGACTGTGACAGTGACAGTGACGTGAGTGACATTAGTAGTGTGACTGAGTATCTATCCAACTCCCAAGATGAAGATGCATGATTCTGATCCTCATGTCATGGCAATCCTTGAAAAAGAGCAATTGGGGGGGGGGTGCTGTGGGAATACAGTTGATATTTATGACTCACAAAATGCTTATATTTTGAAACAATTGGTCATTTTGTCTGTTGCTTCGACATTGTATAAATGTAAATACATTTTTAAACTGCGCTGCTTTCATCATTTCTTCATTATGTTGTGGGTAGAAAGCACATGGTGACTGACTGCGGAGTAGTGCAAATCACTGCGGGCTAGTGCAATTTTTGACTGACTTGTCCTGCTGGCTAGTGCAAAAAAAGTTAAGGACAACCCCTGGGCTTGAGCTACGTCTGCAGCAGCCATGGTACAGTTGAAGGGACTTGACACCTGGATGGACCAGGGTGCCCTGATCCTGAGTCAGTAAAAGTCGCGACAGAGAAAGAGGAGCTTTCTCTGAGTATTTTTGCAGAAGAGAGGACCAAACTTGCCTGGGCCAGAAAGGAGCTATCAGTATCAGAGCTCATTCTGAACCAAGTTTCTGTAAGACTCTCAGAATCAAAGGGATCTGGGGTGGGGTGGGGGGGCATAGACGAATCTGTCCTTCCTATCTAGAGACACAGTCTCTCCAAAAATGCTACACTATGGAGCAAAGCGAGCCTAAGTAAGGAAGCTTTGCGTTTAGAGGTGAGGCAAACAGGTCCACCTGTGGTGTTCCCCAACGTAGAAAGATATCATCTAAGACCCCCTGATCCAGTTCCCACTCGTCAGCTTGAGCAGACGAGCAACTGAGTTTGCCTACCAAGGTGTTATCGACCCCAGGGACGTGAATTGTTGCGAGGTGGGGGTTGTGCTGAACTGCTCAATCCCAAACTCGCATGGCTTCCCTGCAAAGAGGGTAGGAGTGAGTCCATCCCTGTTTGTTGATGTACCATACTAAAACACATTGACCGTCTGTAAGGCTAAGTGGCCGGGAAGGAGGTGCAGATGCAGAGCTTGAAGAGCAAAAAACACTGCCCGAAGCTCAAGTACATTGATGTGAAGCATTCTCAAGCTTGGACCAGGAGCCCTGGGTCCTGTGAGGTCAGAGATGGACTCCCCAACCTTCGCCCGAGGCGTCTGTGGTCAGAGTCTGAGGGGGGAAGAAAGACAGAAGGGAACTCCCCAAAGGTTCTCTTGAACCATCCACCACTGCTCGTCCCGAACCATGGGACAGGAGACTAGGACAAGCTGGTCCAGGTTGTCCGCCAACTGATCCCACTGAGACCGTAGCGTCCACAGAGATCCCCATGTGGAGCAGGTCGCGAGGGACTGTTGGGATTGCAGCCGCCATAAGCCTGAGAAGGCGAAGGACCGACCTGGCACTGACCCAAATGCAGTAGGACAACAGGCTGACAGGAGCCTGGAGTGTGGCCGCCCTGTCCGGTGGCAGGAAGGCCCTTCCAGAGGTCGTGTCCAGGATCGCCCCGGTAAATTGGAGCTTCTGGGATGCGATTAAGTGGGACTTGGATTGGTTGACGGTGATGCCCAGGGAGAAACACCGCCTGGGTAAGGGAAAGGAAGCGAAGGAGATCCTCCCTTGACGGGGCCGCCAGAAGCCAATCGTCCAGGTACAGGAAAACCTGCACCCCCTGGGTACGCAGGTAGGCCGCTACCACCGAAAGGCATTTGGTGAACACCCGGGGTGCCGAAGAAAGACCACATGGGAGGGCTCTGAACTGGTAGTGGTCCCCCTGCAAAGCAAAATGGAGGCATTTGCGGTGAGAAGGGCGGACAGAGATGTGCAGGTAAGCATCCTACATATCCAGAGCGAACAGCCACTGTCCTGGCCGAAGGAGGGGCAGAAGGTCCTGTAGGGAGAGCATCCTGAACCTCTTGTACTCCGAAAACAAGTTCAGGGAAATGAGGTCGAGAATCAGTCTTACATCTCCAGTCTTCTTCAGGACCAGAAAAAAGCGGGAATAGTAACCAGTTCCCTGAAGAGGAAGGGCTCTATTGCCTCCTTCAGCAAAAGTGCTGAAATCTCTTCCTGGACCAGAAGAAGGTGTTCCTATGAGTACTATGACCTTGGGGGAGGGCGACAAGGTGGTTTCTGGAGAAACTGTATTGAGTGTCCTTCTGCGATCAGCTAGAGCACCCAGGAATCTGAAGCTATTCTCTCCCAATCTGGGAGGTGGAGGGAAAACCTCTCTCCTACAAGTTCCTCCAGAAGGCCCAGAGGCTGTGGGAGAGGAAGAGAGTCAGGTGGTATGGGGCAGCGCCACGGCAGAAGCACTCGCTGCTTTTTTGGGCAGAAGGGCCCAGACGTTTAGCGGCCCGCTTTTCCTGAGGTTTCCCCTTTTGCAGATTCCGCCCGTGAAAGGGACAGCGCTGCGTTTAATAGGGATGGTACATGGAGTCCACAGACTTTAGTGCAATCCCCTTCTCCAGTAGATCAGTGATAATGTTCTTGACATCACCACCTAACAGCACAGAACCCCGGAAGGGCGCTTCCTGAATGGCGGATTGCACTTCCGGGACCAACACTGACACATGCAGCCAGCCATGACGCCGTAATCCTACAGCGAAAGCAGAGCTCCTACCAGCAGTGTCCACTGCATCATAAGTAGCACGAAACATGTGCCGACTGGCCGAACGTACAAAGCGGACGAGGTCAGCGACTTCTTGTTTGACTTGAGTGTCCGGAAAGGAGTCCAATTTGGATTCCACCTCACTAAGAATCGCCTTCTGGTAATCCCCCATGTGACCGACATAATTTAGGGGCCGGATACCCAGAGTGGAAGAAGCATATATCTTCCCGTACTGGTCCAGAAGACAGGATTCTTTGTCAGGTGGAGACAAGCTCAGATGTTTGGGGTAAGTTGTTTGGCAACGAGCGGCGCTAATCACGACCGAATCAGCTCGAGGGTGAGAATCTAAAAAGTCAACACCCTCGAGAGCCTGATATAGCCTGTTCGACTTCTGAGTAAGTGGGGCTAAAGCCGACGGTTGCTTAAAAATAGTGGAAACAAGATCAGCGTGAGGCTCACTCCAGGGTGGCACCAAGGCTCGGACCTGGTGCCGGAGGTGGGGAGTCTGTCGTCGCGGACGTACGGGAACTGGCGCTGGCATCGGGAGACTACTCTCCACCTCTCTGGTGAGCAGTGCCTTGGCTTCAGCCCACCAGGAGGCCAGAGTCTCCTTCAAGTACACCGGCGGCTGAGGGGGCAGGGGAGGAGGAGAAGGAAGAGGGGGATAGGGATTATACCCGTACGGTGCATATCCATAACCCAACGTTGGGAAGCCCAGCGTCAGATATTGAGGCCCCGGGTATTGTGGCATTGGATAGGCCAGCGTCTGGTACAGGGGCGGATACTGCAGTGCCGGGTAAGACGGCATCAGATAAGATGGAGTCAGATACCCGGGAACCGAAGGGTCTGCTGGAGCAGACGGCCCAGCCAGAGGACCCACGGGCGGGTCTGGAGCAGAAGGTCCAGTGGGCGGAGGGCCTGGCGGAGCGGCATCCGGAAGCGGGATGTCGCCCGGAGACGGCAAGACTGGCGTTGGGCCGATGTCAGGTCGGTTGGCCCTGCAGGCAGACAGTCTGACGGGGGTGCAGCAGGAACCTCTGCATTGCCCAGGGATGGAGGGGAAAAATCACTGGGGTCAGGCTGAGGAGACCCAGGGTGCCCAGAGGACAATGAAGGCTGTGGGGAGCCGGAAACTGCAGACGTTGGAAGGTCCGGCGTCAGCTCAGCCATCGTGCGGACATCTGACAAGTAGACGTCCGACTTCTCAGCGGGATCCGGGCAGACGCCGGAGGGGCCGACGTCCGACTTAGCGGACCCGTCACCCGGGGCAGGTTGCGAAAGAGGGGTGGCCTGGTCGGGCAGAAGATGGGCCGTACGCCACCCCGAGGCGTCAGGCGACTTATCAACCTTCTCCGTGCGAGCACTGGAGGGCCGAAATCGGCTTATCGGACCGGCTCAAACCACTAGGCTGCCGGTTGGCGGTGCAGGAGCAGGGCCTCAAATGGCAGAGGCACCCAAAGGGCCGAGGAGAGATGGAGCAGGGCAGCCGCGCCAGAAACCTCAAGGCGGCGTCGTGTATCGATCCCCCAGGGGGGGATGTTACTTGGAGCATGGTGACTCGGTCCCCCAGGGGGGATGTTACTTGGAGCATGGTGACTCCCGAGGAAGACGCAGTGGATGAGGAGCCCTTGTCTCAGTGCATCTCCTTGACATTTTTCTTGCAATGGCCTTCGGGGGAAGTGGACGCCTGCAGGAGTTTTTTTACTCCTTTTCCATGGAGGAAATTTTCTTTAAAATATGGGCATCCTGGGACTGCTGCCACCATCTGTGGGTGGCCGCGTTGAATTTAAGGTAGTCCTGGCACTTCACCTGATCTGGGCCTAGGCAGAAGAGGCACTGGGGAATGGCCGTCCTTGTGCGGGAGTTGGGTGCCGCACGAGTCGCACTTATTCTTGTGCTCAGATAGTGTAGGGGACAACATACACAGACGAATCCCCAACAAAAATTCAAAAAATTGAAAATATCTGTGTAAAAACTATTGACGACAGAGAATAACGAGCACTGAACTTTTCCGCGAGGCGCTGACATGAGCCAACAGCGGTAAAGAACTGGAAGGCGGGCGTGGGGGACAGCCCCCTTATACTGATGTGGGTCACCTGGCGGTAGAGGCGGTCCCCAACAAAAGACTGCGAGCTAGAAATTTTTCCATGGGGTACTGACGCCTGCCGGCGTCAGTACTATATGTAATTACCCACTGCAAGAGCCCTCTCAAAGTAATATCAGTAGTTCTAGGATTGGTATATGTTATTCATCCACTCTTTGGCATGTCCCCTTCCACTTTAAATCTTACAGTTAGTCTTCAAGCTGACTACTCCCACCCACCCAAGTGGTATAACCCTCAACTCTGCCACATGACGTCAGATCTTAGCTCGCTGGAAGCAAAGTGTTGTACGACAGCAGCCGGGGAGGTCGGGAGGGACCGTGTGGATGAACATATACCACTCCTACTGTTACAGGTGAGTAACCTGTTTTTCTAGGATCGTGGATATGTTGTTCTTCCACACTCTTTAGCAGACTCCTAGCAGTTCTCCAGGAGGAGGGAAGGAAGGCACACACACCCTACTTATGGAACAGAGATTGGAGAACTGAGGCCCCAAAACCAGCATCCTGGCATGACAAGGTCAATGTGGTAGTGGGTGAAGTTGTTTGCTGACTTCCAAGTAGCAGCCCATGAGATCTCCTGGATAGGCATGTCCCTGGAAGCAGCCACTGATGCAGCAGTATGGCGGGTAGAATGATCTCTTATCCCTTTAGAAGGCTCCTTGCCCACCAACTCATAGCATAGACTAATGCATGAAGTACTCCAGCTGGCAATAGTCTGCTTTGCTGCAAGTTCCAGAAGCGGCTTCAGCGTAGGTGACAAACAGCTGGAGAACCTCTGAACGAATTTCCACCATCCGCTCCTTATAGTAGGAGAGCACATCTCAGGTCCAAGGTATGGAGCCTGTACTCTGCATCCGAGATGTAGTTGGGGTAGAATACCGGCAAAGATAACTACTGGTTAAAGTGAAACTCTCACACCACTCTCAGAAGGAACCTCGGGTGCGGGCAAATAACCACTGCCCTGTGGAAGACCAGATAATGGGAGTCCACCGAAAGTGCCTGGAGCTCCCCTAACCTTCTAGTAGACGTGATAGCCACCAGGAAGGCCATCTATCAGGACAAGTGTGACAAGGCACACTTGTGCATTGGTTCGAATGACTTGCCCATGAGCTTTGCCAGTATCAGCAGAAGATCCCACGGAAGTGGACGTTCACACATCGGAGGGGATATGTGATCCAGCCCTTTGAAAAAACAACCGACCACTGTCTCCTGCACTGTCGGCTGACCGGCCCGTGCCCGGTAAGCACAGATGGCTGACAAGTGCACCCTAAGGGTCGATAACCGCAGACCCCCTTTGGAGAGAGACCAAAGGCAGTAGAGAATGTTAGCCACTGGACAGGACAAAAGGTCCAGGCCCTTGCCCCAACACCAAATGGAAAACCTTTTCCATTTGAAGGCATAACATTTCCTGGTAGATTCCTTTCTGGATGACTCCACCACAGTGCAGACATCTTCGTAAAGACCCAAAGCCTGGAAGTCTAGCCGCTCAGGTAAGAGGCTGTGAAGTGCAGGGATTGAAAATCTGAATGGAATACCTTCCCCTGATTGAGTGATATCCGGTCCGGGAGTGCTGGAAGCCACTCTGGGGACCTGCAGCTGAGCCTGAGGAGATCTGGATAGTAGAACTGGCGAGGAGAGTGTAGGGTTAGTAGGATCACCTTCGCCTTGTCCCTCCTCACCTTGAAGAGTACCCTGTGGATCAAGGGAACTAGACTGAAGGCATAGAGGCGGCCTTGGTGTGCACGACCTCGAGAAGGCATCCCCCTGCAGCGAGCCCTGAGGGGGCGTGCATGACATCTTCAGCTTGCTATTTTCCCTGGAGGCAAATGGGTCCACCATCGATTTGCCCCACTGGGAGAACAGGCTGTAAGCTACCTCTGGATGAAGAGACCACTCGTGGGATGTCTGGCCTAAGCGACTGAGAACATCCGCCAGATGGTTCGAGGCTCCTGCCACATGGATGACTAGGAGATTTGCCTCCAATCGGCTTACAAGGGTATAGATGCTGAGCGCCACCCTGCAGAACAGACGGGGGTGCGTGTCGCCCTGTTTGTTGAAGTAGTATATGGTTGTGGTATAGTCCGTCCGGACTTCAACCACTAGACTCCGGAGCTGAGGAGTGAAAGCTGACAGTGCCAATCTGACAGCTCTGAGCTCCCAACAGGTTGATGTGGCATCAGGACTGCTTTATGCGTCCAGAGCCCGTGGGCCCTTTTGTTCCCCAAGTGGGCTCCCAGCGCAATAGAGGCGCATCGGTCGTGATGACGACCGGCTTGGGGCATACAAAACGGGAACCCTTCCTGCAACCGGTCTGGGGCGGTCCACCACTGGAGAGCATCCCACATCTTCTGGGTTACAGTGATCAGCTGGTTGAAATGACCATGGTGCTGAGTCCACTGAGCGGACAGCTCCCATTGGAGGGGGCACATGTGCAACTGGTCCAAACAGACCACTGAGGTGCATGCTGCTATGCAGCCCAGAAGGCGCAGAAAGTCCCCGACAAGGCGCAACTGCCCAACCAGAAATGACTGGGCAAAGGAGGAAAGAACCTCCACCCTGTCCACTGAGAGCTTAGTTCTGACTGGACAAAAATCAAGCTGTGCCCGGATAAGACCCATCACCTGAGAAGCCATGAGTTCCAACTTAGCCTCGCTGATCAGGAGGCAGAGCTGGGAGCAGGTCTGGGGGGCTAGGTCCCTGGACATCTCCACCTCCTGTCGGATGGAACTTTTACTGAGCCAATGGTTCAGGTAAGGATAATTCTGACCCCGAGATGGTCTGCCACCACCACTGCAATACATCTGGTGAAGACCCATAGGACGCCGATGATAGGCCGAACAGCATGGCTTGGAACTTGTACAGGGTTCCTTCGACCCTGAAGCGGAAGAACAGCGGACAGGACAGATGGATTGGCATGTGAAACAATACATCCTGCAGATCCAGTACACAGAAAGAACAGGTTACTCAACTGTAATAGTAGTTCTAGGAGTGGTACATGTTGTTCGTCCACACTATTTGGCATTCTCCCCTTCCACTTTAAATCTTGCCGGAAGTCTTCAAGCTGGCTCCTCCCACCGACCCGGTTGGTATATACTTTGGCTCCACCCCATGACGCCAGATCTTAGGCCGCTGGAAGCCAGGCTGTTTCCGTCCACAGCCGGGGAGATCAGGTAGGGCCAAGTGAAAGAACAACATATACCACTCGTAGAATTACTGATACAGTTGAGTAACCTGTTCTTCCAGGAGCGTGGATATGTTGAACATCCACACTGTTTGGCAGACTCCAAGCAGTTCTCTGGGAGGAGGGAGGCAAGACGCACACCCCTACTTAGAAAAAACAGAATGGAGAACTTAAGCCCCAAAACCAGCATCCTGGCGTGACTCAAGGTCAATGTGGTAGTGGATGATAAAGGCATTTGCTGACTTTCAGGTAGCAGCTCGACAGATTTCCTGAACGGGGATGTCCCTGGAAGAAGCCACCGATGCAGCAGTATGGCGGATAGAATGAGCTCTTATCCCTCTGGGAGGCTCCATGCGCAACTCATAGCAAATACCAATGCATGATGTAATCTATCTTGCTATAGTCTGTTGGGCTGCAGGTCTGCCAGAAGCGGCTTCAGCGTAGGTGGCAAAGAGCTGGCGAACAACTCCACGAATATCCGCCGCCCTCTCCTAATAGGAGAGAGCACCTCTCGGGTCGAAAGTATGGAGTCTGTACTCTGCGTCCGAGGTGTCGTCAAGGTAGTAAATCAGCACAGTCAACACCTGGTTAAGGTGAAACACTGAAACTACCTTCGGGAGGAATTACAGGTGGGTGTGCAGGACAACTTTGTCCCTATGGAAGACCAGATAAGGGGAGTCCACCGAAAGCGCCTGGAGCTCTCCTGTCCTTCTGGCTGATGTGACAGCCACAAGGAAGGCCATCTATCAGAAGTATGATAGCTGATATTTGTGCATGGGTTTGAATGGCTTGCTCACGAGCTTTGTCAAAACCAGCAGCAGATTCCATGGAGGTGGAGGATCACGCATCGGAGGGGATATGGGATTCAGGCCATTAAAAAAGTGCCTGACCACTGTCTCCTGCATCAATGCTGGCTGACAAGCCCATGCCCGGTAAGCAGAAATGGCTACCAGGTGCACCCTAAGCGTCGAAGACTGCAGAACCCCTTTGGAGAGAGACCAAAGGTAGTAGAGAATGATAGCCATGGAACAGGATAAGGGGTCCAGACCCTTACCCTGACACCAAATGGAAAATCTTCCATTTGAAAGGCATAACATTTCCAGGTCGATTCCTTTCTAGATGCTTCCACCAGTGTAGACATCTTCAGAAAGAGCAAAAGCCTGGAACTCAAGCCACTCAACTACCAGGCTGTGAGGTGCAGAGATTCAAGATACAGATGGAAGACCTTCCCCTGATTGAGAGATATCAGGTCCTGACGTGTGCAAAGCCGCTCCGGGAGCCCGCAGCTGAGGTTGAAGAGATCTGGATACCAGAACTGGGGTGGCCAGTCTGAGGCTACCAAAATCATCTTCGCCTTGTCCCTCCTCACACTGAGTAACACACCTTGTGGATCAGGGGAAATGAAGGGAAGGCGTATGGATGGAGAGACCACTCGTGGGATCTCTGGCCGAAGTGGCTGAGAGCAGCAGTCGGCTGGTTCGAGGCTCCAGCCATATGGATGGCTGAAGACATGCCTACAACTGGATTACATGGGTCCAGATGTGGAGCGCCTCCTTGCATAGCAGACGGGAGTGCGTGCCCGCCCTGTTTGTTGGAAGTAGTACATGGTCGTGGTATTGTCCGCCTGGACTTGAACCACTTGACACTGGAAATGAGGAGCCAAAGCTGACAGTGCCAGTCTGACTGCTCTGGGCTCCAACAGGTTGATGTGGCATCGGGACTCCTAGAGGGTCCAGAACCCATGAGCTCTGTTGTCCCCAATGTGGGCTCCCCAGCCCATGACAGAGACATCCGTCGTAATGACCGTCGGCTCAGGGTGGACAAATGGGATCCCTTCCAGCAAATGACTCTGGGATGGTCCACCATTGGAGAGCGTCCCACGTCCTCTGGGTGACAGTGACCAGCTGGTCGAAGACATCCTGACGCTGAGACCACTGGGCGGCCAGCTCCCATTGAAGGGGGCGCATGTGCAATCTGGCCCAACGGACCACTGAAATGCACGTCGTCATGTAACTCAGGAGCTGCAGGAAGTCCCGGGCAGGGCGCAAGTGACCAACCAGAAATGATTGGGCAAAGCAGGAAAGAACCTCCACCCTGTCCGACAGAAGCCGCGCTCTGGCTTGACTAGAGTCGAGCTCTGACCCGATGAAGCCCATCACCTGAGAGGGCACGAGTTCTGATTTGGCCTCGTTGATTAGGAGGCCCAGGTGGGAGCAGGTTCAGAGGGTCAGGTACCTGGACCTCTCCACCTCCTGTAGGGAGGAACCCGCCAGGAGACAATCATCTAGATGGGGTAAATATGAACCCCCCTGACGCCGTAGATGGGTTGCCACCACTGTGATGCATTTGGTGAAGACCCCGTGGGGCCGATGACAGGCCGAACGGCATGCCTCTGAACTAGTACAAGGTCCCTTCAACCCTGAAGCGGAGGAACCGCTGATGGGACAGACTGAATGGGGCGTGGTAGAACGTGTCCTGAAGATCCAGTGAACAGAACCACATGTTTCGCTCCAGAGATGGTATGATCTGGTTCAGAGTTACCATCCAGAAGGTGCGAGACCAGAGATATCGATTCAGGTCGTGGAGATCTAGGATGGGGTGACAATCCCCCCCCCGGAAATACCTGGACACGAAGCCTGGGTCTGTAGGAGAATCCGGCACTGGAGCTACCGCCTCCTTGTGGAGGAGCTGAGCAATGTCGTCCCGAAGGGCCGACTGAGCGCCAACTGAGATCCTTTCCTCCCATGGGACATGGGCCCGGCTGGGGGGGGTACTACTGAAATCTAGAGGCGGTCCTGCCCGACCGCTACTAGAACCCACTGTCAGGTACTGGGACCCGGTGGAAAGAGAAGTGTTGGAGCCAGTCCCGGGAGGACCCAGAACTGGGTGTGACGGGTGTAAGGGAGGCCACCCACGACCTGTCACTGTGCATGCTTGGAGGAGGAGGCGGCACCTGGACCAGCACCTCGGCCTCCTTTGCAGGGCTGTTGGGGACCTTGCTTGGGCCAAGGGTGCCAAGCTTGAGCCTGCTGCTGTTGCTGACCTCCCTGGAAGGAGGGCTGTCAAACTGCAGGGGAAGAATGCCGAAAGGACTTCTTGCACTTCTGCTGGTTCTTGCCCAAAGCACCATTAGCAGAGGTGGCATCTAAGGTGGCATTAGACTGCTCAATGCGCTGTAGATGACCTGCCACTCCCGGACCGAAGAGGTCGGTGCCAAGGAAGGGAACATCAGCTAGCTTGTGCTGAGTATCTGCGGGAAAAGAGGATAACCTCAGCCAAGCCCTGCGGTGAGTGGCTACTGTGGCACCTAGTGAATGGGAACGGGAATCACCAATGTCCAGAGCCGTCTGGAGCTGTTTAGCAACAGCACGGCCCTGGTCCCGGACCTGCTTGACCATGGTCTGCATGTCTGCCGGGAGATGAGGGAGGACTTCATCAAGCGACCCAAGAAGGGCGTGGAGAGAAGTGGCCATAATCACTGCTAGAGACTAGCCTGGCCGAAGCCTAGGGATGATACCGTGTAAACCTTCCGGGCCGAGTGATTCCATATTTTTCGACTCCTTGTCCGGGCTGGTCAGTATCCCAGAGCTGCTGCGGCGCTTCTAAAACAATGAGGGCATTCATAAGGCTCTCAGCAGGGATGCTCAATGAAGGCCGTCAAGGACCCCATGGGTACCGCATACTTACGAACCATCATGAACCAGGTGAGCGGGCAACAGGCAGGGCAGCTGCAAAGCTCCAGTGCCGATAACGATGGGCCCAGGCCCTGGGAAGGCCTCTGTCGGGGATCTTATCTCTTCAGAATATCCATGAAGGATATTCAAGCTACTGTATGGAGCTGAAAGGCATACCTGTGGACTCCAAAATGAGTGAAGGATGCCTGGAAGGAAGAAGGACCTTCCTCCAGGCTCGTCACTGACAGCTCATCATGTGAGTGGAAGGCCAGTAGTATCCGAATCCAAGGAATCCGGATGCAAGGGGTCTCCACAAGAACCCCTCAATGCCACCTAGGGCGATCAGGGTGAGCCGTAATGGACAACCTATAGGGCAAGCCCGTAGTTAGTCAGATCCTCCTTAGAGGACCCCTCCGAGCCTGTTTGGGTGGTGGTTCCACCAAAAGTGGTGGAGAGCCCGTAACAGGCCGACCAGAAATACGTACCATTCCACGGAGAAGGCAGTCCTCGGAACAGAGGAGTCTGTGTCGGCCGAAGAGACTGGGGCCAAGTAATGGCTGGTTCAGCCAAAGCAGACTGCTTTTGACCCATCAAAAGTAGTTGCTGCCACATCAGGTCCTCATAACGTCGGAGTTTCCGTCTAAGTCTCTCCTCATCCGAGGAGGTGAGGAACGGTGGAAGCGCCTCTTCTGGGAGTGTTTGTGACCCTTTCTTGGTTTACCAACCGACTGGTCCAACTCCTCGATCGAGATCGACTGCGTCGGCTCAGTCGGTCAGGAGAAGCTGAATTTGGTGAAAACAGAGGTTCCGGCTCTTGTCCCTCGATCGGGATGCCCGAAGGATGGGTCTCCTCATCGGGGAAGGAGAGAATGGGAGTCCTCTCCAAGGAGTCGGCGACAACGGCTCAATCGGGTCAAGAGAAATCTCGGCCAGTTAAGCTGTATCCTCTGCTTCGGTGCCCTGGCCTGAAGGAAGGTCTGAAAAGTCGGCAGCCGAGGAAGTGATCTACAGTGGCCGAGACAGTCTGTTCCCGAGTGTCGGACCGCTCTCGGTCCCAGGAATGTCTTCTCCAGCTAGAAGATTTGGGGTCCTTATCCTTTTTCTTGGATCGAGGAGGTCTTGAACCCGAAGAGCCACTCCTACCCTAGTGAGGGAGACTGGTACAACTCCGGAAGGATCCGTGGAGGTGAGGCCAGGTTGAGTGGGACAAGAAATGTCAGTTGGCGAAGCTTGCACACTTCATAACAAGCAGCCATCTGCTCGAGGAGCTGCTCGGCGGATCCAGACCACAGAAACAGCCAACCTGGCCTCCCTCGATTCACCGGTGGATTGCAAAGCTCCAGTCTTCTCAGCTTAAGGTGCGCCTTGCGGTCCTCCAGAACGGTGGGATGGAAGGCCAAACAGATGGTGCAAGCCGAAGTATCGATGCCACAGCCCCTAGGCAATAAATGCGAGAGGTGGGGATCGGGAGAGACTATTTTGTCCATAAGGACACGATGAAACCCAGGGACTACTTGTCCTCCATATCCGAAGTGCTGAGATCGAGATCCAATAAACTCTGACGAAGTTAAAGCGAGCAATGCAAAACGAAAAATCGATTTGACTCCAGGGCCTATGGTACTTGCAAACTAGCACGAGGGAACCTGTATCTTGCAGCAGAAAGAAGATCTGGCATCATGGGGCGCAGCCGAGGTATTTACCACCACGGTGGGTGGGAGGAGCCAGCTTTAAGACTTCCGGCAAGGTCTAAAGGGGAAAGGGACAATGCCAGACAGTGTGGATGAACATATCCACGCTCCTAGAAATACAAGTTACTCACCTGTACCAGGAGTTCTAGGAATGGTATATGTTGTTCATCCACACTTACTGCTGGAAGTTCCATGGCGGCTTTTAAATCTTGCCGGAAGGACTTCGCTGGTTCCTCCCACCCAACCGGGTGGTAAAACCTTGGTCAGCCCATGATGCCAGATCTAACTCAGCTGGAAGACAGGTTGCATAAAAGCGGGGAAGTTAGGTTGGGTTGTGTGGATGAACATATACCATTCCTAGAAAGTACAATTACGTAAAACTTATAAATGTGGTAGATCTTCGAGGAGAGGCTCTTACAGTAGATAATTACATATAGGGACTGACACCGGCCGATGGAAGGACCCACAGAAAAATTTCTAGCTAGCAGTCTCATGGGACCGCCCACATCAGGTGACCGGCATCATGGACGGCCGGGTATAAAGAGGTCCCACGCCCGCTTTCCAGTTCTCCCCACCACAGGCCAGGATGAAGAGGAAGCAGATATTTCCCTCAATGAAAGGGCAGAAAAAGCCTACAGGGGGATGGAGGGGCGGGAAGGTATTACCTACTGCAAGAGCCTCTCTCAAAGATCTACTGTTACGGTAAGTTCTTACGTAACTGTACTATCTTTACTTTGAGAGGGCTCTAATGCAGTAGGCATGCATATGGACAGAATCCCAAGCAGTCTGGAACAAATGAAAGGCACAGGAGGAGAGACTACTCCAAAAAGTAATAAATAATCTAGCAGGTCTCAGAAGGAGGCCTTGCAAGACAACTAACCGAAGCCTGCTCTATGAGAGAGGCAATGTCAGAACTGTAATGTTTGAAGCAAAAGGTGTGGACTGAAGTCAAAGTGATGACAGCACAGATGTCTGCCACAGGCATTCTTGAAAAACAAGCAGCTGAGTCGGCAGCTCCAGTGAAGTGGAGTGACCTCTGACTTGACCCGGAGGGTCTTGTTTGTACTTGTCATAACGAGAAAGTGATGCAATGTGCCATACCATTTGATAGGCATTGCTTAGAGACGACATTGCCTTCTCTTTTCCCAATAAAGCGAAAAGGCCGAACAACTGATCGGTCTTTCTGAGATCCTTGATCCTATCGATTGTAGTATCTCAGAATTCTGCGAACATCCATGGCATGGAGCAGGTATTCTCCTTGATAGGAGTACTCGCGTGAAGAAAGCAGGTAATTCAATAGGCTGATTTAAGGTAGATTCCACTACCACCCAGGAAGAAACTTAGGATTAGATGCGAAGAGCTACTGGGTTCTTTAATGAAAAATCAGATAAGGATTTTGCACATCAGAGACCTGGAGCTCGGGGAATTCTCGAGGCAAGTAATGTGTACCAAGAAGTGTCTTCCACGATACAAAACTTCAGGTCTCTGCAGGCCACAGGCTCCAAGGGAGGGAGGTGGTTCTCCAAGGACAAAGTTTAAGTCCCAAGGCGGTACTGGAGTCCGGGACAGGGGCCTGAGATGAGACCCCTCAAGAAAGTTTGGATACCTCCAGCTGAGCAAATGCCCTATCAGAAAAGGGACATGGTAGGCTGAAATAGCCGCCATATGGACTCAAAAGAGGTGACTGAGACAGGTCGAAAGATGACGCATGTACTCAAGCCTTTGGAATGGTCCACAGGAGCAGGGAAAAGGGCTCCACGTTCACGGACTGGAGCCCAGATAGAAAAATCTCTTCCATTTCATGTGGCGTCGGTGGACCTGGTGGAGGCTTTCTAGCCTCCACCAGGAATCTCGACCACCTTAGGAGAAAGCATAAAATAAGTTGAGCTAGGTCTGCAGGGCCATGCATGCCAGTTGAAGGACTAGAGTCCCAGATGGACCAGGAGTCCCGATATGGGTCAGCAATCCTGGAGATAAAGGAGGGAAGAGAACTTAACCGCATGTGCTGCACGAGCTGACGGCGGGAAACAACTGGAAGTGCGGGACTTCTGGGATCCTTTATACTGACGCCATATGACGCCGGTCACCTGACGTGGAAGGTCCGCCAGGGACTGCTAGCTAGAAATTTTTCCGTGGGGTCCTGCCGCCGGCCGGCATCAGTCCTATATGTAATTACCTACTGCAAGAGCCCTCTCAAAGTAAGATCTTCTGTTACAGGTGAGTAACCTGTATTTCTAGGGACATGGATATGCTGTTCAATCCACACTTACTGGCAAGACTCCTAGCAGTTCTCCAGGAGGAGGGAGGGAGGCAAGGCGCACACCCCCTATACTTACCTGGGAAATAAGAACTGGAGAACAGAGGTCCCAAAACCAGCATCCCGGCGTGACTCAAGGTAGATGTGGTAGTGGGTAATGAAGCTGTGTGCTGACTTCCAGGTAGCAGCCCTGCAGATTTCCTGGATAGGGAGGACCCTGGAAGCAGCCACATATGCAGCGGTATGGCGGGTAGAATGAGTTCTTATCCCTATGGGAGGCTCCATGCCCGCCAACCTGTCGCAGAGATCTATGCAGGAGGTGACCCACCTGACTATCGTCCCCTTGGCTGCAGGTCTGCCAGGTGCGGCTTCAGCGTGGTGACAAACAGCTTGCGAACCTCTCCCGGAACTTCAGCCGTCCGCTCCTTGTAATGAGAGGGCTCTTCCAGAGTCCAAAGTATGGAGCCTATGTTCAGCCTCCGATGTGTGATTTCGGTAGAACACCGGCAGAGTCAACACCAGGTTAAGGTGAAACTCTGACACCACCTTCGGAAGGAATTTCGGGTGGGGGCGTAGGACAACCTTGTACCTGTGGAAGATCAGATAAGCAGACTTCATGGAAAACACCCAGAGGTCTCCCATCCCTTCATTGACGCTGATAGCCACAAAGAAGGGGGAGTCCTGCACAACAGGTGGAGATATCGTGACCTGTGCATCAGTCTCAATGGCTTACCCATGAGCTTAGCCAATACCAGTAGTAGAACCCACGGTGGAAGTTCCTGTACCAGAGGGATGTGTGATCAAGGCCTTGAAAGCGCCCGACCACCTTTTCCTGCACCACAGGACTGCTTCTCGCCCGGCTCTCAGTAAGCAGAGATGGCTGGCAGGGTGCACCAAGGGCTGTCCAACCAAAGCCCTAGGCTGAGAAGGGACCACAGGTAGTCCAGAATGCTGACCAAGGAACAGGAGGAAGGGTCCAACCCCTTATCCTGACACCAAATGGAGAATCTCTTCCATTTGAAGGCATAGCATTTTCTGGTCGGCTCCTTACGGGATGCCTCAACAACGTTGAGGACCTCGCTGGAAAGACCCAAGGCCTGGAACTCTAGCCGCTCAGGAACCAGGCTGTCAGGTGCAGGGACTGAAGGTCCAGGTGGAGTACCTTCCCCTGGTTGACTGAGATCAGGTCTGTAGCCTGGAGCTGAGGCTGAGGAAATCTGGATACCAGAACTGGCGGGGCCAGTCTGGGGCTACCAGAATCACCTGCGCCTTGTCCCTCCTTGCCTTGAGAAGCACCCTGTAGATCAAGGGAAATGGGAGAAAGGCGTAGAAGAGGCCCAGGGTCCACAGGCTTGAGAAGGCATCCCCTGCAGCGAGCCCTGCTTGGGAGGGCCGGGCTTGAGGAAACAGCCTCAACCAGCATTCTCCCTGAAAGCAAGCAAGTCACCTGAGAATTGTGCCTCAGTGGGAGGAGTGGTGTACTACTCCGGCAGGAGATGCCACTCGTGAGATGCAACACGTATCCAGCTTAGGGCCATCGGCCAGAGTGTTGGAGGCTCCCGCCACATGAATGGCTAGGAGATCCGCCTCCAGTCTGCTCAAGAGAGACCAGGTGCAGAGAGCTTCCTTGCACAGAGGCAAGGAGCGCGTCACGCCCTGGCGGTTTAGGTAGTACATGGCCGTGGTGTTCTCCTGGATCTGGACCGCTTGACCCCGTACAAACGGAGCGAAGGGGGTGAGGGCTAATCTGAGGGCTCGAAGCTCCAGCAGGTTGATGTGGCACTGCGACTCCTGAGGGGACCAGAGGCCGTGCGCTCTGATTTCCCCAGATGAACTTATAATAACCCATCGGAGAGGCAGTGAATTAGCGTGACCTGTCTGCTCTGGGCAGAGAAACAGGATAACCTCCTGCAGATGAGCCGGAACGATCCACCACTGGAAAGCGTGCCCCATCACCTGGGTCACTATCACTGGCTGGTCCAGAGGACTGCAGCGCTGTGACCATTGGCAGGCCAGCCCCCACTGCAGGGGACTCGTATGCCAGCGGGCCCAATGAACCACGCTGGTGCAGGCCACCATGAGGCGCAGGAATTCCCGGGCAGGGCACAATTGCCCAACCTAAAATGATTGGGCAAAGGAGGAAAAAACACACGCCTATCATCAGGAGCTGTGCTCTGTCTCGAAGCGAGTCGAGCTCTGCCACGAACCGAATCACCTGCATTGGCAAGAGTTCCAATTTCGCCTCGTTGATGAGGAAACCAATCTGAGAGCAGACCTGGAGGGCCAGATCCCTGGACTGCTCCACCTGCAGCCTGAAGGGGGCTGCAATCAGCCAGTCGTCCAAGTGGCACCGCAGGAATGATGTCACCACTGCCATGCATTTGGTGAAGACCCTGAGAGCTGGAGAGAAGATTAAAGGGCATGGCCCGGAACTCGTAAAGAGATCCCTCTGCCCTAAAGCGGAGGAATCGCTGGTGAGACAGACAGATTAGGACATGAAAGCATGCGTCCTGGAGGTCCAGAAAGCAGAACCACATGCCTAGTTCCAAGGCTGGAATGATCTGAGCCAGAGTGACCATCCTGAAGGTATGAGACCTTAGGAACTTGTTCAGGTCGTGTAGGTCTAGAATGGAGCTCCAGCCCCCGTCCATTTTGCGACCAAAAAGTACCTGGACACAAACCCTGGGGCTGGTGGAGGATCCACCACCTCCCTGATCACATCCTTCTGGAGGAGCAGGACAATTTTGGCTCAACAAGCTGACAGAGGTGCTGCGGACCCCATAGTCCCCCGTGGGGCGACTGCTCGATAGGGTGGGGACTGCTCAAATTCCAGAGGCAGACCCTTTCCTACCACTTCCAGTACCCAGCAGTCCGTGGTGATATCGGACCAGGTGGAAAGGAAGTGGCAGAGCCGTCCCCCACAGGGGGAACCTGGGGAGGAGTGACGAGGTTGGTGGCGGCACCCCTCAAGCCGTCACTGGGCAGGCTTGGAGGGAGGGCCGGCCGAGGAGCCTCCTACACCTTTTCCCTCCTGGCTTCCTGCTGGAGGAAGCTGCAGGCTTGGCTTTGGGGTGCCAAGTGCGAGCCTGCTAGCCCTGATGCTTGTGTTGCTGGACCAGACATGCCGCAGGGGCCTTTGTCCTTCTGGCAGACGTGACCGAGTCCAAGGTGGCCCTGGACTTCTCGATGCTTTGCAGATGACCCTCCACCCCGGGACCGAACAAGTCGGTACCAAAGAAGGTAACGTCTGCCAGCTTGTGCTGGGTATTCGCTGTAAAAGTGGAGATCCGCAGCCAATCTCTGCAGCGCATGGCCACTGCGGCCGCTACTGACCGGGCACATGAGTCAGCGATGTCCAGAGAAGTCTGGAGCTGCCCTTTGGCCACCGCCCTTTTTTAATCCTGCATCTGCTCGACCGTCGTCTGAAGGTCAGCCGGGAGATGAGGAATCGCCTCATCCAGGAAGCCCAAAAGGGTGTGTCAAAAGTGTGCCATCAGAACAGCCGACGTGGCCTGACGAAGGCCTAGCGAGGAAGCCGCATAGACTTTCCGCCCGGAGTAGTCCAGTTTCTTGGACTCCTTATCGGGTGGCTTGTCCACATCCCAAGCATTCCTGGAAAGCTGGAAAACGCTGTCTGTCACTAGCCCCTCCACGGAGGGGTGCTCCAAGAAACCAGAGAGTTAACCAGTGGGAACAGCATACTTCCAAGCCATCCTGGCCGAAGGTGCTAGACAAAAAGCTGGCCGCTACTATAGCTCCAGGGCCGGGCCAACAATGGCTTCAGCCACCGGGAAGGCCACCGTGGGGGAATCCCCTCGGTCCAGTTTCTCCGTGAGGGGATACTTGGCCCATTCCGAAATGGGTTCGAGCTTCACCCAAGTGGACTCAGACGAGTTGAAGCATTCCAAGAAACAAGGATGGGCTCTCATCTACTGACTGACATCTGGTGGACTCCAGGTCAAGCGGTCTAGAGAACAAGGAGTCGGACTCCGAAGACTCTGCAAACAGATGCCGAGGGCCTGAGCCACCCTCCACCTGCCGAGGTCTATCGGAAGTGAGGGTGACCGACAACTGATGGGGCAAGCCCTGGTCCTACCGAGAATCTTGGGTCAGGGCCCCAGTTTTAGGTTGTGGAGGCGGGGGTTCCACCACAATGGGTGGCGAAGCCGGTTTCGGACCCTTGACTACAACGAGGGGCTGTTTCGGCCGCTCTGGTGACAGCCACTTAATGGCCAGGAAGGCGACGGAGTCTGCATATTCCCAGTCAAAAGAAGCTGCTGCCACATTAGATCCTCATAGCAGACGCAATTTGCGCCGAAGCCTATCCTCCGAAGAGGATGAAGATGAGGATGAGCGGTGGCACCGCTTTCCACGATGCTGAGACAGAGACCGCCAATGTCGGCGGGATAACCTGGACCGGGAAGAGGTCCAAGACAGAGACTTTTGGTGTTTCCGAGGGTGGGTCTGAGAGGGGGCGGGGGAAACCCGCTCCTCCCTTGGTTCAGGGACCTTAACCAGGGACTCCAGCAGAGGAGGCACAGGCCAGTCCTCCGTTTCCACCGTGGGAACCGGTGAAGGGCTGTCTGCTTCTCCAGTCGACAGCCCATCCGACGGGTTGAGAAAAATTTCGACTGCGTCAATGGGTGTCTTAGCCAGCTGACCCACCAGGGACACTGTGAAGCCAGCGGCCTTAGCTGCAACCTTGAACGAAGTTGAGTGTCGATTATCCGGGGAAGGGGACCTCTCCTGCTCCCACGAATGTAGATGGTGGGACTTACCTTTGGAGTCCTTTGTGGACAGACAGGCATGTCCCGAAAGCCCTTCTCCCTTGGTGGAAAGGGATTAGCAAAGCTCCTTGAGAGAAGCTGTGTAGGAGGAGCCCAGGGAGAGCGGGATAAATGCCTTGACCGAGGATGATGATGATGATGCGGCCTGGGCCGCCTCCTCCTCGAGTGTGATCATCTGCTCCAGCTGTTCAGCAGAGCCCGCAGCCGTGGACACCGCCCAACGGGCCTCCTTCGACTTGACCAGAGGATAACGTTTCTCAGGTCGCCCCAGCAGCAATCAGGCAGCGCGGTCCTCCAAGACCGAAGCCAAAAAGGATTTGCACAACTCACAAGCCTGTGAGTCATGGCAGGGTCCAAGGCAATAAACACACATGGAGTGCAGATCGGTACGGGACATCATCTGCCCACAGGGTCACCGACGAAATCTGGGAGTCAATTTGTCCATCGCAGCCACGAGGGAAGAGAAAGACCGAAGTCTTGTAAATTTTAAAATTAGTTTCGGGTTAACCGAAGAGTTTGGATCCAGGGCTAAAACGCAGAGCGCAAAGGAGGGAACCTGAGCTTCCAAGCGGTAAAGAAGACCTGGCGTCATGAGACGGAGCTGAGAGTTTTACCACCCGGGTGGGTGGGAGGAGCCAGCTTGAAGACCTTCTGGCAAGATTTAAAGTGGCAAGGAACCTGCCAGTAAGTGTGGATTGAACATATCCATGTCCCTAGAACGTCAGCCACGGGACAGGACAGAGGGTCCAGGCCTTTGTCCTGACACCAGATGGAAAACCACTTCCATTTGAAGGCACAACACTTCCAGGTCAATTCCCTTCTAGATGCCTCCACCACAGCATAGACGTCTTTGGAAAGACCCAAAGCCTGGAACTCCAGCCGCTCACATAACAGGCTGTGAGGTGCAAGGATTGAAGATCCAGATGGTACACTTTACCCTGATTGAGTGATATCAGGTCCAGGCGTGTGTAAAGCCGCTCCAGGGGCCTGCAGCTGAGGCGGAGGAGATCTGGATACCAGAACTTGGGCAACCAGTCTGGGGCTACCAGGATCACCTTCACCTTGTCCCTCCTCACCTTGAGAAGCACCTTGTGGATCAAGGGAAATGGAGGGAAGGCACAGAGGAGGCCTGGGATCTACGGCCTCGGAAGGCATCCCCCTGCAGCGAGCCCTGCTTTGGGGGGGGGGGGGCACAAAACAGCCTCAGCTTGGTGGTTTCCCTGGGTCAAATAGGTCCACCATCGGTTTGCCCCAATGGAAGAACTGGCTGAACGCTACCTCTGGATGAAGAGACCACTCGTGGGAAGTCTGGCCCTAGACGGTTGAGAGCATCCGTCAGATGGTTCGAGACTCCTGCTACATGGATGACTAGGAGATCCGCCTCCACTTGGCCCACGAGGGTCCAGATGCGGAGTGCCTCCTTGCACAGCTCACAGGAGTGCGTGATGCCCCATTTGTTGAGGTAGTACATGGTCGTGGTATTGTCCATCTGGACTTGAACCACTTGATCCCAGAGCTGAGGCACGAAAGCTGATAGTGCCAGTCTGACTGCTTTAACTTCCAACAGGTTGATATGATATCGGGACTTCTCAGGAGTCCCGAGCCAGTGGTCCCTTTTGTCCCCCTTGTGGGCTCCCCAGCCCATAAGAGGTGCATCGGCCGTAAGAATAACCACTGGCTCAGTGCAGACAAATGGGATGCCTTCATCCAACCGGTCTGGGAAGGTCCATCACTGGAGAGTGTCCCATGTCTTCTGGCTTATAGTGACCAGATGGTCGAACTGACTGTGGCACGGAGTCCACTGGGCAGCCAGTTCCCACTGAAGTGGCGCATGTGCCACTGGGACCAAAGGACCACCGAGCTGCATGCTGCCATGTAACCCAGAAGGCACAGAAAGTCCCGGGCAGGGTGCAAGTGTCCTACCAGGAATGATTGGGCAAAGGAGGAAAGAACCTCTATCCTGTATGCCAGAAGCTGAGCTCTGGCTTGACAAGAGTCGAGCTCTACCCCGATGAAGCCCATCACCCGTGAAAGCACGAGTTCCGACTTAGCCTCATTGATCAAGAGGCCGAGCTGCCAGGTCTGGAGGGCCAGATCCCTGGATCTCTCTACCTCCTGTACTGAGTGACCTGCTAGAAGCCAGTCGTTGAGGTAGAGGTAACTTGCTCCCCCAATGCGTAGATGGTGTGCCACCACTGTAATGCATTTGGAGAACATCCATGGGGCGCCGATGACAGGCCAAACAGCATGGCTCAGAACTTCCACAGGGTCCCCTCGACCCTAAGGCAAAGGAACCGCTGATGGGACGGACAGATTGGGACGTGAAAGAATGCATCCTGCAGATCCAGTGAACAAAACTACATGTTGTGCTCCAAGGATAGAATGATCTTGGACAAAGTTACCATCCGAAAGGTGCGAGACCTGAGATGTTGATTCGGGTCATGGAGATCTAGTCTACTGGAGGATCCGCCATGGCAGCCATTGCCTCCTTAAGGACGAGCTGAGCAACATCTCTAAGAGCCGACTGGGTGTGAGAGGATATCCGTTCCTCTCGAGAGGCGCAAGCTCGGCTGGGAGGGTACTGCTCGAACTATACAGGCAAACCCTGGCCAACCACTTCGAGAAAACACCTGTCCGAAGTGACAGCGGACCAGGCAGAAAGTGGCGGAGCCGGACCCCCACAGGAGGACCCAGAGATATCGTGACAGAAGAAGAGGTGGCAGGTGGGAGAAGGTCCAAAAAGCCAGTGGCTGAAGAAGCGATCTCAGCCGAAGTCAAGACTGCATGCTCTTGGGACTGGGACCTCTCTCTCTCTGTCCCAAGAGCGCCTTCGCAGAGATGAAGCTTTACTCAATTCCTTCTCCCGCTCACATGATCGGGAGGAGTGCGAGCCCGCAGGCACCTGCCCCCGGGTGGGAAGAGACTGGCACAACTCCCGGAAGAAGCCCGAAAATGTAGATCCTAGGTCAAAAGGAACGAAGAAGCCCCAAGAGTCAGCAGCACGAGCTGCTTCTTCCTCAAACGAAGTCATGTGTTCCAATTGTTCTGCGGAGCCCGCAGCCGCGGAAACCACCCACCTAACCTCCTTGGACTTCACCAGAGTGTTCCTTTCCTCCTGTCTCCCCAACTTTAAGCATGCCAGGTGGTCGTTCAGAATGTTTGGATGTAAGGACAAGCAAAAGCTGCAGGACGAGGTGTCATGGCCGACACCTAGGCAGTTGATGCACATGAGATGGGGATTGGTGTGCAACATCTTCTGGCCGCAAGGAGACTGGCGAAATCTGGGGGATGATTTTTCTTCCATGATCGAAGATGCAAAAGCACGATCGCTAACTTGAACGAGTTTTAATTTCAGTCAATCTGAAGTTTTGAAAGCCAGGGCCTACAAAATGTGTGAGCACAAGGGAGGCAACCTGAATCTTCCAGCGGAGGGGAAGATCTGGCATCATGGGGTAGAGCTGAGGTATATACCACCCGGGTGGGTGGGAGGAGCCAGCTTGAAGACTTCCAGTGACTCTTTAAAGGGAAAGGGAACATGCCAGTACTTGTGGATGAACATATCCACAATCCTAGAAAGATCTGTTTCCAGGAAGGAGATATCCATCAATTTGTGCTCAATGCCCGCCATAAAGATGGCGACCATCAGCCAGGCCCTGCGCCACATGGCAACCCCCCCCCCCACGAGCAGGGCAAGACTCCTGATGTCCACAGCTATCTGGTTAGCTGCCATGCAACTGCCCGGCCCTGGTTGAGGACCTGCTTGACCAAGGTCTGCAGGGAGATGAGGAAGGACTTCATCCAGAGAGCCCAAGAGGGCACGAGAGAAGTGCCCCATGACTACGGCCGATCTAGCCTGATGAAGACCAAGCGAAGAGGCAGCACAGACTTTCCGGACTGAATGGTCCAGTTTCCTGGACTCTTTGTCCGGGAGTATGTCGCCGTCTCCTGAATTTCCCAGAGTGCCTAAACAGATTTGGTCACTAACCCCTGGGCCGAAGGGTCTTCTATGAATCCTGAGAAGGAGCTAATGGGAACCTTATACTTGTGGCCCATTCGGGCAGAGGGCAGAGGCTGGGTGCTGCCATACCTCCAAGGCCAGGCTGACAATGGCCTCGGCCACAGGGAAGGCCTCCGTCAGAAAATCCCCTCATTTGAGGACATCAGAGAGGCAATATTCGGCCAGTTTCTGAATGGGCTCCAAGAGCATCCCCTGTAGATTCGGAGATGAGACGGAGGATGCCCATTAAAGACATGGGTTCTTCCTTCGTCGAGAGACTCCTGATGGATTTGTTGTCCAAAGAACGGGAATGCAAGCAAGTCCTCGGACTCAGAGACATCCGGATAGATCAGCCGGCCACCTGTGTCACCTTCGACCCGCCTGGGACGGTCAGGAGTGACAATGACTGACAGCCTATGCGCAAGACCTTGAACGGGTCAAGATTCCAGAGGTAGGCTGTTTAGGTGTCAGTTCCACCCGAACTGGAAAAGAGTCCGGTTTCGGCCTAGCCGGGAGGGTCTTAACCAGTTCCGCAGGCGGAGGGGCGGTTATCAACCAGTTCCTGGGGAGTTGGGAGTCTTCCAGGGGGGAAGACAGTCAAGTGATGGCTGGAATGGAAGACGGGCTCAACTCCGGGCCAGCCATAATCAGCTACTGACACATCAAGTCCTCGTAGCGTCAACGCACCATACATCAATACATCTTCCAAGGACAATGACGAAGAATGGTAGCATCCCACTTTTTAGAGCACTTTCTTCAGCCTATCAGTCAAAGGAGTCCAAGTCTTCGACTTGGACAGTCAGGGTCGTACGGAAGGAGCCAGGGAGAAATGCAGCTCTTCCAGGTCAGGGACCGGGAAGAGGTTTACAGCAGGCTGGGTCTACTCTGTAGTGGGTCCAATAAGGACTGGGGTCCTGAAGGAATTTTTGGCCTAATCAAGCAACGTGTTAACAGGGTCCAGAATAATCTTGATCGGGTTGTCGTCCCACGTCTTAGCCGGCTGGCCTAACTGGTGTATCATGAAGCCAGCAGCCAAGGCCGCAATCTCAACCAAAGTCGAGACAGCAGATTCCTGGGACCGAGATCTAACAATCCCAAGAACGTCATCTGAGAAACAAACCTTTCTGCATCTTTTCCTGAAGGATAGCCGTTTACATGGAAGTAATCTTAATCCATCTTAAAAAAAAAAGTAGCAACACTTTACCAAAGGGGGAAAAAAACTAGTATATGAAAATGTGGTATATCCTATAGCAATTACAATAAAAAGGGTGGAAAAGAGCCAACTAGTCATTCACCAACTGCCTGCATTTGAAAAGCTGGGCTAGGTATGTTTTTGCTCACCTGTGTCAGTAAAAGAAACAGCAACAACCCTCCCTGCCCCCTCCCCCCAAAAAAAGACCATTTTAAATGTAACCAAGATGCAATATCTTCATCATCATTCCCCGTATCCATTTATTTGAGATGTTATCTTCCTAGCTGAGCAATACTAAAATGTTTTCTTTCGATGTGCACTAACCAAGATTGCTGGAGGAACACCTTGCCCTGTAACATTCACAAGGATTTCATCATACTTGTCGAAGTTGATCCCAGTCTGATAATGTGCAAAAATGGTATCTTCCTCTTCAGGTGGGGGAGGTGGTATGTATGTCACCCTAGGAGCTAGAAGGAAAATACTGATTTAAGCACATAATTAAATGCATATATTGTATTAAGAATCCAAGGATTTGGCTTGATACACTAAACAGGAGCTGGTAAAAGTAGTTTAGGGCAAAACTGTTAGTGGGGTGGTAATCAAACCTGATTCACAACACACCCTAATGAAAAGGATTTAGTGAGGGGTAACACAGGAAGTCAGGGGTGCAAGACAAAATAGTTAAGACACAGGACATACTTGGATGCAAAATGCACAATTACACAGGAGCACTTATTCAACTGAACAAAAATAACATTAATGACACAGTTAAGCTGCATTAACACAGTTATATCTCAGACATCACACAAGGCACTTTGGAAACGCATTTAAAGAGAAACAGCCACTGTACCCAAGTAACCTTTCCCAAGTATACCCCTAAGGAACCCAATTCATTCTGGCAATTTCTTTGCACTTACCCTGATGTTGACTTTTTGTTTAGTAATCCTCAGCACTCCGACTCAGTCCTCACACTCTGTGCCAAGCGCCATGTTCACTGTTCGCCCTCTGTTCCCCTGACATTTTTTCTGGTGTGGAATGAGCACCACTGTAATTGGGATCCTTCATGTGAGCTTACACACGCAATGGTCACGTCACACAAAACTGAATAGAGAACCAGTGTGGTGCAGGGCGTGGACACACACAAAGCATGAGAATTCAGGAGGGCATGACATGCATCCATTAAATTCGTTTTACAGGCAAGGCAACCTGCACAAAGGTTGACAGTCTCCCACCAATCCAGAGCTCAGAGTAAGATTTTTGTGACTGGGCCCAGCTTGGACAAGAATTGTCTTTTTTGGGACCAGTGTGCCCACAGGTGGCACTGAATGTCCTTCATTTGGAATCTGACACCTGGAATAATGGCCGTCATGGAAGCCATGTGACCCAAGAGCCTTAGAAAATGTATGGCTGGCACAGGACATATAAGTTTACCACCACCAAGAAATTCTGGATCCTGTCTCTTGGAAGAAAAGCCTTGCTCTGTTGTGTATCCAGTTCCGCTCCTATAAAGGTGAGGAACTATGTTGGATCCAAATGGGATTTCCTCTCATTAAGAAAACCCAGAAACTGCAGTTTGTTTTCTGTAACTAAGAGCCTTCCTGACTTGATATGGGGCATTCCCCACTAGAAGCCAGTCGTACAAGTCTAGGTAGACTGCAATGCCCTGTTACCAGAGATGAGCCTCCATGAAAGCTAGGCACTTAGTGAATACTCTTGGGGCCGGTGTTCAGCTGAAAGGCATGGCTGCAAATTGGTAACAATGCCCTAATGGCAGCCTGAACCTTAAAAACATAGAAATAGGTGTCCTTTAGGTCCAGGGAGGCTAGCCAGTCTCCCTGCTGCAGAGAATGAAGCACCATTGTGAGTGACCACTTGGAATTTTGGTTTCAATAAGTGCCTGGTTAAGTACCAGAGGTTGAGAATACATTGCCACTCCCTACTTTTCTTTTCTGAGAGGAAGTATCTGGAGTAGAGGGCCTTTCCAACCTGTTAAGAGGGTACCCTCTCCACAGCTTTTGCAGATACAATGTTCTTTTACTTCCAGCTCCAATACAAGTCCTTCTGTTGGAGTGAGGGGTCTTGACAATAAGGAATCTCTGAGAAGTGGAAAATCTGAACTGGAGGGATAGGTAATTTTCCACTACCTCCAGGACCCACTTGTCCATCAGTAATGTGGTTCCAAAACTGGAGTTAGTGGGACAGCCTGCCCCCTACTTGGGAGAGGGGAGGTGACCTGGAAGCTGAAGTCAGGGCTCAGACTGGGCATAAGGTACAGGAGTGGTAGCAGCTCTTCTCTGGCCCCTCCTGCCCCTTCCTCTGAAGAAGCCTCTCATTCCAGGGTTATCTGTGGGCAACTGGTATGGGGGAATTGCCCTAGGATAGAATCCTCTGCCTTGGTTTCTCCTGTACTGGGTCTTTGGGAACTAAGAGGCTTTCTCTTTACCAGCATTGCTCTAATAGGTGGTCTTATACTGCTCCGCCCTTTTCATATATGCTTCAGTCCTATCCCCAAAAAGGGAATTATTTTAGCAGGGGAAGTTCATAGCTTTGGATTGGGTATCCTATGTTAAATTTGTGGTACTTAATGTCAGGCGTTTAATTGAAATGGCTTGAGCCATGGCTCTGGTAGCTTCATCATTGTACACAACCATGTGAAACCAGTACTTGATAACTTCATGTCCAGTAGTCTTCAAAGTTTCAGCAATGTCCTGTACCATTTTCTCTCATTCTTGGTTCAAGATGGCCAGAACCAAGTTCCACAGGGCCTTCTGATATTTGACAGACTATGCCAAATAAGTGGACAGGTGCAAAAGTAAATAAATAAGCTTTGATCTAAGTTTTCTGGACTCTCTCAGGAGGCTGAGAAGATAGTGGGACTTTAAACTAGTCACACACCGCAGCCTGCACAACTCCCTCATGGCTTGGATCAACGTACAGAAATTCAGCATCATGTCTTGCCAGCTGATATTTTCTGTCAATTTTGTTCGATCTACTCCAGGTATATAAGTGGGGGTGTGGAGAAGCTTCATGGTAGTTTCTCTTAATGATTTGTAAATAGGTAACACTCTTTTATGGAGGTGAAAGGACCATTATCTCTCAATAGTCTTAATCCGCCTCTTCACCCTTCGTGCTCTCCTGGGTAGGGAGATCCAAGTTATCCCACCATATGCTGCAGTAAATACAGGTTACTCACCTGTAACAGGAGTTCTAGGAATGGTATATGTTGTTCATCCACACTTATTGGCAGGTATCCTTGCCGCTTTAAATCTTGCCGGAAGGTCTTCAAGCTGGCTCCTCCCACCCACCCGGGTGGCTACTCTCCTCCGCCCCCATGACACCAGATCTGGCCGCTTGAAGCTCAGGTTGTGCGTCGAAGCCGGGAGGTTTGTATTGGGGAGCAACAACATATACCATTCAGAACTCCTGTTACAGGTGAGTAACCTGTATTTCTAGGGACATGGATATGTTGTTCATCCACACTTATTGGCAGACTCCTAGCAGTTCTCCGGGAGGAGGAGGCAAGAGCACACCCCAATACTTACTTGGGAAAGAGACTGGAGAACCGAGGCCCCAAAACCAGCATCCCGGCATGACTCAAGGTCGATGTGGTAATGGGTAATGAAGGTGTTTGCTGACTTCCAGGTAGCAGCCCTGCAGATTTCCTGGATAGGGACGTCCCTGGAAGCAGCCACCGATGCAGCAGTATGGCGGGTAGAATGAGCTCTTATCCCTCTGGGAGGCTCCATGCCCGTCAACTTATAGCAGATCTATGCAGGAGGTGACCCACCTGCTTATAGTCCACTTGGCTGCAGGTCTGCCAGATGCAGCTTCAGCGTGGGTGACAAACAGCTGGCGAACCTCTCCCGAATTTCAGCCGTCGCTCTTTGTAATAGGCGGGCGCCCTTCTAGGGTCCAAAGTATGGAGCCTATATTCGGCCTCCGAGGTGTGATTGGGGTAGAACACCGGCAGAGTCAACACCTGGTTAAGGTGAAACACCGACACCACCTTTGGAAGAATTTCGGGTGGGGCGCAGGACAACCTTGTCCCTGTGGAAGACCAGGTAAGGAGACTCGATGGAAAGCGCCTGGAGCTCTCCCATCCTTCTGGCTGACGTGATAGCCACCAAGAAGGCGGTCTTCCACGACAGGTGAGAGAGAGCACCTGTGCACAGGTTCGAATAAACTTGCCCATGAGCTTTGCCAGTACAGCAGTAGATCCCACGGAGGTGGAGGTTCTCGCACCGGAGGAAATGTGATCAAGGCCTTTGAAAAGCCCAGACCACCTTCTCCTATGCTAACGACTGCTTCCGCCCGCCGGTAAAGCAGAGATGGCTGCCAGTGCACCCTTAGGGTCGCCGACCTAAGCCCTTGATTAGAAGGGACCATAAATAGTCAAGATGCTTGCCAAGGAACAGGAGGAAGGTCCAAGCCCTTGCCCTGACACCAAATGGAAAACCTTTTCCATTTGAAGGCATAACATTTTCTGGTCGACTCCTTACGGGACGCCTCAACTACATTGAGGACCTCGTCAGAAAGACCCAAGGACTGGAACTCTAGCCGCTCAGGAACCAGGCCGTCAGGTGCAGGGATTGAAGGTCCGGATGGAACACCTTCCCCTAACTGACTGAGAGCAGGTCCGGGCGAGCTGGAAGCTGCCGCGGAGTCCTGGAGCTGAGACTGAGGAGATCTGGGTACCAGAACTGGCGAGGCCAGTCTGGGGCTATCAGAATCACCTGCGCTTGTCCCTCCTCGCTTGAGAAGCACCTTGTGGATCAAAGGAAATGGGAAAGGCGAGAAGAAGCCCGGGTCCACTGCCTCGAGAAGGCATCCCCTGCAGCGAGCCCTGCTGAGGGGTGGGCATGGAACAGTCTCAGCTTCGCGTTCTCCCTGGAGGCAAACAGGTCCACCTGAGGTGTGCCCCAATGGGAGAACAGATGCTGTACTACCTCCGGCAGGAGAGACCACTCGTGGGATGCAGCCCCTATCCGGCTCAGGGCATCAGCCAGGGTGTTGGAGCTCCTGCCACATGAATAGCTGGAAGATCCGCCTCCAGGCTGCGCACAGTGACCAAATGGAGAGCTTCCTTGCATAGAAGCATGGAACCGCGTCCGCCCTAGCGGTTTAGATAGTACATGGTGGTAGTGTTGTCCGTCTGGACTGGACCACTTGACCCGGAGGAGCGGAGCAAAGGCGGTGAGAGCTAGGCGGACCGCTCGGGCTCCAGCACTGATGTGGCATCGGGACTCCCGCGAGGACCAGAGGCGTGGGCGGTGTTCCCCAGATGGGCACCCAACCCATCAGAGAGCATCGGTCGATAGAGACCGTCGGCTCGAGGCGGACGAGCAGGATGCCCTCCTGCAAATGACCTGGAGCGATCCACCACTGGAGAGTGTTCACATCCCTGTGTCACGACACTAAGCTGGTCAAGGATCGCAGCGTTGTGACCACTGGCTGGCCAGTCCCCATTGAAGGGACGCATGTTCCTGCGGGCCCAGCGGACCACGCTGGTGCAGGCCGCCATGAGACCCAGGAGGCACAGGAAGTCCCGGGCAGGGAGCAATGCCCAACCAGAAATGATTGGGCAAAGGAGGAAAGAACCCGGCCCTGTCCGCCGAGTCAAGCGCCTGGCTCGAAGAGTAGCCGAAGCAGCCCCGATGAACAGAATCACCTGCTCGGCTCGAGTTCGACTTGGCCTCGGTTGATAAGGAGGCCTAGTTGAGAGCAGACCTGGAAGGCCAGATCTCTGGACCACTCCACCTCCTGCCTGGAGGGAGCTGCTATCAGCCAGTCGTCCAGGTAAGGGTACACCCGGACCCCTTGGCGCCGCAGGAATGCTGTCACCACTGCCATGCATTTGGTGAAGACCCTGGGAGCTGGAGACAAGCCGAAGGGCATGGCTTGGAACTCGGAAAGGGATCCCTCCGCTCGGAAGCGAAGGAATCTCTGGTGAGACGGACGGATAGGGACGTGAAAAAACGCGTCCTGCAAATCCAGAGAGCAGAACCACACGCCGCGTTCCAAGGATGGTATTATCTGAGCCAGAGTGACCATCCTGAAGGTTCAGACCTTAGGAACTTGTGGAGTCGAGAATGGGCGCCAGCCCCGTCGTTCCGGAACCAGGAAGTACCTGGACACAAACCCTGGGTCTGAAGGAGGGTCCTCCACCTCTCTTATCACCTCCTTCTGGAGGAGGGAGGCGATGTCGGCGAGCCATGGCGAGGCTGGGGACCCAAGGCCCAAGGGCGGCGGCTCTGAAGGGCGGTGCCTGCTCGAATTCTAGAGGCAGGCCTCTTCCCATCACCTCAAAACCCACCTGTCCGTGGTAACAGTGGACCAGGTGGGGCAGGAGTGCCAGAGCCGTCCCCCAGGGGGACCCAGGGGTAAGGTGACGGGGATGGGGGCGACACCCCTCAGCCCGTCACTGGGCAGGCTTGGAGGATGGACCGGCCGAGGGACCTCCTGGGCCTTTTCATCCCTGCCTCCTGTTAGAGGAAGCCGGCGGCTTGGGTTTGGGATGCCAAGGCCGAGCCCGCCGCCCCTGACGCTGCCGGGTCGGGCGCCGGGCGCAGAAGGACGAAAGGGCTTAGGCTGTGGTTTGTGGCCTTTGTCCTTCTGAGCGGAAGAGACAGAGTCCAAGGTAGCATTGGACTTCTCGATCTTCTGCAGGTGACCTTCCACCCCAGGGCCGAAGAGGTCAGTCCCCAAAGGGAACATCCGCCAACTTGTGCTGGGTATCCAGGTAAAGGTGGATATCCTCAGCCAAGCCACGCCGACGCATAGCCACTCGCGCCGCCACCGACCTGGCACATGAGTCCCCAATATCAAAGCAGTCTGGAGCTGCTGTTTGGACTGCCCTGCCTGGTCGCACCTGCTTGACCGTAGTCTGCTGATCCGCGGGGAGATGAGGAATGACCTCATCCAGGAGCCCAACAGGCATGAGAAAAATGTGCCATGAGGACGGCAGACTGGCCTGACGAGGCCGAGAGAGGACGCAGCATAGATTTTCGCCTGACATAATCCAATTTCTTGGATTCCTTGTCGGGAGGTTTGTCCACATCCTCTGGCGCCTGCGCGTGCGGAAAACGCTGTCGGTAACCAACCCCTCAGCAGAGGGGTGCTCCGAAAAACCGGACAGGGAACCGGTAGGGACCGCATACTTCCTGGCCATCCTGGCCGAAGGCGCAGGACAGGAAGCAGGGCGCTGCCAAAGCTCCAGGGCCGGACCCACTATGGCCTCGGCCACCGGAAAGGCCTCCGTCGGAGAATCCCCTCGGTCCAGAATCTCCGTGAGGGGATACCTGGCCCGTTTGGAAACGGGTTCGAGCTTCATCCCGGTGGATTCCGAGATGAGCCGAAGCAGTCCTAGGAAGGACGACGGGCTATCGTCCATAGACTGTCCTCCTGAGGACTCCAAGTCCAGTCGCTTGGAGAAAAAGGAGGAATTATCCTCGGACTCGGAGGAGTCCTCGAAGAGCTGCCTCTGGCCTGAGCCACCCTCAACCTGCCGAGGTCGGTCGGGAGTGAGGGTAACCGACAGCCGATGGGGTAGAACCCTTAGCCGACCGAGAATCCCTGGTCGGAGCCCCAAACAGTGGCTGTGGAGGCGGAGGTTCCACCGGAATCTGTGGAGCAGCTGGTTTTGGCGAACAACCGGCCTGGGGTACAACCTCCTCCCGGGTAAGTCGAGGTTGTGTCGACCGCTCGGTGACAGCCACTTAATGGCCGGGGAAGGCAACTGCGTCGACTACTCGGTCGAAGCTGTTGCCACATGAGGTCCTCGTGCCGTCTCGGCGTAACCTGCATGAAGCCTCCTCGTCGAGGAGGAGGACGAGACCCGGCGGCGGCAGCTTACAGTGAGTGCCAAGACCGAGACCGCCTATGGCGCGGGATCGGCTGGACCGCGAAGGTCCGGGCCGAGAGCCTCGGCTCTTCGAGGTCGGTGCGGGGAAGTGTCGGCAGGGACCGCACCCCTTGGCTGGAGGGTTCATCCGAGGGCTCCGGAACCGGAGGCACAGGCAAGCCCGCGGGATCCTCAACTCCCCCCGGGGGAACCGGGAGAGAGGAATCTCGGCTTCTGGGCGACAGCCCGCCTAACAGGTCGAAAAATCTGACTCGTGGACAGGAGTCTCAGTCAACTGACCGACGGGGCACCGTGAGACCAGTGGCGAGCCGAGCGGTCGACGACTCGGGAGAGGACCTTCCCGCTCCCAAGAGCGTCGACGGAGGATTTACCCTGTCCCTCTTTTTGGACCGAGAAAAAGGTCCTGCAGACGTTGGCCCTTCTCCCTAGTGGAGGGACAGACAAAGCTCCTAAATGAAGTTGTGTAGGAAGAACCCAGAGAGAGCGGGATAAATGCCGCGGCCGAGGAAGATACGGCCCGCGCCGCCTCCTCTTCGAGGAGATCATCTGCTCGAGCTGATCCGACGAGCCCGCCGCCGCGGACACCGCCGGCCGGGCCTCCTTAGACTTCACCGGAGGGAAACGCTTCTCAGGATGGCCCAGTTGCAATCGGGCAGCACGGTCTTCGAGGACGTAGGCCAAGAAGGAAGAGCACAGGTCGCAGTCCTGCGGGTCGTGCTCAAGGCCTAAACAGTAGACACACGTGAGTGTGGATCCGCCCGAGACATCTTCTGACTCCGCAGGGGCATTCAAAACCGGAGTCGACGGTCCATCGCAGCCGCGGGATCAAGACCAAGTCTTTTAGCAAAACTTTCAAATTCGCAAAACGGAAGAAATAGGAACCAGTCGCAAACGCAGAGCGTTAAGGAGGGAACCTGAGCTTCCAAGCGCTAAGGAAGATCTGGCGTCATGGGGCAGAGCAGAGAGTTATACCACCCGGGTGGGTGGGAGGAGCCAGCTTGAAGACCTTCCGGCAAGATTTAAAGCGGCAAGGATACCTGCCAATAAGTGTGGATGAACAACATATCCATGCCCCTAGAAAGTACAGTACAGTTATGCAAGAACTTACTGCAACACTAGATCTTCAAGAGGAGCTCTTGTAGCAGGTAACTCATGTAGGACGATGCCACCAAGCACTAAAGGTTTAAACTACCTCCAACTGAGCCACCGTCCTGTCTTGGATGCACTGATAGGCGGAAACAGCGGGCAGGTGTACTTTGATGGAGGAGTAGTTGAGACCTGACTGAAAGGGATAACAGGTATTGTAGAATAGAGTTGACAGACCACAGGGTCCAATTTCCTGGTTGTGGCCCAAAGACAAAAGCATTTCCATTTCATGGCGTAAGTGGCCCTAGTACTGGGCTTCCACGCCTCAACCAAGATTTGGGCTATTTCGTCAGATACTCCAAATCAAAGCTTTACCAGGTCCGAAGGAGCCAAGCATGCAGGTGGAGGGAGCGTAGACTAGGATGGACCAGATCTCCCTGTTGCTGAGAGTGTAACTGACCCGAAAGTGGAAGAGGCAACAGAGGCTCCACTGTCAGACACCTGAGGAGTAGGAACCAAATCTGTCTGGGCCACAGAGGGCCTATCAGGAACATGATCACCCTTTCCGACTGGGCTTTGAGGAGGGCCTGTAGCTAGAGGGGGAAAGGAGGAAACGCGTAAAGGAATCTACCTTTCCAGGATAGGGGCAAAGCATCTCGCCAAAAACCTCCATGCTCAGGACAGAGTGAGCAGAAATTGGGCAGTTTTGCGTTGCATTGAGATGCAAAAAGATCCAACTCTGGAGTCCCCATCTGGCGAACAGTGCATCTGCCACCGACTGCACCAGGGACCACTCATCAGAGAGCCATTTGGCCTGGCTGAGAGCATCTGCAACCACGTTCGGGGAACCTGGGACATAGATCTTAGACAGACTGAGATGATGCTCCATCGCCCAGTCCCACACTCTCATAGCTTCCCAACAAAGGGGATAAGAGGGCGTGACTCCTTGCTTGTTGATATAGAACACCAAAGTGTTGTCCACCTGAACATAAAGGTGACTGGGCAGAAGGAGTGGAGCCAAGACCTGTAGGGAGTACAGCACAGCTCTTAGCTCCAGTACATTCATATGCAGGTTCTCCTCTTAAGGGGACCACAGCCCTTGAGTCCTGTAGGTCCCCAAATAAGCCAACCATCCCGTCCCAGACGCGTCTGTAGGAAGAGTCTGGGTGGGAATGTCTGGCTGGAAGGGGAGACCATTGCAGAGATTCTGAGGGAACCACCACCAGTGGAGTTCCCGACAGACTGGCTCAGAGATCTTCATGGGCAAATCCAAGTTGTCCCTGGTTTGGTCCCACTGGAGTTCTAGTCCTCCAGCGCTTGTCCTTTTGTTTCCTGTGGCTAGCAGGAGTCTTATCCCCCTGGTTCCCAGATGAGACAGAAGTAACCTGGGCATCTGGCTCAGGGACTGGAGGGGGGTTGACGAGTACACAGGGAGAAAAGGTCTTGTTTGACGGTTTCCCACCAGTAAGTGAAGAGCTCCTTCACTTGAGACATCCCCAACTTGGGGGACGCAGGCTTAGGAGGAGACGTCTGGTGGCCGAGTTCAGCACCAGTGTTGGTTGCGTCCGGAGTCTGTGGAATGGGTGACGTCAGTAATGCCTCTATAGCACGGTCGGGTGGATCAGCGAGACATGTCAGAGGTGCCAAAAGGCGACGGAGGGATCAACGATGGCTGAGGTACGGTGGTCTTAACAGGCGCCAAAGGAACAGCCGAAAGCTGGTCCTGCATCGGGGCCAAAGTGTCATCCAACAGGCGACCCTTGGCCAGAGACTGGTGGGGACGGTTGGAATGAGAAGAGGCCTTGGACAACCAGTCTGAAGACTTATGGGGCTTATTCGAGTGGCGTCTGTCAGAGTCCACGTATTGTTGACGGTCACGCAGAGTCTTCGGCGGCAGGGAGGAAGCCCTGGAAACAAAGTGCCCTGAAGCCTGTTTCGCCTCCCGCGGGGAGGAAATCAGCCGAGCCATCAGACCGACGACTTACTTTTCAACCGCTATGAGCCAGCATCGGAAGGTTTTCTATGTAGAACTGGAGTCCAAAAGCCTCTGAGCAGCTTCGGAGTCAGAGTCCGTGGCCAGATCATGATAGGCTGCAAGGCGGACCCCATGGAGAGAGAAGCTGAGGAGGGAGGCTTGAGGGAGGTAAGCCAGGCCTCATGTCCAGAGGAGCCAGAGCAACCCGAGGAGTGGGAGCTGGATGACCTGGGCCTGGAGGGTGAGCGATACCGGTCCCGGTGATGGTGCTTCTCCTTTCGATGTTTCCTGGGTGGAGATGGAGAATAGGATTCCTGCCCGGAGGACATCTCCTGCTGCATCTGGGCCAAATGCTTTTTCCACCAAAAAGACCAAAAGAAACTTAAGCCTGCGGATCCTGGTTTGGCTGTTTAAGGCCTGGCAATGGGTACAGGCGACGGTGTCGTGGACGGGGCCCAGGCCAACAAGGCAGGCCAAAAGTCCGTCCTACGCAGGGATTTGCTTCCCGCAAGAGCACTTATTACAGTGCCCGGTACAGGACATACATCGCAACTTTCGCAGAGAATAAAGAATAAAAATCACTGTTCTTGCCTGAGGAAATGATAGAGCTGATCTAACGTGTTGTCGCGGCGGGAAAGAACTGGAGCACGTGGGGACTGCCTAGTGCCTTTTTAAGGGGTGACGTCGAGGACGGTGCAGACGCCGGGTTGGTGGTTCCACGTTGGTACTGCTAGAGAAAAGAATTGCCGAAATCTACCGCCAGGTGGCGAAAGTCCTATATTTCTTACCTGCAGCAAGAGCTTCCTCTCAAAGTAAGATCTACAGTTATGTAAAGTTCTTATGTAACTGTACTATTTTTCTTCAAGAGGGAGCTCTTGCAGCAGGCAACACATAGGACTGAGTCCCAAGCAGTACAAGGAGAGACCCAGATCAGAAGGGTAGTGTACTAGTAGAATAAAAAAAAAGTAGCCTTAGCACTCGTTACGAGAGTAGTCCGTGGAGAACAGCAAGGCTAAAATCTGCTGCTCTTCAGGAAGCAATGTCCAAACAGTAGTCCCTAATGGAAGGGTGGACTGAACTTCAACTAGAAGCTGCACAGAAATCTGCAGCAGACACATTTTTGCCAGATACAAAGGAGGCTGCAACCTCTTTTGCAAAATGACCCTTGACCGGTCTCGGCAAGGGTTTGTTGTACTTTTCGTACCAAAAGGTAATGCAGTCGACCAACCATCTGGCCAATGTCTGCTTGGTCAGTGGAGCCCTTAACGTTCTCTTGACAATGGAGACAAACAACTGGTTCATCTTTCTTGACAAACGGATCCGTTCTACATAGTAAGAACAGGTTACTCACCCATAAAGCACAGTTATGTAAGAACTTACCGTAACAGTAGCTCTTCGAGAACAGCTCTTGCAGCAGATTACACCATTAGGACTGAAGCCGGCAGGCGCCATCACCACACAGAAATTTTCTAGCTAGCAGTATTCAGCAGGAACCGCCTCAGATGTCAGTCCCGTCCCCGACGTCAGACGCAGTACATAAGGAGGCGGTCCCCCAGAATCCCCAGTTCTCCCGCAGGAGACTCATGGCCACTGGATGATGTCAGAAGAGGACACTGAGGATCTGTCATCAAATGGCAATCAGAGATGCTGAGTACACCTGATCCTAGGAGAAAGATGTTGGAATGAGACTCTACCTCCAGCGGGGATGTTGGGAGGGAAAGTCCCTGCTGCAAGAGCTGTTCTCGAAGATCTACTGTTATGTTAAGTTCGTATGTAACTGTACTACCTTACTTCGAGAAACGGCTCTTGCAGCAGGTTACACCTTTAGGAAAGATTCCCAAGCAATAATGGAAGTCCCACACCATTGGGAAGAGGGAAGGTAGAAATCCTTAATGGAACCAAAGCTTAGGACAGAAGTCCTTGAAGGACTGCTAGACCAAAACCTGCTCTTCGCTTCGATACAATAGAGGCTATAATGCCTGATAAAAGTGTGCATGGAGCTCCAAGTAGCTGCAGCACAGATGGCCGAGGTGGACACATTCTAGAGGGCCGCAAATGAGGTACCCAACCCCCTGACTGCACCCGGTAAGGGTTTGTTGCACTACTAGTAACAAAACGCAATACATTGAATGAGCCACCCGGACAGCGACTGCTTGGAAAACAGGAACTCCCATCATCCTGTGGACAAAGGAGACAAAAAGCTGTTCCAATAATCAGTGGTGTTTGGTTCTGGTCACGTAGTAGCGGAGACACCAATGCACATCTAGGGTGTGCAACAGGGCCTCTCCTTTATTAGAATACTTGGGGAAGTACACTGGTAGATCAATGTCCTGATTAATGGTAAGAGTCGAGACCACCTTAGGCAGAAATCTGGGATTAGTCCGTAGGGATACCCTGTCTTGGTGAAAAACTAAATAAGGCTCTCTGCACATGAGTGCATGAAGTTCAGAAATTCTTCTGGCTGCGGTAGCGGCAACTAAAAACAATGTCTTCCATGAAGGAAGACGTAACTCGTAATCCGCGGTTGGCTCAGAGGGTGGCAGCGTAAGCTGCACCAGGACAAAGGGTAGATCCCATGGTGGAATCAGATCCTTAATTGGAGGTCTAAGGTGAAGAACACCTCTCAGGAAGGCTCGTGCCATGTCCAACTGAGATATGGTGTGTTGGCCTATAGGAAAATGATAGGCTGAGATGGCACAGAGGTGTACTTTAAACGAGGAGTAGGCCAAGCCTGTCTGCAAAACAGACAGGAGGTAGTCCAAGAACGACTTTTCTGGACAGTCTAGAGGCGAAAACCCCCATGCTTGAGCCCATAAGCAAAAACGGCGCCATTTCATGGAATAAGAAGCATGAGTGGCCAGTTTTCTTGCAGCCACCAGAATGTCAGCTACCTCTTGCGAGACCCCGTATCGCAAAATGGCTATGTCTGTAAGAGCCAAGCATGCAGGTTCAGCAAACGAAGGTCCAGATGGACCAAGGAGCCCTCCTCCTGAGACAAGTGAGAGCTGACTGGCAGAGGCACCGGAGGTTCCCGAGATAGCTGATGTAGTAGAGGGAACCAGTTCAGCCTGGGCCAGAACGGCGCGGTGAGTATCAGTGTCACTTACTCTCTGCCAAGTTTCAGAAGAACCCTCTGGATCAATGGAAAGGGCGAGAAGGCATAGAGGAATCTCCCCGTCCAAAAGAGGGACAATGCGTCTCGCCAGAAAACACCAGACCCTGGATCTAGTGAGCAAATATAGGGCAGTTCTGCGTTCGATGGGGACACAAAAAGGTCCAACTCTGGTGTACCCATCTGCGAAACAGATCCTCTACTATCTCCTGGAGTAGGTCCCACTCTTGGACTCTGGCCTGAGAGCGACTCAGGCCGTCTGCAATGACGTCCACTAATGGAACATGAACAGCAATGAGATTTGCGCCATGTTGCAAAACCCAATCCCACACCCTCATGTCCTCCCTGCAAAGTGGGTGGAATGGGCGCCTCCTTGTCTGTTGAGGTAATACATCACCGTGGAATTGTTTGTAACAGAAGAGTACCTGGTGGAATCTCCAACTGGAAGGCCTGCAGGGAATAAAGAACTGCTCTCATTTCCAGAATATTTATGTGGAAATGAGTCTCTTGGGCTGTCCACAAGCCCCGAGACCAGACACCGTCGAGGTGTGCATCCCATCCGAGCCCTAAGGCATCTGTGGAGAGTGTCACAATCTGAGACAGCGCAATTAAGGGGACCCCCACCGACAGGTTCTTCGGATCTAGCCACCATTGCCAATCCCGGATTACGGCCTTCGTGATCCGGATTGGGAGCTGCAGATGGTCTTACTTGTAATCCCATTGGACCTGTAACATCCACTGGGTGACCCACATGTGGAGACGAGCAAGCGAGACTGTTGCAACGGCCACAGCCTTGTGTCCAAGCAGGCAAAGGACCAGTCTGGCAGGAACGGTCTTCGCCAAAATGTCCCTGATGAGGGATCTGATGTGTTCTGCTCTGTCCTGGGTAAGAAAACCTTTCCCCCTGAATGGTGTCCAGAACTGCACCTATGAACTGCAGAGTCTGTGATGGAACCAGGCGTGACTTTTCTTCATTGATCATGATGCCCAATGTCTCGAAGAGAGACTGAGTATAATGAATGGCAGATATCGAGGCCTCCCGAGGGGGCGCCATGAGAAGCCAGTTGCCCAGGTAGGAAAACACATAGTGGCCTTGTCTCCTCAGAGTCGCTGCTACGACCACCATACACTTCGTGAATACCCGAGGTGCCGATGACAGTCCGAAGGGGAGGGCTCGGAACTGATAATGGTGGCCCTGAAACTCGAAGCCCAGAAACTTCCTGTGCGCTTGAGCAATGGGTATATGCAGGTAAGCGTCCTGCATGTCCAGGGACACTAGAAAGGCGCCCTGCTTGAGCATGGGAATCAGACCAGGGAGGGTTCCCATGCAGAAGGGTTTGTACAGGACCGACTCGTTGAGGTCACTCAGGTCCAGTATCGGATGGAGATCCCCTGTTTTCTTGGGAACCAGAGACCAGTGAGGATACCCTGCACTCCTTTGGTTCCGTGGTACATGCTCTATCGCTTTTCCTAGAAGCGCGAGCACCTCCTCCTGTATGAGCAGGGCATGCTGACCCAAGTAACTGGAAAGCAGGGCAGGTCTTGCCAGTGGGTGGTCGAGAAATTCTATGAAGTGACCTTTCTTGACCAGCTGGAGAACCCAACGGTCGATGGTAATCGACTGCCACCCTAAAAAGTGGCTAGCGATGCGACCCCCGCCTTTTTGTGACCACTGACCCAGAGGAGTGGTGGGGGCCGGGAAGGAGTCATGCTGTGGCAGCACTGCTCCCTGCAGCCTGGGCCGGTTTAGTGTAGCGTTGGGCTCTGCTGGGGACGACAGCCTGGGCTTTCAGCTGAAAGGTGCCCCTTTGTTGCTGGTCGGAACGTGGCTGCTGCCTTTGTTGCCGGCTGCAAAAATGGCTCTGGTTCCTATTAAAGGAACCAGGCCTGAATCTGTACATGGCCTGTACAGACCTGACTGCCTTCCCAGCGTCCTGGAGTTTGGTGATAACCTTCTCCGAGGGTTCACCAAAAAGTACTTCACCGTGGTAGGGGACATCAAGAATGTTCTTCTGTACGTCCAGGGTGATGCCGGAGACACGGAGCCAAGCGTGTCGCCGGAGACAGATGCCTGAAGCTGCAGCTCTGGTGGACGAGTCTGCAGAATCGCATGCGGCTCGTAGTACTTGGGTACCCACATAAGACCCTGTGCGGAGAAGGTTTACGAGCTCTGCCTTCTGATCACCATCTGGAAGTTTATCGACCAGGACCTGGCCCTGTTCCCACAGGGCATTCTGAAACTGTACCATATGGGTTAGGTAGTTCAGGAACCTGATGGAGCATGTAGCAGCCGTGTACATGCATCTCCCCAAGGCATCCAATTGTTTGGATTCCTGGTCCGGTGGCTGTGTGCTCATGGGTTGCGGTCTTTGGGACCAGTCATGTGAGACCATAATGACCAGGGAGTCTGCCAGAGGTTGTTCAGACAAGTACGGGTCCTCACTCGGGGCCTTGTACAGGCAGTCAGCTTTCTTCGGCACCGCTGGAGTGGAGTGCGGACGCTTCCACGCAGCCTTGGTGATGTCTGTGAAGGTGTCCAAGGGTGGCACTACCACAGGCTTTGGGTCTTTCTGCCGAAGATAACAGGCAAGGCGATGTCTTTCAAGATCAAGGTCTTCAGTATCCCATCCCATGTTGTCCTGGATGTGCCTCGTGATCTCAGAGAAAGAGGAATCATCTGTAGGAGACCTGGGCAGGTCATGTGGGTCAGGTGATGGAATGCTGAGTGGAGAAGGAGATCTGGAGTAATCCGAGATATCCGATCTGGAGTCCTTCCCTGACAGAGTATACAGATGTTGTCTGGGTTGCTTGGGGCGGGGAGACCCCGATGGAGATCTTGAGGGAGGCCTTCTCCGATCCTTGGATCTACCCCTGGGAGGCGGAATCTGCTCCTTAGTGGTTGGTGGTCATCCTGCTGGCCCCTATGGTCGAGGAGGGGGCGTAGGAGGTGAAGGAGTAGGAAGAGGAGGCTTTACAGGGACCACATCCTTTCAGATGGTGTCCCACCAGAAAATAAAGAAGTCCTTTACTTCTTGCAGGTTCATGCCTGTCGCCGTGGTCAGGCGTCGGGTCCGAAGGCATCTCCGGGGTGGGTGAAAGTTCCCTCATGAGCCCAGCATCCTCAGTGTCATGTCCTCCTCCATTGAATCCCTGTGACCGGTGTCCACCAGTGACTGGGAGGAGCAGACTTCAGCTCCGGTGAATGAGAGGCCGACGTCAGTCGCTTGGCCGACGCCTTCGGGTCCAAACGCCCGGCTGGCGCCTGGCAGGTGTCCGCGGCTCCGAACGCCTGATCGATTTCGTACGCTTGGACGACTTCGGGTTTAGGGACGTCAAGTCTTCAGTCTTCCTAGGAGGTGGATCCGGACCTCTGGGAGACTGACCTGGAGTCGGGGTCCCAACGTCAGGTCGATGAGAAAGACCTGCGGCGTTCGGAAGACTTGGAAGAGGCCTGAGAGGGAGTGGAAGAAGCCGAGGGCCTTGAAGTCTTGATGGGCTGGAGAGTTGAAGAGCCGCCTCAAGCCCGGACTTTAACTGGAGGGGCCTGAGAACGAGCCATGGAGGTGAGCGGTACAACCTGGTGCAGCCCGAGTTACTGGAGTCCGAGGCCAAGTTCGGGGATCTGGACCTTGCTTTCTCCCGGTGTTTGTCCCAGTGTTTATGGGCCTTGGAAGAAGAATCGACCCGGAGGAAGGTTCTTGGTCCATCCTGCTAAGTCCTTCTTCCAGTAGGTAAGCCTGAAGTGCCTTCTGACGGCGGATCCTGGTGCAGCTGTTGGACCCAAGGGAGAAGGTGCAGGCATTGGTGTTATGGTCCGGGCCTAAACACTGCACACAGGAGGAACGAGGATCCTTAAAAGGAAGCCGTTTTCCGCAGGCACACTAGGAAAGGTCTCCTCAAGTGAAGGACTTAGAGAGAACATTAGTCTAGAGAAACTCTTGAAGTTCTAAGTCGTCGTGCACTATGTAGAGAGGCGCCAATGCTGGCGAGTCGACAGCCGGGAAAAAGCAGGGATTCTGAGGACAGTCTCCTTATGTACCGTCTGGCGTCAGGATGGGACCAACTTCGGAGGCAATCCCCGCTGAATACTGCCAGCAAGAAAATTTCCGTGGGGCCCTGGCACCTGCCAGCTTCAGTCCTAATGGTCTCGAAGCAAGATCAGTAGTTCTAGGAGTGGTATATGTTGTTCATCCACACTCTTTGGCATCTCCCCTTCCACTTTAAATCTTCCCGGAAGTCTTCAAGCTGGCTCCTCCCACCCACCCAGGTGGCATACTCCTCAGCTCTGCCCCTGACGCCAGATCTAAGCCCACTGGAAGCGAAATATTGTGTGTCCGAAGTCAGGGCAGTCAGGTGGGTCCGTGTGAATTAACATATACCACTCCTAGAAGAACAGGTTACTCACCTGTAACAGTAGTTCTAGAAGTGGTTAATGTTCATTCACACTGTATGGCAGTGTCCCCTTTCACTTTAAATCTGCTGGAAGTCTTCATGCGGGCTCTTCCCACCCACCTAGGTGCTATATATCTAGTCTCCGCCCCATGACGACAGACCTTAGCCCGCTGGAAGCCAGGGTGTGCGCGACCACAGTCAGGGAGGTCGGGTAGGTCCATGTAGATAAACATGTACCACTCCTAGAACTATGTTGTTCATCCACACTGTTTGGCAGACTCAAACAAGTTCTCTGGGAGGAGGGAGGCAAGGTGCACACCCCCTACTTTGGGACCAGAGATTGGAGAACTGAAGCCCCAAACCCAGCATCCTGGCATGACTTGAGGTCGATATGGTAATGGGTGATAAAGGTGTTTGCCGATTTCCAGGTAGCACCCAGACAGATCTCCTTGATAGGGATGCCACTGGAAGCAGCCACCAAAGCAGCAGTAAGGCAGGTAGAATGAGCTCTTATCCCTCTGGGAGGCTCCTTCCCCGCCAACTCACAGCACAGACCTATGCATGATTTAATCTACCGTACTACAATCCGTTTGGCTGCAGGACTGCCAGAAGCAGCTTCAGCATAGGCGAAAAACAGCTGGCGAACCTCTCCACGAATTTGCTGTTCTCTCCTTGTAGTAGGAGAGAGCACATGTCAGGTCCAAAGTACGGAGCCTATATTCGACGTCCGAGGTGTAATTAGGCTAGTATTCCGGCAGAGTCAGTACCTGGTTAAGGTGAAACTGACACTACCTCTGGAAGGAATTTCGGTTTGGGGGGGGCAGGACAACTCTGTCCTTGTGAAAGACCAGATAAGGGGTGTCCACCGAAAGCGCCTGGAACTCCCATGTACTTCAGGCTGACCTGATGGCTACCAGAAATGCTGCCTTCCATGACAAGTGTGACAGCTCACACTTGTGCATGGGTTCTAATGGCTTGCCCATGAGCTTTGCCAAAACCAGCAGCAGTTCCCACGGAGGTGGAGGTTCACACACCAGAGGGGATATGTGATCAACGCCTTTGAAAACGCGCCAGACCACTGTCTCCTGCACCAAGGTCGGCTGACCGGCCCACGCCCAGTAGGCAGAAATGGCTGCCAGGTGCAACCTAAGGGTTGATGACCGTTGACCTCCTTTCGAGAGAGACCAAAGTTAGTAGAGAATGTTAGGCACAGAACAGGACGAGGGGTCCAGAACCTTACACAGACACCAAATGGAAAATCTTTTCCATTTGAAGGCATAACATTTCCTGGTAGATTACTTTCTAGATGCCTCCACCGCAGTGTAGACCTCTTCGGAAAGACTCAAAGACTGGAACTCTAGCTGCTGAAGTACAAAGCTGTGAGGTGCAGGGATTGAAGGTCCGGATGGAAGACTGTCCCCTGGTTGAGAGATCAGGTCCGGGCATGAACAAAGCCACTCCGGTGGCCTCCAGCTGGGACTGAGGAGATCTGGATACAAGAACTGACACAGCCAGTCCAGGGTTACCAGAATCACCTAGTCCCTCCTTACCTTGAGTAACACCTTATGGATCAAGAGAAATGGAGGGAAGGCGTATAGAAGGCCTGAGGTTCACAGCCTTGAGAAGGCATCCATTTGCAGCGAGCCCAGAAGGGGGCCGGCATTATACAGCCTCAGCTTGGTGTTTTCCCTGGAGGCAAACAGGTCTACCATTGGTTTGCCAGAACAGGCTGTAAGCTACATCTGGATGGAGAGACCACTCGTGGGATGTCTGGCCTATGCAGCTGAGAGCATAAACCAGCTGGTTCGAGGCTCCTGCCACATGGATGACTAGGAAATCCACCTCCAACCAGCTTACGAGGGTCAAGATGCGGAGCGCCTCCTTGTGCAGCAGACGGGAGTGAGGGCCGCACTGTTTGTTGAAGTAGTACATGGACGTGGCATTGTCCATCTGGACTTGAATCACTTGACCCCGGACCTGAGGAGTGAAAGCTGAAAGTGCCCGTCTGACTGCTCTGAACTCCAACAGGTTGAAGTGGCTTCGGGACTCCTCGGGGATCCAGAACATGTGGGCCTTGTTGTCCCACATGCGGGCTCCCCCGCCCAGGAGAGAGGCACTGGTCGTAAGAACAATCGTTGGCTCGGGGCGGACAAACGGGATCCCTTCCTGCAACCGGTCTGGGGCGGTCCACCATTGGAGAGTGTCCCACATCTTCTGGGTTACAGTGATCAGCTGGTCAAAATGACAATATCGCGGAGTCCACTGGGTGGTCAGCTTGCAATGGAGGAGGCACATATGCCACTGGGCCCAACTGACCACTGAGATGCACGCCGCCATGTAACCGAGAAGGCGCAGAAGTCCCAGGCAGGGCGCAAGTGCCCAACCAGAAATCACTGGGCAAAGGAGGAGAAAACCTCCACCCTGTCCGCCGGGAGCCAGGCTCTGGCTTGACAAGAGTAGAGCTCTGCCCTGATGAAGCCCATCACCTGGGAAGGCACAAGTTCCAACTAAGCCTCATTGATCAGGAGACCGAGTTGGGAGTAGGACTGGATGGCCAGATCCCTGGACATCGCCACCTCCCAATGGGTGGAACCAGCAAAGAGCCAATCGTTGAGGTAAGGGTAAATTCTGACGACGAGGAAGATGGGCCGTCACCACTGCAATGCATCTGGTGAAGACCCGCGGGGCCGAAGACAGGCCGAATGGCATGGTTCGGAACTCAGTGTCCCCTTGACCATGAAACATAGGAACCACTCATGGGGTGGACGGAATGGGAGGTGAAAGAACACGTCCTGCAGATCCAGTGAACAGAACCACATATTTCGCTCCAAAGATGGTACGATCAGGGACAGAGTGACCATCCGGAAGGTGCAAGACCTGAGAAGCATTCAGGTTGCTGAAATTTAGAATGGGGTGCCAACCCCACCTCAGCTTGGGCACCAGGAAGAACCTGGAGACAAAGCCTGGGTCTGCTGGAGGATCTGGCACAGGAGCTACTTCCTCTTTGCAGAGGAGCTGAGCTAAGTCGTGTCGATGAGCCGACAGGGTGCATGTGGAAACCCGTTCCTCACAAGGGACGCGGGCTTGACTGGGAAGGTACTGCTCGAACTCTAGAGGCAGTACCTGACTGACCACTTCGAGAACCTACCTGTCCGAAGTGAGAGAGAACCAGATAGAAAGGAAGTGGCAGAGCGGACCTCCCACCGGAGGAAACAGAGCTGCTGCGATGGAAATAGGGGTTGCAACTCCCATCCAGTCGCTGGGCAGACCTGGCGGAAGAGGACGCTCCAGCACCTGAGCCTCAGCTATCTTTTCGGGCCCGTTGGGGTCCAGGCTTGGGCCAAGGGCGCTAAGCTTGAGCCTGCTGCTGTTCTCCTTGATAGGAAGGCTACCGGACCACAGGGGATGATTACCGAAAAGGCATCTTCTGCTGGTTCTTGCCAGAAGAACCCTTGGCAGATGTGGCATCTAAAGTGTAAATGGACTGCTCTATATGTTGTAAGTGACCGGCCACTCCTGGAACGAACAGGTTAGTCCCCAGTAAAGGCACGTCAACCACCTTATGCTGAGTATCTGCCAGGAAGAAGGAAAGCCTCAGCCAAGCCACTATGGAGGCCATCAAGCGTGCACAAGAGTCCCCAATGTCCAGGGTAGCCTGGAGCTGCTGTTTGGTAACAGTCCGGCCCTGGTCACATACCTGTTTGACGGTGGTCTGCATGTCCATGGGGAGATGAGGGAGGACTTAAGTCTAATGACCGGAGAAGGGCATGAGAGAAGTGTGCCATGATGACAGCCGAGCTGGCCTGACGAAGGCCCAAAGAAGAGGCCGCATAGAACTTTCAACCAGTGTGGTCCATATTTTTGGACTCTTTGTCCAGAGGTCGGTCAGAGTCAGCCGAAATGCCAATACTCCTAAACACAGAGGAGGTCACTAGGCTCTCGAAAACAGGGTGCTCTGTGAACCCCGCAAGGGACCCCTTGGGCACCGCGTATTTGCGGACTATGCAGGCAGACTGTGCTGGGCAGGGGACAGGATGCTGCCAAAGTTCAAGGACCGTGCCAACAATCTCTTCTGCCACTGGAAAGGCCTCAGTTGGGGTATCCCCTCTCTTTGGAATATCTGTGAGAGGGAACTCTGCCTTTTTCTGGATAGATTCCAGGGGCATTCCTGTGGAGTCAGAAATGAGACGAAGAATCCCTTCTAAGCAGGAAGGGCCTACCTCCATCCCTGTACCAACAGAAGACTCATCATCCCCAGGATGAGAGGGGAGCCTGGTGACACCCAAGTCTGAGAAGTCTGAATACAGCGTTCTACCGCTGAAATCACCCTCAGTCACCGAGGGCGGACCGGGGTGACTGTAACCAACAAACGAAGTCCTGTGTCCAGTCGGTCCTCTTTCGAGGGAGTCCCTACCGCAGGCTGCTTACGCGTGGTTCCAACCAAATGGGTGGAGAGGCCGGAAGATGCCAAACTGGGGATGGCCAGCCCCACAGGTGAAGGAACCAGAGGATTGGGTTCAGGAGGAGCAACTTCGGCCTGGGGGGCCTGGCAAGTAATGGCTGGGTAGGCAATGGAGTCGGCTTCTGCCTGATCAAGATCAGCTGTTGCCACATAAGGTCCTCAAAGTACCGGTAGAATTTTCACTGAAGCCTCTCCTCTTACAAGGAGGATGAGGACGACCTGTCGCATCGCCTCTTCTTAGAGCGTTTATGACTCTTCCTCAGTCGATTAGCCGAGGGGGTCCTAGACCTCGACTGAGATTGGGGAGGGTGACTGCCAGGTGACAAAGGAGGGATCGGTGAAGCCTGAAGGTCCAGAACCAGGTCCTTCACGAATACACCAGCGGGCTGGGTCGCATCAGAAGAAAATTGAACCGGTGCCCGTTCCAAGGAGTCATCTGCAACGGCCGGCGACAAAGGGTCTATCGGAATGAGGATTATCTCGACCTCACTGGCCACTTCCTCGGTCCCCTGGCCACACAGAAGGTCCAAGAAGCCAGCAGCACAGGATGCGATCTCGACCAAAGTAGAGACCATGTGTTCTTGAGACTTGGACCTTTCTTGATCCCAAGAACTTCTTCGCTAAGACGAAGACGACGGGTCTTTCTCTCTCCCAAAAGAAAGAGGTGTGTGAGCCCGAGGGCACCTCACCCTGGGTGGGGAAAGCCTGGCACAACTCCTTAAAGGTTTCCGTAAAGGTGGAGCCTAGGTTTAGCGGAACAAAGAAGCTCTGATTGGCCAAAGCACAAGCAGCGTCTTCCTTGAATGTCTGCATGCGTTCCAGCTGCTCGGCGGAGCCCCCGGCCTCGGAAACCACCCACCTAGCCTCCTTCGACTTCACTGGAGGGTTGCTTTCTTCCAGTCGCCCCAGCATCAGGCGTGCCTTGCGGCTGTCCAGGACATTGGGATGGAAGGCCAAGCAATAGCTGCATGACGAGGTGTCATGGCAGACACCTAGGCAGTAAACGCACGTGAGGCGGGGACCGGTGCATGACATCTTCTGGCCGCAAGGACACCGGCAAAATCCCAGAGAAGAGTTTTCCATGATCGATGCTGTAAAAGCGCGATCGCTAACTCGAACGAGTTTGGGTTTCAGTAAAACCGACAATTTCAAACCCAGGGCCTACGAAATGCGACAGCAGGAGGGAGGCAGCCTGCATCTTCCAGCGGGAAAGGAAGATCTAGCGTCATGGTGAGGAGCCAAGATGTATACCACCTGGGTTGGTAGAAGGAGCCAGCTTGAAGACTTCCGGCAGATTTAAAAAGGAAGGGGACAATGCCAAACAGAGTGAATGAACATATCATCCACGCTCCTAGAAAAACAGGTTACTCACATGTGATAGTAGTTCTAGGAGTGGTATATGTTGATCCACACTCTTTGGCATGTCCCTTTCCCCTTTAAACCTTGCTGGAAATCTTCAAGCTGGCTCCTCCCACCCACCCCGGGTGGTGTTTACCTCAGCTGTGCCCCATGACGCCAGATCTTAGCCCGCTGGAAGCAAGGTGATGCGCCTAAAGCCGGGGAGGTCGGGTTGGTGCGTGTGGATGAACATATAGCACTCCTAGACCTACTGTTACAGGTGTGTAACCCGTTTTTCTAGGAGCGTGGATATGTTGTTCATCCACATTTACTGGGAGACTCCTAGCAGTTCTCCAGGAGGAGGGAGGCAAGGCGCACACCCCTGCTTAGGGAACAGAGGTTGGAGAACAGATGAACCAAGACCAGCATCCCGAAGTGACTCAAGGTCGATGTGGTAATGGGGGTAATGAAGGTGTTTGCTGACTTCCAGGTAGCAGCCCAACAGATTTCCTGGATAGGGATGTCCCTAGAAGCAGCCACCGATGTAGCATTATGGCAGGCAGAATGAGCTCTTTTCCCTCTGGGAGGCTCCTTGCCAGCCAACTCATAGCACAGACCTATACATGATGTAATCCACCTTGCATTGGTCCATTTGGCTGCACGCCTGCCAGAAACAGCATCAGCATAGGTGAAACAGCTGGCGAACCTCTCCCCGAATTTCCGCCGTCCTCTCCTTGAACAGGAGAGAGAACGTCTAAGGTCCAGGGTATGGATGCTGTACTTGACGTTAAAGGTGTATATAGGGTAGTATACCGGCAGAGTCAACACCTGGTTAAGGTGAAACTCTGACACCACATTCAGAAGGAATTTCAGGTGGGGGTGCAGGACAAATTTGTCACTGTGAAAGACCAGATAAGGGGAGTTCACCGAAAGCACCTGGAGCTCCCCTGTCCTTCTGGCTGACGTGATAGCCACCGGGAAGGCAGTCTTCCATGACAAGTGAGAGCTCACACTTGTGCATGGGTTCGAATGGCTTGCCCATGAGCTTTGCCAAAACCAGCAAAAGATCCCATGGAGGTGGAGGTTCACGAACCTGAGGGGATATGTGATACAGGTCTTTGAAAAAGCACCAAACGACTGTCTCCAGCCACAATGTCGACTGACTGGCCCGCGCCCGGTAAGCGGAAACTGCTGCCAGGTGCACCCCAAGGCTCGATGATCGTAGACCCCCTCTGGAAAGAGACCAAAGGTAGTCTAAAACATTAGCCACAGAGCAGGATAAGAGGTCCAGACTCTTACCCCGACACCAAATGGAAAACCTATTCCATTTGAAGGCATAACATTTCCTGATAAGATTCCTTACGAGATGCCTGCACAACTGTGTAGACATCCTCGGAAAGACCCAGAGCCTGGAACTCTAGCCACTCATGTACCAGGCTGTGAGCTGTAGGGATTGAAGGTTCAGATGGAATACCTTCACCTGGTTCAATGATATCAGGTCCAGGCGTGTACAAAGCTGCTCCGGGGCCCTGCAGCTGGGGCTGAAGAGATCTGGATACCAGAACAGGCGCGGCCAATCTGGGGCTACCAGGATCACCTTCACCTTGTCCCTCCTCAGCTTGAGTAACACCTTGTGGATAAAGGGAAATGGAAGGAAGGCACAGAGGATGCCTGGGGTCCATGGCCTCGAGAAGGCATCCCCGTGCAACGATTTGCCCCAATGGGAGAACAGATTGTAAGCTACCTCTGGATGGAGAGACCACTCATGGGATGTCTGGCCTATGCGGCTGAGAGCATTCGCCAGTTGGTTCGAAACTCCTGCCACATAGATGGCAAAGAGATCCGCCTCCAACCGGCTGACGAGGGTCCAGATCCGGAGCGCCTCCTTGCACAGCAGATGGGAGTGCGTGCCACCCTGTTTGTTGAGGTAGTACATGGTCGTGGTATTGTCAATCTGGACTTGAACCACTTGACCCCGAAGCAGAGGAGCAAAAGCTGACAGTGCCAATCTGACTGCGCTGAGCTCCAGCAGGTTGATGTGGCATTGGGATTCCTCAGGGGTCCAGAACCCGTGGTCCCACAGCCCAGGAGAGAGGCATTGGTCATGAGGACGACCATCGGCTTGGGGAGAACAAATGGGATCCCTTCCTGCAGACGACTTGGGATGGTCTACCACTGGAGAGTGTCCCACATCCTCTGGGTGACAAGCTGGTGGAAAAGACCCTGACGCTGAGCCCACTGAGCAGCCAAATCCCACCGGAGGGGGGGCGCATGTGCAATCTGGCCCAACGGAACACTGAGGTGCATGCAGCCATGTAACCCAGAAGGCGCAGGAAGTCCCGGGCAGGATGCAAGTGCCCAAACAGAAATGACTGGGCAAAGGAGGAAAGAACCTCCACCCTGTCCGCCGGAAACTGAGCTCTGGCTTGACAAGAGTCTAGTTCTTCCCCGATAAAGCCCATCACCTGAGAGGGCAGGAGTTCCAACTTGGCCTCATTGATCAAGAGGCCTAACTTGGAACAGGTTCGGAGGGCCAGGTCCCTCTACTTCACCTCCTGCAGGGAGGAACCCGCCAGGATCCAATCATCAAGGTAGGAGTATATCTGAACCCTTTAATGCCGTAAATGTGCTGCCACCACTGCAATGCATTTGGTGAAGACCAGAGGGGCAGATGACAGGCTGAATGGCATGGCACGGAACTCATACAGGGTCCCTTCGACCCTGAAGTGGAGAAACCGCTGGTGGAACAGATGGATTGGGACGTGAAAGAACGCATCCTGTAGATCCAGTGAACAGAACCACGTTTCACTCCAGAGATGGTATGATCTGGTTCAGAGTTACCATCCGGAAGGTGCAAGACCCGACATATTCATTCAGGTCGTGGAGATCTAGGATGGGGCACCAACCAGGTGCCCCCGGGCACCAGGAAATATCTGGACATGAAGCCTGGGTCTGTAGGAAGATCCGGCACTGGAGCTACTGCCTCCATGCAGAGGAGCTGAGCAATGTCGTCCCAAAGGGCCGACTGAGTGCCAACCAAGATCCTTTGCTCCAGTGGGGCACGGGCTCGGCAAGGAGGGTACTGCTCGAACTCTAAAGGCAGAACCCGACCGACCACTTCTAGGACCCACCTGTCTGAAGTGATACCGGACCAGGCGGAAAGAAAGTGGCGGAGCCGGCCCCCCACGGCAGTACACAAAACTGCCATGACGGGAGTAGGGGTGGCCACCACCGACCAGTCACTGCGCAGGTTTAGAGGAGGAGGAGGCTCCTGAACCGGCACCTCGACCTCCTTTGCGGGGCCGCTGGGGACTCTGCTTGGGCCTAGAACGCCAAGCTTGAGCCTGCTGTTGCTGCTGACACCGTTGACCTCCCTGGAAATGGGGCTGCATAACTGCAGGAGAAGAGTGTTGAAAAGGCTTCTTGCGTTTCTGCTGGTTCTTGCCCGAAGAACACTTTGCAGGAGTGGCATCCAAGGTGGCATTGGACTGCTCTATGCACTGGAGGTGACCTGCCACTCCCGGACCGAACAGGTCAGTGCCAAGGAAGGGCACGACAGCTAATTTGGGCTGAGTATGTGCCGGAAAAGATGATAATCTCAGCCAGGCCCTGGGGCCAGTGGCCACTGTGGCTGCCAGTGAACGGGCACAGGAATCTTCTACGTCCAAAGCCGTCAGGAGCTGTTTCACAACAGCACGGCCCTGGTGACGGACTTGCTTAACCGTTGTCTGTATATCCACTGGGAGATGAGGGAGGACTTCCATCTAACGCCCCCAAGAGGGCGTGACAGAAAAGTGCCATGATCACTGCTGAGCAGGCCTGACAAAGGCCCAAGGATGAAGCCGCATATACCTTCCAGGCAGAATGGTCCATATTTTTGGACTCTTTGTCGAGGGATGCTCAGTGAAGCCCGCCAAGGACCCCATGGGTACAGTGTACTCGCGAACCATGTGGGCAGATGGAGCCGGGCAAGAGGCAGGGCACTGCCATGGCTCAAGGGCTGGGCCAACAATGGCTTCGGCCACTGAAAAGGCCTCCGTCAGGGTATTCCCCCCTCTTAAGGATATTCGTGAGAGGATATTCTGCCTTCTTTTGAATAGGCTGCAAGGGCATACCGATGGACTCAAATAAATCAAAGGGTGCCCTGGAAAGAGAAACGACCTTCCTCCAGGCCTGTCACTGACAACTCTTCATCAGGGTGTGAGTGAAGACCAGTGGTATTCGAGTTCGAGGAGTCTGGATACAGGGATCTCCCACCTATGTCCCCTTCAATACGCAGAGGGCGATCGGGGACAACAGTGATGGACAGACAACGGGGCAGGCCCGTATTTGTCAGATCCTCCTTCAAGAGGGCCCCTCCCTGAGGCTGTTTAGGCGGTGGCTCCACCAAAAATGGTGGCAAGACCGGAACAGGCCGAACAGGAATGCGTGCCGGTCCTACCGGAAAGAGAACCGGAGTCCTCAGTTCCGGAGGAGTCGGTGTCGGCCAAAGAGGCTGGAGCCAAGTACTAGCCAGTGTAGCCGGCTTTCGACCGGTCAGAATTAGCTGTTGCCAAACGAGATCCTCATAATGTCGACAGAGCTTCTGTCGAAGTCTCTACTCATCCGAAGAGAATAAGGATCGGTGGTGGTGCCTCTTCTGGGAGTGTTTGTGACCCTTTTTCGGTTTTTCTACCAGCTGGGTCCTAGTCCTCAATCGACACAGACGGTGTCTGCTTTGTCGATCGGGAGAGGCCAGATTCAGTGAAAACAGAGGTTCCGGCTCCTGTCCCTTGATCGGGATACCCGAAGGACGGGTCTCCTCGACAGGGAAAGAAAGGACGGGTGTCCTCTCCAAGAAGTCAACGACCGGGGTCAGCGACAGTGGCTCAATCGGATCAAGAGAAATCACGGCCAGTTCCTCGACACCTTGGCCTGATGGAAGATCCGAGAAACCAGTGCACGAGGAAGCAATCTCGACCGAGGTAGAGACCGCCAGGTCCTGAGAATCTGAACACCCTCGGTCCCAGGAACGTGTTCGGGCAGAAGAAGATTTACGGTCCTTGTCCCTTTTCTTAGATCGGGAGGAGTGCGAGACCGAAGGCGCCTCACCCTTGGTAGGGAGGGACTGGCACAGCTCCCGAAAGGACCCAGTGAAAGTGGAGCCCAGGTTAAGCGGCATGAAAAAACTTCGGCTGACCGAAGCTTGACAGCTTCCTCTTCGAAACCCGCCATCTGATCGAGGTGATCGGCGGATCCCACAGCCACGGAATCCACCCACCTGGCCTCCTTCGATTTCACCAGTGGATTGCGAAGTTCCGGTCTCCCTAGCTTTAGGCACGCCTTGCAGTCGTCCAGGACGTTGGGATGGAAGGCCAGACAAATGGTGCAAGAGGTGGTGTAATGCACGACACCCAAGCAATAAATGCACAGGAGGTGGGGATTGGTGCGCGACATTTTCTGTCCGCAAGGACACCAGCAAAACCCAAGGGACAACTTGTCCTCTATGTCCAATGCGCTTGGATCGGAATCGTAAACTCTTACAAGTTTCAAAGAAAGCAAATGTGGCTAAAACAGTCGATTAGAATCCAGGGCCAACAATACTGTAGAAGCAGCACGAGGGAACCTGAATCTTCCAGCGGAAAAGAAAATCTGGCGTCACGGGGTGGAGCCAAGGTATATACCACCCAGGTGGGTGGGAGGAGCCAGCTTGAAGACATCCAGCAAGATTTAAAGGGGAAAGGGACATGCCAAAGAGTGTGGATGAACAACATGTCCTCGCTCCTAGAACTACCATTACAGGTGAGTAACCTGTTCTAGGAGCGTGGACATGTTGTTCACCCACATTTTGTCAGTCTACTACCAGTTCTCCGGGAGAAGAGAGGCAAGGCGCACACCCACTACTTGGGAAACAGATTGGTGAACTGATGCCCCAAAACCAGCATACCGGCGTGATACAAAGTCGATGTGGTAATGAGTAATGAACATGTTTGCAGACTTATAGACAGCAGCCCGGCAGATTTCCTGGATAGGGACGTCCCTGGAAGCTACCCTGCAGCAGTATGGCTGGTAGAATGAGCTCTTAACCTTCTGGAAGGCTCCTTGCCCACAAACTCATAGCACAGACCTATGCATGGTGTAATCCATTGTCGAATAGTCTGCTTTGCTGCAGGTCTGCCAGAAGCGGCTTCAGCGTACATGACAAACAGTTGGCGAACCTCTCCCTGAATTTCTGCCATCCTCTCCAATAACAGGAGAGAGCACGTCTCAAGTCCAAAGTATGGAGCCTGTACTCTGCCTCAGAGGTGTAGTTAGGGTAATAAACTAGCAGAGTTAACACACCTGGGTAGGGTGAAACTCCAACTTCGGAAAGAATTTTGGGTGGGGGAGCATGACAACCTTCTCCCTGTGGAAGACCAGATAAGGGGAGTACATGAGAAGCACCTAGAGCTCCCCTGTCCTTCTGGCAGACATGGCAGACACCAGGAAGGCAGTCTTTCGACAAGTGTGACAAGGCACACTGGTGCATTGGTTCAAATGGCTTGCCCAAGAGCTTTGCCAGTACCAGCAGAAGATCCCATTGAGGTGGAGGTTCATGCACTGGAAGGGAAATGTGATTCAGGAATTTGAAATACAAAAATAAAAAAACACACCTGACCTAGTTAAACAGCCTACTTCCTCCTACCCCGCCACTAGAATTCCCTTACGTATGTGCCATGCATTCTTGAATTCCCCCTCCTCAGGAAGGCTGTTTCTTGCATCTACAAACCTCTGACGAAATACTTCCTCACATTACCTCTGAGCCTTCCCCCCCTCTAACTTCAAACTGTGCCACCTTGTTCCTGCACAGCTCATTTTCTGGAAGATTCTAATCTCTTGGACTTTGATTCCCTTGAGGTATTTGAAAGTTTCTATCATGTCCTCTCTCTCCCTCCATTCCTCAAGGCTATACATCTTAACCTCTTGACTTTCTTCATGTATCTTCTGGTGCAGACCCTGCACCATTCTGGACAGTCTCCACCCTTTCTTTGTGTCTGCGGAGATGGGGTCTCCAGAACTGTACACAGTACTCCAGATGTGGTCTTACCAACTGTCCGTACAGAGGGACAACAAATTCCTTTTTTATACTGGTGATGCCTCTTCCTATGCATCCCAGTATCCCCTCAGCGCTCCTTACCGCCTTCTTACATTCTCACATTGCTTGCCCACCATTAGGTCATCTGATATGACTACCCCTAGGTTCCTTTCCATTTTGTTGTCAGTATCTCACCTGCCCACACACCATTGTGTACTCTTCCCTGGGTTATTGTTTCCCAGGTGCATTACTTGCACTTATTTGCGTCGAACCTAAGCTGCCTTACATTTGTCAATTCCTCCAACCTTGCCAAGTTCCTTTTCATCCTTTCAACCCCACCTTGCATATCAACTCTGTTGCAGATCTTTTTGTCATCTGCAAAGAGACAATTTTCCTTCCAGTCCCTCTGCAATGTCACTTAAAGACATTAAAAAGGACCAGCCCCAGTACTGCACCCTGCGGTATCCCACTAGTAACCCCCTTTTCACTGTGGACTTAGGTTATTATTATTATCCTCAGTCTCCTGTTGTTCAGCCAATGTTTTACCCAGGCTACCACCCTGGGACCCAATCCCAGGCTGGCTAATTTGTTTATTAACCTTTTGTGTGGGACTGTCAAATGCCTTCCTAAAGTCTAGGTAGGCCATGTCCACAGCCCCTCCCTGGTGTAATACTTTGGTCACCCAGTCAATAAGTTAGATTTGTCTGATATCCTTCCTGCTGTCAATCCATGTTACCGTGGGTCATGTGCCCCACTGGCCTCTAGGTACTCAATTGTTTCCTTCAGAAGTGATTCCATCATTTTCCCCATCACCGAGGTTAAACAAACTGGTCTGTAGTTTCCTGCCTGTGTCTTGCTCCCAACTTTTGTGAAGGGGAATCACATCTGCCCTCCTCCAGTCCTCAGGTACCACACTATCCTCCTCCCAAGATTTATTAAAACGGGTAGTCAGTGGTGCTACTAGTTCTTCCCTTAGTTCTTTTAGAATTCTGGGGTGAATCCCATCAGGCCCCATTGCTTTATACACCTTCAGTTTTAGAGGTTCTTTCAGAACCCTTTCTTCTGTAAAAGGAGTAATATCAACCCCCCTATCCAGAGTGCTTCTACTGACTGGATTAGGCATCTCCCCCTGCTATTCCATTGTGAATACTGAGCAGAAGTATTCAGTATCCCTGCTTTTTCACTATCGTTCTCTGCCCAACCACCCTCAGTATCCCTGCCTTAGTCTTTCTTTGCACCCTAATGTACCTATAAAAAGTGTCATCCCCCTTCTTACCCGAGTTGGCTATCTTTTCCTCAGTTTGGGCCTTGCAATTCAGACTGCCTTCCCCGCTTCCTTCTGCTTTAACTGGTACAGTTCTGTCCTGCTCCTTCTGTGTTTCCACTTCCTGAATGCCATCTTTTTCTCTCTAACCTTCCCCGCCACTTCTTTTGAGAAACAGAGTTTTTTCCTTCGTTTTGATTTATTTGCGTCACACAAAGGCTTGTTGCCTCTGTGGTGGCAGTTTTAATATTGAGTTTCCCCATTGTTGCTCCACCCCACCTTCTTGCCCGTTTGCTAGTATTTTTCTGAGGCACACTCCCATTTTGACAACATCAGCCCTCCTTAAGTCCAGTATCTTCACTTTCAATGGCTCGACTCTACAGATAAGTTTATCGTGAACCAAAGTTTGGTGGTCACTTGTTCCCAGATGGCTACCCACTTCTAGATCCGAGATCCTCTCTCTGTCCCCATTTAAGAGTACCAAGCATAAGACTGCTCCCTCCCAAGTGGGTTCCAAAACAAGCCGTCTGAGGCATGCCCCCTGTAGGGCATCAGGAATGGCTCTGCTCTCTGATGTGGTGGAAGCAAAGGTGCTCCAGTTAACATCTTGCATATTCAGGTCCCCCATCAGCAATATCTCCCTTTTCTCTGCCATCTGAAGGATGCCTTTTATAATTTCCTTGTCCATTTCCTCCTCTTGAGATGGAGGGTGTGAATATAACCCCTGTGTGGACTGTGGTGCCATTTCCTGTCTCCAGGGTGACCCACAGTGCCTCCTCTCCTCCCCGTTTACCCTTTAGTTCTGTTGCTTTGATCCCTTCCCTTACACAGACAGCTCCCTCCTCTTCTGCCCTCCTTGTCCCTCCTAAAGACTGTGTATCTCTGGTATGTTGACATCCCAGTCATGGTCTTCAGTGTACCATGTTTCTGTGACTGCCACGATATCCAAGCATCCCTCTTCCATCAAGGCCACCATTTTGGAGAGCATTTTACCTAGACTACGGGCATTGGTACTCATTACCATCCATTTTTTGAGGGCCTTATTTCTTTTTGCCCCATCCTTGTCCTTACTGCCTTTGTCTTTTTCTCCATTTACCCCTGCCCTTCTCACCATCGACTGCTCTATCTTGGTGTTTACCTCAATGAAGTACAGTTACGTAAGAACTTACTTAACAATAGATCTTCGAGAGAGGCTCTTGCAGTAGGTAATTACACACAGGACTGACGCTGGCAGGACCCCACGGAAAAATTTCTAGCTAGCAGTCCCTGGCGAGGGACCGCCCCCACATCAGGTGACCAGCGTCAGGAGATGTCGGTATAAAGGGACGGTCCCGGACGCCCGTCTTCCAGTTCTTTCCCGCCAGAGGCTGGACGAGAGAGGAGCGAATATTTCCCTCAAAGGAAAAGGAGCTGAAAAAGCCTAGGGGGATGGAGGGCGGGAAGGTATTACCTACTGCAAGAGCCTCTCTCGAAGATCTACTGTTACGGTAAATTCTTACGTAACTGTATTATCTTACTTCGAGAGGGCTCTTGCAGTAGGCAATTACATACAGGACTGAATCCCAAGCAGTCTGGAACAAAGAACGGCACCGGGAGGAGGAAAACTACTCCAAGAAGCAGTTCTAGCCGTACAACTCTCAAGATAGGCCTTGCAAAACAGCCAGCTCGAAGCCTGCTCTATGGCAAGAGGCAATATCCAAACTGTAGTGTTTCATAAAGGTATGGACGGAAGTCCAGGTGGTGGCAGCGCAGATGTCTGCCGCAGACACATTCTTGAAACAAGCCACAGAGGCAGCTACTCCTCTTGTGGAGTGGCCTTCGACTTGACCCGGGAGGGTCGTCTTGTATTTGTCACAATAGAAAGTGATGCAATGAGCCAACCAGTTAGACAGGCATTGCTTGGAAACAGCACTGCCTTCCCTTTTGTGAGCAAAAGGGACAAACAACTAATCAGTCTTTCTGAGATCCTTCATCCTGTTGGTATAGTATCTCAGAATCCGGTGAACATCCATAGTATGGAGTAAATACTCCCCTTGATTAGAGTACTGCGTAAAAAAGGCAGGTAACTCTATGGACTGATTTAAGGTAGACTTTACTACTACTTTAGGTAGAAACTTAGAATTCGTGCGAAGAGCAACTTGTTCCTTGTGAAAAATTAAGTAGGGGATTTTACAAATCAGGGCCTGGAGCTCGGAGATTCTTCGAGCCGAAGTAATGACCACCAAGAGCAGCGCCTTCCACGAAAGAAACTTCAAACCCAAGGGAGGAAGAGTAAGTTTCTTGAGAAAAAAATTCAAGTCCCAAGAGGGAACAGGAATACGGATGGGGGCCCACAGATGGAGGACCCCTCTGAGTAAGGTCTTGGAGACCTCCAGTTGAGCAAAAGCCTTGTCCACGAAGGGAACATGATAGGCCAAAATGGCCGCCATGTGTACCTTCAGAGAGGAATGGCTGAGACCCAGGTCAAACAGATGACGCAGATGCTCCAGCAGAATCCCCGCTGAACAGGAGAAAGGTTCCACGTTCTTGGAAGTGGCCCAAATAGTGAATCTTTTCCACTTCATGGCACAAGTGGATCTGATGGAGGGTTTTCTGGCCTCCACTAAAATCTCCACCACTTTGGGAGACGCTCCAAAACGGGATTGGGCTAGGTCTGCAGGAGCCATGCGTGCAGTTGAAGGGATACGAGGACTGAATGGACCAGGGTCTCCTGATGCTGGGTCAACAAACCACGAGATAGAGGAAGAGGAGGATCCTCTGAAAATTGTTGTAGGAGAGAACCAGACTTGCCTGGGCCAGAAAGGAGCGATCAGAATTATTTGCACTCCTTCTGAAGCTAGTTTCTGCAAGACTCATGGGATAAGTGGAATTGGCAGAAAGCTAGCGGCGGAAAGAACTGAAGAACTGGGCGTCGGGACCTTGCTTTCTGCAATCTCCCGGCCTTGGTCACCTGACATGGGGGTCCCTGCATGGGGACCGCTAGCTAGAAATTTTTCCGTGGGGTCCTGCCGCCTGCTGGCGTCAGTCGTGTATGTAATTACCTACTGCAAGAGCCCTCTCGAAGCAAGATCTACCCTGATTTTTTTTTTTTTTGAGGGGACGCTAGGATTTCCCTTTTCAGTGCCTCCTCCTTGACTAGTTTAAATGCTTGCCAATGAAACATACTGGGATCCAGGTACCCCTCCAGGACAGATGCAGACCATCGCGACAGTCTAGGCCTGCAACCCTGCTGAGCTCGGCACCAGTTTTTCAACCAGTCATTGAATCCCATGGTGCGGAGTACCCTAGCCTCATCCATACCATAGACAGGTAGCACTTCCGAGAAAGTTACCATGTGTGCTGCTTGTCTAAGGCCACTCCCCAACTCCACAAACTCCTGTTGCACTGGTCTAATCCCATTCTCAGCCAAGGTCATTTGTCTCTAGGCTGATAATGACATCCAGCTCACTCCCCCTTGCAGCTTCTCCCATGTTCTTAAGATTCATTTCCTGTCCCTCCAAGCCATGGTGCCGGGCAGGCACCTCAGCTCCCTTTCCCCTCCCTCATCCAGTTCTACCCTCCCAACAACTGAGTTCCCCACCAGGAGTAGTTTCCTTCCCCTATGGGGTCTTGTGTCACCCTCCTGTGGGACTCCATTGTGAAGGTTCCCAACATCCTCCATGGTCTCCACAGCAGGTGCCTCCATAGGAGAAACTATCCTCTGCCAGAGTGGCGAATGAACTGTGGAGAGGCACAACTGGAGAGATGCGCCTCTGTTCCACCATCCTCACCCTCCCTGAGCCCACAGTGGTCCGACCACTCCTCTTCCTTGGCAACCTCTGAGGTAGTGGCGTTGACCTGGGTGGTCCTTGGGAGGGTGGAGCAGGTTTCCCAAATACTTGCCAGGTAAGCAAGTAGATGAGCAACCTCCTCCCTCAGACCAGAGAGTTGCCTGCAAATAGGGCAGCACGTAGTCTCCAGAATGTCTCCCAGAAAACTGCTTCTCCACAGCCAGTGCATTGCACCACTCCCCATGTCTTTCTCCCTTCCTGTTTCAGATTTTTGTTGTTGTTCTTGTTTTAGTGTGTGAAAGTTTGTGAGCATCTCTACCCCCTATTCAGTGTGCTGTGCCTTTAAGGATACGAACAGGTGTATGTTAGGAATTGTGGGGAAGTTATGTCAGAACCAGATATAAAGAAAGTTACCTGTGCCCTCCAGAAACAATCAACTACAACTCCAAACCTCCACAACGGGGAGTGCCTTCCTTTCAGACACCTATTTCACAGAGGTTAAGAAGCAGGTCTAGTCACAAATGACTACAAATATCTCCCAGCTAGAGTTCCTCCCTGGCAAATAAAAGTTAAACCAAGAAAATTCAACCCAAGAAACAGAATCAAACCTACTTACTAACGCAGGCCCGAAAATTAATTCAAATCAGTGAAGACTAGTAAAATAACCTCCTTGATTTAAGGGAGCAGATGGCTGCTTTTTCTCTCTTTCTCTCTCTCTCTCTGTACACTTTCTTGCCGTACTGGCCAGTCTGTCTTGACTCCTTATCCAGACGGGAAGTGCTTATGTGCTGTGAGGAGAACATGAGCAGCCGAGATTACCACATAGTTGGCCTCTGGGTGCGCATTGAGGAAGAGGCACCTTTAGGTGCCCGGTAGGTTCTGTCCACCCAATTGGGGACAGTCGGGACTGAATGAGGCAGTTGCCAGACCGTAGTGGTAAGTCCTTCCTGAAACCCAATCAACGGAGGAAAAGGAATCAGGAACAGAGACTCTAGGTCAAGGTGTTCAGCGAGACTCCGATGCATGGGATCTTGCTCTTCAGACTCCCAATGGTAGTGTTGCTATATGGACCTCAATAAGGTCGAAAGAATGTCAGTGAGCATTGGGAGAAGTCCTTGCCTTTAGGGACCTGGGACTCTATGCCCGACGGCTCCTCCGACAAATCATACCTCAAATCTGGATAGTCTCCCAAGTCCAGAAGTACAATGTCCCGAAGGGTAGTTCCCATGACGTGAATGGTGGAAGGGGATGAGCTTACCAGGGAAGGGGACCTGGGAGAGCAGGGAACTGGGAGTCTGCTCTCCAGGTCAGTCACCAACTCTGATCATACCTCATTCCACCAAGACTGAATAAGGGTCTTGAAATCCGGTTGGGTACCCAGAGGAGGGGGAGGAAAAGGTGGGGGGGGGTAAGAGAGGGAAAGCATGGGGAAAAGGGTAGTGCTACAAGTGGTATCCCGAATGAGAAACCCAGGTATTGGAAGTAGTCTGGGAAATAGTGTCTCGCACCATTCCAGTGTGGAAGGGGACCTGTTGGGGGAAGGTCCAAAGGATACCCTGAAGGGTAATGCGGGATTGAGCAGTGCCTAGAATAAAGATCCGTCAGAGGACCCGACGACGGGGGAACCCATGTAGGGCCTGTTATGGTGTATACGAGAGGCAGGTCTGACGCAGAAGCTGCCAGAGTCAGGGCTGCAGTCGGAGCCGCCGAGTACAGTGACAGAAAAGGATCCAGCGTCAGATAAGCCGGCACTGAAAACTGACAAAGGGGATCAGATGGAGGGACCTGGTCTGCCAGAGGAGACAGATGCAAGGGCCCAGGCAAAGAGACAGTCAGCGGCGGGTTCGGCATGAGAGGAGTTCTCACCGTCTGTGACGGAGGAAGGGTGTCCGGAGTGGAAACTACTGCTGGGACAGGAGCAATCCAGAGGTGGCCGTCCTTCTACGGAATCTGGGTGCCACAAGACTGACTTTCTGAGAAGACAGAATTATGAGGTTTACTGAGGAAAAAGGTACACTTAAACTACCAACAAAAACAGTTAAACAGTGAATGCTGTGGAAGTCTAACACAACAGGGTGGGACAAACCACTCTGACCTGGTGGCCAGTTTGGCCACCATATCTCAAAATCTGGTGGCCTAAAATTTTTTTTTAGGTGAACAATTCCTGCCCCCCACAGCCACTAGACTATAAAATATGGTGGCTTTTTTTTTTTTTTTTTTTTTAAAACTTGCCTTCCAGACGAGGAATTGTCTATTAATATACATTTGGGAACATCTTTATCAGAGATTCTGGTGAGTATTAGCCTAACAGAGCAACATCAAAAAAACACAGGAGGGAGAATTTATAAAGTACAAATTGAAAAATCCTGCCTATCTAATGCAAAAGGGGAAGGTAGGGTGGCACTCAACTATGAGAAAATGAGAATGACATCACCAGTCACTGCAGAGGAACTACTGAAGATGAGACTATCTGTGAAACACCTCCACGATCGAATCTGAAAAGGGAAGGGCGGCACAATTATGAGAAAATGAGATGAAAATCACCAAGAGGATAATAACTGAAAATGGAACTGGCGGGGGAAACACCGTAACCGGACAGGGGCACCGTCTGACTGACCAGAACCTGCCGATTTACAAGTGGAAACAAGTCCTAGCGCTACAAGTGTACAGCTTTCTTTTTTTTTTTTTTTTTTAAATAAAGCAATAAAACCTTTCAGATGTTGTGGTTCTCTTATCTTGTGTTTGTGTGATTTATTTTTTTTTTGGGGGGGGGAGAGACTTTGTTTTGTCACTTTTTTTCATGACATGGCCAGGCCTACACTGCTGCTGTGCTGTTACCATCCGATCCCCCACTGTAGGGCCATCACTAAAATAAAACTGAGGGCAAAGATAGAAAATACATTTTAAATGCTTCCTAAGACTATGGCTGAAAGATTGTAACAGTATTTCTACTGCTGTTACTGTCTTCTTCAAAATCGGTCCACCTCCCACTCCAACGCAACCACTGTCTTCACCTTCAACTCAACTCCTCCGACGCATCCATTTCCGCTTCCAAGTCCATTACATCCGATTCTGGATGTGTGACTTTATGCCCAATAAGATGCAGATATCCCGGTGTTGATGAGTACCAGTGATCAATTGATGGGTCTGGATTAAAGTACGCTATTGTTGGTCCATTTAAACTCATCAGCAAATAATTCATAGTGCTATCAATAAGATTGCTATGAAATTTTGTTTTAATCCTATTACGAGCACTAAATCCCTTTTCGCAAGCAGCAGTACTCACGGGCATTAACTGAAAAAATGTGATCAACAACTGTAACAGACCAAATCTCTAAATTTTGGTGAACCTTTCTTAATGCATGCTCTGTATTTTGATTTTTTTACAGCATTTTTGAAATCTTGCCACTCTACCAGAAGTTTGTGTGTAAATTCTCTTTCAAGTTCAGCATCCAGCTCTGAATCAGAAAAAAGTTGCCCTGAACCGTACTGCTTTTTCAGGAATGGCATATACCTCTGGCAAAGCTCTGTGATGGATTCCTGACCAAAATTTAGAAAGCGAGGGTCATCAGGAGAAGGCCAAACAGTTGTGTCAAAAACTGAAAATCGTTTGTAGACTTCCGACTGCTACATGGGCTCAAATCTATCATGAAAGAATCCAACCACACTCTATCAATCTGCGAGCATTTTCACTGGAAACAATCTCCTTGGCTGCTTGGTCTGAAGTAGTGGCCTGCCTGTTTTTTTTTTTTTGCCTTTCATTCCTATTTTTATCTACGTCGCTAGCATTTTCAGTCATGCCTGGTGCAGGAGCTAGAGGAGTGCTGCCACCATACATGCCACCAGTAAGGAGACCGCCCTCCGAACGGCATACTCTAGAAACTGCCTCAGCAGGGCCGCATTGTTCTTCAGCATGATGAGCTCCGAAATGCAGCTCTCCACTTGTGGCTGTACGTGAGTGAAGAATACTCTCTTTTTGGAAATTTTGAGAAATCCTTCCAAGAATAGATAGATAATCTTGTTGAAAGGCCAAGAACCACATTTTTTTTTTTTTTTTTACCAAGTTCAAATGTCCTTTAGCACTGTCTGCAACAGGACTCCCACTGTGCTGTGATGCAGTATCCTCTAAGTGTGCAATTATTGCTGGCAGGTTGTGGAGAAGAGCCGACACAGCACTATGGTGCGAACTGACCCAGCGTACTGTGAAAATGCTGACCAGTTTTTTCAATTCAATGAAAAGGGTGTTAGCCTCCTACAAGGCTCTCACTCTTCGGTGAGAAGAATGATAAATTGAATACAGGGCCCACAAGCCATTTTCATTTTCGTGAACTTCAAGCATATGTTTTTGGGCATCTAGAATGGCCAGTTGTAAAAGATGCACGATGCAGTGTGTACCAATTAACCAAGGCAGGCCACTGTTTTGTAACTTTGCCCTGACTCCGCCACGTTGACCTCGCATGACTGATGCACCATCAGTGGACATCACAAAAATACATGGAAGAGTTTTCCATAAGTGGATGTTTACTTTGTTAAAGAGAGAGTCTAATGCTGCAATGTATCCATCGGCATCTGTTTTCCCTAGCACCTCGGTACCAATAAAGGAGGTATTTGGAGTACCATCCTTACCAACATAACTGATGAACACATTCACAAATTCTTACACTTCTGTCAGTGCTTCTATCTATTAACAGCTCAACAGCAGGAGTTTTTTTTCCATCTCTTCAGTTGTGTTTGTGCGCATTACTGCTGCAATGTGATGCACGAACTCGCTGCACCTCTTGAGATTTGTGCATTGTTCAATCTCTTGTATTACATTTGCGTAACAGTGATGTATGAAACGGAAAGTCCCGAAATGGCCTATCCCTTGATGCCAGAAAGTAGGCAACATTAAAAAGATACCGCATGGATTTCCTCATTGCAACATTCATCTTTTTAAAACAAAAGGCCATAGGTGTGGATTCAGGTGCTCTTTGAGCCCTTTCAGCTAGAATGCATTTTACATGGGAACTGCTTGCATTGTGAATGTTTAATAGACTCCATTTTAAAAGTACTGCTGCCAACAAAAAACACAGATGTATGATCTGCCAGATGGGGTTCCTTCCTACACACCATGCAACTCAGTGTTGCTTTGCTTCTCATAATGAAGCCAGTCAAATTCCCGTGACCATTCAACCCTGAATTTGCGTTTCACTAGTTCTTTTTTCCTGTTGGTAGGATTTCCTCTGGGCAGAGAGCTGGAGGAAGATGAAGTACCTGCAACGGAAGCACTACTGAAAGTAGCGGAAAAATTATGAACCTAAACACCAGTGTAAATATGGTCATGACCATCACCCTAGTCCCCTCCCCCCAATGTAGATATAGAAGAAGCACCAGTAGCAGCAGGGTTAGCAACAAAGATTTGCATTCACATGTACATCATCAGCAAATACAGGTTACTCACCTGTAACACGAGTTCTAGGAATGGTATATGTTGTTCATCCACACTGTCTGGCAGATTCCTTGCCGCTTTAAATCTTGCAGGAAGGTCTTCAAGCTGGCTCCTCCAACCCACCCGGGTGGTAAAACTCTCGGCTCCATCCCATGATGCCAGATCTAGCCTGCTGGAAGCCAGGTTGTGCATCGAAGCCGGGGAGGTCGGGTGGGTCATGTGGATGAACAACATATACCATTCCTAGAACTCCTGTTACAGGTGAGTAAGAACAGGTTACTCACCTGTAACAGTAGTTCTAGAAGTGGTATATGTTGCTCATCCACACTGTCTGGCATTGTTCCTTTCCCCTTTAAATCTTGCCGGAAGTCTTCAAGCTGGCTCCTCCCACCCACCCAGGTTGTAAATACCTTGGCTCCACCCCATGACGTCAGATCTAGTCCGCTGGAAGCCAGGTTGTGCACCTAAAGCCGGGGAGGTAGGGTGGGTGCATGTGGATGAACAACATATACCACTCCAAGAACTACTGTTACAGGTGAGTAACCTGTTCTTCTAGGAGCGTGGATATGTTGTTCATCCACACTGTCTGGCAGACTTCAAGCAGTTCTCCGGGAGGAGGGAGGCAAGGTGCACACCCCCTACTTAGGAAACTGAGATTGGAGAACAGAGGCCCCAAAACCAGCATCACGTTGTGACTCAAGGTCGATGTAGTAATGGGTAAGAAAGGTGTTTGCTGACTTCCAGGTAGCAGCCCGACAGATTTCCTGGATAGGGATGTCCCTGGAAGCAGCCACTGGCTCACAGTATGGCGGGTAGAATGAGCTCTTATCCCCTTGGGAGGCTCCTTGCCCGCCAATTCATAACAGACTTATGCACGATGTAATCCATCTTGCAATAGTCCGTTTAGCTGCAGGTCTGCCAGAAGCTGCTTCAGCGTAGGTGACAAATAGCTGACGAATCTCTCCCCGGATTTCCGCCGTCCTCTCCTTATAGTAGGAGAGAGCATGCCTGAGGTCCAGAGTATGGAGCCTGTACTCGGCATCCGAGGTGTAGTTAGGGTAGTATACCGGCAGAGTCAACACCTGGTTGAGGTGAAACTCTGGACACCACCTTCGGAAGGAATTTCGGGTGGGGGCGCAGGACAACTTTGTCCCTGTGAAAGACCAGATACGGGGAGTCCACTGAAAGCGCCTGGAGCTCCCCCGTCCTTCAGGCTGACATGATAGCCACCAAGAAGGCCGTCTTCCACGACAAGTGCGAAAGCGCAGACTTGTGTATGGGTTCGAATGGCTTGCCCATGAGCTTTGCCAAAACCAGCAAAAGATCCCACGGAAGTGGAGGTACACACGGAGGATATGGATCCAGGCCTTTAAAAAGCGCCCGATCACGTTCTCCTGAGCCAACGTAGGCTGACCGGCCCGCGCCCAGTAAGCAGATACGGCTGCTAGCTGTACCCTAAGGGTCGATGACCGAAGACCCCCTTTGGAGAGGGACCAAAGGTAGTCTAGAATGTAAGCCACCGAGCAGCATAAGGGGTCCAAGCTTTTACCCTGACACCAAATGGAAAATCTCTTCCATTTGAAGGCATAACATTTCCTGGTCGATTCTTTTCGAGATGCCTCCACCACGGTGTAGACATCCTCAGAAAGATCCAAAGCCTGGAACTCTAGCCGCTCAGGAACCAGGCTGTGAGGTGCAGGGATTGAAGGTCCGGATGAAAGACCTTACCCTGGTTCAGCGATATCAGGTCTGGGCGTGTACACAGCCGTTCCGGAGTACTGCAGCTGAGGCTGAGGAGATCTGGATACCAGAACTGGCGTGGCCAATCTGGGGCTACCAGAATCACCTTCGCCTTGTCCCTCCTCACCTTGAGTAGCACCTTGTGGATCAAGGGAAATGGAGTAAAGGCGTAAAAGAGGCCTGGGGTCCACGGCCTCGAGAAGGCATCCCCCTGCAGCGAACCCTGCTGAGGGGAGCAGGCATGGTACAGCCTCAGCTTGGTGTTCTCCCTGGAGGCACACAGGTCCACCAGTGGTTTGCCCCAATGGGAGAACAGGTCGTAAGCTACCTCTGGATGGAGAGACCACTCGTGGGATGTCTGGCCTATCGCGGCTGAGAGCATCCGCCAGTTGTTTGACTCCTGCCACATGAATGGCTAGGAGATCCGCCTCCAGCCGGCTGACGACGGTCCAGATCCGGAGCGCCTCCTTGCATAGCAGACAGGAGTGCGTGCCGCCCTGTTTGCTGAGGTAGTACATGGTCGTGGTATTGTCCGTCTGGACTCGAACCACTTGATCCCGGAGCTGAGGAGCGAAAGCTGACAGTGCCAGTCTGACTGCTCTGAGCTCCAGCAGGTTGATGTGGCATCGGGACTCCTCGGGGGTCCAGAGGCCGTGGGCCCTGTTGTCCCCCATGTGGGCTCCCCAGCCAATGAGAGAGGCGTCGGTCGTAAAGATGACCGTCGGCTCGGGGCGTACAAACGGGATTCCTTCCTGCAGATGACTCGGGATGGTCCACCATTGGAGAGCGTCCCACATCCTCTGGGTGACTGTGATCAGCTGGTCGAAGAGACCCTGACACTGAGACCACTGGGCAGCCAGCTCCCATTGAAGGCGGCGCATGTGCAGTCTGGCCCATCGGACCACTGAGGTGCACGCCGCCATGTAACCCAAGAGGCGTGCAGAAGTCCCGGGAGAAGGCGGTGCCCAACCAGAAATGATTGGGCAAATGAGGAGAGAACCTCCGCCCTGTCCGCCGGGAGCCGAGCTCTGGCTTGACAAGAGTCGAGCTCTGCCCCGATGAAGCCCATCACCTGAGAAGGTACGAGTTCCGATTTGGCCTCGTTGATAAGAAGGCCCAAGTGAGAGCAGGTTTGGAGGGTCAGGTCCCTGGACCTCTCCACCTCCTGAAGGGAGGAACCCACCAGGAGCCAGTCGTCTAAATAGGGGTAAATACGAACCCCGACGCCGTAGATGGGCTGCCACCACTGCGATGCATTTGAAGAAGACCCTTGGGGCCGATGACAAGCCGAACGGCATGGCTCTGAACTCGTACAGGGTCCCTTCAACCCTGAAGCGGAGAAATCGCTGGTGGGACGGACGAATTGGGACGTGGTAAAAAGCTACCCTGAAGATCCAGTGTACAAAACCACATGTTTGCCCGCTCTGTGGATGGTGTGATCTGGTTCAGAGTTACCATCCGGAAGGTGAGACCCGAGATACCGATTCAGGTCGTGCAGATCTAGAATGGGGTGCCAACCCCCCAACCACTTGGGCACCAGGAAATACCTGGAGACGAAGCCTGGGTCTGAAGGAGGATCCAGCACCCGGGCCATCGCCTCTTTGAGGAGTAGCATCGCAATGTCGTCCCGAAGGGCAGACTGGGCGACTAAGATCCTTTCCTCCCGTGAGGCACGGGCTCGGCTGGGAGGGTACTGCTTGAATTCTAGGGGCAGACCCTGCCCGACCACTTCTAGAACCCACCTGTCCAAAGTGATACCGGACCAGGCGGAAAGGAAGTGGCGGAGCCGGCCCCCCAAGGGACGACCCAGAGCTGGCGTGACGGGTGCCGGGGAGGCCACCCCTGGCCCGTCACTGAGCTGGCGGCACCTGGACCAGCACCTCGCCTCCCTTGCGGGCTAGGACCTTGCTTGGGCCTAGGGCCCAAGCCTGAGCCTGCTGCGTTGGCCGACCCTCCCTGGAAGGAGGGCTGTCTGACCGCAGGGAAGAATGCCAAAGCGGGCTTCTTGGCGCTTCTGCTGGTTCTTTCCTGAAGAACCTTTAGCAGAGGTGGCATCTAAGGTGGCATTAGACTGCTCAACGCGCCTGCAGATGACCTGCTACCCGGACCGAAGAGGTCGTGCCAAGGAAGGGCACGCCAGCTAGCTTGTGCTGAGTATCCACGGGAAGGAGGATAACTCAGCTAAGCCCCGCGGCATAAGTGGATACCGCTGCAGCTAGTGAACAGGCACAGGAATCACCAATGTCCAGAGCTGTCTGGAGCTGTTGTTTAGCAACAGCCCTGCCCTGGTCCCTGACCTGCTTGACCGTGGTCTGCATGTCTGCTGGGAGGTGAGGAAACACTTCATCCAGCGACCCCAAAAGGGCATGAGAGAAGTGTGCCACGATCACTGCTGAGCTTGCCTGACGAAGGCCCAAGGATGATGCCGCGTAGACCTTCTGGGCCGAGTCGTCCATAAAGTTTGGACCTTTGTCCGAGGGCGGTCAGTATCCGTCGAGCCGCCTGCTCGCCTGAAGACTGAGGCAGTTAAGGCTTTTCTGCTGGGTGCCCAGTAAACCACGCCATGAACCTGTGGGCACCAGTAGACACTCTGGCGCTTGCGCGGCAGACGGAGCTGCAGGAGGCCGGACGCTGCCAGACTCCAGGGCCTGGCCAACTATGGCTTCAACCGAAAGGCCTCTAGGGTATCCTCTTAAGAATATCCGTGAGGGGATATTCTCCCTCTCTCTGAATAGGCTGCAAAGGCATCCCATTGACTCCGAAATGAGCCAAAGGATGCCCTGGAAGGAGGAAGGCCCTTCTTCCAAGCCTGACACCCATAGCTCATAACGAGAATGAAGGCCTGTGTTATCTGAATCGGAGGAGTCCGGATACAAAGGCTGCCCACCTAAATCTCCCTCGATGCACCTAGGGCGATCAGGGGTGACCAATAGACAGTCTGAGGAAGACCTGGAGACTGTCGGTCCTCCTTGGAGGGAACCCTCCAAGGGGCAATTTTGGTGGAGGTTCCACCAACATTGGTGGGGAGCCTGTAGCCAGCCGAGCCGGAAGGCGACGGAGCCCAGGAGGCGGACCCTTAGGAATCGGTGTAGGCTGGGGCCAAGTGATAGCCGGAACCGCTTGGGTAGCCGGCTTTTGGGCCAGCAGGAGTTGCTGCCATAAGATCCTCACAGCGATACAGATCTTCCGTCGAAGCCTCTCCTCGTCAGAGGAGGATGAGGAACGGTGGCGGCGCCTTTTCCGGGAGTGTTTGTGTCCTTTCTTGGATCGACCGACTGAAGAGGACTTAGTCCTCGATAGAGACCGACGGTGTCGGCTTTGTCGGTCTGGGGAAACCGGACTCTGTGAAAACAGAGGATCCGGCTCCTGTCCCTCGATAGGGAAACCCGCGGGACGGGTCTCCTCGTCGGGGAAGGAGAGAATGGGCGCTCTCCAAAGAGTCATTGACAGGCGTCGGTGACAACGGTCCCGATCGGTCGAGAACATCCCGCCGAAACCAGCTGCCTCCTCGACTTCTGTGCCTGGTCCAGACGGAAGGTCTGAAAAACCAGCAGCCGAGGAGGCGATCTCGACCGTAGTCGAGACCTCGGACCGCTCCCGGTCCCAGGAGCATCTTCTTCGACTTGAAGAAGATGGTTTTGGATCCTTTTTCCTAGAACGGGAGGAGTGCGAGCCCGAGGACACCTCACCCTTAGTAGGGAGAGACTGCACAAATCCCGGAAAGATCCAGAGAAGGTGGAGCCCAAGTTGAGCGTCACGAAGAAGCCTCGGTTGGCCGAGGCTTGGGCGGCTTCCTCCTCGAAGACCGCCATTTGCTCGAGCTGCTCGGGTGGATCCCGCAGTCAGCGGAAACCGCCTACCTGGCCTCCAGATTTCACTGGTGGATTGGCGTGTCTGTCTCCAGCTTCAGGCGCGCCTGACGGTCCTCCAAAACAGAAGGATGGAAGGAAGAGCAAATTGTGCATTGCGAGGTATCATGAACAGTACCGAGGCAATAAACACACGAGAGGTGGGGGTCGGTGCGCGACATTTTTTGTCCACAAGGACACCGGCAAAACCCGGGGGACGACTTATCCATGTCCGAATCCGAGTCGCAAACTCTTACGAGTTTCAAAGCAAGAAGATGCGGTGAAAACTGTCAATTACAATCCAGGGCATCAATCACTGCAAAAAGCACGAGGGAACCTGTATCTTCCAGCGGAAAGAAGATCTGGCGTCATGGGGCGGAGCCGAGGTATTTACCACCCGGATGGGAGGGAGGAGCCAGCTTGAAGACTTCCGGCAGGATTTAAAGGGGAAAGGAACAATGCCAGACAGTGTGGATGAACAACATATCCACGCTCCCAGAAAGTACAGTTATGTAAGAACTTACCGTAACAGTAGATCTTCGAGAACAGCTCTTGCAGCAGGTTATACCATTAGGACTGACGCCGGCAGGCGCCAGGACCCCACGGAATTCTTCTAGCTAGCTATCTTCAGCGGGACCGCCCGACGCCTGTCCCACCCTCCGACGTGTATGCGAGTACATAAGGGGCGTCCCGGGCCAGATTCCCCAGTTCTCCGCCGGAGACTCCGGCCGCAGAATGACATCAGAATGGGAGACCGAGATCCGCTATCAGAAGATAAAGGGCGTAGCCTCGCCCAAGGCCCTCGTAAGCCATGCCTACTCCAAGGGGAATGGTGGAGGATATTTGTTGCAAGAGCTATTCAAGATCTACTGTTACAGTAAGTTCTTACTTAACTGTACTATCTTACTTCGAGAAACAGCTCTTGCAGCAGGTTACACCATTAGGACTGATTTCCAAGCATAGCGCCTGTAAGCATTCTGGGAGGGGGAAACTAGGAAAGATCTTTGAGAAGTCCTGACTCTAGGACAGGAGACCCTGTAGCACGACCAGGCCAAAACCAGCTCTCCTCCGAGATGCAATAATCAGGCTATAGTGCCTAATGAATGTGTGCACAGAGCTCCAAGTAGCTGCGGCACAAATGGCAGAGGTGGAGACGTTGCGAAGTGCTGCAAACGAGGTAGCCACCCCCCTTGTCGAATGGCCCCGGACTGGACCTGGGAGGGGCTTCTGTTTGCTGTCGTAGTAAAATGAGATACACTGAACAAGCCAGCGAGAAAGAGACTGCTTTGAAACTGGTTGGCCCAGCATCCTCTCAGCAAAGGGAACGAATTGTTGCTCCGACTTGCGAAGCTGTTTAGTTCTGTTCAGGTAATACCTTAGACAGCGGTGAACATCCAGGGTGTGAAGTAATGCCTCTCCTCTATTGGAATATTTAGGAAAATATACAGGTAAATAGATGTCCTGGTTGAGAGTGAGGGCAGAGACCACCTTAGGCAAAAACTTAGGATTCATCCTCAAAGATACTCTGTCCTGGTGGAAAATTAAATAAGGCTCCTTGCACATGAGAGCGTAGAGCTCGGAAACTCTTCTTGCTGACGTGACAGCAACCAAAAATAACGCTTTCGGACAGAGAACGAGCTGCAATCCGCTGCAGGTTCAAAGGGGGGTGAGTAGTTCCAGGACAAGAGCAAGTCCCATGGAGCAACTGGATCCTTAATGAGTGGCCTAGGTGCAACACCCCTCTCAGGAAATCTCGAGAGGCATCAAGCTGCGCCACTGTGCGCTGTCCCACCGGAAGTGGTAAGCAGAAATCGACAGAGGTGCATCTTAATAGAGGAGTAAGCTAGACCAATGGAACAGGAGAAGCAGGTATTCCAGCACCACTTTCACCGGCATCCTAGAGGGAGGGCGCTGCGTGTTATGCATCAAGCAAAAACGGTGCCATTTCATGGCGTACGTCGCATGCGTTGCCGGCTTTCTGGCCGCGGAAAGAACTTCCGCCACCTCTTGCGAGACCCCATGTCGCAAAATGGCTATGTCTCTTGTGAACGTAAGTCCGGGTGGACTAGAAAACCTTCCTCCTAAGACAAGAGATGGGAGCATAAAGACAACAGGATTGGAGGTTCCCGGGACAGCTGCATTAGCAAGGGGAACCAAATCTGTCTGGGCCAGAATGGAGCTACCAGGATCATTGTTGCATGCTCCCTGCGCAGTCTGAGAAGAACTCTCTGGATCAACGGGAATGGAGGGAAGGCATAGAGGAATCTGTCCGCCCAGGAGAGGGACAACGCGTCTCGCCAGAAAACACCAGGCCCTGGATCTAGCGAGCAAAAACTGGGCAGTTTTGCGTTGGATGGGGAAGCGAATAAGTCCAGTTCTGGAGTGCCCCATCGACGAAACAGATCCTCTGCTACCCCTTGAAGAAGTTCTCACTTGTGGACCTTGGTCTGGGAATGACTCAGGCTGTCTACGATTTTGTTGTCCACTCCGGGAAAGTGAACTGCAATCAGGCTCGCGCCGTGTCGGATTACTCAATCCCACACTCTCATAGCTTCCCTGCAAAGGGGGTAAGAGTGTGCGCCTTCTTGTTTGTTGAGTAGTACATCACCGCCGTATTGTCTGAAGTAGGGTTTGAATAACCGCTGTCCACCCGTCCCGGACAGCCAGTTTCCAACTGGGACAGCTGTTTAGTTCGCCTGTCCCGGGACAGGCGGTTTACATTTGCAGCCGGAGTATTGAGCTGGGCACTAGGACCCAGCGGCAGACGGAGGTTTCTGGACGGTGTCGCTCATGACGCCTAGCTCCGCCAGCCAAAATGTGCAGCTCGCTGCCCATTCCCCTGACTGAGGGTCAGTGACTGCAGCTACTAGCGCCACCTGACCTCAGCGAGCGGGAAAACTGACTGGTGCCGACCAAGGCCCTCACTCTCACTAGTCTGGCCATAGGGTGAGGAGCGTGCGAGCGGAAAGGGGGAAAAAAATCAGAATTTAACAGCCCTTCTCAGGCTCTAGCATTTGGGGCTGCTGGTACTTGGAGGAGGAGAGGAAGGATTTATTTAGAAAGTGGAAAAAAAAAAAGACTTCTGTATTCTCAACAGCCCTTCTCAGGGCTCCCCAGCATTTAGGGCCTCAGTTTGTGTGCATCAGTCCTGCTGGTACTTTGGAGGAGGGGAGGTGAACAAGGGATTTATTTAGTTAGTCTCCAAAAGTAAAAAAAAAAAAGACTTTGCAAATTCTTCAACCGCCTCTTCTCAGGGCTCTAGCATTTGGGGGTCTGTTTAGTGTGCATCAGTCCTGCTGGTACTTGGAGGAGAGGGAGGTGAACAAGGATTTGTTTATGTAAGTCAAGTCTCAAAGCAGTCAGACACTGTACCTGTAGTACACCTAAAACACTCTCAAAGCCAAAAGACACCTTTGATCTGCAAGTCTCATCATCTCGGACTCTGAATAAAAAATATATCTTGAGTGTGCAGAGAGGTGAAGGCTCTATTAAAGCTTATTGTTCACTCAGCCTGTGTAAAGCCCTCCAGAGCTTGAACCTTGAAGATAGATACTGACAGACTTACTGTAGTACTACTACTAATTTAAACTAGCCCTGTCAGCCTGCTGTTGTGCTCGCCACTGACTAACTGAATAAAAGTAAATTGAGTGACACTGTGACAACTTCAAGAAGGCACTGTCAAAGGAGAGGAGGGATTAAATTACAAAACAGGTTGACAGCAGGATACCCTCAGGTTTTAGTTGTGAAATCTGAGCGAGGAAAATATAAATATTAAACTCCTTTGTCCGGGTTTTACAGGGAGGAAAGAAAACTGAACAGACTGTTCACGTCTTCTAATATCTCTGATCATCACTCACTGTAGTGTTCGCTGTCTTCAGATTGCTTACTGTACTTTAAATTGCACTAGCTAAGTAAACCAAAAGGGGAAAAAATGTCTTTAAAGTTTGGCTTAAAAATTACAGGAAAGCCTTCAGTTTCAAGCCAAGAGGAGGAGAAAGCTCGGTTCTTCCATGTGTACTGCTTCTCCATTATGATACCAGCAGCACCAACTACTCACCCCACCATTGTGGCCACAGATGTGACAACTTGTGTGCCAGTGCTGATATGCCAGCAACTCTGACTACTGTTGAAAGTGGCGGGAGTCCCGGGGCAAAAGAAAAAGGGGTTTCAGGAGACCTGGAAGAAAAATAGGATGGCTACTATATGAGCCTGATGTGGCATGACCTGCTCATACTGCAAAAAATACTTAAGGGAGACAAACACTTTCATGAGTGGCTGTAAGAGCATGAGACTTGAAAATGTACGAGCTGATGAACTCTCCAAACCTCAAATTAGCCAATGAAAAAAATACTGTGTCTAACACAGACCCTTCCAACTTAGCAACAGAACGAGGAATAATACAAATCGAAAAAAATGAGGCGACACAAGTGGAACATTTGTTTAGAACAACTCTTCATTTGATTAATTCAGAACGCCCATTCACAGATTTCCCTGGCATCTTAGAATTACAACATGTAAATGGTGCAAATGTTGGAGTCAGTTATAGAAGTGACACAGGCAGCAATGTTCACACATTTTATTTCAGAATCAAGAAGGATAAAAGATGCAAAACTGGTTAACAGTAACACTTTCATCTCTGTCCTATGTGACTCGAGCACTGATGCCTCAGTAATAGAAAAGGAGGCAGTCTATATTAGGACAATGGAAAGTTTCCGTCCAGTTAACAAATTTGTTTCCCTTCAGCCAGTCTGTATTCCAAATGGTGAAAGCATTTATAACTCAATAGTTGATGCCTTAGAATTCACCTTGGACTGTAAAGACTGGAAAGAAAAAATTGTTGCTTTTGGATCTGATGTCATGTTGGGTAAAGTGACTGGGGTGTTTGGCAGGATTTTGAAAGATGTACCTCATTTGTTAGGGATTCAGTGCAGTGCCCACAAGTTGGAGCTAGCTATAAAGCAATCAGCAACATCTATTCCATACATGAAACAAACAGATGAAGTCTTAATGTGTATCTATAAAATATACCATAAGCCTCCCAAAAACTGGGCCGGTCTCAAAGAGTTAGCCAGTAATATGAGGTGCACCATTCACAAACCAGTTAACGTGTCAGGGACCCGGTGGGTTGCACACAGAGAAAGGGCTCTGTCTGTTATTCTATCCAGCTACAAGGCCTTAGTTGTACATTTACAGCACATTGCTTCCTCACCAGGGCAAACAAAAGATCAGGCCACTGGGTTGTTCAAAACAATAAGTACTGTGAGATTTGTCCTCTTTTCTCAGTTTCTGGCTGAATACCTTTCTGTCATGATGGCCTTCAGTCTAACTCTACAGAGAGACAGCTCAACAGTAGAAACAATAGTCAGCAAGGTTGAAAGTACGGTGCTCTGGATAGAGAACTACCCTGCACAGGATAAACTAGACAAAGTCTGTAACGAATTGCTGTTGCTCCCTGACTCTGACACAGCTGACAGTGACACTAGAACAAGTCGACTGACAGGCTCAGCCACTACTCAGGTTCAGTTCCGTGGATCTGACATCTTCCTTAACTTAGAAAGCGGATATTCTATAGATAGAACCAAACATGTGTTATGATGTTACAAGCCTTCTTTCATCTACAATTGAAAGTATTAACTCACGATTTTCCAATTTAAACGGACAAAGTCCTACGGTCATTCAGTATATTTAACCCATTACAGTTACCAGATAGTGACCATGACCAACTAGCCCTTTATGGCAATGAGGAAGTCAGAACCCTCACAGAGCACTACAGTGACCTACTGAAGAAACACAATAATAATATAAACTTGATTGAAACGCAATGGTTAGAGCTTAAACCACTTATGAAAAAAAAAATCACTGAATGAGCTGTCTCCGAAATTTCACTATTTGGATTTCTAGCAAAAAATTCTCCATAATGATGCACATGAACAGCGATTCCCTGATATTCTGGTCTTAGTCACAATAGCTCTACTGATCCCAACCCAAACTGCAGTAGGAGAGAGGATTCAGCTTGATCGGCAGAGTGAAGTCTGACTAAGCGGTCCTGTCTGTCTCCTATGACTACATCTGAACTATCGTATCAAGCTGTCAGATGCTAGCGTTGTACATTTGACCTGCAGGATGCCATAACACTATGGTTTAAATCTGGAAAACAAGAGAAGACCTCATGTGAGACCATATGGCTGCAGACTTGATTCAAGTTCTGATTCAGAAATAGACTAGACTCAATCAGTGTTTTACCTTGAAAAATAACCCCCCAAAAAGCAACAGTTTTCTCTTTCCACTTTACAGTCCATTTTATGTTTTAAGTTTAAAATTCACCTCACAAAAATGTGGACAGGTAAAACTTTGTCCGGACAGGCAACATTTACATTCCACCTGTCCCTCGGACAGGCATCTCAAAAAAATTATTTCAAGCCCTGGTCTGAAGCATAAGAGTATTCGGCGGGATCTCTGACTGAAAGGCCTGCAGGGCGTAAAGGACCGCACTCATCTCCAGAATGTTGATGAGCTTCTTGAGGGGTCCACGTCCCTGGGACCTCACCCCGTTCAGGTGTGCTCCCCACCCCAGCCCTGAGGTGTCTGTGGAAAGAATCACCTCCGGGGACGGCGCTGTGAACGGAACACCCGCAGAGAGTGTTCCTGGGTCTAGCCACCACTACCAGTCTCGAATCACGCCATTCGTGATTCTGACCGGCTGCTGCATGTGGTCTCTGCCTTTGGTCCCACTGCACCTTGAGCATCCACTGAGTTACCTGCATGTGGAGCCTTCCAAAGGGACGGTTGAATAACCGCAGCCATGTGTCCGAGCAAAATGAAGGACCAGCCTGGCAGGAGCAGTCTTCTTCATTGAGAGGTCCCTGACGAGGGATCTGATGCGTTCCACTCTTTCGCCGGGAAGAAATGCTTTCCCCTGGACGGTGTCCAGAACTGCGCCTATGAACTTCAGCTTCTGTGACGATACAAGGAGAGACTTCTCCTAATTGATTAGGATGCCCAGAGACTGAAACAGAACCTGGGTGCTCTGGATAGCCCTCAACAGTGCCTCTCTGGAGGCGGCCTCATATGAGAAGCCAACCATCCAGGTACGGGAACACGTAGTGACCCTGTCTCCATAGAGACGCTGCCATGACTGCCATGCACTTGGTCAAGACCCTGGGGGCCGATGACAGACCGAACGGAAGAGCTCGGAACTGAAAATGGTGGCCGAGAAACTCAAAGCACAGGAACCTCCTGTGCGCTTGAGCCACAGGGATATGCAGGTAGGCGTCCTGCATGTCTAGGGACGCTAAGGGCGTCCTGCTTTTAGCATGGGAATGAGGCCCTGAAGGGTCACCATGCGAAATCGTTTGTAGGCGACCGATGCATTTAGGTCGCTGAGGTCCAAGATTGGACGGATGTCCCGTTTTCTTCGGAACCAGAAAGAAGTGGGAATAGTATCCGGATCCTATCTGGTTCTCTGAAACATACTCCACCGCTCCCATCTGCAGGAACGCGAGTATTTCTTGCCTGATAAGCAATTTGTGCTGACCCGAGTAACGGGAAAGCAGAGGAGGCCTCGAGGGTGGCTTGTCTGTGAATTCTATAAAGTGGCCTTTTTTGACCAACTGAAGGACCCATCTGTCAGTGGTTATGGACTGCCACCCTGGCAGGTAGTCCGCAATGCGACCCCCGACCTTGATGTCCCATTGATCCTGAGGGGTTGGGGCCGGGAAGGAATCATGCTGTGGCGGCGGAGGGGCCCGCGGGCTGAGCCGGCTTAAATGGGCGCCGACTTCAGCCCGTGGCAAACTTTCCCTGGGCTCTGAAAACAGAGCCCTCTTGTTGTAGTCCGTGCTGGACTGTTGTTCGTGTGTCCTGCCACGGGCGTTTTCTCGGTTCCTAGAAGGAATTCAAGCCTGGGCCGGTACATTGCCTGGACCGACCTCACCGCCTTCCCGGCTCTTGGAGTTTGGCGAGGACCTTCTCAGAGGATTCACCAAAAAGAACTTCTCCGTCAAAAGAGGCGTCCAGGATGTTCTTCTGGACGTCCGGGGTGAATCCGGAGATACGGAGCCATGAGTGTCTCCGGAGGCATACGCACAAAGCTGCCGCTCTGGCCGAGGAGTCCACGGAATCGTACACGGCTCGCAGCACCTGGGTTCCCACGTCCGAACCTGTACGAAGGAGTTGCAACATCTCCTCCTCCTGCTCACCGTCTGGCAATTTATCCGCCAGGTCCAGTCCCTGCTCCCACACGGCCTTTTGGAACTGTACCATGTGGGTTAAGTAGTTCAGGGATCTGATGGCGCAAGTAGCGGAAGCATACATGCGCCTCGCCCATAGTATCCAGCTGTTTGACCCCGCCCAGTGGCAGGGTGCTCAAATGTTGCGGTCTCTAGGACCGGTCATGAGAGGCTGTGATGACCAGAGAGTTGGCCAGAGGATGTGAAGCCAGATACTGGTCCTCCCTAGGGGCCTTGTACAGCCGGTCAGCTTTCTTCGGCATCGCCGGGAGCGAGTGTGGACGCTTCCATGCTGCCTTGGTGACGTCCACAAAAGTGTCCACCAAGAGTGGTACCACCACAGGCTTGGGATCTTTCTGCCGAAGATACCTGGCGAGGCATAGTCTCTCGGGGTCTAATTCTTCCGCATCCCAGCCCATGTTCTCTTGGATATGCCTCATGATCTCTGAGAATGATGGGTCATCCGGAGGAGATCTAGGAAGTTCACGTGGGTCCGCAGAAGGGATGTGGATCGGAGAGGGGGATCTGGATCCTTCCGAGAATTCCGATCCAGTGTCCTCCGTCGAAGGCGAACAGCGCGCTCTTCTGGGTCTCTTAGGCCTGGGAGACCTTAAAGAAGATCTGGACGAAGGTCCCCTTTGTCTGGTCTCCCAGGAGGATCCACCGCCCTGGGGAAGGTACTCGCCTGCCGCCCGGACGGAGTAGGGGGCGCAGGGGCCAGTGGGGTCGCAGGTTGGGGGAGGAGGAGGAGGAGGGGTGGGAACCACATCACCTTTTATGGTGTCCCACCAGTAAGCGAACAACTCCTTGACCTCAGATATGGAGAGGCCCGACGACGGACCGGGCGCTGATGGCCGGTCGTCTGGTGCCGGTCGTCTGGTTCCGGCGTTGGCTCCCCCGGGGTCTCAGGTTCCAGAGAGGGCTCCCTGTGGAGCGCGACAGGACTGGGTTCGCCCGTCTGGTCCTTGTGCTGGGTCAGCTCCTCCTCCGTAATCGTCTCCTGACCGACGTCGGTGGGTAGCGTCGGGGTCCTATTCTCAATGGGTACGAGATACGGGCGCCGGTCCCCGCCGACAACCCGGAGCTCGCATAGGCCTGACCCGGCGACGGGCGTCTGGCGGTCGGGTTCCTTAGACCCTGGTAAGGGGCGGCGCCAGACGGCCGGCGCTGGATCAGACGACTTCTTTAAGAAGGTAAACTCTTTGGTCTTCCTCTGGGGAGGAGGAGGCAAGGAGGAAGACCTGACTGGTTCGGAACAGCAGGAACCAGACTTATGGTGGTGACGACGGTCCCTCAACCTAGCCAGGGCCTTAGAAGAGGAAGATGAAGAAGGCCTGGAGGTCTTGGCCTGTGAGACAGAAGAGGAGCCCGAAGGGGTCTTCACCGCTGCGGAGGGAGGCTGAGAACGGGCCCGGGAAGGAGAGCAGTTGGACCGGGAGCCGGAGCTACGGGAGTCGGAGGCCCTAGGGGACTTGGATCTAACTCTCTCCCTGTGCTTCTCGGGGTGTCTCCGGGCCTTCTCTGAGGATTCCCCCTTGGAGGCTGCGTCCATGGCCCTGATTTTTTCCTTCGAGCAGAAACGCCTGAAGGGCCTTCTGGCGACGGAGCCGGGTCCGGCTGCTGAACCCCTGGCCAAAAGCCAGGCACCGGACGCAAGCTGAATGCGGATCCTTAAACGGGATTTGCTTCCCACAGGCGCACTTCGAGGGATGGCCTTCAACGGAGGTTGGAGAGGACATCAGACAGCAAAAGAGGCGAAAAAACAAACTTTTTCCCAAGGAAGAACTAACCGAAGCGCGCTAGAAACGAGCCAAAGGGTCGAGACATGCAAGTCGACGGTGGGAAAGAACGGGGAATCTGGCAGGACCGCCTTATGTACTACGCGCTCGACGCCGGGTGGGACCGACGTCCGGGGCGGTCCCCGCTGAAGACAGCTAGCTAGAAGAATTTCGTGGGGTCCTGACGCCTGCCAGCTTCAGTCCTAATGGTGTAACCTGCTGCAAGAGCTGTTTCTCGAAGTAAGATCCTGTATTTCTAGGGACATGGATATTATTGTTCATCCACACTGTCTGGCAGACTCCTAGCAGTTCTCCGGGAGGAAGGAGGCAAGGCGCACACCCCCTACTTAGGAAATAAAGACTGAAGAACCGAAGCCCCAAAACCAGCATCCTGGTGTGACTCAAGGTCGATGTGGTAATGGGTAATGAAGGTGTGTACTGACTTCCAGGTAGCAGCCCTGCAGATTTCCTGGATAGGGACGTTCTTGGAAGCAGCCACCGATGCAGCGGTATGGCAGGCAGAATGAGCTCTTATCTCTCTGGGAGACTCCATGCCAACCAACCTATAGCAGAAATCTATGCAGGAGGTGACCCACCTGCCTATCGTCCGCTTGGTTGCAGGTCTGGGCCAGGTGCGGTTTCAGCGTAGGTGACAAACAGCTGGCGAACCTCTCCCCGAACTTCAGCCATCCGCTCCTTATAATAAGAGTGCTCTTCTAGGGTCCAAAGTAAGGAGCCTATATTCGGCCTCCAAGGTGTGACTGGTGTAGTACATCGGCAGAGTCAACAGCTGGTTAAGGTGAAACCCCGACACCACCTTCGGAAGGAATTTCAGGTGGGGGGGGCAGGACACCTCTGTCCCTGTAGAAGACCAGATAAGGAGACTATGGAAAGCGCCGGGAGCTCTCCCATCCTTCTGGCTGACGTGACAGCCACCAAGAAGGCGGTCTTCCACGACAGGTGAGAGATATCACACCTGGGCATCGGTTCAAATGGCTTGCCTATGAGCTTAGCCAATACCAGCAGTAGATCCCACGGAGGTGGAGGTTCTTGCACTGGAGGGGATATGTGATCAAGGCCTTTGAAAAAGAAGCGCCCGACCACCTTCTCCTGCACCACCGACTGCTTTCCTGCCCATTCCCAGTAAGCAGAGATGGCTGCCAGGTGCACATTAAGGGCCGACAACCAAAGCCCTTGCTGAGAAAGGGACCATAGGTAGTCCAGAATGCTGGCCAAGGAGCAGGAGGAAGGGTCCAACCCCTTATCCTGACACCAAATGGAGAATCTCTTCCATTTGAAGGCACAGCATTTTCTGGTCGACTCCTAATGGGAAGCCTCAACAACACTGAGGACCTCATTGGAAAGACCCAAGGCCTAGAACTCTAGCTGCTCAGGAACCATGCTGTCAGGTGCAGGGATTGAAGGTACGGGTTGAGTACCCTCCCCTGGTTGATTGAGATCAGGTCCGGGCAGGCTGGAAGCCACCTCGGGAGCCTGGAAAGGAGGCTGAGGAGATCTGGATACCAGAACTGGCGGGGCCAGTCTGGGGCTACCAGAATCGCCTGCATCTTGTCCCTCCTCACCTTGAGAAGCAACTTGTGGATCAAGGGAAATGGGGGAAAGGCATAGAAGAGGCCTGGGGTAAACGGCCTCGAGAAGGTATCCCCTGCAGCGAGCCCTGCTGAGGGAGGCGGGCATGAAGCCGCCTCAGCTTGGCATTCTCCCTGGAGGCAAAACAGGTCCACCTGAGGTGTGCCCCAGTAGGAGAACAGATCGCGTACTACCTCCGGCAGGACAGACCACTCGTGAGACGCAGCACCTATCCGGCTTAGGGCATCAGCCAGAGTGTTGGAGGCTCTGCCACATGGATGGCTAGGAGATCCACCTCCAGTCTGCTCAGGAGGGACCAAGTGCAGAGAGCTTCCTTGCATAGGGGCAAGAAGTGCCTCCCGCCCTGGCGGTTTAGGTAGTACATGATCGTGGTATTGTCCATCTCGACCTGGACCACTTGACCCCGTACAAACGGAGCGAAGGTGGTGAGGGATAGTCCAACAACTCTAAGCTCGAGCAGGTTGATGTAGCATCGAGACTCCTGAGGGGACCAGAGGCCATGCGCTCTGTACTCCCCCAGATGGGCACCCCAACCCAGAGAGGCATCGGTCGTTAGAATGACCATCGGCTCAGGGCAGAAAAACGGGATGCCCTCCTGCAGATGAGCTGGAACGATCCACCACTGGAGGGCATTCCAGGTCTCCTGGGTCACTGCCACTGGTTGGTCCAGAGGACCAGAGTGCAGTGACCATTGGCGGACCAGTCTCCATTGAAGGGGACGCATGTGCCACCAGGCCCACTGGACCACGCTGGTGTAGGCTGCCACGAGGCCCAGGAAGTCCCGGGCAGGGCGCAATTGCCCAAAAAGAAATGACTGGGCAAAGGAGGAGAGAACCTCATCCCTGTCCGCCGGGAGCCATGCTCTGGCTCGAAGAGAGCCGAGCTCTGCCCCGATGAATGAAATCACCTGCATTGGCACGAGTTTCGATTTGGCCTCGTTTATGAAGAGCCCAATCTGAGAGCAGACCTGGAGGGCCAGATCCCCAGACCACTCCACCTCCAGCCTGGAGGGGGCTGCAATCAGCCTGTCGTCCAGGTAAGGGTACACCCGGACCCTTCAGCAGCGTAGGAATGCTGTCATCACTGCCATACATTTAGTGAAGACCCTGGGAGCTGGAGAGAGGCCAAAGGGCATGGCCCGAATCTCGTAAAGGGAGCCCTCCGCTCTGAAGCGGAGGAAATCGCTGGTGGGACGGATTGGGACGTGAAAGAATGTGTCCTGGAGGTCCAAAGAACAGAACCACAAGCCTCGTTCCAAGGATGGAATGATCTGTGCCAGAGTGACCATCCTGAAGGTTCGGGACCTTAGGAACTTGTTCAGGTAGTGTAGGTCTAGAATGGGGCGCCCGCCCCCTATCCATTTTGGGACCAGGAAATACCTAAAAACAAACCCTGGATCTGGCAGATGATCCGCTACCTCCCTGATCACCTCCTTTTGGAGAAGCAGAGCAATATCGGCTTGACGAGCCTACAGAGGCTGCGGAACCCGTAGCCCCCCGTGGGGCGACTGCCCGATATGGTGTGGCCTGCTCGAATTCCAGAGGCAGACCTTTCCCTACCACTACCAACACCCAACTGTCCGCGGTGATAGTGGACCAGGCAGAAAAGAAGTGGCAGAGCCGTTCCCCATGGGGGGAACCCAGGGGGGAGTGACTAGGCTGGAAGAGACACCCCTCAACCCGTCACTGGCCAGGCTTGGAGGAAGGACCAGCCGAGGGACCTCCTGGGCCTTTACTTCCCGGCTTCCTGCTGGAGGAAGCTGCAAGCTTGGCTTTCGGGTGCCAAGTGTGAGCCTGCTGGCCCTGATGCTGGTGTTGCTGGGCCGGACGTTCCAAAAGGGCAGAAGGCCAAAAGGGTTTATCACAGCCGAATAAAGTGCAAAATTATGCACATAGGGAAGAGAAACCCTGAAGCCACCTATAGGCTGGGAGGGCAGTTGCTAGCAGTCACAAAGGAAAAAAGAGACTTGGGCATCATCATCACTGATGACCTAAAATCATCCAAGCAGACCTCTAAAGCAGTAGGTAAGGCTAGGGGGGTGTTAGGGTGTATTAGTAGAGGTATCAAGTCGTAAGAGGGGGGTAATAATCCCTCTGTACAAGACACTGGTTAGGCCCCATCTGGAGTACTGCGTGCAGTATTGGAGGCCACACCTTCACAAGGACATTAACCAAATTGAGGCAGTCCAGAGAAGGGCAACCAAAATGGTGCAGGGACTGCATCAGAAGACATATATGAGGACAGATTAACGGAGCTCAATATGTATACCCTTGAGCAAAGGAGGGAGAGAGGTGATATGATCGAGGCATTCAAACACCTTAAGGGCATAAACAAGGTGAAAGAGTCTAATATGTTTAAATATAAAGAAAATAGCAGGACAAGAGAACACAGCATGAGATTAGAGGAGGCCAATTAAAGGGGAATGAGGAAATTTTTTCACAGAAAGGGTGGAGGATGCATGGAATGGCTTACCACAAGAAGTGATGGCTATGAATACAGTGCAGGGCTTCAAACAGGCATGGGATAGGCATAAGGGAGCAATACAAATGACTATGAATAGATAGGTCACTGACAGAGCAAAGGCCGATGGCACATTTAGAAGGTAGAAAAAGAAATGGGCAGACTGGATGGGCCTTGCAGTCCTTATCTGCTGTCAACTTCTATAAGTTTACTCTGCTGCTGACGGCCATTGTCCTTCTGGGCAGACGTGACAAGAATATAAGGTGGCATGGGACTACTCTATCCTCTGCAAGTGACCCTCCACCCCAAGACCGAACAATTCTGTACCCAGGAAGAGAACGTCTGCCAGCTTGTGCTGGGCATCCGCCGTGAAGGTGGAGATCCGCAGCCAAGCTCTGTGGCGCATGCCCACTGCGGCCACTACTGAACGGTCACAGGAGTCTCCAATGTCGAGAACAGTTTGGAGCTGCTGCTTTGCCACCGCCCTTCCCTGATCCCGCACCTGCTTAACCGTACTCCAGAGGTCAGCCAGGAGATGAGGAATCACCTCATCCAGGGAGCCCAAAAGGGCATTGGAAAAGTGAGCCATCAGTACGGCCGAACTAGCCTGACGAAGACCTAAGGAGGACGCAGTGTAAACTTTACGCCCGGAATAGTCCACTTTCTTGGACTCTTTATCCGGTGGCTTGTCCACGTTCCGAACGTTTCAGGAGTACCGGAAAACACTGTCGGTCACCAACCCCTCCGCAGAGGGGTACTCAGAGAATCCGGAGTGCGCGCCGGTGGGAACGGCATACTTCCTGGACATCCTGGCCGAGGCAGCTGGACAAGATGCCGGCCGCTGCCATAGCTCCAGGGCCGGGTCAACAATGACTTCGGCCACGGGAAAGGCCTCTGTAGGAGAATCCCCTCGGTCCAGCATCTCCGTGAGGGGACACTTCACCAGCTTTGACACGGGTTCGAGCTTCATCCCAGTAGATTCTGAGATGAGCCAAAGTAATCCCATGAACGAGGATGGGCTCTTGTCCACAGACTGTCCCCCAGAGGACTCCAGGTCGAGAGGCCTGGAGAACAAGGAAGAGACAGACTCAGAGGAGTCTGCAAACAGCTGCCGAGGGCCTGAGCCACCCTCCACCTGCCAAGGGCGTTAGGGAGTGAGGGTGACAGACAGCCGATAGGGCAACCCATGACCCTTTATCGGAGACCCACTTTTTGGTTGTGGAGGTGGGGGTTCCACCACAATGGGTGGTGCAGCTGATTTCAGCCAAATAACCGGCGCTGGCTTCAGCTACTCAATGACCATGAGGGGTTGTTTCGGCCACTCAGGCGACAGCCACTTAATGGCTAGGGAAGGCGATGGAGTCTGCTTGCTCCCGGACAAAAGGAGCTGCTGCCACATAAGATCCTTGTAGCGCCGGAGCAACTTACGCCGGAGCCAATCCTTCAACGAGAATGAGCGGTGCCATTGATTCCCTTTGTGCCGAGACGCACAATGATGCGGGATCGGCTGGACCGAGAGGAGGTCCAAGACAGAGACAAAGATCCTCGGTGTTTGAGGGGGTCTGGGAGGGAGAGAACCTCCTCCCCGCTCAGGACCTTAACCGGGGACTTCGGCATAGGAGGCAAGGGCAAGTCCTTGGTTTCCACCAGGGGAACCGGTGAAGATAGGTTGTCGGCATTTCCAGTCTACAGCCTGTCCGACGGGGTCAAGAAAAATCTCGACTGCATCGACGGGTGTCTCAGCTAGTTGACCTGACGGGGACACCGTGAAGCCAATGGCCTTAGCCGCAACCTCGACCGAAGCAGAGTGTCGATTATCCGGGGGAAGGGACCTTTCCCGCTCCCACGAACGTCGACGGTGGGACTTACCTTTAGAGTCCTTTTTCTTGGACCGAAAGGAGTGTCCCGATAGCCCCTCTCCTTTAGTAGAAAGGGATTGACAAAGCTCCTTAAACTAAGCCTATTAGGAGGAGCCCAAGGAGAGCAGGATAAATGCAACCGAGGAAGAAGATGCAGCCTGGGCCACCTTCTCCTTGAGGGCGATCATTTGCTCAAGTTGCTTAGCCGAGCCCGCCGCGGGACACCACCCAATGGGCCTCCTTCGACTTAACCGGAGGAATAAGTCTCTCGGGGCACCCAAGTTGAAGTTCGCAAAGGCACGGTCTCGAGAACTTGACCTAAAAGGACTTGCACAATTCGGCTTCCGCAGATCGTGTTCGAGGCAAAGGCAGTAACGCATCGAGAATGCGGATCGGTCCGAGACATCTTCTGCCCACAAGGGCACCGCCGAAATCCGGGAGTCGATTTGTCCATCGCAGCTGCAAGGGAAAAAGACCGAAGTCTTTTCAACTTTAGAATGAGTTTCGGATTAACTGACGAGTTAGGATCCAGTCCTAAAACGTACAGCGCTAAGGAGGGAACCTGAGCTTCCAAACGGTAAGGAAGATCTGGCGTCATGGGACAGAGCAAAGAGTTTTACCACCCGGGTGGGTGGGAGGAGCCAGCCTGAAGACCTTCCGGTAAGATTTAAAGCGGCAAGGAACCTGCCAGTAAGTGTGGATATAACATATCCATGTCCCTAGAAGCTAAAGTTTTCCGCGTGTTCCTAGTGCCCGACTACTCTAGTTCTAATGGTTATTACCTACAGCAAGAGCCCTCTCGAAGTAAGATCCGTTATAACAAATGAACAAAAATGGAGGTCAACTGCAGCAACGATTAGGGATGTAATATTGTCATGCATGAGGTTTTAATGACTCATTATTTGTTCATGAAATCATTAGTAAACAGTAGTAAATGTAATGGCACTGTCATCACTGCTACATTCTGATAACAATAGCGAAAGTCATGGAAATCCTGAATAAAGATCAAACGTCATGGAATCAATGACGTGTATGTCTGCCATGACAAACTTGCATCCCGAATGATGATCCATGAAGTCAGATGAGCGCGGGTCGGGGGACTAAGGTGGGTATAGGAGACCACCCTTTTTATACCGTAACAGACAACTAAGTGCCAAAGTAAGCAGGCAGCCCCCTGTCGCATAATGCTAGCTAGAAATTTTCTGCGTGCGCCTGGCAGCTTAGTCCCAAAGCTGTTGGCTACTGCAAAAGTCCACTCAAAGTAAGATAGACAATTATAGGTGAGTAACCTCTTCTCCTAGGGGAATGGATATGGTGTACTATTCACACTACTGGGAGACCCCTAGCACTTCTCAAGGAGAAGGAAAGATGCACACCATCTATTTAGGGAAAAGAAACTGGAGAACAGTTACCCAAAAATAGCATCCTGGTATGACTTGTGGTCGATATACAAATGGGAGAAGGTGTGTGCCAAATTCCAGGTTATCAGTCTGCAGATGAGCTGGACAAGGACATCCCTGGATGCACCCATCGAGGCAATGGTATTTCTTGCAGAATAAGCTAAAAGCCCTACAAGAAACTCACTACCAGATACTCAATAGCAGAGAGTGATACAGGAGATAATCCACCTGCCAGTCCTCCACACCACTGCTGCTCTGCTAGGTCTGGCTACAGCATAGGTGATTAACAGCTGGCGAATCTCTGCATGAACTGCAGCCATGCGCTCCTCATAGTAGGACAGCGCTCAACACAGGTTCATAGTATGCAGCCTGTTCTCAGATTCTAAGGTGTGGTTGATGAAATACACCTAAAGACCAATTACCTGGTTAAGACGAAACTACGAGACAACCTTCAGAAGGAACTTAGGGTTGAGGTGAAGAACAATCCTGTCCTGTGGAACACCAGGTAAGGAGACTCCACCGAAAGTGCCTGGACATCACTGATCCTTCTGACTGATGAGATTCCACCATGACAAGTGGGACATCACAAACCTGTGCACGGATCCTAATGGCTTGTCCATGAGCTTTGCCAACTACAGCAACAGGTCCCAAGGTGGAAGTGGTTACAGCACCAAAGGGGAAATGTGGTTAAGGCCCTTAAAGAAGCACTCAACCAACTCATGTGCCACTATCAGCATACCAGACCGCACCGGTAAGCAGGAATGGCTGCCACGTGCACCATGAGGGTCAACCAAAGGCCCAACTGTCGAGGGCCAACAGGTAAACGTGGATGCTAAGCGACGGGACAGAACGGGGACAGTACAGGGGGCCAGCTTCGTTCTGGCACCAAATGAGAATCTCTTCCACTGGAAGGCACAGCATCAACGAGTCTACTCCAGAGGCCTCAACTACATGGGGTACCTCAGAGAGACCCAGAGCCAGGAAAAAGATTACTCAACTGTTGCAGCAGTTCTGGGAGTAGTATATGATGTTCATCCATACTGTCTGGCAGTTGCCTTTCCCTTTTAAGTTGCCGGAAAAATCTTCAAGCTCGCGTAAAGTACAGTTACTTAAGAACTTACCGTAACAGTAGATCCTCTGTACAGAGAGTTGGTGAGACCCCATCTGGAATACTGTGTCCAGTTCTGGAGACCCCATCTCCGCAAGGACATAAAAAGGATAGAGGTAGTCCAGAGGAGGGCAACTAAAATGGTGCAGGGCCTGCAAAAGAAGCCGTATGAGGAGAGACTAAAGGAGCTTAATATGTATACCCTTGAGGAAAGAAGGGAGAGGGGGGGACATGATAGAAACTTTCAAGTACCTCAAGGGAATCAACAAAGTCCAAGAGGGTAGCATCTTTCAGAAAGAGACTTGCAAGAACAAGGGGACAATTTAAAGATAGAAGGAGGGCGGTTCAGGGACAATGTGAGGAAGTATTATTTCACAGAGAGGGTAGTGGATGCATGGAACAGCCTTCCTGAGGAAGTTGTGGGGACTAAAACTGTGGGAGAATTCAAGAATGCATGGGACAGACATAAGGCAATTCTTGTGGGGGGCAGGAAGATATAGGCTGTTGGTTAACTAGGATCTGCGGCCTATCCTGTAGGTAGGGAAATGGACAGACTAGATGGGCCTAGCGGTCCTTATCTGCCGTCAAAGTCTCTGTTTCTATGTTCTATGTAACAGCGCTTGCAGCAGGTTACACCATTAGGACTGAAGCAGTCAGGCGTCAGGACCCCACGGAAATGTTCTAGCTCGCAGTCTTCAGCGGGGACCGCCTCCGATGTCAGTCCCACCCCCGACGTCAGGCGTAGTACATAAGAAGGCGGTCCCGCCATAATCCCCAGTTCTCCCACCGGAGACTCCCGGCCGCTGGCTGACATCAGAAGAGGAGACCAAGGATCCTCCATCAGATGGCCAAAACTAGAAAGAAATTGGTTCCAACCTGAATGATGGAATTTAGGCTATAACCTATCTCCTCCAAAAGGGGGAATGGTGGGCGGGAAGGTACTTGCTGCAAGAGCTGTTCTCGAAGATCTACTGTTACGATAAGTTCTTACATAACTGTACTATCTTACTTCGAGATACAGCTCTTGCAGCAGTTTACACCACTAGGACGGATTCCCAAGCAACGGCGACAATTTTTACGCCATCGGGAGGAGGAAGGACAGAGATTATGACCCTGTCTGAGCCTAGGACAGAAGTCCCTGGAAGACGGCTAGGCCGAAACCTGCCCTTCGCCTTGAAGAGATATCCAGGTTGTAATGCCTAATAAAGGTATGCACCGAGCTCCAGGTAGCTGCAGCGCAAATAGCTGAAGTGGAAACATTCTTCAGCACTGCAAAAGAGGTGGCCATTCCTCTGGTAGAATGACCCTTGACCACGCCTGGCAAGGGTTTGTTCCGCTTGTCATAACAGAAAGAGAAACACTGAATAAGCCAATGTGAAAGGGACTGTTTAGAAACGGGCTCCCTTCATCCTCTCAACAAAGGATAAGAACAGCTGATCTGCTTTCCGATACTGTTTGGTTCTGGTCAGATAATATCTGAGACACCTGTGAACATCTAGGGTGTGAAGCAGTGCTTCTCCTCGATTGGAGTACTTGGGGAAGTATAATGGTAAATCGATATCCTGATTAAGGGTAAGGGCTGAAACCACCTTAGGCAGAAACTTAGGATTTGTCTTCAGGGATAACCTGTCCTGGTGGAAAATTAAATAGGGTTCTTTGCACATGGCTGTATGTAATTTGGAGATTCTTCTTGCTGAAATAACCAACTAAAAACAGCATTTTCCACGACAGAAAACGTAGCTCGCAATCCGCGACTGGTTCTAAAGGTGGCAGCGTAAGCTGCTCCAGGACAAAAGGCGTCCAAAGGAGGAACAGGATCCTTGACAGGTGGCCTAAGGTGGAGGACCCCCTTTAAAAGGCACGAGCAGTGTCCAATTGAGCTACCATACAATGGCCTATGGGGGCATGATAAGATGAGATTGCACAGAAGTGCACACTGATAGAGGAGTAAGCTAGCCCAGATTGAAAAAGGGAAAGCAGGTACTCCAGAACCAGCTTCTCAGGACAGTCTAAGGGCGAGAAACCGCGCATTTGAGCCCACAAGCAAAACCTGCGTCACTTCACTGCGTATGTTGCCGGTTTTCTAGCGGCAGAAAGTATGTCTTCCACCTCTTGCGAGACCCCGTGCCACATCATGGCTATGTCTGTAGGAGCCAGGCATGAAGGTTCAATTAATGTGAGTCTGGGTGGACTAGTGAACCCTCCTCGTGAGACAAGAGATGGGAGCTGATTGGCAAAGGAAGCGGAGGTTCCAGAGATAGCTGATGCAGTAGCGGGAACCAGATTTGCCTGGGCCAGAAAGGCGCTACCAAGAAAAGCGTCGCATGCTCCCTGCGAAGTTTGAGAAGAACTTTCTGGATCAACGGGAAAGGAGGGAAGGCATAGAGGAATCTGCCTGCCTGGGAGAGGGACAACGCGTCTCATCAGAAAACACCAGGCCCTGGATCTAGCGAGCAGAAATTGGGCAGTTTTGCGTTGGATGGGGACGCGAATAGATCTAATTCAGGAGTGCCCAATCGATGGAACAGATCCTCTGCCGCCTCCTGTAGAAGTTCCCACTCGTGGACTCTGGCTTGGGAATGACTCAGGCTGTCTGCGACGGTATTGTCCACCCGGGGACATGAACTGCAATAAGGTTTGCGCCATGTTGAATTACCCATTCCCATACTCTCATGGCCTCCCTGCAAAGGGGGTAGGAGTGTGTGCCTCCTTGTTTGTTGAGGTAATACATCACCGCAGTATTGTCTGCTTGTAACAGGAGGGTACTCGGTGGAATCTCCGACTGGAAGGCTTGCAGGGCATAAAGGACCGCCCTCATCTCCAATATACTGATGTGGAGATGAGATTCCTGGGTTGTCCATGTTCCCAGAGACCTCACCCCGTTCAGGTGTGCTCCCCACCCCAGCCCTGAGGCGTCTGTGGAGACAGTTACCGTCGGGAACGGCGCTGTGAAGGGAACCCCCACAGAGAGGGGTCCCGGATCAAGCCACCAGTGCCAGTCCCGAACCACGGCCTTCGTGATTCAAACCGGTTGCTGCAGATGGTCTTGCCTTTGGTCCCACTGCGCCCTTAACATCCACTGGGTTACCCACATGTGGAGTCTTGCCATCGGGACTGTTGGAATGGCCGCAGCCATGTGTCCGAGCAAGCGAAGGACCAGTCTGGCCAGGACAGTCTTCTTTGCTGACAGATCCCTTATGAGGGACCGAATGCGTTCCGCTCTGTTCTCAGGAAGAAAGGCTTTTCCCTTGACAGTGTCCAGAACTGCCCCTATAAACTGCAGTTTCTGGGACGGTATCAGGAGAGACTTCTCGTAGTTGATGAGGATGCCCAGAGACTGAAAAAGGGTCTGGGAACTCTGAATGGCCATCAGTAATGCCGCCTTGGAAGGGGCCATGAGAAGCCAATCGTCCAGGTACAGGAAAATACAGTTGCGTAAGAACTTACCGTAACAGTAGATCTTCGAGAACAGCTCTTGCAGCAGGTAACACCATTAGGACTGAAGCCAGCAGGCGTCATGACCTAACGGAAATCTTCTAGCTAGCAGTCTTCAGAGGGGACCGCCTCAGACGTTGGTCCCGCACCCGACGTCAGACGTAGTACATAAGGAGGCGGTCCCGCCAGATTCCCCAGTTCTCCTGCAGGAGACTCCCGGCCACAGGATGACATCAGAAGGGGAGACCGAGGATCCGCCACCAGAAGAAAAGAGCTAAAGCTCCTGCCAAGGCCCGGTAGGCCATACCTCCTCCAAGGGGGAATGGTGGACGGGAAGGCACCTGCTGCAAGAGCTGTTCTTGAAGATCTACTGTTACGGTAAGTTCTTACGTAACTGTACTATCTTACTTCACGATACAGCTCTTGCAGTAGGTAACACCATTAGGACTGATTCCCAAGCAATAGCGCTTGTAAGCATTATGGGAGGAGGAAGTTAGAAGAGATCTTGAACAAGTCCTGGCTCTAGGACAGGAGACCCTGTAGAACAGCCAGGCCGAACCCGGCTCTCCTCCGTGATGCAATATCCAGGCTATAGTACTTAATAAACGTGTGCAGAGAGCTCCAAGTAGCGGCGGAACAGATGGCAGAGGTGCAGACATTGCGCAATGCTGCAAAGGAGGTAGCCACCCCCCTTGTCGAGTGGCCCCGGACTGTGCCCGGGAGGGCTTCTGTTTGCTGCTGTAGCAAAATGAAATACACTGGACAAGCCAGCGAGAAAGGGTCTGCTTTGAGACTGGTTTCTCCCAGCATCCTCTCAGCAAAGGAAACGAATAGTTGCTCCGACTTGCGAAGCTGTTTAGTTCTGTTCAGGTAGTACCTTAAGGAGCGGTGAACATCCAGAGTGTGAAGCAACGCCTCTCCTCTGTTAGAGTACTTGGGAAAATATACAGGCAGATCGATGACCTGGTTGAGAGTGAGTGCAAAGACCACCTTAGGCAGGAATTTGGAATTCGTCCTCAAAGACACTCTGTCCTGGTGGAAAATTAAATAAGGCTCCTTGCACATGAGCATGGAGCTTGGAAACTCTCCTTGCTGATGTGACAGCAACTAAAAATAACATTTTCCATAATAGAAAACGCAGCTCGCGATCCGCGACAGGTTCAAAGGGGGACGCATGAGTTGTTCCAGGACGAAAAGTAAGTCCCAAGGAGGAACGGGATCCTTGATGGGAGGCCTAAGGTGCAACACCCCTCTCAGGAAGTCTCGAGAGGCATCCAGCTGTGCCACTGTGCTTTGTCCCACTGGGAAGTGGTATGCCGAAATTGCGCAGAGGTGCACTTTAATAGAGGAGTAGGTGAGACTCGAACGAAATAGAGAAAGCAGGTACTCAAGCACCACTTTCACTGGACATCCTAAAGGGGAAAGGCAGCGTGCCTGCGACCACAAACAAAAACGGCGCCATTTCATGGCGTACGTCGCATGCGTTGCCGGCTTTCTGGCCACAGAAAGGACTTCCGCCACCTCTTGCGAGACTCCAAGTCGCATAATAGCTATGTCTCTAGGAGCCATGCATGCAGGTTCAGTGAGCGCAAGTCCGGGTGGACCAGTGAGCTCTGCTGCCGAGACAGTAGAAGGGAGCTGAAAGGCAAGGGAGCTGAAAGGCAACGGAACTGGAGATTCCCGGGAAATTGCATCAGCATGGGGAGCCAGATCTGTCTGGTCCAGAAAGGCGCCACCAGGATCATTGTTGCATGCTCCCTGCGCAGTTTGAGAAGAACTCTCTGGATCAACGGGAAGGGAGGGAAAGCGTAGAGGAATCTGTCCGCCCAGGAGAGGGACAATGCGTCTCGCCACAAAACACCAGGCCCTGGATCTAGCGAGCAAAAATTGGGCAGTTTTGCGTTGGATGGGGAAGCGAACAAGTCCAACTCTGGGGTTCCCCATCGAAGGAAGTTATCCTCCGCTACCTCCTGAAGGAGCTCCCATTCGTGGACTCTGGCCTGAGAGCAGCTCAGGCCATCTACGATTGTCTTGTCCACTCCGGGAACGTGAACTGCAATCAGGCTTGTGCCGTGTCGAATTACCCAATCCCACATTCTCATAGCTTCCCTGCAAAGGGGGTAAGAGTGTGCGCCTCCTTATTTGTTGAGGTAATACATCACCGCCGTGTTGTCTGTCTGAAGCAGAAGAGTACTCTGAGGTATTTCTGACTGAAAGGCCTGCAGGGCACAGAGGACTGCCCTCATCTCCAGCACACTGATGTGGAGATTGGCTTCCTGAGGAGTCCATGTTCCCTGGGACCTCACCCCGTTCAGGTGTGCTCCCCACCCGAGCCCTGAGGCATCCGTGGAGAGAACTGCCTCCGGGGACGGCGCTGTAAATGGGACACCCGCTGAAAGTGTCCCTGGGTCTAGCCACCATTGCCAGTCTCGAATCACGGCGTTCATGATTCTGACCGGCTGCTGCATGTGGTCTTGCCTTTGATCCCACTGCACCTTGAGCATCCACTGAGTTACCCGCATGTGGAGCCTTGCAAAGGGACGGTTGGAATGGCCGCAGCCATATGCCCGAGCAAGCGAAGGACCAGCCTGGCGGGGACAGTCTTCTTCGCCGAGAGATCCCTGATGAGGGATCTGATGTGTTCCGCTCTTTCGTCGGGAAGAAATGCTTTCCCCTTGACGGTGTCCAGAACTGCGCTAATGAACTGCAGCTTCTGGTACGGTACGAGGAGAGACTTCTCGTAGTTGATAAGGATGTCCAGAGACTGGAACAGATCCTGGGTGCTCTGAATAGCCAGCAACAGTGCCTCTTTGGAGGCGGCCATGAGAAGCCAGTCATCCAGGTACGGGAACATGTAGTGGCCCTGTCTCCTTAAAGACGCTGCCACGACTGCCATGCACTTGGTAAAGACCCTGGTGGCTGAAGACAGTCCGAACGGAAGAGCCCGGAACTGAAAGTGGTGGCCGAGAAGCTAAGCGCAGGAACCTCCTGTGCACTTGAGCTACTGGGACGTGCAGGTAGGTGTCCTGCATGTCCAAGGACGCTAAGAAGGCGTCCTTCTTTAGCATGGGGAGGAGTCCTTGGAGGGTCACCATGCAAAAACGTTTGTAGGTGACCGACATATTGAGGTCGCTGAGGTCCAAGACTGGACGGAGGTCCCCTGTTTTCTTCGGAACCAAAAAGAAGTGGGAATACTATCCGGATCCTATCTGGTTCTCTGGAACATACTCCAGCGCTCCCTTTTGCAGGAGCGCGAGTATTTCTTGCCTGATGAGCAATCTGTGCTGACCCGAGTAACGGGAGAGCAGGAGAGGCCTTCTGGGTGGCTTGTCTGCAAATTCTATAAAGTGGCTCTTTCGACCAACTGAAGGACCCACCTGTCGGTGGTTATGGACTGCCACCCTGGCAGGAAGTCTCAACGAGCCCTCGACCTGAGTCCCTGCTGATCCTGAGGCGGGGGCCAGGAAGGAGTCATGCTGTGGCGGCTAAGGGACCAGCAGGCTGGGCCGACTTAGCTGGTGCGTTGGTCAGCCCGCGCCGACTTTCCCTGGGTTCTCCAGAGAGGAGGAGCCCTCTGTTGCAGACGGCTGGACTGCTGTCTCAAGGCCCAGCATCGAAAACTGCTTTGGTTCCTACGAAAGGAACTAAGCTTGGGTCTGTACACTGCCTGGACAGACCTCACCGCATTCCCGGCCTCTTGAAGTATGGCGAGAGCCTTCTCAGAGGATTCACCAAAAACAACTTCTACGTCAAAAGAGGCGTCCAGGATGTTCTTCTGGACGTCCGGGGTAAATCCGGAGACACGGAGCCATGAGTGTCTCCAGAGGCATCGCCTGAAGCTGCTGCTCTGGCCGAGGAGTCCGAGAATCAATGCGTGCTCGCAGCACCTGGGTTCCACGTTCGAACCCTCGAAGGAGTTGCAGCATCTCCTCCTCCTGCTCACCTTCTGGCATCTTTTCCAGCCAGATCCAGTCCCTACTCCCCACAAGGCATTTTGGAACTGTACCATGTGGGTCAAGTAGTTGAGGGATCTGATGGCACAAGTAGCGGAAGCATACGTGCGCCTGCCCATAGCGTCCAGCTGTTTGGACTCCGGGTCCGGTGGCAGGGTGCTCAAATGTTGCGGTCTCTGGGACCGGTCATGAGAGGCTGTAATGACCAGAGAATCGGCCAGAGGGTGTGAAGCCAAGTACTTGTCCTCCTTAGGGGCCTTGTACAGGCGATCAACTTTCTTCGGCATCGCCGGTAGGGAGTGTGGACGTTTCCACACTGCCTTGGTGATGTCCACGAAAGTGTCCACCAAGGGTGGCATCACCACAGGCTTTGAGTCTTTCTGCCGAAGATACCTGGCGAGGCGTATCCTCTCAGGGTAGAGTTCCTCAGCGTCCCAGCCCATGTTCTCCTGGATATGCCTCATGATCTCTGAGAACGATGGTTCATCCGGAGGAGACCTTGGGAGCTCACGTGGGTCCGGAGAAGGGACAATGATCGGAGAGGGGGATCTGGATTCATCCGAGAAGTCCGATCCCGTGTCCTCCGTCAAAGACGAACGACGTCTTCTGGGTCTCTTGGGGCTGGGTGACCCTGAAGAAGATCTGGACGGAGGTCTCCTTTTTCTGGTCTGCCCCTAGAAGAATCCGTAGGCTCCTGGGGGAAGGTACTCAGCCCACAACCCTGGGTGGAGTGGGGGGTGCGGGAGCAGACGGAGTCGCGGGTGGAGGAGGAGGTGTGGGAACCATATCCCTTTTTATGGTGTCCCACCAGTAAGTAAACAACTCCTTGACCTCGGGATATGCTGAGGCCCGACGACGTGACGGGCACGATGGTCGGTCGTCGAGACTCAAGCGTCGCTCCCAAGGAAGGTTCCGGGCGAGGGGAGGGGCGCGCGACAGGACTGGGTTTGCCCGTCTGGTTCTCGGGCTGGGTCAGCTCCTCTTCCGTGATCACCTCCTGACCGACGTCGGTGGGAGGCGTCAGGGTCCTCTTCTCGGTGGATATGGACATCAGTCGCCCCAGCCGGCGTCCGAGAAGGCGAAGGCCTAAGCGGCGACAGGCGTCTGGCAGTCGACGGTTCTCGGGACCGGTGGTGTTTGGTCAGCGTCGGGTCCAACAATCTCTTCAGGGAGGTCAGCTCTTTGGTCTTCCGCTGGGGAGGAGGAGGCAAAGAGACAGACCTGGCGTTGGGTTCCGAATGGTGGGATCCAGATTTGTGATGGTGATGGCGGTCCCCCGACCTCGACAGGGCCTTAGAAGTTGAGGACGAAAAATGTTTGGAGGTCTTGGCCTGAGAAACAGAGGAGGAACCCGAAGGAGCCTTAACCACTGCGGGGGGAGGCAGAGAACGGGCCCGGGAAGGGAAGCGGTTGGACCGGAAGCCGGAGCTACGGGAGTCAGAGGCCGTAGACGGGGACCTGGATCTCACTCTCTCCCTATGCTTCTCGAGATGTCTCCGGGCCTTGTCGCAAGATTCCCCCTTGGAGGCTGCGTCCATGGCTTTAATCTTCTCCTCGAGCAGGAACGCCTGAAGGGCCTTCTGGCGACGGATCCGGGTCCGGCTGTTGAACCCCTGGCAGAAGGAGCAGGCCCGGGTGTCATGGTCTGGGCCTAGGCAGCGGACGCAAGCCAAATGTGGATCTTTGAACGGGATTTGCTTCCCACAGGCACACTTCGAAGGATGGCCTTCAACGGAGGTTGGAGAGGACATCAGACAGCAACTGAGCCGAAGAAATGAACTTTTTCCTAAAAGAAGAACTTAACCGGGTGTCGCGCGCTAGAAACAAGCCGAAGGGTCGAGACATGCAAGTCGACGGCGGGAAAAGAACTGGGGAATCTGGCGGGACCGCCTCCTTATGTACTACGTCTGACGTTGGGGGTGGGACAGACGTCGGAGGCGGTCCCCGCTGAAGACTGCTAGCTAGAAGATTTCCGTGGGGTCCTGACGCCTGCCGGCTTCAGTCCTAATGGTGTTACCAGCTGCAAGAGCTGTATCTCGAAGTAAGATCACGCAGTGGTCCTGTCTCCTCAAAGACGCTGCCACAACTGCCATGCACTTTGTAAATACCCGAGGTGCTGATGACAGCCTGAAGGGAAGCACCCAGAACTGATAATGGCAGCTGAGAAACTCGAAGTGCAGGAACCTCCTGTGCGCTTGAGCAATAGGGATGTGCAGGTAAGCGTCCTGCTTGTCCAGGGACGTCAAGAAAACGTCCTTCTTCAGCATGTGGATTAGACCCGGAAGGGTCACCATGCGGAAGCGCTTGTAGAGAGACAGGTTGAGGTCGCTGAGGTCCAAAATTGGACGGCGGTCCCCTGTTCTCTTTGGAACCAGGAAGAAGTGCGAATAGTATCCTGCTCCTCTCTGGTTCACTGGAACGTGCTCCAAAGCTTCCTTCTCTAGAAGCGTGAGCACTTCCTGCTGTATAAGCAGGGCATGCTGACCCGAGTAGCGGAAAAGCAGAGGAGGTCTTGTGGGACGGTTGTCTACAAATTCTATATAATGGCCTTTTTCGACCAACTGTGGCACCCACCTGTCAGTGGTGATCAACTGCCACTCTGGGAGCTGGTCCACGATACGACCTCCGACCTTCATTTCCTGTTGATCCTGAGGAGGGGCGGGGGACGGGAAGGAGACATGCTGTGGCAGCATTGGATCCAGCAGGTTGGGCCGACTTTGTGACTCGTTGGCCTCTGCCTAAGGATGTCTTAGCCTGGGCTTTTCGGGTGAAGGAGCCCCTTTGTTGACAGCCGGAACGTGGTTGTTGTCTTTGGGTCTGGCTGCGAAAACTACTCGGGTTCCTGCGAAAGGAACTAAGTCGAGACCTGTACATAGCATGGACAGATCTAACCGCCTTCCCGGCGTCCTGCAGTTTGGTGATCACCTTCTCCGAGGCTTCACCAAACAGAACTTTGCCATGGTAAGGGGCGTCCATAATGTTCTTCTGGACGTCAGGGTAAACCGAATCCGCATACCACGAGTCTCCGGAGACATGCCCTGAGGCTGCAGCTCTGGGCGAAGAGTCCCTTGAAGTCGTGTCTTGACTCCTAAGCACCTGCGTCCCCGTCCGAACCCATACGGAGGTTACGCAACAGCTCCTCCTTTTGGCCACAGTCTGGCAATTTTTCAACTGGGTCTTGTCCCTGTTCCCAAAATGCATTCTGGAACTGAACCATGTGGTTGAGGTAATTTAACGAACTAATGGCGCAAGTCGCAGCCGCGTACATGCACCTGCCCAGGACGTCCAACTGTTTGGACTCTGGGTCCGGTGGCTGTGCGCTCAAGTGCTGCTTTTTCTGAGACTGGTCATGAGAGGCCGTAATGACCAGGGAGTCGGCCAGAGGATGGTTCGCCAGGTACTGGTCCTCCCTTGGGACCATATACAGGCAGTCAGCCTTCTTTGGCACTGCCAGAGTCGAATGTGGACCCTTCCATACAGCCTTGGTGACGTCCACGAAAGTGTCCACCAAGGGTGGCACTACCACAGGCTTAGGGTCTTTCTGCCGAAGGCAGCAGGCAAGGCGTAGTCTCTCAGGGTCAAGTTCTTCAGCGTCCCACCCGATGTTCTCCTGAATATGCCTCATTATCTCGGCTAACGAGGAGTCATCCGGAGGGGACCTGGGAAGGTCGCATGGGTCCGGAGAAGGGACAGTGGAGCATGCAGAGGTGTCAGATATGGAGTACTCCCTGGACGGGGTATACCAACGCCGTCTGGATCTCTTGGGGCTGGGTGACCCTGAAGTGGATCTCAAGGGAGGCCTTCTCTCCGAAGATCTGCCCCTAGGCAGGGATGCTGGCTCCTGGAGGGGGAGGGGGGTTGATGCCCGTCCTGCTGATCCCCTGGGCAGTGGAGGGGGCGCAGGTGTTGGAGGGGCAGCAGGCGCAGGAGGAGGTTGTGTGGTGACCACATCCTTCTTGATGGTGTCCCACCAGAAGGTGAAGAGCTCCTTCACTTCCGTCAGATTTAGGCCAGACAACGGGCTGGGCGTCAGTGGCCTGTCGTCGGGGCCGGGCGTCTGGTCCCTGGGGCTCTCCCGTTCCGGGGAGGGTTCCCGTGGGAACTCGATGGAACCGGGGTCACCCGCCTGGTCTTCAGCCTGGGTAGAGTCCTCCTCCTCCGACGCCTTCCGACCGACGTCGGTAGGCGGTGGTGTAGTCCTTTCTGCAGTAGCCAACGTCAGTCCCCCGGCCGATGTCCTTGAGGACGAACGCCTGACCAGCGACGGGTGACTTACGGTAGCCGGTTCCCGGGACTGCCTATGTAGCTTAGCCAACGTCGGGTCCAACGTCCGCTTCAGGGAGGTCAGCTCCTTAGTCTTGCACTGAGGTGGCAGCAGTTGGGAGACAGACCTGACGTCGGAGTCCTGACAACGGGTGGAAGACTTATGGCGCTCCCCAGACCTAGACGAGGCCTTAGACGGAATGGACGAACATACAGGCCTGGAGGTCTTGACAGGCTGCAGAGAGGAGCCGCTAGCCGATCTGACGAGAACCGGGGGAGGCGGAGAGCGAGCCCTCGAGGGAAAGCGGTCAGACCTGGAGTCGGAGCTGCGTGAGTCCGAGGCCCTGGAGGGTGATCTGGGTCTTTCCTTCTCCCGGTGCTTTTCGCGGTGCTTATGGGACTTCCCTTACTACTCCCCCTTGGAGGAAGGGTCTCGATCCATAGCTTTAAGTTTTTCCTCAAGGAGGAAAGCTTGAAGGGCCTTCTAGCAGCAGATCCTTGTACGGCTGTTGAAGCCATGGCAGAAGGAGCAGGCCTGGGTGTCGTGGTCTGGGCCCAGGCAGTGTACAGAGCCGAGAGTGAGGATCCTGAAGGGACTCTACTTACATGAGCACACTTCGATGACAGCCTCCAGAGAGTTGGAGGAAATCAGGCGAAATCAGTGAGAAAAAAGAACAGTTGAAGTTTCCTGGTCGCGTGCTGAAGATGACCGAGAGGCCGATGCTGCGATGTGACGGTACGGAAAAGAAATGGGAATTGACGGCGGACCGCCTCCTTATACCACCTGACGCCGGGTGCGGGACCGATGGAGGCCCGCCCCTGAAGGCTGCTAGCTAGTAAATTTGGGGTCCTGACGCCCGACGGCTTCAGTCCTAATGGTGTAACCTGCTACAAGAGCTGCATCTCAAGTAAGATCTCCCATAGCTTCGCCCCATGAAGCCAGATTTTACCCGCTCATGAGAATTTGTAAACTGCAGCTGGGAGGTGGGTGGGTCCGTGTGGATGAACATCATATACCACTCCTACAATTACTGTTACAGGTAGTAACCTGTGTTTCAAGGGACATGGATATGATCTTCTATCCACACTGTCTGGCAGACTACTAGCAGTTCTCCAGCAGCGGCAGGCAAGAGGCACACCCCTTAATTCAGGAACAGAGATTGGAGAACCAAGACCCCAAAAACAGCATTCCGGCGTGACTACAGGTTAGTGACGTAATGGAAAATGAAGAGGTGTGCTGACTTCCAGGTAGCAGCCCTGCAGATTTCCTGGATAGTGATGCCCCTATAAGTTGCCACTGAAGCAGTGCTATGGTGGGAAGAATGATCCCTTAAGCCCTACGGGAAGCTCCCCACCCGCCAGTCAAACTATAGCAGATATCAATGCAGCATGTAAATCACCTGCCAATCACCTGCTTGGCTGCAGTTCTGACAGGTGAGGCTTCAGCGTAGGTGACAAACAGCTGGCAAACCTCTCCCCGAACTCCAACCGTATGCTCTTTGTAATAAGCGAACATTCGCCTCAGGTCCAGAGTAAGGAGCCTCATTTGGCCACTGAGGTGTGACTGGTGAAGAACTCCAGTAGAGTCATCACCTGGTTCAGGTGAAAATCGGAACTTCAGGTTGGGGCACAATCTACGACAGCCTTCTTGTGGAAGACCTGGTTAGTAGACTCCCCCAGTAGTGCCTGGAGTTTACTGATCCTTCTGGCTGATGTGATGGTCACCAGGAAGCCGGTCTTCCTCAACAGGTGAGACGCATCATACATGTCTATCGGTTCGAATGGCTTCCCCATAAGCTTTGCCAAAACCAGCAATTAGTCCCACAATGGTGGTGGTTCACGCACCAAGGTGGAAATGTGGTCAAGATCTTTCAAATAGCACAAGACCACCTTCTCCTGTGTCACTGACTGCTGACCAGCCCGAGCCCAGTAAGCATAAATTGCTGCAAGATGCAACTTCAGGGTTGTAGACAGATGTCCCTTGGGGGGAGAGAGAGACCACAGATAGTCCAAAATGCTAACCACAGCAGGCGAAGGGTCCAACCCCTTGACCTGACAAAATGGAGAGACTCTTCCATTTAAAGGCACAGAATTATCTGGTCGATTCCTTTCTAGACAAGACAACCATGGTGAGGAAATCTCTGTGGAGACCCAAAGCCTGGAACCCTAGCCACTCAGGAACCAGACTGTCAGGTACAGGGAGTCAAGGTCCAGGTCGAGTAGCTTCCCCTGATTGATAGGAAGCAGGTCCAGGGGTGAAGGAAGACACCTCGGCAGCCTCTTGAAGAAGCGGAGGACAGTGGAGTACCAAAACTGGTGTGGCCAGTCCAGAGCCACAAGGATCACCACTGCCTTGTCCCTCTTGACCTTGAGGAGCACTTTGCGGATCAAGGAAAGTAGAGCAAAGTCAAAGAAGATGGATGGGGTCCACGGCCTCGAGTAGGCATTCCCTGCAGCGAGCCAAAAAAAGCCTTAGCTTTGCATTATCCATGGAGGCAAACTGGTCCACCGGAGGGGTGCCACACTGGGAGAACAGACTGTCAACTACCTCTGGAAGGACCACTAGTCAGATGCCTCGCCCACCTGGCTGAGGGCATCTGACAGCAGGCTCCTGCCACTTGGATGGCTAGGAGATCTGCCTACAGATTGTGAACGACCATCCAGATATGGAGAGCTTCCTTCAAAGAGGCAAGGAGAGCGTCCCGCCCAGATTGTGCAGGTAGTACATGGTCACAGTGTAGTCGGTCAGGACCTAGACCACAGTTATACGGAGCAAAAACTGTCAGACCTAGCCGAACCGCTCAGAGCTCCAGTAGGTTGATGTGGCATCGGGAATCCAATGGGGTCCACAGCTGGTGGATCTAATATTCCCCAAGGTGGGCACCACAGCCCATGAGAGAGGTGTCCGTCATTAGGATGACCATCTGCCTGGGCAGATCTGACAGGGTAGAATAGGACCCTGTCCAAGTTGTTATGGAGAAAGTGTTTAAATGCAAGGATCTGTATTCGTTCACTTTCTGTCTCTTCTCTGTCTGGTTGTACAACTAAATTTTCCTGCGATACTCTGAACTCGATCAACCCCACAGGCTCGCAACCCTTTGCCTCTTCTGGTCAGTTTTCTCCCTTGGTGCAATGCACTGGCTATGAGGCAGCAGTTTTCCAAGAAACATTCTGGAAACTGCATTGCTGCCCTGTTTGTAGTCAACTTTCAGCTCTGAGAGAGGTGGTTGCCCATCTCCAGGCTCAACTGGCAAGGACTATGGAGGTCTCCCCCACCCAAAGAGCACCAGTGCCACAACCACTGCCACAGAGGTTGCCAAGTATAAGGAGCAGTTGGACCACAGTGGGTTCTGGGAGGGTGAGGACGGTGGAACAGAGGCGAATCCCTCTAGCTCAACCTCTTCACAAATCATATGCCAGTATGGCAGAGCAAGGTTCCTCTACGATGACGCCCTCAGTGGAGACCAAGAAGAATGCTGGGGATATCTACAAGGGAGACCCACAAAAGGGTGGCAAGGGACAACACAGGGGAAGGAAACAGCTTCTGGTAGGGGACTCAGTTGTTAGGGGGGGTAGAACTGGAAAAGGGAGAGGAGAGGGAAGCAATGTGCCTGCCTGGTGCCATGGCTTGGAGGGACAGGAAGCGAATCCTCAGGATTGCAGAAGCAGTATCACAAGAGAGGGAACTAGATATAATTGTCCACCTTGGGACAAATCACCTAGCTAATCATGAGATCAGGGCAGTGCAGGATGAATTTGTGGAGCTGGGGAGGCGCCTCAGACAGGTAGCAAGAACGGTAACCTTCTCAGAGGTGCTGCCAGTCTATGGCATGGTTGATGCTAGAGTACTGCACAACATGCAGTTTAATGAATGGTTGCAAAACTGGTGCAGAGTACAGGGCTTTGGCTTCATTGGGGACTGGGGGTCCACCAGGAGAGATGAAGGTCTGTACTGGGACGGTGGTCTGCATCTGTCCAGGAAAGGAACAAAGCTCCTAGGTGATAGCTTGCCAAAGAAGCATTTAAACCTTTTAAACTAGCCGGGGAGAATGCTGATAGGAAGCAGTAAATGTCAAGCCTCCCCTCACAAAACATGGCAGGTAGTAAGGTAAACAATGAGGCAGAGAGGTTGACAGAGGGCTGGACAGGGGTAAATGGAGAAAACAAAGAATATAAGAGTAGGGCTGGGGAAAAAAAGATAAAGACAACATTATATGGAGGGCAATGAGTACCAATGCCCATAGTCTGGGAAACAAGCTTCCTGAGCTAGTAGCCCTGATGGAAGAAGAACACTTGGATATTGTGGCAGTCACGGAAACATGGTACACAGAGAACCATGACTGGGATGTCAGCATACCGGGGTACACAATCTACAAAAGGGACAGGAAGGGTAAACGAAGAGACTAAGTAGCTCTATATAAGGGAAGGGATCAAAGCTACAGAACTAAAAAGTAAAAGGGGAAGAAAAGAGGCACTGTGGGTTACCTTGGAGACAAGAAATTGCATCACAATCCGGACAGGGGTTGTATACAGACCGCAATCTCAAGGTGAGGAAATGGACAAGAAAATGACAGAGGACATTCTCAAAATGGCTGAAAAAGGGGAGATACTGTTAATGGGGGACCTGAATATGCCAGATGTTAACTGGACAACATATACTGCAGCCACATCCAAGAGCAGGGTCATTCTCGATGCCCTACGGGGTGGGGCATGCCTTAGACAGCTAGTGTTGGAACCCACTCTGAAAAGGAGCAATATTAGACCCGGTACTCTCAAATTGAGAGGATCACAGATTTAGAAGTCAGTAGCCATCTGGGAGCAAATGACCACCACACAGTGTGGTGCACAATAAGCATAACCATGGGGACGAGCCATACATAAACAAGGATACTGGACTTTAGAAGGGCTGACTTTGGCAAAATGGGTGAGTGCCTAAGGAATGCACTAACAAATGGGCAGGAAGGCGGGGTGGAAGAGCAATGGAGAAAAATCATAACTGCCATCATGGAGGCAACAAAAGCCTTTGTGTCAAACAAAGAAAACAAAACGGAGTAAAAAACCACTATGGTTCTCAAAAGAGGTGGCAGGGAAGGTTAAGGAGAAAAAGGCTGCATTCAAAAAGTATAAGGAATCACAGAATGAGCACGATAGGGAACTATCAATTAACGTAGAAAGAAGTGGGGAAGGCAGTCAGAATAGCAAAGACCCAAACCGAGGAAAAGAGCCAACACGGTTAAAAAGGGGGATAAAACCTTTTTATAGGTACATTAGGGAGCACAGAAAGATTAAGGTAGGGATAGTTAAGACTAACAAAGGAGAGGGAAGGTCGGCAGAGGGAGACAGTGAAAAGGCAGAGATACTGAATGAATACTTTTCCTCAGAATTCATAAAAGAAGAGAAGGAGTTACATAAACCAAACAATAGAAGCACTCTGGGTAGGGGGGGTTGACACCAGTCCATTTACAGAAGGAAGAGTCCTGAAAGAACTCCTAAAACTCAAGGGGGACAACGCAATGGGGCCCGACGGGATTCATACCAGAATCCTAAAAGAACTAAGGGGGGACCTAGTGGCACCACTGACCATACTTAAATCATAGGAGGATGGGGTGGTACTTTAGGACTGGAGGTGGGGCAGATGCGATTCCCCTTCACAAAAGTGGGAGCAAGGCAGAAGCAGGAAACTACAGACCTGTTAGTTTGACCTCAGTGGTAGGGAAAATGATGGAATCACTTCTCAAAGAGAGAACTGTTGAGTACCTAGAGGCCAGCGGGGCACAGGACAAAAAGCAGCATGGATTCACAGCGGGAAGGTCATGTCAGACAAATCTAATTGATTTCTTTGACTGGGTGAACAAAGTAATAGACCAGGGAGGGGCTATGGATATGGCCTACCTAGACTTTAGCAAGGCAATTGCTACAGTCCCGCACAAAAAATTAATAATCAAGTTAGCCAGCCTGGGAGTGGGTCCCAGGGTGGTAGCAAACTGGCTACACAACAGGACACAGAAGGTAATAGTGAATGGAACCCATTCCGAAGAAAAAGTTACTCGTGGAGTACCTCAGGGCTCAGTACTGGGTCCAGTCATCTTTAACGTCTTTGTAGGTGACACTGCAGAGGGTCTGGAAGGAAAGGTATGCCTCTTTGCAGATGACAAAGATCTGTAACAGAGTTGATACACAAGGGGGGGTAGAAAGGATGAGAAGGGACTTGGCAAAGTTGGAGAAATGGTCTGATGTATGGCAACTTAGATTCATTACAAAGAAGTGAAAAGTAATGCACCAGGGAAACAAAAACCCAGGAGAAGAGTACACAATGGCAGGGGAGGTTTTAACAACAATAATAATGGAAAGGGACCTGGGGTAATCATATCAGATGACCTAAAGGTGGGTAAACAATGTGAAAAGTCAGCAAGGAGAGCTGGGGAGATACTGGGATGCATAGGGAGGGGCAACACAAGTAGAAAAAGGGAAGTGGTTATCCCTCTGAACAGACAGTTGGTGAGACCCCATTTGGAGTACTGCGTGCAGTTTTGGAGACCTCATCTACGCAAGGACAGACAGGATGGAAGCAGTCCAGAGGACGGCAACTAAAATGGTGCAGGTTCTGCAGCAGAAACCATAGGAAGAGAGACAGAGAGCTTAATATGTATACCCTTGATGAAAGGAGGGACGGGGGGACATGCTAGAAATTTTCAAGTACCTCAAGGGAAATCAACAAAGTCCAGGAGGGTAGCATCTTTCAGAAAAAAATGTGCAAGAACAAGGGGGCACAATTTAATGATGATAGGGGGACAGCGCAGGGGTAATGCGAGGACATTCTTTTTCACGGATAGCATAGTGGACGTATGGAACCGCCTTCCAGGGGAGGTTGCGGGGTCTAAAACAGTGAGGGAATTCAAACATACATGGGACAGGACATAAGGCAATTACAGTGGGGAGTTGCAGAAAGAAGGCTGTTGGTTAACTAGAACCTGCAGCTTATCCAATAGGTAGGGAAATGGGCAGACTGGGTGGGCCAAATGGTCCTTATCTGGCGTCAAAGTCTATGTTTCTATATCTAGATCTCCTGACATAAAAATGTGTGCAAATCACTGTATGGAAATGTAACTGATATTAGAAACCCTTGTGTTTGAAAAATATACAGCATTACTGTTGAAATGTATATAATTATAATTCCAGATGATTGCAAAAAGCTGTTGGAAGCTAGAGGATACCATAGTTCAATTTTTAAGTCTTTTTCAAAAAGCAGGTCTCAACTCAAGAAGCACAGTGTTCTAGCAGCTCCTGCCTGATATTTACAAACACAGGATGCTTGCTAAGGATGGGGGTTGAACCGACATAAGAACTAAGCTGCAACTGCAAGAAAGGTTAGAAGAAAAGGGACACAGACTCAAGGAAAAAGTACAGTTACGTAGGAACTTACAGTAACAGTAGATCTTGAAGTTCCTTCAGTAGGTCATCACATAATGGACTAGCGCCACTTGGCGTCTAGCCGCACAGCTGACTTTTTAGCAATATAGGACGGGGGACCGCCCGTCACATGACAGACTTCAGCGTGACGCTACATAGTGGACACTCCCCACGCCCACACTCCAGATCTCCCACCGGAGCCTGGTACAGGCCAGACAGCAGGCGGAAACAGTCTGGAGTCCCTAAATAAAAAGGGGGGAAGAGGGAGGGGAAAATATGACCTACTGAAGGAACCTCTATCGAAGATCTACTGTTCTGGTAAGTTCCTATGTAACTGTACTATCTTGCTATAACAGAGTTCCTTCAGTAGGTCATTACATATAGGACAGAGTCCCAAGCAGTCCCTCCAAAGAGAGGGACAGAGAAACAAGGGAGGTGGAGACAATAGTTCCAACAGAATCTGGGAACCAGAATAGCAGATATCTGCAATTTCTCTAGCAGTACCGACGTGGGACCACCCAACCAGCGTTGGATCCACCCCGGACGTCACCCAGTATAAAGGAGTAGGCGGTCCCCACGTGCTCCAGTTCTTGTATGCCAATGACAGGCCAAAACCAATACCTGTGGAAAAAACAAGTCCACACAGAACTACGGGCAAAACAAGGCCCGAAACAGAAGGCTAGACGTTTGGCTCAGAGCGAAGAGGCTTACTCTCGGGGGAAGGAGGGAGGGCAAATCATACCTACTGCAAGAGCTTGTCTCCAAGATCTACTGTTATGGTAAGTTCTTATGTAACTGTTATCTTACTTCGAGAGGGCGCTCTTGCAGCAGGTAACACATGTAGGACCAATTCCCAAGTAGTATAGAACTAAAGACAACCCTTAACGGGTTGGGGTAAACATATAGAAAATGCACCCAAGTGAAATGAAGCTTAAGACAACCCTTGGGAAGGGGAAGTCAACATATAGATATTCCCAAATGGTATAAAACTTAAGACAACCAATAGGAGAAGGAAGGAGAGGCAGATACACAAGGGGAAGGAGACCTCAAGAAATAAGGCCCGGGAGAACTGCCAGTCCAAAACCTCCTCGGCACCTGGAAATAACATCCAGACTACAGTGTCTAATATAAGTGTGAACAGAATGCCAAGTGGCGGCAGCACAAATGTCAGCCGCAGACATACTCGAGTGCCTCAAAGGAAGTATCGACTCCTCTGGTGGAGTGCGTCCTGATCGCACCCGGAAGGGTTTTCCCACCCTTTTAACAGGAAATGCAATGAACCAACCAACAAGACAGCATTTATTTGCCAACAGGACGCCCCAAGTACTGTCCGCAAATGACACAGAGCTGATCAGATTTCCTGACCTCCTTAGTTCTGGACAACTAACAGTGCAAAGCGCGATGCACATCTAAGCTGTGTAACAGCGCCTCACCCCTTTTGGGATGCTACGGGTAATAAACCGGACGTTGAACCACCTGATTCAGAGCAAGCTCCGAAAATACAGGTTACTCACCTGTAACAGGAGTTCTAGGAATGGTATATGTTATTCATCCACACTTATTGGCAGGTCCCTTGCTGCTTTAAATCTTGCCGGAAGGTCTTCAAGCTGGCTCCTCCCACTCACCCAGGTGGTAAAACTCTCGGCTCTGCCCCATGATGCCAGATCTAGCCGCTGGAAGCAGGTTGTGCGTAGAAGCCGGGAGGCCGAGTGGGTCGTTTGGATGAACAACATATACCATTCCTAGAACTCCTATTACAGGTGAGTAACCTGTATTTCTAGGCACATGGACATGTTGTTCATCCACACTTATTGGCAGACTCCTAGCAGTTCTCCAGGAGGAGGGAGGCAAGGCACACACCCCATACTTAGGTAGAAAGACTGGAGAACAGAGGCCCCGACCAGCACCCCGGCGTGACCCAAGGTCGATGTGGAAGGGAAATGGTAAAGCCTACTTCCGGGCGGAAGCCCTGCGGATATCCGGACCGGAGTATCCTCGGAAGCAGCCACCGATGCAGTGGAGGGCGGGTAAAAATGAGCACTTATCCCTCTGGGAGGCTCCATGCCCGCCCGCCTATAGTGGAGACCTATGCAGGGGTGACCCACCCGCTCGTCGTCCACCTGGCTGCAGGTCTGCCAGATGTGGCTACAGCGTAGACGACAAGCAGCTGGCGAACCTCTCCCGAACTTCAGCTATACGCTCCCTAGGTCGGTGAGCGTTAAACAGGTTCCTATGGAACCTATATATGACCTCCGAGGTGTGAATGGGGATGAACCCCGGCAGAGGCAATACCCCCGAAGGGAAGACTCCACCATTGCCTTCGGAAGGACTTCGGGTGGGGTGCAGGACAAACTAGTCCCTGTGGAAGACCAGATGGGGAGATGCAAAGGAGCGCCTGGAACTCTCCCCACCTTCTGGATGGCAGAGTAGCCCCAAGAAGGTGTTCTTCCACAACAGGTGGGAGAAACTCGCACCTGTGCAAAGGTTCGGATGGCTTGCTCATGAGCTAAGCCCATACCAGCAAGGATCCCACAGAATGGGGATACTCTCCCCCAAAGGGCGTGATCGAGCCTAGTAAGTGCCAGACCACCTATTCTACGCCACATTCTGCCTTCCAGCCGCGACCAGAAGACAGGGGTGACCACAGAAGCACCTATAGGGTCGTTGGCCCAAGCCCTAATTCAAGAACAGACGCAAATGGTCCGAAACGCTCACCCAGGGACGGGAGAGGGCCAGGCCCTAGCCCATCATCAAATGGAGAACTTTTCCAGAGAGGACGAGCATTATTTTGGCCGACTCCTAGCAGGACGCCTCAAAGTCGAGGACCCTGTCGAAGGACCATAGGCCTGGCCCCTAGCCGCACAGGGACCGGGCCTACAGGTGTAGGGATTGAAGGTCCCGAAGGAAAACCTTCCCCTTAAAAGGAAATCAGGACCGGGCGGACTCGAAGCCGCCACGGGAGCCTGCAGCCGAGACTGAGGAGAGCTGGAGACCAGAGCTGGCAATCCAGTCTGGGGCTACCAGCATCACCTGCACTAAGTCCCTCCTTGCCTTGCCCGAAGGTCAAGGGAAATGGGGGAGAGGTGCGGAAGGGCCCAGGGTCCGTGGCCCTGACAGCATCCCCTACAGCAGACCTTGCTGAGGGGACGGGCATAAGCAGCCTTGGCCTCGTATTCTCCCTGGAGGGAGGAGGGAGAAGATCCTGTGCTACCTCCGGCAGGAAAAAAAACACTCATGAGGCACAGCCTATGTCCGGCTTAGGGCTGTAGCCCCAGAATTGGAGGCTCCCATCGTCAGAAGACTGGGAACCCGCTTCCGACTGCGCAAAAAACCCAATGCGGAGAACCTCCTTACGCCGAGGCAAGGGGTTCGACCGAACCTGGCGGGGCAGGTAGCACAAGGTTGTGGTACTGTCCGGATGGACTAAGACCACTAGACCCCGCACAAACGGAGTGAGCGGTGCTAGCTAAGCGGACCGCCTGGAGCTCCAGCAGGTAGAGAGGACATCGGGACTCCTGAAGGACCAGAGGCGAAGCACTCTGTATTTCCCTAAATGGGCACCCCCATCCATCTGAGAAGCATCGGTCTGAGAAGACCGTCGACCCAGAGGGGACGAACAGGAAGTTCTCCTGCAGGAGCCAGAACGGTCCGGAGGGGAGCGTTCCGCTAACTCCTGGGCTGTAGTCACGAACTGGTCCGAGGAATGCAGCACTGTGACCACTGGCAGGCCCGTCCCCCTAGGGGAACTCAGCCGCCGAGAGCCCAGGAGGTGCAGGAGGTCCCGGAAGGGCACAATTACCCAGCCAACCTGACTGGGTAAGGGAGGAAGAACCTCAGCCCTGTCCACCCGGAGCCGAGCTCGAACTCAAGAGTCGAGCCTAGTCCCGGAGAAAACCTCACCCGCTAAGGCACGAGTTCCAACATGGTTCCGGAAAGGGAGACCAAGGTAAGCCTGGAAGGTATTAATCAGGCCGCCAGCCGGGTGGGGTTACACCCGGACCCTTCGAAGCCGTAGAAACTGCGGAGCAGAGAACGAAGGGCCTGGCCAGGAACTCGTAAGGAGACCTCCCGCCTGAGAAAGGAAGAGGTCTCTCAAGAACGGACGGAACGAGGAGGAAGTACGTCCTGGAGGCCCAGGAGGAAGCCGTACGCCTCGAACTGAGGATGGGAGATCGGCAGAGGGACCATCCGTCATGCCGAAGGATGGACGCAAGCCCCCCGTCCGTTTGAGGCCAGGAACACCTGGACTCGAACCCCGGGTCGGAAGGGGCTCACCACCTTCCTGACCACCCCTAATAGGGGGCCAGGCAAGTCAGCTCAGTGGTCCGACGAGGAGTCTGTGGACCCAAGGTCCCCGTGGGGTAACGGCTCAGAGGAGACCTGTTCTCAACCCGCGACAGGGCTATCCTTAGCACCACCCAAGAGGAAGAGGTGCGGAGCTGTCCCCCCACGGGGAATGCCCGGGCAGGGTCGACGGTGCTGGGGACAGCTCCCCATTAGCCCGTCATTGAGCAGGCTTAACGGAGGAAGAGGCCGAGGGGGCCCTCGGGCCCCTATTTCCTTGCTTCCTTTTGGAGGAAGACGCTGGTCTGGCAACAGGCCGACCAGCGCATGCCTGCTGGCCCTTGAGCTGGGCCGGTCAAGCCGCAGGGGTAGGGGGGCCAAGGGGCTTACGCAAAGGCTGAGGGCTGCCCTTGTCCCTCCAGGCGGGACTGACAGAGTCCGGAGTGGCATTGGACTTCTTGGGCCCCTGGATATGTCCCTCCACACCAGAGCCGAAGAGGTCAACCCCCAAGAAAGGGGTGTCCGCCAACTCATGCTGGGTTTCCAAGGAAAAGGAGGATAACCTCAGCCACGCCCTGCGGCGCATGGCCACTGCGGCCACCACCGATCTTGCACAGGAGTCGCCCAGACCCAGGGCCGACTGAAGCTGTTTCGCCAACACCTTACCCTGGTCCCGAACCCGCCGGACCGTGGTAAGCAGGTCGGTTGGAAGATGAGGAAGGACCTTGTCCAGGGAGCCCAAGAGGGCGTGGGAACAGTGCGCCATCAGTGCCGCCGAGCTGGCCTGACGGAGGCCTAGGGAGGACGCAGCGTAAACCTTGCGCCCGACGTAGTCCATCCTTCTGGACTCTGTCAGGGGGCATATCCACGTCCCTAGTGTTTCCAAAATGTTGGAAAACATTGTCGGTAACTACCCCTTCAGCCGAGGGGTGCTCAGAGAAACCGGGCAGAGAACCGACAGGGACAGGGTACTTCCTGGCCACCCTGGCCGAAGGCGTAGGGCAGGAAGCAGGCCGCCGCCAGAGCTCCAAGGCTGGGCCAACGATAGCCTCAGCCACTGGGAAGGCCTCCGGAGGAGAGCCCCTTCGGTCCAGAATCTCTGTAAGGGGGTAAGGTGTCAGTCTGGAAACGGGCTCGAGCTGCATCCTGGTGAATTCCAAGATAAGCGGGAGCAGACCCACAGAGGACGATGGGCTGTCGTCCACAGAATGTTCCGGGGAAGACCATGGGTCTTCCCTGCAAGGAAACATAACGGAGCCAACGTCAGGCTCCAAGTCTGCAAAAAGCTGCCGCAGGCCAGTGTCACTTCAACCGCCGAGGGCCGGCGGGAGTGAGGGGACCGAGTGACCTGCGAAACAGGTCATGGCTCAGCCTGGGTTCCGCCGATGGCGGAGCAGCAGCGAGGATCGGGCGAGCAACCAGCCCTGAAGAGGGCTCCTCGATTACCTCGAGTGACTGCATCGGCCGACCGGGCGGCGGCTGCTTACTAGCCGGAGAATGAATCGGGGTCGACTGCCTTCTGGACAACAGCATCTGCCGCCACATAAGTTCCTCGTAACGTCGACACCAACGGCATCGAAGGCACTACTCATCAGAGGAGGGGGACGAGGAAGAACGGCAAAGCCACCTGACTCTGTGTTCCGACTGAGAACGCCGAGGTCAGCGTGAGCGGCTAAACCGAGACCCGAATCCTCTGGGAAACAGAGGGCGGGCAGGAGAGGGAGCAGAGCGAGCCCGCTCCTCCTTCGGTTCGGAGAATTTGGGCGAGGACTGTCGACCCAAGAGTACCAGCAGAACCTAAGCCTCCACCGGGGAAACCGGCGAAGGAAATGCGCCACTAGCAGGAGACGGCCCAGATGACGTGCCGAAGGGCTCGGCCACGTCGACAGGGGTCCTGGCCGGCTGACCTGGCGGGGACACCGTGAGGCCAAGACCAAAGGCAATGCTTTCGACGAAGCAGCGTCGGCCCTCTGAGGAGGAAGTTTTCCCGCTCCCACGGGCCGAGGGAAGGTCAGGGTCCTCTCCCTTTCAAGGAGAGACTGGCCAGCTCCATAAGCAAGCTGAATGAGTAAAACCCAAGGACAGCAGGAAAACGCCTTGCAACCAAGGAAGGGGGGAGGTGGAGCCGCCCCGCCAGGCGGATTCGAGCTGCTCAGAAACAAACGAAGGGGACGCCAACGATCTGAGGATTCTCCGAGCAGGAAAAACTACCGATGTCCGAGCCCCGAATGGGCCACGCGGTACTCCTGAGAGCTGGCCGAAAGAGCACAACAAAATTCGCAGAGCTGAGGATCATGATCCAGGTCAATGCAGTAAATGCACGTGAAGTGCGGGTCTCTCCTGGAGGGGAAAAAATGGGCGCCTCCCGGGGTTGGGAAAGGATTGAGCCATCGCCGCAGCGAGGAAGATGATAACAAAATTTCTCTTAAAAGATTTTAAAGACCGAAATTTCTAGGAACCAGTCCAACACAGAGTGCTAAGGAGGGACCCTGAGCTTCCAAGCGGTAAGGAAGATCTGGCGTTATGGGGCGGAGCCGAGAGTTTTACCAGCCGGGTGGGTGGGAGGAGCCAGCTTGAAGACCTTCTGGCAAGATTTAAAGCGGCAAGGGACCTGCCAATAAGTGTGGATGAACAACATATCCATGTCCCCAGAACAACCTTTAGAAGGAATTTAGGACTGGTGCTTAGATCTATCCCATCCTTATGAAAAATAAGACAAGATCTCTACACATCAAGGCGTGGAGCTCGGAAATGAGTCTAGCACAGGCTACTGTCACCAAGAACAACGTCATCCAGGAGAGGTAGCAAAGCTCACTACTCATGGGCGGTTCAAAAGGGGGGGGTGCAAGTCTTTCCAGAATGAACAAGAAATCCCAGGGAGGAACAGGGTCCAGGACAGGCAGATGGAGATCCAGGATCCCCCTTAAGAAAGGTTTTAACTACCTCCAATTGAGCCACTGTCCTGGATGCAGTGACCGGCGGAATCAGCGTCCAGGTGTACTTTGATAGAAAAGTAAATAAGACCAGACTCCGACACGGATAACAGGTATTGCAAAACGGAGTTGACCGGACAGACCAGAAGGTCCAAATTCCTGGCTGTGACCCACAGACAAAAGCACTTCCATTTCATGGCACAAGTGGCCCTGGTAGAGGGCTTCCACGCTTCAACCGAAATTTGGGCTATATCATCAGATACTCTGAATCTAAGCTTAGCTAGGTCCACAGGAGCAAAGCATGCAGGTGGAGTGAGAGTAGATTTGGATGGACCAAAGCACCCTGCTGCTGAGAGTATAACTGACCCGACAGAGGAAGGAGCCACAGAAGCTCAACCATCAGACGCCTGAGCAGTGGAAACCAAATCTGTCTGGGCCACAGAGGGGCTATCAGGATCATGAGCACCCTCTCCAATTGGGCTTTGAGGAGTACCTGCTGCAGGAGGGGAAAGGGAGGAACTGCATAAAAGAACCTCCTGCGACTCACCAAAAAGCTCCAGGCTCGAGACCGAACGAGCAGAAATTGGTCAGTTTTGCGTTCGATTGAGATGCAAAGAGAACCAACTCTGGCATTCCCCATCTGACAAACAGCACGTCTGCTACCGACTATAGCAGGGACCACTCGTGAGAGAGCAGCTTGGCCCATCTGAGAAAAGTCTGCAATCACGTTCCGGGAGCCCGGAATGTGAATTGCCAAAAAAGTGATGTCATTCTCCACCACCTAGTGCCACACCCTCATAGCTTCCCAACAGAGGGGACTGGAGTGCGTGCCCCCTTGCTTTTTGATGTAGATCACCACCGAAGTGTTGTCCGTCTGAACATGAAGGTGACCGGGCAGAAGGAATGGAGCTAAAGCTTATAAAGTGTACAGGACTGCTCTGAGCTAGAGCACATTGATATGCAGGTTCTTCTCTAAAGGACCACAGCCCTGGAGTCCTGTGGGTCATCAGAAGAGCCCCCCCATCCCATGCCTGACGTATCTGTTCTGAGAGTCTGGGCAGGAGTTTCTGGCTGGAAAGGGAGACATTTGCAGAGATTCTGAGGGGACCCCCACCAGTGGAGTTTATGATGGACTGGCTCAGAGATCTTGATAGACTAATCCAAGTAGTCACTGGTTTGGTCCGACTGGACGCGAAGCGTACACTGAATACTGCGCATGCGCAATCTGCCAAATGGGACCGAAACTATGGCAGCCACCATGTGGCCAAGAATTCTGAAAATGAATCTGGCAGGTACGACAGACACTGAACAGATCTGGGTTGCCAGAGCCCTGAGGCGCTCCGCTTTTTCGGGAGGAAGGAAGGCATTCCCTAGAGAAGTATCCAAAAGAGCTCCTATGAATTGGAGAAGATGAGAAGGCAGGAGGAGAGATTCTTCAGGGTCCACTGTGATCCCCGAGACGTCAGAGGGAGAGAGTGTGTCCAGTATGGTCTCCCAGAGATGCAGCCTGGACGGGGCCACAATAAGCCAATCGTCTAAATAGGGGAACAGGAAGTGTCCATCTGTGCGCAGAGCTGCCACAATGATGGCAAGACACTTTGTAAAGATGCTGGGGGCAGAAGCCGAAAGGAAGAACCCTGAACTGGTAGGACCGACTTTTGAACCTGAACCTCCAGAATCTCCAATGGTTCTCGCACATGAGAATGTGAAGATATGCCTCTCCAGGTTCCAAACTTGGGAGTGCCCGAACTCCATGAGGTTGAGGACCCACTGATCAGAGGTCAACTTTCTCCAGGCTTGGGTGTAAAGAGAAAAACAACCTCCCACCAGCTCTCCCAACGAACAGATTGATGGAAGAGGATCGCCTGAATAGTCCGGTTGAAAGAGGGGGATGGAGGGCGGCAGTAGAAGGTCTAGCCTGCCTAGAGGGGGTAGAGGCAGTACCTCTGGACCCCCCTCATCGACCAAAGCCTCCCCACTGTGCGTGAGACTCAACACGGGGCTGCTGAGGCCGATGTCCCCCTCTGCCACAAAAAGTACAATTACTTAAGAACTTACCGTAACAGCAGATCTTAGAGAGAAATTCTTGCAGTTGATATTCACATATATGACTGACCCGCCAGGCGTCAGGACCCCACGGAAAAATTTCTAGCTAGCAGTCTCTGGTAGGGGACCATCCCCACCTCAGGTGACCGGCACCATACATCAGTATAAAGGGGCGGTCCCTCACGCCCGCCTTCCAGTTCATTCCCACCAAGGGCCAAGAAAGGCAAGTCGAGAGAGGAGAGGAGAGGACATGTCCCCCCTGGAAATGGAGCTAAAAACACATAGGGGATGGAGGGCGGGAAGGCAATACCTACTGCAAGAGCCTATCTTGAAGATCTGTTACAGTAAGTTCTTATGTAACTGTACCATCTTACTTTGAGAGGCCTCTTGCAGTAGGTATTCACATACAGGACAGTCGCAAGCAGTCTGGAACAAGAAAAGGCACTCAGGAAGAGGACTGTTATCCACAGCATGGAACCTCAGGGCTGAACGGGTCTCATGAAAGAAGACCTTATAGCACAACCAACCTGAAGCCCGCTCTACGACGAGAGGCAATGCCCAAACTGTAGTGTTTTGTAAAAGTATGGACAGAAGACCAACTGGTGGCTGCATAGATGATTGCCACTGACATTCTTGAAACAAGCTGCAGAGGCATCTACTCCTCTGGTGGAGTGACCTCCAACTTGACCCAGTAGGATCTTCTTGTACTTGTCGTAACAGAAAGTGATACAATGAGCCAAACATTTTGATAGGCATTGCACAGAAACAGCACTGCCTTCTCTTTTGTAAGCAAAAGAGACAAAAAGCCGATCAGTTTTCCTGAGATCCTTAGTCCCAGTGGTGTAGTATCCCAGTATTCTGCGAACATCCAAACTATGCAAGAGGTACTCCCCTTGACTGGAGTGTTGCATAAAGAAAGCGGGTAGCTCAATGGATTGATTCAGCGTAGATTCAGCCACCACCTTAGGGAGAAACTTAGGGTTGGTGCGTAGAGCCACATATTCCTGTAGAAAATCAAGTATGGGATTTTGCACAAGGACTGAAGCTCGGAAAAGTGCCAGGCAAAAGAAATGGCCACTAGGTTAAGCGTCTTCCAAGAAAGGAACTTTAAAATCGGCTGTAGCTGCCGGTTCGAAGGGAGGCAGGGTAAGCTTCTCCAGAAAAGCTTTTTTTTTTTTTTTTTTAATTTTGAAATTGTACTTTTTTCCCCTCCTACTGCCTGTCAGCCCCGACCCTTCAGGGCATCCATGGGGTCATCCTGCTACTACCTGCTCACTGATACTTACCTCCCAGTCCCCATGTGTGACTACCCCTCCCCGTGGGGACGAGGGACCCCTGCAAATCTGTGTTTTGTCAGGGTCTGGAGGTAGTCGGCTAACACGGGTAGATCGGAGGCATGCCCCGGGAAACCCATCTTCCCAGAGCCGACAGGTGTTTTTCCATATTTTCTCCTCCTCAACGCAGCATTAGCCCCTGACATCATGGCGCTAGTTGCCAACGCCTAATGTGTGCTTGGGCCGCCAGTCTCCCTTCTATTGGGAGCTTGCAATCCCCCCGAGCCTCCGGCTGGAGTCGCGCAAGTGCAATGGGCAGCGGCCTCCCACCCGTCCCTCCCTGGAGATGGTGAGCAGTCATGGGACGCTCAAGCCATACTCTCCCAAGCCAACCCACCAGCAGCCAGAGTCCGCTCCCGAACCTGGGTTGCCGGCGTGGAACGAGGTGTGGTGTCCAGCACCTCAACTCAGTTCCACCGGACCGGCTCTTCTCCAGAATGAAATTTAAGTCCCAAGGAGGGGCAGAAACGCGGATGAGGGGTCTCAAATGGAGAACCCCTCTGACGAAGGTCTTGGAAACTTCCAACTGAGCAAGTCCTGTCCCCGAAGGGAATATGATTGGCAGAAATAGCGGCCATGTGGACCTTTAATGAGGAATGCTTGAGACCAAGATCGAAGATGTAGCAGGGAGTAAGACGACCTGGCGGGGGGGGGGGTTCTATAGAAACTCTATTGAGTGTCCTGCTGATATCAACTGGAGCACACAGGCATCCAACATTATCCTCTCCCAACCAGACAGATGGCAGGAGAATCTCCCCCTACCGGCTCCAGAGGCAGTGGGAGCGGCAGCGTGTCAGGAGGTGAAGGGCAGCGCAGAAGCCGAGGCTCCCGCAGCTTTTCTGCTGGGGGCGGGGTTTGGTTGTTGGAGGGTCCGATGTTTGTTGGCCTGTTTGCCCTGTGGTTTTGCCTTTGTCGATTTGTCTCGAAAAGGGCAGTGCTGCCCTTGAGGGGCCTGTATATAGAGTTGACAGACCTGAGTGCAGTGCCTTTCTCCTACAGTTTGGTAATGATGTCCTTGACATCAGCACCAAACCCCTGAAGGAAGCATCCTGGATAGCAGATTCAACAGGGCAGAAGAGCAACAGATCTTCCCGTATTGGTCCAGAAGCCGGGATTCCTTATCAGGTGGAGACTAGGTGTTTAGCATTTGCAGAACGGCTGTGAGCAGGGCTAATGATGACAGAGTCCGCCTTGGGGTGGAGGTTAAGGAAATCTACACCCTCAGAAGCCTCATATAGCCTGTCCGCCTTCCTCGGAAAGGAGGCCAACGCAGAAGGTGGTTTCCAAATAGTGGAAATAAGATCCGCGTGAGGCTCTACCCAGGGTGGAATCAGCATATGAGCGGTCTCTGGCAGATTCAGATGAGCAGAGAGTTTCTTATGCTGTGGGCCTGGCTCCAGTGATTGCCTCTGATGGACTTCCTGGATTTCCCACATTAACTCCAGATAGCAGGGATCCTCTGGAGACTACTTCGGAGGAGTCCTCAGCCTGGGGCGATCCGGAGTATTAGGCTCGTCTTCAGGGTCAGAGCGTCCCATCTCCGAGTCCGAGATGGACGCATCTGATGGAGGAGAAATACTCCTCCCCACGAGGGTGAAGAACTGCCCCTCTGGGGAGTTCCCTGCGGCGCATATCTTCCCCTCCTCGGGTGCCAGAGGGCTCTCCTCTGGTGTGGGGTCTCCAGTCTCTGATGTAGGGGATCCTGTACATGGTCCAGCGTCAGTAGATGAGACTACCTCACAAGTGAGCCGAGCCTTGGCCTCAGCCCACCAAGAGGTCAGGCTCTCCTTCAGATCCGCCGGCAGCTGGGAATGCGCGGCGAAAGAGGAGAGGGGGATACGGATATTGAGAATATCTGTAGAAGTACCACCCGTGACTAGACAGCAGGTAGCCCGGCGTCCGGTACTGTGGTGCCAGATACTGCGGTGTCTGGTACTAAGACGCTGGATACTGTGGAATCTGGTACTGTGGCACCTAATGTTGTGGTGTCAGATACCTGGGTGCCAGGGGCTCTGATGGAGCAGAGGGACCTGGCACATGCCCAGTTGGCAGGCCAGGCGGTGGTAATCCTGGCCCCGTGGGCTTCTGGTCCAGCATGGGTATGCCTTCGACAGGGTCTGAAGGACCCGACTGTAAGGGGACACCAGATGGAGTCTGGTATGCCGGTGTCGGGTCCGGCATCAAGGTAACAGGTCCAGACGGAGGGTTTTCTAACGGCAGTGTCTCAGTGTCCCCCATGACGACTGGGGAAGGAGGATTATAATCCCCAGGGGTCAGCTGAGCCGATGCGGGGACCTCAGAAGGCAACTTGGAACGCTGTGGAGGACCTGGGGCATCTGACTGTGCCGTAAGTTCTGGCACAGGCTTCTTGATTGGGCGGGCGTCTGTGGAACCGGCATCCGACTTATCAGTCGAATCCGGGCGGGCATCAGAAGAACTGACATTAGACTTACTGGACTCCCTGCCAGAGGAAGACCGGCGCAGGAGATGTAGCCTTGTTGGCGTAGTCTTGGCTGGTACTTTGAAGAACAAGCAACAACAGCCTTCTCCGGGTGTGGTCGGTGGAACTGGCGTCCAACTTACGGACCCGCTCTGACCCGAAGGCTGTAGAAGCAGCCTCACGGGAGCTGAGGCCTCCTTTCTCCCGGAGGCTCCTGAAGGGGCAGAGCGCGAGCCAGATGGGAGCGGAGACGCCTTCTGGGTAACCACAAAGACGGCCTTCATGGAGTGATCCCCCAGAGGAGATGTTAACTTAAGTGCTGCGACCCCAGCCATAGTCGCGGCTGCTGTGGAAGCCAGTTCCCGCTCCCGGTGCCTCTCCTTGTCGCGTTTTTTCTTGTGACCTTCAGGGGAAGTGGACACCTGCCTGATTTTCTTTAGCTCTTTCTCCATGGAGGCCATCTTCTTCTTTAAGGTATGGGCATTCAGGGACTGCCGCCTACTTTCCGGGTAGCGCAGCTAAAATTTCTGGCAGTGCTGGCACTTCTCCACGGTGTGGTCTGGGCCCAGACTGAAGAGGCACAAGGAGTGGCCATGACTGTTATTAAGTTGGTCTTGCTCAAATGCAATGACAAAGCTCCCTGAGTGGCTGCACCGAACCTACTACCAACTACCTCCCATTGCTTCTTCAATCATCGCCTCCACTTATCTGAACCCCTCTGCTTGTATGCTCATACGATCGTTTGCCTATGAAGTACTAAACATCTGTACCCATCTTTCTCTATTGATCCTGTAATCTAAAATTTCTGTAACAGACAGCTTGATTTACTAATTTGTTGTAAACCACATTGTTGTACTGTATTTGTCCTCTTTGTGACGAGGTACCTTTGAAAATGAGCCCCTGGCCCAAAGGTTTGTAAACTGACGTACAAATAAATAAAATAATTCCTTGTGTGGAAGTTGGGAACCACACAAGTCACACTTATTCTTATGCGAGTCAGAGTGTCGGGAACGACATACACATCGAATCGTAAATAAAGGCTTAAAGACAGAGAAAAAAAGTTGAAAAGTTTGAAGACTTAAGGACCAACAAATGACTGATGAAGCATTGTTCAACGGTGAGGACCTTTCACAAGCCGACAGTGGGTAAAGAACTGGAAGGCGGGACTGGGGGACAGCTCCTTTATACTGACGTTGAATGATCCAGGTCATCTGACGTGAGAGCGGTCCCCCGCCAGAACTGCTAGCTATAAATTTTTCCCGTGGGGTCCTGACACCTGGCGTGGTTGCCCATATGCGTATCACCTACTGCAAGCCCCCTCAGCAATATCGGGCTTCGCGAAACGCCTCCAGTTTCGGGCGGTACAAGGACTGAATGGAACAGATGGCCTCTCGGGAGTCCTACAGTTTGACAATAACCTTCTGTGTCTTCACCAAAGAGCACAGAGCCTCTGAAAGGGGCATCCAGAAAGGTCGTCTGAACCTATGGGTCGAACCCTGAGCCAAGAGTGGCACCGAAGACTAATTCCAGTTGCACCCACGATCGCCGAGGAATCCGCAGAGTCAAGCTGCTCGGGGAACATGGGTACCCACATACGAGTCACTTTGCAAAACCTTTGCAAGCTCCACCTTCTGGGGCAGTCGGGCACACCTTGCAGGATGTCCAGTCCTTGGTCCCAAAGGGCATTTTGGAACTGGACCATATGACTCAAAAAATTAAGGCTCCATATGCTGCAACTGGCAGACAAGTACAACCTGGAACCCAAGAAATCCAGCTGCTTAGACTCCCTGTCAGGTGGCTGGATACTTCGGCCTCTGCGAACAATCATGTGCAGCCGAAATAACCACCAAATCAGCAGTGGGGGGGGTTCGGATAAGAAAGAATTGTCCTTGGGGACCCAGTACAAGCAATTGGCCTTTTTGGGCACCGCAGAGGAAGCATGTGGGTTCCTCCAGGTTGGCAAAGTGACTCCCTGGAAGGTATCCACTAACGGGGGGGATAACCACCGGATTGGGGGTTTTCTAGGTACGTTGCTAGATGCAAGTGTTCGGGGTCCAGGGTCTCTGAATCCCATCCCATATTCTCCTGCATGACGCTTTACTTCCATAAAGCTGGAGTCACTGGGAGGAGATTTAGGCTGTTTTTCTATGTCGCCAGGAAGCATGCCAGGGTCGGAATCAGGAAGGGAAGAGAAGATTCCGATTCCCCATAGGCATCAGAGGAAGAGGAAGAAGAATGTCTCCTCTTTTTGTGTCTAGCCCTCCTGGGCGAAGGAGAGAGTGAGGATGAAGGCGTTCTTGTACTCTTACGCTTGTCCTTGTGCTTCCTGGGCCTAGCAGGAGTCTTATCCCCCTCATTCAAAGATGGGACGAGAGAAACCTGGGCATCTGGCTCAGAGACTGGAGGAGGCTCAGGAGTAGGAGGGAAGACCAAGTCTTGTTTAACAGTTTCCCAAAAATAAGAGCTTCTTTACCAGAGACATACCCAACTTGGAGGACTCTGGCTTAGGAGGTGACGGACGACCGGGACCCGAACCGGAGCTGATCCGGGGTCTGTAGACTAAGCGATGTCAAGAACACCTCCGTAGCACCGTCCTTGGGTTCTGGAGTCGGGTGGACGGGCAAACAGTCTCGAGAAGAGACATCAGGGCTGCCGACAGGTGATGTCGGAGGGATCGACGGCTAAGGTACGGCTGCCTTAGCCGGCGCCAGAGGAGGAGGACCCAAAGGCTTGTCCGGCGTCGGAATCAATAAGTTGTCCAACAGGCGTTCCTTGGCCGGAGACAACTGGATAGAGAGGAGGCCTTAGACGGCCTGTCTGACAACTTATGGGGCTTATCAGAGTGGCGTCTGAGCCAGTAGACAGACGCCGTTTGGGCTTAGACTTGGGTGGCAGCGAAGAAGCCTTGGAAGCAGAGTGCCCCAAAGTCTGTTTGGCCTTCCAGGGATCGACCGAGATTTACTCTTAGCCACTGCGAAACCAGTGTCGGATGGCCTCTTGTGGGCCGAAGAACCAGGTGCTGAGGGTTTCTTAGCAGTAGCGCCAGAGTCAGGGGGCCTATAAGCCACTGCGGCACAGAGTCTGGTGGTCGGATCTTCATGGGTTGTAAGGTGGGCCCTTTGAAAAGAGGCTGAAGCGCGAGGCATGAGGCTTGAGGTAAATAAGCCGGGCCTCATGTCCAGAAGCGCCGAAGCGACCAGCGGACTGAGGGCTAGATGACCCGAGCTGGAGGGCGAGCAGTCCAGGTCCCGGAGATGGTGTGTCTCCTTCCGATGTTTCCTGGGTGGAGAAAATGAACGAGATTCCCACCCGGAGGACGTCTCCTGCTGCATCTGGGCCAAACATTTTTCTGCCAAAAAGACGGAGACTTTTGCCTGCGGAACCTGGTGCGGCTGTTGCAAGGCCTGGCAATGGGTACAGGCACAGCTGTCATGGTCTGGACCCAGGCAAAACAGGCAGGCCCAATGTCCGTCCTTAGCATGGATCTGTTTTCCACGAGAGCACTTACTGTACCCGGTCAAACTAGATGACATACATTGCAGTTTCATGGAGAAAAAGAAATAACTGTTCTTAGCTGAGAAACAGATAGCGAGCAGAAAGCTGATCCAACGTGTTGCCACGGCGGGAAAGAACTGGAGCACGTGGGGACCGCCTACTACCTTTATACTGGGTGACATCGGGGGTGGAGCCGATGCCAGGTGGGCATTCCCACGTCGGTATTGCTAGAGAAAACAATTGCCAAGATCTGCCGCCAGGTGGCGTCAGTCCTACATGTGTTACCTGCTTCAAGAGCTTCCTATCGAAGTAAGATCTACTGTTACAGGTGAGTAACCCATTTTTTTAAGATCATGGATATGTTGTTCATCCACACTCTTTGGCAGACTCCTAGCAGTTCTCCGGGAGAAGGGAGGCAAAGTGCACACCCCCTACTTCGGGAACAGAGATTGGAAAACCGAGGCCACAAAACCAGCATCCCAGCATGACTCATGGTCGATGTGGTAGTGGGTAATTAAGGTTTTTGCTGACTTCCAGGTAGCAGCCAGTCATTTTGCCAGGATAGGGATATCCCTGGAAGCAGCCACCAATGCAGCGGTATGGCGGCTAGAATGAGCTCTAATCCCTCTGGGAAGCTCCTTGCCCGACAACTCATAACACAGAATAATGCATGATATAATCAGTCTTGCAATCGTCCGCTTTGCTGCAGGTCTGCCAGAAACGGCTTCAGCATAGGTGACAAACAGCTGGCAAACCTCTCCTCGAATTTCCGCAGTCCTCTCCTTATAACAGGAGAGAGCACATCTCAGGTCCAAAGTATGGAGCCTGTACCAAGACTCAGAGGTGTAGTTGGGTAGTAAACAGGCACAGATAATACCATGTTATGGTGAAACGGACACCTCCTTTGGAAGGAATTTCAGGTGGGGTGCAGGACAACCTTGTCCCTGTGGAAGACCAGATACAGAGTCCACCGAAAACACACGGAGCTCCCCTGTCCTTCTGGCAGACATGATGGCCACCAGGAAGGCAGTCTTCGACAAGTATGGCAAGGTACACTTGTGCATTAGTTCGAATGGCTTGCCCACGAGCTTTACCAGTACCAGCAGAAGATACCACGCAGGTGGAGATTAACGCACTGGATGGGATATGTGATCCAGGCCTTTGATAAAGTACTCGACCACTGTTTCCTGAGAAGTCTGCTGTCCGGCCAGAGCCCAATAAGCAGAGATGGCTGCCAGGTGCACCCTAAGGGTCGATGACCGCAGACCCCTTTTTGAGAGACCAAAGTCAAGAATGTTAGCCACTGGACAGTACAAAGGATCCAGACCCTTGCCCCGACACCAAACGGAAAACCTTTTCCACCTGAGGGTGTAACATTTCCTGGTCGATTCCTTGCTGGATGCCTCCACCACAGTGAAGACAACCTCGGAAAGACCCAAAGCCAGGAACTCTAGCCACTCAGGTACCAGGTTTATAGGTGCAGGAATTGAAGGTCCGGATGAAATACCTTCCCCTGATTGAGAGATACTGGGTCCTGGCGTGCTGGAAGCTGCTCCAGGGGCCTGAGGAGATCTGGATACCAGTACTGGCGCAACCAGTCGGGGGCTACCAGGATTACCCTCGCCTTGTCCCTCCTCACCAGATGAAGCACTTTCTGGATCAAGGGAAATGGAGGAAAGGCACAGAGGAGGCCTGGGGTCCATGGCCTCAAGAAGGCATCCCCCTGCAGCTAGCCTTGCTGAGTCGGCGGGCATGGAACAGCCTCAGCATGGTGTTGTCCCTGAAAGCAAACAGGTCCACCACCGGTCTGCTCCAGTGGGAGAAGAGGCTGTAAGCAACCTCTGCATGGAGAGACTACTCGTGGGATATCTTGCCTAAGAGGTGGAGAGCCATCCGCCAGATGGTTCGAGGCTCCTGCCACATGGATGGCTAGAAGATCTGCCTCCAAATGGCTCACGAAGGTCCAGATGCGGAGCACCTCCCTGCACAGCAGACAGAAGTGCATGCCGCCCTGTTTGTTGAGGTAGTACATAGTCGTGATATTGTCTGTCTGGACTTGAACCACTTGACCCCGGAGCTGAGGAGGGAAAGTTGACAGTGCCAGTCTGTCTGCACTGAGCTCCAACAAGTTGATGTGGCATTGGGACTCCTCGGGGGTCCACAGCCCATGGGCCCTTTTGTCCATGTGGGCTCCCCAGCCCATGAGAGAGACAGACATCGGTCATGAGATGACAGTCAGCTCGGGTAGTACAAACGGGGTCCCTTCCTGCAACCAATCTGGAGCACCCCACATCTTCTGGGTTACTGTAATCAGCTGGTCAAAATGACCATGGTGCCAAGTCCACTGGGCGGCCAGCTCCCACAGAAGGGGGCATATGTGCAACTGGGTCCAACAGACCACTGAGGTGCACGCCACCACGTAACCCAGAAAGTGCAACAAGTCCCAGGTAGGGTGCAATTGCCCAACCAGAAATTATTGGGCAAAGGAGGAAAGAACCTCCACCCTGCCGCCGGGAGCCAAGCTCTGCCCTAATGAAGCACATCATCCGGGAAGGCACAAGTTCCTACTTAGCCTCACTGATCATGAGGCAGAGTTGGGAGCAGGTCTGGAGGCAGAGGTCCCTGGACCACTCCACCTCCTGCTGGGTGGAACCCAAGAACCAATCGTCGAGATTGGGGTAAATTCTGCCCCATCCCCCGCCAGATGGCTGTCACCACTGCAATGCATTTACTGAAGACCCATGGGGACGATGACAGGCCAAACGACATGACTCAGAATTCGTATAGGGTCCCTTCGGCTCTGAAGCGGAGGAACTGCTGATGAGACAGACGGATTGGGATGTGAAAGACTGCATCCTGTAGATCCAGTGAACAAAACCACGTTTCGCTCCAAGGATGGTTTGATCTGGGACAGAGTGACCATCCAAAAGGTGTGTGAAGCGAGATACAGATTCAGGTCGTGCAGATCTAGAATGGGGCCCCAGACACCCCCCCCCCCAAAAAAATCCACCTTCTCACCAGGAAGTCCCTGGAGACAAGGACTGGGTCTGCTGGAGAATCTGCCACCAGAGCTACTGCCTCCTTGAGGAGGAGCTGAGCGATGTCTCAGAAAGCCGACTGAGTAAGGAAGGATACCCTCTCCTTCCATGAGGCGCGGGCTCGGCTTGGATGGTACTGCTTGAATTTCAGAGGCAGACCCTGACCAACCACTTCCAAGACTCGCCTGTCTGTGGTTATAACAGGCCAGGAGGAAAGGAAGTAGTAGAGCCGGCCCCCCATGGGAGGACCCAGAGCTAGTGAGAAGGGGTGTCAGCCCCTGCCCAGGCTTGGAGGAGGAGGATCCAAGACCTGAACCTCAGTCTCCTTTACGGACTTGGGCCGGGGGCACCAAGCTTGAGCCTGCTGCTGTCCTCCTTGAAAGGAGGGTTGCTGGGCTGCAGGGAAAGAATGCCGAAAGGGCTTCTGCTGCTTCTTACTCCAAGAACCTTTAGCAGAAGTGGCATCCAAGGTGGCACTGGACTGCTCAATACACTGAAGGTGACCAGCCACACCTGGGCCGAAGAGATCGGTGCCCAGGAAAGGCACAGCAGCTAGTTTGTGCCGAGTATCCGCCAGGAAAGATGAAAGCCTCAGCCAAGCCCTGCAGCGAGAGGCAACTGCATCTGCCAATGAGCGGGCACAAGAATCCACAACGTACAGGGCAGTCTGAAGTTGCTGTTTGGCAACAGCCCAGCCCTGGTTCCGGACTTGCTTGACCATGGTCTGCATGTCTGCGGGAAGATGTGGAGAACTTCGTCCCAAGACCCCAAGAGGGCATGTGAGACGTGTGTCATGACGATGGCGGAACTTGCCTGATGAATTCCTATAGACGAGGCCGCATAGGCCTTCTCAGCCTAATTATCAAAGTTTTTGGATTCTTTCTCGTGGGTCGAACATTGTCATCAGAACTGTCAGTACACCTGAACACTGAGGCAGTCACCAGGCTCTCTGCGAACCCCGCAGGGGACCCCATGGGCATCGCATACTTGCGGGCTATATGGGCAGACTGAGCTGGACAAGGGCACTGCCAAAGTTATAAGGTCGGGCCAACTGTGGCCTCAGCCACAGGAAAAGCCTCCGTCGGAGTATCCCCTCTCTCTTTGAATCGGTCTATCCCCTCTCTCTTTGAATCGGTCCTAGCCTATCTTACCCACCTACCAGACAAGGCTGAAATCATTGCACTTGGGGATTTTAACTTAAAACTGGCCTCTGACACCATTGCCCCCCTAAAAGATGCAGCGTCAGCCAGTGACCTCACACAGATAGTTACCACTCCCACCCACTACAACCCTAAACAGGTACCTCGACCCTACTGGACCTTGTACTCACTAACCGTCCGCACAAATTCAATAAAGTAAGTGTGTTACCAAATGCTTTCAGTGATCACTCCCCTGTTCTGTGTCACTAGTCAACGACTGCCTAAAATTGTCCACCAGAGATGTCTCAAACCAGGTAAGCGAAGGGCCCTCAAGCAACACCTGGCCAGCTGGGACTGGTCCCCCATATTCTGTACTGCAAACACACTCCGCCTTGAAGTTCTTTATCCAGTCCTTTAACTCTGCCTGTGATGGCTTTGCACCCCTTAGCAAACAGGTCATTAAAGGCATACATATCCCCTAGACCACTCAATCTCTTCTTTACCAAATGCGTGACAGGGACACACAGCACACGAATCCAAAAAGAAAAGCGATAGACAGCAGTACCAGGCAGCCAGGAACAAGTGCACCTGGAATATCCACAAGGCTAAAGCTGAATACCACCGGTCAGTTCTCACCTCTTCCTGGGGCTCAGGACGCAAGTTATGGGACAACTTGAAAGCTGAATGGCAAGACTATCTCTGCCCCTCCCTCCCTCCCAAATGTGTGTTATTGGTTGCATCTCAACGGATGCCCAGCTCATTGTTAACATGCTAAACTTCTCTTTCTCTGATCTTAGCAGTGTTCTCAGCCAAAACTACGCCCCAGTTCCTCCCACATCCCCAGACCCTCCCAAAGCTCCCCCATTCTACCTCATTTATTTAAATCTCGGATTACAGATTCTTTTGAGCTCAAGGCAGTTCATTTAAAAAGGTTCCACATCAAAGGCCTACTGTTACCCTGTAGGGAACGATCACCAGCTTTATGCATCAGAGTTACGATGGCCGTTGTCCAGGCATCAGGAAATTGTCCAAGTGTAAGAGAAAGGTTTTGAATCTTAGTTATAGGTAGAAGAACGTCATCTATGGTTAGGGCGATAAGCTTAAGGTCTAATCCATCACTACTGTGTCTTCTTGAGTTTCTTGGGCTCTTAGCTAGTAGTTTTCTAACCAGGTTGCATGATACCCTTTTAAAATAAAAAGGGGGTACTCAGGGCTATTTTCATGACAGTGACTTGTGCAGTGGGCAGCATCATCGAAACAGTCAGGTGGTAGAGCACAGCTCAAATTGGTAAAAGCATTAGCAATTTCCAGTGGGTCAGTGGTAGGGGTCCGCATTGTAGGCGATACTTTAGGTACTTCAAAACTATCTCAGCAGGTGGCTATTCCCTACCCGCATAAAGTGCTAACCATATTCAAATTTAGCAGCGATTCCTTGGATCTAAAACTACTAAGGCCAACGCCTGATGGGGTACTTTATCCCCTCACAGCACTTCTAAAACTGCTCCCTCTCACTGGGCCAATTCCCAACAAAATGGAAAACTGCCCTCATTACACCCTTTCATAAGAGTGGGGACCATGCCATTGCAGGTAACTACTGTCCAATATCAATCCTCCCTCCGCTCTCCAAAGCCCTTGAGAAAGTCGTAGCGGACCAACTCACTCAATATCTAACCAAATACAACCTGCTGTGCAGTGATCAACACCGCTTTCATAAAAGCCACAGTATTACAACTGCCTGTTAGAATTGACTAATACCCTTCATGCCTCCCTAGATGCTGGGCGTATAGCATGTGCAGTATTTATAGGCCTGCCAAAAGAATTTGAGACTGTACACCACTCCCTACTACTGCTTCCTCTTGAACAGCTGGGTCTCAGGACACAGTTGGCTGGTTTGCGGATTACCTATCCGACAGGTCACAGGAAGTGCGGATACCTCATACACTGTCCTCCCCTCTCCCTGTTGCCCATGGGGTCAATCCTGGGCCCCCTACTATTTAATCTATTTATTAATTCCCTGCCCAGTGCCTGTTCGGGTAAGCTTCTTTAAGTGGATGATGCAGTACTCTTTGGCTTCCATTCTGACCCCTTCTCGCTCCAACTGGCACTTCAGAAATTTTTTTATGAAGCCGAGACTTGGTTCTCATATCACAGGCTTGTATTAAACCATAAAAAATTAAATCAATATTTGCTCATCCCCGAAACAAGCACAGAAGCCACCCTGTGACCATACTTAACTTTCATCATAAAACACTTGAGCAGGTCAGCCGTTTCAAATACCTTGGGGTCACCTTAGATTTAGGGCTCACCTACCATGACCACATATGCCTTCTGAGCACGGCGGTAAAGAAACGCATTGGCTGCCTCCACCGTTACAAGTATGGTCTCCCCCTGAGGCCCTGCAACTAGCTATCTCCGCCACAATTTTATTCCTGATTGACTATGGCATGCTGACATATGGTGCTGCCAGTAACACTGCCCTTCATAAATCAGGATGTCCCTGAATAAGGCTTGCTGACTAGCCACTGGCTGTGACATACTGACCCACACCTGCACTCTACACCCTTGCCAACTGGCTTAACTTTGATGGACGGTTGAAATACCAGACCTGCCTCCTGGCCAAAAATATATCCATCGATCTTCCTCTCCCCAGGTTTACCCCATTTCTTCAGCCCAACCCATCCCCCAGACACACCTGGGGATCTGAGAAATCCCTCTACCAGGTCCCTCACTGCAAAACAACGCTGGGTCAAAAGAACATTTTACTACAGGGCACCCCACCTGATGAAAGCTCTCCCAAGAACCATACTGGTGGAGCCTAAGCCAAGCCCCTTCAAATCCTGTCTTTGAAACTATATCGGACAGGAGGCTGCCTGTGACTAATCTCCCTGGTAGATTAGTTTAAAACCTCTGACAAGGGTCTTCAGCATTTATGCTTGACCTGATTTAGACTCTTGCTCTGGTCATTTGTAAATAGCCTTGTGTTGTATTTTATTACATTGTAAAAACCACTGTATCCTGCTGATTGTTGCATTATCACTAGTACCACGTAGTCTGTTCAGTCTTATCTCTGTATTACTTCAACATGGAACCTTTGTAAAGGAGTCTACGATGCAAAGGTTTAATTCCAATATGTTTCAATAAATAAGGATGTCTGTGAGAGAGGGTACTCTGCCTTTTACTGGATGGGCTCCAGGGGCACCCCTGTAGACTCAGATGAGGCGAAGAATGCCCTGGAAAAACGAAGGAGCTTCCTCCGTCTCAATCCCACCGGCTAAATTTTCATCCTCTAGAAGGGAACGTAGGTTGGTCTCATCCGAATCTGAGGAATCCAGATACAATGGTCAGTCGCCCATGTCACCTTCGACCCGCCGGGGGGCGGTCGGAGGCGACTGACCGAAAGATGCCAGGGAAGCCCGGTGTCTGGTCTAGCTTCCTTGGAAGGAGCCCCTGCCACAGGCTGCTTGGGCAGTGGTTCCACCACTATCGGTGGAGAGACCACTAGGCCGAACTGGGGGTTTCGCCAGTACACAAGCGGGGGAACCAACTTAATCAGCTCCAAAGGTGTCTGCTTCGGCCTGGGAGGTGAAAGCCAAGTAATGGCCGGGGTAGAAGCCGGAGTCTGCTTGTGCCTGTTCAAAATCAGCTGTTGATACGAGGTCCTCGTAGCACCAGATTTTCCGCTGGAGCCTCTCCTCAGAGGACGACAGATGGAGTCACCTCTTTTTAGAGCACTTGGTGCTCTTCCTCGACCTTTCGGTCAAGGGGGTCCTGCACCTAGATTGGACAGGCCGATTCGGTCGCTCAGGAGACACTGGCATGACCGGTGATTTCCCGGTGTCGGGGAAGACATCCTCAAAAGGATTCCCAGGAGGCTGGATCTCCTCGGGGAAAGAAAGGACCAGAGTCTGATTGAGAGATTCGGCAACCAGAGTCTGCGACAATGGGTTGATCGGATCGATGATTATTTCAACTTCAATCGACACTTCGGTCAACTGGATGGATGGCAAAGCCGGGAAGCCAGTGGCTGAAGAGCCAATTTCGACTGAAGTAGAGACTGCCAGTTCCTAACACAGAAATCTCTCCAGATTCCAAGAACGCCTTCGCCAAGACGAAGACAATCCCAGGTCCCTTTCCCGTTTATGGGACCAAGAGGAGTATGTGCCCACAGGACTCTCCTAAGTTGGGAAAGACTAGCACAACTCTCGGAAAGAACCCAAGAAAGTGGACCCCAGGTTGAGAGGAACAAAGAAGCTCTGAGAGGAAGATTAATTGGCATGAACAGCTTCCTCCTCGAAGGTTTGCATGCATTCCAACTGCTCGGTGGATCCCGCAGCAGCAAAAACCACCCATTGAACCTCCTCTGATTTCACCGGCGGGTTCCATTTTTCCAGCCTCCCCAACTTCAGGCATGCGAGACGGCCGTCGAGGACATTAGGATGAAATGCAAGGCACAAATCGCACTCCAAGGTGTGTCATGGCTTCCACACCCAAGCACCAGACGCATGTGAGGATTGCGCGCCGACATCTTCTGGCCACACGAACACCGACGCAAACCGGGAAAGACTTGTCTTCCATAATCGAAGATAAGGAGTAGTGGTCGCTAACGTGAACTAGGTGAATTTTCAGAATAACCAAAGGAACAGAAGCAAGGGCCTACAGAAATGCGGTAGCACGAGGGAGGCAACCTGAATCTTCCAGGGGAAAGAAAGATCTGGCATCATGGGCGGAGCCGAGGGATATACCACCCCGGTGGGTGGGAGAAGCTAACTTGAAGACCTTCCAGAGATCCTTAATGGTAAAGGGACATGCCAAGAAGTGTGGATGAACAACATATCCACGATCCTACAACATCCTATTCTCTACATAAGAAGGAAACTGCACAACAGAGAGAAAACGTACGCCACCGTTGGAAAGGAATGCCTTACCCAAAGTGGGCCATTGAGTCCCTTAAGTTTTACTTACTAGAAGCTCACTTTATACTTGCAATCCTCTGTTGGCTTATTTATTTAGCTTTTGGTGGACTGGGTAAGTACACTATACACTAGACAAATAATATGCATATTTTCAGAAACAACCCGGGAGATTACAACAATGAGGTACAGACAGGTTCAGAAAAAACACAGTACAGCAACATATGAGAATACAATGGGAAGCGTCATCAAAGAGAAAACAGGTCATATAAAACAGCAGTTAAATTTAGCACAGATTACATTTTAGCACAACCAGATAAGTGGTCGTGGCCAATTAATATAAAATAAAACTCAGTCAGGTGCACGGGGTACACAACATAGTGCGGGGACAAGCAAGGTTTGGCAGGTGGTTCCTGCGAGAGCAACCTAGGGTCCAGTGGACGGAAGACATTGTACTAGGTGGGCCTGGGGCAATCACACGCCGAGGCAAGTTTCAGGACGCCCCACAATTATGTGCGGAAACAATGATGTGAGGGGGCCATGCGAACACACTCAGGAAAGCAGTTCCAGAGTCTAGGAGCACACACGGCGAAGTCCCCGTCACCCATGTGGGTCCGGGAGGGGGGGAACTTTTTGCATCCCCGGAGCCTGGGACCCAAGTTGGCAGGGGGAGAGGTCGGCTGGAGGTAGAAGCAGGGCCAGCCCCGGAGGGGTTCCGGTTCTCAGCACACTGCCCATGAGGCAACCTAGCCCAAAGGCCAGGTACTTGGCTGGGGAGAGCCAGCAGAGCTTTTCGTATAGCTCGCAGTGGTGAGTGAGACGAGGGGCGGCCAGGGCAAAGCGACAGATGACGATGTACGTCCTGTGCCACCTCGTGAGGTATGTTTTGGGGGAGCGGCCAAATAGATGCATTCCATAAGTAAGGGAGGGAAGGAGGACACCTCTCGCCAGGGCCAGTCGGGCCACAGGGGTGAGGTTGTATTTGGCCCTGTAGGCTAGTCCCAGTTTGCTGTTTGCTGCTCTGCAGACATTGAGAATGCGACTCCCCAGATCAAGTTGTGGGTCAAGTGTCACCCCAAGGTACTTGACTGAGCACTGTTGGGAGGGAAGCGTCATCCAGACTGGTTATATCCAGCGGGGTTGGTAGGGCTTCGATTTTAGCAGCTGAGCCAAAAAGCATAGCCCAAACCTTGTTCAGATTCAAGACTAGTTTGTGCTTGGTTACCCAGGCCAGGACATTGCTGAATTCCTCAGACAAGCGCTTGTTGAGTGTGGCGATGTCCCTGGAGTGAGATATAATAACCAGGTCGTCTGCGTACAGTGTGGCATTGCAGTTAGTTACAGCCACTGGGAGTTGGTTGATGAGGGAGAAAAGGAGGGGGCCCAGGACCGAGCCCTGGGGGACGCCAGAGGTAACCAGTAAGGACTCGGATAGAACTTTGTTTAAACAGGTCCTCTGCGTTCTTCCATGCAGGTAGTCCGATAGCCAGGTCATAGCGGGGGTGGGGGAGAGGCAGAGTGCCCTCAACTGTGTACAAAGTAACTTGTGATCGACAAGGTCGAATGCTTTGGACAGGTCAATAAATATGGTTCCAGAGAGTTTGCCCTGGTCCATGGCAGCCCTGATGCTTGCACAGACAGAGACCAGGGCTGTGGTAGTACTATGCCCCTTATGGAATCCGTGCTGGGCCGGGGACAGGAGTTCATACACCTGTATGTACTCCGAGAGCTGCTCAGCCACTACCTTTTCAAGGAGCTTACTGAGGGTTGATAGGATCGTAATCGGACGACAGTTGTCCAGGATTTTGGGATTTCCCCGCTTCAGGACAGGGACTACCCTCGCCTCCTTCCAAATTTCAGGGATGACTCCCTTTGTAAGTGATAGGTTAAAGATATGAGATACTGGGGGAGCAATATGGGAGGCACCTAGTTTTAGTAGCTTTGGTTCCAGGTTGTCAAGGCCAGGGCTGGAGTACAGGGAGAGACCAGAGAGAAGCCTCATCATGTCCTTGACTGACACAGCTCTGAGGTAGAACTTTTGTAGGGGGGGGTGATCCTCCTGCCCAGTGGGGAGGGGAGAAGAGGAAGTACCCCTGTCAGGCGGGAAGAGTGCGGAGAAAGCCGACAGGTCTGAAAAATGAGAGTTTAGGAGTTGGCGATGGTGTGTGGGTTGTTACAGGATACCCCTCCGATTATCATGTCGGATACCCCCAGATGAGAGGTCCCGCAGACAAGAGATTTTATGTTATTCCAGAACCACCTGGGGTCACTGGCTGAGCTAAGTAGAGCAGACTTGCAGAAGCCGCTTTTAGCAATTCTGCTGGCCTTTTTGCACTTGTTTCTAAGGTGCCTGTATTGCTGGAATAATGCGAGATCAAGGGAACCTTTGAAGTGGGACCAGCACTTGTGTATGGCCCTCATTACAGCTAGCAGACTCCCATGCAACCAGGGGGTGGCAGACCCCCCTCACCCTCCGGGTAACCTTCGAGGCGTGCTTGTCTTGCAGGGCACTGAAGGTGGCAAGAAAGTGGGAAGCTGCCACTGATGGGTCAGAGGCTCCAAATACTCCCGGCCCAGTCAGTAAGGCTTAGGTCCACAAGAAACGCCACAGGATCGAACCTGGAGAAATTTCGGATCTGTAGGATTTTATGAGGAATTTTGGGGGAGGGAATTTTCCAAACACAGAAGACCGGGGAATGGTCAGAGATGGAATCTGATAGTATACCAGCTGAGGAGATCCTATCAGGACGGTTTGAGAGGATCCAGTCCAGCAGGGAGTTGGTGGATCCATTTTTCGACCATCTGGTTGGCTCCTAAACAAGCTGACTCAGGGCAAGATTGGCAAGTAGAGGTTCAAACTGCTTTACATTTCCACCGGTCCAGTTAAGGTTAACATCCCCCAGGATAATGAGTTTGTTGTCCCCAATGCAGAGGCCAGAGTCCAAGAGGTGGGTCAGTCCTGGGAGCCCCGCCCTTAGGGAGATTGTATGTGCAAGCTACATGTAATTTCTTGACATTCCCAAGTTAAGAGCAGTAAATGCAGTAGCTCGCATGGGGAAGAGAGGGATGGCTTTAGCTGGTCCCTGTAATAGATCATAATGCCACCCCCCCCTCTTGTTCCCTGATCTGTCCTGGTGTACGAACTCGTACCCTGGGAGTACACAAGCAGTACTGAGGGTTTGAGCCAGGTCTCAGTCACTCCAAGGACATCTGGTTTGTAAAGGGTGACCCACGACACTAGCTAGTCACAATTTGGAAGCAGACTCCTTATGTTGAGATGCACAATTTTGAGACCCTTGCCCAGTCCCCATACCGGGGGAATGGGGACTGCCGTGTTTGTTGGGCAAGGGTTTGTTTCAATACCTCCGGCCAGGAGTATTATGAGGAGCCAGGAGAGATATTGTGTCAGAGCAGTCAGACCTGAAGAGGGCATGCAGGCTTGGCGTCTTTACCCTGGTGGAGTGCATTACATACCTGAGGTCAAGGCTCCAGGTGAGAGAATGGGGGGGTCTTAGTAGTCACTGCTAGTGTATTCGAGAACAGGAAGTGGCGCTTTATAGGAGGGAGACTTCTCCCAGTAATCTCCTGTGGACAGCGAGGGTGTGGTGACCACAAGGAGCAGGGCGAGCCCCTGTATGAGTCCAGCTACTACCAGGAATCTGTAGGAGGGCTGCATGCCCTTTTTCTTCGCCATGGGGTGTACCCTTCCCTTCAGTGGGAGGAGTGGGTGCCAGGGACACATTCGCACCAGTGATGTTGGCCATCTGAGGGGTAAGGGCCCAGGCCTCACTCACACTAATAATCTTAGCCCAGCTAGTGGGTAGGGACCCCGTCAGCTAGGATATGGTATGGAGCTTGAGGGGAAAAGTGGAGCTTGTCTAGGTACAATTTAGCAGTAAAGCACTGGTATATCAAGTAGCAATCTAAACACAGTTATAACCATAAAAGTGCAGAACAACAGTGGATGACAGTGTGGAAATAAGACAATTAGTGGCTTGGCTAGGCAGTTATAGTTAAATAAAATTACAGTAACAAGAGTGAGTTGCCAGTAGGTACCAGAAATAAATACTAGGTGGCAAGTCCACTGTAAAGTTGATATGACAGCTTTGGGTGGGTGAGAAACACAGAAACGAGGTGAGATGTTTGAGATTAGGGCAGGCAGTGCCACAGTGTAGTATCTGTACCTCCCCCCCCTTAGCTGATAGGCTAAGCCAGCCCTGGGGGCGGAGCCTTAGCACATTTAATGGGAGGAGGGAACGGGGTGGGCAGGAGGGCCGGAAATCTCCCCTTTGAGGAAGACGTTCCCAGCTCAGCGGTAGGTAGGCACTCAGTGTTACTGATAGTTCGACTGCGTCTCCGGACTCCTGCACCGGGGCAGGGGCAGTCAAAGCTTGGGGAATCAGCCACCGAGGAGGCCCGCCGGAGCAACCGTAGTCGCAGGCACCTCTGCACTTGGCTCAGGAGCTTGCTGGGTTACGGGAGGGGGGACCTTCGGGGAACAGGTCTCCTTCGCCTCCCCTCCAGCGCAGGGTCTCGTCGGCACGGGAGGTGCTGGACAAGCACCCCCTATATTGTGTGGGGAGACACTGTCACCGACACCACGGGCCAATGGGTGTGTGCGCTTTAGGCACGAAAGTCACAAAGATTCAAAAAAGTTCAGCCCGGGGAATTCGCCGTGGAAGTTCTGTGTTTCCGTGAGTTTCAGCGGTCAACCAGGCCAGGTCAGTCTCGATAAATCTCCCCTTTGAGGAAAATGTTCCCAACTCAGCGGTAGGTAGGCACTCAGTGTTACTGGTAGTTCTAAAGTGTCTCCAGACTCCTGCACCGGGGCAAGGGCAGTCAAAGCTTGGGGAATCTGCCGCCGAGGAGGCCCGCTGGAGCAACCGTAGTCGCCGGCACCTCTGCACTCTGCTCAGGAGCTTGCTGGGTTACGGGAGGGGGGACCTTCGGGGAACAGGTCTCCCTCGCCTCCCCTCCAGCGCAGGGTCTCGTCGATCGTCTCGAATTCTAGACTCACATGGTGGTAACTGGGACTACAGCAATTTAAAGTGATGCACAAATCTGGCAAAGAGAATGTCAATGCTGATTTTCTGTCTAGATATGGATCCGGAATGAGAATTCTGAAGGCTGAAAAAAACTAAAATGTGCGAGTTTAAACTTCACTATTTACTGTACTGTTATGGAAAAAAGGATACGCATATGCACAGAACTTTAAAGGTAATATGTTTGTTAGATGAGAATTACTAGAAAGTTCTGGAAACCTGTTTTTGTATTCCCTCTTGGGGGGGGGGGGAAGAGATATGTGACAGGGTTGAATACGACCCTATTCCAGTTCTGAAAAAGTTTAAATGCAAGGATCTGTTCAATTCTCTCCTTTTCCGTCTCTTCTCTGGCTGCGCAACCACATTTTTTCAAGAGACCAAGGACCTGATCACCCCAACAGTCTTGCAATTCTCCATCTCTCACTATCTCTCTACCCTCACTTGCTGTTCTGTCTTTTCTGCCACCCCCCCTTGCACATCTGTGGTATAAAAATATATGTGAATCATTATGTGGAAATGTAATGGATACTGGGATCACTGTTTAGAAACGCTGTAGTTTTACTGTTGAAATGTACACTATATAATTGTACTGTAGAAATGACTGCAAAAAGCTGTAATCAACCTATTTGAAAACTCTGATAAGCTATGAACAGGTAGTCAGTTTTAGGTCACAATGTACTTTTTGCTGCTCTTGTTGAAACTTAGAACAATGAGTGAGAAGCATGCTGTTTTCTTAATGAGCAGGGGTTGCAGAGACAAACAGAGCTGCAATTTCTTGCAAAGGAGTGACAGTGAGACTGGAAATTAAGAAACCCAACTGACTGTTTATACTGCGTTTGTAAATAGTTACTTACATTTCTTTATTTTACTTTTTATTAATAAATCACTTGTTGCGAATTTTACAACTGCTCCTGCTTTTCTTATGCTTCCTGACCTGTACCTCGATGACAAGGTTCTCTTAATCATTTCGGCTCTGGGGCAGTCTTATGGCGAGACCATACTGCATGTCAGAATACAGTAAGATTTACTAGAGTTTGAATAGAGTCTTTACCTCCAGTTCCAACACGTATCTTTCTGTTGAGGATAGAAGTTTTGACAGAGCCGAACCCCGAATGGCAGGAAACTGCATGAACTATAAGGGTAGAGCTTTTTCCACCAACTTCCAGACCCACTGTCTGTGGTGATGTGGGTCTAAGCTTGGAGGTAGTGGTACAACCTGCCCCCGACTGGAGAAGAGCAGACAACCTCACTGCAGAAGTTAGGACTCAAGAATGTGTGGCAGGAGTGGTGGTAGCTCTCCTCTGATCACGCCTGCCTCTTCCCCTGAAATAACCTGTTATTTGAGAGAAATTCAAAGACGTGGGCATAGGATAGAAAGCCCTGGAGAAGTAGCCCCTGCATTTATTACCCCTAGGTTGAGACTTCCGGGATGTAGATGCTTTCTGCTTGGCTGCACTACTTTCATAGGTAGCCTTCTACTCCTCCACCTTTTTCATGTATGCTTCAGTTTTGTCCCAGAAAGGGGAATTATTTTCACAGAGAAGTCCATAGCTTTGGACTGGGTGTACTGCAGTAAATTAGTCTGTAACCAGGCAAAACGTCAGACATCCCGAGCCATGACCCTTGTTGTTGCGTTAGTGTCTGCAGCAATGTGAAACTAAGTATTTGGTGGCTTCCAAACCAGATTTCACTTTCTAAGCAATGTCCTGCATCATGATGTCAGATTTGTGTGACAGAATGGACTGGACATAACTCCAAAGAGACTTCTGGTACTTAGTGTGCTAAGTAAGAGGCTGTGGTATAAGATTTTTTTTAGCCATAACATCGAATTTTCAAGACTCATTTTCAGGATGCATAGAGGTGAGAATGACAGCCTTATCACAGGATGCGGCCAGAACCACCCATCTGTGGCTGGGATGAGTATAAAGAAAATCAGTCTAATTTTGAGCCAGAGGATATTTTCTATCCACTCCGGACAGGGAACTAGGGGCCCGCAGGAGAGTCATAGTGAATTTCTTGAAGGATTTGTATACAGAAAGCACAGTCTTGTTTTGCAGGAGGAAGACCCATCATACTTTTATAGTCATCCTCCTCATCGGTGGACTCCTAAGCAGTGAGGCCTAGGGTGTCCACCACGTGCTGTAAGAATGCCAGGAGGGAGGAACGGTCCTCCTGGATATCTGGAGAGGCATCAAAGCATGAGTCAGGCACAGTGATCAGCACCAGAGGCGGCGGCTGCTCCTCCTCAATGTAGTAGCAGGATTTCCAAAATGTTGGGACAGAGCTGCCAAGGTTAACAGGAGTAGAGGGAGCAGAGAAAAAGCCCCCATACTGTAAAGTTTCATATAGGTGCCACGCCTTTGCCATTTTATTTTTAAAGGGTAGTAAATCTTTATTAGGGTCGCATGCCTCAGTGGGTGACAACCTCTTTACCTTTGTTTTGACACTGCCGTCTCCCCTTGCCTTGACAATGGAGGAGCAGTGGCATGCTTGTCTGTACAGGTTTTTTTTTTTTTTTGCCAAAACAGACTCAGTGGACTGTTCATTTCTTTTTTGGAGGCATGTCATTTTTAAAGCTTTGTTTATCAGACTCATTTTCTGAGGGGTCCTTATCTTTAGGCAGGGCAGTAGACTACTCCTTAATAGGAGAAGCATTATTAGAGGCCATCTCTTCTAGTCTTTTGGCCCTCTTTGTAATAGTTTTTGAGCAGAATTTAGAGCATAATGTTCTGGACCCAAGCACTGTAAACACACCCGCACTTAATACAACTTTTAAAACCTGTGGATTCAGTCCTCTTTTTTTTGGCTTTTCTGACAATGTGTCAGAAAGATGAAAAATACATGTTACTCACCTGTAACAGGAGTTCTAGGAATGGTATATCTTGTATATTCACACTTACTATGCAGGTTCCTTGCTGCTTTAAATCTTGCCGGAAGGTCTTCAAGCGGGCTCCTCCCACCCACCCGGGTGGTAAAACTCTTGGCTCCGCCCCATGATGCCAGATCTAGCCCGCTGGAAGCCAGGTTGTGCGTCGAAGCCGGTGATGTTGGGAGGGTTGTGTGGATGAACAATATATACTATTCCTATAAAGTACAGTTACGTGAGAACTTACTGTAACAGTAGATCTTCAAGACACGCTCTTGCAGTAGGTAATTACATATAGGACTGATGCCGGCAGGCAGCAGGACCCACAGAAAAATTTCTAGCTAGCAGTCCCTGGCGAGGGACCGCCCCCACGTCAGGTGACTGGCATTAGGAGACGTCGGTATAAAGGGGCGGTCCCGGATGCCCGTCTTCCAGTTCTTTCCCGCCACAGGCCGAAAGAGGCCGGACGAGAGAGGAGCGGATATTTCCCTAAATGAAAAAGGAGCTGAAAAAGCCTAGAGGGATGGAGGGCGGGAAGGTATTACCTACTGCAAGAGCCTCTCTCGAAGATCTACTGTTAGGGTAAGTTTTTACGTAACTGCACTATCTTACTTCGAGAGGGCTCTTGCAGTAGGTAATTACATATAGGACTGAATCCCAAGCAGTCTGGAACAAAGAAAAGGCACCGAGAGGAGGAAATCTACTCCAAGAAGTAATTCTAGCCGTGCAAGCCTCAAGATAGGAGGCCTTGCAAAACAGCTAGCCTGAAGCCTGCTCTACGGCAAGAGGCAATATCCAAACTGTAATGTTTCTTAAAGGTATGGACGGAAGTCCAGGTGGTGGCAGCGCAGATGTCTGCCGCAGACACATTCTTGAAACAAGCTGCAGAGGCAGCTGCTACTCTTGTGGAGTGGCCTCTGACTTGACCCGGGAGGGTCTTGTGGTATTTGCCATATCAGAAAGTGATGCAATGGGCCAACCACTTAGACAAGCATTGCTTGGAAACAGCATTGCCTTCCCTTTTGTGAGCAAAAGAGATGAAAAACTGATCAGTCTTTCTGAGATCCTTCGTCCTGTTGGTGTAGTATCTCAGAATCCGGTGACCATCCATAGTATGGAGTAAATATTCCCCTTGATTAAAGTACTGCGTAAAAAAGGAAGGTAGCTCTATGGACTGAATTAAGGTAGACTCTGCTACTACTTCAGGTAGAAACTTAGGATTCGTGCGAAGAGCAACTCGTTCCTTGTGAAAAATAAAGCAGGGGATTTTACACATCAGGGCCTGGAGCTCGGAGATTCTTCGAGCCGAAGTAATGGCCACCAAGAAGAGCGTCTTCCACAAAAGAAACTTCAAATCTGCAGAAGCTGCAGGTTCGAAGGGAGGACGGGTAAGTTTCTCGAGAACAAAATTCAAGTCCAAAGGGGGAGCAGGAGTACGGATGGGGGGCCCCTCTGAGAAAGGTCTTAGAGACCTCCAGTTGAGCAAAGGCCTTGTTTGCGAAGGGAACATGATAGACCGAGATGGTCACCATGTGTACCTTCAAAGAGGAATGGCTGAGACCCAGGTCGAACAGATGACGTAAATACTCCAGCAGAAGCCCCACTGAACAGGAGAAAGGCTCCACGTTCTTGGAGGCAGCCCAAATAGTGAATCTTTTCCACTTCATGGCATAAGTGGATCTGGTGGAGGGTTTTCTGGCCTCCACTAAAATCTCCGCCACTTTGGGAGACGCATCAAAACGGGATTGGGCTAGGCCAGCAGGAGCCATGCATGCAGTTGAAGAGATTTGAGGCCTGGATGGACCAGGGTCCCCTGATCCTGGGTCAACAAACCTTGAGATCGAGGAAGAGGAGGATCCTCTGAATATTGTTGTAGAAGAGAGTACCAGATTTGCCTGGGCCAGAAAGGAAAGTACAGTTACGTAAGAACTTACCGTAACAGTAGATCTTCGAGAACAGCTCTTGCAGCAGGTTACACCATTAGGACTGAAGCCGGCAGGCGCCAGGACCCCTCGGAAACTTTTCTAGCTATCTTCAGCGGGGACCTTGACGTCGGTCCGCCTCCGGCCACGTCAGGCGTGGTACAAAAGGGGGCGGTCCCGCCAGAATCCCCAGTTCTCCCGCCGGAAACTCTCGGCCGCAGGATGACATCAGAAGGAGAGACCGAGGATCCACCTTCAGAAGGCAGTAAGGGACAAAATCCCAACAGGATCGAAACAAAATTCACTCTTCCCAAGTGAATATCCGACTTCTGCGCTCGTTCAGCCGTTCGGAAGGAAACTGTTTCCTTCCCTTTTTCTCTTTCCTTTCTCACTGTTTTTTTTAAAAAACAACAACGAGCCATACTTCCTCCAAGGGGGATACGGAGGGCGGGAAGGTACCTGCTGCAAGAGCTGTTCTCGAAGATCTACCTGTTACGGTAAGTTCTTACGTAACTGTACCATCTTATCTCGAGACACCAGCTCTTGCAGCATCGCTAATTATTAGGACTGATTCCCAAGCAACAATGCTTGTCCCACAACACTGGGAGGAGGAAGAGGAAAAGCGGAGAAAAATCAAGCCAAGTCCTGACTCAGGACAAGAGGCCCTGCAACACGGCCAGGCAAGCCGCCCTTCGCCTAGAGGCTATATCCAGACTGTAATGCCTGATAAAAGTATGCACAGAGCTCAAGTAGCAGCAGCGCAAAATGGCTGAGGTTGAGACATTTTTGAGAGTTGCAAAGGAAGTGGCCACACCTCTAGTAGAATGGCCCCGGATGGAACCCGGGAGGGGCTTTTGCCTAGATTGATAGCAATGAGAGATGCACTGTGCGAGCCAGCGGGATAAGGACTGCTTAGACACCGGCCGGCCTCTCATTCTCTGTCCGAAAGAGACGAAGAGCTGGTCAGAAACCCGAAAGGGCTTAGTTCTATTGAGGTAATACCTCAGGCTGTGGTGAACATCCAGAGTGTGGAGCAAAGCCTCCCCTCTATTCGAATAACTCGGGAAATAGACCGGAAGGTCAATATCCTGATTTAAAGTGAGAGCTGAAACCACCTTAGGCAAAAACTTCGGGTTTGTCCTCAGAGATACTCTGTCCCGGTGAAAAACCAAATAAGGTTCTTTACACATGAGGGCATGAAGCTCAGAAATCCTTCTGGCTGAAGTGACGGCAACTAAAAACAACGTCTTCCACGACAGAAAACGTAGCTCGCAATCCGCGGCTGGTTCAAAGGAGGGAGCGTGAGCTGCTAAAGGACAAAAGGAGATCCCATGGAGGAACCGGGTCCTTGATAGAGGCCCAAGGTGTAACACCCTCTCAGAAACTCCCGAGAAGCATCAAGCTGAGCAATAGTGCGCTGCCCACGGCAGATGATAGGCGAAATAAGCGCACAGGTGTACCTTAATAGAGGAGTAGGCCAACCAGTGGAAAAGGGAAGGAGGTAGTCAAGACTGCCCCACAGGACAACCTAAAGGGAGAGGTCACGAGCCCGTGACCACAAACAAAACCGACGCCATTTCATGGCATATGTAGCATGTGTAGCCGGCTTCCTGGCTGCAGAGAGGACCTCCGCAACCTCTTGCGAGACCCTGTGTCGCAAAATGGCTACGTCTCTAGGAGCCATGCGTGCAGGTTCAAAGAGCGAAGATCCGGGTGCAACAATGAACCTCACTCCTGAGACAGAAGGTGGGAACTGAGCGGCAGCGGGAGCGGAGGTTCCCGGGATAGCTGAGCCAGCAATGGGAACCAGATCTGTCTGGGCCAAAATGGGGCTACCAGAATCAAGCCTGCATGCTCCCTGCGCAGTTTGAGAAGAACTCTCTGGATCAATGGGAAGGGAGGAAAAGCGTAGAGGAATCTGTTCACCCAGGAGAGGGACAACGCGTCTCGCCAGAAAACTCCAGGCCCTGGATCTAGTGAGCAAAAACTGGGCAGTTTTGCGTTGAATGGGGATGCGAATAAGTCTAGCTCTGGAGTCCCCCATCGAAGGAACAGATCCTCTGCCACCTCCTGAAGAAGTTCCCACTCGTGGACTCTGGCCTGAGTGCGACTCAGACCGTCTGCGATCGTGTTGTCCACGCCGGGAACATGTACCGCGATTAAGCTTGTTCCGTGTCCGATTACCCAATCCCACACTCTCATGGCCTCCCTGCAAAGGGGGTAAGAGTGTGCACCTCCTTGTTTGTTGAGGTAATACATCACCGCCGTGTTGTCCGTCTGAATCAGGATGGTGCACGGTGGGATCATGGACTGGAAAGCCTGGAGTGCATAGAGGACCGCTCTCACCTCTAGAACACTGATGTGAAGATGAGCCTCCAGTGGGCTCCATACACCTTGAGACTTCACCCAATCCAGGTGAGCTCCCCACCCGAGACCTGAGGCGTCTGTGTGTGAGGGTTATCTCGGGACACGGCGCTGCAAAGGGCCCTTGAAAGCGCCACAGGGCTAACCACCATTGCCAATCCTGAATCACCCGTCTCGTGATTCTGACTGGGTGCTGCAAATGGTCTTGCCTCTGGTCCCACTGCGCCTTGAGCATCCACTGCATTATTCGCATGTGGAGTCGCGCAAGGGGTACCGTGGGAATGGCCGCAGCCATGTGTCCGAGCAGACGAAGGACCGACCTGGCCGGAGCGGTCTGATTCGTTGATAGGTCCTCTATGAGAGACCTGATGCACTCCGCCCTGTCAACTGGGAGGAAAGCCCTCCCCTGGACTGTGTCCAGCACTGCACCTATAAATTGCAGGTTCTGCGACGGTACCAAGACCGACTTCTCTTGGTTTATGAGAATCCCCAGCGATCCAAACAAAACCTGGGTGTCCTGGATCGCTTGTAGGAGCGCCTCCCTGGAGACGGCCATGAGAAGCCAATCATCGAGGTACAGGAACACATAGTGGCCCTTTCCCCTCAGAGCAGCTGCCACGACTGCCATGCATTTGGTAAAGACCCTTGGAGCGGATGACAGTCCGAAAGGGAGAGCCCGGAACTGAAAGTGGTGGCCTAGGACCTCGAAGCGCAGGAACCTCTGATGCGCCTGAGCTATGGGGATGTGCAGGTAGGCATCCTGCATGTCTAGGGACGCTAAATAGGCGCCTTGTTTTAGCATGGGAATTAGACCCGGAAGGGTCACCATGCGGAATCTTTTGTATGCGACTGATAAGTTGAGGTCGCTTAGGTCCAGAATAGGACGGAGGTCCCCTGTCTTTTTGGGAACCAGGAAGAAGTGAGAATAGTACCCTAGTCCTCTCTGGTTTCCTGGGACATGCTGTATCGCCCCCTTGCTTAGGAGTGCGATCACCTCTTGCCAAATTAAGGCGCGGTGCTGACCAATACCGGGAGAGCAGAGGGAGCCTCGAGGGTGGCTGTTCTGCGAACTCTAAAGTAGCCGATGCTGACCAGTTGAAGCACCCACCTGTCGGTGGTAATTGCCTGCCATCCCGACAGGAAGTTCGCAATGCGACCCCCGACCGAAACATCTCATTGATCCTGAGGGGCGGGGGCCGGAAAGGAGTCATGCTGTGGCGGCTGAAGGGCCCGCCGGCTGGGAGGTCTTGGGAGTGCGCTGACCCCTGCTGGCGGACTGCTTCCCCTGGGTCCTTCTAAAACCGGAGCCCCTGTGCTGTGTGGCGGAACGGGGCTGTTGCCTCTGAGTCCGCCCACGAAAGCGGCCTTGGTTCCTACGAAAGGAACCAAGCCTCGGCCGGTACATCGCCTGGACCGACCGGACCGCCTTTCCGGCCTCTTGGAGTTTGGTAATGATCCTTTCGGATGGACTACCAAACAGAACCTCACCTTCAAAGGGGGCGTCCAGGATGTTCTTCTGGACGTCCGGGGTGAAACCGGAGACACGGAGCCATGAGTGCCTCCAGAGGCAAACGCCTGATGCAGCCGCTCTGGCTGAAGAGTCTGCAGTGTCGTATGCGGCTCTAAGAACTTGGGTCCCCACGTCTGAACCCGTGCGGAGAAGCTGAAGCATCTCCTCCTTCTGCTGACCATCTGGCAGCCTCTCGGCCGCCTCTAGGCCCTGCTCCCACAGGGCGTTCTGGAACTGCACCATGTGGGTAAGGTAGTTCAAGGACCTAATGGCGCAAGTCGCGGAAGCGTACGTGCGCCTACCCAAGGAGTCCAACTGCTTGGACTCAGGGTCCGGTGGCAGGGTGCTCAGATGCTGCGGCCTCTGAGACCGGTCATGTGAGGCTGTGATAACCAGAGAATCAGCCAGAGGGTGCTGTGACAGGTACTGGTCCCCCTTGGGAGCCCTGTACAAACGGTCAGCCTTCTTCGGCACCGCCGGTAGCGAGTGTGGACGCTTCCACACAGCCTTGGTGACGTCCACAAAGGTGTCCATCAAGGGTGGCACCACCACAGGCTTAGGGTCCTTCTGCCGAAGGTACTTGGCCAGGCGTAACCTCTCGGGGTCCAATTCCTCAGCTTCCCACCCCATATTCTCCTGGATATGATGCAGAATATCCATGAAGGAAGGGTCGTCCGGAGGAGACCGTGGAGTCTCACGTGGGTCCGGCGAGGGAAGCGAGACCGGAGACGGGGATCTTGAAGTGGAAAAGGATGATCCCGTGCCCTCCGTCGGCGGCGAACGACGGTGTCTTCTGGATTTCTTGGGGCTGGGCGATCGCGAGGCGAAGATCTGGACGGAGGTCTCCTTTCAGAATGACGGGCCCTGGGAGGGACTCCGGGTTCCTGGGGACGGAGACGGCTGACTGACCTCACAGGTGAAGGTGGGGCCCGGCGGAGTAGGAACAGGAGGAGGAGGAGGAGGAGGTGGAGGAGGAGGACTGGTGGTACCACGTCCTTCCTAATGGTGTCCCACCATCGTAAGGTCCTTCACCTCTGCCAATGCAACCCGGCGTCCGGCTCGAGGCGAGGCGGTCGTCGGGTCCGGCGACAGCTGAGGGGCCTCGGCGGTGGCGAGGACCTAGGAGACTGCTCGAGGCCGGGGCGCCCGTCTGGTCTTGAGCTGGACTAATTCCTCCTCCGGAGGACTCCTGCCCGGCGGCCGTCGGAGGCACAGAGCCCTCGGCTCAGGCAACACGGACATCGGACCCCCCACTGACGTCCGATGCAAGGACAAGACCGATGACGGCCGGCGGCTCCGAGGAACGGTGGCGTACGGCCGACGGCAGTCTGGCCGACGCCGGATCCACCCGCTTCCTCAATGGCGTCAGATCCAAGGTCTTCCGGGGACCGAGGAGCAGGAGCCCGACTTGTGGTGATGGTGGTGGCGTTCCCCGGACTTCGCCACGGCCTTCTGGGCTGAAGAAGACGGCAGCCTGGCGGAAGAGGCCTGAGCAGACTTAGGAACTGGAGCCGCAGCCGGGGGAAGGGACGAGGCCCTAGACGGTGACCGGTCCGACCGTGAACCGGAGCTGCGGGACTCGGAGGCCCGAGCCAGCGACAGGGGGAGATCCCTCTCCCTCTTCTTCTCCGCGTGTCTGTGTGGCAATTCCCCCTTCGAGGACATGGCCCGAAGCTGCTCTTCTAACAAAAATGCTTGGAGGGCCTTCTGCCGGCGGATCCTGGTGCGGCTGTTGAACCCCTGGCACAGGAGCAGGCCTTGGTGTGTGGTCTGGGCCCAGGCACGGGCATACGGGAATCGGGTCCTGAAGGATCTGTTTTCCACACGCGCACTGGGACGGATGACCGGAGGTCGGAGAGGACATCAGAGTTGATAAAATCTTGACTGGAGACAATTTCCCGAAGGAAGTTCTGGAACCACGCGTCGCGCGCTAGATTGTGACCGGAGGGTCGAGGCATGCAGTTCGACGGCGGGAAAGAACTGGGGATTCTGGCGGGACCGCCCCCTTTTGTACCACGCCTGACGTCGGAGGCGGGACCGATGTCGGGGGCGGTCCCCGCTGAAGATAGCTAGCTAGAAAAGTTTCCGAGGGGTCCTGGCGCCTGCCGGCTTCAGTCCTAATGGTGTAACCTGCTGCAAGAGCGGTGTCTCGAAGTAAGATCGATCAGAATCATTCTCCCTCCTTCTGAAGCTAGCTTCTGCAAGACTCATGGGATAAGAGGAATTGGGGGGAAGGCATAGACGAATCTGTCCTTCCAGTCTAGAGACAGAGTGTCGTTCCAGAAAATGCCTCACTCTGGAACGAGCGAGCAGAAGGTGGGAAGTTTTGCGTTTTGGGGGATGCGAACAGGTCGACCTGAGGTGTTCCCCAAAGTTGGAAGACATTGTCTAGGACCCCTTGGTCCAGTTCCCACTCGTGAGTCAGAACAGAAGAGCGACTTAGCCTGTCTGCCAGAGTGTTGTCGACTCCTGGAACGTGAATCGCCGTGAGGTGAAGGTCGTGTTGTGTCGCCCAATCCCAAACCCTCTCATTGCCTCCCTGCATAGAGGGTAGGACAGAGTTCCGCCCTGCTTGTTGATGTACCACACTACGCACATGTTGTCCGTCTGGACGGCTAGGTGGCCGGGAAGGATGTATTGGTATAGGGCTTGGAGAGCGTACAACACTGTCCGAAGCTCGAGCACACTTATGTGGAGCGCTTGTTCTAGCCTGGACCAAGAGCCCTGGGTCCAATGAGGGCCTAGATGGGCTCCCCAACCTTCACCTGAGGCATCTGTGGTTAGAGTCTGGGAGGGGGAAGGATGAAAGAAAAGAACCCCCCGTAACAGGTTCTCTCGAACCATCCACCATTGCAAGTCTCGCATCATCGGCGATGAGATCAGAACTGAGTGATCCAGGTCGTCCACTAGTTGATCCCACTGAGAACATAGAGTCCACTGAGAGATCCTCATGTGGAGTCGAGTGCGAGGAACCGTCGGGATAGCAGCCACCATGAGCCCGAGGAGCGAAGGACCGACCTCGCAGAGACCATCCTGCGGTCGGATAACAGACTTAACTGGGTCTGAAGGGAGGCCGCCCTGTCCGGAGGCGGGAAGGCCTTGCCCATGGTCGTATCGAGGATTGCCCCAATGAACTGTAACCTCTAGGAAGGGTCCAGATGAGACTTGGAATGGTTGATGGTAATACCCAAACAGGCAAAAACCTGCTGGGTGAGGGAGAGGAAACTCAGAAGTTCCTCCCTGGACAAGGCCGCCAGGAGCCAGTCATCCAGGTAAGGGAACACCTGTACTCCCTGGGTACGCAGGTGGGCTGCCACCACTGCCAGGCATTTGGTAAATACTCGGGGAGCCGAGGATAGACCAAACGGAAGCGCCTTAAACTGGCAGTGGTCCCCCTGGAATGCAAAACAAAGGTATCTGCGATGAGATGGGCGAATGGGAATGTGCAGATAAGCATCCTGCATATCCAGGGCACAAAGCCATTGACCCGGCCGGAGGAGGGGCAGAAGGCTCTCCAGAGAGCCATCCTGAACCTTTTGTACTCTACATAAAGATTCAGGGAGCTGAGATCTAAAAATCGGTCCGAGATCTCCAATCTTCTTTGGGACCAGGAAGAAATGGGAATAGTAACCCATCCCCTGAAGATGAAGGGGGACGGGCTCTATCGCTTGCTTCAGCAGAAGAGCCAAGATTTTCTCCTGGACCAAAGGAAGGTGTTCCCATGAATACCAACGACTTCAGAGGGGGGTGGCGGGGTGGTTTCTGAAGAAACTCTATGGAGTGTCCTTCTGCTATGAGCTTGAGCACCCAAGAATCCATGGTTATCCTCTCCCATCCCAGAAGGTGGAGGGAAAACCTCCCTCCTACCGGTTCCTCTGGGGAGTCCAGAGGCAGTGGGAGAGGAAAGGAGTCAGGTGGTGTGGGGCAGCCGCAGCTGAAGCACCACTGCTTTTTGGGCAGGGGCTTAGCAGCGCAGGGGCCCACGCTTTGTGACCCGCCTTCCCTGGGGTTTCGCTTTAGCCGATTCAGTCTGCGAAAAGGACGGCGCTGCTGCTGATGGGGACGGTACATGGAATTAACTGATTTCAGAGCCGTCCCCTTCTCCTGCAAATCGGTAATGATGCCCTTGACATCACCCCCAAAAAGCACCGACCCGGAAGGTGCTTCCTGGATAACAGATTGCACTCCGGGACCAGACCTGACAGCGAAGCCAAGCGACGCCCGTGAGTCTCGGTGAAGCTGAGCTCCGCCCAGCAGTGTCCACTGCGCGGTATGTCGCCACGTAACATGTGGCAACTGGCCGAACGAGGCAGAGCGGACGAGATCAGCCCACTCCTGTTTAACTTGGGAGTCAGGCAAGGAATCCAGCCTGGCTTCCACCTGAGTAAGCATGGCCTTCTGGTAGTCCCCCATGTGGCCGACGTAGTTCAGGGCCCTAATCCCCAGTGTGGAGGAAGCTTAAATCTTTCTCCCATACTGGTCCAGAAGGCGAGATTCCTTATCAGGAGGTGACGAGCTAAGATGTTTTGGGTACGCCGACCGGCCGTGAGCGGCACTAATCACGACCGGGTCGGTACGAGGGTGAAAATCCACAAAATCAACACCCTCTGAAGCCTGATATAGCCTATTTGACTTCCTAGGAAGTGGGGCTAAGGCCAACTGCCGTTTCCATATCGTGGTGACAAGGTCGGCGTGAGGCTCTATCCAGGGTGGCACTAGTGTTGGAGCTGTCACAGGCAGATCCAGATCCGGATGTTCAGTGAGTTTCAGAAGCTGAGGATCTGGTTTCAAAGAGCGCCACTGATGAACCTCTTGGATTTGTCTAAGCAACTCCGTAAAAGAAGGATCCTCTGGAGAAGACTTCAGAGGAGTCCTTGGCCGGGGCTTCGACGGAGAGCGAGGCTCGTCATCTCTCTCGGAGCAGCCGTCTGAAGAGTCTGAGAGTGAAGAGAAGGAAGAAGAAGAGTAGTAAGACTCCCTTTCCCGACCCGGGGGAGGAACGGATCCCTTGGGTAGTCCCCGGGGATGCGTGTTTTGCCCCTCTCTGGATCCAGACAGAAGAATCCTGGAGTCCGGAGGTGGTGAGGGAGTGTGCCGCCTGGGGCGTATGGGAACCTGGGATGGCACTGTCGCCAGAAGGCGGCTCTCTACCTCTTTGGTGAGCTGAGCCTTAGCCTCAGCCCTCCAGGAAGCCAGAGTCTCCTTGCAAGTCCACCGGCGGCCGCGAGGACGGTGGAAGCGGGGGATAAGACTATGGGCCACACCCATATGGAGCGTATCCAAAACCCGGCTGCGGGTAACCCGGCGTCTGGTATTGAGATGTCGAGTACTGCGGCATCGGGAAGCCCAGCGTCTGGTACTGCGGCGCGGATACGGCGTTCCCAGGTACACCGGCGTCGAATAAGACGGATATCCGGAAGCCGGGGGGGGGAAGGGGGGCTGCCTGAGCAGACGGTCCAGCTGGGAACCTCATGGGTGGGTCCGTAGCAGAGAGCCCGGAGGATGAAGGACCCGATGGAAGCAGGAAATCTCCCTGGGTCAGTAAGGCCGATAGCTGAGGCCCCGATGCCGGGGGTACCCACGTCAGAGGGGCCGGTGTCCAGGGAGCCGTCAGGTCCGTCGCTCCAGATGGAAGAAGGACTGGCGGAGGCAAAAATCCAACCGCCCGGGGACGGAGGGGAAAAGTCCCCGGGTGCAGGTTGGGGGGACTTTTGCTCCCCAGATGGCAGCGAAGGCTGCGGTGAACCGCGAACGACGGACGTTGGGGGTCCATCGTCTGTTCCCTCACCAGCCGGACATCGGACAAGCAGACGTGAAGCGTAGAGGCGAGCTCTCGGCAGGCATCGGAAGAGCTGACGTCCGATTTATGAGAGCCATCACCGGAGACAGGTCGCGAGGAAGGGTCGGCCTGGTCCGGTGGCGAAGAGGCCCCGCGTCGCCCTGGAGGGTCGGATGTCTTACCAGCCCTCTCCGGGCGGACGTCAGAGGAGCAAACGCCCGGATTACTAGAGTCGCCCACAAAGGTAGGTTGCAAGCCTGCGGCCGAACCAAGGGCAGAGGCCTCCAACTGCCCGGGGGCGCCCACAAGGCCCAGCGTGAGCCAGGCAGGCGGGCCAACGCAGCTGCGTCGAGCCGGTCCGGAGGGATGTTACCTGTGTGCTCATACTCCCGCGGGAGACGTGGTGGAGGAGCCTTTGTCCCGGTGCCTCTCCTTGTCCTTCTTTCAATGGCCTTCAGGGGAAGTGGATGTCTGCTTTAGCTTCTTAAGCTCCTTCTCCACAGAGCTCATTTTCTTCTTAAGAATATGGGCCTCCAGGGATCGCTGCTGTCTTTTTCGCGTAGCCGCGTTAAAGCTAAGGCAATGCTGGCACTTCTCAACCTGATGATCAGGGCCTAAGCAGAACAGGCACAGGGAGTGGCCATCCTTGTGCAGTAGTTGGGTGCCGCACGAATCGCACTTGTTCTTTTGCTCGGAGGGCGTAGGAGACGACATACACAGACTTTATTACTGACGTTAGTCGAAAAAATAAATATTTTTCGGTAAAAAACAGAAGGTAGGGCTTGAAGCACGAACTTTTCCGCGAGGTGCTACACGAGCTAACGGCGGGAAAGAACTGGAAGGCGGGCATCCGGGACCGCCCCTTTATACCGACGTCTCCGGACACCGGTCACCCGACATTGGGGCGGTCCCTCACCAGGGACTGCTAGCTAGAAATTTTTCCGTGGGGTCCTGCCGCCTGCCGGCGTCAGTCCTATATGTAATTACCTACTGCAAGAGCCCTCTCGAAGTAAGATCACTGGTTCCCAAAATGGAAAAACTGTAAATGCAGTCTGTTCCCTAGCAGTAAAGAACTGTGAATTAAAATAAAACTCAGAATACAGAAAAAATTGTTCCCGGTAAAATACTCAAAACGCGGTATATATTGTTACCTCAGAAAACTTAAAAGAACAGAGGAAAAAATGGGAAGAGTGATTCCTGGGAACCGGCAAGGAACCACTAAAAATCCCTTAAAATGAAAAATACCTACAAACTCAGCACAAAAGTAAAGATTTAGGCCAGTTTCTCAAGAATGAGAACGATCACCTCAGAGGCAATGTTTCTCAGATAGTCGAGGAGAAAATATTCTGAAGCTGTGTGGCTCTTTGCTCAGCACAACGTCCTGCTCGATTCTGACTGGCCACATTATTTTAATGAATAATCATGGCTCCACCTCCAAGGCAGTTCAACCTAGTCAGCTTACTGCTATTGTTACTGATGCTGAAGGACTCATGGGGTGAGAAGCGAGGATTTTTATTTCATTGTTTAGGACTCAAAATGAGCTCAACCCTTGCTCACCACATTAAAGAGCCGACCTGGAGGGCTTAATCATTCAACATAATTAGTATTACTGCACTTGGAGGAATGTTTGGAACACAATTAATTTTACTGATTTTGATAGATTCTTATTTTAAGTACTTTTAAAAGGAGTATACTTAAACACATTAGGTAACTCTGTGGTTCTGCCTCCTAAAGAAGTAACTGTTCTTAAGCGCAGAGGCAGAATATTTGTGGGAGATAAAAACCATACTGAGCATTTGTATGCCATTTACACCCATTTATCACCTAGTTTTGATTCTTGCATAAACTATTAATTTTAAAATTATCGCTCACAGAATTTTAATTTAGAGTTCTGGATTTGTTTCTTTTTTTTGTTAAACTATTTGTATTTTTTCCAGCATCCACTCGCAGTGTGAGCATCGTTTCTGGAGTGGTGTTTGTCAAACAAGAGAAAAGGTCAGTCCGAGCAAAATTAATTTTTTTTGTAAAAAAAAAAACCAAAAACTAATGTCTACACAAGTCACAGGTACAACTGTAATATCAAGAAAGAAACCACTCAAGAGTGCTGCTTACAGGCACAAACAGTGAAGGGATCATAAAAATTGCTTAAAAATCTGAGTGCCCCTTTAAGAATAGATTACAACTTCCGCTGTAAGAAGAAACAAGTACCATTAGTTTTGCTTTTTCTCAGAAACACTGACCCACCCAATCCTCCAAGAAAGTGCAAGAACAAATGGATTCGGACAACCTCAAATTCACCACATACTGTATATCCATGGTTTTAAATAAGCTTGGCAAATTGATTAGCAGTTTTGCACATGAAAGTGCTAATCAGGTGTGAAAATGAATAGCATATGCCTCGATTTGATTAGCAAAATTAAAAAATACTTAAATATTGTAACCTAAATAAAATGTGTCATTAAAATCGATTCTGTCTTGGTTTCATCTGTTTCAGTAACCACACACACACCCCTACCTCAGTACCACTACCTCCCCACCCTTCTCCCCTTTGCCAGTACCACAAAAACCCTCCTCCCATCCATCTCAGTGGCCAACCACCCACCTCACCCCCACCCATAGGGTACATGCCAAAACGCCCATATCAGCCTCCCCAGACATGACTGCTTTGCCAAAAACTAAAGCTTGAGCTGATTTACCTGCCACAACCCTCTCCCACCATAGCTCTCAACCATTATAACATTTACTGCCAACTAACAAATATACTGCTGCTTTTATCTTTAGGTTCACAACACTACTGCAACCATTGCCTTTATACAGAGTTTTATCTTTCTGCTTTCAAGTCTAAATTTACAGCACCTTACTCTGTGTTGGCAGCATCTTTTCTGTGAAGGACAGAGGAGGGACAGAATAATTTTGAGGCATGAACAGAGGGACACCCTGTTAAGTCAGGATTACCTATGCACTGCGGGAGCGACTGCCGGGATTTATTTCGGGGCCGCGGCGGTGAGACTGGTAGTTACTCTGAATTACCTTATGTGGGTGAGTGTCTGCGGGGACATGGGTGGGGAGGGTGGTGGAGCTGAGATGGGCATGGGGGAGAGTTGCAGAATGCATCGCAGTTTTCTGCAATGTAAAAATCAGAATGGCTCGTCCGAGCAGCTGGTTCATATCGCAAATTACAATGAGATACCGGCTATTTAAAACCCTGATATCCACTGTGCACTTGATCAGGGCCAGTTGGTCGGTGCCTCTTATTGATCTGACTAAGGTATTTGACACCGTCAATCACTACACTGTCCTTGAACAATTATCACTCCTTGGTCTTTCAAGTGAAACTACCCTCTGGTTTCAAAGCTACCTCAGTAACCGGACCAAACAGGTCAGGATTGGTGAATTCCTATCGTCATCCCAACCAATCCATTCTGGAGTACCCAAGGTTCTATCCTGGGTCCCTTGTTATTCAGCATATTCTTTAACAATCTCCCTGCCTCCTGCCATGACAGAATGTTACTGTATGCAGAGGATGCAGTAAACTTCACTGACACCACCTCCCTTCAGTCTCAACTACAGAAAAGTTTCACAGAAGTAGAAGACTTGTTTTGCTCACATAAACATCCTCAACCACAAAAACCCAAAAACAATGCTGTTCCATGGAACCCACAAGTACAAGGACCATCAGCTAATAATTAACCATGAAGGCGTCACCCTTGAGCAGGTAGATATGTTTAAATATCTGGGCCTGACCCTTGACTGCTCCCTCTCGTATATCAAACAGATTGACAATATCGCTAAAATTGTGAACTCCCGCGTAGGGCTACTATACAAGCATAAACAGTGCCCAACGGCTGCAGCCTTGAACTTCTCTATCCAGAGCTCCATTACCTTAACTATTTTAGTTGACTACAGGTTAGTTATCTATGGATCCACTACAGATACTGCACTCCGGCGCACAGCTGTAGCCCTTAAGGCATGTAGACTCCTCATTTCAGCTGCCCACCTTTCTCAGACATGCGACATTTACGAGCAGGTTAACTGGCTCCACCTATCCGGCAGACTAAAGTACCAGACCTGCATCCCAGCCAAGAAGACATCAACGGACCTTATGTCCCCTGGAGCCCAATCAATACTGACCACACAGCATGTCCACCACCTTACTAGAAGATAAACAGTCTAACCTTTACAATACCTCGCTGCTGGACCTCACAAGCTCAGTGTTCTTACTTTATCAGAGCCTCTACCTGGTTCAATTTACTATCTACAGAAATGAGGCAGTATAGCGCAGTGGTCTAAGGCTCTGAGCTGCAAATTTGGTGACATCCAGCAGACCAGGCCTGGGTTTGAATCCCACAGCTTCCACTTGCATACTGTGTGACCCTGAGCAAGTCACTTAACCTCCTTGTGCTCCCAGGTCGCTCCTGTAAAAAAGCTTTCAGCTAGTGTGCTATACCTGGTTAAACAACTAAATAAAAAAAAATCTCCAACACTGCCCACGATTGGTGCTTTTAAGTGTAAACTACGTCTTGCTTAACCTTTAGTGCCTTCTCTTGCTTTAAATCCCTCAGGCATACTACCTCAAGCATCCCTCCTCACTGCCTCAGTTCCTCCTCCTCTTACCCCCCATTACTGGATATAAGATGAATCTGTCTCCTCTTCCTTTTCATCCACCCTCATTCGTCCCCCCTTGCCATTTCCTATCTACCACATACCCAACGCAATGCCCTCCAAATTTCTCCCCCTCCTCCCACTCTCTCCCACACCACTCCCTCACTACCACTCTTTCCCCACCAACACACTCCTAACAAAACTTCACTGAGCTGCCTACAAACTTGTACTGTATAATTAACTCTCAACACAATTCCTCGACAATGCCTTTAGATGCTACTATTGTAACCTTGTCTTTTTTTGGTAAGTTCCATTGTAATGTTTATGTTATGTTTTGTACCTTATTGCCTTGCTGTGAAACCTTTGTAAAAGAGCACTCTGCTCGAAGGTGTCATCCGAAATGCAAATAAATATAAAAAACCTCAGTCAAACTCAACAGGCAAATGAAAGCTAATTTAAAGTTCTTAAACAGCACAACTTGCCTTCAATATCACCACCTCCCTCTTCAGCGTCAGACTTCCAAGGAGCTAAAATAAAAAAAAAAAAAAAGGAAAAGCGTTTAGATATCATCACTGTCATACATGCAAACTGAATAGCTTTCCAAATTTCACGCATTTACCTTTTTCCGAACTGGAACCAGACATTATTTCCTCATCCTTTCCTTTATAACCACCTACATAAAAACAAAACAGAAGTAGTATTCAAAGTAGAAAATCTACGTTAAAGTAATGTCGTCTAACAGGAAAGAGTTTTCTAAATTGAGAGAAAACCACTTTCAAACAATTCAAGGCAGATTATCATCCAGAAGGGGCAACACTTTGCTCACACTCTGGTATTTTCAAACTGAAAAAATATTAACTGCAAAGTTACACTGCAAGTAGTGAGGCTTACAACACACCTAGAGGTGTAGATAGGACAAGTGCCTCTTCTCCTCTGGAAGTGCAGAAAACCTAGTATAACCAATGCCCTGGAGTGTTTTATTATGTTTAATAATTTGGATATAAGGAAAAGAAACTACACAACTACAGAAACACTATAAAAAATGACTATCTGGAAACATACAGTGGTATACTCATGCTACCACATTAGTTCTGCATGAAGAATAGTTACTTACGTACCGTAACAGCACATCTTCAAACAGAATCTTCTCCCTTAGACTACCTCATCTGAACTATAGCTGAATCGGCGATAGAACCACACAAAAACATTTCCTAGTCGGAGGCCTCCCACACTGATGCCATCCCTCAGCGTTTACATGAACCTAGGCAAAACAATCTCTCCTCAGCTGATAAAAGGGGAAAAGAGGGAGGGGCACCATGGCATAAAGACAGTCCCCAACATCTTCTGTTACTGTAAGTATACAAATGTTCCATCTTCGAGAATCTCTTCCCTTAGGCTACATCTTTGAAACAAGTCCCAGCAGTCCCAAAAACTGGGAACTTGCTGCAGTCTGTTTAAGACAGTAGGCCCTATACAACACAAGGACCGAATCCTGCTTCTCTACAAGAAACAATGTACAGACTGATATTTAGTGAAGGTGTGGACAGTGCTAAATGTGGCTGCAGCGCAAATATCACTTGCAGACACGTTTCTAAAAAGTAACAGGGGTGGTCATACCCCTGGTGGAATAACCGTGATCTGCACAAGGAAGTTACTTAATGTACTTACTATAACTAGGGTTGCCAGAATTAGATTTTTACTTTCCCCAAATTTCAATGGCTAAAATAGTCTTATTTCCAGTACCGGTTTCAGATTTTTAAGGATTGTAATTAACACAGTTAAGTGAAATCTTAAATTTTCACACTTAAGAGTAGTATCGTCTAGCAGCTGGCATATACTTACAGCGTATATTCACTACTGGGAGTCTTCAACTGCCAGAGTTGTGGCAGGCAGGCGACAACTCAAAGTTGACGAGATTCAGAATTGAGGATGAAGCTCTGACTGCCTGAGCTGTGTTGTGAGGAGCTTAAATTGCCCAAGACAAAGCAAGAAAGAAGGGAATACGACAATTCACAGCTCACCAGGTTGGGAGCCCCAGTAAGATGCCAGAGGTGGTGAAGCAGCTTTAATTGCCTTCTTTGTGGTGGTAAGAATGGACAGGAAAGTTGCACCATCTAATACTGCTGCCATTTCACTGCAACCAAAAAAAAAAAACATGACCCGACCGGGGGCCCCGTACGATGGCAGAGTTGTGGAGAAAGACCAATTACCCAAGTTGTGGCAGACGGAAGGGTCTGGGAGGCTGCAGCATCCAATACTGCTGCCGGTTTACTGCAATTTTTTTTTTTTTTATCTAACTAGGAAACCCAAGGATATGCCAGAATTAGAGGTGAAGCATGGAAAGAATAAAATTCAGTATTGATTAAATTTTGTTTTTGGTTACATGAATTCGTTGGAAATAGACATTTATCAATTCCTCCCCCCTCCAGATTTCAATCCAACCCTGGCAAACTTACCTATAACAATGTAACACAATATGCGAGCCATTTGGACAAGCTCTGTTTCACAGGGAAGCCTTCTTTCCCCACAGCACAACATCTGGAGGAAGGACATGTAGCCTTGTGGCGTTTTGCCTACAAATCTTGGCCTTAAGCTAGTCTGGACTAAAAGAGATTTCCTGTAACACAGCCCCAACTAAAGAGTAGCCTCACTTGTCCCATGACTGCCTTCTAGCACGTTACTGTCCTACTGCAGGTGAGTGTTGAGGTTGTTTAACAGCTATCACTTCAGGCAAAAATGACTTCAGGCTGACTGGATGGGGGGGACCTGTCACAGGGCTGGTTGTCTTTCTGGTAAGAGTCATGGAACCCTCTTTCGCAGGGGCAAATGAGAAATATACCTGACAGCATATTCTGCAACCTTAGCACGAGCAATACACAGCATCTTAGGATTCTAGGTACGTCTCAAGTATGTAGCATTGTCTCACCTCCACTGGCAGGCTCAGGATAAACATGAAGGTAGACAGACTGATCTAGTGTAACCTCAGACACCACTTTTGGCAAAATCTTAGGATTAGTATGCAAAGCCACTCTTGTCTGTTGAAAATCAAACTAAGAGGATGACACATTTCAGCCTGTAGCTCAGAAATCCAGAGATTAAACTAATGCTTTCCAAAAAGGGGGTGAAAAAATATTTCATGAACATAATTCAGGTCCCAAGCCGTGATCAGATTATGAATGTGAACCTTCATATGCAGACTACCTCTCAAAAAATTATGTGAAACTTCCACTTAGCAAACCGTACATCCATTAACAGGGGCATGAAAAGCTGATATAGGTACTACAGGCACCATCAGTGAGGAATACTGCAGACCAGAAACTGGCAGTGAAAGTGCTGCTAACAGCTAAATGTGTCCATCTGCCATCTAGTGGCCCACAAAGTGAAAAGCTTCCAGTTCAAAATAAATGTCTGATGGAAGACTTTCGGCCCACAACAAGCGCATCCGCTAATTTAGTGAACACCCCCAAAGCGTGCAATAACAATATATTCAGGAGCCAGGCATACAGGTGCAAGGACTTCAGATCCAGATGGACAAGAGACCCTTTTCCTGTGATAGACTTTTCCAGAGACCAAGAGGCTTTAGGGACTCCACTACTCATAGCCGATACCAGATTTGTCGAAGCCAAAGAGGTGCAATGAGGATGAGAGTCGCAGCCTTAACTTGTAATTTAAGCAATACCCCAGTATTAAAAGAATGAAAGGAAATGCATAAACAAACCTCCCTTTCAGAGACACAGAACAGGCACCTCACCAAAAAACTTCATGGTTTGGAGCAAGCAGAAATACAACAGCTTCGTCCTCTGTGGGGACACAAAGGCACAACTCTGGAGACCCCATCTTGCAAAGAGGTCATCTACAACCAAGGTCAGCCGTTCACATTCGTGCATCTTGGAATGTGACCAGCTTAGTTTGTCTGTGAACACATTTTGGATTCCTGGGATATACACAGCTGAAAGCTCTAGGCCATGTCCCAGTACCCAGTACCACATTCTCATAGCTTTTCCGACACATCGGGCAACTAAAAGATCCATTTGTTTGATTATGAACTGCATGGCACTGATAGAAGTCTATTACCAAAGACCAGAGAGAAATGCTCCTAAACAACTTGAAGACTAACATAGCTGTCATCTCCCGAATATTTATGTGCAAGAACCATAAGTTTAATAAGGGCTCAGGCATGCCTACCCCCGATACCTACAGATTGAAAATCTGAGCTGGACTTGGTATTAGAAATGGAACAGGTTGCAGCAGCCCTTTGGCAACTTCAATGATTTTCGTAAGGGGGGCATGACTTACATCTTCTGATCCATATTGTCTCAGTTGGTCCCACTACACTCAGAGTCCACTGCAGTATGAGCATGTGAAAGCGGGACAGTGGCACAGTAACAATGGCTGCTGCACTGAGACCTAGGAGTTACAGAAACGCTCTGGCTGAGGTATGACGACTCCATACCAGCTGTGCTTCTGCAAAGAGAAGATCTACCCTATCCAGGGGCAGGAAAGTACAGTTACGCAAGAACTTACCATAACAGTAGATATTCAAGAGGCACTCTTGCAGCAGGCTATAATAATTAGGACTAACGCTGGTGGCATTAGGACCCACTGGAAAGCTTCTCAGCCAGGAGTACCCAGCAGGGACTGACCCCCACCCCGGAGTCAATCAGGGTATAAAACGAGATGGACCCAGCTCCAACCCAGTTCCCCCAACAAGACCCGCGAACAGGCCCGGAGAGAAGGAGGCGGAGCTTGAAAATGATTATCCGTACACCTCATTCAGGGGATGGAGGGCCGGAAATCAGTACCTACTGCAAGAGCTCCTCTCGAAGATCTACTGTTACAGTAAGTTCTTGCGCAACTATACGATCTTACTTCGAGTGGGAGCTCTTGCAGCAGGCTATACAACCATTAGGACTGAATCCCAAGCAGTCCTGCACAAAAGGAGGAGCCTAGCCCCGGAGGTGGAAGAATGCTGAAACAGCAGATCAAGACTCAAGTCCCTGAAGGACGGCCACGACAAAGCCCGCACAGTGTCTGGATGCAGTCTCCAGGCAATAGTGCTTTACGAAAGTGTACACAGAGTTTCAGATAGCAGCCACACATGTCTCCGATGGAGACATTCTGCAGAGCAGCAAAAGCAGCAGAAACTCCTGTTGGAGTGACCCCTGACCAGTCCAGGAAAGGGTTTATTGTGCTTCTCATTGCAAAATACAATGCAGTTGACAAGCTACTTGAAAATTGTTTGCTTGGACACAGGTTCATCCAAGTGCTGTGGCGTAAAGGCCACAAACAGTTGCTCCGATTTACAGTGTGCAGCTGTGCGCATAATGTAGTACCTCAGCGCCCTGTCAACATCCAGAGTATGAAGGAGAGCTTCTTCTCAGAGGGAGAAGAAAAATAAATTGGAAGGTCAACCAACTGGGTGAGGGTCAATTCTGAGACCACCTTAGGAAGGAAAGTACAGTTACGCAAGAACTTACCGTAGCAGTAGATCTTCGAGAACAGCTCTTGCAGCAGGTTACACCATTAGGACTGAAGCCGTCAGGCGCCAGGACCCAACAGAAATTTTCTAGCTAGCAGTCTTCAGCGGGGAACGCCTCCGACGTCGGTCCCAACCCCGTCAGATGTAGTACATAAGGAGGCGGTCCCCCCACAATCCCCAGTTCTCCCGCCGGAGACTCCCGCCCGCTGGATGACATCAGAAGAGGAGACCAAGGATCCGCCACCAGATGGCCAAGACTAAAAACAGAACGTCCCATCTGGTAAGATGGATGTTTGGCTATGACCTACCTCCACAAGAAGGGGGACGGTGGGCGGGAAGGTACCTGCTGCAAGGGCTGTTCTCGAAGATCAACTGTTAAGGTAAGTTCTTACGTAACTGTACTATCTTACTTCGAGATACAGCTCTTGCAGCAGGATACACCATTAGGACTGATTTCCAAGCAATAGTGGCAATCTTACGCTACAGGGAGGAGGAAAGGTGGAAGTCTCAATACAACTTGAGCCTAGGACAGAAGTCCCTGAAGGACAGCTAGGCCGAACCCTGCTCTTTGCCTCGATGTAATGTCCAGGCTGTAATGCCTGAAAAAAGTATGCAGAGAGCTCCAAGTGGCTGCAGCGCAAATAGCTGAGGGAGAAACATTCTTTAATGACGCAAAGGAAGTGGCCACCCCTCTCGCGGAATGACCCTTAACCGCGTTTATCACAACAGAAAGTGATGCACTGGATGAGCCACCTCGAGAGAGACTGTTTAGAAACAGGAACTCCTTTCATTAAAACAGCAAACGAGACAAAGAGTTGATCTGCCTTTCGAAACTGTTTGGTTCTGGTCAGATAATATCTGAGGCACCGATGCACGTCGAGGGAGTGCAGAAGGGCTTCTCCTCGGTTGGTGTACCTTGGGAAATACACTGGTAAGTCAATATCCTGATTAAGGGTGAATGCTGAAACCACCTTAGGCAGAAACTTTGAGTTTGTCCTCAGGGATACCCTGTCCTGATGGAAACCCAAATAAGGCTCTTTGCAAATTAGTGCGTGCACTTCGGAGATCCTTCTTGACAAAGTAACCGCAACTAAAAATAATGTTTTCCAAGACAGAAAACGTAGCTCGCAATCCGCGGCTGGTTAAAAAGGTGGCAGCGTAAGCTGCTCCAGGATGAAGGACAACTCCCAAGGAGGAATCGGATCCTTGATGGGCGGCCTAAGATGGAGGACTCCCCTTAAAAAGGCACGAGTAGTGTCCAATTGGGCCACCATCCGATGGTCTACGAAGGCATGGTAAGCCGAAACTGCACAAAGGTGCACCTTAATCGAGTAGTAATCCAATCCGGAATGAAAAAGGGAAAGCAGGTGAACCAGAACCAGCTTTTTGGGACATTCTAACAGCGAGAAACCGCGTGCTTGAGCCCACAAGCAAAATCTGCACCATTTCATGGTGTACATTGGCGTGGGTTGCTGGTTTTCTGGCTGCAGAGAGTGCATCTGCCACTTCTTACGAGACCCCATAATGCAACATGGCTATGTCTCTAGGAGCCAAGTGTGCAGGTTCAAGGAAGGGAAGTCTGGATGGACTAATGAACCCGCCTCCTGAGACAGCAGATGGGAGCTGATTGGCAAAGGAAGTGGAGGTTCCCAGGATAGCTGATGCAGAAGAGGGAACCAAATTTGTCTGGGCCAGAAAGGCACGATCAAAATGAGCGTTGCTTGCTCCCTGCGAAGTTTTAAGAGAACTCACTGGATCAACAGGAAAGGAGGGAAGGCACAGAGGAATCTGCCCGCCCAGGAGAGGGACAACGCGTCTTGCCAGGAAACACCAGGCCCTGGATCTAGCGAGCAAAAATTGGGCAGTTTTGCACTGGATGGGGACGCGCGAAAAGGTCCAATTCTTGAGTGCCCCATCTGTGAAACAGTTCCTCTGCCACCTCCTGCAGAAGTCCCCACTCGTGGACTTGGGCCCGAGAGCGACTCAGACCGTCTGCGATGGTACTGTCCACTCCTGGGACCTGTACTGCAATCAGGTTTGCGCAGTGTTGCACTACCCACTCCCACACTCTCATGGCCTCCCAGCAAAGCAGGTAGGAGTGAGTGCCTCCTCGTTTGTTGCGGTAATACATCACTGCGGTATTGTCTGTTTGTAATAGGAGAGTAACCCGGTGGAATCTCCAACTGGAAGGCTTGCAGACCGCAAAGTACTGCCCTCATCTCTAAAATGTTGATATGGAGATGAGATTCCTGGGCAGTCCATATGCCCCAAGACCTCACACCATCTAGGTGTGCTCACCACCAAAGACCCGAGGTGTCTGTGGAGAGAGTCACAGTCGGAGATGGCGCTCTGAAGGGAACCCCCGCGGAGAGATTCTCCGTATCTAGCCACCACTGCCAATCCCAAATTGTGGCATTCGTAATTCCAACTGGCTGCTGCAGATGGTCTTGCCTTTGGTCCCATTGCACCCTTAGCATCCACTGGGTTACCCGCATGTGGAGTTGCGCCATCGAGACTGTCGCAATGGCCGCAGCCATATGTTCAAGCAGGCGAAGGCCCAATCTTGCCGGGATGGTCTTCCTCACCGACAGGTCCCTGATGAGGGATCTGATGTGTTCCGCTCAGTCTCAGGAAAGAAAGGCTTTCGCTCTGATGGTGTCCAGAACTGTTCCAACGAACTGCAGTTTCTGGGACTGTACCAGGACAGACTTCTCGTAATTGATGAGGATACCCAGTGACCGGAAAAGGGACTGGGTGTGGTGAATGGCCGTTATCAGTGCCTCCTTGGAGGGAGCCATGAGAAGCCAGTCGTCCAGGTAAGGAAACACAGTGGCCTTGTCTCCTAAGAGATGCCGCTACGACCGTCATGCACTTTGTAAAAACGCGAGGTGCCGATGACGGTCCGAAGGGAAGAGCTCGGAACTGATAATGGTGGCTCTGAAACTCGAAGCACTGGAACCCCCTGTGCACTTGAGCAATGGGAATGCGCAGGTAGGCATTCTGGATATCCAAAGACGCCAGAAAAGCATCCCATTTCAGTATGGGAATTAGGCCCGGAAGAGTTTGTAAACTACCGACAAATTGAGGTCGCTGAGGTCCAGAATTGGACGGAGGTCCCCTGTTTTCTTTGGAACCAGAAAGAAGCATGGCTTCCTTGTCCAGAAGCATGAGCACTTCCTGCTGTAAGAGCAGGGCGTGCTGACCCAAATAGTGGGAAAGCAGGGGAGGTCTTGTAGGTGGGCTGCCTACAAATTCTATATAGTGGCCTTTTTCGACCAGTTGAAGCACCCACCTGTCAGTGGTGATCGACCGCCACCCTCACAGGTGACATGCGATGTGACCCCCGACCTTCATTTCCCGTTGATCCTGAGGAGGGGCCGGGGCCGGGAAGGAGTCATGCTGTGGCAGCGCTAGATCCCGCAGGTTGGGCTGACTTTGTTGCTCGTTGGCCTCTGCCTGGGGATGACTTGGCCTGGGCTTTTCGAGTAAAAAAGCCCTTGAGCTGTTGGCCGGAACGGGGTTGTTGCTTTTGTGTCTGGCAACGAAAGAGACTCTGGTTTCTACGAAAGGAATTGGTTCGAAATCTGTACATCGCCTGCACAGATCTAACTGCTTTCCCTGCATCCTGAAGTTTGGTGATCACCCTCTCAGAGGCTTCACCATTGTAAAGGACGTCTAGGATGTTCTTCAGGACGTCCGGGGTAAAACCGGAGACACAGAGACAATAGTGTCTACGGAGACACACGCCTGAGGCTGGAGCTCTGGTCGGAGAGTCCACAGAGTCATTTGCAGCTCTGAGCACCTGGGTCCCCACATCCGAACCCGTACGGAGGAGGTTCAAAAGCTCTTCCTTTTGACCACCATTGGGCATCTTCTCAACCAGGTCCTGTCCCTGTTCCCACAGTTCATTTTGGAATTGAACCATGTGGGTGAGGTAATTCAAAGACTTGATGGCACAAGTTGCAGCTGCATATGAGCACCTACCCAGGACATCAAATTGCTAGGATTCTGGGTCCGGTGGCTGTGTGCTCAAGTGCTGAGGTCTCAGACCGGTCATGCAAGGCAGTGATGACCAGGGAATCGGCCAGAGGATGGTTTGCCAGATACTGGTCCTCCCTCGGAGCCTTGTATAGGCAGTCAGCCTTCTTCGGCACTGCCGGAGTCAATTGAGGACGCTTCCACGCAGCCTAGGTGATGTCTGCAACGGTGTCCACCAAGGATGGCACTACCACAGGTTTGGATCTTTCTGTCGAAGGTAGCGGGCAAGGCGCTGTTTCTCTGAGTCGAGCTCCTCAGCATCCCACCCCATATTCTCCTGAATGTGCCTCATGATCTCTGCAAAGGAGGGATCATCCGGAGGAGACCTGGGAAGGTCGTGTTGGTCTGGGGAGGGAATGCTGTTGGGAGAAGGAGATCTGGAGCACCTTGAGGTGTCAGATCTAGAATCCTCCGCGGACGTGGTTTACCGGCGTCGTCTGGGTCTCATAGGACTAGGCGACCCTGAAGTGGATCTTGAGGAAGATCTTCTATCTGAGGATCTGCCCCTAGGACGAGGTGTTGGCTCCTTGGGGGTTGGTGACCGTCCTACGGGCACCTTGGGTGGAGGAGGGGGTGTAGGCGGTGAATCAGCGGGTGGAGGCAGAGCCGGAGCAGGAGAAGGGTGCGTAAGGCGACCACATCCTTCCCGACAGTGTCCCACCAGAAGGTAAAGGGCTCCTTTACCTCTGCCAAATTCAAGCCCGACGGGCCGGGCACCGGTGGCCTGTCGCCGGCGTCGGGTCCCCGGGGGTCTCCCGCACAAGGGAAGGTTCCCGTGGGATTCAGACAACTCCGGTGTCGCCCGCCTGATCCTCGGGCTGAGTGGTATCCTCCTACGATGATTCCTTCTGACCGGCGTCAGCGGCGGCGGTGGTGCCTCCTCCTCTCTCTGGGGTAGCAGGCGTCCGGTCCACTGGCCGATGCCTGGAGGTGAAGCCTGGCCGTAGCGAGTGTCTTGCGGTCACCGGCTCCTGGAAGCACCAATGATGCTTGGCAGACGTCGGGTATGGCGTCAGTGTTAGGGACGTCAGTTCCCTAGTCTTACGGGGGACCGGGTCCGACCCATGCGGACGCTGGGACACCGACCTGGCGTCGGAGTCCCAACGGCGGTAGGAAGATATGTGGCACTCCCCAGACTTAGACGAGGTCTTAGAAGGAGTAGATGAAGCCGATGGCCTGGAAGTCTTGAGAGGCAGCAGAGAGGAGGAGCCGCTGGAGGATCTGACCTGAACCGGGGGAGGCTGAGATTTGGCCCTGCAAGGAGAGCGGTCTGAACGCAAGACGGAGCTTCGGGAGTCTGAGGCCCTGTCTTTCCTTCTCCCGGTGATTGTGGGTCTTACCCGACGACTCCCACCTGGAGGAAGGTTCCCTATCCATGGTCTTTAGTTTCTCCTCCAAGAGAAATGCTTGAAGGGCCTTCTGGCGGCGGATCCTGGTGCGACTGTTGAAGCCCTGGCAGAAAGAGCAGGCCTTGGTGTCATGTTCCGGGCCTAGACAACACACACAGGCTGAGTGAGGATCCTTGAAGGGTATCTGTTTGCCGCAGGCACACTTCGATTGGTGACCTTCCAGAGAGATGTTTGGAGAGGACATCAGATGAATCCAAATCCATATAAAAAAGGAGAACGTCATTGTTCTCAGTAATCACACGCTAGAAAGTGACAGAGAGGCCGATGCTTGCGATGTCGACGGCGGGAAAAGAACTGGGGATTGTGGGGGGACCACCTCCTTATGTACTACACCAGACGTCGGGGGCGGGACCAACCGCAGCCATTACCGCCAAGAATTTTGTGAAGACTAAGAGTGGAGGACAGGCCGAATGGATGAACCCGAAACTGATAATGCGCCCCCTTGAAGTGGAACCTCAGGTACTTCCTGCCGGGGGACCCCTTTGTGAATGTACGCATCTTGCATGTCTAGGGAGTAGAGCCAGTCTCCCTAATGCAGCAAAGGAAGCAGATCTAGAAGAGTCACCATCCAGAACCTTCTGTTTTCCATAAAGTAGTTTAAAGAACTGAGGGTCCAGAATGGTCTGGGTCTTCCTTGGGTCCAGGAAGAAATGGGAGTAATACCCTTTTCCCTTCTGCTGCAGAGGGACTGGCTCTACTGCCCTTTTCCGCAAGAGGGCCTCAATCTCTCCTAGGAGTGGAATGTGTGAAAGAGTATCTCGAGGACCTTGGTGGAGTGTCTGGGGGGGGATCTCTGTGAACTCAAGCGTATGTCACCTCCTTATATCGAGGACCCACTGGACCGCAGTGAGAGCTCCATCCCTTCAGATAAATGGAGAAGCGACCCCCTACTGCCTCCTCTGGAAGGGGGGTGGGGAGGGAGTCATTGGGCACAGCCAGGTGGGCAGAGGCTTGGGAAGACTTGGCGCCACGAAAAGGAGCACCTCCAGGCTGCTGGTTGCCGACTCTCCTTGTAAAGCCAAGTCTTGGGCAATTCAGGGCTTCCCGAAGTGGCCATTTCCTCACCTTACTCTGGTCTACCCTATACATCTGGACATACCAGATTGATTTCCCAGACTACTGGAGATGAGACCATTTCCTGCCCAAAAAAAACAGAACCCTGGAATGGGAGGTCCTGGATTCTGGACTGCAGATCTAGGTGAAAGCCAGAAACTCTCAACCAAGCGTGGCGCCGGAGACAGAGACCATGACGCTGCCACTCTGGCTGCCTTGTCTGCAGTGTCATACAAGGCACAGAGAACATGCATGCCTACATCTGAGCCAGACTTAAGTACATCCAGAATTTCCGCCTTCTGAGCGGAGTCTGGCAAGGCATTAACAAGCTCCTGTCCCCTTTCCCAGAGCACATTCTGGTACTGAACCATATGCGTCAGGGAAATTAAGGGACCTAATGGAGCAGGTGAAGGAAGACTACACCTTCTTGCCCACCTGGTCCAAACAGCGAGACTCTGTCAGGAGGCTGGAAGCCAAGATGTTTCGGCTGCTTAGACCCATCAGCACCCGTGATCACAGAAGAATCTGCCTGAGGGTGCTCTGTCAGGGAAGGCTCATCCCACGGGGCCCAGAACAGCCAGACTTTTTAGAACTGCCGGGAAAGAAGCTGCGTGCTTCCAGATAATTCTGTTAAGATCCTAAAAGGTGTCCACTAAAGAAGTCACCACGAGGCTTGGGCTCCTTTTGACTCGGGAACTTATCTAGTCGACGGCGCTGGAGATCCAGGTCCTCCGTATCCCATTCACTGGAGGCCTGGATGTGGCTCAGGATGTCCATAAAGGTTGGATCATCAGGAGGAAAGCGGGGCTAGTCCTTTTCCCAGAGGAACCCCCGATCCCCAAGAAAAAAGAAGTGAAAGAGCACAACCTGTTACTTGGTGAGGAGTAGCCGAACCTGACCTTATGACTGGCCCCACTCGAGGGTCTGCGTCGGTCCGAGGATGGACATCAGTTACAAGACTGACAGAGCGATAACTGGAGTCGGTACGGGGATAGAAGTCAGCAGCCGGCCCACCCATCGTAACGGGAACGGCTCCTAAGTTGAGACCTGGACCGGCGATGGCTACCTGACCACGGTGAGCGCCAGTGTCTGTCAACGGACCAGGAACGTGCCCTAGAGGGTAAGCGAGATGGCAGTCTCGAGGGTCTTCTTAGGCAAAGGAACACCCTCCAGTTGCAGTTTGCTCGATGGGACCAGTACCGGGGCCGGCGGGGGGGTCATTTTCGGGACTTCACAAAAAAAAAAAAAGTTCCTGGAGCTCCTTCTTGGAAAACACCGAGACCGCCTTCCCGGGAAAGAGGATTTCTGAAGTGTCCAGCAGCCCTGAGGGGAAGCCTCCTGGACAACCCAGAGGGGAGCACAACTTGGGAGATGCAGACTCTGCCCTTTCGTCGGTAGCATCAGGTTCCTTCTCGCCTTCTACCAGCGTCGGTAACAGGACAGACTGCTTCCCATGGGTGGGGGGGCCTGAAGTGTTCCAACTCCAGAGGCTTACCCTTCTCGGGAGAAGTCAGGACATTCACAGGCAGGGCAATAACTTGTGCTAGAGGTCCTCGGGGTGACTGAGCTGTTGAAACTGGTCAGTGGCCAAGGTTTTAGTGACTAATGACAAAACTTTTATCAACCATATATACTATTTGCCAGCAGATTAGGCCTTATGGTCTATCAAGTCTGCTCGAACCTAGATCCTTAGTTGGGTGCCGAGACCCTCCCATCCCTTGTGCTCCAGAAACCCCTATCATCCATCCCCACCCCCCCGGGACAGGCCATCATCTGATACATCCACTTTCTGTGTCTGTCCCACCCTCTCTTAAAGCTCTCCACTGTGGATCTCTGAACCAGCTCACCAGGCAGAGCATTCAAGGGTCCACCACCCTCTCAGTGAAAACCTCCTCCTCTTTCCCCTCACCCTTCCACCTTCCAACTTCAAACCATGCCCTCTGGTGATGCCTCCCTGCTTTAGTCTAAAGATCCCTCCATGTTTACCCTATTTATTCCCTTGAGTGCTTGGAAGCCTCAATCATGTACCCCTGTCTCTCCTCTCCTCCAATGAAAACAGGCAGAGCTCCTCAAGTCTGTCCTCGTAAGTCAAATCCCTAGCCTCGTGATCATCTTTGTTGCCTCCTCTGTACCCTCTCCAGGAGCTGTATGTCCCTCTTCAAGTGTGGTCTCAGTACTGTACACAGTACTCAAGGTGTAGTCTAACCAGTCCATTGTACAGCGGCAGAATCACTTCCTTGCTCCCTAGAGGTGATCCCCCTTACGATGCATCCCAACATCCTGTTTGCCTTGCTAGCTGCTCTCCTGCACTGCTCAGTGTTATTCATACATGTATCCACCATGACCCCTAGGTCTTTTTCCCTGTTGGGCTTCCAGCACCTCCTCCCAGGGTGTACCTGTGTTTAGGGTTTCCCCGACCAAGATGCAACATCTTGCACTTGGTGATATTGAAATTTAATTTCCATGTGTGAGCCCAGCTTTCCAGGGTGTCCAGGTCCCCTTGCAGGGCCAACCTCCCTCTTCTCCCTCTTCTGCTCCCATCTTGGGTCATCCATGAAGAGACTCATTTCACACCCTATACCATCCCTGATGTCTGATATGTATGCATTAAACAGGTTGGACCCAGGACCGAGCCCTGTGGTACGCACTACCAACCTCTGTGAGGGTTGAGAGCCCCCACAGACCACTACTCTCTAGTGCATCCAGCTATCCAGTTTCAATCCATCTGACCATCAAAGGGCCTACTCCTAACCCCATCAGTTTCTCCACCAGACCATTGTGGGGACAGAGTCAAAGCCTTGCTGAAGTCCAAGAATAATACATCCACAGGCTTACCTCTGTCCAGTTCTGATGTTACCCATTCATAGAACTCCACAAGGTTGGTTTGACATGATCTACCTGGCACAAATCCATGCTGCAGTATCCAGACCTCCACCTCCTCCAAGTAAACCCCAATCGTTCCTTTAGTATCTCTCCATTAATTTTCCCACCACGAGGTTAAACTGATGGGTCTAAAGTTTCCTGGTACTTCCTTGACCCCCTTATGGATTGGTACCATGTGCCTCTCGCCAATCCCTAGGTACCCTCCTGTCTCAAGTGACCTGTTGAAAAGCTCTGCCAGGGTGCAGCCAGTATGTCCGCCAATTCCCATAGTACTCTCGGATGAATGCCATCCGCCCAGGAGATTTGTCTTTCTTTAGGCCTTGAGGCAAACCACACCCTTTGGTGGGGATGGCATCATCCGCCCTCCACCTTACTGGTCTTTTTATCCTTATCCAGATGTGACACCCCTGGGGTACCTTTCCCTCCCTTTGCTCCATTTCTGTTGCTCCTGATCCCTCCCTACGCTTATCCCATTTGTGCCTTGCTTTGTAGATATCCATCCCCTCCTAGTGAACACAGAGGCAAAGTACTCGTTAAATACCTCTGCCTGGTCCTCGCCTCTTCCACCCACCCTCCTTCTGATCTCAATCTGCTGAGATGGCCTTAGTTTTCTCCGGCTCCCCAATGTACGGAAGAACCCTTTTCCCTCCATGTATCCCCTGTGCCAGCCGTTGCTCTTTACTGGACTTAGCTCCCTCCACCATACAGGTGACTTTTCTAGATGCAAGCTGGTACATTTCCTTATCCTATCCCTCTAGTTGTTTTATATTTTTTGTAAGCGCTTCTTTTCTCTGACTGCTACCTGGACCTCACTGGACCACCAGCATGGTTTATGTGACCTTGCTCCCTTACGTTTCAACTTAGCGCAGATCCTGACTGCCTCATGAAGTCCCCGTTTATGACCTCCCATCTCCTTTCCACACTTGTTGTTGAGGTAATCCCTTCAAGTGATCCTTGAGAATATTTCCCATGCCCATGAAGTCTGCCCCCTGAAGTCCACTGCCAGTGTCCTAGATCTCACCCCACTCCCCCAATGCTTATTTGAAACCAGACAGATTGTGGTCACTCCCAGTCAGGGGTCCTGTACAACCATGTCCCTTACCAGAACCCCATCTGCCAGAACCACATCCAGGACATGCCCTCCCTTGTGGGCTCCATCACATGCTGTGTTAAGAACACATCCTGGAAGCCGTCCAGCAGCCTCTGCTCCTTGGCCACCTTAGAGGACATGGTTCCCCAGTTTGTACCTGGCATATTAGGTCCCCATCAACACCACTCCTTCCCCTTTTGGACCACACTGGGCAATGATGTTGTCCAGCAAACCATCCTCTAGAACATCACTCATCCCGGGGGGCCTATATGCTACTCCCAGCTTGACCTTATCTCCTGCTGGGGATCGTAAGGTGACCCATAAGGCCTCCATGTTTCCCTCTGCCACTTCTACCATAGCAATTTCTATGTCATCTCTAATGAACATAGCCACTCCACCCCCTCTGCCCTCCTTTCTATCCTTCCTAAGCATAGTGTACCCCCGTACATTTAGGTCCCAGTTATGGTTTTGTTGTACGTTTCCGTGACTGCTCATATCCACCCCGAACAGCATGGCCTGGAACTCTGGCAACTTGTTTCCCAAGCTCCTGGCATTTACTAACACTAACCCCCTTATCCCTGATCCTTTTGGTAGAACCCACCCAGATTCCTTATACTTCCATCCTCCCCTGCTCCTCCTGAAACCTCCACCTCCAGTCTGTTTCCCCTCCCCTTGGGCTGAAGGCTACCCCTCATCTGGAGGGAGGGCTTCTAGTCAGCCCCTCCTTATCCCTTCCCCCTTACAAGTTTAAACCCCACCTTTCTTGTATGTAGTCAGCCATCCCCTGTTTAAGGACTTCCTTCCCTAATGGGGCAAGATGAAACCTGTCCTTGGCATATAGTCCCTTATCCTCCCAAACTCCATTTCAGTTCCCTAACACCCCCAACCCATTCTCTTCACCCCACTTCCTGAGCCATTCATTAACCTCTGTGAGCTTCATTTTTTTCTCCACTGAGGCCTTTGGTACTGGCAATATCTCCGAAAAAGGAAATGTTGCATCCATTATCCCGACAGACTCTGGCAAGTTCTTGGAACCTTGCTTGGATTTCCATAATGCTATTTCCCTCTAGATCATTAGTTCCCAAATGCACAGGAAATCCGGTTTCCTCCACAATCCTAACCATTTCATACACCATGAACTTTGCTCTGTGCACTGTCAGCCCAGAGATACTCACTACCTTCACCTGGCTATGGCATCCATCCCCTGTCCTCCAATGGATACCCTTAATCATCGAGTCTCGGTAACAGAACCTTAACACCGCCATCATCCTTATGGTTACCTCCACTATGCCCTCTCAGCCCCCTCCCCACTTTATTCATGATCGCAATTTCATGGGAGTCTTCCTGCCTTATTAGAGACCCCTTGTCACCTCCCCTTTCTGCCTCCTGCTATTTTGCCCATAACTCAAACCCCCTCTGAATAGGTGTCCCTTTAACCTCTCTTATCTGAACCATTTATCCTGGCCCTGATGGTTCCCTTCCCCCACCCTCATCCCCCCTTGTAATAGTACCCTGTCTCCAGAGGCTCTCTGTGGGTCCCCTTTAGCTAGGGCCCCATCCTTGGTACTGACCTTCCTGCTGAGGGGACTCCTCTCCCACCTCCTTGTCTCCCAGTTCCTCTCCAATCATGCTCTCCTCCTCATGTCTGGAATATGTTGCATCTCCCCAATTTGCTTAACATATATGTTTCCTTCTCCTCTGGGACTATGTCTATCCTTTCCATAGCTGTTCTGTGATGCCCTATGGGTATCTGACTCCCACCCGCCTCTGTATAAGTTTCCTCATTTCCACCAACCCTTCCTCCCCTCTAGGATGCTTAGTATCTCAAATTTATTGTGACACTCTATGTCAGCCTCCATCAAGTAACCAGTTTCCCCGACTGCATCTCTAAACTGACCCTCTTCTTCCTCTCTTGCACTGTTCACCTTGGAGCTCCTTCCCACAGTCTGCTGTTTAGGCTTCCACAACAGCCCTCCTGACTCTTCCCCTCCAGTCTCCTTGATTCAAATTTTCACCTGTACGCTTTCCCTTAGCATCAACTTCCCTATCTAAGGGTCCTCTGTCCCTAATATCCCCCCTTCTGCTTGCTGTAGCATAATGTCCTGTAATTTCAGAACGTTGCCCCAGCCTCCCCTCAGCCCCACCCTTCTGCTGCCCATATCCACACCCCTTATCCTTGGACACCCCCAGCTCCCACAGCTTACTCCTTAACCAATATACCTCACTCCTGATACAAGATAGCTGTCTACAGAGTGGGCTGCCTCCCTCTCTCCAGGCCCAATTTAGAATTATTGCCATCCCACAGCCTGTGCAGCCTACAACCCTTCCGAAGATGCCTGCCATGGTGGAATATGGCCACCCTGATTATCCCCTCTGTTTATAATAGCACACCCCTTTCTCAGTCCCTTTCCTGGAGTACAGTTTCTCTCTATACTGACTGTAGTTATTTACAAACCCAATTTCAACCCCACCAACAAAGTTCCCAAGTCTCACAAACACATACAGTCCAGTATGTGTTCAGTCCCTAACAGTGTGTGTAAGCAGACTCCAGGTACCGTATGATGTCACAGGCCCACCAACTCCTGTTGCTTCAAATTTCAGTCCCAAACAGAAATACTCAGCCTTCAATCCCAACCCCAGTGGCTTTTCAGTATTTAAGAAAGCCTACAAAACAGGGTGGGTGGGAGAGCTCTTACCAAACACCAGGCAAACAACACATTTAAATTACCTTCTAATTTTCCCTGCCAAACATCTATCCCCAAACCTACAATATCACAGCCCAAGTATCAGTTCAAATTCAAGGTAATAATTTTTAACACATAGAACTAATTTCACTAACAAACTATTCAAATATTTCAGTTTAAAACAAAATATAACTCCTGGCCTCTTTTCTACCAACCTGTTGCTTAAGCTCCCAAGTGAACAATGCCATATAACTGGCTAACGAAAAGGCTGAGAAGATAGAAAGATGTAAAACGGCTAGAGTTCAGACTGCAAATAAGTAATGAGGCCAACATATAAGTTAATATGGTTAGCTAGTCAATGGCTGAAAGTGGTAAAGTAAATGAACCATACCCCCATGTCAGTTAATATGCATGTATGTGTAAGGCTTTACAAGGTTAATGGCTGAAATGAATAAAATAAAATAAATCCAAGCACAAAGTTAAGGTATAACTTGGAATTGCCCTATTCAGCAGAAAATACTGTGTACCAAAACATGTCTTCTTAAAAGGTTACAGCAGAGATAAGAAAGCAGCTGCTAGTAACTGCGGCTGGCCTTGATGACTGAAGTTCCCCATATTTTGTGATTACTATGCAATTTGGCCACTGTCTGGGTTTTATCTGTAAGCAGAGTATTTTTAAAACAGTCACATCCCCTTGCATATTTTCTGTATCCTGAATTAAGTATTTTTGATAAATAAAAATTCCTTAATTACCTGCTTTTTCCATCTAAAGATAACCGTATGTCTCAGCAAAGTGTCAAAAGTATCTTGTGACCAATATCTTATGGCCAATATATTTTTGAACCAGAGTCTTGTGATTTGTTGAATGACCTATTGTCTGTGTTTAAATCTGTTGTCGTAGTTTTTGGGAAATTCCAGCCTTGCATTTTTTTTTCCAAGCTTCCTACACATAAATATGGGACCTATGGTTCTGTCCAGCATCCCTTCAAGAAGGCGCAGTCTTGGACAATCTGCAGTCTAAGACTATCCAAAGTTTGCCAGAGGGATCCAGAGATATATGGATTCGTGCGTCTCTGAAATTCTGTAGCCCTGTAATGCAAATATTACTAGCTGTCTAGATTGCATGTTAGAAACACCCCAATGGACTGTACCATACACTGTTTCACTAGCTATAAGATTAAATTGTATTAGGTACACTTGGGTAGTACCAGGCTACCTGATGCCTAAAATTACAACTAATTTGGCAAAGAAATAGTGTGGTGCCTTTATTGAATTACTGAGAATTACCAACCAGGAACCTGTAAAATAGGATTCATGTTACACAGCGGTGCCACCTGGGGCTTAGCAGGCTTCTCCCAAGGACGTACCTGCTTTAGCCTGCGCTTTTTTTGCAGGAGCGGAATCCTTCTTGGAGAGCAGCCCTCCAGAGCCAGAGGAGGAAAAGGGCGTTTTAGGGGAGGACTGAGAACGAGACAGAGACCCGGGCCGGTGGCGGGACCAACTATGGGCCTTGTCCTGGGACCACTTAGATTTCTAATTATACTTGGCCTTCTCCCCGGAAGTGTGCAGGTCCCTTTCAGTTCCAACAGGAAGACCTTGAGAGCCTTAAAACAGTGGAATTTGGTCCTGCTTGTGAAGCTCTGGCAGGTGGAGCAGGCTGCGGTGTCATGGTTAGGCCCCAGGCAGAAGACACACGGTGTGGCTGTCCTATGATGTTATTAGACAGCCGCAACTGCACTTGTTCTGAAGGGTTCCATGCGAAAATCGTGACTACAATTTGAGCGCCTCCTTTTCGGCGACTGCATTAATAGCGCTCGCAAATTTCAGCACCCCACAATCTCAGCTACCATGTAATAATAGCGCTGGTCGCCGATAGAGCAGTAGCGATTTTTTACATAGATATTTGTTTTGGTGGATAGTGACTCCGTTTAAGTTTTAACTGGGTTTAATTTAGTTTTAAGCATGTGCCTGGGACAATGTGTTAGAAAGTACAGCTACTCGGTGGCCCTCCTCCAAGATCTCTGGCCCTGAGGCTGAATCCTGGTAATACAGTAACATGCATCCCGTGATCTCCCGAACTTTAAACTGTCCGTATGAGCTACGTGCTATACTCATTGCCCCAATCACCAAAGCAGAATTACAATCTGTAATCTGGTGTTTGAATAAACGGTTAGTTGCTGACCTGGGTGATGAACTAGTGGCTCTGTATAATGCTGCCTTGATTAATGGATCATTACCTGACAGCATGTACAAGGGCGATTTCTGGTGGTTTTAGATAGTATAATTCACCATACCCAATTCTGTCGGGTGCCATCTAGAAAGACTGCAGCTGCTTTAATCCTTTTAAGGGGCAGTGTCACAACAGGGAATGAGGGTGAATTAATGTTTTTGTTTTGGTAAGCATGGATCAAAATGAGGCGTTGACAGGATGAACATTTGTCTGCTGGCTGATCCCAGTTCCATTTATTGAGTGGCTAAAACCTTACTGTCAAATTAAACTGTCAGTCGCTGAATCCTGTCAGCAGAGTCGCTGAATTTGCCATTCGCTATTATGACAAATAACTTGCAATGCGCAGTCGCCCAAATTGTAAAGTCGCTCATTTGTGCTGGTCGCTGATAGAGCAGTAGCAATTTTTTAGTCACTAATTTGCCGTCGCTCATTTGTAGTCACCGTTTTCACGGGTAACCGTTCTGAAGGAGTCCAAAAAAGGAAGTGATCAAAACAGACAACACAGAGGCAACAAGCCTTTGTGTAAAGCAAATCAATAAAACAACGAAGTAAAAAAACGCTATGGTTCACAAAAGAGGTGGCAGGGAATATTAAGGAGAAAAGGACAGCATTCAGGAAATAAGGAAACACAGAAGGAGCAGGACAGAGAACTTTATCAGTTAAAGCAAAAAGAGGCAGGGAAGGCAGTCAGAGTAGCAAAGGCCCAAACCGAGGGAAGAAACATAGAAACATAGAATTTGACGGCAGATGAGGACAGCTTGGCCCACCTAGTCTGCCCATTTTCCTACCTAACAGGTAAGCTGCAGATCCTAGTTAACCAACAGCTTACTTCCTGTTACCCCCCACTAAGACTGCCTTATGCCTGTCCCATGCATTCTTGAAGTCACCCACTGTTCTTCACTCCTCGACCTCCTCAGAGAGGCCGTTCCATGCATCCACAACCCTCTCAGTGAAAAAATACTTCCTCCACATTACCCTGGACGTCCCCCAATCTTCAAATTGTGTCCTTGTTCTTGCACATCTTTTCTGAAGATGCTACCCTCTTGGACTTTAATTCCCTTGAGGTACTTGAAAGTTTCTATCATGTCCCCTCTCTCCCTTCTTTCCTCAAGGGTATACATATTAAGCTCCTTTAGTCTTTCTTCGTATGTCTTCTGGTGCAGACCCTGCACCATTTTGGTTGCCCTCTTCTGGACAGCTTCCACTCTGTCTATGTCTTTGCGGAGATGGGGTCTCCAGAACGGCACAAAGTACTCCAGATGGGGTCTTGCCAACTGTCTGTACTGAGGGATAACAACTTCCTGTTTTCTACTATTGATGCCTCTTCCAATGCATCCCAGTATCCCCTATCCCCCCAGCCTTCCTTACTGCCTTCTCACATTGCTTGCCCACCTTTAGGTCATCCGATATAATTACCCCCAGGTCCCTTTCTATTTTTACTGTTGTCAGTATCTCACCCCCCATTGTGTACACTTCCCCTGGGTTTTTGTTTCCCCATGTGCATTACCTTGCACTGAATCTGAGCTGCCATACATTTGACCATGCCTCCAACCTTGCCAAGTCCCTTCTCATCCTTTCCACTCCATCTTGTATATCAACCCTGATGCAGATCTTTGTGTCATCTGCAAAGATATACAGGTTACTCACCTGTAACAGGAGTTCTAGGAATGGTATATGTTGTTCATCCACACTTATTGGCAGGTTCCTTGCCGCTTTAAATCTTGCCGGAAGGTCTTCAAGCTAGCTCCTCCCACCCACCCGGGTGGTAAAACTCTCGGCTCCGCCCCATGACGCCAGATCTGGCCCGCTGGAAGCTCAGGTTGTGCGTCGAAGCCGGGGAGGTCGGGTGGATTCGTGTGGATGAACAACATATACCATTCCTAGAACTCCTGTTACAGGTGAGTAACCTGTATTTCTAGGGACATGGATATGTTGTTCATCCACACTTATTGGCAGACTCCTAGCAGTTCTCCGGGAGGAGGGAGGCAAGGCGCACACCCCCTACATACTTACTTGGGAACAGAGTTGGAGCCGGGGCCCCAAACCAGCATCCGGCGTGACTCAAGGTCGATGTGGTAATGGGTAATAAAGGTGTGTGCTGACTTCAGGTAGCAGCCCTGCAGATTTCCTGGATAGGGACATCCCTGGAAGCAGCCACCGATGCAGCAGTATGGCGGGTAGAATGAGCTCTTATCCCTCTGGGAGGCTCCATGCCCGCCAACTCATAGCAGAGATTTATGCAGGAGGTGACCCATCTGCCTATCGTCCGCTTGGCTGCAGGTCTGCCAGGTGCGGCTTCAGCATAGGTGACAAACAGCTGGCGAACCTCTCCCAATTTCAGCCGTCGCTCCTTATAATAAGCGCGCCTTCTGAGGTCAGAGTATGGAGCCTATATTGACCTCAGGTGTGATTGGGGTAGAACACCGGCAGAGTCAACACCTGATTAAGGTGAAACTCCGACACCACCTTGGAAGGAATTTCGGGTGGGGCATAGGACAACCTTGTCCCTGTGGAAGACCAGGTAAGGAGACTCGATGCTAGCGCCTGGAGTTCTCCCATCCTTCTGGCTGACGTGATAGCCACCAAGAAGCGATCTTCCACGACAGGTGGGGAGACCACACCTGTGCATTGGTTCGAATAACGCCCATGAGCTTTGCCAGTACCAGCAGTAAATCCCACAGAGGTGGGGTTCCCACACTGGAGGAAATGTGATCAAGGCCTTTAAAGCCGACCACTTTTTCCTCGCCACTGACTGCTGACCGGCCCGCGCCGATAGCAGAGATGGCTGCCAGGTGCACCCTTAGGGTCGTCGACCTAAGCCCTTGACTAGAAAGGACCATAAATAGTCCAAAATGCTTGCCACGGGACACAAGAAGGTCCAACCTTCCCCCGACACCAAATGGAGAACCACTTCCATTTGAAGGCACACATTTTCTGATCGACTCCTTACGGGCGCCTCAACGCGTTGAGGACCTCGTCGGAAAGACCCAAGGCCTGGAACTCTAGCAGCTCAGGAACCAGGCCGTCAGGTGCAGGGATTGAAGGTCCGGATGGAACACCTTCCCTGATTGACTGAGAGCAGGTCCGGCGAGCTGGAAGCTGCGCGAGTCCTGGAGCTGAGACTGAGGAGATCTGGGTACCAGAACTGGCGAGGCCAGTCTGGGGCTATCAGAATCACCTGCGCCTTGTCCCTCCTCGCTTTCAGCAGGACCCTGTGAATCAGGGGAACGGGGGGAAAGGCGTAAAAGAGGCCCGGGGTCCATGGCCTCGAGAAGGCATCCCCCTTCAGCGAGCTCTGCTGAGGGGGGCGGGCATGAAACAGCCTCAGCTTCGCGTTCTCCCTGAAGGCAAACAGAGCCACCAGAGGTGTGCCCCAACGAGAGAACAGGTCCTGTACTATCTCCGGCAGGAGAGACCACTCGTCGCGATGCAGCCCCTATCCGGCTCAGGGCATCGGCCAGGGTGTTGAGGGCTCCTGCCACATGAATAGCCAGGAGATCCGCCTCCAGGCTGCGCACTAGTGACCAGATGCGGAAGCTTCCTTGCATGAAACATGGAGAGCGTCCCGCCCTGGCGGTTTAGATAGTACATGGTCGTGGTATTGTCCGTCTGGACCCGGACCACTTGACCCCGGAGAAACGGAGCAAAGGCGGTGTGAGCTAGGCGGACCGCACGGAGCTCCAGCAGGTTGATATGGCACCGGGACTCCCGCGGGGACCAGAGGCCGTGCACTTGGTGTTCCCCCAGATGGGCACCCCAACCCATCAAAGAGGCGTCGGTCGTTAGAGAGACCGTCGGCTCGGGGCGGACAAACGGGATACCCTCTTGCAGATGGGACAGAACGGTCCACCACTGGAGAGCGTTCCACATCTCCTGGGTCGTCCACACACGCTGGTCCAGAGGATCGCAGCGCTGTGACCACTGGCTGGCCAGTCCCCACTGGAGGGGGCGCATGTGCCAGTGTGCCCAACAGACTACGCTGGTACAGGCCGCCATGAGACCCAGGAGTCACAGGAAGTCCCGGGCAGGGCGCGATTGCCCAACCAGAAATGATTGGGCAAAGGAGGTAAGAACCTCGGCCCTGTCCGCCGGGAGCCGAGCTCTGCCCCGATGAAAATTATCACCTGCTTCGGCTCGAGTTCTGACTTGGCCTCGTTGACCAGGAGGCCGAGTTGAGAGCAAACCTGGAGGGCCAGATCCCTGGACCGCTCCACCTCCGACCTGGAGGTGGCTGCTATCAGCCAATCGTCCAGGTAAGGGTACACCCGGACCCCTCGGCACCGCAGGAATGCTGTCACCACTGCCATGCACTTGGTGAAGACCCTGGGAGCTGGAGAGAGACCGAAGGGCATGGACTGGAACTCGAAAAGGGATCCCTCCGCCCTGAAGCGGAGGAAACTCTGATGAGACGGACGGATAGGGACGTGAAAGAACGCGTCCTGAAAGTCCAGAGAACAAAACCACACGCCGTGTTCCAGAGATGGTATTATCTGAGCCAGAGTGACCATTATGAAGGTTCGAGACCTTAGGAACTTGTTCAGGTCGTGGAGGTGGGAATGGGCGCCAGCCAATCGTTGGGACCATGAAGTACCTGGACGAACCCGGTTCTGATGGGGGTCCTCTATCTCCTTTATCACCCCTTTCTGAAGGAGAAGAGGCGATGTCGGCTCAACAAGCCTTCAGAGAGTCTGGGGACCCCGAAGCCCCCTTGAGGCGGCGGCTCTGAAGGTGGAACCCGTTCAATTCCAGAGGCAGGCCTCTTCCCACCACCTCCAGAACCCACCTGTCCGTGGTAACAGCGGACCAGGCGGAAAAGTGCGGGCCGTCCCCACGGGGGAACCAGAGCGAGTGGCGGGATGAGGCGACACCCCTCAGCCCGTCACTGTGCAGGCTTGGAGGAAGGACGAGGGACCACCAGGGCCTCTTCCTCCTTGCTTCCTATTAGAGGAAGCTGGACGGCTTGGCTTGGAATACCAGGTCTAGCCTGCTGGCCCTAGCGTTGTTGGGCAGGCGCCAGCGGGAGCAGGCGAAGAGGCTTAGGCTGGGGCTTCGGCCCTTGTCCCTCTCTTGTGGTGATGCACGAGTCAAGGTGGCATTGGACATTTCGATCCTCTGGAGGTGACCTTCCACTCCAGGGCCGAAGAGGTCAGTTCCCAGGAAAGCAACATCCGTGAGCTTGTGCTGGGTATCCGAGGTGAAAGTGGATATCCTCAGCCACGCCGCAGCGCCACTACTGCCGCCACTGACCGGGCACAGAATCTCAATATCCAGCGCAGTCTGGAGCTGCTGCTAGCTACTGCCCTGGTCCGCACCTGCTTAACTGTGGTCTGCAGGTCCACAGGAAGATGAGGACGACCTCATCCAGGGAGCCCAACAGGGCATGGGAAAAATGTGCCATCAAGGCGGCCGAACTGGCCTGGCGAAGGCAGGGAGAAGCAGCATACACTTTCCGCCCAGTATAGTCAGTTTCTTGGACTCTTTGTCGGGCGGTTTGTCCACGTCCCTGGCATTTCGGCTCGCGAGAAACTGTCGTGACCAACCCCTCAGCCGAAGGATGTTCGGAAAAGCCGGACAGAGAGCCTGTGGGAACCGCATACTTTCTGGCCATCCTGGCCGAAGGCGCAGGACAGGAAGCCGGACGCTGCCACAATTCCAGGGCCGGGCCAACAATGGCTTCAGCCACTGGAAAGGCCTCCGTAGGAGAATCCCCTCGGTCCAGAATCTCAGTGAGGGAATATCTAGTCCCAGTGGATTCTGAGATGAGCCTGAGTAGTCCAAGGAAGGACGAAGGGCTATCATCCATCGACTGCCCCCCAGAGGATTCCAAGTCTAGGCGCTTGGAAAACAGGGAGGAGGAGTCGTCCGACTCAGACGAATCGTTGAACAGCTGCCTAGAGCCCGCGCCACCCTCCACGTGCCGAGGCTTATCGGGAGTGAGGGTGACCGACAACCTATGGGGAGGCCATGAGCCGGCCGCAAACTTTTGTCGTGGCCCGACTGCCGGTTGGCGGGGCGGTTCCACCGGCATTGGTGGGGCAGCAGGAGTAGACGAACAACCCCGCCTGGAAACAGGCTCCTCGACCACTCGAGGGGTTGTTTCGGCTGTCCCGGTGACAACCATTTTATGGCCGGAGAAGAGGCCTGAGCCGACTTGTTCCCAGCCAAAATTAGTTGTTGCCACATAAGATCCTCATATTTTCGGCGCAACTTACGCCGAAGCCTCCCCTCGTCCGAGGAGGAGGAAGATGAGGAAGAGCGGTGACACCGCTTACCATGATGCCGAGACCGAGACCGCCTGTGTCGACTGGATCGCTGAGCCATGCAATGTCGAAGACGAGAAGTCTCGGCAAGGCCGAGGTCGGCGGGGAACGAGGATCGGCAATCTCCTCGGTTCGGTTGACAAATCTGACGGCTCGGGAACCAGAGGAACAGATGAGCCGACAGTATCCACAATCCTCGCCGGGGGAACCGGGGAGGAGGGAATTTCGGCTTCTCCAGCCGATAACCCATCTAACGGGTCGAGAAAAATCTAGACCACGTCGGCTGGAGTCTCGGTCACCTGGCCTGACGGGGGCACTGTGAAGCCAGTGGCGGCGAAACCGACCGAAGTCGACTGTCGACAAGGAGGAGAGATCTTTCCGCTCCCAAGAAGCGTCGGCGATGGGACTTACCTTACTTTTCTTCGACCGATGAACGGTCCAGAAGGTTGGACCCTCGCCTTTGGTCGAGAGGTCAAGCAAAAGCTCCTTAAAGACGACTAGGAGGACTCAAGCGAGGCGGAGCAGATACGCGGCCGAAGATGTAACGCATGAGCCGCCTCTCCTCGAGGGCGCATCATCTGCTCAGCAGCCCTATGGAGCCCGCGAGTCAGGACACCGCCAGTCGGGCCTCCTGGATTTGACCTGGGAAATCTCCTTTCGGCGCCCAAGTTGGAGGCAGACAGCGCGATCCTCAGGGCGTAGACTGAGAAAGATGAGCACAGTTCGCAGGCCTGCGGGTCGTGCACCTGGCCCAGTGCAGTAAACGCATGGAGTGCGGATCCGTCTGCGACATCTTTCGTCTGAAGGGCATTCCGAAAACCGGGAGTCGATTTGTCCATTGCAGCCTGAGGAAGAAGACCAAGTGGTAAAAGTTTTTGAAAATTTTAAAGTCGAAGAATTAGGCCCAAAGCTTAATCACAGAGCGTTAAGGAGGGAACCTGAGCTTCCAAGCGGTAAGGAAGATCTGGCGTCATGGGGCCGAGCCGAGAGTTTTACCACCCGGGTGGGTGGGAGGAGCTAGCTTGAAGACCTTCCGGCAAGATTTAAAGTGGCAAGGAACCTGCCAATAAGTGTGGATGAACAACACAGCCATGTCCCTAGAAACATACTTTTCCTTCCAGTTCCTCTGCAATGTCACTTATAAAGACATTAAAAAGGACCGGTCCCAGTACTGAACCCTGCGGTACCCTGCTAGTAACCCTCCTTTCTTCACTGTGTACTTCATTTACTACTACCCTTAGCGTCCTGTTGCCTAGCCAATTTTTTATCCAGGCTACCACCTTGGGACCCACTCCAAGGCTGGCTATCTTGTGTATTAATCTTTTGTGTGGGACTGTATCAAATGCCTTGCTAAAATCTAGGTAGGCCATGTCCACAGCCCCTCCCTGGTCTACTACTTTGGTCACCCAGTCAAAGAAATCTGTTAGATACGTCTGACACGACCTTCCCATCGTGAATCCATACTGCATTGGGTCCTGTTCCCCACTGGCTTCTAGGTACTCAACAATTCTTTCCTTCAGAAGTGATTCCATCATTTTCCCTACCACTGAGGTCAAACCAACTGGTCTGTAGTTTCCTGCCTCTGTCCTGCTCCCACTTTTGTGAAGAGGAATCGCATCTGCCCTCCTCCAGTCCTTGGGTACCACCCCATCCTCCCATGATTTGTTAAAAAGAGTAGTCAGTGGTGTCACTAGTTCAACCCTTAGTTCTTTGAGAATTCTTGGGAGAATCCCATCAGGCCTCATTGCTTTGTACATCTTCAATTTTAATAGCCCTTTCAGAACCCTTTTTTCTGTAAATGGACTGGTATCGACCCCCGTCTTCAGAGTGTTACTCTTGTTTGGTTTAGGTAACTCCCCCTCCTCTTCATTTGTGAATACTGAGCAGCAATATTCGTTCAGTATCCCTGCTTTTTCACTGTGACCCTCTACCCACATTCCCTCCCCTTTATTAAGCTTCAGTATCCCTCCTTTGCTCTATCTTCGCTCCCTATTGTACCTACTGGACCGACCTCGCAGAGACCATCCTGCGGTCGGATAACAGACATATTTGGGTCTGAAGGGAGGCCGCCCTGTACCGAGGCAGGAAGGCCTTGCCCATGGTCGAATCGAGGATCGCCCGATGAACTGTAGCCTCTGGGAAGAGTCCAGCTGAGTCTTGGAATGGTTGATGGTAATACCCAGGCAGGCAAAAACCTGCTGGGTGAGAGAGAGGAAATACAGGAGTTCCTCCCTGGACGAGGCCGCCAGGAGCCAGTCGTCCAGGTAAGGGAACACCTATACTCCCTTGTTACGCAGCTGGGCCGCCACCACTGCCAGGCATTTGGTAAATATTCGGGGGGCAAAGAATAGACCAAACGGGAGCGCCTTGAACTAGTAGTGGTCCCCCTGGAATGCAAAACGAAGATACTAGCGATGGGAGGAGCAAATGGGAATGTGCAGATAAGCATCCTGCATATCCAGAGCACAAAGCCATTGACTTGGCTGGAGGAGGGGCTGAAGGCTCTGCAGAGAGAGCATCCAGAACCTTTTCTACTCTACATAGAGATTCAGGGAACTGAGATCTAAAATCAGTCAGAGTTCTCCCGACTTCTTTGGGACCAGGAAGAAATGGGAATAGTAACCCGTCCCCTGAAGATGAAGGGGGACGGGCTCTATCGCTTGCTTCAGCAGAAGAGCAGAGATTTCCTCCTGGACCATAAGAAGGTGTTTCCATGAATACGATGACTTCAGAGGAGGGAGGCGGGGTGGTTTCTGAAGAAACTCTATGGAGTGTCTGTCTACTATAAGCTGGAGCACCCAAGAATCCGTGGTTATCCTCTCCCATCCCGGAAGGTGGAGGGGAAACCTCCCTCCTACCAGTTTCTCCGGGGAATCCGGAAGCAGTGGGAGAGGAAAGGAGTCAGGTGGTGTGGGGCAGCGCCGCAGCTGAAGCACCCACTGCTTTTTTGGGCAGAGGGGGCTTAGCAGCCGCTGGGGCCCGATGTTTTGTGGCCCGCCTTCCCTGGGGTTTCGCCTTTGGCAGATTCCGCCTGCGAAAGGGACGGCGCTGCTGCTGATGGGGATGGTACATAGAATCAACTGATTTAAGAGCAGTCCCCTTCTCTTGCAAATCGGTAATTATGTCCTTGACATTACCCCCGAAAAGCACAGACCCCCGGAAAGGTGCTTCCTGGGATAGCAGATTGCACCTCCGGGACCAGACCTGACACATGGAGCCAAGCAAGACGCCACAGGCCTACGGCGAAAGCAGAGCTCCGCCCAGCAGTGTCCACTGTGTCGTATGTCGCACTTAGCATGTGGCGACTGGCAGAACGAGCAGAGCGGATGAGATCAGCCAACTCCTGTTTGACTTGGGAATCAGGCAAGGAGTCCAGCTTGGCTTCCATCTGAGTAAGGATGGCCTTCTGGTAGTCCACCATGTGGCCGACGTAGTTCAGAGCCCGAATCCCCAGTGTGCAGGAAGCGTTAATCTTTCTTCCGTTCTGGTCCAGAAGGCGGGATTCCTTATCAGGAGGTCACGAGCTAAGATGCTTTGGGTTCACCGACCAGCCATGAGTGGCGCTACACACAACCGAGTCGACACGAGGGTGACAATCTAGGAAATCAACACACTCTGGAGCCTGATACAGCCTGTTCGACTTCCTGGGAAGTGGGGCTAAGGGTAACGGCTGTTTCCATATCGTGGAGACAAGATCGGCGTGAGGCTCTATCCAGGGTGGCACTAGTGTAGGAGCTGTCACGAGCAGATCCAGATGTTCAGAGAGTTTCAGACGCTGAGGATCTGGTTCCAAAGAGCACCACTGATGGACCTCCTGCATTTTTCTAAGCAACACCATAAAAGAAGGATCCTCCGGAACGGACTTCGGAGAAGTTCTCGGCCAGGGCTCCGACGGACAGCGAGGCTTGTCATCTCTCTCGGAGCAGCCATCAGAAGAGTCCAAGGAGTCCAAGAGTGAAGAAGAAAAAGAAGAAGAGTAACACTCCCTTTCCCGACCCGGGAGAGGAACAGGTCCCTTGGGTAGTCCCCAGGGACACGTGTCCTGCCCCTCTCTGGACCCAGACAGAAGAACCCTGGAGTCCAGAGGTGGTGAAGAAGTGTGCCGCATGGGGAGTACAGGAACCTGGGACAGCACCATCGCCAGAAGGTGGCTCTCGACCTCTTTGGTGAGCTGAGCCTTGGCCTCAGCCCACCAGGAGGCCAGAGTCTCCTGCAGGTCCACTGGCAGCCACGAAGGCAGTGGAGGTGGAGGCGGAGGATAAGAATATGGGCTATGCCCATATGGAGCATATCCAAAACCCGGCTGCGGGTAACTCGGTGTCGGGTATTAAGAAGTCGAGTACTGCGGCGTTGGGAAGCCCGGCGTCTGGTACAGCATTCCCGGGTACACTGGTGTCGAATAAGACGGCGGGTACCCGGAAGCCGGGGATGCTCATGACGGCCCGGCTGGGAAACTCGCGTATGCAACCAGAGCGCAGAGCCCAAAGGAGGCCCGAGAGAGCAAGAACTCTCCCTGATTAGGTAAGGCCAACGGCGGAGGCCCTGATGCCGAAGGTACCGACATCGAAGGGGTTAGCATCCGGGGAGCAGACGTCAGGTCCGTCGCTCCAGATGGAGAAGGAACTAATGGAGACAAAGGATCCCCAACTTCGCCAGTGTGTGTGTGTGTGTGTGTGTGTGTGTGTGTGTGTGTCCCGGGGTCAGGATGGGGGGCACTGGTTCCGAGACTGTAGCAAAAGCTGCAGTGAGCGGGAGCGACAGGCGTATGGGGGTCCGTCTGTTCCCTCGCCCGGACGGACAACCCGGCGAGAGGCGAGATCTCGTCGGGCGCCGGAGGAGCCGACGTCTGACTTACGAGAGCCTTCCCTGGAGGCAGGTCGAGAGGAAGGGTCAGTCTGGTTCAGTGGGGAAGAAGCCGTGCATCGCCCTGAAGGGTCAGACGTCTTACCAGCCCTCTCTGGGCAGACATCAGGGGAGCAGACACCCGGCTTACCGGAGTCGTCTGCGATGGTAGGCTGTGGCCTGCGGCTGAACCAGGGGCAGAGGCCTCCAACTGCCCGGAGGCGCCAGCAAGGCCGAAAATAACAAGACGGATGGCCGAGGCCACCCCAGAAACCTCCGAGGCAGCCGTCAAAGAGCAATCTCCGGAGGGATGATACCTGAAGCCCACAACTCCCGATGTAGACGCGGTGGAGGAGCCTTTGTCCCGGAGCCTCTCCTTCTTTCGATGGCCTTTGGGGGAATTGGATACCTGCCCTAGCTTTTTAAGCTCCTTCTCCATAGAGTTCATTTTCTTTTTAAGAAGAATATGGGCCTCCAGGGATTGCTGCCGTCTTTTTTGGGTTGCCGCGTTAAAGCGAACGCAATGATGGCACTTCTCGACTTGAGGATCTGGGCCTAGAGCAGAACAGGCACAGGGTAGCCCGTCCTTGTCTGCGGTGGTTGGGAGCATACGATCGCACTTGTTCCTGTGCTTGGAGGGTGTGAGGACGACATACACCGATGTTAGTACTGACATCAAAAAAATAAGATTTTAGGTAAAAAGCAGCAGTGGGGCAGGCGAAGCCGCGAACTTTTCTGCGTGGCGCTGCGAAAGCTAACGGGCGGAAAGAACTGGAAAGCAAGCATCCGGGACCGCCCCTTTATACTGGCGTCTCCTTACGCCGGTCACCTGACATGGGGGTAGTCCCTCGCCAGGGACTGCTAGCTAGAAATGTTTCCGTGGGGTCCTGCCGCCGTCAGTCCTATATGTAAATACCTACTGCAAGAGCCCTCTCCAAGTAAGATCTACCGTTACGGTAGGTTCTTACATAACTGTACTATCTTACTTCGAGAGGGCTCTTGCAGTAGGTAATTACATATAGCACTGAATCCCAAGCAGGCTGGAACAAAGAGAGGCACCGGTTGGAGGAAAGCTACTCCTAAAAGCAGTTCTAGCTTTGCAAGCCTGAAGATAAGAGGCCTTGCAGAACAGCCAGCCCGAAGCCTGCTCTACGGCGAGAGGCAACATCCAAACTGTAGTGTTTAGTAAAGGTATGGACGGAAGTCCAGGTGGCGGCAGCGCAGATGTCTGCCGCAGACACATTTTTGAAGCAAGCCGCTGAAGCAGCTACTCCTCTGGTGGAGTGGCCTCTCACACGACCTGGGAGGGTCTTGTTATAGTTGTCATAACAGAAAGTGATGCATTGTGCCAACCACTTAGATAGGCATTGCTTGGAAACAGCATTGCCTTCCCTTTTATGAGCAAAAGACACGAACAATTGATCAGTCTTTCTGAGATCCTTTGTCTTGTTTGTGTAGTATCTCAGAATCCGGTGAACATCCATAGTATGGAGTAAATACTCCCCTTGATTAGGGTACTGCGTAAAAAAGGCAGGTAACTCTAAGGACTGATTTAGAGTAGACTCAGCTACTACTTTAAGGAGACACTTAGAAAACGTGTGAAAAGCAACACATTCCTTGTGAAAAATCAAGTATGGGATTTTATACATCTGGGCCTGTAGCTCGGAAATTCTCCAAGCAGAAGTAATGGCCACCAGGAAGAGTCTTCCACGAAAAGAACTTCAAATCCGCAGAAGCTGCAGGTTCGAAGGGAGGGAGAGTAAATTTCTCGAGAACAAAGTTCAAGTCCCAAGGGGGAGCAGGAGTACGAATGGGGGGCCTCAGATGGAGGACCCCTCTGAGAAAGTTCTTAGAGACCTCCTACTGAGCAAAAGTTCTGTCTGCGAAGGGAACGATAGGCCGAAATGGCCGCTATGTGCACCTTCAGCGAAGAATGATCAAGACCCAGCTCAAACAAATGACGCAGATACTCCAGCAGAAGCCCCGCTGAACATGAGAAGGATTCCGCATTCTTGAAAGCAGCCCAGATAGTGAATCTTTTCCACTTCATGGCATAAGTGGATCTGGTAGAGGGTTTTCTGACCTCCACCAAAATCTCCGCCACTTTGGGAGACACTCTAAAACGAGATTGGGCGAAGTCTGCAGGAGCCATGCATGCAGTTGAAGGGATTTGAGATCTGGATGGACCAGGGTCCCCTAATCCTTGGTCAGTACACTTCGAGAAAGAGGAAGAGGATGATCCTCCGAGTACCATTGTAGAAGAGAGAACCAAACTTGCCTGGGCCAGAAAGGAGCGATCAGAATCATTCGTGCTACTTCCGAAGCTAGTTTCCGCAAGACTTGTGGGATAAGTGGAACTGGGGGAAGGCATAGACAAATCTGTCCTTCCAGTCTAGAGACTGAGCGTCTCTCCAGAAAGCGCCTCGCTCTGGAACGAGCAAGCAGAAGACGGGAAGCTTTGCGTTTAGAGGGGATGTGAACAGGTCAACCTGTGGTGTTCCCCAAAGTCAGGAGATGTTGTCTAGGACCCCTTGGTCCAGTTTCCATTCGTGAGTCAGAGCACACGAGCGACAGCTTGTCTGCCAGGGTGCTGTCTACTCCCGCAACGTGAACTGCCGTGAGGGGAAAGTCATGTTGTGATGCCCACTCACAAACCCTCATGGCCTCCCTGCGAAGAGGGTAGGACTGAGTCCCTCCGCATGTTGATGTACCACACCACGCACATTTTGTCCATCTGGACGGCTAGGTGGCCAGGAAGGATGCACTGGTGAAGGGCTTGGAGAGCATACAACACTGCCCGAAGCTCGAGCACACTGATGTGGAGAGTTGCTTCTATCCTGGACCAGGAGCCCTGGGTCCGATTAGGACCTAGGTGGGCTCCCCAACCTTCGCCTGAGGCATCTGCGGTTAGAGTCTAGGAGCGGGAGGACGAAAGAAAGGAACTCCCCAAAACAGGTTCTCTCGAACCATCCACCATAGCAAGTCTCGAAGCATCAGCAGAGAGACCAGAACTGGGTGATCTAGGTCGTCCTCTAGCTGGTCCCATTGGGAGCGTACAGTTCACTGAGAACTTCTCATATAGAGTCAAGCGCGAGGAATCACTGGGATACCAGCCGCCATGAGCCCGAGAAGGTGAAGGACCGACCTCACCAAGACCATCCTGCGGTCGGACAGACTTATTTGGGTCTGGAGGGTGGACGCCCTGTCCGGAGGCAGGAAGCCCTTGCCCGTGGTCATATCGGAATCGCCCCAATAAACTGTAGTCTCTGGGGTGGGACTAGATGAGACTTCGAATGGTTGATGGTAATACCCAGGCAGGCAAAAATCTGCTTGGTAAGGGAGAGGCAATGCAGGAGTTCCTCCTTGGACGAGGCAGTCAGGAGGCAATAGTCCAGGTATGGGGAAACCTGCAATCACTGGGTATGCAGGTGGGCCGCCACCACTGCCAGGCATTTGGTAAACACTCCGGGGGGGGGCCAGAGGATAGACCAAACGGGAGCGCCTTGAACTGGCAGTGGTCCCCCTGTAACGAAAAAAGAAGGTATTTGCAATGGGATGGGCGAATGAGAATGTGCAGATAAGCATCCTGCATATCCAGACCACAGAGCCATTGACCTGGCCTGAGGAGGGGCAGAAGGCTCTGCAAAGAGAGCATCCTGAACGTTTTGTATTCTATGAAAAGATTCAGGGAACTGAGATCTAAAATTGGTCTGAGATCTCCTGTCTTCTTTGGGACCAGGAAGAAATAGGAATAGTAACCCGCCCCGTGCAGATGGAGGGGGACAGGATCTATTGCCTGTTTCAGCAGGAGAGCCGAAATTTCCTCCTGGACCAAGGGAAGATGTTCCCTTGAATACGACACCACCAGAGGGGGGTGGGTGATGAGGTGGTTTCTGAAGAAACTATGGAGTGTCCTTCTGCTATGAGCTGAGCACCCAAGAATCGGTTATCCTCTCCTAGCACAGAAGGTGTAGGGAAAACCTCCATCCTACCGGTTCCTCCAGGGAGTCCGAAAGCTGTGGGAGAGGGGAGGAGTCAGGTGCTGTGGGGCAGCGCTGCAGCTGAAGCACCCGCTGCTTTTTTGGGTGGGGGGGCTTAGTAGGTGTGGGGGCCCGGCGTTTTGTGGCCTGCCTTCCCCGGGGTTTCATCTTGGGCCGATTGTCTGCGAAACGGATGGCGCTGCTGCTGATGGGGATGGTACAAGCAATCAACCAACTTCAGTGCCATCCCCTTCTCTTGCAAATCTGTGATGATGTCCTTGACATCACCCCCGGAAAGCACCGGCCACTGGGAATGTGCTTCCTGGATAGCAGATTACACCTCTGGGACCAACCCTGGCACACGGTGCCAAGCATGATGCCGTAAGCCTACAGTGAAAGCTGAGCTCAGTCCAGCAGAGTCCACTGCATCGTATGTCGCACGAAGCATGTGTCAATTGGCCAAACGAGCAGAGCGGACAAGATCAGCCAACTCCTGCTTGACTTGGGAATCAGGCAGGGAGTCCAATTTGGCTTCCACCTTGGTCAGACTGGCCTTCTGGTAGTCCCCCATATGGCCAACATAATTTAGGGACTGATCCCCAGCATGGAGGAAGCATAGATCTTTCTCCCATATTGGTCCAGAAGGCGTGATTCCTTATCAGGTGGTGACGAACTGAAATGTTTGGGGTTGGTTGACCAGCCGTGAGAGGCGCTAATCACGACCGAGTGGGCCTAAGGGTGACAATCTCAGAAATCAACACCCTCCGGAGCCTGATATAGCCTGTTCGACTTCACAGAAACATAGAAGTTGACAGCAGATAAGGACCGCAAGGCCCATCCAGTCTGCCCATTTCTTTTTCTACCTTATAAATGTGCCATCGGCCTTTGCTCTGTCAGTGGCCTATCTATTCATACTCATTTGTATTGCTCCCTTAAGCCATCCCATGCCTGTTTGAAGCCCTGCACTGTATTCACAGCCACCACTTCTTGAGGTAGGCCATTCCATGCATCCACCACCCTTTCTGTGAAAAAGAATTTACATTCCCCCTTAATCGGCCCCCCTCTAATCTCATGCTGTGTCCGCTTGTCCTGCTATTTTTCTTATATTTAAACATGTTAGACTCTTTCACCTTGTTAATGCCCTTAAGGTGTTTGAATGCCTCGATCATATCACCTCTACCTCCTTTGCTCAAGGGTATACATATTGAGCTCTGTTAATCTGTCCTCATGTGTCTTCTGATGCAGTCCCTGCACCATTTTGGTTGCCCTTCTCTGGACTGCCTCAATTTAATGTCCTTGTGAAGGTGTGGCCTCCAATACTGCACGCAGTACTCCAGATGGGGCCTAACCAGTGTCGTGTAAAGAGGGATTACTACCTACCTCTTATGACTTGTGATACCCCTACTAATACACCCTAACACTCCCCTAGCCTTACCTACTGCTTTAGAGGTCTGCTTGGATGATTTCAGGTAATCAGTGATGATGATGCCAGAGTCTCCTTCCTTTGTGACTGCTAGCAACTCCCCTCCCAGCATATAGGTGGATCCAGGGTTTCTCTTCCCTATGTGCATGATCTTGCACTTCTTTGCATTAAATCCTAGTTGCCACTCTTCTGACCATTTTGCTAGTTTATCCAGATCTCTTCTCATTCTGCCCACCCCATCTGGATCATCTACTCTGTTGCAGATCTTGGTGTCATCTGCAAACAGACATGCCTTACCCTCTAGTCCATCTGCAAGGTCACTAATGAAGATGCTGAAGAGGACTGGCCCCAGGACTGATCCCTGAGGTACCCCACTTGTGACTTGCATCTCTTCAGATTGTACACCATTTACCACCACTCTGTTTTCTGCCCGTCAACCAGTTTACCACCCAGTTGACCAACTTCTGACCCACCCCGAGCCTACCCAGCTTATTTATCAATCTTCTATGTGGAACAGTGTCAAAAGTTTTGCTGAAGTCAAGGTAGGCGACATCAACTGCTCCCCCTTGGTCCACCACTCAGGTTACCCAGTTAAAGAAATCTATGAGATTAGTTTCACAGGACCTTCCTTTTGTAAACCCATGCTGTCTTGGATCTTGTGCCCCTATGGATTCCAGGTGTTGCACTATCCATTCCTTAAGGAGTGCCTCCATAATCTTGCCCACTACTGAGATAAGACTGGTCTGTAGTTCCCTGCCTCCTCCCTGCTACCACTCTTGTGGAAGTGGGGCTAAAGCAGACGGCTGTTTCCATATGGCGGTAACGAGGTCGGCGTGAGGCTCTATCCAGGGCGGCACCAAGGTAGGAGCTGTCACGGGCAGATCCAGGTGTTCAGCGATTTTCAGACACACAGAATCTGGTTCCAAGGAGTGCCACTGATGAACCTCCTGGATTTTCTTAAGCAACTCCGTAAAAGAAGGATCTTCCAGAGGAGACTTCAGAGGAGTCTTTGGCCTGGGCTTCAACAGAGAGCACTGACCGTTGTTTCTGTTGGAGCAACCGTCTGAAGAGTCCGATGGTGAAGAGGAGGATAAAGAGGAAGAAGACTCCCTTTCCTGACCCGGGGGAAGACCGGACCACTTGGGAAGCCCCCAGGGAAGCGTGTCCTGCCCCTCTCTGGATCCAGACGGAAGAGTCCTGGAATCCGGAGGTGGTGAGGGAGTGTGCCGCCTCAGACGTACTGGAACCTGGGATGGCACCATCGTCGGAAGGTGGCTCTCGACCTCTTTCGAGAGCTGAGCCTTGGCCTCAGCCCACCAGGAGGCCAGAGTCTCCTGCAGATCCACCGGCGGCTGTGAGGGCAATGGAGGAGGAGGCAGGGGATAAATAAACTCATTACACCCGTAAAGAGCACATCCAAAACCCGGCGGCGGGTATTGAAGTGTCGGGTACTGTGGCACCGGATACTGCGGTAGCCGGGAGCGGGAGGGGGCTGCCGGAGCAGAGGGTTCGGCTGGTGGCCTCACAGGCGGGTCCACACTGGAGGGCCCGACGGGAGCGGGATGTCTCCCGGAGTCTGCAGGACCGGCGTCGCAGGGGCCGGCGTCTGAGCCGGCATTTGGGGAGCCGACGCCCGATCCGGCGCACCAGGTGGAGGAAGGTCTGACGGAGGAGGAAGATCCCCAGCGTTGCCCGGGGATGGATGGGTGAAATCCCTGGGGTCGGGCTGGGGAGACTCTCGGTCCCCAGATGGCAGCGAAGGCTGCAGGGAACTGGGAACGACGGACGTGGGAGGGTCCATCGGTTCCTTCACCAGCCGGACGTCCCAATGTGTGGCTTGAGGGCGAGCTCCCAGCAGGGCACCTGAGGATCCGGCGTCCGACTTATTAGAGACATCACTGGAGGCAGGTCAAGTAGAAGGATAGTACAGTTATGCAAGAACTTACCGTAACAGTAGATCTTCAAGAACAGCTCTTGCAGCAGGTAACACCATTTGGACTGAAGCCGGCAGGCGTCAGGACCCCACGGAAATCTTCTAGCTAGCAGTCTTCAGCATGGACCGCCTCCTACGTTGGTCCCGCCCCCGACGTCGGGCGTAGTACATAAGGAGGCGGTCCTGCCAGAATCCCCAGATCTTCCGCCGGAGACTCCTGGCCGCTGGATGACATCAGAAGAGGAGACCGAGGATCCACTGTCAGAAGTCAAAGGGAAAAACCCTGATAGTAAAGGCGAAAGCCACGCCTCCTCCAAGGGGGAAGGTGGGCGAGTAGGTACCTGCTGCAAGAGCTGTTCTCGAAGATCTACTGTTACGGTAAGTTCTTACGTAACTGTACTATCTTACTTCGAGACACAGCTCTTGCAGCAGGTTACACCATTAGGACTGATTCCCAAGCAGTAACACTGCCAACATTCTGGGAGGAGGAAACTAGGAAATACATTCCAGGTCCTGAATCTAGGACAGGAGACCCTGTAGCACCGCCAGGCCGAAGCCGGCTCTTCGCCGAGAGGCTATGTTCAGGCTATAATGCCTGATAAATGCATGCACAGAGCTCCAAGTGGCTGCAGCACATATGGCAGAGGTGGAAACGTTTCGGAATGCTGCAAAGGAGGTGGCCACACCCCTAGTAGAATGACCCCGGACTGTACCCGGTACGGGCTTTTGGTTGATGATATAACAGTATGAAATACACTGGACAAGCCAGCGAGACAGGGACTGTTTGGATATTGGTTGGCCCATCATCCTTTCAGAAAAGGAAACGAAAAGTTGCTCTGAACTACGAAGTTGTTTAGTTCTGTTGAGGTAATACCTCAAGCTGCGGTGAACATCCAGGGTGTGGAGCAGTGCCTCTCCTCTATTAGAGTAGTTCGGGAAGTAGACCGGCAAGTCAATATCCTGATTGAGAGCGAGTGTAGAAACCACCTTAGGCAAAAATTTAGGATTCGTCCTCAGGGATACTCTGTCCCGGTGGAAAACTAAATAAGGCTCTTTGCACGTGAGAGCGTGAAGCTCAGAAACTCTTCTCGCTGAAGTAACAGCAACCAAAAACAGCGTTTTCCACAACAGAAAACGCAGCTCGCAATCCGCGGCAGGTTCGAAGGGGGGGAGCGTGAGTTGTTCCAGGACAAAGAGCAAATCCCATGGAGGCACTGGGTCCTTAATGGGTGGCCTAAGGTGTAGCACCCCTCTCAAAAATTCCCGAGAGGCGTCTAATTGAGCCACTGTGCGATGTCCCACTGGAAGGTGGTAGGCAGAGATGGCACAGATGTGCACCTTGATAGAGGAGTAGGCTAGACCCAAATGAAAAAGGGAGAGCAGGTAGTCCAACACCACTCCCACCGGGCAACCTAAAGGGGAAAAATCGTGTGCTCGTGACCATAAACAAAAACGGCGCCATTTCATGGCGTACGTCGCATGCGTTGCCGGCTTTCTGGCTGCAGAAGGAACTTCTGCAACCTCTTGCAAGACCCCGTGACGCAAGATGGCTATGTCTCTAGGAGCCATGCATGCAGGTTCAGTGAGCGTAAGTCCGGGTGGACCAGTGAACCTTCTTCCTGAGACAAGAGATGGGAGCTGAATGGCACCGGGAGCGGAGGTTCCCGGGATAGCTGAATTAGCAAAGGGATCCAGATCTGTCTGGGCCAGAACGGGGCCACCAGGATCATTGTTGCATGCTCCCTGCGCAGTTTGAGAAGAACTCTCTGGATCAACGGGAAGGGAGGGAAAGCATAGAGGAATCTGTTCGCCCAGGAGAGGGACAACGCGTCTCGCCAGAAAACACCAGGCCCTGGATCTAGCAAGCAAAAATTGGGCAGTTTTGCGTTGGATGGGGATGCAAACAAGTCCAACTCTGGAGTTCCCCATCGAAGAAACAGATCCTCTGCTACCTCCTGAAGAAGTTTCCATTCGTGGACTCTGGCCTGGGAGCGACTCAGGCCGTCTGCAATCGTGTTGTCCACCCCGGGAACATGTACAGTGATCAGATTCGCGCCATGTCGGATTACCCAATCCCACACCCTCATGGACTCCCTGCAAAGGGGTAAAGTGTGCGCCTCCTTGTTTGTTGAGGTAATACATCACCGCCGTGTTGTCTGTCTGAAGCAGGAGAGTACTCGGAGGGATTTCTGACTGAAGGGCCTGCAGGGCATAAAGGACCGCCCTCATCTCTAGGACACTGATATGGAGATGAGCCTCCAGAGGGGTCCACGTACCCTGGGACTTCACCCCATCCAGGTGTGCTCCCCACCCTAGACCTGAGGCGTCTGTGGTGAGGATTACCTCCGGGGATGGCGTTATAAACGGGACACCCGTGGGGAGCGACCGTGGGTCTAGCCACCACTGCCAGTCTCGAATCACGGCGTTCGTGATTCTGACCGGATGCTGCATGTGGTCTTGCCTTTGATCCCATTGCACCTTGAGCATCCAATGAGTTACCCGCATGCGGAGCCTTGCGAAAGGGACGGTAGGAATGGCCGCAGCCATGTGTCCGAGCAAGCGAAGGACCGACCTGGCAGGGACGGTTTTGTTCGACGATAACTCCCTGATGAGGGATCTGATGCACTCCGCTCTGTCGTCTGGAAGAAAAGCTCTTCCCTGAACGGTGTCCAGTACTGCAACTATAAATTGCAGCTTCTGCGGCGGTACCAGGAGAGACTTCTCATGGTTGATTAGGATGCCCAGAGATCGGAACAAGTCCTGGGTGCTCTGGATCGCACGTAACAACACCTCTCTGGAGGCGGCCATGAGGAAGCCAATCGTCCAGAGTGCGGGGGAACACATAATGGCCCTGTCTCCTTAGGGACGCTGCCACGACTGCCATGCATTTGGTAAAGACCCTGGGTGCGGATGACAGTCCAAATGGAAGGGCTCAGAACTGAAGGTGGTGGTCGAGAAACTCGAAGAGCAGGAACCTCTTGTGCGCCTGAGCTATAGGGATGTGCAGGTATGCGTCCTGCATGTCTAGAGACGCTAAGAAGGCATCTTGCTTCAGCATGGGAATGAGACCCGGAAGAGTCACCATGCGGAATCTCTTGTATGTGACGGACACGTTGAGGTCACTGAGGTCCAGAATCGGACGGAGGTCCCCTGTTTTCTTTGGAACCAGGAAGAAGTGGGAATAGTATCCTTGTCCTCTCTGGTTCTCCAGGACGTACTCTATCGCTCCCTTTTGCAAGAGCGCGAGTACTTCTTGCCAGATCAGAGACTTGTGCTGACCCGGATACTGGGAGAGCAAAGGAGGCCTCGAGGGTGGCTTTTCTGCGAATTCTATAAAATGGCCTCTTCCGACCAACTGAAGAACCCACCTGTCGGTGGTTATAGCCTGCCATCCCGGCAGGAAGTTCGCAATGCGACCCCGACCATGATTTCCCATTGATCCTGAGGGGCGGGGGCCGGAAAGGAGTCAGGCTGTGGCGGCTGAGGTCCCGCTGGCTGGGCGGCTTGCAAGTACGTTGGCTTCGGCCCTGCGGGTTGTTTCCCTTGGGCTCTGCCAAAGCCGGAGCCCCTCTGTTGTGGAGCAGGGCGGGACTGTTGCCTCTGCATCCGTCCACAAAAATCGGCTTTGGTTCCTGCGAAAGGAACTAAGCTTGGGTCGGTACATGGCCTGAACCAACCTCACCGCCTTCCCGGCCTCTTGGAGTTTGGTAATCTTCTCTGAGGGCTTACCAAACAAGACTTCTCCCTCGAATGGGGCATCCATGATATTCTTCTGGACGTCCGGGGTAAAGCCGGAAACGCACAACCAAGAGTGTCTCCGGATGCATACGCTTGAAGCTGCTGCTGGGGCCGAGGTCATCATGCTGGCTTGTAGTACTTGGGTTCCCACATCCGAAACCCGTACGAAGGAGCTGAAGCATCTCCTCCTTCTGGTCACCTTCCGGCAGTTTTTCAGCCACATCCAGATCCTGTTCCCACAAGGCATTTTGGAACTGCACCATGTGGGTCAAGTAATTCAGGGATCTGATGGCGCAGGTAGTGGAAGCATACGTACGCCTACCCATAGCGTCCAGCTGTTTGGACTCTGGGTCCGGTGGCAGGGTGCTCAAATGTTGCGGTCTCTGGGACCGGTCATGTGAGGCTGTTATGACCAGACAGTCGGCCTGAGGATGCCGAGTCAAGTACTGGTCTTCCCTGGGAGCCTTGTACAAGCGATCAGCTTTCTTCGGCATCGCCGGGAGCGAATGTGGACGCTTCCACGCTGCCTTGGTGACGTCCACAAAAGTGTCTACCAAGGGTGGCACCACCACAGGCTTGGGGTCCTTCTGCCGAAGATACTTTGCAAGGCGTAGCCTTTCGGGGTCTAGCTCTTCCGCATCACATCCCATGTTCTCTTGGATGTGTCTCATAATATCCGAGAACGAAGGGTCATCCGGAGGAGACTTGGGCATCTCGCATGGATCCGGAGAAGGGATGAGAGGGGAGATGGGGATCTGGATGTTGAGAACTCTGATCCCGTGTCCTCCATCGAAGGCAATCGTCGGCATCTTCTAGGTCTCTTAGGGCTGGGTGACCTGGAAGAGGATTTGGACGGAAGTCTCCGTTTGTCTGGTCTCCCCCTTGGAGGTGTTCTGTGCTCCCGGGGAGGAGGTAGTCGGCCTGCCGACCCCGATGGGGAGGGGGGCGCAGGAACCGGAGAAGTTATCGGTGTAGGAGGAAGAGGGAAGAGGAGGTGGAGTGGGAACCATGTCCTTCTTTATGGTGTCCCACCAGTAAGTGAACAGCTCCTTCACTTCTACCATGGAAAGGCCCGACGACGGTCCGGGCACCGGTGGACGGTCGTCGGGTCCCGGCGTCGGCTCCACAGGGGGCTCGGGTAATGGCGAGTGTTCCCTGGGCGTCTTGACAGGACCGGGGTTGCCCGTCTGGTCCTCGGGCTGAGTTAATTCCTCCTCGGTTATGGTCTCCTGACCGACGTCGGTCGGAGGCGTCTGGGTTCTCTTCTCAATAGGAGCGGGCGCCGGTCCCCCTACCGGCGTCCGATGAGGCGCTGGCCTGGCCGGCGACGGTCATCTGGCCGACGGCGGCTCCGGGATCTGTGGCGAGAGGACAACGGGCGCACCGGTGTCTGGTCCTGCGGTCTCTTCAGAGAGGTAAGCTCCAAGGTCTTGCAAAGAGGCAAGGAAGCCGACCTGACGTCAGGTTCAGAAAGGCGGGAACCCGACTTATGGTGATGGTGGCAATCCCCACACTTGACCAAGGCACTGGAGGACGAGGAAGGTCTGGCAGTCTTGGCCTGAGAAGAGGAAGACTTCTTAACCGCAGCAGGGGGAGCGGTCGTACCTGGAACCGGAGCTGCGAGAGTCTGAGGCCCTAGACGGGGACCTGGAAGGGGCCTTCTCCCTTCGTTTTTCAGCATGCTTGTGGGCCTTTTTTGAAGAGTCCCCCTTGGAAGACATGGTCTTAAGCTTTGCTTCCAGCAAAAAAGCCTGAAGGGCCTTCTGGCGACGGATCCGGGTTCTGCTATTAAACCCCTGGCAAAAGGAGCAGGCCCGGGTGTCGTGGTCTGGGCCTAGGCACCGGACGCAGGCCGCGTGAGGGTCCTTGAAGGGATCCGCTTCCCCACAAGCACACTTCGAGGGTGACTGGTCGGAGAGGACATCAGAGAAAAACTTGCTGAAGAAATTGAATTTCCCGTAGGAAAGAACTTAACCACGTCATGCACGCTGGGAGACTGAACCAGAGGGTCGGACATGTCGACGGTACGGAAAGAACCGCATGAATCGGGCGGACCTGCCTGGCTTGTACTACGCCTGACATCGGAGGCGGGACCGACGTCAGGGGCGGTCCCCGCTGAAGATAGCTAGCTAGAATTTTTCCGTGGGGTCCTGACGCCTGCCGGCTTCAGTCCTAATGGTGTAACCTGCTGCAAGAGCTGTGTCTCGAAGTAAGATCTGTAGTGTCAGGACAACGTTAAACCAGTAGAAGCTGACAACAGGAGACTGAGAATGCCATAGAGGACCTAGGAAAAAAAGAACCGAGCAATTTAAGGGATGGTCTCCAACTGTGAATTGAACAACATAGCCAAGTATGAGCCAAGAGATCACCCTTAGGGTCAATCAGAAACTTCCCTCAGGATAGAGATAAATCCTACTCATTCCCCTTCATCCCCCTCAAGAAACTGGATCCGTCCAGAGAAGAACGGAAAAATCAAGATTTTTTTTTGGGCTTAAAGGCCAAAGAAAAAAGAGTGGAGGAAAAAGCAGGGAGCGGCAGACACTGAAGTAGAAGGCCCTTGGGGGGGAAGGTGGGCTGGTATCAGTAGCGAATGGCGAAGATACAAGAGAAGATCAAGAATTATGGTAGGTACATAATTTGCATATCTTCCCTTGTCAATCTTCACCATTCATTACTGCCTGGATGAGTACCAAGCCCCAACCTGAAGAGGGGGGCAAGACAAAGCCTGAGGGAACAAGACACTCAGTCTCCTGCTGGTGGAAAACAGAAGAGAGAGACCCTGGGCTAATTAGATGAGAAGCCTAAGGCCGAGGACAGCGAGGTGGTGTCCCCCGGAGATGAGGAGACTGAGGAAGCCCCTGCAGAAGCCTCCTAGCCCTGGTGGAAAAAAGACTGGTCCCTTGGAAGGTGGAGCGAATCACTGTGCCAGAACAGGGGTGACAATCTTGACAGACAAAGCCACGCAGTCTGCCTAATGCAGATCACTGTCCCTGCAAGCAACCTCACTGGCATCATAAGATGCCCTTGCCTGGTGCCTTGCCAGATCCAGGCCCATAGCAGAGAGGGCAATGGCCTGTCTAAATTTCTCCGAGTCAGGCATTGATGAAGCTGAGATAGCATCGACCATAGATGCCTGTTGTAGGCAGCATGGTGTGCCTGATGTAATGCGATACACAACATCGCAAGAGAGGAAGAGAACACCCTTCGGCCCAACCAGTCAAATTGTAGAGACTAACTCCAGTGGGCGGTCGGTCATGCGGCAGGCTACAGTGCCAGGAGGAGTCTCCAGGGACTCCAATCCCTGAAGGCAGGTTGGGATGAGAACCAAGGGACTCTAATGGGGCACAATACCTCCTCCTGCAGTCTGCCGGGGCTGGGATAGGGTGGGCTAGAGACTGCCAGGAACGGATAGATGCCTCCTGGAAAGGAACTGGCCAGGATAGCACAACCAGATGTTGGGCACTGAATTCACACCTCTCCTACTCAGTATTGTCTCGCCTAACATAGGAGATACGGAGGGCCCCAACCATCCTCGAAAGGAAGCACTGATATTCTGTGAAATCGGCGTCGGAAGAGAGATGAGCAGGGGGTTCCTCTCCCTCCAAGGAGGATGGGGAAACTTGAATGCCCAGAGGAGTGCTGTGGCAGTGGAGATAAGCAAAAACACCCGCTAATGCATATATTTAACATAAGAGGGGAAGGCTGCTGCAGTGCCTCTGAATGTCTCCAAGGATAATGGACCGGTAGGACCAACATGGCCCTGGAGATAGGGGGTGGTTGCAGAAGAATGGGAGAAGGGCACCTACAAGCAAGTATCTGACCTCTGCTACGGCTCTGGAATCCAAGGAACGTAGACAGGCTGGCGGGGTCCTGGATAGCAAACCAGGTCGCAGAACGGAACCTTGGGGATGCGAAACTTGGAGAGCCAGGAAGGAGGTCCTCCCGTGACGTACCTGGGGCTACACAGATCCAGAAGGGCAGCCCACAGCAACGCCACCAGAGGGGTCCCTCAAACCTAAAAGGGAGCGGTGGGCAAGGCACTACGGCTCCTACCAGCACCCCGAGGAGTAGCAGGCGGAAATCAGTATGCCTCACACCAGCTCCTCAACCCCTCAGACTCTGAGGATGCCCTCCTCAACGCTAGCGACAGAGCCCATGGATCCGAAGTTCTCTCAGCGGAGCCCCCGCAAAAGACAAGGCCCCCAGTCTCTCGAGAAGACGCAGTAGCACCAGGGACGGCAGCTGCCACAGCTCCCTCTGGGAGAACAGACCCCCCCCAGCACCCAAATTCATACACCGGTCCCCCAGGGACCCCAGGCCATTCCCAGCCTGGGAGTCCTCAGAAGAAGACTGTTGGAGACTGAGGAATTGGTGCACTAGGCTGCCTGGCACTGTGTCCCACAGAAGACTCTGATCCCAAGGAATCTGGCAGCCAGGACAGGTCCACGTCCGAGTTGTCTGCTTCACAGGAAGATCCGACCAGAAGAACCTAGATACTGGCCACCCCAAGAGTCTCCTGAGAAACAGTGCCACCCACGGCGCTGTTCAGCGTAGACACACCGCAGACAACACCGGAACCCGACCCACCCGCAAGTCCAGCAGAGTACCTGGCACCGCCCTCAGTGCCGGGGTCCGACAGCGCTGCCAGAGGCAATCAGGCATGCGGTGCCGCCAAAGGTGCACAGAGCCAAAACGGCGCCACCTCGATCACCAGTGTCACCAGGATCCAAACCATCGAGGGACCGCCCACACCAGGCCCGGCAACCGCAGGCCACGACACTGGGGGAGTCTGCACCTCCGAAGAGGTAACTGCTGAGGCGGTGTCCCCACTGCGGCCCCAGGTGGGACCATGGCATTCCCCTGACACTACGAAAGAGGACTCCAACACGGCAAGACTGGAAGATGAGGAGGCCTCCTCCTCTACAGACCATACAGTCCTGGAAGGGGACCCGGAGGAAGAGTCTAATAATCTGCCCTGGGAGGCCTGAGAAAAACGCCGTCCTCCAAATGTCAGCAGAGCCTTGCCGATTTTGAACGCGTGGACTTATGAGAACATGGCAGTATATCGAGAAACAGGCGTTGCATCTATCCATATCATGGTTGAGTCCCAGGCACCAAAGGCAGACATCATGCCGGTCCGAAATGGAAAAATGCCGGCCACAGGAGCACTGACGCATGAAGCACGGCCCGCTTTCGATTCACATTTAGCTCCCGAACCAGATATGATGAGAAAATAACTCTAAACAGAAAAGTTCCCAGTCAAAAAATAATAAACCAAACTGTCTTACCGGGTAGACGATGTCAGGAAAAGAACCAGGATGCAGGACATATGACGTTGAACTTCGACAAAATGGCCTAGTGGCGCAGTAAACTTTGCGAATCTGTGCAGCCTCGATGGAAGGAGAAACAGAGCGGGGATGGAGAGAAGTCTCGGCACCCAGCACCCTACTGACCACCATCGCACAACACGCGATGCAATACTCGAGGCGGCAGACTCCTTGGGGCCCCTGAGGGCTGAGCGTCTCCAGCTTACACCGAAGCAGTAATGAATGGTGAAGACTGACAAGGGAAGATCCTGCTCTTCTAAGAGCATGGATATGTTGTTCATCCACACTTCTTGGAAGACTCCTAGCAGTTCTCCGGAAGGAGGGAGGCAAGGCACACACACCCCCCTCCACCTCGGCAACAGAGTTTGGAGAACAGAGATCCCAAAAGTAGCATCCCAGCGTGACTCAAAGTCAATGTGGTAGTGTGTAATGAAGGTGTTTGTTGACTTCCAAGTAGCAGCCCGACAGATATCTGGGATAGGAATATCCCTGGAAGCAGTCACTGATGCAGCAGTATGGCAGGTAGAACAAGATCTTATCCCTCTGGGAAGCTCCTTCCCAACTCACAGCACGGACCTATGCATGATATAATCCATCTTGCAATGGTCCGTTTGACTACAGGTCTGCCAGAAGCAGCTTCACTGTAGGTGATAAACAGCTGGCGAACCTATTTCCACTGTTCTCTCCTTGTAGTAGGAGACAGCATGTCTCAGGTCCAAGGTTTGAAGCCTGTACTCTGCATCTGCGGTGTAACTAGAGTAGTATGCTGGCAGAGTCAACACCTGGTTAAGGTGAAACTATGACACGACCTTTGGAAGGAATTTCAGGTGCAGTCAGCGCATAACTTTGTCCCTGTGAAAGGCCAGATATGGGGAGTCCACCGAAAGAGCCTGCAGCTCCACTGTTCTTCTGGCTGACGTGATCGCAATCAGGAAGGCAGTCTTCCATGACAAGTGTGGCAGCTCACAACTGTGCATGGGTTCAAATAGCTTGCCCATGAGCTTTGCCAAAACCAGCAGCAGGTCCCATGGAGGTGGAGGTTAACGCACGGGAGAGGATATGTGATCCAGGCATTTGAAGAAAAAAAAAAAAATGCCCGACCACTGTCTTTAGCACCAATGTCGGCTGACCTGCCGGCACCCAGTAAGCAGAAATGGTTGCCAGGTGCACCCTAAAAGTCGATGACCACAGACTCCCCTGGAGAGAGACCAAAGGTAGTCAAGAATGTTAACCCAGAGCATGATAAGGGGTCCAGACCCTTACCCTGGCACCAACAGGAAAGTCTTTTCCATTTGAAGGCATAACATTTCCTGGTCGATTCCTTTCTAGATGCCTCCACCAGTGAAGACATCTTCACAAAAACCCAAAGCCTGAAACTCTAGCCGCTCAGGTATAAGGCTGTGAGGTCAAGGGACTGAAGGTCCAGACGGAAGACCTTCCCCTGGCTGAGAGACATCAGGCCCAGTTGTGTGCAAAGCAGGTCAGGGAGCCTGCAGCTGACGAGATCTGGATACCAGCACTGGCGCAGTCAGTGTGGGCTACCAGAATCACCTTCCACCTTGTCTCTCCTCACCTTGAGGATCAAGGGGAAATGGAGGAAAGACGAAGAGGAGGCCTGCGGTCCACGGCCTCTAGAAGGCATCCCCCTGCAGCGAGCCCTGCTGAGGGGGACGGGCATGAAACAGCCTCAGCTTGCTGCTTTCCCAGGAGACAAACAGGTCCTCCATCAGTCTGGCCCAACGAGAGAACAAGCTGTAAGCTACATCTGGATGGAGGGACCACTCGAGGGATGTCTAGCCTATGCGGCTGACAGCATCTGCCAGCTGGTTCGAGGCACCTGCCACATGGATGGCTAGGAGATCCGCCTCCAACCAGCTTATGAGGGTCCAGATGTGGAGCGCCTCCTTGCAAAGCAGACGGGAGTGCATGCCGCTCTGTTTGTTGAGGTAGTACATGGTTGTGGTATTGCCTGTCTGGACTTGAACCACTTGACCCAGGAGCGGAGGAGTGAAAGCAGACAGCACCAGTCTGACTGCTCTGGGCTCAAACAGGTTGATGTGACATGGGGACTCCGCGGGGGTCTAGAACCTACAGGCCCTGTTGTCCCCCATGTGGGATCCCCAGCCCATGAGAGAGGCATCGGTAGTAAGGACAACAGGTGGCTCTGAACGGACAAAAATGGATCCCTTCCTGACATGAGTCAAGCTCCGCCCCGATAAGCCCATTACCTGGGAAGGCTCGAGTTCCAACTTTGCCTCGTTGATCAGGAGACAAAGTTGGGAGCAGATCTGGAGGGCCAGATCCCTGGACCTCTCCATCTCCAGTTAGGTGGAACCTTCCAGGAGCCAATCGTTGAGGCAGCAGTAGATTCTGAACCCCCGACGCCAGAGATGGGCCACCACCACTGCAATGCATGGCTCGGAACTAGTACAGGGCCTCCTCGATCCTGAAGCAGAGGAACCGATGATGGGATGGTCAGATTGGGATGTGAAAAAACACGTCCTGCAGACAGACAGCAGAACCACATGTTTCACTCAAAGGATGGTATGATCTCAGAGTGACCATCTGAAAGGTGCAAGACCTGAGAAACTGATTCAGGTCGTGGAGCTCTAGAATGGGGCACCAACCCCCTGTCCGTTTGGGCACCAGAAAGTACCTGGAGACAAAGCCTGAGTCTGCTTATGTATCTGCCACAGGAGCAACTGCCTCCTTGCGGAGGAGCTGAGCTATATGTCTAAGAACTGACCGGGTGCATGCGGAAATCCATTCCTCTAGAGGGATGCGGGCTCAGCTGGAAGGGTACTACTCGAACTCTAGAAGTATTCCCAAATGACCACTTCGAGAAACCACCTGTCCGAAGTCATAGCTGACAAGGCAGAAAGAAAGTGGTGGAGCCAACCCCTCCCCCCAATAGGATTGCCCAGAGCTGGCATGATGGAGACAGGTGTGGCAACCCCCATCCAGTCACTGTGCAGGCTTAGAGGAGGAGGAGAAGACGACTCCAGGACCTGAGCCTCTGCCCACTTTTCGGGCCAGTAGGTGTCCAGGCTTGGGCCGGGGGCGCCAAGCTTGAGCCTGCTGCTGCTGGTGTTGCTGTCCTCCCTGACAGCAGGGCTACTGGACCGTAGGGGAAGAGTGCCAAAAAGGCTTCTGCTGGTTCTTGCCCAAAAAAATCCCTTGGCAGAAGTGGCGTCCAGGGTGGCACTGGACTGCTTTATGCGATGTAGGTGGCCAGCTACTCCTGGACCGAACAAGTCGGTCCCAAGAAAAGGCACGTCAGCAAGCTTATGCAGAGTATCCACCAGAAAGAAGGAAAGTCTCAGCGGGCACAGCATAACTCTGTCCCTGTGAAAGACCAGATGAGGGGAGTCCACCGAAAGAGCCTGCAGCTCCACTGTCCTTCTGGCTGATGTGATCGCAATCAGGAAGGCAGTCTTCCATGACAAGTGTGGCAGCTCACAACTGTGCATGGGTTCGAATGGCTTGCCCATGAGCTCTGCCAAAAACTGCACCAGCCATCGAGCGGACACAAGAATCCCCTATATCCAGGGTCGCCTGGAACTGCTGCTTGGCAACAGCACAGCCCTGGTCACTGATCCATATGACCGTGGTCTCCATGCCTGCGGGGAGATGAGGGAGGACTTCGTCTAATGACCCGAGAAGGGCATGAGAGAAGTGTGCCATAATGACAGCCGAGCTGGCCTGACGAAGGCCCAAGGAGGAAGTTGCATAGACCTTCCATGCGGAGTGGACCAGATTTTTGGACTCTGTCCAGAGATCAGTCAGTGTCGGCCGAACTGCCAGTACGCCTTAACAGAGGTGGTAACCAAGCTTTCAGTTGAAAGGTGCTCTGTGAACCCCACAAGGGACCCCATGGGCACCGGTTACTTGCCAGTCATGCGGGCAGACGCTGCTGGGCATGAGCCAGGCCAACAATGACTTTGGCCACAGAAAAGGCCTCCGTCGGGGTATCCCCTCTCTTTAGCATGTTTGTGAGAGGGTAGTCTGCCTTTTTCTGGCTGGATTCCAGAGGCATTCCGGTGCAGTCAGAAATGAGATGGAATCCCTTGGAAGGAGAAAGGGCCTTCCTCCATTTCTGTGCCAACGGACTATTCATCACCCTAGGAGGAGAGAGGAGTCGGGGTACAATAGCTTACACCTAAATCACACTCGATCTGCCAAGGGCGGTCAGGGGTGACTCACCGACGGACATCGGGGAATTGCAGTGTCCTATCAGTCCTCTTTCGAGGTAGCCCCTCCCACAGGCTGTTTAGGCAGCAGTTCCTCCCAAATAGGTGGAGACACCAGAACAGGCCGAACCGAGGGACAGGCCAGCCCTACGGATCGGGAAAACTGGTGTTTCAGCTCCAGAGGAGTCTGCTACAGCCTGCGAAGCGAGAGCCAAGTAATGGCCGAGGTAACTGGCGGAGCAGGCTTCTGTCTGGTCAATCAGCTGTTGCCACATAAGGTCCTCATAGCGTCGACTGAGTTTCCGTTGGAGCCTCTCCTCGTCCAAGGAGGATGACCTGGGGTGATGCCTCTTCTTACAGTGCTTATGGCTCTTCCTCAGACGTTCATCCGAGCGGGTTACAGACCTCGACAAAGATCGGGCAGGCTGACTCGATCAGGAGACACCGGGGGAAATCTGTGAAACCAGAGGATCCAGAACTGGATCTTTAATGGGGATGCCAGCTGGCTGGGTTGCCTCATCAGGAAACAGTAGGACCAGAGTCCTTTCTAAGGATTTGTCGACCATGGCCAGCGACAAAGAGTCGATCGGGTCGAGGATGATCTCAACCTCATCGCCCACTTCTTCAGTCATCTGGCCAGACGGAAGGTCCATAAAGCCTGTGGCCAAGGAGGCGATCTCGACCGAGGTCAAAATCGAATACTCCTAGGACTGAGACCTCTCCCGGTCACAAGATCACCTTTGTCGAGAGACTAAGATGAAGAAGGTTCTTTTTCCCTTCTTCCGAGAATCGGAAGAAGTGCAAGCCTGTGGGCACCTCACCCCAGGTGGGGAGAGACTGGCACAACTCCTTAAAGAAACCAGGTTCAGTGGGACAAATAAGCTTAGATTAGCGGCCTTACGCAGCTTTTCCGTGACATGCATGCGTTCCAGCTGCTCAGCACAGCCTGCAGTCGCAGAAACTGCCTACCAGACCTCTCGAACTTCACTGGGGGTTCCTTTTCTGCGTTCTCCCCAGTTGCAGGCATACCATGCGGTCGTCCAGAACGTTGGGATGGAAGGCCAAGCAGTAACTGCAGGATGAGGTGTCATAGCAGACACCCAGGCAGTAGACGTACGTGAGATGGAGATCAGTTCGCAACATCTTTTGGCCTCAAGGACACCGGGAAAAATTCCGGGGAAGATTTCTCCTCCATGACCAAAGACGCAAAAGCACAATCGCTAACTGGACATAGTTTTAATTTAAGTAAAACCGATGATCTGAAAGCCAGGGCCTACGAAATGAGAGACCACGAGGAAGGCAGTCTATCTTCCAGCGGAAAGGAAAATCAGGCATCATGGGGCGGAGCAGACGTATGTACCACCCAGGTGGATAGGAGGAGCCAGCTTGAAGACCTCTAGCAGACTTAGAGGAAAGGGACAATGCCAATGAGTGTTATGAACACATCCACGCTCCTAGAAGGGGCATTTAAGTTGAAGACTGGGAGGGATACGAGAGGGCATGTATCAGACAGGAAAACGGGAGATATAAAAGATACATGAGGAAAAGTACAGTTACCCAAGAACTTACCATAACAGTAGATCTTCAAGAGAGGCTCTTGCAGTAGGTAATTACATATAGGACCGCCGCTGGCAGGCAGCAGGACCACACGGAAAAATTTCTAGCTAGCAGTCTCTGGCAAGGGACCGCCCCCACATCAGGATACCGGCATCAGGAGATGTCAGTATAAAGGGGCGGTCCCTCACGCCCGCCTTCTAGTTCTTTCCTGCCACAGGCCATAAGAGGCCAGACGAGAAAAAAGCGGACTATTTCCCTCACTGGAAAAGGAACTCAAAAAGCTTAGGGGGATGCAGGGCGGGAAGATATTACCTACTGCAAGAGCCTCCCTCCAAGATCTGTTACAGTAAGTTCTTACAGAACTGTACCATCTTACTTCGAGAGGGCTCTTGCAGTAGGTAATTACGTATAGGACTGAGTCCCAAGCAGTCTGGAACACGAAGAAGCACACAGGAAGAGGAAAGCTACTCAAAGCAGATCATTTTAGCTGTGAAGGCCTTAAGAAGGGAGGCCTTGCAGAACAGCGAGCCTGAAGCTTACTCTATGGCGGGAGGCAATATCCAAACTGTAATGTTTTGTAAATGTATGGACAGAAGTCCAAGAGGCGGCAGCACAAATGTCAGCCACTGACACGTTCTTGAAACATGCCGCTGAAGCAACAACTCCTCTGGTGGAGTGTCCTCTTACTTGACCCAGAAGAAGGGAGGGACAAATCACTTTTTTAGCTGGTGGCCAGTTTGGTCACCATACCTCAATCTGGTGGCCAACAATATTGTTAGGTGGCCAATTTTTTTTTTTTTTTTACACGGCCGCTAGATTATAAAATATGGTAGCCATTTTTTTTAACTTGCCTTTCAGATGAGGAATCGTCTATTAACCTACATTTGGGAACGTCTTTACCAGAGATTCTGATGAGAATTAGCCTGCCAGAACAGCATCAAGTATACACAGGAGGGAGAATTTATGAAGTACAAATTGAAAGTCCTGCCTGTCTACTGCAAAAAATGAAAGCAAGGGTGGCACTCACAACTATGAGAAAATGAAAATGAAATCACCAGTCACTACAGAGGAACTACTGAAGGTGGGACCATCGGAGAAACACCTCCATGACCAAATCCGAAAAGGGAAGGGCGGCGCAATTATGAGAAAATGAGATGAAAATCAACAACTGAAGATGGGACCAGTGGAGAAACACTGACTGGACTGGGGTCTGTCTAACTGACCAGAACCTGCTGATTTACAAGTGAAAACAAGTCCTACTCCTAGAGCTAAGTGTACACTTTTTTTTTTTTTGGTTAAAGCAATAAAACCTTTCAGATGCTGTGATTCTCTTGTGTATTCTTTTTCGTTTTTTTTTTTTTGGGGGGTACCTTTTTTGTGACTTTCCATGACATGGCCAGACCTGTGATGCTGTTACCATCCCAATCCACCACTGTAGGGTCATCATCATTAAAATTAGATTTTGAGGGCAAGGGCAGAAAATAAGTTTTAAAAGCTTCCTAAAAACTATGGCTGACAGATTGCTAACAGTATTTATTTTGCTGATACTGTTTTCAAATTCAGTCCACCTCCCACTCCAACGCAACCACTGTCTGTGTCCTTTCAACTGAACTCCGAGTCCAACTCGGACTCCTCATCTATTTCTGCTTCCAAGTCCATAACCTCTGATTCTGGATGTGTGACTTTATGCCCAGAAAGATGCCGATATCCTGGTGTTGATGAGTACCAGTGATCAACTGATGGGTCTGGATTGAAGTCCGCTATTGTTGGTCCATTTAAACTGATCATCAGCAAATCGTCCATAGTGCTATCAATAAGATTGCTACGAGATACTGTTTTAATCCTATTATGAGCACTAAATCCCCTTTCGCAAGCAGCTGTACTCACTGGCATTAAATGAAAAATTGTGAACAACCGTAATAGACCAAATCTCTCCAAATGTTGGTAAGCCTTTCTTAATACATGCTCAGTATTTTGATTTTTTACAGCATTTTTGAAATCTTGCCACTCTTCCAAAAGTTTTTGTGTAATTTCTCTTTCAAGTACAGCATCCAGCTCTGGATCAGATAAAAGTTGCCCTGAACTGTATTGCTTTTTCAGGAATGGCATGTACATCTGGCAAAGCCCTGTGATGGATTCCTGACCAAAATTTAGAAAGAGGGTCATCAGGAGAAGGCCAAACAGTTTTGTCAAATACTGAAAATCGTTTGTAGTCTTCTGACTGCCACATGGGCTCAAATCTGTAACGTAAGAATCCAACCACACTGTTGCATATTTTCTCCTTGATCAGTCTGCGGGCATTTTCACTGGAAAAAATCTCCGTGACTGCTTGGTCTGAAGCAGTGGCCTGCCTGTTTCTTTTTTGCCTTTTATTCCTATTTTTCTGTACTACATCGCTAGCATTTTCAGTCATGCCTGGTAGAGGAGCTAGAGGAGTGCTGCTGCCATCCATACCACCAGTAAAGAGACTGCCCTCCGAACTGGCATACTCTAAAAACTGTGCCTCAGCAGGGCCCGCATCGGTCTTCAGCTTGATGAGCTCCAAAATGCAGCTCTCCACTCGTGGCTGTACCTGAGTAAGAAGACCACCCTCTTTTTGGAAATATTGAGAAAGCCTTCCAAGAAGGGATAATCTTGTTGAAAGGCCTAGAACCACATTTTTGTTTGTTTACAAAGTTCAAATGTCCTTTAGCAATGTCCACATCAGAAGTCCCACTGTACTGTGATGCAGTATTCTCTAAGTGTGCAATTATTGTCGGCAGGTTGGGGAGAAGAGCTGACAACACTGTGGTACAAACTGACCCAGCGCACTGCGAAAATGCTGACCAGTTTTTTCAATTCAATGAAAAGGTGACAGCAGCATCCTCCAAGGCTCTCATTCTTTGGTGAGAAGAATGATAAAACAAATACAGGGCCCGCAAGCCATTTTCATTTTCGTAAACTTCTGGCATATGTTTTTGGGCATCCAGAATGGCCAGTTGTAAAAGATGTGCAATGCAGTGTGCTGCCATTAACCAAGGCAGGCCACTGTTTTGTAACTTTGCTGTGACTCCGCCACATTGACCTCGCATGACTTTTGCACCATCAGTGGCCATCCCAGAAATCCATGGAAGAGTTTTCCACAAGGGGATGTTAAGTTTGTTAAAGACTGAACCTAATGCTGCAATGTATCCATCAGCATCTGCTTTCCCTAGTAGCTCGGTACCAATAAAGGAGGTATTTGGAGTACCATCTTCACCAACATAACTGATGAACACATTCACAAATTCCCTCACACTTCTGTCAGTGCTTCAGTCTATTAACAGCCCAATAGCAGGAGATTTTTTTATCTTTTCAGTTGTGTTTGTGCATATTACTGCTGCAATATGATGCACAAACTCGCTGCACCTCTTGTGATTTGTGTATTGTTCAATCACTTTTATATTACATTTGCATAACAGAGGTATGAAACGGAAAGTCCCAAAATGGCCTATCCCTCGACGCCAAAAAGTAGGCAACATTAAAAAGACACCGCATGGATTCTCTCATTGCAACATTCATCTTTTGAAAACAAAAAGCCACAGGTGTAAATTCAGGTGCCCTTTGAGCAGGGATCGACAAATTTCAAAATAGCATGCTAGTCCCGGACAACTGATCTAGTCAAAAATAGTAGTCCCAGAGATCCGAGTGGTAGCCCAGTACACTTATATAAAAATTTTAACCCAACTTATGTAGAAATAAATTACATGGTGTGTCTGGAGTTGTACTGTTGCATTAGGATGGATGTAGATGTAGAAGAACAGTGTAAATTGGGAAAAACAATACTGAGTGACTCTCCATCCAAATCCTTTCTTTTCTGAATGTTAATACGGCAGGTCCAGGGTGGGACCGGTGTACCATGTGTAGGGGGGTACCGTACCCCGTACCAGACTTTGGGATGCCAAAAAGAGGACACTTAGTTCCGCCATGAGCCCTGGTGCCAGACCCCAAGTAAACAGGTTTTAAAGTCTCCACTGCCTTCACAGCTCATATACAAGGGGAGGTCCTCCTAGGTAGGAGAAGAGAGTAAAGCAATTATAAAAATAATAATAATACAACAGGATATTGAAGGTACATGAAGAATATTTGGCAGCTGGAAAACAGGACATGTCCACTCCTCGCAAAAGAGGACATCTGGTTTTGACCCTAACTAACTAACCATGTGTGCAGGCTGAGGCTGAAGTCTGTTTCAGAAGAGATCGGATAATTGTTTAAGAATTAGTGAAATGAAGCCAAGGCCATCAATCAACAAGCCATTCTGTGAATATAGCATGGCTGTCATCAAGTGGTAGACTGACTAGAGATTGGGAGGACAGGAAGAAGATGATGATGGAGCACTACTAGGAGTACTTGCATCAGGATCATCATCACTCATCAGGAGAAGAAACGGAAGGAGCAGTGGCACCACCAGCAGTAGATGTAGCAGCAGTAACAGCAGCATGCCCATGAACATGTCTAGTTCCTGGACCAGAGAGCAGCCAATGGTTAATTGCAGGATCAGGATTAAATTCATGCAGTTCAGGACCTTCTACCGCTATCTGCAGGAGACATTGTAGTGTGTTATCAGAAAGCCGTGTCCGTATTTTTGTTTTGATAAGGTTCTGAATAGAAAAAACTCTTTCACACTTAGCAGTTGAGACGCTCATAGTTATTAGTATTTCGACTAAGTCAAGAATAATGTGCCCAATCTGTGGTGGTTTTTCTTTTAGTAATTTTGCATAGACCTACAAATAGGGCTTGTCAGCTGAAGATTTAAGCAGCATTTTAAATGCCGGATACTCACACTTTATATGTTCCTGCTGCTCTTCCGTGAAAAAAATCAAAGTATTCAACCAGGTTTGCCAGTTCACAGGTCCCAAACACCGCTAGTTGGTCTCTTGGCAGATCAAACTGCCTGAAATCTAAACAGCTACACCATTTGAGAGGCACCTCAGAAATTTTTAAACCTCTCATCTATGTACGTTATCGCTGCATCTATTAAATTCTGCAATTGTGCATCTCTTACAAAATTGACTTCTGGGCAGTTGCCTCTGAATGGGAAAGGAACAGTCCTCTCCTCCTCCTCCCCTCTTTGACACTACGTACTCCATCCATTTCTGTTCAGGTTTGTAATGGCTAAGGAAAGCTGCCATGTATTTCCCTGGTGACGTTTTCAGCTCCGTAAGCTGGAGTAGGCAGGTCTCAACAAGCTGTGGAACTTCCAGTATTACCATGTCATCTCTTTGAAACTGGAGTGACAGGTTTTTTAGTATTGGCAGGAAGTCTTGTAGTATACACAGGGATTTTACAAACTGCACACTCTGTACTTCTTTTAAGAGGGCCTTTGTTCATCACCAGCAGCAGAAGATGCATGTTCTAGGTGTTGAGCGACACTGGGTAGGTTAACCTGAACTGCATGAACTGACCGTGACCTACTGGCAAGCCATCTCACTTGTTTTATAGCACTAAAGTGAGCAAGATCAGTATCCACGACATTTGCAATTTCTTTTAGTTCTCTCATTTTTTTGGGACTGTAATGATAAAACTTAAATATTCCCTTGGGAGTACTTTCAAGCTTTGACACAAATATATTTTTTTTTTACCACATCAAGAACTGCCAGCTCTAACTTATGGGCAACACAGTGCATCGCAATTATTTGAGGACAGTGTTCCCGCAACTTTGCTATGGTTCCTCCTCTTCGCCCATCATGACACTGGCCCCATCAAAATTTGCTGAAACAAGGAATGGCCCTGCATTGTGAACATTTTGGGTTACTTAGAGGAAGATTTACTGACTCAAGTGCAGTCGTTATTAAGTGAAATACACCTTCTGCATGTGCATGTTCCAGTGGCACAGCTTGGATAAGCACTGTACGCACCTGTTTTGAGTTTGGGTCAACAAACCGTATGAAAACATTTTCCCACTCAGTTATACTAGAATCTGTACTACCATCAGCAAGAACTGTCACATATTTAACATCAGTAAGAGTCTGCATCTGGGTTTGGGATATAACTGCTGAAATAGCACCACAGAAGTCCCTGGCTCGCTTATCATTGGTATAATTAGAACCAAGCGTTATCCCATTTTTTTCTTGCAGTTCACAGAGTCACTCCATGTCCGAGAAAGGGCGCTGATTTTTGGCAATGGAATATGCTGTGTTGAACAGGCGCTGCATCTTGACCTTAGTGCCCTGATCCAACTGTGTAAATGCTTGATACAGTGGGGACTCAGTGATATCAGAATGTACCACACGCTGACCACTGTGTGCAATATGTTGATTCATACACAGCAAATGTGGATTGGACTTGTCATGAGCACGTAGTGACTCAATTCAAAAATTATTTGAGCCAGTGGCAAAAACATTAGGTTTCTTTGAAAAGGCTGGTACTGCAATGGTTGGATATTTTTCATATAGTGCAATACATCAGTTCTTTTTTTTCATCATATCTCAGCCAGTTATAAATGGTTAACCAATGCCTTTGAAACAATCTGGCCCTTTTCTCCTGATCATATTTCTTATCTTTATTTGGCCTCTCCTCCTGCTCATGGAGCACTAAAGCACGTTTTTTTAGGGAGTGGATGTAAACTTTCAGTTAAGCCTTCATTGCTTAATTCAAGACACTGATGATCAGCAGTTATATCTCCTGACACAGATATAGGCTCATTGTCATTGTTACACGTATTACTCTTATCTGCACTAGACACACAGGTGGATTGTGTTTCAGTTTCAGGTGGTGTATTGCTACTGATGGAGTCTGCTGTCTCTGCTGATACTCGTGAGGCTACTGACCAGAGAGAAAAAAAGAGTCTGCTGTTTACTGCTCCTACTCCAGTTCTGCATATTGTGGCACTCATTTTCTTTCCCCACTGATGATAATAAAATGTATTTTTTCAGTGTGTTTGTGTGAGTTTCTTTGGGTGCCGGGGTTTGGTGGACTGGGTGGCAGACAGTGACACTGGGGGGGCGGCCCAGAAGGACACTACAATGAGCGAGTGCTCACTTCGTGAGGTGCTAACCTCAAAATATCAACCAATCAAATTTTTATTTATTTATTTATAGCCCTGGCCTTAAGCCCTCCTTGCTTTCTTTCTCCTCCTTACTGCTGCAATTTTATTTTGGCACAGATAGACACTACATGAATCTGTTGTTCTGTCCTTTCCTCTAACTTGACAACACAAAAGCCCCTGCTCTTGCTGTCTTTTTGCTACTCAGTGGCTGGTCCTCTCCTCCCCTCCCTTCCCTTATTAGGCTCACCACTGACTCCACAGTCTCAACCTAGCAGACAGTTTAGCCCCAGACAGCAGTACAAACTAAAAAAAGTTGCTGCAGTACAAAGGGCCTGCCTGATACTGAACTTGTATTTTTTTACCAGCTTACAATGCACTGTGTTTCCTTGGATCACTGCACTAGTTCCCCCTTCCTCCCTGTTTATTTTGGTTATAGGTATACCCTCCTGATTTCCTTGTTCTTCAGTGGTCCCTTCCTAAGTCCACCCTTCAATTAAGTTCTATTAAAATATGGAAAAATTGCACACTTCAGTTCACTTATTTGTAATACCCTTATTGACTTGTGTTTTCTCTCGCTTTTTGGCTTCTGCAAGGATCGAGTGAAATCAGAACACTCAACTCAACACAGACAGTAAAAGGCTGGCTTCAACAACGTTCTCCCTCCAGTCCCTATTTTTTTATTTGTGTGAGCAAACAAACTGATGGCACTGGCAGCTTCAGAAGTTTCATTTGTGTCCAGCTTGCAGCTTCCCCTCCCTCGCTACAGCGCGCCACACCAACCCCAACCTCCCTCGCTAACTCAAACTCTCCCTGGCTTTTATTTTTTTTTATATTAAAAGCTGGGTTTAGGACAGTAGTTAAACAGGCAGTGCCTTTTAAACAGACAAGACAGCCCTTCGTAGGACTAATCGACTTCTCTTCAAGTCTCCACGACAAGACAACAAACTGCTCTGGGAACAGTACGCACGTCCTTTCTCTGTGAAGATGAGAGAAAGTGAGTGTGTGTGTCCCCAGATCAGTCTCGCCAAGTCTACGCTAGTACGCTGGAGCCAAGGTGTGCCTCGGTTGGATTTGCTGCCACACATGCCAGTCTCATGACTGGCTCCTCCTCTGTTCCGTCTTGGCCGCTGCTCATACCCGCTCCCGCACTGTTTCTGTCCCCCGCTGCCGACCTGCCATATCACGTGAGTGCTGCTCCTGTGGGTCAGATGACCACCAGCACAGGACAGGTCGGCGCAGGACTGCTGCAGTATTGTGTGACGTGCACCCTGCTGGCAAAAGTTGGTATTGCTGGCAAAAGTTGGTATTGCAGGCAATATATATTTTTTTTTATTTTAATGCTTGCCCACGGACAAGTGGCTCCTTACAACAGTACTTGTCCCTGACTGGGAAGTAATAGCCCGGGACGTCGGGCTATCGTATTTGTCGAACCCTGGGAAGAGTACACAATGGGGGGTGAGATACTAACAACAAAAATGGGAAGGGACCTGGGGTAGTCATATCAGATGACCCAAAGGTGGGCAAGGTGAGAGGGCAGCAAGGAGGGTTGGTGGATACTGGGATGTCAGGGAGAGGCATCACCAGTAGAAAACAGGACGTTATTATCCCTCTGTACAGACAGCTGGTGAGACCCCATCTGGAGTACTGCGTGCAGTTCTGGAGACCCAGTCTCCGCAAGGACATAGACAGGATGGAGGCTGTCCAGAGGAGGGCAACTAAAATGGTGCAGGGTCTGCACCGGAAGACATATAAAGAGACTTCAGGAACTGAATATGTACAGCCTCAAGGAAAGGAGGGAGAGGGGGGACATGACAGAAACTTTCAAGTATCTCAAAGGAATCAACGAAGTCCAAGAGTGTAGCATCTTTCAAAAAAAAAAAAAAAAAGGTGTGCAAGAACAAGGGGGCACAATTTGAAGATAGAAGGGGGGCAGCTCAGAGGTAATTTAAGGAAGTATTTTTTCACAGAGAGGGTTGTGGATGCATGGAATGGCCTTCCGGAAGAGGTTATGGAGTCAAAAACAGTGGTGGAATTCAAGCATGCATGGGACAGTCATAAGGCAATTCTAGGGGGTGGGGGTAGGGAGAAGTAGGCTGCTGATTAACTAGGACCTGCAGCTTATCCATTAGGTAGGGAAATGGGCAGACTGGGTGGGCCAAGCGGTCCTTATCTGCCGTCAAAATCAATGTTTCTATGTTTAGTCCAGAGGAGGGAAGGGAGTGTCTCTCGTTGTGGACGTAAAGGAACTGGCACCGGTGTCAGAAGATGAAACTCCGCCTCTCTGGTGAGAGAAGACTTGGCCTCAGTCCACCAGGAGGCCAGAGTCTCCTGCAGGTCCATCGGCGGCTGGGGGGGGGAGAGACAGTGAAGGAGGAAGGGAATACGGGTATGGACTATACCCATAAGGTACTATCCCCTACCCGATGGCAGTAAGCCCGGCATCTGGTAATGGGGGCTAGGGTACTGCGGTGGATATGTCGGCGCCTGGTACTGCGGTCCCGGGTATGACAGTGACAGGTACCCGTGAACGGGGGCTGTTGGAGCACGGTCCAGCCGGAGGTCCCACAGGCACTTCTGGAGCAGAAGACCTGGGAGGAGCGCCAGGCATCGGGCTGGCATCAGGGAGTGTGATGTCGCTCGGAGACAGCAACTCCGGCATCTGAGCCGGTGGCAGAGGAGCCGGCGTCCGGGGAACAGACATCAGATTGGTCAGACCAGAAGGTGGATGGCCTCACTGAGGTGGAATAGGAACTTCAGCGTCGCCCGGGGATGTGGGAGGGGGGTCCTCTGGGTCGGGCTGAGGAGACTTGGGGTCTCCAGAAGGAAGAAAAGGCTACGGGGATCTGGGAACGATGGACATGGGAGGGACCAGCGGCAGCTCATCCATGTGCGGGGCGTTGGGAACAGACGTGCGGCTAAGCAGTGAGATCCGGGCGGGAGCTGGAGGGACCAGCATCAGACTTAACGTACCCATCGCTGGAGAAAGGCTGCAATGGAGGGGCGGCCTGATCGAGCAGAAAGGGGGCCACATGCCACCCAGAAGGGTCAGGCGACTAACCAACCTTCTCCGTGCGGGCGGAGGAGACGACATCTAGCTTATCGGAGCCGCTCGCACCAGCAGCCAACCGCGAAACCATGGCTTTACCGGGAAGGGAGGCCTCCAAAAGCACGGAGGCGCCCAAAGGGCCCAAGCCAGATGGACAGGCAGACGCCACCTTAGAAGCGTCTAAGGCAGACGTCGTGGAGCGGTCCCCCAAGTGGGACGTTACCTTTTTCACGGCGACTCCTGAGGAAGTCACGGTAAGAGAGGAGTCCTTGTCCCGGTGCTTTTCTTTGTCTTTTTTCTTGCGATGGCTTTCAGGGAAAGTTGATGCCTGCCGGAGCGTTTTCAATTCTTTCTCCATGGAGCTCATTTTCTTTTTCAAAATATGGGCTTCCAGGGACTGCTGCCATCTTCTCCGGGTGGCTGCGTTAAAGCTAAGGCAGTGCTGGCACTTCTCTACCAGACAGTCGGGGCCTAGGCGAAAGGCACACGGAATGGCCGTCCTTATGCAGCAGTTGGGCGCCGCACGAGTCACACTTGTTTTTGTGCTCGGAGGGTGCAGGGGACAACATACACCGAATACCTGACAAGGAAAAAAATCGAGATACTCTGTTAAAATGCCGATGAAAGAGCCTGACGAGCAGGGAACATTTCCGTGAGGCACTGGCATGAGCCAACGGCGGGAAATAACAGAAAGGCAGGCGTGAGGGACCGCCCCTTGATACTTCACCTGCCGTGGGGGCGGTCCCTCGCTAGAGACTACTTGCTAGAAATGATTTGTGGGGTCCTGCCGCCTGCCGACGTCAGTCCTATATGCAATTACCTACGGCAAGAGCCCTCTTGAAGAAAGATAATTTTTTCTACAGAGAGGGTGGTGGCTAAATTTAATGATCTGCCAAAAAAGCTGGTATACTGTGTGATCCAGGCCTTTGAAACAGCGCCCTACCATTGTCTCCTGCACCAGTGTCTGCTGACTGGCCTGCGCTCGGTAAGCAGAAATGGTTGTCAGGTGCACCCTAGGGGTCGATGGAGACAAAGACCAAAGGTAGTAAAAAAAAGTTAGCCACAGAACAGGATAAGGGGTCCAGACCCTTACCCAAGCACAGAATGGAAAAACTTTTCCATCTGAAGGTGTAACATTTCCTGGTCGATTCCTTTCAAGATGCCTCCATCACGGTGAAGACATCTTCGGAAAGACCCAAGCCTGGAACTCTAGCTGCTCAGGTACGAGGCTGTGAGGTGCATGGATTGAAGGTCCGGATGGAAGACCTTCCCCTGGTTGAGAGATACCAGGTCCTGGGCGTGAACAAAACCGCTCTCGAGACTTGCAGCTGAGGAGATATGGGTACCAGAACTGCTGCAGCCAGTCTGGGGCTACCAGGATCACGTTCGCCTTTTATCTCCTCACCTTAAGTAACACCTTGTGGATCGAAGGAAATGGAGGGAAGGTGTAGAGGAGGCCTGGGGTCCATGGCCTCTAGAAGACATCCCCTTGCAGCGAGCCCTGTTGAGGAGGGCGAGCATGATACATCCTCAGCTTGGTATTTTCCCAGAAGGCAAACACGTCCACCAGCTGTTTGTCCCAATGGGATAGAGAGACTACTCATGGGATGTCTGGCCTATGCAGCTGACAGCATCCACCAGCTGGTTAAAGGCTCCTGCCACATGGATTGCTAGGAGATCCGCCTCCAAGTGGCTTACGAGGGTCCAGATACGGATCGCCTCCTTGCACAGCAGACGAGTGTGTGTGCCATCCTGTTTGTTGAGACAGTACGTGGTCATGGTACTGTCTGTCTGGACTTGAACCACTTGACCCCGGGAATTGAGGAGCAAAAGCTGACAGTGCCAATCTGACTGCTCTGAGCTCCAAAAGGTTGATGTGGCATCGGGACTCCTTGGGAGTCCAGAACCGGAGGGCCCTGTTGTCCCCCATGTGGGCTCCCCAGCCCATTAGAGAAGCATCGACTGTCGGCTTGGGGTGGACAAACAGGATCCCTTCCTGCAACCGGTCTGGGGCGATCCACTACTGGAGAGCATCCCACATCTTCTGGGTTACAGTGATCAACTGGTCGAAATACAGGTTACTCACCTATAAGAGGAGTTCAAGGAATAGTATATGTTGTTCATCCACACTTACAGTACAGTTACGTAAGAACTTACCGTAACAGTAGATCTTCGAGAACAGCTCTTGCAGCAGGTAACACCATTAGGACAGAAGCCAGCAGGCATCAGGACCCCACGGAATTCTTCTAGCTAGCTATCTTCAGCGGGGACCACCCCCGACGTCGGTCCCGCCTCCGACGTCAGGCGTAGTACATAAGAGGGCGGTCCAGCCAGATTCCCCAGTTCTCCCGCCGGAGACTTCCGGCCGCAGGATGACATCAGAATGGGAGACCGAGGATCCATCATCAGAAGATGAAAGGGCATAAGCCCCAGCCAAAGGCTCTGAAAGCCTTGCCTCCTCCAAGGGGGAAGGTGGGCGGGAAGGTACCTGCTGCAAGAGCTGTTCTCGAAGATCTACTGTTACGGTAAGTTCTTATGTAACTGTACTATCTAACTTCGAGATACAGCTCTTGCAGCAGGTAACATCATTAGGACTGATTTCCAAGCAATAACGCTTGTAAGCATTCTGGGAGGAGGAGATTAGAAAATATCCATGCCAAGTCCTGACTCTAGGACAGGAGATCCTGTAGCACGGCCAGGCCGAAACCGGCTCTTAGCCGTGAAGCAATGTCCAGGCTATAATGCCTGATAAAAGTGTGTACAGAGCTCCAAGAAGCTGCAGCACAAATGGCAGAGGTGGAGACGTCACGAAGTGCTGCAAAGGAGGCAGCCACCCCCCCTTGGGGAATGGCCCTGGACTGCACCCGGGAGGGGCTTCTGTTTGGTATTGTAGTAGTATGACATACACTGGACAAGCCAGCGAGAAAGTGACTGCTTTGAAACTGGTTGGCCCATCATCCTCTCAGCAAAGGAAACGAAGAGTTGCTCCAACTTGTGAAGCTGTTTCGTTCTGTTTAGGTAGTACCTTAGACAGCGGTGAACATCCAGGGTGTGAAGTAGCGCTTCTCCTCTATTGGAGTACTTAGGAAAGTAGACAGACAGGTCAATGTCCTGATTGAGAGTGAGGGTGGAGACCACCTTACGCAAAAACATAGGATTCGTCCTTAGGGAGACACACTCCTGGTGGAAAATCAAGCAAGGTTCCTTACACATAAGAGCGTGAAGATCGGAAATTCTCATTGCTGACGTAACAGCAACTAAAAATAATGTTTTCCACGACAGAAAACGCAGCTCGCAATCCGCGGCAGGTTCAAAGGGGGGGGGGCGTGAGTTGTTCCAGGACAAAGAGTAAATCCCACGGGGGACAGGGTCCTAATGGGTCGCCTAAGGTGTAATACTCAAAAAGTCTTCGAGACGTCAAGCTGCGCCACTGTGCGCTGTCCCACCGGGAAGTGGAAAGCAGAAATGGCACAGAGGTGCACCTTAATAGAGTAGGCGAGACCAGACTGGAAAAGGGAGAGCAGGTAATCTAACACCGCATTCACCGGGCAACCTAGAGGGGAAAGGCCGCGAGCTTGCAACCACAAACAAAAACGGCGCCATTTCATGGCGTACGTCGCATGTGTTGCTGGCTTTCTGGCCGCAGAAAGGACTTCCGCCACCTCTTGCGAGACCCTGTGTCACAAAATGGCTATGTCTCTAGGAGCCATGCATGCAGGTTCAGTGAACGTAAGTCCGGATGGACCAGTGAACCTTCCTCCTGAGACAAGAGATGGGAGTTGAAAGGCAACGGGAGCGGAGGTTCCTGGGACAGCTGCGTTAGCAAGGGGAACCAGATCTGCCTGGGCCAGAAAGGGGCTACCAGGATCATTGTTGCGTGCTCCCTGCACAGTTTGAGAAGAACTCTGGATCAACGGGAAGGGAGGGAAGGCATAGAGGAATCTGTTCGCCCAGGAGAAGGACAATGCATCTCGCCAGAAAACACCAGGCCTTGGATCTAGCGGAAAGCAAAATTGGGCAGTTTTATGCTGGATGGGAAGCGAACAAGTCCAACTCTGGAGTTCCCCATCAGAGAAACAGATCCTCCGCTACCTCTTGAAGGAGTTCCCATTGGGACCCTGGCCTGGGAGCCGACTCAGGCGCTCATGCATTGTGTTGTCCACGCCGGAATGTGAACTGCAATCAGGTTCGCGCCGCGTCGGATTACCCAATCCCACACTCTCATTGCCTCCTGCAAAGGGGGTAAGAGTGCGCGCCTCCTTGTTTGTTGAGATAATACATCACCGTCGCGTTGTCTGTCTGAAGCAGAAGCGTACTCGACGGGATCTCTGACTGAAAAGCCAGCAGGGCATATAGGACCGCCCTCATCTCCAGGACGTTGATATGGAGGTGAGCCTCCTGAGGGGTCCATGTTCCCTGGGACTTCACCCCGTTCAGGTGTGCACCCCACCCCAGCCCTGAGGCATCTGTGGTGAGGATTACCTCCGGGGACGGCGCTATAAACGGGACAAGCGCAGAGAGTATTCCTGGGTCTAGCCACCACTGCCAGTCTCGAATCACGGCATTCGTGATTCTGACGGGATGCTGCATATGGTCTTGCCTTTGGTCCCACTGCACCTTGAGCATCCACTGAGTCACCCGCATGTGGAGCTTTACCAAAGGGACGGTTGGAATGGCTGCAGCCATGTGTCCGAGCAAGCGAAGGACCGACCTGGTGGGGACGGCCTTCTTCTTCGAAAGATCCTTGATGAGGGATCTGATGCGTTCCGCTCGGTCGTCTGGGAGAAAGGCTTTCGATTGGACGGTGTCCAGAACTGCTCCTATGAACTGCAATTTCTGGGACGGTACGAGGAGTGACTTCTTGTAGTTGAGGATGCCCAAGGACTGAAATAGTTCTTGAGTGCTCTGAATAGCCATCAACAGTGCCTCTTTGGAGGCAGCCATGAGAAGCCAATCGTCCAGGTACAGGAACACGTAGTGGCCCTGTCTCCTTAGAGACGCTGCCACGACTGCCATGCATTTGGTAAAGACCCTGGGAGGCCGATGACAGTCCGAACGGAAGAGCTCGGAACTGGAAATGGTGGCCGAGAAACTCAAAGCACAGGAACCTCCTGTGCGCTGGAGCCACAGGGATGTGCAGGTATGCGTCCTGCATGTCTAGGAACACTAAGAAGGTGTCCTTCTTTAGCATGGGAATAAGACCTTGAAGAGTCACCATGCGAAATCGCTTGTAGGCGACCGACAGATTGAGGTCGCGGATTGGATGGAGGTCCCCTGTTTTCTTCAGAACCAGAAAGAAGTGGGAATAGTATCGGGAACCCTCTCTGGTTCTCTGGGACATACTCTACCGCTCCCTTTTGCAGGAGCGCAAGTATCTCTTGCCTGCTAAGCAGTTTGTGCTGACCCGAGTAAAGGGAGAGCAAAGGAGGCCTCAAGGGTGGCTTGTCTGCGAATTCTATAAAGTGGCCTCTTTCGACCAACTGAAGAACCCACCTATCGGTAGTTATAGACTGCCATCCTGGCAGGTAATTCGCAATACGAGCCCCGATCTTAATGTCCCGTTGATCCTGAGGGGCTGGGGCTGGAAAGGAGTCCGGCTGTGGCGGCGGAGGGACCCGCGGGCTGGGCCGGCTTAGCTGGGCGCTGATTTCGGCCCGCGGGCTGTCTACCCTGGGCTCTGCGGGAACCGGAGCCCCTCTGCTCTGGACCGGTGCGGGACTGTTGTCTCTGCGTCCGTTCACGGAAACTGCTTTGGTTCCTACGAAAGGAACTAAGCCTCAGCCGGTACATTGCCTGGACCGACCTCACCGCCTTCCCGGCCTCTTGGAGGTTGGTGAGGACCTTCTCAGAGGGCTCACCAAAGAGAATTTCTCCCTCGAAAGAGGCGTCCATGATATTCTTCTGGACATCTGGGGTAAATCCGGAGACACGGAGCCATGAGTGTCTCCAGAGGCATAAGCCTGAAACTGCTGCTCTGGCCGAGGAGTCCGCGGAATCATACGCGGCTCGCAGCACCTGGGTTCCCAAGTCCGAACCCGTGCGGAGGAGCTGCAACATCTCCTCCTTCTGCTCACCTTCTGGCATTTTTTCCGCCAGATCCAGTCCCTGTTCCCACAAGGTGTTTTGGAACTGCACCATGTGGGTCAAGTAGTTCAGGGATCTGATGGCGCAAGTAGCGGAAGCATACGTGCGCCTGACCATAGCGTCCAGCTGTTTGGACTCCGGGTCCGGTGGCAGGGTGCTCAAATGTTGCGGTCTCTGGGACCGGTCATGAGAGGCTGTTATGACCAGAGACTCGGCCAGAGGATGTTGAGCCAAGTACTGGTCCTCCTTAGGAGCCTTGTACAGGCAGTCATCTTTTTTCCGCATCGCCGGGAGCAAGTGTGGACACTTCCACGCTGCCTTGGTGACATCCACAAAAGTGTCCACCAAGGGTGGTACCACCACAGGCTTAGGATCTTTCTGCCGAAGATACCTGGCTAGGCGTAGTCTCTCGGTGTCTAATTCTTCCGCATCCCAGCCCATGTTCTCTTGGATATGTCACATGATCTCTGAGAACGATGGGTCATCCAGAGGAGATCTAGGAAGCTCACGTGGGTCCGGAGAGGGGATGCGGATCAGAGAGGGGGATCTGGATCCTGAGAATTCCGATCCCGTGTCCTCAGTCGAAGGCGAAAGGTGGCGTCTTCTTGGTCTCTTGGGGCTGGGTGACCCTGAAGAAGATCTAGACAGAGGTCTCCTTTTGTCTGGTCTCCCCCTAGGAGGATCCATAGGCTCCTGGGGGGAAGGTACTCGGCCTGCAGCCCCAGATGGTGTGGAGGACGCAGGAGCCGGAGGAGTAGCAGGAGGAGGAGGAGGAAGAGGAGGTGGTGTGGGAACCATATCCTTTTTAATGGTATCCCACCAGTAAGTGAAGAGCTCCTTAACCTCAGAAATGCAAAGACCTGACGACGGACCGGGCGCCGGTGGCCGGTCAGGTTCCGGCGTCTGCTCCTCAGGGGCCTCAGGCTGAGGAGAGGGTTCCCTGGGAGGTGTGACAGGACCGGGTTCGCCCGTCTGGTCCTCGGGCCGCGTCAACTCCTCCTCCGTGATAGTCTCCTGACCAACGGTAGGAGGCGTCGGGTCCTCTTCTCGACACGTACTGGTGCGGATGTCGGCCCCCCTGCCGCCGACCGAGGGGGCGTAGGCCTGACCGGCGACGGACGTCTGGCGGTCGACGGCTCCTGGGACCTGTGATGAGAGGCCAGACGAGCAGACGTCGGATCCAATGATTTCTTGAGGGAGGTAAGCTCCTTGGTCTTCCGCTGGGGAGGAGGAGACAAGGAGGCAGACCTGACGTCTGGTTCAGAATGGCAGGAACCTGACTTGTGGTGATGAGGACAGTCCCCAGACCTAACCAGGGCTTTGGAGGACGAAGATGGGGGCCTGGAGGTCTTGGCCTGCGAGGAGGAAGAGGATCTCGAAGGCTTCTTCACCGCAGCGGGGGGAGGCTGAGAACGGGCCCAGGAGGGTGAATGGTCGGACCGGGAGCCAGAACTACACGAGTCGGAGGCCCGAGACGGGGACTTGGAGGAAACCTTCTCCCTGTGCTTTCCAGAGTGTTTCTGGGCCTTCTCTGCCGATTCCCCCCTGGAGGTGTCCATGGCCTTGATCTTCCCCTCGAGCAAGAATGCCTGCAGAGCCTTCTGGCGACGGATCCGGGTCCGGCTGTTGAAACCCTGGCAGAACGTGCAAGACCGGGTGTCGTGGTCTGGGCCTAGGTACCGGACGCAGGCCGAATGCGGATCCTTAAGCGGGATTTGCTTCCCACAGGCGCACTTCGAGGGATGGTCTTCAACGGAGGTTGGAGAGGACATCGGACAACAACTGAGCTGAAAAAGCGAACGTTTCCCGAAGGAAGAACTTAACCGCAAGGCCGTCGCTAAGAAACGAGTCAAGGGTAGAGACATGCAAGTCGACGCGGGAAAGAACTGGGAATCTGGCAGGACCGCCCCCTTATGTACTACGCCTGACGTCTGAGGCGGGACCGACATCGGGGGCGGTCCCCGCTGAAGATAGCTAGCTAGAAGAATTCCGAGGGGTCCTGACGCCTGCCGGCTTCAGTCCTAATGGTGTTACCTGCTGCAAGAGCTGTATCTCGAAGTAAGATTGGTAGGTTCCTTGCCGCTTTAAATTTTGCCAGAAGCTCTTCAAGCAGGCTCCTCCCACCCACCAGGGTGGTAAAACTCTCTGCTCCACCACATGACGCCAGATCTAGCCCACTGGAAGCCAGGATGCGAGTCAAAGCTGGGGATGTCAGGTGGCTTGTGTGAATGAACATACACACACCATTCCAAGAACTGTTACAGGTGAGTAAATACAGGTTACTCACCTGTAACAGGAGATCTAGTAATGGCATATGTTGTTCATCCGCACTATCTGACAGGTTCCTTGCTGCTTTAAATCTTGCCGGAAGGTCTTCAAGCTGGCTCCTCCCACCCACCCGGGTGGTAAAACTCTCGGCTCCACCCCATGACGCCAGATCTAGCCCACTGGAAGCCAGGTTATGTGTCGAAGCCGGGGAGGACGGGTGGATTGTGTGGATGAACATATACCATTGCTAGAACTCCTGTTACAGGTGAGTAACCTTTATTTCTAGGGACATGGATATGCTGTTCATCCACACTGTCTGGCAGACTCCTAGCAGTTCTCCGGGAGGAGGGAAGCAAGGCACACACCCCCTACTTAGGGAATAAAGACTGGAGAACCGAGGCCCCAACTAGCATCCCGGCGTGACCCAAGGTCGATGTGATGGGGGTAAAACAGTATGTGCCGACTTCCAGGTAGGAAGCCTGCAGATATCCTGGATAGGGATATCCCCGGAAGCAGCCACCGATGCAGTGGAAGGGCAGGTAAAATGAGCACTTATCCCTCTGGGAGGCTCTGTGCCCACCCACCTACCTACAGTGGAGATCTATGCAGGAGTTGACCCACCCGCTCACTGTCCGCTTGGCTGCAGGTCTGCCAGGTGCGGCTTCAGTGTAGATGACAAACAGCTGTTGAACCTCTCCCGAACTTCAGCACTACGCTCCCTGAGAAGGCGAGCGCTCAACTAGGGCCCAAATGGAGCCTATATGCGGCCTCCGAGGTGTGAATGGGATAGGACCCCGGCAGAGTCAACACCCGGTTAGGGTGACGCTCCGACACCACCGTCGGAAGGAACTTCAGGAGGGGCGCAGGACAACCTTGTCCCTGTGGAAGACCAGACAGGGAGACTTGAAGGAAGTGCCTGGAGCTCTCCCATCCTTCTGGTTGATGTGGTAGCCACCGAAAAGGTGTTCTTCCACAACAGATGGGAGAATCGCACCTGTGCATTGGTTCGAATAACTTGCCCATAAGCTAAGCCCATACCAGCAGAAGATCCCACGGAGGTGGAGATTCTCTCCCTGGAGGGGAAGCATGATCAAGGCCTTGGAAAAGCGCCAGACCACCTTTCCTGCGCCACCGACTGCCTTCCAGCCCACGCCCAGAGGACAAGGGTGGCTGCCAGGAGCACCATAAGGGTCATCGACCGAAGCCCTTGCTTAAGAAAAAGAAGAAGAACGGACCACAGGTACTCCGGATTGCTTGCCGAGGAACAGGAGAAAGGACCAGGCCCTATCCTAACACCAAATGGAGAACTCTTCCATTTGAAGGCGTAGCATATCTGGTAGACTTCTGGCGGGACGCCTCAACAACGTCAAGGACCTCGCCGGAAGACCCAAGACCTGGCCACAAGCCACACAGGAACCAGGCCACCAGGTGCAGGGACTGAAGGTCCGGATGGAAAACCTTCCCCTGATAAAAGAGGTCAGGTCCTGGCGAGCTGTAAGCCGCCTCAGAAGCCTGGGGCCGAGACTGAGGAGACCTGGATACCAGATCTGGCGGAACCAGTCTAGGGCTACCTGAATCACGTGCGGCTAGTCCCTCCTTGCCTTGCCTGTGGGTCAAGGAAAATGGGGGAAAGGTGTAGAAGAGGCCCGGGGTCCGCGGCCTTAAAGGCATCCCCTACAGCGAGCCCCGCTGAGGGGGGCGGACATGAAACAGTCTCTGCTTCGTATTCTCCCTGGAGGGAAAAAGGTCTGCCTGAGGCATGACCCAGTGAGAGAAAGATCTTGTGCTACCTCCAGCAGGAGACACCACTCGTGAGGCGCAGCCCTTATCCGGCTTAGGGCATTGGCCAGGGCGTTGGAGGCTCCTATCGAAATGGCTAGGAAAACTGCCTCCAGGCTGCACGAGACCACATGCGGAGAACCTCCTTACGGAACAGCAAGGGGCACGTCCGGCTCTGGCAGGTTAGGTAGCACATGGTTGTGGTATTGTCCGCCTGGACTTGAACCACTTGAACACGTGCAAAAGCGGTGCGAGCTAAGCGAACCGCATGAAGCTCCAGCAGGTTGAAATGGCATCGGGACCCCTGAGGGGACCAGAGGCAGTGCATTCTGCGCTCCCCTTCATGGGCACCCCAGCCCATCAGAGATGCATCGGTCGAAGACAATCGTTGACTCGGGGCGGATGAACGGGATACCCTCTTGCAGATGTGCTTGAACGGTCCGCCATCGGACAGCGTTCCACATCCCCAGGGTTACTGTCATGGGCTGGTCCAAAGGATCGCAGCATTGTTACTGCTGGCTAGCCAGCCCCCATTGAAGGGGACGCATGTATCAACAGACCACACTGGTGCAGGCCGCCACAAGGCCCAGGAGATCATGATTAGGTAAAGGAAGAGGAACCTCGGCCCTGTCCGCTGGGAGCCAAGCTCCGGCTCGAAGAGTCGAGCTCTGTCCCGACGAAAGGATCACCCACTTTCGTACAAGTTCTGACTTGGCTCCGCTGGAGAGGAGACCGGTCTGAGAGCAACCTAGAGGGCCAGAACTCCGGACCGCTCCACCTCCGCTCTGGAAGGGCTGCAGTCAGTCCGCCATCCGGGAAGGGGTATACCAGGGACCCTTCGGCGCTGCAGAAATGCAGCTGGGAAGAGGCTGAAGAGTATGGCCTGGAACTCGTAAAGAGATCCCCCCACTCTGAAGCGGAGGGGTCTCCAAGAAATGGACGGATCGAAATGTGAAGAATACGTCCCGGAGGTCCAGGAAACAGATCCACACACCTCGTTCCAAGGACGGGGTATCTGAGTCAGAGTGACCATCCTGAAGGTCCGAGACCTGAAGAAGTTGTTCAGGTTGTGCGGGTCAAGAATGGAGCGTCAGCCCCCCATTCGTTTGGGGACCAGGAAAAACCTGGACACAAACCCCGGGTCTGGAGGAGGATCCGCACCTTCCTGATCACCTCTATTTTGAGGAGGGGCAATGGCTCAAAGTGGTGGGGCCTGCTCGAACTCCAAAGGCAGGTCCTTTTCTAGCACCTCCAACACCCAGCAGTCCGTGGTGATAGCGGACCAGGCAGAGGAAGTGGCGGAGCCATTCCCCCGCGGGGGGACATGGGTAGTGGTGACGAGGCCGGGGGGCAGCACCCCGCGGCCAGTCACTGAGCAGGCTTGGAGGAGGGACAGGCCGAGGGAGCTCCTGAGCCTTTACCTCCTTGCTTCCCCTTAGAGGAAGCCGCTGGCTTGGGGTCAGGATGCCAAGCGCAAGCCTCCTGACCCTCATGCTGGTGTTGCTTGGCCGGTCGTGACGCAGGGGCTGAAGGGGCTCACACAAAGGTTGCCAGCGGCCCTTGTCCCTCTGGGCGGGGGTGACCGAGTCCACAGTGGCACTGGACTTCTCGGTCCCCTGGAGGTGTCTCTCCACTCCAAGACCGAAGAGGTCAGTCCCCAAGAAGGGGATGTCCGCCAACTTGTGCTCGGTATCCGACGAGAAGGTGGATATCCTCAGCCACGCCCTGCTAGGCATATCAACCGCGGCCACTACTGACCTGGCACAGGAATCGCCTATGTCCAGAGCAGTCTGAAGCAGCTACCTCACCACCGCCCTACCCTGGTCCCGTACCCGCTGGACCGTGGTCCACAGTTCGGCCAGGAGATGAGGGAGCACCTCATCCAGGAAGCCCAAGAGGGCAAGGGACAAATGTGACATCAGTGTGGCCGAGCTGGCCTGGGCAGGACGCGGTGTAAACTTGTGCCAGACATAGTCCATCCTTTTGGACTCTGTCGAGGGGCCTATCCACATCCCGAGCATTCACTGAACACTGGAAGATGTTATCGGTAACTAATCCCTCAGCGGAGGGGTGCTCCGAAAAACCGGGCAAAGAACCGATAGGGACACCATACTTCCTGGCCATCCTGGCTGAGGGCACAGGACAGGAAGTAGGCCACTGCCAAAGCTCCAAGGCAGGGCCGACAATGGCCTCAGCCAGAACCCCCCTCGGTCTAGGATCTCCGTCAGGGGGTAATAGGCCCGCTTGGACACGGGTTCGAGCTGCATCCCGGTGAACTCCGAGATGAGCCTAAGCAAACCCAGGAAGGATGATGGGCTGTCGTCCAAAGACTAGCCCGGGGAGGACTCTGGGCCCTCCAACCTGGGGAACGGGGAGGAGTCATCGTCGGACTCCGAAGGGTCTGCAAAGAGCTGCCTCAGGCCTAAGCCACTCTTCACCCGACCAAGGTTCCACCACAATCAGTGGGGCAGCAAGATTTGGTCGAACAACCGGCCCAGAAGTGGGCACCTCGACTGCAGTGAGCGGTTGCATCGGCCGTTCAGGCGGCAGCTGCTTGACAGACGGGGAATGAATTGGAGTCTATTGATTCCCGGACAACAGCAACTGCTGACACAAACTCCTCGTAACATCGACGCCATCTGCATCGAAGCCTCTCCTCATCCGAGGAGGAAAACCAGGAGGAACGGGTTGCCACTTCAACTCGGTGCCCGGAGACTGCCAAGACGGCTTGATCGGTGACATAGACCCAGATCCTCAGCGAAACCGAGGTGGGTCTGGAAAGGAGCGGGGGACACTCGCTCATCCCCCGGCTCAGACGTATAAACAGAGGACTGCCGCCCTGAAGGCGCAGGCGGAACCTTGGCTTCCACCGGGGAAACTGGCAAAGGGTTGACGGCTCTAGCAAATCGACCACCCAGGTGACGGGTCGAAAGAGCACTCGACATCGACGGGAATTTTGGCCTGCTGGCCTGACGAAGACACCGTGAAGCCAACGGCCTGAGCCGCAACCTCGACCGAACTCGAAGGTCGGCAGTCTGGGGAAGGGGACCTCTTCCACTCCCACAAAAGCAAATGATGGGACGTATCCAGCAACTCCCTAAACCTAGGCCAAGAGGCAAGTCCCGATGGCCCCTTCCCATTCATGGAGAAAGACTGGCAAAGCTCCCTGAACGAAGCCGAATGAGAGGAACTCAAAGAAGGCGTGATAAATGCCTCGACCGAAGAGGAGGGAGATGCAGCCTTAGCCACCGCCTCCTCCAGGGAGGTAGAGAGTTCGAGCTGCTCAGCAGAGTCAGCCGACGTGGACACCGCCCGACGAGCCTCTATAGATTTTATTGGCGTGGAAAAATCATCTGGGCGTCCAAGCACAAAACAGGCCGCATGATCCTCTAGGGCGTTGGCTGAAAGGGAGCAGCACAATTCGCAAACTTGCGGATCACGGTCCAAGTCGAGGCAGTATACGCATGTGGAGTGCGGCTCAGTCCTGGAGATATTCCGCCTGCCAGGGTGCCTTGGAGAGCCGGGAAACGAACTGTCCATCGCAGCCGAGAGGAAAAGAAGACCTAAGTTTTAGAAAACTTCAGAACTAAATTTGGACGAATCGAAGAATCAGGAAGCAGTCAAAACGAGTGCTAAGGAGGGAACCTGAGCTCAAGCGTAAGGAAGAACTGGCGTCATGGGACGGAGCCGAGAGTTTTACCACCCGGGTGGGTGGGAGCAGCCAGCTTGAAGACCTTCCGGCAAGATTTAAAGTGGCAAGGAACCTGCCAGATAGCATGGATGAACAACATATCCATGTCCCTAGAACCTGTATTTCTAGGTACATGGATAGGCTTCTATCCACACTTACTGGCAGACTCCTAGCAGTTCTCCAGGAGGTGGGAGGCAAGGGGCAGACCCCTATTTAGGGAACAAGGACTGGAGAACCGAGGTCCCAAAACCAGCATCCCGGCGTGACTCAAGGTCGATGTGGTAATGGGTAATTAAGGTGTGTGCCGACTTCCAGGTAGCAGCCCTGCAGATTTCCTGGATAGGGACGTCCCTGGAAGCAGCCACCGGAGCACCAGTATGGCAGGCAGAATGAGCTCTCATCCCTCTGGGAGACTCCATACCCGCCAACCTATAGCAGAGATCTATGCAGGAGGTGATCCACCTGCCTATCGTCTGCTTGGCTGCAGGTCTGCCAGGTGCGGTTTCCGCGTAGATGACAAACACCTGGCAAACCTCTCCCTGAACTTCAGCCATCTACTCCTTATAATAAGACAGTACTCTTCTAGGATCCAAAGTATGGAGCCTATATTCGGCCTCCGAGGTGTGACTGGGGTAGAACATCAGAAGAGTCGACACCTGGTTAAGGTGAAACTCAGACACCACCTTCGGAAGGAATTTCAGGTGGGGGTGCAGGACAACTTTGTCCCTGTGGAAGACCAGATAAGACTCGATGGAAAGCGCCTGGAGCTCTCCCAACCTTCCTGCTGATGTGACAGCCACCAAGAAGGCAGTCTTCCATGACAGGTGATAGATGTCACACCTTTGCATCAGTTTGAATGGCTTGCCCATGAGCTTAACCAATACCAGCACTAGATCCTACGGAGGTGGAGGTTCTCGCATCGGAGGGGATATGTGATCAAAGCCTTTGAAACAGCGCCCAACCACCTTCTCCTGCGCCACCGGCTGCTTTTCGACCCGCGCCTGGTAAGCAGAGATAGCTGCAGGGTGAACCTTAAGGGTCATCGACCGAAGCCCTTGCTGAGAAAGAGACCATAGGTAGTCCAGAATGCTGGCCAAGGAACAGGAGGAAGGGTCCAACCCCTTATCCTGACACCACATGGAGAATCTCTTCCATTTGAAGGAATAGCATTTTCTGGTTGACTCCTTACGGGATGCCACAACACTGAGGACCTCATCGGACAGACCAAAGGCCTGAAACTCTAGCCGCTCAGGAACCAGGCTGTCAGGTGCAGCGATTGAAGGACCGGGTGGAGTATCTTCCCCTGGTTGACTGAGATTAGGTCTGGGCGGGCTGGAAGCCACCTCGGGAGCCTGGAGCGGAGGCTGAGAAGATCTGTATACCAGAAATGGCGGGGTCAGTCTGGGGCTACCAAAATCACCTGCGCCTTGCCCCTCCTCGCCTTGAGGATCACCTGGTAGATCAAGGAAAATGGAAAGGCGTAGAAGAGGCCTGAGGTCCACAGCCTCAAGAATGCATCCCCCTGCTGAGGGAGGTAAGCATGAAACAGCCTCAGCTTCGCATCCTCCCTGGAGGAAAACGGGTCTACCTGAGGAGTGCCCCAGTGGGAGAATAGGTCGTGTACTACTTCCAGCAGGAGAGCCCACTTGTGAGATGTAGCACCTATCAGCTTAGGGTATCGACCAGAGTGTTGGAGGCTCCCGCCACTTGGATCGCTAGGAGATCCGCCTCCAGTCTGCTCAGGAGGGACCAAGTACGGAGAGCTTCCTTGCAAAGGGGCAAGGAGTGCGTCACACTATGGTGGTTTAGGTAGTACATGGTCATGGTATTGTCCGCCTGGACCTGGAGCACTTGACCCCATACAAACGGAGCGAAGGCGGTGAGGGCTAGTCGGACCGCTCAAAGCTCCAGCAGGCTGATATGGCATCGAGACTCCCGAGGGGACCAGAGGCCATGCGCTCTGTGCTCCCCCAGATGGGTACCCCAACCCAGAGAGGCATCGGTCGATAGAATGACAGTCAGCTCGGGGAGGACAAACGGGATGCCCTCCTGCAGATGAGCTGAAGGATCCACCACTGGAGAGCGTTCCACATCTCCTGGGTCTTCACCACTGGCTGGTCTAGAGGACCGGAGTACTGTGACCATTGGCGGGCCAGCCCCCATTGAAGGGGACCCATGTTCCAGCGGGACCAATGGACCTCGCTAGTGCAGGATGCCATGAGGCCCAGGAGGTGTAGGAAGTCCCGGGCAGGGCGCAATTGCCCAACCAGAAATGATTGGGCAAAGGAGGAGAGAACCTAGGCCCTGTCTGCCGGGAGCCGTGCTCTGGCTCAAAAAAAGAGTCTAGCTCTGCCCCGATGAACTGAATCACCTGCGTTGAGACAAGTACCAATTTGGCCTCGTTGAGGAGGTCAATCTGAGAGCAGACCCAGAGGGCCAGATCCCTGGACCGATCCACCTCCAGCCTGGAGGGGGCTGCAATCAGCCAGTCGTCCAGGTAAGGGTACACCCGGACCCTTCGGCACCACAGGAATGCGGTCACCACTGCCATGCATTTGGTGAAGACCCTGGGAGCTGGAGAAAGGCCGAAGGGCATGGCCTGGAACTCACAGAGGGACCCCTCCGCTCTGAAGCAAGGAAATCGATGGTGGGACGGACGGGTTGGGACGTGAAAGAACGCATCCTTGAGGTCCAGAGAACAGAACTACATGCCTCGTTCTTGTTTAGGTCGTGTAGGTCTAGAATGGGGCACCAGCCCCCCATCCGTTTTGGGACTAGGAAATACCTGGACACAAACCCCGGGTCTGGCGGAGGATTCGCTACTTTCCTGATCACCGTCTTCTGAAGGACCAGAGCAATGTCAGCTCGACGAACCATCAGGCTGCGGACTCACTAGCTCCCCATGGGGCGACGACCCGATAAGGTGGGGCCTGCTCAAATTCCAGAGGCAGACCTTTCCCTACCACTTCCAACACCCAGCGGTCCGCGGTGATAGCAGACCAGGCGGAAAGGAAGTGGCGAGCCAACCCCCACGGGAAACCTGTGGGTGACGAAGGAAGTGACACCTCAATCCTGTCACTGGCAAGCCTGGAGGAATGACCAGCTGAGGGACCGCCTGCGCCTTTTCCTCCCGGCTTCCTGCTGGAGGAAGCTGCAGACTTGGCTTTGGGGTGTTAAGTGTGTCCTGCCAGCCCTGATGCTGGTGTTGCTCAGCCGGACGTGCCGCAGGGGCAAAAGGCTGAAAGGGCTTACGCTGCTGCTGGCAGCCTTTGTCCTTCTGGGCAGACATGACCGAGTCCAAGGTGGCATTGGACTTCTCGATCCTCTGGAGATGGCCTTCCACCCCGGGCTCGAACAAGTCGGTACCCAGGAAGGGAACATCAGCCTGCTTGTGCTGGGTATTCGCCGTGAAGATAGAGATCCGCAGCCAAGCTCTGCGATGCATGGCCACTGCGGCAGCTACTGACAGGGCACAAGAGACTCCAATGTCGAGAGCTGTTTGGAGCTGTTGCTTTCCCACCACCCTTCCCTGATCCCGCACCTGCTTGACCGTGGTCTGCAGGTCAGCCGGGAGATGAGGAATCACCTCATCCAGGGAGCCCAAAAGGACGTGGGAAAAGTGTGCCATTAGAACGGCCGAATTGGCCTGACGAAGGCCCAAGGAGGACGCAGCACAAACTTTATGCCCGAAGTGGTCCAGTTTCTTGGACTGTTTATCCGGTGACTTGTCCACGTCCCGAGTGTTTCCAGAGCGCCAGAAAGCGCTGTCAGTCACCAACCCCTCCGTAGAGGGGTACTCTGAGAATCCAGAGAGTGAGCCAGTGGAAACTGCATACTTCCTGGCCAATCTGGCCGAGGGATCAGGACAAGAAGCTGGCCGATGCCATAGTTCCAGGGCCGGGCCAACAATGGCTTTGACCACAGGAAAGGCCTTGAAAGAAAATCTCCTCGGTCCAGTATCTCCGTGAGGGGATGCTTGGCCAGCTTTGACACAGATTTGAGTTACATCACAGTAGATTCTGAGATGAGCCAAAGTAATCCCATGAGCGACAATGGGCTCTCGTCCACCGACTGTCCCCCACAGGTCTCCAGGTCGAGAGGCCTGGAAAACAGGAAGAGTCATCGCCCAACTCAGAGGGGTCTGCAAACAGATGCCGAGGGATTGAGCCACCCTCCAACTGCCAACGGCGATTGGGAGTGAGGGTGACCAACAACCGATGGGGAAACCCATGACCCGACCGAGAATCCTTGGTCGGAGCCCCAGTTTTTGGTTGTGGGGGCGGGGGTTCCACCACAATGGGTGGCGCAGCAGATTTCAGCCAATCAACCGGCGCCGGCTTCGATGACCACGAGGGGTTGTTTCGGCTGCTCAGGGGACAGCCACTTAATGGCCGGGGAAGGCAACGGGGTCGGCTTGTTCCCAGTCAGAAGGAGTTGCCACATCAAGTCCTTGTAGCATCGGCGCAATCTGCTCCAAAGCCCTTCCTCCTCTGAGGAAGAAGACTAGGAGGAGCAGTGCCGAGACAGACCACTGGTGTCAGTGGGATCGGCTGTACCGAGAAGAGGTCCGAGACAGTCTGCGTTTCCGAGAGTGGGTCTAGGAGGAAGTGGGAGAAACCCGTTCCTTCCTTTGCTCAGTAACCTTAACCGGGGACTCTGGCACAGGAGGTGCAGGCAAGTCCTCGGCTTCCACCGAGGGAACCGGTGAAGAAGGGTTGTCGGCTTCTCCGGTCGACAGCCTGACAGGTCGAGAAAAATCTCGACCACGTCGACGGGTGTCTCGGCCGGCTGACCTGACAGAGACACCGTGAAGCCAGCAGCCTTAGCCAGAACCTCGACCAAAGTAGAGTGTCGACTGTCCAGGGAAGGGGACCTCTCCCGCTCCCACAAACGCCGATGGTGGGATTTATCCTAAGAGTCCTTCTTCTTGGACTGAGAGGAATGTCCCGATGGACCCTCACCTTTTGTAGAGAGTGACTGACAAAGCTCCTTAAAAGAAGCCGTGTAGGAGGAGCCCAAGGAGAGCGGGATAAATGCTGTGGCCAAGGAAGATGAAGATGTGGCCTGGACCGCCTCCTCCTCGAGGGCGATCATCTGCTCAAGTTGCTCAGCCGAGCCCGCCGCCAGACACTGCCCAACGGGCCTCCTTTGACTTCAGAGGAACATGTCTCTCGGGGTGCCCAAGTTGGAGTCTGGCAGCACAGTCTTAGAGGACGCTGACCGAGAAGGACCTGCACAACTCGCAGGCCTGCAGATCGTGATCAAGCCCAAGGCAATAGACACACATGGAGTGGGGATCAGTCAGAGACATTTTCTGCTCGCATGGGCACTGCCGAAATCCGGGAGTTGACTTATCCATCGCAGCCGAGAAGGAAGAAACAGACAGAAGTCTTGTAAACTTTAAAATTAGTTTCGGGTTAACCAAAGAGTTTGGATCCAGGCCTAAAAGCAGAGCGCTAAGAAAGGAACTTGAGCTTCCAAGCGGTAAGGAAGATCTGGCATCATGGGGCAGAGCAGAGAGTTTTACCACCCGGGTGGATGGGAGGAGACAGCCTGAAGACCTTCCGGCAAGATTTAAAGCGGCAAGGAACCTGCCAGTAAGTGTGGTTAGAACATTCATGTCCCTAGAAATGACCATATCACCGAGTCCACTGGGTGGCCAGCTCTCATTGGAGGGTGCGCATATGCAACCGGGCCCAATGAACCACCGAGATGTACGTTGCCATGTAACTCAGAAGGAGCAGAAAGTCCGGGAAGGGAGCAAGTGCCCAACCGGAAATGACTGGGCAAAGGAGGAGAACACCTCTGCCCTGTCCGCCGGGAGCCGAGCTCTGGCTTGACGAGAGTTGCGCTCTGCCCCGATGAAGCCCATCACCTGGGAAGGCATGAGTTCCGACTAGACCTCAGTTAGGGCCAGATCCCTGGACCTCTCCACCTCCTGTTGGGTAGGATCTGCCAGAAGCCAACCGTCAAGATAAGGGTAGATTCGGACTCCTCGACGCTGAAGATGGGCCGCAACCACTGCAGTGTATTTGGTGAAGACCAATCGGGCCAATGACAGGCCGAATGATATGGCTCGGAATTTGTGCAGTGTCCCTTCAAGCCTGAAGTGGAGGAACCACTAACGGGACAGACTGGCGTGTGAAAGAACGCGTCCTGCAGATCCAGTTAACAGAACCACATATTTCGCTTCAGGGATAGTATGATCTGGGACAGAGTGACCATCCAGAAGGGGGGAGACCTGAGAAACTGATTCATGTCGTGGAGATCCAGAATGAGGTGCCAACCCCCTGGCTGGACCAGGAAGTACCTGGAGACAAAGTCTAAGTCGGCTGGAGGTCTCGCCATGGTGTTACTGCCTCCTTGAGGAGGAGCTAAGCAACATAGTCTCAAAGGGCAGACTGGTGCATGCGGAACTCCATTCCTCCAGAGGGGCGTGGGCATGGCTTGAAGGGTACTGCTTGAATTCTAGTGACAGTCCCTGACCAACCACTTCCGAGAACCCACCTGTCCGAAGTGTTAGTGGACCATGTGGAAAGGAAGTGGCAGAGCAGACATCCTACGGGAAGACCCAGAGCTGGCATGACAGGAATAGAGGTTGCAGAACCCATCCCATCCTGAAGCAGGCTTGGAGGAAGACGACGCTCCAGGACGTGAGCCTCTGCCTCTTCTGCGGGCTTGGTGGGGTCCAGGCTTGGGCTGAGGGGGCCAAGCTTGAGCCTGCTGCCCTCCCTGGAAAGAGGATTGCAGAACCGCAGGGGAAGAGTGCCAACCTTTTCTTCTGCTGGTTCTTGTCCGAAGAACTCTTAGCAGATGTGGAGTACAAGGTGGCACTGGACTACACTATGCACTGTAGGTGACCGGCCACTCCTGGGCTGAACAAGTCTGTCCCAACCTGCCTCCCAAATCACCCTCGACCCACCGAGGGCAGTCTGGGGTGACCATGACCGGTGGACGTCGAGGAAGACTGGTCTCTGGTCGGTCCTCGTTGGAAGGAGTCCCTCCCACAGACTGCTTAGGCAGCGGCTCCCCCACTACCAGTGGAGAGACCGGAATAGGCCAAACCGAAGACAGGCTGGCCCGCAGGCAGGAACCAGGCTTCGGATCGAGGGGTCGGCTTTGCTTCTGGGCGAGATCCAAGTAATGGCCCAGGGTAGGTGGCGGAGCCGGCTTCTGTCGGGACGAAATCAGCTGTTGCCACCTAAGGTCCTCGTAGCGCCGGAATTTCCGTCGGAGCCTCTCATCATCCGAGGACGACCTGTGGTGTTGCCTCTTTTTAGAGTGCTTGAGGCTCTTCCTTGGTCAATTGACCAAGGAGGTTCTAGACATCTACCGAGAACGGGCAGGCCAAATCAGTCGTTTGGGAGACACTGGAGGGATCGGTGAATCCAGAGGGTCTGGAACCGGGACCTCGATGGTGACACCAGCAGGGCTGCGTCTCCTCATCGGGGAACACAGGACCGGAGTCCTCTCCAAAGAGTCATCTACCACGGCCGGTGATAGAGGATCGATGGGATTCGAGAACAATCCTGGCCACATCCTCTGTCTGGCCAGTCTGTAGGTCCGTGAAGCCCAAGACCAAGGAAGCAATCGACAGAGCTCAAGACCACATGCTCTTGAGGCAGAGACCTCACACGGTCCCAAGACTGCCTTTGCAGAGACGAAGACGCATCAAGTTCCTTGCCTCTCTTACGAAATCGGGAGGAGTGCAAGCCCTCGGGCACCTCACCCCAGGTGTGGACAGACTGGTACAACTCCTAACATCATTCAGGCCTAGATATGCCAGTAGGTGGCATCTGAAAGCATAGCCACTCAGGCCAATAACACCTGCAGACGCACTCTGCTGACTTACACTCAGGCCTGGAAACTTCTGAGGAAGTCAGCAGTTTTTACCTAAATATTAAACAAATCAAATCGCTAACAACTGTTTGCATAGCACCATTAAAGTACTTTCATGCTGAACAATTTTGCTGCTGATACTTTGTCCATCGTGCATACTTTAGGACTTATTCATGTTTGTTCAAGATATGGTGTGCGTGGCAGACATTTGTCTCTCAAGCCTCACCCAAGCACCTTGAAAAAAACAGTTTGGTATTTTAGCTAGTATAAAATAAACAAATTGATTACAACTGGTTGCATAGCACCACTGAAAAGGTAATGTTGTGCTGAACAACTTTACCACTTACAATTCAAGAGGTCTTCACATTTGTTTGTAGTATGCTGATTATGGCTCGATTTTGCTTAGAAAGGCCCAAGATGCAGTGCTAAAAGTACACAGGGCACCAGTGGTAGAAGTCTCAGAGAGCTTGTGTGGTGTGAATGAGTTAAAGGATCCTGTGGAGGTGGCGCCTAGGCAGAGTGGAATGAAAAATCTCCCATTAGCCAAAGTGTGGGCAGCTTCTTCTTCAAACGCCTTCATGCATTCTAGCTGCTCGGCGAAACCCACAGCTGCGAAAGCCGCCCACCTACCCTCCTTGGACTTCACCGGAGGATTCCTTTTTATCCGGTCTCCCAAACTTCAAACATACCAAGTGGTCATCCAGGACATCGGGATGGAAGGCTAAACAATAGCTGCAGAAGGAGGTGTCATAGCAGACACCCAGGCAGTAGACATGTGACATGGGGATCGTATTCGGTGCGAGACATCTTCTGGCTGCAAGAACACTGTTCAAATCCTGGAGAAGATTCAACTTCCATGATAGAGTATGCAAAAGCAAGATCACCAACTCGAACGAGTTTTAATTTTGGTAAAACCATAGTTTTGAAAGCCAGGGCCTCCAAAATGAATGAGCATGAGGGAGGCAACCTGCATCTTCCAGCGGAAAGGAAGATCTGGCGTCATGGGGCAGAGCAGAGGTATATACCTCCTGGGTGGGTGGGAGAAGCCAGCTTGAAGACTTCCGGCAAAATTTAAAGGGGGAAAGGGACATGCCAGTATGTGTGGATGAACATATCCATGATCCTAGAAATGATGGCTGCCTGAATGAGAGCTCCAGACTATAGAAACTTAAAAACCCTCAAAAACTTGCTAAAAATCACAAAAAAAAAAAAACTAACCTGCCAGGAGAGGTTAAAATGGATGACAAGGGTGTTAAACATCGAAATAGAGGTCACTCCAAGACTAAAGGTGAAAACTGATTTTGCCTGTAGATTGCAGCCCGCAGCAGATCCATCTCACCAACAAGCTCGCAGGCCGAGGTATATGTTATGGATAGTGAAAATGAACAGCTGACCAGCTCCCTCTTCGAGACCTTACTGCGGGCTATTAAAGCCTCAAGAACAGATAAGAAAAAATTTAGAGACATCTCAGCAGAAGTTGACAAAACTGGAGACCCAAACTGATTGTAGGAGCAAAGGGTCTCAGAGGTGGAAGACAGATGGCACAAATTAACAGGCCTGGTGGAGGTACTTATTAATCAAACAGCTGAACTGCAGCCCAAATACCAAGACCTACAGGGTAGGTCATGGTGTGAGAATTAAAGACTGTATGGGCTCCCAGAGGGCTCAAACAGCCTCCAAGTATGCCTTCACTGAAAACTTGCTCTGGAACACTTTAGAACTGCTTCCAATATACCAGCTTTCCATTGAGAGCGCGCATCGGTCACTAGAATCCAAATCCCAGGATGCTAAGGCAAAACCTCACTCAATTGTATTCAAAGATTTTACTTCGAGAGGATTCCTTCAGTTCGTCATAACATATAGGACTAGTTCCACCATGAGTCAGGCCAGATGGCAGACTTTTCTAGCAATCCCTGAAGAAGGAATGCCCACCAGATGTCAGTGCATCTGTGTACAGTAGGCGGTCCCAACGCCCACCCTTCAGATCTTTCCCACCGTCACCTCAGGTCAGTCGCGATCGGCGTGAAAGGGTCTTGCGTCGGAATTTCCTTCACTAAAATCCTTTCTTTTTGTATTGGTTTTCATTGATGTCTTTGTCCAAGAAGTCCTCGTCCTGTGGCACATAGATTCCACACAAGGACGGTCATCTCAAGTACGTACTCTGTTTAGGCCCAGACCACCCTGTCTCCTCCTGTCCGGAGTGCCACAACTTCAACCAGGCCACTAAGAAAATGAGACCACAGGCTTTTGAGGCCCGTCTTTTGCAAGTCCGCCTGGCATCTCTAGAGAAGATGGATCATTTGAGAGAGTCCTCAGCAGAGGACTCTTCATCAAAAAACCATAATAAGTAGTCTAGGAAGCAGGAGCACTCTGCAGATAACAGGTGGCCACTGACATGCAAGGCCCAGCTGCCTCCCAGAAAATCTGATGGAAAGTCTGGTAAGGCGATGGGGGCCAGTTGATCATCGGCTCCTCCAACAGCAGCACTGCGCCAGCCAACAAGTCTGCTCCAGTCTCCTCCAGGGACCACGCAGCAGCCGGAAAGCCGGCTTCCCAGCCTGTGGGGACCCGCCCGGCATTAGTCGATAAGTCGGCCAGGGACTCCTCCCCCACCTGCTAAGACGCCCGTCTCTGATGGCCGCTCAGGTGTGGTTCCCCCATTGGGTCCTAACGGCACCTCACCCAACGTCCAGCAGAACCAGGAGGAGAAGGACCCCCCCACCTTCCGTCGCCTGTATCCTCCCTTTCACTGGCGGGTACCTCGCAAAGAAAGCAGAGAACCACTCAACATTCTCGATTCTGCGGAGTCTACACGCTCTCCCCTTTGGGTTGAAGTGAAGAAGGCCACCACTCGGACTGCTGGCCTTACTATGGAGGACCCTCCGCCTAAGGCGGCATCCCTGTAGAGCCGAACCTGGCCAAGATCCCGCCAGCAGACACAGCAAACCCTGTTTCTACGCCGGATGTCCGGGCTACCTACTGTTCCTCAACTGGGACCCAGCAATCTGTCTCAGCCACTGGACGTCCAGACGGTTCCTCAGCCAGGACCCACTCATCGGCCTCAGCCACTACCCCCCCCCCCCATCTGGGCCCCTTTGTCCGGTTTTGACGCAGGATCGGGTGGTGCCAGTTCAGACTTCAGTTCCCCCGACGTGGGCAGTCCAGACGCCAGACCCTCAAAACACATACGTGTGTGTATAGAGAGATGTACATGTATAGATATAGATATATACACACACACACATATATTTATGTATGTATATTTATACACACACACACACACACACCCAATGTGGGTACCCCCACAGCCACACCTGATAACAGGTATCTACTCTAGACCCAAAAAAACTGTCCCTCACTACTCATTGGGTTTCCATGGGGACCACTACCCGGCTAGCCCCCCTCTGGACTGCAGTCACTACAGACAGCTCTACCCTGGGTTCAATCCCTACTCTCATTACCAGGGATTATAGGGTGATCGTTACCAACCCCACCGGTAATGCCGCCGCCTCCTCCACCACTTCAGCACCAACCTCCTCCACCACCCCCTCCGGTTATACCAGACTTCCAAGACTCTGATTCAGTCTTGGTGACAGGGGGCTCTGTCAGAGTTGGTGTCCGACCTGGAGATAAGACTCCCTCTCCCACGGTCTCCTAGATTCCCTTCCACGAGCAGTACTTCTGTGGCCACAGTGCATGTCTCAGGGAAGACTTGTCAGGACATCGCGCGTCCTGATATCCAACACTGTTCTGATGAAGGGGTAGAAGATGACAATGATGATTTTGGGGGTGACGATTCTGTGGAGGATGATGTGGAGGAGCCCAAGGGCCCGTCAGGCAAGGTTTTGACGAAATCCCCACCAGAGGACCCTGCCTTTTCAGACCTTCAGAGATCTATGAAGTACTCTGACTGGGAGGAAGAGGATCAGGACCCTACGAGCCAGACTCGCAGAGCATCTGGACTTAAGAATCCCCCTCTCCAGTCCACATTCCTCTATGGATTCGACCCTTATCAGGACCTCACCTCTACCATCTTTTAGATGCCCCATTCCCTCCTGGCTATACCTAAGAGGGCGGACAGCCTTTATTGGATGCCAAAGGATGCTCCATTTTTGAAAACGTACCCCAAAGCTGACTGTCATCATTTCTCTTGCTCATGACCACTTCGCTGCCCCCAAACACATGAGCACCTCTCCTCCAGACAAAGTCGAGGCAGATGGACCAGTTCAGGAGAAAAAGCTATGCTTCGGACATATTCGCTCTCCAGTTCCTTATCTATGTGGCCCATAAGGTGTCTCACCAGAAAGCTACCATGGCCAGGTTAGAGGCTAGGGTCCAGGCCATGGATCCGCTCTACTTTAAAGAAAGAACTTGTCAAGGACCTTCGCCTCTCCAAGTTCGCTTGTAAGCATACTTTGTGAACCATGTACGACTGTTGATTCTGTGCCTCACACTTTGGCAACTGCTGTTGCCCATGCATGGGCACTCCTGGCTTAGCCGTTGAGGACTTGCTAACGAGGTTCAGTCAATTTACGATGCCTCCCTTTAGGGGTTCTATACTCTTTGTTGGGGACACAAAGGACATTATCACTGATCTGCAGGACAGAGATCTTGCCCTCAGGTCGGTGGGGTCCATGTACTGATCGGGCAACCAACAGCAGCCCTTTTGGAAAAGGACCTGGAGGTAGAGAAAGCAAGCCACAGCACATCACCACGGCAAGCGTAATGCCATGTGTACAGCCACGCCTCCTGCTTACAAGAACCAGAGACATGCAGGAACCCTCCCCCTCCCGAACATCCAGCCACTTCCTGACTTCCCATCCCCACTGCCTCTACAGTCTCCCGACAGGGAGCAGGTGGGGGGGGGGGTTCGCCCACCACATGCAGGACTGCAGGGCAATCGCCTCCGACGAATGGGTCCTGCAGCTAGTGTCCGTCAGACATGAAAGTTTCTAGAACTTCCTCCAGAAACTCCACCATTTTTATTAATTTATTTCAATCTAGGATTACAATACCTTTGAGCCGAGGCTCTTTTACAAAGGTTCCACGTCAGAATGTGCAACGGTCCTCATTTTTAGTTACAAACATATGGACATTGACTTACAGACGTGTAATAACCAGTACAAAGATTTGAGCTATGAGCAAGACAAGGGAAGGGGGGGTGGTGGGGGAAGTGAGGATAGGAGATCGAGGGTGGGGAGATACAGGGGGAGTACGGGAGGCAGAAGTGGAGATACAGGGGGAGGTGGACGAGGGCAGGAGACAGTGCAGCCAGGGGGCCTTGTCAAGGGAATATAACGGGTAAGGTGCTAGGGGTGCAAACACTGATTGCATGTGCGGGGGCATTTGAAGTTGGAACGGTGGAAATGTTAACATGGGCAATCACAGGATACAAGCAGTGAGAGGCACAGCTTGGACTTGAAGAGGCCGAGTGTTGGAGAGGTCACGGTCGCTGCCAAGAGAGTTGAGCAAGTTGGATGCCCGACAGGCGAATGATCTTTGTCCTTGGGTCGTGCGACATCGTGGGATATGCAGTAGATATGAACTGGATCTCCCTGTAGTAACTATTCAAGGGATCAGGCTCTTCTCATCAGAGAGCAGGTGATTAGTCTCTTTTTCAAAGAAGCAACAGAGCACGTTATCCTCCGGCAAAGGAGAAAGGGGTTTTATTCCCATTTTCTTCTGGTTCCAAAAAAGAGGGGCGATTTCAGACCCATACTCTACTTAAGCAAGTTAAACCAGTTTGTCGTCCTAAGACTTTCGGTTTGAGCACCTCAACTATAGCAGCCTAATTTCTGGGTCTGAAACTGAGCAGCAACAATCCACTTACATCAGTATAATAAACCAACCATCCTGTCAACGAAAAGAACCATCCCAGCTTATTTCATGGCCCGAAATACAGGTTACTCACCTGTAACAGGAGTTCTAGGAATGGTATATGTTGTTCATCCACACTGTCTGGCAGGTATCCTTGCCGCTTTAAATCTTGCCGGAAGGTCTTCAAGCTGGCTCCTCCCACCCACCCGGGTGGTAAAACTCTCGGCTCCGCCCCATGACGCCAGATCTGGCCCGCTGGAAGCTCAGGTTGTGCGTCGAAGCCGGGGAGGTCGGGTGGGTCGTGTGGATGAACAACATATACCATTCCTAGAACTCCTGTTACAGGTGAATAACCTATATTTCTAGGGACATGGATATGTTGTTCATCCACACTGTCTGGCAGACTCCTAGCAGTTCTCCGGGAGGAGGGAGGCAAGGCGCACAGCCCTACTTAGGGAATAAAGACTGGAGAACCGAGGCCCCAAACCAGCATCCCGCGTGACTCAAGGTCGATGTGGTAATGGGTGATGAAGGTGTGTGCTGACTTCCAGGTAGCAGCCCTGCAGATATCCTGGATAGGGCGTCCTGGAAGCAGCCACCGATGCAGCAGTATGGCGGTAGAATGAGCTCTTATCCTCTGGGAGCTCCATGCCCGCCAACTTATAGAGAGATCTATGCAGGAGGTGACCCACCTGCTTATCGTCCGCTTGGCTGCAGGTCTGCCAGGTGCGGCTTGCGTGAGGTGACAAACAGCTGGTGAACCTCTCCCGATTTCAGTCGTGGCGCTCCTTATAATAAGCGAGCGCCTCTAGGGTCCAAAGTATGGAGCCTGTATCTGCCCAGGTGTGACTGGGGTAGAACACCGGCAGAGTCAACACCTGGTTAAGGTGAAACTCAGACACCACCTTCGAAGGAATTTCGGGTGGGCGCAAAGACAACCTTGTCCCTGTGGAAGACCAGGTAAGGAGACTGATGCAGAGCGCCTGGAGCTCTCCCATCCTTCTGGCTGGCGTGATAGCCACCAAGAAGGCGGTCTTCCACGACAGGTGAGAGTTCACACCTGTGTATTGGTTCGAATGGCTTGCCCAGGAGCTTTGCCAGTACCAGCAGTAAATCCCACGGAGGTGGAGGTTCTCGTACCGGAGGGGAAATGTGATCAAGGCCTTTGAAAAAGCACCAGACCACCTTCTCCTGCGCCACCGACTGCTCCCCGGCCCGTGCCCGGTAAGCAGAGATGGCTGCCAGGTGCACCCTTAGGGTCGTCGACCTAAGCCCTTGACTAGAAAGGGACCATAAATAGTCCAAGATGCTTTGCAAGGAACAGGAGGAAGGGTCCAAGCCCTTGCCCTGACACCAAATGGAAAATCTCTTCCATTTGAAGGCATAGCATTTCCTGGTCGACTCCTTACGGGACACCTCAACTACATTGAGGACCTCGTCGGAAGACCGAAGGCCTGGAACTCTAGCCGCGCCAGGAACCAGGCCAGGCAGGTGGGATTGAAGGTCAGGATGGAACACCTTCCCTGATTGACTGAGAGCAGGTCCGGGCGAGCTGAAGCTGCCTCGAAGCCTGGAGCTGAGGCTGAGGAGATCTGGGTACCAGAACTGGCGGGGCCCGTCTGGCGCTATCAGAATCACCTGCGCCTTGTCCCTCCTCGCCTTGAGAAGCACCTTGTGCATCAAGGGAAATGGGGGAAAGGCGTAGAAGAGGCCCGGGGTCCACTGCCTCGAGAAGGCATCCCCCTGCAGCGAGCCCTGCTGAGGAGGGTGGGCATGGAACAGCCTCAGCTTCGCATTCTCCCTGGAGGCAAACCGGTCCACCTGAGGTGTGCCCCAATGGGAGAACAGATCTTATACTACCTCCGGCAGGAGAGACCACTCGTGGGATGCAGCCCCTATCCGGCTCAGGGCATCAGCCAGGATGTTGGAGGCTCCTGCCACATGAATGGCGAGGAGATCCGCCTCCAGGCTGCGCAAGTGACCACATGTGGGAGCTTCCTTGCATAGAAGCATGGGCGCTCGCCCTGGCCGGTTTAGATAGATACATGGTGGTGGTATTGTCCGTCTGGACTCGGACCACTTGACCCCGGAGAAACGGAGCAAAGGCGGTGAGAGCTAGGCGGACCGCTCGGAGCTCCAGCAGGTTGATGTGGCATCGGGACTCCCGTGGGGACCAGAGGCCGTGCCCCGGTGTTCCCCCAGATGGGCACCCCAACCCATCAGAGAGGCATCGGTCGATAGAGAGACCGTCGGCTCGGGGCGGACAAACGGGATGCCCTCCTGCAGATGAACTGGAACGGTCCACCACCGGAGAGCGTTCCACATCCCCTGGGTCACTGTCACTAGCTGGTCCATTGGATCGCAGCGTTGTGACCACTGGCTGACCAGTCCCCACTGAAGAGGGCGCATGTGCCAGCGTGCCCAACGGACCATGCTGGTACAGGCCACCATGAGACCCAGGAGGCGTAGGAAGTCCCGGGCAGGGCGCCATTGCCCAACCAGAAATGATTGGGCAAAGGAGGTAAAAACCTCGGCCCTGTCCGGCCGGGAGCCGTGTTTGCCTCAAGAGAGTTGAGCTTTGCCCGATGAAAAGAATCACCTGCTTCGCCTCGGTCTGACTTGGCCTGATAAGAAGGCCGATTTGAGAGCAAACCTGGAGGCCAGATCTCTGACCGCCTCCACCTCCTGTGTGGAGGGAGCTCATCACAGCCAATCGTCCAGGAGGGTACACCGGACCCCTCGGCGCCGAAGGAAAGCTGTCACCACTGCTATGCATTTGGCGAAGACCCTGGGAGCTGGAGACAGGCCAAAGGGCATGGCTCGGAACTCGGAAAGGGATCCCTCCGCTCGAAAGCGAAGGAATCTCCGATGTGACGGACGGATAGGGACGTGAAAGAACGCGTCCTGCAGGTCCAGAGAGCAGAACTACATGCCGGGTTCCAGGGATGGTATTATCTGAGCCAGAGTGACCATCCTGAAGGTTCGAGACCTTAGGAACTTGTTTAGGTCATGTAGGTCGAGAATGGGGCGCCAGCCCCCCCCACCGTCCGGTTCGGAACCAGGAAGTACCTGGACACAAACCCCGGGTCTGAGGGAGGGTCCGCCACCTCCCTGATCACCTCCCTTTGGAGGAGGAGAGCGATGTCGGCTCGGCGAGCCGACAGTGAGGCTGCGGACACCGATGCCCCCCGAGGTGCGACGGCTCTGAAGGGTGGGGCCTGCTCGAACTCCAGAGGCAGGCCTTTTCCCACCACCTCCAACACCCACCTGTCCGTGGTAATAACGGACCAGGCGGAAAGGAAGTGCCGGGAGCCGCCCCCACGGGGAACCTGAGGTAGGTGACGGGGTTGGGCGGCACACCTCAGCCCGTCACTGCAAGAGGCTTGAGGAGGGGCCGCCAGGGACCTCCTGGGCCTTTACCTCCCTGCTTCCTGTTGGAGGAAGCCCCGGCTTGGGTTTGGGATGCCAAGCTCGAGCCTGCTGGCCCTGACGTTGCTGGGCCGGACGTGCCGGAGGCGCAGAAGGACGAAAGGGCTTAGGCTGTGGTTTGTGGCCTTTGTCCTTCTGAGCGGATGAGACAGAGTCCAAGGTAGCATTGGACTTCTCGATCCTCTGCAGGTGACCTTCCACCCCAGGGCCGAAGAGGTCAGTCCCCAAGAAGGGGACATCCGCCAACTTGTGCTGGGTATCCGAAGTGAAGGTGGATATCCTCAGCCAAGCCCGACGACGCATAGCCACTGCGGCCGCCACAGACCTGGCACATGAGACCCCAATGTCCAAAGCAGTCTGAAGCTGCTGTTTGGCCACTGCCCTGCCCCCGCACCTGCCTAACCGTGGTCTGCAGATCCGCGGGAAGATGAGGGACGACCTCGTCCAGGGAGCCCAACAGGGCATGAGAGATATGCGCCATGAGGACGGCCGAGCTGGCCTGGCGAAGGCCGAGGGAGGATGCAGCGTAGACTTTTCGCACGGCATAGTCCAATTTCTTGGACTCCTTGTCGGGAGGTTTGTCCACATCCCTAGTGTTCCTGGCACGCCGGAAAACGCTGTCGGTAACTAACCCCTCAGCCAAGGGGTGTTCCGAAAAAATGGACAAGGAACCGGTAGAGACCGCATACTTCCTGTCCATCCTGGCCGAAGGCGCAGGGCAGGAAGCAGGGCGCTGCCAGAGCTCCAAGGCCAGGCCCACTATGGCCTCGGCCACCAGAAAGGCCTCCGTAGGGGAATCACCTTGGTCCAGAATCTCCGTGAGGGAATACCTGGCCCTCTTAGAAACGGGTTCGAGCTTCATCCCGGTGGACTCCGAGATGAGCCGAGGCAATCCCAGGAAGGACGAAGGGCTATCGTCCACCAACTGTCCTCCTGAGGACTCCAAGTCCATTCGCTTGGAGAAAAGGGAGGAATCGTCTTCGGACTCGGAAGAGTCCTCAAAGAGCTGCCTCGGGCCTGAGCCACCCTCCACCTGCCGAGGTCGATCGGGAGTGAGGGTGACAGACAGCCTATGGGGCAGTCCTTGAGCCGACCGAGAATTCTTGGTCGGAGCCCCAACTAACGGCTATGGAGGCGGAGGTTCCACCGGAATCGGTGGGGCAGCTGGTTTTGGCCAAACAACTGGCCTGGGAATAGGCTCCTCGGATAAAACGAGGGGTTGTTGCGGCCGCTCCGGTGACAGCCACTTAATGGCCGGGGAAGGCGACAGCGTCGGCTTATTTCTGGTCAGAAGGAGCTGTTGCCACATGAGGTCCTCATATCGTCGACGCAACTTACGTCGAAGCCTCCCCTCATCCGAGGAGGAGGAAGAGGATGAGCGGCGGCGCCGCTGCCGCAGTGCCGAGGCAGGCCGCCCTGACGGCGGATCCGCTGACCGCCAAGAAGTCCGAGACCCCGGCTTTCCCAAGGACGGTGCGGGAGGTGCCGTGGGAATCGCACTCCCGGTTCGAGGGTTCAACTGAAGGCTCCGAACCGAAGCACAGACAAGCCAACGGGGTCCTCAACTCCCACCGGGGGAACCTGGGAGAGGGGATTCTCGGCTTCTCCTGCCGACAACCCGTCCAACGGGTCGAGAAAAATCTCGACCGCGTCGACGAGAGTCTCGGTCAACTGGCCTGACGGGGACACCGTGAGACCAGTGGCCGAAGCCGAGCGATCGACCAAAGTCGACGGCTGACAACTCTGGGAGAGGGATCTTTCCCGCTCCCAAGAGCGTCGACGGTGGGACTTACCCTTGTCTCTCTTTTTGGACCGAGAAAACGGTCCAGCAGAAGTTGGTCCCTCACCTTTAGTACAGAGGGTCAGACAAAGCTTCTTAAAAGAAGCTGAATAAGAGGCACCGAGAGAGAGTGGGACAAATGCCGCAGCCGAGGTAGAAGTGGCCCGCGCCGCCTCCTCATCAAGGGCGATCATCTGCTCCAGCTGATCCGACGAGCCCGCGGCCGCGGAAACCGCCGACCGGGCCTCTTTTGACTTCACCGGAGGAAAACGCTTCTCGGGACGCCCCAGCTGTAAACGGGCAGCACGGTCTTCGAGGACGTAGGCTGAAAAGGAAGAGCACAGGTCGCAGGCCTGCGGGTCGTGCTCCAGGCCAAGACAGTAGACGCACGTGGAGTGCGGATCCGTCCGAGACATCTTCTGCCCGCAAGGGCATCTCCGGAAACCGGAGTCGATTTGTCCATCGCAGCCACGAGGAGAGAAGACCAAGTCTTTAAGCAAAAACTTTAAATTTGAAAATCAAGAATTAGAACCAGTCTTATACGCAGAGCGCTAAGGAGGGAACCTGAGCTCCAAGCGGTAAGGAAGATCTGGCATCATGGGCGGAGCCGAGTTTTACCACCCGGGTGGGTGGGAGGAGCCAGCTTGAAGACCTTCCGGCAAGATTTAAAGCGGCAAGGATACCTGCCAGACAGTGTGGATGAACAACATATCCATGTCCCTAGAAGCAACGTTACAAGGAAACTTTGGCAAATAACCAAAATAAACAGTTAAAACTTATCTCGGGAACTATGCCGCAAACAGAGGCCTGTAGCCTGCTGAAGGCCTCAATCAATGGTGCAACTCATGAAGAAGTGGAGGAGGAGACCGAATGTACTATTACTTCTCCACAACTATGCCAAACTTTAAAACAAATGACAAACACTACAACGCTTAGAATCAAAGGTTACTGATCAGAGAAAAGACAGAAGATTTATCTCACAGAACCGACTACCTTGAATATATAATTACAGATTATTCTCAAATGACGGATATACACAATACGGCTTTGCTAGACCTCCACCAGTGTATAAGCGCATTGGAATAAAAAATGGAAGAATTAGAGAATCGGAACAGAAGAAATAGTATTAGGATACATGGGCTCCCGGAGGGGACTGAAACGGGAAATATGGTGGCATTCATAGACTCGTTTTTGCATGAAATATTGAGTATCCCCCCCGGAGAAAAATTTAAATATAAGAAGAGCGCACAGATCGCTGGTCCCGAAGCCAAGAGATCCGAAGGCAAGACCAAGATCAGTCGTCTTAGCATTCCTAGATTACAGCACGAAGGAAGAGATCTTGCAGATGGCATGGGCAAGGAAAACAGAATTCGGCGACGTACGATTATTTTCATTTACCATGATTTTACACAACTATTGGCCGGAGACATACTGTGCTTACTGTGGTCAGACAGCTACAACAAACAGGGAAGAAAAGCCTTTGTGGAATACCCGGCCAAATTAAAGGTGCTTACTGAGAAATGCCCCAGGAGATTTCAAGAGAGAGGAGGCTGCGGAGTTTCTTGGGCAGATCGGAATTAAGATATCAGATCAGGCGCCTTCCCAGAACATTCAACCATAAATGAAAAAAAGAACCTGGAATATGGTGGGACCTAAAGGGCAAGGTGGAAAACAGAACTCTAGCAATTCCAGTCTGTGGGACTTTGTGCGTACCAAACGACGTACTATACCTGAAGGAGGAGATGAAGGCATGCCTCAGTGGTAAAAGACAGGACATCGACATCAGCATATACACAAGGCCCCTGGAATTCTGCGGTTGCGGAATTTGCCGCAGAATTTGCATCATGCCGCAGAATATATATAGTGCCACAGAATTCATTGTTTTTGGTGAATTTTCATATAAATATACTGTTTTTCCATAGTATCAAGCTTTCTTTCCCACCTCATTTAGCCTGAAGCCCCTTCTCTATGCTCAGCATATGATGACATCACATCATATTTAGCCAATGACAGGACTGCATTCTGCCAGAGAAATGAATAAATCATGCCGCAGAAATCAGAAAATGCCGCCGCAGAAGTCAAGGAGCCCTGCTGCAGAAATCAAAAAATTCTGCCGCAGAACACCAGGGGCCCTGCATATATATGAGGGGTGACAAGTAAGAAACTTCTTGAGCCACAATGCGGGACTGTGTAAATTAAGTGGAGGATGATCTTCATTATGGACCTTGAAAGACTATAGAGAGGCAACCTGACTGTGGGTGGTAGCCTAAGGGGGTGGCAGGATGGAAGGGTCGGTTTAAATGGGACAAAATCAATATTAAGAAATGGTAAAGCGGAATAGTATAAAAGGAGTCTGGGTGGGACTGGCAAAGTGTGTGGGGGAGGTTCCCGCTCTGGCATGGTTCCTCTGCTCATGTTTTTTTTTTGGGGTAGGATCCCAGTAGAATGCAGAACAGAATGAGTCACTGTCACAGAGGGCTTGTGCTGACCAGATAAAGGAGTTAACAGGAAACAAGTCAGGGGTAGATACATCTAAGAATTTGAGATCCAGATAACGGAGGGCACTGCAGCGCCAATGGGATAGGCCATAGATCATTGGGGGAGGGGGGGGTTAATCAACTTCTTTGCTTATAATGAATCTGTAGATTACGCAGAAGCCAAACAGTTGGGGATCTGGCCATGTACACTTCCTCTGGACTCTCGAGGGGGGGTTTTGTTTAGGAGGGCACTCAGCAGATCCTGTAGGCATCAGCTGGCCCACCCAGCAAGGCGAAGTATTGTATAAACAATAAGGAGCTCGGAAATTCAGGGTTACACAAAACACTATTACCTGGTTAATCTTAATCTTTTGATTTATAATTGAGGTGTCCAATCCTGGTGCTGCCAAACAGGAACATACGAATATCAAGTTCCAGTATTGGCAGGGAGCTGAAATTTACACACATAAGCTTATGGGGGGGCCTCTTGGTGAAGAGGTGTGAAATAACCCTCTATACCTCCTAACCCCCTTTTATTTTTTGGGGTTAGAGGGGGAAAGGGACCCATAATTATGGGTCTCCAGTGTTGGAAGTCACAGCGGATAAGGTGTTTGTTGCTCCCATTGGGGCTATTGATGTTTACGGTTCTTTTTATTAATGTTACAAGTTTTATGTGGATGTACCAGGAAAAGGAGCTCTGTGAAAGGATCTATCTGGGCAGAATGTTTAAAACAAAATCCAAGATCGGGGGATGGGAAAACCCGCTTAAGATGAACAAGTATTGGGCTATTTTTCTGAGACAATGACTAATAAGGCTACGACCATATGCTCCTATAATGTACACGGACAAACTAGTCCGATTAAAAGGAGTAAACTAATCTCACAGATGAAAAGGGCCTCGGTTGACTTTTTGATGTTACAAGAAACACATATGACAAAACAGGAGTATGAAAAGTTTTTGAAGCTGGGTTTTAAAGATATAGTGGCCTCTTCATATAAAAAGGGAAGGAGAAGAGGCACAATGGTTCTGGTCCCTGCTCGTACCCAATTTGAAACAACAGCAACGAAGGTAGATAAGGAGGGACGATATGCACTGTTGAAGGGGAAATTTAGAGGGAATATTTTCACCCTAGCTTCGGTGTACTTTCCTCCGGATACCCCATTTCAGGAGTACAGTGCCTTCTTGATGTTGCAAGCGTGAGGGGAGGGAGTAATAATATGCAGGGGAGAGCTGAACTAAACCCTTAACCCCCAGCTGGATTCAACTTCACAGACTCTTAGGAAAATGCATCAAGTAACTAAAAAGGTACAGAGGTTGTTAGAGCTGGGAATGGTTGATGTCTGGAGGCATGGCCACGGGAGGCAGAGGGACTATACCTACTTTTCGGCTACGCATGGTATGTACTCCAGACTGGACTATTTTCTGTTACCCCAGGATGAGATGCAGAGAGTTCAGGATGTTTGGAATGGGGATTTTACTACTATCTGATCATGCGCCCCTATATCTTGAGTTAGACCTGGGAAAGATACGTAGAAACACATTTTGGCGCCGTAATGTCTCACTGCTCAGAGATAAGGAGGTGAGAGAAGCAATCGCGAACACATATAAAATGTATCTGCAAGAAAGTCAAGGACAGGGTACCACGCATTCGTTAATATGGGACGCCATCAAAGCGGTGCTTAGGGATAAATTTATACAGTTAGCCTCAAAGAAAAAAAGAGAGAGAGGGGCCCGGAAGAAGAGGTTAACGAGGGAAATTAGGGACTTAGAACAACTCCAGAAACAGAAGGTAGACAAGGAAAATACGAGGCAACTTATGGGGTTAAAAAGAGAACTGGAGGGTATCCTGGATTATCAGGTGGAGCAGAAGCTCCTCTTTCTGCACCATAGATATTATGAGGGAGGTTCGCGTTCATTAAGACTCTTGGCATGTAGACTATGTGCGCAGAGGGCTAAAGCAACAATCGCAGCGATTTGGAACCCGCAAAAAATAAGATTAGAGCAGGGGGTGCATAAGGTGGGGGAGGTTTTTAGATCATTTTATAGCAAGTTATACTCAGAAGAGACACACCCAAGGCAGGAAGAGATTGGAGACTATCTGGTAGGCATAAATATACCAGGGCTGACTAAGGAGCAGGGAGAACGACTACTGACCCATATAGGAGAGGAAGAGATAAAGACTGCAATAAGAAGGCTGAAGGTGGGGAAGTGTCCAGGCTCAGACTGTTTTTCCTCTGAGTTTTACAAAATTATGAGAAGCCATTTTCATGCTCCAATGTCTCGGGTGTTCGCAGAGGTAATGAGCAGAGAGAAGAGGGTACCCCCCTTCATGGACAGAAGCGGTGATATCTGTGGTGCCCAAGCCAGGGAAGGATCCCTCTAGGTGTGCCTCGTATAGACTGATCTACCTATTGAATACGGACTATAAAATATTTGCTTCAATTATAGCAGAAAGTTTAAAACAGTACATACCCTCCCTTGTGAGCATGGATCAGTTCGGGTTTGTGATGGGCAGGCAGGCTCAGGATAATCTTAGAAGAATGGCCCATATTATTGACCACATAAATAAATGTAAAATCTCCTCTATGATAATGAGTTTACATACTGGAAAGGGATTTGATAGCGTTTCGTGGCCCTTCCTGGGGGGTGTCCTTTCTCGGCTTGGGTTCCCGCAGTGATTTACTGGGATCCCCCCCCTTTAGCCTGTATGAGGCCCCTAGAGAATATATGTTAGGGCCAACGAACATATATCTGTAGCATTGAGGTTAAAAAGGGACACAAGGCAGGGCTGTCCCCTATCTCCACTATTATTCGCCCTTTACATAGAACCGCTAGCGCAAAGGATTAGACAGGACCCTAATATTAAGGGCATTAATTTAGGGGGGGATACACACAAATTGGCCCTTTACGCAGATGATGTGCTGCTGTATGTCTCAGAACCGGAGGTTTCATTCCCAGGAATAATGCAACAAGTGAAGACATTTTCAACACTGGCAGGTTTTAAATTGAATCAGGCCAAAACACAGGTGCTATGCCTCTACTATAACCCCACTAAAGAAACAAGAGCTATATATCCTATGAAATGGGACTTACTGTCCTTGAAATATTTAGGTATTCAAATAGGAACAGAATGCAAAACACTATGGGATCTAAACTACCCCCAAATGGTGGAGCAGCTTAAAAATAACCTCCAAAGATGGCAACTATTACCTCCGACTAGAACGGCTAGGATACAAGCGCTAAAGATGAACACCCTCCCTCACTTACTGTATCTATTTCAGTGTGTGCCGTGCAAGATGCCAATAGCACTATTAGAGACTTGGCAAAACATGTTTTTTCATTTTATATGGGGGTGGGTGGATAGGAGACCCAGGATATGGAAATCTGCATTGTATCTTCCTAAATCAGAAGGGGGGCTGGCGGTACCTCATCTGCAGGGATACTGGGTTGCAGCCCAAATGCGTATTGCCTTACTGTGGGGGATAACCCAGGGTATGGCTCCCATTGGAAAAAAATAGACTTAGTGGAACAACAAAGTCCTCCCATGCTGGCACTCTTATTTAAAGAAGGGGGCACTAAAGAGATACAGGGGGTTTTCCGGCACATATGCAGTATTAGAGGGATGGGAAAGAGGTACAAGGAGAGGAGCCACATACAGACAAATGTGGAGGTATAGATGGTGGGCTTATGACCAATGCTTTGAGCCTGCCCAGCTGGACTTTTGGTATCTAAAGCAAGCAAGAAGGGGACTTCACTCTCCCTACCAAATGTTGGCAGGTGATACTGTAATGTCATTTGAAGCAGTACAGCAGGCCTATGGGCTACACATCACGGACAGATTTCGGTATTATCAGATGCGAGATTATTTATATAAACAGTTACGTAACTTTACAAAGACAAAGGGGGTATCGACTGAGACATCTATATTCCAGAGAATTTGGGGCACAAATGAGGTAGAGAAAGCAATCTCTGTGTTATATAGGAACTATATAGGAGACTTAGAAAACACTACCCAACCCCTAAAAAGCAAGCGGGAGCAAGATTTGGATACAACTATCTCGATGCAACAATGGTCCCTAGTTTGGAAAAGTACCTGGACAACAACTGGGTCCTTGATCTGGAGAGACTTCTGCTGGAGAGTAAGAACAAGATATTTCTTAGTACCAGCACAGGTTGCATATTATATACAAGACGCTAACCCAGCGTGCTGGCAGGGATGTGGAGAGATTAGGGCCACCCAGGCACATGTTTTCTTGACCTGCGCAAAGATCAGATCATTTTGGCAGGGAATTAGTGAACAAATGGCACGAACTATGCAGATCCAGACAGCACTGGGACCGGAACACATGATCCTGGGTCTCCTCCCAAAGATGTTAAGGGTAAGGATGAGAGGTACTTGTGGTTAATTATGTTAGCCGCAGCATTAAAATCTCTGACAAGGAGATGGTTGCTGAGCGATCCCCCTGCTATATATGACTGGGTTCAACAAATGGAAGCTGTCCGTAGAATGGAGAAAATTACATTTGATTTGAGACAGCAAACTTTGGTATACCAAAACAGATGGTCAAGATGGTTACTTTACGAAGTGATTGAGCATCTGGACTAACTAGACTAAGTTTTAGTCATCTTGCACTGATTTACTAAGAGGGACAGGATTGAAAGAGATGAATAAGAAAGTAACAAAGTATACAATATCAGAATTTTTACTAAACCAAAATCTGAAGAACAGCTACTTGAAAGCAATAAATAAGATAAGAGACCAGAAGGATATATCCACTTGTAACTCCTGGTTACAACACTGTTTTCTTGGTGCTTCTAGTTAGGACTTTTAGTTCTGGTTATGAAAACTTAAATATTTTTAGCAAATAGATAAAATACCTTATAATGCCTGTATAGGATATGATATAAAAAAATGACAGTTTAACTCTTTTCTCTCTCTTTCTCTTTTGGACAACAAAATATTGACTTAAAGACACTGTTTGAGATACGATAGCATGAATTCGCTGAATAATGGATAGTTAAACAAAGTTCTTTCCTAAAAAGTAAAGTTGGAAAGGGGAAAAGGCTCCTGAATACCTGATGCATAATATTTAAACAGCGGCATGTTTTAATTTTGAGAATATGGACTTAAGATGTGTAATCAGATGTAAAGAATAATAAACAAACTTCAAGTATAAAAAAAAAAAAAAATAAACCAGTTTGTCAGGTACAAAAAATTCTGGATGCCGACTCTCCAGAGCCTCCTTCCACTCTTTCAGGAGAACCACTGGTTGTGCGCTCTGGACATGCAGGATGCAAACCTATACATCCCCATTTTCCCCAGTCACCGCCGCTTCCTGCGGTTTCAGTTGCAGGGGGAACACTTCCACTTCCGAGCGCTCCCCTTTGGTCTGTCTTCAGCACCCCAGGTGTTTACCAAGTGCCTGGCAGTGGTTCAAGCCTTCCTACACCGCAGAGGCATTGCAGTTTTCCCTTACCAGGATGACTGGCCGATTTCAGCCCTGTCTAGGGACTCTACTAGAGGCTCTTTCATTCACTTTGGACTTTCAACAGGCTAGGCATTACTGTCAGTAGTCCCAGATCCTCTATGACCCCTGCCCAGAAACTTTGTTCAGTTCACTGGGGCACTTTTGGATATGGTCCATTGAAGAGCCTTCCTCCCTCCAGACAGGATGGAGACACTGATCAGTCAGGCTTCCGGAGTGGCTTCTTCAAGGACCGTCCCGAGCCGAGAGATCCTGTGCCTTCTTGACCTCACGGCAGCCAACTGTTCCCCTCACGAGGCTCCACAGGAGTCACTCAGTGGTCCTCGCGCGTACAGTAGGATCAACTCCTGGACGACCTGGACCACCCGGTACCTGTGGTCTCAGCAGTTCAGAAAGAACTGTTTTGGTGCAGGGATGCCTGCAATCTTTCTTTGGGTCTTCCCTTCAGGAACCCAGCTCCCTTAGCATCCCTAATCACAGATGCCTCGAACATGGGATGGGGAGCACCAAGACCAAGGAGTGCGGTCCAGCTTGCAGACTACGTTACATATCAATGTTCTGGAGAGGAGGGCGGTCCTGTACACCTTCCAGACCCTCCTTCCCAAGGGATCACTGCTGGTCCAAACAGACATGTTGGTAGTTTGGTACCTCAACAAACAAGGAGGAAACAGCTCGTACCCCTTGGGCATTGAGGCGATGCGGGTGTGGAACTGGGCGGTCCAGCACAATCTGGCCCTCGCTGCCATACAAGTGGCAGGCTTTCTAAATGTCCAGGCGGACAGTCTAAATCAGATCCGACTTCTCCAGAGGGTCCTCCTCAAACGTCAAGCAGAGGGGGCAAAGAGGATTCTAATCGCTCCTCTCTGGCCAAGACAGACCTAGTTTCCGCTGCTGCAACAGCTTTCTAGGGAACTACCAGTTCCGCTTCCAGTGACTCATGACCTCCATACTCAGGATCAAGGTAGACTACAACATCCGGGCCTCAGGACTATGCATCTTCATGCATGGCTAAAGCAGACATAGCGCTCTTTCACTTTGGGGTCTCCTCCCGAGATGCTCAAGTCCTCATTGAGGCCAGAAAACCCTCTACTCATTCCACGTATGCCATGAAGTGGAAACGACTTTCCATCTGGGCGACCGCTAAGGGCTGGAACCCCTTCTCATGATCTGCCTCATGTCATGGAATACCTCCTTCCCCTGCCACACTTCGGCCTTTCATGTTTGTTGTTGAAGGTCCACCTTTCCGCTATTTCGGCATTCCATGAGCTAGTGGATGGTAAACCCGTGGCTCAATTGGAAGTTTTAAACCTTTCTGAAAGGGATTCTCCTCCCCCCATCTATAGCCCAACTTCTCCTTGGCATTGGAAATTAAGATTTGAAAAACCTCACCCCTTCCTCCTTTTGAGCCGAATATCACCTGTGATTTGCACTTCCTTTTTTGGAAGGCACTGTTCCCGATTGCCATCACGTCATCTCGGAGGATTTCGGAGCTTCACACACCAGTTTGTAAGGAGCCCTATCGGATTTTCCACAGAGACTGGGTGGTCCTCAGAACAAATCTGAAGTTTCTTCCCAAGGTGGTGTCAGAAGTCATACTGAACCAATCAGTAGAGCTTCCTGTATACTATACCCCCAAAACAGAGGTGAGGTACTCCTCCATACTATGGACGTACATCGGTTTCTTCCTGTTATACTTACCAGACTAAAGAATTCCACAGCTGTGATCAGCTTTGTATCTTTGCCCCCAGATCGAAGGGCAAACCGGTTTCTAGGCAGGGTGTTTACAAATGGTTAGGCGACTGCATTAGGTATTGTTACCAGAAGTGTGAAAAATCTCTGCTGGGTACCAGAAGAGACCATTCTACTAGGGGCATAGCTGCATCTGCTGCGTTTTTGCAAAATGTCTGCGGCTAATATCTGTGCAGCAGCCACTTAGGAGCTCTGTCCATACCTTTGCTAAGCACTACAGTCTGGACATTGCTTCTAGGCAGAGGGCTGGTTTCGGCCTCACTGTGTTACAGGGCCTTCTATCCTAGGCTGGGTCCATTCTGGATTCCAGTTTCTCTGTTGGAGTTTTTCTCCTCTTCCCTAGTTTCTCTCAGTCTCTCTCTCTCTGGAGGGACTGCCTCGGACTCTGTCTTATGTGATGACCTACTGAAGGAACCCTCTCGAATTAAGATGGTACAGTTATTTAGGAACTTACCGTAAGTGTAGATCTTTGAGAGTAAGTCACATTTTTCTCTCCCTTATTTTGTGTTTTACAGAGACTTCAAATCCTGTTCGCTACTGCTCTCAGGCCTCTTCCTGGCCCAAGCGGGAGAACTCATGGGCGGGTGAGAGAACTGCCCAATATATATACAGTCACGCTGATGTCAGTTATGTAACGTCGGGTGGGCGGTCCCCCGTCAGGGATTGCTAGAAAAGTCTGCCGTGCTTCCCCGAGGCCAGATGGCGCCAGTCCTATAAGTGATGACCTACTGAAGGAACCTCTCAAACATATACTGTTACGGTAAGTTCCTACATAACTGTACTTTAGCCATTACAGACCTACAGAAGAACTCCTAAAAAGAGCTTGGGCAAAATAAAAAAAAAAAAAAAAAGACTTCTCGTATCTCACTGCCACATTAAGTTTGAATCACGATTACCCACCCGTCATCCAACAACAAAGGCAGGAATGTGCTCAGTTACTGCAAATTCTTAACGACAAACAAATCAGGTTCCAAACTCCAGGACCTACAAGACTGCGAGTGTATTGGGCAGAGGGGCCGAAGCTGTACGAATCATTCCAAACCGCCTGTATGGCTCTCAAGGGAAGATCTCCTGAACACCACAAAAACTCACCGTATCGATCAGAACCAAAGTTGGCAGATGGTGTTTCAACGGAAACGTATGGGAGGGAGCACACTGATGCCTGTAGAAGCTCTTATACTTCTCCGTGATCTCTTACTAACATACTAAAATGCCAGCAGAATAGGCCTAATGGTCTTTCGTGTCTGCTCGTTTGGTCAGCCCCCACCCTGGGTGCTGACCTTGCTGTCCCCCTCGCCTTCTCTGGCTTCTCCCTTCCCAGTTCCGGATATTCTGGCTGCATTGGATTTTGCTTCCTGAACCCTTCCCCTGTACCTGTCCCACCCCCTCTTGAACCCCTCCACTGTCTCTGCCTCCACCAGCCCCCTAGGTAGTGCATTCCATGGCTCTACCACCCTCTCAGTGAAGTAGCACCTCCTCCTTTCTCCCCTGAATCTTCCCTCCTCCAGCTTCCACCCATGCCCTCTAGTGGCCCCTTCCTCCTTCCTTCGAAGCACCCTCACTGTTCCTCCCCTATTTACCCTCTTCATGTACCTGAAGACCTCTATCATTCCCCGGTCCCTTCTCTCTTCCAAAGTGTACATATTAGCTCTTGAGCCTCTCCTCATAGGTCCTGTCCCCAAAGCCCCAAATCATTTTGGTTGCCCTCCTCTAGACCCTCTCCAGGAGGTTAATGTCCCTCTTTAAGTGAGGCCTCCAAAACTGCACGCAGTACTCCAGGTGCTGGCCTCACCAGCAGTATACAGGGGATTATCACTTCCTCCTTCTGGAGGTGATCCCCTAGATGCATCCCAGCATCCTGTTGGCCTTGGCTGCTGCCCTCCTACAAGTCTCAGAGTTGTTCATCTTGACATCCACCACCACCCCCAGGTCCCTCTCAGCCATTGAGACTTGTAGTATTCCCCAGGTGTACACTTGGCCTGGGTTTCTGGCCCCCAGATGGAGTACCTTGCATTTCCTTGCATTAAACCTCAGCTTCCACTTTCTAGACCATCTTGAGCCTCCAGGTCCCCTGCAGGCCACCCTCCCCTCCTCCCCATCCACCACCGCCCCCAGTTTCGAGTCATCTGCAAAGAGACTCATCTCACTCCTGATTCCTGTCCTTATGTCAGATACGTAGGCGTTGAACAGAAGGGGCCCAAGGACTGATCCCTGTGGGACCCCACTAATGACCCTCCTTGGGGAAGAGATTATCCCACCAACTACGACCCTCTGGGTCCGGTCCTGGAGCCAATTGCCTATCCATCGGATCATCTGGTTTCCTACCCCCATTTCTCCTAGTTTATTCAACAGGCCCCCGTGAGGAACAGAGTCAAATGCCTTGCTGAAGTCCAGAAAGAGGACATCCACTGGTCTACCCAGGTCCAAGGCACTTGTCACCCAGTCATAGAACTCCACCAGGTTTGTCTGACACGATTTCCCCGGGATGAATCCATACTGTCTATCGTCCAGGCACCCTGACTTATCCAGGGCCCCCTAGCCACTCCTTGACAATGCCTCCATCACCTTGCCCACCACTGATGTCAGGCTGTCAGGCCTGTAGTTCCCTCACCTCCTTGATCCCCTTGTGGATGGGCACTACAGCGCACCTTCCAGTCTTGGGGCACCCACCCTGTCCTCAGAGAGATGGTGAAAAGCTCTGCCAGGGGTTTCGCCAGGACATCTGCAAGTTCCTTCAGCACTCTAGGATGTAATTTATCCGGCCCCGGTGCTTTCTCCGTCTTAAGGGAGCTGAGGGCTTCCCTCACTCTCTCTGCTGTGATTTCCACTTCCAGTACCTCTTCTCCCTGCTTAGCCCTCCCCCACCTGCCAGTGATGCCCACCCTCCCCAGACCTGCCGATTGGTAAGGGTCCCCCCTCCTCATTATCTCTGTCTCCTCCCATGTATGATGCAGCATCCCCAATTTTCCTGGTGAAAACTGAGGTGAAGTACTCATTTAGTACCTCAGCCTGCTCCTCTGGGTCTTGTGCCCATCTCTCCCCTGATTTAATCCTGCTAATCTGCCCCTTCACCCTTCGTCTTTCCCCAATGTATCTAAAGAACCCTTGTTCCCTCTCCTAATTTCCCTGGCCAGGTTCTGCTTCCTTGCCCTTAGCCGCCCTCACCACTCTAGTGGCCCTTCTAGCCAACAGCTCATACTCCCTCGATCCCTTTCACTCCTTGAGCACTTGAATTTCTTATAGGCTGCTTTCTTTCCCTTTCCACCTCCTGGACCTCCCTGGTCCACCAACAGGATTTTTAGACTACCGCATTTTAGTCTTACTCTTGCACAGGTGCTGGTAGCATCCTGCACCCTCTCCTGATGATTTCCACCTACTATCAGCGTCCATGTCTGCCCAATCCCATCTAAATGCTCCTTAAGGATCCTTCCCATTTCCTTAAATCCACCCCTGAAGTCAGTTACTTCGTCTTTGTGCAGCCTTCTACCCTCCTAGGTCCAGGCAGAACCAGACCGTGGCATGGTCACTCCCTGCCAATGGGTCCCTTACCTCCAGGCCCCCAATCTGGTCACTGTCTGCCAGGACCACATCCAGTACCCGTGCCTCCCTGGTCGGTTCCCTCATCTGCTGAGTTAGGAACGCGTCTTGAAAGACATCCAACAACCTCTGTTCCCTGGTCACAGAGGATGTCATAGTCTCCCAGTCTGTTCCTGGCATGTTTAAGTCCCCTAACACCACCACCTTTCCTCTGCCCAGTCTGCAGTGTCTCCTAACATCTCCACCAGACTGTCCTCCAGCTCCTCCGCCAGGGCAGGGGTCTATACACCACTCCTATTTTTACTCTCTTGCCCCCTTGTTATCAAGGTGACCTAAATCGCCTCCACGGTTCCCTCCGCCTCCTCAACTCCCCTATGCCAATGCAGTTTTTACTATCATTGCCCCTCCTCCCTTCCCTCCCCTGTCCTTCCTGAACATAGTGTAACCCTCCAGGTTCAGGTCCCAGTCATGTCTTGCAGTGGCCCAAGTCTCAGTGACCGCTGCCACATCCACTGCTCCCTCAGTTAACATCGCCTGGAGCTCAGGCATTTTATTGCCCAAGCTCCTGGCATTTAGCAGGACTACCTTCCACCCTTTCCTATAGTTTCATTTCCCTGCTCGTGTTCCTTGGGGATTCTGTTTTCTCCTGGTCTGCACTTTTGCCAGTTGGTCTTTTCCTGCAATCCTCCTGGTCCCCAGGGGGTGAAGACAGAGTCCCTCCTTATCGCATCCCCTTGACTGCCTTTTCCCCATCCCACCCCCTTCACAAGTTTAAACCCCACTTTTCACCAATGAACTCCTCCATTTTCAACTTAGGATTCCCCTCCTCCAAATTGAGATGTAGTCTATCTCTAGCATACAGCTCCTTATCCTCCAGGTCTCCCCCAATCCCCATCAACCCTTACCTCTGGCCTCACACCACTCCCTGAGCCACTGGTTTATCTCCTAATTTTCTTTTGTGTTCCCCACTAGCCCTTGGCACTGGCAGATTCTGAGAAGGAAACTGTGCATCCTATGTCATGACAGACCTGGCGAGCTCCCTGAATCTTGCCTGTATCTCTGCTAGCTATTTCCCTCAATGTCATTTGTGCCCAGGTGGACAGTCCTTTGCCAGCTGATATACCTCGTGCTTAGCCCTGTGCACCGTTAGTCCAGGGAAGCATCTGGTTCTAACTGACCAGGCTTCTCCCTCCCTATCCCATTTGATACCCCTGATCATAGAATCCCCCAGCAGGAGCACTCTGACCACTCCTTTTCCTCCATTTCCCCCCCTTCCATGTCCCTCATCCTTTCACGCCCCCACCCAGCTGGCTCCCTGTTCCTCCCCCTATCTGGGTGCCACATGCCACCCATTCCTTATTTACCATGGCCACTCCCTCCCCTCCAATCCTATGCCTCTCCTTCTCCTGAGTATCCTTCTGTACCTTAATTCCCCCCCCACTGCTCGCAACTGGTCCTTCTCCCCCATCTGCTAAACTAGCCTGGCTCATCCTCCCTTCCTTCCTGTCTCCATTTAGTTTCTCCTTGCTCATCGTGCTCCCCTGGCCTAACCCCTCAGCTCTCTTTACTGAATCATCCTTGTACTTCTGTGGTCCTTCTTTACCTTTCCTCCCAACGGTCCTTCTTGGCCTTTCCTCTCTCTCCCTGCTCCGATCCTACTCCCCCATTCTCCTGCATTCCAGGTCCCCCCTGTTCTTCCTGCTATCTGGCCCTGCCTCCCCCCCACTCCCACACCCTTTCCGTCTCTAACCACCTCTGTCGTGGCTACATCCCCCCATCCTTGAGCAGAAGAAGAGAATTGAAGCGGTTACTAAGTATAAGGTCTGATCCACCTCCCTGCCTTGCTTCCTTCTGTCCAGCACTGGCTATCCGCCTACTTCCCTGAGAATGTTGTCCCTCCGTCCCCCCTTTGTGAGGGTCCCCAGTTACCTGCCTGCTTCCTTGGTAGTGTCCTTTTGGGCCCCCTCTGCCAGGGTCCCTATGTGACCCCTGAGTATTCTCCTGCCTCCTTTCCCATACCCCGCCCCAGTGCTTGGTGCAACCTGTAGAGATTTCCAGCCCCTCCCCAACCATACACCCCCTTCTCCCAGCTTTCTCCTCATCCCACACCTCCTCCCTAAGCTGTGCCAGCTGGTAGCACACTGGGCAACCACCAAACTTCCAAGCCCAGTCCAGTATCATGGTTGTTCCACACCCTGTGCACCCCACCACCCTCCCAAAGATGCCGGCCCTCATGATGTGTGGTTCCATCCCCTTTCAAATAGTTTTCCTTGGGTGAGCCACCAGGTTCCCCCTATTCCAAGATACCCCTACTGCCTAATCAGGTCACCCACTAATCCTAGAGACAGTCCCACTGTACACCAGTAACTGTTACTAGGTGCAGTAGAACACATTAAACATGTAAGGAAAATGAACAACTCCCTAAGCTCCTCTCTCCCGGCCTTTAAATCCAACCCCCAGTGGCTAGAACTACATGAGCTGCACCAGCAGCCTTCTCCTCAATTGCAGGGCAGGTCTTCCCCTATAAGTTTGCAGACTTGGGGTGGGGTGGGTCTTGCAGACACCGGACAAGAGAGAGTGTATCAGCCCTGTGTCTCCCCTCCAAGCCCTGCAGCTAAAGAACCATCTCCAAGCAAATCCCACCAAACAGGTTTTAAATCAGAAGAAATAGGCCTCTACCAGTGCAGCCTGTTACAAAGTGAAACATCCACAAAAAGAGCCCCACTTACAGCTACTAAATCAGTTTACAAACATCCAGGATCCCCCAGAACAATACTCTGCTAGCCCCTTAGAAGCAAGGAAGAAAAGAACTAACCTACCAAGTAATATCCACAAGAACCCTGTGAAAACAGCAGCAGCTACTGTCCTGGAACACAACTGATCCTGCCCCCTTCCAGTTCTTTCTCTTATGGAAGAGAGTTCGCACTAATGGTTCATCTAAATAAACACCAAATGGCAGAACAAATTAAGCTCTTGATTTGGTCAAGTAATCTGTAAGCCGTTGGTTTGGTTCTTCTATCTTAGAACCGATCATCAGTACGATGGGGAACGAATGCTACCAGCAGGACTTAAGCTTCAAGCAGGAACAAATTTAAGCTTTCACCGAGCCATTTAACAGCTCCTTGAGCATGTCGAGATATGAAGTTTGCTCCATAAGTGGCCTGAAAGTACAGTTATAAAAGAAGTTACCGTAACAGTAGATCTTCAAAAGTGACTCAAGGTCGATGTGGTAGTGGCTAATGAAGGTGTTTGCAGACTTCCAGGTAGCAGCCAAACAGAGGTCTTGGATAGAGACGTCCCTGGAAGCAGCCACCGATGCAGCCGTATGGCAGGTAGAATGAGCTCTTACCCCTCTGGGAGGCTCCTTGCCCGCCAACTCATAGCACAGACCTATGCACGATGTGATCCATCTCGCAATGGTTCATTTAGCTGTAGGTCTGCCAGAAGCAGCTTCAACGTAGGTGACAAACAGCTGGCAAACCTCTCCTTGAATTTCCGCTGTCCTTTCCTTACAACAGGAGAGAATATGTCGGAGGTCCAGAGTATGGAGCCTGTACTTGGCGTCCTAAGTGTAGTTTGTGTAGTATACCGGCAGAGACAACACCAGGTTAAGGGGAAACTCCTGACACCACCTTCGAAAGGAATTTCGGGTGAGGGCGCAGGACAACCTTGTCCCGGTGAAAGACCAGATAAGGGGAGTCCACTGAAAGCACCTGGAGCTCCCCTGTCCATCTGGTTGATGTTATAGCCACCAGGAAGGCAGTCTTCAACAAGTGTGAGAGCTCAAACTTGTGCATGGGTTCAAATGGCTTGCCCATGAGCTTTGCCAAAGCCAGCAAGAGATCCCACGGAGGTGGAGGTTCATGCACCTGAGGGGATGTGTGATCCAAGCCTACAAAAAAGTGCCCGATCACTGTCTCCTGACCGGCCCGCACCTGGTAAGCAAAGATGGCTGCCAGGTGCGCCCTAAGGGTCGATGACCGAAGACCCCCTTTGGAAAGAGACCAAAGGTAGTCTAAAATGTTAGCCACAGAGCAGGATAAGGGATCCAGACTCTTAGCCAGACACCAAATGGAAAACCTTTTCCATTTGAAGGCATAACACTTCCTGGTCAATTCCTTACGCGATGCCTCCACCACAGTTTAGACATCTTCGGAAAGTCCAAAAGTCTGGAACTCTAGCCGCTCATTACCAGGGTGTGAGGTACAAGGACTGAAGGTCCGGATGGAATACCTTCCACTGGTTCAATGATATCAAGTCCAGGCGTGTACAAAGTCGTTCCAGGGCCCTGCAGCTGAGGCTGAGGAGATCTGGATACCAGAACTGGCAAGGCCAAACAGGGACTACCAGGATCACCTTCGCCTTGTCCCTCATCTTGAGTAGCACCTTGTGGATCAAGGGAAATGGAGGGAAGGTGTAGAAGAGGCCTGAGGTCCAAGGCCTCGAGAAGGAATCCACCTGCAAGGAGCCCTGCTGAGGGGGCCGGGCATGGTACAGGCTCAGCTTGGTGTTCTCCCTTGAGGCAAACAGGTCCACCAATGGTTTGCCCCAAAAAGATAACAGATTGTAAGCTACTTCTGGATGGAGAGACCACTTGTGTTATGTCTGGCCTAAGCTGCTGAGAGCATCCGCCCATTGGTTCGAGACTCATGCTACATGGATGGCAAGGAGATCTGCCTCCAACTGGCTTATGAGGGTCCAGATTCGGAGCACCTCCTTGCATAGCAGACTGAATGAGTACTGCCCTGTTTGTTGAGGTAGTACATGGTCATGGTACTGTCTGTCTGGACTTGAAACACTTGACTCCGCAGCTAAGCAGCGAAAGCTGACAGGGCCAGTCTGACTGCTCTGAGCTCCAACAGACTGAAATGGCATCGGGACTCCTCGCGGGTCCAGAACCCTTGGGCCCTGCTGTCCTCCATGTGGACTCCCCAGCCCAAGAGAGAGGCATCGGTCGTCAGGATGACCGTCTGCTCACGGCGGACAAACAGAATTCCTTCCTGAAACTGGTCTGGGACTGTCCACCATTGGAAAGCGTCCCCCATCTTTTGGTTACAGTGCTCAGCTGGTTGAAGTGACCATATCGCAGAGTCCACTGGGCAGCCAGCTCCCATTGGAGGGGGGGTATGTGCCACCTGGCCCAACGGACCACTGAGGTGTAAGCCGCTATGTAACCCAGAAGGCACAGAAAGTCCTGGGCAGGGCACAAGAGCCCAACCAGAAAGGAGGAGAGAACCTCTGCCCTGTCCGCCTGGAGCAGAGCTCTGGCTTGACGAGAGTTGAGCTCTGCCCCGATGAAGCCCATCACCTGAGAGGGCATGATTTCCGACTTGGCGCCTCTGATAAGGAGGTCAAGCTGGGAGAAGGTTCGGAGGGCCAGATCCCTGGACCACTCCACCTCCTGAAGGGAGGAACCCGCCAAGAGCCAGTCGCCGAGATAGGGGTATATCCGAACTCCTCAACGCCAAAGATGGGCTGCCACCACTGCAATGCATTTGGTAAAGACCAGTGGGGCCGATGACAGGCCGAATGGCATGGCTTGGAACTCGTACAGGGTCCCTTCAACCCAGAAGCGGAGGAACCGCTGGTGGGACGGACGGATTAGGACGTGAAAGAACGCATCCTGCAAATACAGTGAACAGAACCACATGTTTCACTCCAGAGATGGTATGATCTGGTTCAGAGTTACCATTCGGAAGGTACGAGACTTGAGATACTGATTCAGGTAGTGGAGCTCTAGAATGGAGCACCAACCCCAGCTTGGGCACCAGGAAGTACCTGGACACAAAGCCTGGGTCTCAGAAGGATCCGGCACTGGAGGTACTGCCTCCTTGCGGAGAAGCTGAGCAATGTATGGCGAAAGGCCGACTGAGTGCAGATGAAATCCTTTCCTCCCGAGGCGTGGGCTCTGCTGGAAGGATACTGCTCAAATTCCAGAGGCAGTCCATGGTCTACAACTTCCAGAACCCACCTGTCCGAAGTGATACCAGACCAGGCGGAAAGAAAGTGATGGAGCCAGCTTCTCCTGGGAGGACCCAGACCTGGTATGACAGGTGTAGGGGTGGCAACGCCCAATCAGTCAATGAGCAGGCTTAGAGGAAGGGCAGGCTCCTGGACCAGCACCTCAGCATTCTTTACGGGGCTGCTGGGGACCCTTCTTGGGCCTAGGGCACCAAGCTTAAGCCTGCTACTGCAGCTGGCCTCCTTGAAAGGAGGGCTGCCTGACCGCAGGGGAAGAGTGCTGAAAAGGCTGCTTCTTGCACTTCTGCTGGTTCTTAACCAAAGAACCTTTCACAGAGGTAGGCAGCATCCAAGGTGGTATTGGACTGCTCAATGCGCTGGAGGTGACCTGCCACTCCCGGACCAAAGATGTAGGTGCCTAGGAATGGCACGTCACCTAACTTGTGCTGAGTATCCGACGGGAAGGAGGATAACCTCAGCCAGGCCCTGCGGCAAGTGGCCACTGCTGCTGCTAAGGAGCGGGCACAGGAATCCCCAATGCCCAGGGTTGTATGGAGCTGATGTTTAGTAACAGCACGGCCCAGGTCATGGACTTCCTTCGCCGTGGTCTGCATGTCCGCTGGGAGATGAGGGAGGACTTCATCTAATGAACCAGGAGGGCATGAGAGAAGTGTGCCATGATCACAGACAAGCTGGCCTGACGAAGGCCCAAGAATGAGGCCGCACAAACCTTCCAGGCAGAATGGTCCATATTCTTGGACCCCTTGTCCGGAGGGCGGTCAGTGTCAGCTGAGCTCCCCATGCGTCTAAACAAAGAAGCAGCCACAAGGCTCTTGGCCAAGGGGTGCTCTGTGAACCCCGCCAGAGACCCCATTGGTACCATATACTTGTAGGCCATGCGGGCAGACTGAGTTGGACAGGAGGTAGGGCACTGCCATAGCTCAAGAGCTGGGCCAACATGGCTTCGGCCACTGGAAAGGCCTCCGTCGGGGTATCCCCCCTCTTGAGGATATCTGCAAGGGGGTATTCCGCCTTCTTTTGGACAGCCTCCAAGGGCATTCTGGTAGATTCGGAAATCAAGCGGAGGATGCTCTGAAAGGAGGAAGGACCTTCCTCCAAGCCTGCCACTGATGACTCTTCATCCCCCAGATGTGAGTGCAAACCAGTGGCATCAGAGTCCGAAGAGTCGGGATATAAAGGTCTCCCGCCTAAGTCTCCCTTGATACGCTGAGGGCCATCGGGGGGCAACAGTGATGGACAGACGACAGGGGAGTCCAGTGTCTGTCCAGGTCCACTTCCGAGGGAGCCCCTCCCTGAGGCTGCTTAGGTGCTGGTTCCACCAATATCAGTGGGGAGCCCGAAATAGGCAGAGCTGGAATGCGTGCCGGCTCTACGGGTGGGGGACCGAGGCCTTCGGTTCGGGAGGGGTCGGCGCCTGCCTGAGTGGCTGGAGCCAAGTAATGGCTGATGCCGCAGGAAGAGACGAATTTTTACCTGTCAGAATCAGCTTTTGCCACAAGAGATCCTCATAATGTCGACAGAGCTTCCAAAGTCTCTCCTCATCCAAGCAGGAAGAGGATAGGCGACGCCTCTTCCTGGCGTGCTTGTGACCTTTCTTCAGTTTTTCGACCGAAGGGGTCCTGGTTCTCAATCGAGACAGACAGAGTCGGCTTGTTTGAGCGGAAGAAGCCAGAGACAACAGAGGTTCCAGCACTTTTCCCTCAATCAGGACACCTGAGGCCAGTCTCTCCTAGTCGGGGAAGGAAAGGATAGGTGTCCTTTCCAAGGAGTTATCGACCAGAGTCTGTGACAAAGGCTCGATTGGGTCGAGAGATATCTCTGCCGGTTCAGCAGTTTCCTTGGCCTCGGTACCTTGGCCTGACGGAAGGTCCGAAAAGCTGGCGGCAGAGGCAGCGGTCTCGACCAAGGTCAAGACCTCAAGTTCCTGAGAGTCGGACCTCTCTCGGTCCCAGGAACGTCTCCTTCTGGAGGAAGACGACTTGGGGTCCTTGTCCCTCTTCCTAGGGCAAGAGGAGTGCGAGCCCGAGGGCGCCTCACCCCGGTTGGGAAAGACTAGCACAACTCCCGAAAGGACCCAGTAAAGGTAGAGCCAACGATGAGAGGCCTGAAAAACTTCATCTGTTAAGCTTCAGCTGCTTCCTCTTCGGAAGCCGCCATTTGACAGAGCTGTTCGGTGGATCCCACGGCCGCAGAAACCACCCACCTTGCCTCCTTCAATTTCAACACTGGATTGCGAAACTCCAGTCTCCCTAATTTTAGGTGCGCCTTGCGGTCATCCAGGACACTGGGATGGAAGGCCAGAAAGATGGTGCAAGAGGTGGTGTCATGTACGACACCTAAGCACTAGATACACGAGAGGTGGAGATCGGTGTGCGACATTTTCTGGATACAGAGACACCAGCGAAATTCAGGGGACACTTTGTCCTCCATGTCCAATGCGGTAGGATCGGAATCGTAAACTGAGTTTTAGAGAAAGCGTTTGCAATGAAAACAGGCATTGAGAATTCAAGGCCTATGATCTGCTGAAGTAGCACGAGGAAACCTGAATCTTCCAGCGGAAAGGAAGCTCTGGTATCAGGGGGCGGAGCTGAGGTATTTACCATGCGGGTGGATGGGAGGAGCCAGCATGAAGACTTTCCAGTGAGATTTAAAGAGGGAAAAGGGACATGCCAGAGAGCGTATATGAACAACATATCCACGCTCCTAGAATAATTGATTACACTGCAAATTACAGAAGGTATTTAAAGCTCCAGCTCAGGGCACTTGGACACCTTTCATTTGGTACTCGCCTGACACACGAGACAAACTGCTGAGACCCAGAGGCTGCCAACTCACTTTTCATTTGGACTTCACCTGATGCACAAGGAACAAAACTGCTGCCAAGACATACAAAACTGAACTTTCAGTTATTGTTCTGGACTTCCAAGTTTCTACAAATTTCAGGCAGACTTCAGCTATCAGCCATCGTGGCATCACTTTAGATACCTCTCCCACAACGCCCAAGTCTCAGTCATAACTAAACCTCTAAGCCAAAAGAACAGGTTACTCACCTACAATGGTAGTTCTTCGAGAGGTATATGTTGTTCATCCACACTCTTTGGCATGTCCCTTTCCGCATTAAATCTCACCAGAAGTCTTCAAGCTGGCTCCTACCACCTGGGTGGCATATACCTTGGCTCCGCCCCATGATGCCAGATCTTAGCCCACTGGAAATTAGGTGTTGTGCGTGTCCAGGCGGGGAGGTCGGGTGGGTCCATGTGGATGAACAACATATACCACTCCTAAAAATACTGTTACAGGTGAGTAACCGGTTCTAGGAGCATGGATATGTTCATCCACACACACTGGCAGACTCCTAGCAGTTCTCCGGGAAAAGAGAGGGAAGGCGCACACCCACTACTTAGGGAACAGAGACTGGAGAACTGAGGCCCCAAAACCAGTATCCCGGCATCACTCAAGGTCGATGTGGTAGTGGGAAATGAAGGTGTTTGCCAACTTTCAGGTAGCAGCCCGGTAGATTTCCTGGGTAGTGATGTCCCTGGAAGCAGCCACTGATGCAGCACTATGGTGGGCAGAATGAGCTCTTATCCCTCTGGAAGGCTCCTTGCCCGCCAACTCATATCACAGACCTATGCATGATGTAATCCATCTTGCTATGGTCCATTTGGCTGCAGGTCTGCCAGAAGCTGTTAGAGCGTAGGTGCCAAAAGGCTGGCGAACCTCTTCCCGAATTTCCACTGTCCTATCCTTGTAGTAGGGGAGAGCACGTCTCAGGTCCAAGGTATGGAGCCTGTACTCTGCGTCCGAGGTGTAATTAGGGTAGTAAACTGCAACAGTCAACACCTGGTTAAGGTGAAAGTGACACCATCTTCGGAAGAAATTTCAGGTGGGGCGCAGAACAACTTTGTCCCTGTGAAAGACCAGATAAAGGGAGTACACCGAAAGCCCCTGGAGCTCCTCTGTCCTTCTGACTGACGTGACAGACCACCAGTAAGGAAGTCTTCCACAGGTGCGAAAGCTCGCATTTGTGCATGGGTTCGAATGGCTTGTCCATGAGCTTTGCCAAAACCAGCAACAGATCCCACAGAGGTGAAGGTTCATGTACCAGCGGGGATATGTGATCCAGGCCGTTGAAAAAGTGCTTGACCACTGTCTACTGTGTGAATGTCAGCTGACCCGTCCACGCCCGGTTAGCAGAAATAGCTCCCAGGTGCACCCAGAGGGTCAATGACCGTAGAACCCCTTTGGAGAGAGACCAAAGGTAGTAGAGAATGTTAGCCATGGAACAGGATAAGTGGTCCACACCCTTACCCTAACAAAATGGAAAATAGTTTCCATTTGAAGGCATAACATTTCATGGTCGATTGCTTTCCGGATTCCTCCACCACGGTGTAGACATTTTCGGAAAGTCCCAGAGGCTGGAACTCTAGCCACTCAAGTACCAGGCTATGAGATGCAGGGACTGAAGATCCAGATGGAATACCTTCCCCTGGTTCAGAGATATCAGGTCCGGGCATGTACAGCGCCACTCCGGGGGCCTGCAGCTGAGATTGAGGAGAACTGGGTACTAGAACTGGCGCAGCCAATCTGGGCTACCAGGATCACCTTTGTCTTCTCCCCCCTCACCTTGAGTAACACCTTGTGGATCAAGGGCAAGGCCCCTAGAATTCTGCAGCCACAGAATTTTGCGCAGAACTTGCAATCTACTGCAGAACTTCTGCGGTGCCGCAGAATTAACCCTTCTTGGTGATTTTTTATTAATATTTCTGTTTATCCATGGAATCTGGTTCCCCTCCCCTCTTTTTATATCCAAAACCCCTTATATGCTCAGAATGTGATGTTGTCATTGCTATCACATCACACATTAGCTAACGAAATGGCTGCACTCTGCCACAGAAATGAATAGTCACTTATCCACCACAGCTCCCACTGCCAGAGATGGTGGCACAGCACATCAGGCATTGTGATATTTGCTCAACCTGCACTACAGCCTAATACAATTTTCAGTCTTACATTATTGCACTAGGGCCAACTTAAACAAAACCTTGTCAATAGCACAGACCTGTTAAGTCTTGGAGGCAGTATAGCGCAGTGGTGTAAGGCTCTGAGCTGCAAATCTGGTTACATCCAGCAGACCAGGCCTGGGTTTGAATCCCACAGCTTCCACCTGCATACTGTGTGAACCTGAGCAAGTCACTTAACCTCCTTGTGCTCCCAGGTCGCTCCTGTAAAAAAGCTTTCGGCTTAGTGTGCTATACCTGGTAAAACAACTAAATAAATAAAAAATAAAGTCCATATCTCTCTTTGTACAAACCTATTTGTGCCTTTAAGGTATAGAGATGTCATCTGAAATAAATAACTGGTAAAATAAATTTGACTGTCGTTTTTAAGAAAAATAAAATAATATGCCCAGAAAAATGGAATATAATAATGTGTAGACCTGTTTAAAAACTAGACCTGCTATATAAATAATTGCACTATACGCATTTTTGCCAGGGTTATTGATTACATATTGTCATTGGTTGATAGAATCACCTAAAAGTTATGGAGAAATGTGTGCAGGGACAGCTGTTGGGCCAGAGGGTAGCATGCTGTGTTTCCATGCCGGCAACTCAGGTTCAGAGATTAGCTCTGGGAACTGGCTGGGCAGCACAAGGATTGATGGAACACATCACTGCTCAGAGCCTGGGAAGGTATGGTGCAGTGTTCTGTCACATGGTGGACACATTGTGATGGGCTGGAGAGCTCTATCTCAACTGTTTCACATACATGACATGGCCTGATAGTGTTATGCAGTGTGTCAGGGTAAACAGGTTGACATGAAAAATGAGTTTTGCAATAACTCCTCTATTCCATTTCCAACAGGACCTGCATGAGTGAGGATGCAAGTTCATGGAAATTAAAAAAAAAAAATATATATATATATATACACACATATATACACATACACATACAGTATCTCAGTCTCACCACACACACACTTGTATGTATGTTACAGATTGCGAATAAATATATAAGTGATACACAGCGGGAACCTCATGAGTGGTGTAGAAAGCACATACAAATATACGAGTGATAGTGCAAACTTCATTAGTGGGATAGATAGCATGCATATAGAAATACCTTATTTATCACATAAGAACCCCTCTGCATGTCACTTATGCAACAGGCTAGGAGGACCTTAAGGAGAGATTTGTTTTGCCTTTTTAGGCATAACATTATTTTTATAAGTCTGTTATTTTTTGAACTAGTGTTACTGTGCTTTCCGCAATCCTGATTGCTATAACCACTGCCATGAAAGTGAAGTCAGGATGACAAGTTGACACTGTGATGTGGTAGTTAGTTCCACAGAACTTCCGCAGAAATTACAAACCACTGCATGAAGTTCTGCGGCAATTCAAGTCTTGCCTCAGAACTTGGTCCCACTGTGCCGCAGAAAAGTCGGGGCCCTGATCAAGGGAAATGGAGGGAAGGCATACAGGAGACCTAGGGTAAACAAACTCAAAAAGGCATTCCCCTGCTGAGAGGGGCAGGCATGAAACAGCCTCAGCTTGGTGTTCTCCCTGGAGGCAAACAGGTCCACCATCAGATTGCCCCAACGGGAGAACAGGCTGTAAGCTACCTCAGGATGGAGAGACCACTCGTGGGATGTCTGGCCTATGCTGCTGACAGCATCCACCAACTGGTTCGAGGCTCCTGCCACATGGATGGCAAGGAGATCCACCTCGAACCGGCTTACGAGGGTCCTGATGCAGAGCACCTCCCTGCACAGCAGACAGGAGTGCGTGCTGCCCTGTTTGCTAAGGTAGTACATGGTTGTGGTACTGTCCATCTGGACTTGAACCACTTGACCCTGGAGCCGAGGAGCGAAAGCTGAGTGCCAGGCTGACTACTCTGAGCTCCAAAAAGGTTGATGTGGTATCAGCACTCCTCAGGGGTCCAGAACCAGTGGGCCCTGCTGTCCCCCATATGGGCTCCCCAGCCCCTGAGAGAGGCATCGATCGTAAGAATGACCATGCTCGGGGCGGACAAATTTGATCCCTTCCTGCAACTGATCTGGGACGGTCCACCATTGGAGACCGTCCCACATCTTCCGGGTTACAATGTTCATTGGAGGGTGCGCATGTGCCACCAGGCCCAATGCAAGACCGAGGTGCATGCTGCCATGTAACCCAGAAGGCACAGACATCCCGGGCAGGGCACAAGTGTCCAACTAGAAACGATTGGGCAAAGGAGGAGACAACCTCTGCCCTGTCCATCGGGAGCTGAGCTCTGGCGTGACAAGAGTCGAGCTCTGTCACGATGAAGCCCATCACCTGAGAGGGCACGAGTTCCGACTTGGCCTCGTTGATCAGAAGGCCGAGTTGGGAGTAGATTTGGAGAGCTAGATCCCTGGACCTCTCCACCTCTTGAAGGGAGTAACCTGCCAAGAGCCAGCTAATTGAGGTAAGGGTATATTCTAACTCCTCTATGCCAAAAGTGGGCTGCCACCACTGCACTGTATTTTGTGGAGACCCGAGGGGCCGATGACAGGCCAAACGGCATGGCTCAGAACTTGTACAGGGTCACTTCGACCTTGAAGTGGAAGAACCATGGATGGGACGGACGGATTGGGACATGAAAGAATGCATTCTGTAGAACCAGTGAACAGGACATACAGGTTACTCACCTGTAACAGGAGTTCTAGGAATGGTATATGTTGTTCATCCACACTGTCTGGCAGGTATCCTTGCCGCTTTAAATCTTGCCGGAAGGTCTTCAAGCTGGCTCCTCCCACCCACCCGGGTGGTAAAACTCTCGGCTCCACCCCATGACGCCAGATCTGGCCCACTGGAAGCTCAGGTTGTGCGTCGAAGCCGGGGAGGTCGGGTGGGTCGTGTGGATGAACAACATATACCATTCCTAGAACTCCTGTTACAGGTGAGTGACCTGTATTTCTAGGGACACGGATATGTTCATCCACACTTACTGGCAGACTCCTAGCAGTTCTCCGGGAGGAGGGAGGCAAGGTGCACACCCCCTACTTAGGAATAGAGACTGGAGAACTGAGGCCCCAAAACCAGCATCCCGGCGTGACTCAAGGTCGATGTGGTAGTGGGTAATGAAGGTGTGTGCTGACTTCCAGGTAGCAGCCCTGCAGATTTCCTGGATAGGGACGTCCCTGGAAGCAGCCACCGATGCAGCGGTATGGCGGGTAGAATGAGCTCTTATCCCTCTGGGAGGCTCCATGCTCGCCAACCTATAGCAGAGAACTATGCAGGAAGTGACCCACCTGCTTATCGTCCGCTTGGCTGCAGGTCTGCCAGGTGCGGCTTCAGTGTAGGTGACAAACAGCTGGTGAACCTCTCCCCGAATTTCAGCCGTCCGCCCCTTATAGTAAGCGAGCGCCCTTCTAGGGTCCAGAGTATGGAGCTTATATTCAGCCTCCAAGGTGTGACTGGGCTAGAACACCGGCAGAGTCAACACCTGGTTCAGGTGAAACTCCGACACCACCTTCGGAAGGAATTTCAGGTGGGGGCGCAGGACAACCTTGTCCCTGTGGAAGACCAGGTAAGGAGACTCGATGGAAAGCACCTGGAGCTCTCCCATCCTTCTGGCTGACGTAATAGCCACCAAGAAGGCAGTCTTCCACGACAGGTGAGAGAGATCACACCTGTGCATTGGTTCGAATGGCTTGCCATGAGCTTTGCCAATACCAGCAGTAGATCCCACAGAGGTGGAGGTTCTCGCACTGGAGGAAATGAGATCAAGCCCTGAAAAGTGCCAGACTACTTTCCTGCGCCACCAACTGCTTCCCGGCCCACGCCCGGTAAGCAGAGATGGCTGCCAGGTGCACCCTTAGGGTCGTCGACCTAAGCTGTTGCTGAGAAAGGGACCATAAATAGTCCAAGATGCTTGCCAAGGAACAGGAGGAGGGGTCCAGGCCCTTGCCCTGACACCAAATGGAAAACCTCTTCCATTTGAAGGCATAGCTTTTCCTGGTCGACTCCTTACAGGACGCCTCAACTACATTGAGGACCTCGTCGGAAAGACCCAAGGCCTGGAACTCTAGCTGCTCAGGAACCAGGCCGTCAGGTGCAGGGATTGAAGGTCCGGATGGAACACCTTCACCTGACTGACTGAAAGCAGGTCCGGGTGAGCTGGAAGCTGCCTCGGGAGCCTGGAGCTGAGGCTGAGGAGATCTGGATGCCAGCACTGGCGGGGCCAGTCTGGGGCTACCAGAATCACCTGCACCTTGTCCCTCCTCACCTTGAGAAGCACCTTGTGGATCAAGGGAAATGGGGGAAAGGCGTAAAAGAGGCCCGGGGTCCACGGCCTCGAGAAGGCATACCCCTGCAGCGAGCCCTGCTGAGGGGGGCGGGCATGGAATAGCCTCAGCTCCGCGTTCTCCCTGGAGGCAAACAGATCCACCTGAGGTGTGCCCCAATGGGAGAACAGATCTTGTACTACCTCCAGCAGGAGAAACCACTCGTGGGAGACAGCCCCTATCCGGCTTAGGGCATCGGCCAGGGTGTTGGAGGCTCCTGCCACGTGAATGGCTAGGAGATCCACCTCCAGGCTGCGCACGAGTGACCAAATGCGGAGAGCTTCCTTGCACAGAGGCATGGAGCGCGTCCCGCCCTAGCGGTTTAGGTAGTACATGGTCGTGGTATTGTCCGTCGGGACCTGAACCACTTGACCCCGGAGAAACGGAGCAAAGGCGGTGAGAGCTAGGCGGACCGCTTGGAGCTCCAGCAGGTTGATATGGCATCGGGACTCCCGCGGGGACCAGAGGCCGTGCACTCTGTGCTCCCCCAGATGGGCACCCCAACCCATCAGAGGCATCGGTCGATAGAGAGACCGTCGGCTCGGGGCGGACAAACGGGATGCCCTCCTGCAGATGAGCTGGAGCGATCCACCACTGGAAAGCGTTCCACATCCCCTGGGTCACCGTCATTAGCTGGTCCAATGGATCGCAGCGTTGAGACCACTGGCTGGCCAAGCCCCACTGAAGGGGACGCATGTTCCAGCGGGCCCAACGGACCATGCTGGTGCAGGCCACCATGAGACCCAGGAGGCGCAGGAAGTCCCGGGCAGGGCGCGATTGCCCAACCAGAAATGATTGGGCAAAGGAGGAAAAAACCTCAGCCCTGTCCGCCAGTAACCGTGCTCTGGCTCGAAGAGAGTCGAGCTCTGCCCCGATGAAAAGAATCACCTGCTTTGGTTCGAGTTCCGACTTGGCCTCATTGATGAGGAGGCCGATCTGAGAGCAAACCTGGAGGGCCAGATCTCTGGACCGCTCCACCTCTTGTCTGGAGGGGGCTGCTATCAGCCAATCGTCCAGAAAAGGGTACACCCGGACCCCTCAGGGCCGCAGGAATGCTGTCACCACTGCCATGCATTTGATGAAGACCCTGGGAGCAAGAGACGAGCCGAAGGGCATGGCTTGGATCTCGAAAAGGGATCCTTCCTTTCGAAAGCAGAGGAATCTCTGGTGAGACGGACGGATAGGGACGTGAAAAAACGCGTCCTGCAGGTCCAGAGAGCAGAACCACACGCTGTGTTCCAAGGATGGTATTATCTGAGCCAGAGTGACCATACTGAAGGTCCGAGACCTTAGGAACTTGTTTAGGTCGTGCAGGTCGAGAATGGGGCGCCAGCCCCAGTCTGTTTTGGAACCAGGAAGTACCTGGACACAAACCCCGGTTCTGAGGGAAGGTCCGCCACCTTTCTGATCACCTCCTCCTCGAGGAGCAGAACGATGTCGGCTCGGCGGACCGACAGCGAGGCTGCGGACCCCGAGGCCCCCTGGTGGGGGCGACGGCTCGGAAGGGTGGGGCCTGCTCGAACTCCAGAGGCAGGCCCTTTCCCACCACTTCCAACACCCAGCGGTCTGTGGTGATAGCAGATCAGGTGGAAAGGAAGTGGCAAAGCCGTCCCCCCAAGGGGGAACCTGGGGTGGAGAGACGAGGTTGGGGGCGGCACCCCTCAACCCGTCACTAAGCAGGCTTGGAGGAGGGACCGGCCGAGGGACCACCTGGGCCTTTACCTCCCTGCTTCCTGGAGGAGGAAGCCGCGGGCTTGGGTTTGGGATGCCAAGTGCGAGCCTGCTGGCCCTGATGCTGCTGGGCCGGCCGTGCCGCGTGCGCAGACGGACAAAAGGGCTTGGGTTGCGGTCTGCGGCCCTTGTCCCTCTGGGCGGACGAGACAAGAGTCCAGGGTGGCATTGGACTTTTCGATCCTCTGGAGGTGACCTTCCACTCCACGGCCGAAGAGGTCGGTCCCCAGGAAGGGGACATCCGCCAACTTGTGCTGGGTATCCGCTGTGAAGGTGGATATCCTCAGCCATGCCCGACAGCGCATAGCCACTGCAGCCACGACTGACCTAGCGCATGAGTCACCAATGTCCAAAGCAGTCTGAAGTTGCTGCTTGGCCACTGCCATGCCCTGGTCCCATACCTGCTTAACCGTGGTCTGCAGGTCAGCCAGGAGATGAGGGACTACCTCGTCCAGGAAGCCCAACAGGGCACGAGAGAAGTGTGCCATCAGCACGGTCGAGCTGGCCTGACGAAGGCCAAGGGAGGACGCAGCGTAGACTTTTCGCCCGGCGTAGTCCAACTTCTTGGACTCCAGGAGGTTTGTCTACATCCTGGCGTTTCCGCACGCCGGCATCGCTGTCGGTAACCAACCCTCGGCTGAGGGGTGTTCCGAGAAATTGGACAGGGAACCGGTAGGGACCGGACACTTCCTAGCCATCCTGGCCGAAGGCGCAGGGAAGGAAGCAGGACGCTGCCAGAGCTCCAAGGCCGGGCCTACAATGGCCTCGGCCACCGGAAAGGCCTCCGTAGGAGAATCCTCTCGGTCCAATATCTCCATGAGGGGATACTTGGGCCAGCTTGGATACGGGCTTGAGCTGCATCCCGGTGGACTCCGAGATGAGCCTAAGCAAACCCATGAAGGACGAAGGGCTATCATCCAGGGACTGACCTCCTGAGGACTCTGAGGAATCGTTGTCAGACTCGGAGGAGTCCGCAAAGAGCTGCCTTGGGCCTGAGCCACCCTCCACCTGCCGAGGGTGATCGGGAGTGAAAGTGACAGACAGCCTATGGGGCAGACCCTGGGCCGACCGAGAATTCTTGGTCAGAGCCCCAAACAACGGCTGTGGAGGCGGAGGTTCCACCGGAATCAGTGGGGCAGCCTGTTTCAGCAGAGCAACAGGCCTGGAAGCAGGCACCTCGGCTAAGGCGAGGGGTTGCTTCGGCCGCTGCGGTGACAGCCACTTGATAGCCGGGAAAGCGCGGCGATAAAACTACTCGGACAGAAGAAGCTGTTGCCACATGAGGTCCTCGTATCATCGACGCAACCTGCATCGAAGCCTCCCCTCGTCCGAGGAGGAGGACAAGGACGAGCGGCGACGCCGCTTGCCACAGTGCCGAGACCGCCTATGACGGCGGGATCGGCTGGACCGAGAAGTAGTCCAAGACCGAGACCGCGAACCTTGGCTTTTCCGAGGAGGGTACAGAGGTAGGGCGGGGGAAACCCGCTCTCCCCTCGGCTCGGAGGGCTCAACCGTGGACTCTGGAACCGGAGGCACGGGCAAGTCCACGGACACCTCAACCACCGCCGGGGGAACCGGGGAGAGAAGGATTTCGGCTTCACCAGTCGACAGCCCGTCCAACGGGTCGAGAAAAATCTCAACTGCGTCGACGGGAGTCTCGGTCAACTGACCCGACAGGGACGCCGTGAAGCCAGTGGCCAAAGTCGATGGTAGACTACTCGGTGAGCGGGACCTCTCCCGCTCCCAAGAGCGTCGACGGTGAGACTTACCTTTGTGGTCCTTCTTCTTGGACCGAGAAGAAGGCCCTGAAGATGTTGGTCCCTCTCCCTTAGTGGAGAGGGACAGACAGAGCTCCTTAAAAGAAGCTGAATAGGAGGATCCCAGGGAGAGCGGGATAAAAGCCACGGCCGAGGAAGACGAAGATGCGGCCTGCGCCGCCTCCTCCTGGAGGGCGATCATCTGCTCAAGCTGTTCCGTCGAGCCCGCTGCTGCGGAAACCGCCAACCGGACCTCCTTTGACTTTACCGGAGCATAACGTTTTTCGGGTCACCCAAGTTGCAGACGGGCGGCACGGTCTTCCAGGACGTAGGCCGAAAAAGAAGAGCACAGGTCGCAAGCCTGCGGGTCATGCTCAAGGCCCAAGCAGTAGACACACATGGAGTGCGGATCCGTCCGAAACATCTTCTGCCCACATGGGCACCTCTGGAAACCAGGAGTCGATTTGTCCATCGCAGCCGCGAGGGAAATATTTGACCTAAGTCTTGAAAACCTTAAACTTTATTTCGGGGGAAAACCGAAGAATTAGGAACCAGTCTTATAGGCGGAGCGTTAAGGAGGGAACCTGAGCTTCCAAGCGGTAAGGAAGATCTGGCGTCATGGGGCGGAGCCGAGAGTTTTACCACCCGTGTGGGTGGGAGGAGCCAGCTTGAAGACCTTCCGGCAAGGATACCTGCCAATAAGTGTGGATGAACAACATATCCATGTCCCTAGAACACACGTTTCACTCCAGGGATGGTATAATCTGGTTCAGAGTGACCAACCCGAAAGGTGCGCAACCTCAGATATTGATTCAGGTCATGGAGATCTAGGATGGGGCGCCAACCCCCCCCCCCCCGTTTGGGCACCAGAAAGTACCTAGAAACAAAGCCTGGGTCTGTGAGGATCTGGCACTGGAGCTGTCTCCTTGCGGAGGGGCTGAGCCACGTCGTCTCGAAGAGCCGACTGGGTCTCAGCGAATACTCTTTCCTCCCGAGGGGCGCAGGCACGGCTGGGAGGGTACTGGATGAATTCCAGAGGCAATCCCTGACCAACTACTTCGAGAACCCACCTGTCCTAAGTGACAGACCTGGTGGAAAAGAAGTGGAGGAGCCAGCCCTCCACAGGAGGACCCAGAGCTGGCGTGACAGGAGAAGGGGTGGCAACCCCCGGCCTCATCACTAAGCAGGCTTGGAGGAGCAGAAGGCTCCAAGACTTAAGCCTCGACCTCCTTTACGGACCTGTTGGGGTCCAGGCTTGGACCGATGACGCCAAGCTTGAGCCTGCTGATGCTGGTGCTGGTGCTGCTGTCCCCCTTCAAAGGAGGACTGCTGAGACGCAGGATAAGAGTGCTGAAAAGGCTTCTGTTTCTTCTGTTGGTTCTTGTCCGAAGAACCATTGGCAGAAGTAGTGTCCAAGGTGGCACTGGACTGCTCAATGCGCTGAAGGTGACCAGCCACTCCTGGGCCATACAAGTCAGTCCCAAGGAAGGGCACATCAGCTAGTTTGTACTGGATATCCGCCAGAAAGGAGGAGAGCCTCAGCAAAGCCCTGGGACAAGTGGCAACTGCAGCAGCCACTGAGCAGGCACAAGAATCAAAAATGTCTCTGGCAGCCTGAAGCCGCTGTTTGGCAACGGCTCAGCCCTGATCCTGGACTTGCTTGACCGTGGTTTGCATGTCCGTAGGGAGATGTGGGAAGACTTCTAGTGATCCCAAAAGGGCATGAGAAGTGTGCCATGACAACAAGTGAACCTACTCAAAGGCCAAAGGATGAAGCCGCATAGACCATCCTGTCTGAATGGTCCAGAAGCTTGGACTCTATCAGAAGGTCAGTCAGCGTTGGCAGAACTGCCACTACACCTGAACAAAGAGGCGGTCACCAGGCTCTTGGCCAAAGGGTGCGCTGTGAACCTCGCAAGAAAACCCACTAGCACCACGTACTTGCGAGCCATGCAGGCAGACGTTGCTGCACAAGAGGCAGGACACTGCCAGGGCTGGGCAGACAATGGCCTCAGTCACAGGAAATGCCTTCGTCAGGGTGCCCCCACTCTTAAGGATGTCCGTAAGAAGATACTCTGCCTTTGCCTGGATTGGTTCCAGGGGCATCCCTGTAGATTTAGAGATGAGGTGAAGGATCCCTTGAAACGACGAGGGACCTTCCTACGTCTCTAAGCCAACCGTTAAGTCATCGTCCCATGGATGTGAGTGCAAGCCAATGACATCCAAAACAGAGGAATTGAGGTACAAGGGCCTCCCGACTAGGTCACTCTCGACCCACCGACGGCAGTCCGGGGTGACTGAGAACTGCCAGGGAAGCCCAGTGTCTGGTCTGTCTTCCTTGGAAGGAGCCCCTCCCACATGCTGTTTGGGCGGGGGTTCCACCACGATCGGTACAGAGACCGTTTTAGGCCGAAGTGGAGATTTCACTGGCTCAGCGGGCGTGGGAAGCAACTTAATCAGCACGAGGGAGTCTTCCCGGCCTAGAGCGAAAATAACCAAGTGATGGCAGTGTAGAAGCTATTGGTGCTACGAGGACCTCTTGTGGCCACATGAGGTCCTCGTAGCGTCAACGGAGTTTCCGCCAGATCCTCTCTTCATCCGAGGAGGACAACCACCAGTGGCACTGCCTCTTTTTACAGCATTTGCAGCTCTTCCTCGGCCTTGCGGACAAGGGGGTTCGAGATCTCAGTCGAGATCAGGTGGGCTGACTCGGTGGCTCAGGAGACACCAGCAGGACTGAATTCCCGAGATCAGGGACCACATCTTCAATCGGAATCCTAGCAGGCTGGGCCTCATCTGGAAAAACCAGACTGTGTGTTTAAATCGAGGGAATAGTCTACTGGAGTCTGCGATATCGGACTGATCACGATCTCAACCTCATTAACAGATAGATGAGTCGACTGACTGGACGGCGAAGCCGAAAACCCAGTGGAAGAAGAAGCGATCTTGACCGAAGTCGAGACCACATGCTCTTGGGACAGAGATCTCTACTGCTTCCAAGAACGTCTCAATCGAGACGAAGATGCACCCAGCTCCTTCTCCCACTTACGGGATCGAAAAGAGTGCAAACCCACAGGCGCCTCTCCCTTGGTAGGGAGAGACTGGCACAATTCTCGGAAAGAACACGAGAAGGTGGAACCCAGGTTGAGTGGAACAAAAAAGCTCCAAGAGGAATCCTCAGCACGGGCCACTTCCTCCTCAAACGCTTGCATAAGCTCCAACTGCTCAGCAGATCCCGCTCCCATGGAAACTTCCCACCGGGCCACATTAGACTTCACCCGATTCCTCTTCTCCAGCCTCCCCAGTATCAGGCATGCGAGATGGTCGTCAAGGATGTTGGGATGAAAAGCCAAACAGACTGCATGAAGAGGAGTCATGGTAGTCACCGAGGCAGTAGACGCACGTGGTGTGAGAGATTGGTGCACGACATCTTCTGGCCTCAAGGACACTGAAGAAATCCGGGAAAAGATTTCCATAATCGAAGTGACAAACTTGCGATCACTAACATGAGTAATGCAAATTTTCAGTAAAACCGAAGGTTTCAAAGCCAGGGCCTATGAAATGAGAGCACGAGGGAGGCAACCTGAATCTTCCAGCGAAAAGGAAGATCAGGCATCATGGGGCGGAGCCGAGGTATATACCACATGGGTGGGTGTGTGGCAGGAGCCAGCTTGAAGACTTTTGGTGAGATTTAAAGCAGAAGGGGACATGCCAATAAGTGTGGATGAACATATCCATGATCCTAGAACATGTGGTTCTGCTCAATGGATCTCCAAGACGCATTTTCACATCCCAATCCGTCCGTCTCATCAGCGGTTCCTCTGCTTCAGAGGAAAAGGAACCTTATACGAGTCCTGAGACATGCTCTTCCACCTGTCATCAGCCCCATGGGTCTTCACCAAATGCATTGCAACGGTGGCAGCCCATCTCTGGCAGCAGGGGGCAGGGGGGTTTAACCCTACCTCAACAATTGGCTCTTAGCAGGTCCCACCCAGTGGACTCAGTGGCACAGTCATTTCAACCAGCTGATCACTGTGACCCAGAAGATGAGATGCTCTCCAATGGTGAACCGCCCCAGATCACTTGCAGGAGGGATCCCATTTGTCTGCGCAGAGGAGAACGCTATTCTGACGACCGATGCCTCTCCCATGGGCTGGGGAAACCACATGGGGGACAAAAAGGGCCCAGGGGCTCTGGATCCCCATGGAGTCCCGATACCGTATCAACCTGTAGGAGCTCAGAACAGTCACTCTGGCACCATCAGCTTTCGCTCCTCAGCTCCAGGATTAAGTGGTTCACGAGCAAACTGACAATATCACGACCATGTACAACCTCAACAAACAGGGTGGCACGCACTCCCGTCTGCTGTTCAGGGAGGCGCTCCACATCTGGACCACCGAGGCCCCCCCAACGGAAGAAACAGAGCTGGTGTGACAGGAGTGGGGGGGCAGCCCCCAACCCATCACTGGGCAGGCTTGGAGGCAGAGGGTCCAGGGCCTGAACCCTGGACTCTTACGGGCCTGGGAGGGTCAGGGCTTGGGCCAGAAACGCCAAGCTTCAGCCTGCTGCTGCTTGACCCCTTGAAAGGAGGACTGCTGGCCCGCAGGGGAAGAGTGCCGAAAAGGCTTCTTCTGATGCCTATTGGGACCAGAAGAACCTTTAGCAGAAGTGGCATCCAAGGTGGCACTGGACTGCTCAATGCACCAAAGGTGACCAGCCACAACTGGGCCAAAGAGATCGGTGCTGAGGAAAGGCACATCAGCTAATTTATGTGGAGGAACCACCGGAAAGGAGGATAGCCTCTGTCAAGCCATGTGGCAGGAGGCAACTGTGGCTGCCAATGAACGGGCACATGAATCCCTGACATCCACAGCCGTCTGGAGTTCTTCAGTAACTGCACGGCCTTGGTCCCAGACTTGCTTGACCATGGTCTGCAAGTCCACGGGCAGATGTGGGAGGACTTCAAAGGACCCCAAAAGGATATGAGAGAAGTGTGCCATGATGATGGCCGAGCTTGGCTGACGGAGGCATAAAGGAGAGGCCACAAAGACCTTCCTGGCTGAGTGATCCAAATGTTTCAGTTCCTTCCCAGGAGGTCTGTCAGTATCGGTAGAACTACCAGTACGCCTGAACACACGAGGCAGTCACCAGGCTCTTGGCAGAAGGGTGCTCTCCGAACCCCGCAAGGGACAACATGGGAACTGCATACCTGTGGGCCATATGGGCAGACGCAGCTGGACAGGAGGCGGGTTCTGCCAAAGTTCTAAGGTCGGGCCAACAATGGCCTCAGCCACAGGAAAGGCTTCCAGTGGGGTATCCACTCTTGAGGTAGTCAGCGAGAGGGTACTCTGCCTTTTCCTGGCTAGGTTCCAGGGGCATCCCCATGGACTCAGATGAGGTTAAGAATGCCCTGAGAGGACGAAGGACCTTCCTCCGTCTCTATCCCACCAGCCGATTCATCATCCCCTGGATAAGAATGGAGGCCAGTTTCATCCGAATCTGAGGTATGCTGATATAGTGGTCGACCGCCCATATCACCCTCGACCTGCCAGGGACGATCAGGGGTGGCAGTGACCGAATGACACCAGGGAAGTCCAGTGTCTGGTCTGGCTTTCTTAGAAGGATCCCCTCCCTCAGGCTGGTTGGGTGGCGGTTCCACCAAAAATCAGAGGAAAGACCAGTTTAGGCTGAATCTGAGGTTCGGCTGGCTGGCTCCAGAGGAGTCTGCTTCAGCCTGGGAGGCGAATGTCAAGTAACGGCCAGGGCTGAAGCCAGAGTCTGCTTGTGCAGAGTGAAAATCAGCTATTGCCACAAGGTACTCGTAGTGCAGAAGGAGCCAGATCCTCTCCTCATCCAAAGACACCGATGGCGTTGCCTCTTTTTAGAACATTCATGGCCCTTCCTCGGCCTTTCAGTTGAGGGGGTTCAAGACTTCTATCGAGATTGGACGGGTGGACTCTGTCGCTCAGGAGACAATGGTGAGACCGGTGACTTCCCGAAGTCAGGGACCACTTCCTCAGCGGAATTCCCAGTAGGCTGTGTCCTCATCATGGAAAGCAAGGACTAGAGTCCGAATGACGGAGTCTGCGACCGGAGTCTGCAACAAAGGTCGATCTGGTGAATTCTCTCAACATCACTGATTAGACACTTGAAGTGCGACTGACCAGGCCTTAGCAACCCGGCGATTTCAACAGAGAGTTGAAATGGCCGGCTCAAGGTACAGAGATCTCTCCTGATTCCAACAGCGTCTCCGTCGACATGAAGACGGTTCTGGGTCCTTCTACCGCTTACACTACCGAGAGGACTGCGTGTCCGCAAGACTCTCACTCTTAGTTGGGAAAGAGTAGCACAACCCTCGGAAGGAACCCAGGAATGTGGAGCCCAGGTTGACCGGAACAAAGATGCTCAGAGGAGAATATTCCACAGCGCGAGCTGCTTCCTTCGTCGCAGGCCTGCATGCAGTCCGGTTGCTCGGCTGATCCCACGGCCACGGAAACCGCCACGTGCGTCTCCTTGTATTTCACCGAGTGTTCCATTTTCGGGCCTCCCCAACTTAAGGCGCAAAAGTGTGCTTGAGGACATTAGGTTAGAATAGGAGGGAAAACTCGCATGTTGTGATGTCATGGCCAACACATAAACAGTAAACGCACGCAGCATATGGGTCGCTGCATGACATCTTCAGGCCACACATGCACTGGCAAAATCCGGGGGAAGACTTGTCTTCCATGATCAAGGAAAAAAAAAAAAAAAAAAAAAAATCACAATCGCTAATGCGAACAAGGCAGAATTTCGGAATAACCAAAGGTTTTGATGCCAGGCCCTACAAAATGCGAGAGCACGAAGAAGGCAACCTGAATCTTCCACTAGAAAGAAAGGTCTGGCATCATGGGGCACAGCCAAGGGTTATACCACCCGGGTCGGTGGGAGGAGCCATCTTGAAGACTTTCCGGCTAGTTTAAAGGGAAAGGAACACTACCATGAAGTGTGGATGAACATATCCAAAATACTAGAATATCCCCTTCCTCCAAGACACTGGCACTGTTTGGAATGCTCCCCTTCCCAGGAGGGCTTCGATTTCTGCCCTTATACGATCTGCATAGGACGGGGAGCAATGGGAGGGCACAGGTGGGTTGCCTGGAGGATTTGAGTGAATGCCAGTGCATAATCCTGCTCTATTTGGAACTCAGAAAAATAGAATGTGTCAGCAGAAAAAGCCCACCAGGCCCACCCAGTCTGCCCAGAATGCCTAGCAAACCGCTGGGACATATCTATCGTCTTCGGCCTACCCCCCACCCCCCCAGAACCAGCACCCTCTGCATCTATCCCACATTCTTAACCCTCCCCCCACAGTACTTTCTTCCACCACCTCCTTGGGAGCATGTTTCAACCGATCCACACCCTTTCCATAAAGTGGTACTTCCTGATATTCCCTCTGAACCTCACCCCTATCTATAAATCGTTAACCCCGTTTTTTGAAAGTTCCCTTAGCCGGAAGATATCCCCTACTGGCACCCAGTTTATACCACTAATGTACTGTAACGTCTTAATCATATCCTGCCTTTCCCTACTTTGTTCAGGTGAGTACATGCTCAAGTCCCCTAGCCTTTTCTCAGATGACACTGACCCCCTACCATTTTTGTCACCAATCTCTGGACACACTCAACCCTATCCACATCCTTCTTCAGGTATGGCCTCCGGAACTGGACTCCATACTCAAGGTGGGCCTGACAAGCTGCATGTACATGGGCATTAGAACCAAGGCCCCCTGTTCTCTACAGTTCTGCAGCATGTGGCGATCGCTGCACAAATTATGACCTGCCTCAGAATTTGGGGCTTGATGCAGAATTTGCAGTTTGCAGCAGAAATTGCCCTCATAAGTTAGACAGAGGCTGCCACCACACCTTTGAAGCAATTCCTTTGCCTACATGTAGCTCTACAAGAACTATAATTCAACCGAAGCATCTCAGCCCCTCAAACCATCTACACCTAGCCCTGAGAGCCCACCCCTTGAGTCACCCTGTTTTTTTTGGTTTTTTTATACTGGCACACCATTTTTGGTCCATGGCTACACAATGATCCACTGTCTCTTCCTATTACTGCTAGTGGGCCAGACTGCTTTTTCTTATTCCAGTAGTGCTTTGTAGGGCACACACAAAGCCATATTGGAGCAGGAATCCTAGCCTAGCAGTAACAGGCAGAGGCAGAGGATTGTCCTAAACCGCTGGACTAAGAAAGGGAGCCAATATGAAAAACAGTAACTGAAGCTCGAGGTGGAATGACGTCTGGGGATTAGATATGCAGGGTTGGTATTTCACGTTTTATGAGCGTGCAGAGTAATGTTTAGGGGGAAGCAACTTAAGAATATGTTTGAGGTAGGGAGAGGCAGAGGATCACTGTACACTGTTGGGCTGGATAATGACATACATTTAAATATGAAAGACCACTCACTGGCATTCTCAAGGCTTGTTAGGAAAGTGGTGGGGTTGAGATGGGCAGTGGTAGGTTTTACCCATTCTAAAACCAAGAAAGGCTAACTTCCTGCTTGGGGGGAGGGGCGCGCGACTGTCCATCCTTAAGGGGTTTAGAGCACAAGAGATTACTTTGGATGGGCTTGTGAGATTGCCAATTTGATGGGTCAACTCTGGTGCCTATTGAAGAAAAATGTAAATTATACAATATGCAAGCAAAGGGAGAGCTAAGAATTAAAAAAAACTGATGGGGCAGGAAAGGAATGATAGAATGCAGGAAAGACTGCAGAAAATATAAAAGAAGCCGAGGCAATAAAAATGACAATCTAAAGATTATTTATCTAAAATGTAGAAACTAAATAAGAGTATGACACATTGAGAAAATAGAAACAGTCAATGGAATTACAGATGAAACATTTTTAAAATTGTTAACATTCATATGTTGCTGCAGGACAATATACAAGGGTGGACAAGACAGTTCAAACTCACTGCATCACAATTACAAATGCCACTGATGGACAAGTAGATCTACTCAGAGCATCAGTGCTTCTTTTTAAAGCACAAATAACTTGACCATACAATTGTCCTTGGCCAAAACAGAACACAAGCCCTACAGCTTACCTCGGCCTCTGGCAATGGGACTGAAATTGTGTCCATCACAACCCCTCTCAGCAGGTCAGGCCCTCTCTGCTCCCACAGTGCCAAGCTCCAAGTGCAGCATTGTGAACAGTTAACAGAACAAGGTAACCCTCCTGTCTGTTTTGTGGGTCTAAATCACCTTTGGTCTCAACTTCTGGAGAGATTCAAACTGTGAACCTTATACTAGTGAACCCAAATGTACAGGCTCAGTTAATTCTGCTATTTGGAGAATGCCAGATATTCACCTAAGGGCACCTAACCAGGTATACAAAATCAACCCTAAAAACTATAAAAGACCATAGGAAAATTCTTACCTTTTCCCAGTTTGGTATTACCATTAAGTTTATGAACCGTGTCAACTTTAACCATATATGCTTCACACTAAAAAGAATTTCAAAGGCACACCAGGTAGTCTCTTTAAAATAAGAGGTTTACTAAGAAAATGGACAAACATATGTAAATACAGAATGTATCACAGCACATACAATCACTTAAAAGAACAAGGTAAAAAAAAAGTACAAATTCCTACCACACAATTAGACGTGTATTTAATGTACATCCTCTAACAGTGCTTCAAGTAGATGTTTCTTCAGAGTCACAGGAATGAGTCAGTTGAGAAACACAGAATAAAAGTTTAAAAAACTATTTACACCCCTTCCCTGAGGCCATCTAGCTCCTTCCTCCAGAATATAAGTTATACAAAACAGGATGTCCTATCAAGAGGTATACTAAATATTGTGAGTTCAACAAAACTTATTTCCCAAATTATGACGCTCTTAAATAAGTCTGATTTTCCAGTTCCTTCTTTGATCTATGAGCAGTTTCCCTTCTCAAAGACATCAAATGACTTTTTATGACCAACTCTGCCAGATATCACCAAGGCGTAATATGCTTTGAAATACCAGTTGCAATTAACTATTCTTCCTCTGAAGAAGTCAAAATGGATATTTTTGTTTCCTTTCGCTTCAAAGCAAACTGGGAAGTTGGAGTGGGTGCCAAGGTGGTAGCCTGGATATAAAAGTGCCTAGACAACAGGATGCAAAGGGTAGTAGTAAACTGAATCCACAGTGAAGAAAGGAGGGTTACTAGCGGGGTGCCACAGGGTTCAGTAATCTGACCGATCCTTTTTCATGTCTTCATAAGTGACACTGCAGAGGAACGGGAAGGAAAAGTATGTCTCTGCAGGCACAAAGATCTGCAACAGGGTTGATAAACAAGATGGAGCGGAAAGGATGAGAAGTGACTTGGCAAGGTTGGAGGAATGGTCAAATGTATGGCAGCTCAGATTCAATGCAAAGAAGTGCAATGCAATGCACCCGGGGAACAAAAACCCAAGGGAAGAGTACACAATGGGGGGTGAGATGCTGACAACAGTAAAAATGGAAAGGGACCTGGGGGTAATTATATCAGATGACCTAAAGGTGGGCAACCAATGTGAGAAGGCATTAAGGTAGGCTGGGGGGATACTGGGATGCATAGGGAGCGGCACCAATAGTAGAAAACAGACAGGAAGTTATCCCTCTGTACAGACTGTTGGCGAGATGCCATCTGGAGTACTGAGTGCAGTTCTGGAGACCCCGCCTCTGCAAAGGGAGTGGAGGCTGTCCAGAGGAGGGCAACCAAAATGGTGCAGCGTCTGTACCAGAAGACATACGGAGCATACATTCCCTTAGGGATCTCTGGGGCAGTAAGGTATTCAAGTCCATGGAGCAATTAAGGAATGACTATGGGATCCCAGTCACAAATAGGTATCAGTATTACCAGGCCAGAGCCTTCAGTACAGCCAGAAGGGGCCAGTAACCTGAAATAAGGCAACTGGAACACCTGGAGGACTTGATTTGGCTGGCATGGGTGAACCCCAAGGGTCTGATAGCTCGGGCAGTGCAGGATGATAGGGATGTATTCCCAGACAGGTCTATCAAGGTTAGACAGTTGTGGGAAAGGGACCTGGGCATGCAGATCTCAGAGGAGAACTGGAGGCTGGTCCTCAGATCTCAGATGGGACTACTGTTATGCAACAGGTTTAAAGAATCACAATTCAAATGCTTGCATACTATACTGCCCTCCGGTGGTGGTGAATAAATTCCACCCAGCGGTGTCACCAACATGTGGGAGATGTCAGGTGGCATGGGGTACAAACCTGCATTATTTTTGGGAGTGTGGCTAGTTACAGCCCTTCTGGGCCGAGACTGCAAGGGAAGTGTCAGGTATCATGAGGGTGAGGGATCTGGCGTCCTCAATGTCTAGAGTGGAGGAGGGGGGATGGAGATCCTCCCCAAGAACAGTGAGGGTCGTACTAATGCTGGCCAGGCATTGTATAAAGAACACATGGGTGTCTTATGTTAAGTCATCCCTTGAACAATGGAAAATACTGGTCATCAATAATCTGGCTCTACAGAGTCTAACCTATTAAGAGATATGGAAAAGAGGAACTTTTTTTGAACAAGTGGGAGGTGTTTATTAACTCTTCCTTTGGTGGAAGGCATGCTGTTAAGACAGGTTATAACCTGAATCTAAGGACTTATGGTTGTCTCCTCGTAGGGAAGATCATGGAAGGGATACGGATCGTTTCTCCTGACAGCAGAGGACAGCATGCCTGTGAGTGGCGGTGTAAAGTTGGAAGTGGAGATGGGAAGTGGACTCCAGCTCACTGGTGAGCTGCATGGTTACATCTTGGATGCCGGAGAACTGGCATGGTCAAGGACGATGGAGGAAGGCTGGGGGGGGGCTTAGAAGCCTACAGATATTGCGAAATACATATAAAATGCCATAATGGTGGAATGGAGGAGGTAAGGTTTCCTGGAGGGGTGTGTAGGTTTTGTAAGCTGGTTGTGCTCCTCTGTTACTACTGTATACTTAGGGTGTAAACAGGGTGAATTATATTGGGGGGGGGGGGGATGATGGGCCAGACAGTAGGCCAAGGCAGGATAAAGATGATTGTTTACATGACGAATAAAAGGCTGTATATATTGCATGGCAGGTTCCTTAAGGTTGGAAAAGGAATTTGCGAAATGACTGTACTGTTTCTTTGCATCTTTGGCTGTCCTACCTCAATAAAAGATTTTAAAACAGAAGACATAGGAAGAAAGACTAAAGGAGCTAAATATGTATACCCCTGAGGAAAGAATGGAGAGAGGGAACATGATAAAAACTTAAGTACCTCAAGGAATCAAACTCCAAGATGGTAGCGTCTTTCAGAAAAGATGTGTAACAAGGGGGCACAATTTGAAGATTGGGGGCTCAGAGGTAATGTGAGGAAGTATATTTTCATGGAGAGGGTTGTGGATGCACAGAATAGCCTACCTGAGGAGGTCATGGAGTCAAGAACAGTGGGGGAATTCAAGAATGCATGGGACAGACAAGGCAGTCCTAGTGGGTGGTAGGAGGAAGTAAGCTGTTGGTTAACTGGGATCTGCAGCTTATCTATTAGGTAGGAAAATGGGGAAACTAGGTGGGCAAAGCAGTCCTCATCTGCTGTCAAATTCTATGTTTCTAGGTAATCACCATACAGAGATCTACTGTTCAACATACCCTGTCCTTTGAACTGATACCTTGGGGGAGGGGGTCATCCCAGGAGTACGGAGGTGGGCTACACTGGATTTGAAAAACTGGAATCAGGCAAGGCTTTTAGGGAGGCAGGACTCGGTATCGTGTTAGAGAGGAGAAAATAACTTGTTGCCATTAGGTCTAGGGTGGGGGTAGGTTACACAGAGCATTACTACCATTATGGGGAAGGGAAGGAAAGAGCATTGCTGCAATTAGGGAAGACGGGAGAGATTCTTGTTGCCATTACGTAAATTGAAGGAGCAGATAGAATTACTGCCATTAGGTAGGTGGGAGGTGAGGGGGCAAGGAGAAAGGTTTTCTTTCATTAGGTTTTGGAGAAGGAAGAAGACAACAAACAGCACTGCAGACGTCCGGAGTGGAGGTGGGAGCACTTCTGCCATTTTTTCCTCGGGGGGGGGGGTGACTTCTTTGAATGACTTAGAAAGAGAGTGAGACTACTGAGGCAGAAGAAAGGAGAAAATACAAAAAGCTAGCTAAACCACCCTGCTAGGCCAGAAGTAGTGCAGAGAGGTTCCATGAGGGCAACCTACATTTATGTGGTGGAAATTAGGGGTCCTCCTCACAGGCCATCCTTGCTGGAGTCCCCCCCAAACCTGTAAAGCAGACTATTACTTGCATATAAATCTGCCTCAGAAAATTAAACCTTGCCACAGAACGTGACCTAACAATGCAGCAGAAGTTCCGAGTCCCTGCTGCAGAAGTTACGTAATTTTGCCGCAGAAAACAGGGGGCCTTGATTATAACCTCACTACTCCTGCTAGTTATACCCCTGCCAATACAACCCAGTATCTTACTGGCCCACGCCGCCTTCTCTCATTGCTTTGCCACTTTCAGGTGCCGTGAAAATACAGGTTACTCACCTGTAACAGGAGTTCTAGGAATGGTATATGTTGTTCATCCACACTGTCTGGCAGGTATCCTTGCCGCTTTAAATCTTGCCGGAAGGTCTTCAAGCTGGCTCCTCCCACCCACCCGGGTGGTAAAACTCTCGGCTCCGCCCCATGACGCCAGATCTGGCCCGCTGGAAGCTCAGGTTGTGTGTCGAAGCCGGGGAGGTCGGGTGGGTCGTGTGGATGAACAAAATAAACCATTCCTAGAACTCCTGTTACAGGTGAGTAACCTGTATTTCTAGGGACATGGATATGTTGGTTCATCCACACTGTCTGGCAGACTCCTAGTAGTTCTCCGGGAGGAGGGAGGCAAGGCGCACACCCCCTACTTAGGAAATAGAGACTGGAGAACCGAGGCCCCAAAACCAGCATCCCGGCGTGACTCATGGTCGATGTGGTAATGGATAATAAAGGTGTGTGCTGACTTCCAGGTATGCAGATTTCCTGGATAGGGACGTCCCTGGAAGCAGCCACCGATGCAGCAATGTATGTGGGTAGAATGAGCTCTTATCCCTCTGAGAGGCTCCATGCCCATCAACATAGCAGAGATCTATGCAGGAGGTGACCCACCTGCTTATCGTCCGCTTGGCTGCAGGTCTGCCAGGTGCGGCTTCAGCGTGAGGTGACAAACAGCTGGCGAACCTCTCCCCGAATTTCAGCCGTGCGCTCCTTATAATAAGCGAGCGCCCTTCTAGGGTTCAAAGTATGGAGCCTGTATTCGGCCTCCGAGGTGTGATTGGGGTAAAACACCGGCAGAGTCAACACCTGGTTAAGGTGAAACTCTGACACCACCTTCAGAAAGAATTTCAGGTGGGGGCGCAGGACAACCTTGTCCCTGTGGAAGACCAGGTAAGGAGACTCAATGCAGAGCACCTGGAGTTCTCCCATCCTTCTGGCTGACGTGATAGCCACCAAGAAGGCGGTCTTCCACGACAGGTGAGAGTGTTCACACCTGTGCATTGGTTCGAATGGCTTGCCCATGAGCTTTGCCAGTACCAGCAGTAAATCCCACGGAGGTGAGGTTCTCGCACCGGAGGGGAAATGTGATAGAGGCCTTTGAGAAAGCGCCAGACCACCTTCTCCTGCGCCACAGACTGTTCCACGGCCCGCGCCCGGTAAGCAGAGATGGTTGCCAGGTGCACCTTTAGAGTCGTCGACCTAAGCCCTTGACGAGAAAGGGACCATAAATAGTCCAAAATGCTTGCCAAAGAACAGGAGGAAGGGTCCAAGCCCTTGCCCTGACACCAAATGGAAAATCTCTTCCATCTGAAGGCATAGCATTTCCTGGTCGACTCCTTACGGGACGCCTCAACTACATTGAGGACCTGGGTCGGAAAGACCAAAGGCCTGGAACTCTAGCCGCTCAGGAACCAGGCCGTCAGGTGCAGGGATTGAAGGTCTGGATGGAACACCTTCCCCTGATTGACAGAGCAGGTCCAGGAGAGCTGGAAGCTGCCTCGGGAGCCTGGAGCTGAGGCTGAGGAGAACTGGGTACCAGAACTGGCGGGGCCAGTCTGGGGCTATCAGGATCACCTGCGCCTTGTCCCTCCTTGCCTTGAGAAGCACCTTGTGAATCAAGGGAAATGGGGGAAAGGCGTAAAAGAGGCCCGGGGTCCACAGCCTCGAGAAGGCATCACCCCTGCAGCGAGCCCTGCTGAGGCGCGGCATGGAACAGCCTCAGCCGCATTCTCCCTGGAGGCAAACAGGTCCACCTGAGGTGTGCCCAGTGGGAGAACAGATCTTGCACTACCTCCGGCAGGAGAGACCACTAGTGAGATGCAGCCCCTATCCGGCTCAGGGCACCGGCAAGGTGCTGGAGGCTCCTGCCACATGAATAGCTGGAGATCCGCCTCCAGGCTGCGCGCACGAGTGGCCAAATGCGAGAGCCTTTGTATAGAAGCATTGAACGCTGGCCCCGCCCTGGCGTTTAGCAGCACATGGTCACAGGTATTGTCAGTCTGGACTCGGACCACTTGACACCGGAGAAACGGAGCAAAGGCGGTGAGAGCTAGGCAGACCGCTCGGAGCTCCAGCAGGTTGATGTGGCATCGGGACTCCCGCGGGGACCAGAGGCCGAGCACTCGGTGTTCCCTCAGATGGGCCCCCCAACCCATCAGAGAGGCATCGGTCGATAGAGAGACCGTCGGCTCGGACAAACGGGATGCCCTCCTGCAGATGAGATGGAACGGTCCACCACTGGAGAGCGTTCCACATCTCCTGGGTCACCATCACTAGCTGGTCCAATGGATCGCAGCGTTGTGACCACTGGCTGGCCAGTCCCCACTGAAGGGGGCGCATGTGCCAGAGTACCCAACGGACCACGATGGTACAGGCCGCCATGAGACCCAGGAGGTGCAGGAAGTCCTGGGCAGGGCGTGATTGCCCAACCAGAAATGATTGAGCAAAGGAGGTAAGAACCTCGGCCCTGTCCACCGGGAGCCGTGCTCTGGCTCGAAGAGAGTCAAGCTCTGCCCCGATAAACAGAATATACAGGTTACTCACCTGTAACAGGAGTTCTAGGAATGGTATATGTTGTTCATCCACACTCATTGGCAGGTATCCTTGCCGCTTTAAATCTTGCCGGAAGGTCTTCAAGCTTGCTCCTCCCACCCACCCGGGTGGTATAACTCTCGGCTCCGCCCCATGACGCCAGATCTGGCCCGCTGGAAGCTCAGGTTGTGCGTCGAAGCCGGGGAGGTCGGGTGGGTAGTGTGGATGAACAACATATACCATTCCTAGAACTCCTGTTACAGGTGAGTAACCTGTATTCTAGGGACATGGATATGTTGTTCATCCACACTCATTGGCAGACCCTAGCAGTTCTCCAGGAGGAGGGAGGCAAGACGCACATCTCACCTTACTTGGGAAAGAGAGACTGAGAACCGAGGCCCCAAAACCAGCATCGGTGTGACTCAAGGTCGATGTGGTAATGGGTAATGAAGGTGTTTGCTGACTTCCAGGTAGCAGCCCTGCAGATTTCCTGGATAGGGACGTCCTGGAAGCACCACCGCTGCAGCAGTATGGCGGGTAGAATGAGCCTATCCTCTGGGAGGCTCCATGCCCGCCAACTTATAGCAGAGATCTATGCAGGAGGTTACCCACCTGCTTATCGTCCGCTGGCTGCAGGTCTGCCAGATCACGGCTTCAGCGTAGGTGACAAACAGCTGGCGAACCTCTCCCGAGCTCAGCCGTCACGCTCCTTATATAGCGAGCCTTCTAGAGGTCCAGAGTATGGCGCCTATATTCGGCCTCCCGAGGTGTGATTGGGGCAGAACACTGCAGAGTCAACACCTGGTTAAGGTGAAACTCCGACACCACCCCGGAAGGAATTTGGGTGGGGCGCGGGACAACTCTGTCCCTGTGGAAGACCAGGTAAGGAGACTCGATGGAAAGCGCCTGGAGCTCTCCCATCCTTCTGGCTGACGTGATAGCCACCAAGAAGCGGTCTTCCACGACAGGTGAGAGAGCACACCTGTGCATAGGTTCGAATGGCTTGCCCATGAGCTTTGCCAGTCCAGCAGTAGATCCCACGGAGGTGGGTTCCCGGACTGAGGGAAATGTGACAAGACCTTTGAAAGCGCCAGACCACCTCTCCTGCGCCATCGACTGCTTCCCTCGCCCGCCCGTAAGCAGAGATGGCTGCCAAGTGCACCCTTAGGGTCGTCACCTAAGCCTTGACTAGAAAGGGACCATAAATAGTCCAAGATGCTTGCCAAGGAACAGGAGGAAGGGTCCAAGCCCTTGCCCTGACACCAAATGGAAAACCTTTTCCATTTGAAGGCATAGCATTTTCTGGTCGACTCCTTACGGGACGCCTCAACTACATTGAGGACCTCGTCGGAAAGACACAAGGCCTGGAACTCTGGCAGCTCAGGAACCAGGCCGTCAGGTGCAGGGATTGAAGGTCCGGATGGAACACCTTCCCTGATTGACTGAGAGCAGGTCGGGCGAGCTGGAAGCTGCCGCGAGGTCCTGGAGCTGAGACTGAGAGATCTGGTACCAGAACTGGCAAGGCCAGTCTGGGGCTATCAGAATCACCTGCGCCTTGTCCCTCCTCGCCTTGAGAAGCACCTTGTGGATCAAGGAAATGGGGAAAGGCGTAAAGAGGCCGGGGTCCACTGTCTCGAAGGCATCCCCTGCAGCGAGCCCCTGCTGAGGGGGCGGGCATGGAACAGACTCAACCGTTCTCCTTGAGCAAACAGGTCCACCTGAGGTGTGCCCCAATGGGAGAACAGATGCTGTACCTCCGGCAGGAGAGACCACTCGTGGGATGCAGCCCCTATCCGGCTCAGGGCATCGGCCAGGGTGTTGGAGGCTCCTGCCACGTGAATGGCTAGGAGATCCGCCTCCAGGCTGCGCCACGAGTGACCAAATCTTGGAGAGCTTCCTTGCATAGAAGCATGAGGCGCGTCCCTCCCTGGCGGATTAAATAGTACATGGTCGTGGTATTGTCCGTCTGGACTCGGACCACTTGACCCCGGAGGAGCGGAGCAAGGCGGTGAGAGCTAGGCGGACCGCTCGGGCTCCAGCAGGTTGATGTGGCATCGGGACTCCGCAGGGACCACAGGCCATGAGCCGTGTTCCCTCAGATGGGCACCCCAACCCATCAGAGAGGCATCGGTCGATAGAGACGTCGGCTCAGGCGGACGACAGGATGCCCTCCTGCAAATGATCTGTAACGGTCCACCACTGGAGGCGTTCCACATCCCCATGTCACCGACTAGGCTGGTCAAAGGATCATGGCGTTGTGACCACTGGCTGGCCAGTCCCACTGAGGGACGCATGTTCCAGCGGGCCCAACGGACCACGCTGGTGCAGGCCGCCATGAGACCCAGGAGGGCAGGAAGTCCCGGGCAGGGCGGTGCCCAACCAGAAATGATCGGGCAAAGGAGGAAAGAACCTCGGCCCTGTCCACTGGGAGCAGCTCTGGCTCGAAGAGTCGAGCTGCGCCCGATGAATAGAATCACCTGCTCGGCTCGAGTTCCGACTTGGCCTCGTTGATAAGGAGGCCCAGCTGAGAGCAGACCTGGAGGGCCAGATCTCTGGACCACTCCGCCTCCTTCCTGGAGGGAGCTGCTATCAGCCAGTCGTCCAGGTAAGGGTACACCCGGACCCCTCGGCGCCGCAGGAATGCTGTCACCACTGCCATGCATTTGGTGAAGACCCTGGGAGCTGGAGACAAGCCGAAGGGCATGGCTCGAACTCGAAGAGGATCCTTCCTTCGAGGCGAAGGAATCTCTGGTGAGACGGACGGATAGGGACGTGAAAGCAGCGTCCTGCAAGTCCAGAGAGCAGAACCACCACGCCAGCGTCCAAGGATGGTATTATCTGAGCCAGAGTGACCATCCTGAAGGTTCCAGACCTTAGGAACTTGTTTGATGGTGTAGGTGAGAATGGGCGCCAGCCCCGTCCCGCTGCGGAACCAGGAAGTACCTGGACACAAACCCTGGGTCTGAAGGAGGGTCCACCACCTCTCTTATCACCTCCTTCTGGAGGAGGAGAGCGATGTCGGCTCGACCGAGCCGCCAGTGAGGCTGGGGATCCCAGAAGCTCGAGGCGGCGACTGCCTGAAGGGTGGTGCCTGCTCGAATTCCAGGGCAGGCCTCTTCCCACCACCTCCAAGACCCACCTGTCCGTGAAACAGCGGACCAGGCGGAGCAAAGTGCGGGCCGTCCCCGAGGGGACCCAGGAGTGGAGTGGCGGGAATGGGGCGACACCCTCAGCCCGTCACTGGGCAGGCTTGGAGGAGGGACGGCCGAGGACCTCCTGGGCCTTTCCTCCTGCCTCCTGTTAGGGGAAGCCCGTGGCTTGGGTTTGGGATGCCAAGGCCGAGCCTGCTGGCCCCTGACGTTACTGGGCAGGGCGCGGGGCACAGAAGAGACGAAGAGGCTTAGGCTGTGGTTTGCGGCCTTTGTCCTTCTGAGCGGAAGACCGAGTCAAGGTAGCATTGGACTTCTCGATCCTCTGCAGGTGACCTTCCACCCCAGGGCCGAAGAGGTCAGTCCCCAAAAAGGGAACATCCGCCAACTTGTGCTGGGTATCCGAAGTAAAGGTGGATATCCTCAGCCAAGCCCGCTGACACATAGCCACTGCGGCCGCCACCGATCTGGCACATGAGTCCCCTATATCCAAAGCAGTCTGGAGCTGCTGTTTGGCCACTGCCCTGGTCCCGTACCTGCCTGACCATAGTCTGCAGATCGGCGGGAAGATGAGGGACGACCTCATCCAGGGAGCCCAACAGGGCATGAGAAAAATGTGCCATGAGGACGGCCGAACTGGCCTGATGAAGGCTGAGAGAGGACGCAGCATAGACTTTTCGCCCGGCATAATCCAATTTCTTGGATTCCTTGTCGGAGGTTTGTCCACATCCTGGCGTTCCGGATACCGAAACACTGTCGGTAACCAACCTCTCAGCAGAGGGGTGTTCTGAAAAACCGGACAGGGAACCGGTAGGGACCGCATACTTCCTGGCCATCCTGGCCGAAGGCGCAGGGCAGGAAGCAGGGCGCTGCCAAAGCTCCAAGGCCAGACCCACTATGGCCTCGGCCACCGGAAAGGCCTCCGTAGGGGAATCCCCTCGGTCCAGAATCTCCGTGAGGGGATACCTGGCCCGGTTAGAAACGGGTTCGAGCTTCATCCCGGTGGACTCCGAGATGAGCCGAAGCAATCCTAGGAAGGACGAAGGGCTATCGTCCACTGACTGTCCTCCTGAGGACTCCAAGTCCATTCGCTTGGAGAAAAGGGAGGAATCATCCTCGGACTCGGAAGAGTCCTCAAAGAGCTGCCTCGGGCCTGAGCCACCTCCACCTGCCGGGTCTATCGGGAGTGAGGGTGACAGACAGCCTATGGGGCAAACCCCGAGCCGACCGAGAACTTTTGGTCGGAGCCCCAACTAACGGCTGTGGAGGCGGAGGTTCCACCAGAATGGTGGGGCAGCTGGATTTGGCCGAACAACCGGCCTGGGAACAGGCTACTCAGCTACAACGAGGGGTTGTTTCGGCCGCTCCGGTGACAGCCACTTAATGGCCGGGGAAGACGACTGGGTCGGCTTATTCCCGGTCAGAAGGAGCTGTTGCCACATGAGTTCCTCATACCTCCGACGCAACTTGCGCCGAAGCCTCCCCTCGTCCGAGGAGAAGGAAGAGGAAGAGCGGCGGCGCCGCTTGCCACGGTGCCGAGACAGAGACCGCCAATGACGGTGGGATCGGCTGGACCGCGAAGATGTCCGAGACAGAGAATCTTGGCTAGGCCGAGGGCCGGTGCGGGGAGGTGTCGGGAATCGGCTCCCATCAGTTAGGACGATTCCCGAAGGCTCCGGAACGGAGGTACAGGCAGGCCAGCAGGATCCTCAACTCCACGGGGGAACCAGGAGAGGGGTTCTCAGCTTCTCCAGCTGACAACCCGTCTAGCAGGTCGAAAAATCTCGACCAGCGTCGACAGGAGTCTCGGTCAACTGGCCTGGCGGGGACACCGTGAAGCCAGTGGCTGAAGCTGAGGGGTCGACTGAAGTCGACTGTCGACAACAAGGGGAAGGGGATCTTTCCCACTCCAAGAGCGTCGACGGTGAGACTTACTTTTGCTCTTTTTGGACCGAGAAAAAGGTCCAGAAGAAGTTGGACCCTCACCTTTCGTCGAGAGGGTCAGACATAGTTCCTTAAAGGAAGCCGAATATGGGGCACAGAGAGAGAGCGGGACAAATACCGAAGCTGAGGTAGAAGCGGCCCGCGCCACCTCCTCTTCGAGGGCGATCATCTGCACGAGCTGATCCGCCGAGCCCGCTGCCGGACACCGCCAACCGGGCCTCTTTAGATTTAACCAGAGGAAATCTTTTCTCGGGACGCCCCAGCTGTAAACGGGCAGAACGGTCTTCGAGGACGTAGGCCGAAAAAGAAGAGCACAGGTCGCAAGCCTGCGGGTCGTGCTCAAGGCCCAAGAAGTAGACGCACGTGGAGTGCGGATCCGTCTGAGACATCATCTGCCCCCAAGGGCATCTCCGGAAACCGGGAGTCGATTTGTCCATCGCAGCCACGAGGGAGAGAAGACCGAAGTCTTTTTAGCAAAAAAACTTTTAATTTCGAAGAATTAGGAACCAGTCTTATACGCAGAGCGTTAAGGAGGGAACCTGAGCTTCCAAGCGGTAAGGAAGATCTGGCGTCATGGGGCGGAGCCGAGAGTTTTACCACCCAGGTGGGTGGGGGGAGCCAGCTTGAAGACCTTTCGGCAAGATTTAAAGCGGCAAGGATACCTGCCAGACAGTGTGGATGAACAACATATCCATGTCCCTAAAATTATGCCAAGGTACCTATCCATCTCAGTAACCTCTAGGGTATCGCCCCCCATACTGTATACCGTGCCTGGTTATTTTTGCCTAAGTGCATGATACTACATTTTTATGTTGAAGACAAATTGCCATGTCCTGGACCATTCCTCCAGCTTCTCCAGATGCCCGCACATCCTCCCAACCCGCAGGGGTCGCGTTAACACACTAGTGAAGTTCTCATTGGAGAAATTTCATGTTTTTGACATACTGATTCGGATTCAGTGCATCTTGATTGACACAGCACTCCCTAGCTTTTAATCGCAGCTGGAAGGGGAAAAATATTCTGCTTGCCTGCGAGCTGCAATACAAAAAGCCACCACACGAAGTGCACAGCTAGCACTTAGCCCATTTAATTACATTGCCAGAGCATGGGATCGTGAGTCAGCTCTCATCATTACAATACCTCCTCTCCCCTGTTGTGCTTTCTGTTGGATGGTAAATGCTTTGGCGTACGCGGTGGTGTCCAGTGATGTTGCACCTGCTAGGTCTGTTTTGGGAGTCTGGCAGGAGGAGCACCAAAGACGCGAGAGACCGTCAGCCCACCAATTTTCTGAGTGCACAGGGGTAAAGAGAGACGGACAGACTAAACAGGTGCTTGTTTGGGTTGGGTTCTGCTGGTGTGTGTTGGGGGGGTCCTCATTTACTCAGGATCGCGGCAAGGCTCATGATGGATCGGATGGCCGATGCAGAGAGCAGGGCTTGAGCAGCGTGAAGGAGGGTTCCGCAAGCTGTGCTGAGTCAGACATAGAAAGGTGTTCTGCTTGCCCAATGCCACAACTACAGAAAAAATTCAGTCTGGCCTATTTAAATGGCAAGTCGTCAGTGGCACTGTTAATGCCACACCTTCAGTGTAACGTAAAGAGAACAGCAAAAAAACACCAGCACCTGATGTACTCAACACAGAAGGGTTCATAATTAACCCTTCTGTGTTTTGTACTGCATTAGGGGCTGGTGTTTTTTTGTTGTTCTCTTGACAGATCACTGAAGGTGCGGCATTAACAGCACTGCTGACGATTTGCCATTTAAATCAGCCAGCCCAGATTTTTTTCTTCTTTCACGGCCAGCTGAGCAGCTTTTACTCATGTGTCTGACTTGAACATCAGCTGCCCGCGTCCTCTGATCTTCATGCTGCTTACTCTGCTGACCCAACTAGGAGGACTTAAGTTGAACTTGCCATAACAGATTGACGGGACTTGGGCTAAAACGTTCTCTTACTGGGAGGCAGTGAGTGTAATGAGACCTACCCTGGAGGGGTGACAATGCTGGAGTAGCGGGGAAAAAATGAGTGATGCACTATGCAGACTCTAGTCGTCGCATTAATAACACAGCAGCATGCAATAATTTAGCCATATTCAGTGAAGTGCTGTGACTCGGATAGGAGAGGCTGAGGTTCCAATAAGTGTCCGCCCAACATGCATGCTCATTAACAGAGTCAGTATCAAGTGGTGCCTCTTTCAGTCTTCCATATGCACACGTGGTACACAGATCGTGTTAACTATGACTGTGCATTAACACGCAATTATTTTAAGCTACTCAACCACTGGAGAAGCATCTCCTTTAGCAGTGCAGGGCAGCTGAACTTTTTGGCGCATTAAAAATTATTAAAACTTTCTCCTCCTGAGGAGAACTCATTCTAAATATTCCTTCTTCTGTTTGAGTTTTTTTGATAAAATGAATTACTCTGGACAACAGCGTTTTGAGATAGATCGAAGGCTAACAGCATGACTGTAGTGTAGGAGAATCTGAGGGAATAGGGGCCTCAGTGAAACTGATCAGTAACCCGATTTTTGTTTTAATTTTTTTTTTTTTTTTTTTTTAATACACATTATTTCTGACTTCGGATGTAACTTGCTGACAAAAAAATTAAGGAGACAGAGACAAGTGACTCTTAAAAAAACAGCTTGCTTTGAGTAATTACTTAAGAGCTTGCAAGTTGGAAAAGCACTCAGGATTTGAAGAAGACAGTCTGTATAACTCAGACTTTAGTCTTAGGGGCTGGATGTTGAATTTCTGAGTAACCTTTGCACTTTTCTGATTGATTAGTTGGCACAATCTGGCTAAAGTGGTACACTGCCTCTCTGTACTGACTAATATTCTTTCTAGATTTATTTGTTTTGTCTTTGGTAACTGGATAAGGCCCACTAGGCACAAGTGCCTGTTTTCAGGGGTGACCTGGAAGCACTGGGTGGTTAAGTGACTTTCTTAGAGTCACACAGTATGCAAGAGGAGGTTGCAAGAATCAAGCCAAATTAATAAAAACCATTTATTTTGGTGTTCACGAAAATTTATAATTTCGGTGCACTGACCCTCAGCTTTTGGCTTCTGACCCCCTACTCTGGAAGCAGGGGGTCAGACTGACCCCCTGATTTTCAACCCTAACGCAAGGCCTGCAACCCCTTCAGGCGTATTTGCTCTACTGCAGACCTTTGTGTCTGCAAATAGACACCCTTCCCTCTAGCCCCTCAGTTATGTTCCATATAAATATAAATGAAGTGGCCCCAGCACCAACCCTTGAGGTACTTCACTGGTGACCATACCCTCCCCGGAAAGTAATCAACTGACAGTTACCCTGCTTTCCACCCTCCAGCCAGTTCTGCACCTACCCACCCAACCACAAGTGACCCCAGCCCAAGGCAACATATTCTGTGCTGTAGTCTCCTGTGCGGCACAAATTTAAATGCCCTTTTGAAATTAAGATACACAACATACGCAGATACCTCTGGTCCAGAATCCTGGTGACCCAGTCAAAGAAAGTACACTACGTAAGAACTTACCCTAACAGTAGATCTTCGAGAGGAGCTCTTGCAGCAGGCTACAACAATTAGATCTATGCCGCAGGCACTAGGACCACACGGAAAGACTTCTGCCAGCAATACCAGCTGGGGACCACCCCTGACGCCAGCCCCGCCCCGACATCGGTCAGGGTAAAAGAGGGGGTGGACCCAGCTCCACCTCAGTTCTCCCGCCAGTACCCAGCAGATGGCCTGACAAGAGCAGGAGATGAAGCCTATCCTTGAGAAGAGAAGATACCTGCACACTCCGAGGGGGAAGGTGGGAGGGAAAACAGCGCCTGCTGCAAGGGCTCCTCTCAAAGATCTACTGTGCAGGCAGTTCCACAGCCTTTATACTATCTTGCCTCGAAATAGAGCTCTTGCAGGAGGCTATAACAATTAGGACAGAGTACCAAGCAGTTTCCCAGCGAAGAGACAGTCGCCCACGGGAGGAGGAATATGCTGACTCCAGAGACCATCAGGACAAGAGTCCTTGCAAAACCACTAGGCCGAAGCCAGCACGGCGTCTGGAGACGATATCCAAGCTGTAATGCTTGACAAAGGTATGCACGGAGTTCCAGGTCACAGCTGCACAGATGTCTTGAATGGCGATATTCTGCATCGCAGCAAAAGAAGCTGATAGACCCTGGTGGAGTGACCCCAACCGGACCCGGTAGGGGTTTGCTGTGATGCTCGTAACAGAACGAAACGCAATGGACTATCCATTTGGAGATAGTCTGCTTGGACACCGGTTGACCCAAGCATTGTGGCGCAAAAGTCACAAAGAGCTGCTCCGATTTACAGTGCTGAACCGTTCTACTGAGGTAATACCTCAGGGACCTGTGGACATCCAATGTGTGGAGGAGAATCTCCCCTCTATTGGAGGGAGAAGAAAAATAAACAAAGATCAACCGACTGGTTGAGGGTCAACTCTGAGACCACTTTCGGAAGAAAAGTACAGTTACGTAAGAACTTACCATAACAGTAGATCTTCAAGAACAGCTCTTGCAGCAGGTAACACCATTAGAACTGAAGCCAGCAGGGGTCAGGACCCCACGGAAATCTTCTAGCTAGCATTCTTCAGCGGGGACCACCTCCGACGTCAGTCCTGCCTTCGACGCCAGACGTAGTACATAAGGAGGCAGTCCCGCCAGATTCCCCAGTTCTCCCGCCGGAGACTCCCGGCCGCAGGATGACATCAGAAGGGGAGACCGATGATCCGCCATCAGGAGAAAGGAACTGGAGCTCCTGCCAAGGCCTGGTAGGCCATACCTCCTCCAAGGGGGAGTTGTGGGCGGGAAGGTACCTGCTACAAGAGCTGTTCTCGAAGATCTACTGTTACGGTAAGTTCTTACGTAACTGTACTATCTTACTTCGAGATACAGCTCTTGCAGCAGGTAACACCACTAGGACTGATTCCCAAGCAATAGTGCCTGTAAGCATTCTGGGAGGAGGAAATTAGAAGAGATCTTGAACAAGTCCTAACTGTAGGACAGGATACCCTGCAGAACGGCCAGGCCGAAACCGTCTCTCCGCCGTGATGCAATATCCAGGCTATAGTGCCAAATAAATATGTGCACAGAGCTCCAAGTAGCTGCGGCACAGATGGCCGAGGTGGAGACATTACGCAGTGCTGCAAAGGAGGTAACCACCACCCTTGTCAAGTGGCCCCGGACTGTGCCCAGGAGGGGCTTCTGTTTGCTGTTGTAGCAAAATGAAATACACTGGACAAGCCAGCGAGAAAGGGTCTGCTTTGAGACTGGTTGGCCCAGCATCCTCTCAGCGAAGGAAACGAATAGTTGCTCCGACTTGCTAAGTGGTTTAGTTCTGTTCAGGTAGTACCTTAAGGAGCGGTGAACATCCAGGGTGTGAAGCAACGCCTCTCCTCTATTAGAGTACTTGGGAAAGTACACAGATAGATCGATGTCCTGGTTGAGAGTGAGGGCAGAGACCACCTTAGGCAGGAATTTAGGATTCATCCTCAGAGACACACTGTCCTGGTGGAAAACTAAATAATGCTCCTTGCACATGAGAGTGTGGAGCTCGGAAACTCTCCTTGCTGACGTGACAGCAACTAAAAATAACGTTTTCCACAACAGAAAATGCAGCTCGCAATCCGCGGTGGGTTCAAAGAGGGGGAAACGTGAGTTGTTCCAGGACGAAAAGTAAATCCCAAGGAGGAACGGGATCCCTGATGGGTGGCCTAAGGTGTAATACCCCTCTCAAGAAGTCTCGAGAGGCATCAAGCTGTGCCACTGTGCGCTGTCGCACCGGGAAGTGGTATGCCGAAATCGCACAGAGTTGCACTTTAATAGAGGAGTAGGCGAGACCCAAATGGAATAGAGAAAGCAGGTATTCCAGCACCACTTTCACCGGGCATCCTAAAGGGGAAAGGCCGCGTGCCTGCGACCACAAGCAAAAACGGCACCATTTCATACGACGCGTGCTGTCGGCTTTCTGGCCGCAGAAAGGACTTCCGCCACCTCTTGCTAGACCCCGTGTCGCATAATGGCTATGTCTCTAGGAGCCATGCATGCAGGTTCAGTGAGCGTAGGTCCGGGTGGACTAGTGAACCCTCCTCCTGAGACAATAGGTGGGAGATGAAAGGCAACGGAACTGGAGGTCCCCGGGACAGCTGCGTCAGCATGGGGAACCAGATTTGTCTGGGCCAGAAAGGCGCTACCAGAATCATTGCTGCGTGCTCCCTGCGCAGTTTGAGAAGAACTCTCTGGATCAACGGGAAGGGAGGGAAAGTGTAGAGGAATCTGTCCGCCCAGGAGAGGGACAAGGCGTTTCACCAAAAAACATCAGGCCCTGGATCTAGCGAGCAAAAACTGGGCAGTTCTGCGTTGGATGGGGAAGCGAATAAGTCCAGCTCTGGAGTGCCCCATCGAAGAAACAGATCCTCTGCTACCTCCTGAAGAAGTTCCCACTCGTGGACTCTGGCCTGGGAATCACTCAGGCAGTCTGCGATTGTGTTGTCCACTCCGGGAACGTGAACTGCAATCAGGCTCGCGCCGTGTCAGATTACCCAATCCCACACTCTCATAGCTTCTCTGCAAAGGGGGTAAGAGTGTGCGCCTCCTTATTTGTTGAGGTAATACATCACCGCCATATTGTCTGTTTGAAGCAGGAGAGTACCCGGCAGGATTTCCAACTGAAAGGCCCGCAGGGCATACAGGACCTCCCTCATCTCCAGAATGCTGATGTGGAGGTGAGCTCCTTGAGGAGTACACGCTCCCTGGGACCTCACCCCGTTCAGGTGTGCTCCTCACCCCAGCCCTGAGGCATCTGTGGAAAGGATCACCTCCGGGGACGGTGCTGCAAACAGAACACCCACAGAGAGTGGCCCTGGGTCTAGCCACCATTGCCAGTCCTGAATCACGGCGTTCATGATTCTGACCGGCTGCAGCATGTGGTCTTGCCTTTGGTCCCACTGCACCTTGAGCATCCACTGAATCACCCGCATGTGGAGCCTTGCCAAAGGGACAGTTGGAATGGCCGCAGCTATGTGTCCGAGCAAGCGAAGGACCAGCCTGGCAGGGACAGTCTTCTTCGCTGAGAGATCCCTGATGAGGGATCTGATGTGTTCCGCTCTTTCATCGGAAAAAAATGCTTTCCCTTGAACGGTGTCCAGAACTGCGCCTATTAACTGCAGCTTCTGGGACGGTACGAGGAAAGACTTCTCGTAGTTGATAAGGATGCCCAGAGACTGGAACAGATCCTGGGTGCTCTGAATAGCCAGCAACAGCACCTCTTTGGAGGTGGCCATGAGAAGCCAATCGTCCAGGTACAGGAACACATAGTGGCCCTGTCTTCTTAGAGACGCTGCCACGACTGCCATACACTTGGTAAAGACCCTGGGGGCCGATGACAGTCCGAACGGAAGAGCCCGGAACTGAAAGTGGTGGCTGAGAAATTCGAAGCGCAGGAACCTCCTGTGCGCTTGAGCTACTGGAATGTGCAGGTAGGCATCCTGCATGTCCAGAGACGCTAAGAAGGCGTCCTTCTTTAGCATGGGGATGAGTCCTTGGAGGGTCACCATGCAAAAACGATTGTATGCGACAGACATATTGAAGTCGCTGAAGTCCAAGATTGGACAGAGGTCCCCTGTCTTCTTCGGAACCAGAAAGAAGTGGGAATAGTATCCGGATCCTATCTGGTTCTCTGGAACATACTCCACTGCCCCCCTTTGCAGGAGCGCGAGTATTTCTTGCCTGATGAGCAATCTGTGCTGACCCGAGTAACGGGAGAGCAGAGGAGGCCTTGTGGGTGGCTTGTCCGCAAATTCTATAAAGTGGCCTCTTTCGACCAACTGAAGGACCCACCTGTCGGTGGTTATGGACTGCCACCCTGGCAGGTAGTCCGCAATGCGGCCCCCCGACCTTGGTGTCCCATTGATCCTGAGGGGCCGGGGCTGGGAAGGAGTCATGCTGTGGCGGCTGAGGGACCAGCGGGCTGGGCTGACTTAGCTGGTCATTGGCCTTGGCCCGCAGACAACTGTCCCTGGGTTCTACGAGAGAAGGAGCCCCTCTGTTGCGGACCGGCGCGGGACTGTTGTCTCTGCATCCAGCCTCGAAAACGGCTTTGGTTCCTACGAAAGGAACTAAGCTTGGGTCTGTACATTGCCTGGACAGACCTCACCGCCTTCCCGGCCTCTTGAAGTTTGGTGAGAACCTTCTCCGAGGATTCACCAAAAACAACTTCTCCATCAAAAGAGGCATCCAGGATGTTGTTCTGGACGTCCGGGGTGAATCAGAGACACGGCGCCATGAGTGCCTCTGGTGGCATACGCCTGAAGCTGCCGCTCTGGCCGAGGAGTCCGTGGAATCGTACGCAGCTCACAGCACCTGGGTTCCCACGTCCGAACCCGTACGAGGGAGTTGTAGCATCTCCTCCTTCGGCTCACCTTCTGGCATCTTTTCCGCCAGATCCAGTCCCTGCTCCCACAAGGCGTTTTGGAACTGTACCATGTGGGTCAAGTAGTTGAGGGATCTGATGGCGCAAGTAGCGGAAGCATATGTGCACCTGCCCATAGCATCCAGCTGTTTGGACTCCGGGTCCAGTGGCAGGGTGCTCAAATGTTGCAGTCTCTGGGACCGGTCATGAGAGGCTGTAATGACCAGAGAATCGGCCAGAGGGTGAGAAACCAAGTACTGGTCCTCCTTAGGGGCCTTGTACAGGCAGTCAGCTTTCTTCGGCATCGCCGGGAGCAAGTGCTGACGTTTCCATGCTGCCTTGGTGACGTCCACGAAAGTGTCCACCAAGGGTGGCACCACCACAGGCTTAGGGTCTTTCTGCTGAAGATACCTGGCGAGGCGTAACCTCTCGGGGTTGAGTTCCTCAGCGTCCCAGCCCATGTTCTCCTGGATATGCCTCATGATCTCTGAGAACGATGGATCATCCGGAGGAGACCTTGGGAGGTCACGTGGGTCCGGATAAGGGACGTTGATCGGAGAGGGGGATCTGGATTCATCCGAGAAGTCCGATCCCTTATCCTCCGTCGAGGGCGAACAACTACGTCTTCTGGGTCTCTTGGGGCTGGGTGACCCTGAAGAAGGTCTGGACGGTGGTCTCCGTTTTTCTGGTCTGCCCCGAGGAGAATCCGTAGGCTCCTGGGGGGGGTTCTCGGCCCGCAACCCTGGGTGGAGTGGGCGGTACGGGAGCAGACAATCGCGGGTGGAGGAGGAGGAGGTGGTGTGGGAACCATATCCCTTTTTATGGTGTCCCACCAGTAAGTAAACAACTCCTTGACCTCGAATATGCTGAGGCCCGACGGACCAGGCACCGATGGTTGGCCATCGGGTTCCGGCGTCAGCTCCCCAGGGGCTTCAAGTTTCAGCAAGGGTTTCCGGGGGACAGGACCGGGTTCGCCCGTCTGGTCCTCTGGCTGGGTCAGCTCCTCTTCCATAATCGTCTCCTGACCAACGTCGGTGGGAGGCGTCGGGGTCCTCTTCTCAGTGGATACGGACGTCGGTCCCCTGGCCGGCGTCCGAGAAGGCGAAGGCCTAACCGGCGACTGGCATCTGGCGGTAGACGGTTTCTGGGACCAGTGGTGTTTAGCCGACGTCGGGCGAGCCCGCGTCTGGTCTGATCTCGTCAGGGAGGTCAGCTCTTTGGTCTTCCGCTGGGGAGGAGGAGGCTAAGAGACAGACCTGGCGTCGGATTTCGAATGGCGGGAACCAGACTTGTGATGGTGATGTCAGTCCCCCCGACCTCGACAGGGCCCTAGAAGCTGAGGACAAAGAAGGTCTGGAGGTCTTGGCCAGAGAGACAAAAGAGGAACCCGAAGGGGTCTTCACCGCTGCGGGGGGAGGCTGAGAATGGGCCCGGGAAGGGGAGCGGTCGGACCGGGAGCCGGAGCAACGGGAGTCAGATGCCCTAGACGGGGACCTGGATCTCACACTCTCCCTGTGCTTCTCGAGATGTCTCCTGGCCTTATCTGAAGATTCCCCCTTGGAGGCTGCGTCCATAGCTTTAATCTTCTCCTCGAGCAGGAATGCCTGAAGGGCCTTCTGGTGATGGATTCGGGTCCGGCTGTTGAACCCCTGGCAGAAGTAGCAGGCCCGGGGTTTGTGGTCTGGGCCTAGACACCAGACACAGGCCGAATGCGGATCTTTGAACTGGATTTGCTTCCCACAGGCGCACTTCGAAGGATGGCCTTCAACAGAGGTTGGAAAGGACATCAGACAGCAACTGAGACGAAGAAAATAAATTTTTCCCTAGAGGAAGAACTTAACAGGGCATCGCGCGTTAGAAACGAGCCGAAGGGTCCAGACATGCAAGTCGACGGCGGGAAAGAACTGGGGAATCTGGCAGGACCGCCTCCTTATGTTATACGTCTGACGTCGGGGGCCGGACCGACGTCGGAGGCAGTCCCCGCTGAAGACTGCTAGCTAGAAGATTTCCGTGGGGTCCCGACGCCTGCCAGCTTCAGTCCTAATGGTGTTACCTGCTGCAAGAGCTGTATCTCGAAGTAAGATCTTAGAATTAGTTCGGAGGAAAACCCTTTCCCTATGGAAAAACAAATAGGGCTCTTTACATATCCGAGCCTGCAGCTCAGAAACTCTGAGCGGAAGTAACAGCAACCAAAAAACAAGCTTTCCAAGATAAGTATCGCAGCTCGCAAGTCACTGCGGGTTCAAAAAGGGGAAGGGAAAGTTTCTCCTACACAAAAAGGAGGTCCCACGGTGGAACAGGGTCCCTGACGGGAGGTCTCACGTGAAGGACCCCCCTAAGGAAGGTGCGGGCCACTTCTAGCTGGGCCAATGCTCTGTCTCCCACAAGAGCATGGTAGGCAGAGATTGCCCACATATCCACCTTGATAGAGGAATAGCTCAGGCCTTTCTCGCACAAGGAGAGGAGATACTGCAAAGCAGAATTCACAGAGCATGTGACTGGGTCCAAATGCTGAGGCAAGGCCCAAAGACAGAACCGTTTCCACTTCATAGCATAAGCAGAGCGAGTAGAGGGCTTTCGTGCGGACGCTAAGACCTCAGCCACTTCCAAGGAAACACCGTATCTGTTCTTAGCTACGTCTGGAGGAGTCAATCGTGAAGGTGCAGGGATCTGAGATCTGGGTGAACCAGAGAACCCTGGTCCTGGGACAGCAGTTGCGAGCATATGGGCAGCGGGACTGGAGGTTCCTGGGACAACCGCTGAAGAAGTGGAAACCAAATCTGTCTGGGCCAATTGGGGGCTACAAGGATCATGCGTGCCCCCTCTGCCTGTAACTTGAGCAGAACCCTCTGAATGAGAGGGAAGGGCGGAAAGGCATAAAGAAACCTCCCAGCCCAACAAAGGGATAACGCGTCTGGCCAGAAAACGCCAGGCACATGCTCTCGCGAGCAAAAGCGTGGCAGCTTGGCGTTGCGTGGTGATGCAAAGAGACCTAGCTCGGGAAGGCCCCACCTTCCGAAGAGCTGATCCGCCATGGACTGAAGCAATTCCCACTTGTGCACTCTGGCCCACGACCTGCTGAGATAGTCTGCCAGACTATTTAGGACTCCTGGAACGTGCACCGCCGACAGACGAATGCCCCGGTCTAGCGCCCAGTACCAGACTCTCATCGCCTCCCGGAAAAAGAGGATAGGAATGAGTGCCTCCTTGCTTGTTGATATAAAAGACTACCGCCATGTTGTCCGTCTGAATTAGAAGAGAGCCGGGAACCAGGTCCTCTTGAAACGCCTGAAGAGTGTAGAGGACCGCTCGCATTTCCAGGACATTGATATGGAGGGACTGTTCCTCGGTTGACCAAACCCCTTGCGTGCGGTGACCACCGAGTTGAGCCCCCCAACCCATGTCTGAGGCATCCGTCGTGAGAGTCTGACCTGGAGGATCCGGACGAAAGCTGACCCCCTTTTCCAGATTGCTGGGGTCCATCCACCAAAGCAACATTCTCCTGACCGGCTCCAAGATGTTGACTAAAGCGTCCAGGTCGGAGTATTGATCCCACTGCACCCTGAGCATCCACTGCGGGATTCTCATGTGGAGGCGGGCCAAGGGTATTACTGGGATGGCCACTGCCATGTGCCCCGGTAGACTGAGGAAGTTCCGAGCAGAACTCGAGGTGCTATGGAAATCCGTTCTGCCAAACTTCGCAGGCGAATTCCCCTCTCCTGAGGGAGAAAAGCCCAGCCCTGGACGGAGTCCAGAGTTGCTCCAATGAAGGCAAGGTTTTGGCCGGGCTCCAGGGATGACTTCTTTAAGTTCAGGGTGATCCCCAGCTCTCGGAACAGAGTATAGGCATCTCCGAGAGTGCGTAGAAGGCCGTCCCTTGACGGGGCTGTGAGAAGCCAGTCGTCGAGGTAAGGGAAAACATAATGGCCTGATCACCTGAGAGCCGCAGCCACCACTGCTAGGCATTTGGTAAAGACTCATGGAGCGGAAGAGAGGCCGAACGGGAGCACCTGGAATTGATAATGCTCTCCTAGGAAGTGGAACCTCAGAAACTTCCTGTGGTGAGGAAAGACCCCGATACGCATGTACGCATCCTGCATGTCGAGAGAACAGAGCCAATCACCTTGTTGCAGCAGAGGGAGGAGACCCTGAAGAGTCACCATCTTGAACTATTTGTACTCTATAAAGAGATTTAAAGGATGGAGATCCAGAATGGGGCGAAGGTCCCCCGTCTTTTTTGGGATCAGAAAAGAGTGGGAGAAGAACCCCTGACCCCACTGCTCCATGGGAACTCTCTATTGCTCTCTTTTGCAAGAGGGCCTGAATTTCTCATTCCAAGAGTGTAATGTGAGAAGGAGGATAACGGGAGAGCTTTGGTGGAGTCCGTGGAGGGAACTCTGAACTCCAACGTGTGTCCTCTCTGAATGACGTCCAAGACCCATTGATCTGTGGTAATACAGCTCCACCCTTCGAGATGAAGGGAGAAGCGGCCCCCGACGTCTGACCACGGGGGGGGGAGGGAGAGTCATTGGGCGGAACCGGGGGAAGGCAGAGAGGCCTGGGAGGACTTGGGCCCACAGCCAGACGGACTACCAGACTGCTGGTTTCCAGATCACCGGCGGAAGTCACCTCTCTGCCCCTGCTGGGAACCATGGGCTGAAGTTTGATTGCCCGAGGACTTTTGAAAAAGCTGACAGCGATGGGGGCATCGCTGGTCGCCACGGTACATCTGACGGACCAACCAGATAGACTTGCCCGATTCCTGGAGACGGGAGATCAGATTCTCAGTCTCCTGCTCAAATAAGACGGTACCCTGAAACAGCAGGTCCCGGATACCGGACTGCAGATCCTTGTGGAAGCCCGAAAGCCGCAACCAGGTATGGCACCGGAGACGAACCCCAGAGGCAGCCGCTCTGGCAGCCGTATCTGCAGTATCGTACGAAGCCCTCCGAACATGAGGGCCTACATCCGAGCCAGACTGCAAGAGGGCCAGGAGCTCAGTCTTTTTATCGGAGTCTGGCATGGCCTGTGCCAGCTCAAGACCCCGTTCCCACAATGCATTCTGGAACTGCATCATATGCGTGAGGAAGTTTAGGGATCTAACGGAGCAGGTGGAGGCAGCGTAAACTTTTTGCCCACCTGATCCAGGTAACGGGACTCCAAGTCGGGTGGCTGGGAGCTGAGGTGCCACGGCTGTCGAGACTTGTCATGAGCAGCCGTGATCAAAGTGGAGACTGCCTGAGGGTGTTCAGCCAAAAAGGGCTCAGCCCTTGGAGCCTTGTAAAGCCTGTCCGACTTCTTGGGAACCGCCGGGAGGGAGGCTGGGAGCAGCCAGGTGGATCTAGTAAGGTCCTGAAAGGTATCCACCAGAGGAGGAATTACCAAAGACTGACTCCTTCTGCCTCAGGTATTTGGCCAATCGGCGGCGTTCCGGGTCCAGGTCTTCCGTGTCCCATTCGTTGGAAGCCTGGATATGCCTCATGACGTCCATGAATGTGGGATCATCCTGAGGCGAGCAAGGCATGTCCTTCTCCTCAGGGGAGCGCTTTAGGCTGAGGGAAGACTAAGAGGATGACGAGGAACAGGAGGACCGACTATCCGACTTAGAGTAGTCTGGTTCTGCCTCATGCCCATGCCTGCGCTCACGTCGGTATGCAGGGGACAGACGACAATCCAAAGACCAGCAAGGGTCCGAAGACCGGCAACGGTCCCTGGACCGACGTCGGTCAGGAGACAGACGTCTGGAACCGTCCCGCTGAGCGTGGGAAGGGCTCCAAGAACGAGACCGGGTCAGACGTCCGTCAGTTGACCCTATGGAGCGACATCGGTGGTCCTCAGATCGGGAGCGGGAACAAGCCCCAGACAGAGGCGAAAAGCGGCACTCCGGGTACCTCAACGGTGAGGCCTCGCCCTCTGGCTGTGGTTCACCCGCAGGATCCGGTACCAGTGTCTGGGCCGGCGACGGAGTGGTACGATTGTTAACCTGCCCCCACCAAAACGAAAAAAGTTGTTTAAGCTCGTCCGGGGAGAATACCTCTGCAGGAAGAAGTTTCAGGCACGGGGGGCCGCGACTGTGAGCTCTCCAGATGGCCCAGGGGAGAGGAGAACTTGGGCGATGGGGATGTCAGCAGGACAACAACCGACCCGGGTCTTTGGCCCTTCACCAGCATCGGTGTAGCAACAGACGACGGGTGACGCGGGGGCGCCGAGAGTCTCATCTGAGGCATACCTTTAGCGGGCGGTGCCGGTGCCGTGGACGGTAGGGCCGAACCAGAAACCGCCACGGACTTTGCGATGATTCTGATCGGAGTCACCTTAGGCTTAGCCGGCTGCTCCCCCGACGGGCCGGTCTTAGCCTGGGATGAGCGCGGCGACTCACCCAAGCCCGGACGGTCCTTCTTCGGGGAAGGTCGCAACCGTGAGAGGGACCGAGACCAGGACCGGTGCCAGGACCGACTGTGCTCTTTACTATGGCGCTTTTTCTCCTTCCCCTCGGACGAGTGCAGGTCCATTTTCTTCTCTAGCAGATAGGCCTTCAGGCGTCAGATGTGAGTCCAGCTCGTAAACGCTTAGAAGTCAGTGCAGTTAGCGCTGTCGTGGTCTGGGCCTAAGCAGAAAACACCGCCAATGACCGTCCTTGGCGGGAATTTGCCAGCCGCACTCGCACTTGTTTAGGTATTCTGGGGAAAGGGATGCCCGGGAAGACATCGAACCCGCGTGGACCAACTGCAGTACTGACGTCGGCGCCAACGGCAGTAAACACAGAAGGAAGGACAACGAGATGCGGGGAAAAAAACGAGCCACTAGCGGTAACCGTGCAGGCATCGGTCGCGGTAGCAAAGAAAAAATGGAAAAATCGTCAAAAATGGCTTGACTGAAGATCTTTTCTTGCTGGTGAATCGCCAGCAGCAGCTATTCACGTGCGCGGTACGCAGCAGGAAAGAACTGAGGTGGAGCTGGGTCCGCCCCCTCTTGTACCCTGACCAACGTCGTGGCAGGGCCGGGGTCGAGGGTGGCCCCCGGCTGGTATTGCTGGCAGAAGTTTTTCCATGTGATCCTAGTGCCTGCGGCATAGTTCTAATTGTTATAGCCTGCTGCAAGAGCTCTCTCTCGAAGTAAGATCTATTAAGTTCGTTTGACACGAACTTCCCTCAGTGAACCTGTGCTGCCACCAATCCTGAAGAACACTGGCCTCCAAGTAGCTAGTTATTACTCTTTTTGAGCAGTCTCTCCATAAGCTTACCCACCACCGATGTGAAGCTCACCAGCTTAGAATAACCTGCCTGCTCGTCTCCACCCCCCTCCCATGAAGAGTCACCACAGCTGCCCTTCTCCAGTTATCAAGAATCTCCCCCAACTCCAAGCATCTATTCAAGAGGTTGCTCAGAGGTTCTGCAAGCACTTTTCTTCGCTCCCTTGGTACCCTGGGGAGCACCCCAACCGGCCCCACCACCTTCTCCACGCCTCAACCCCTCAGGAACTCCTCTACTTGGAATGGACTGGAGTCAACCCCCCCAAACCCCCACGATCTAATGTCCCCATCCCAAACGAGAACACTGAGCAGAAGTAGCCACTGACCAATACTGCCTTCACCCGGTCAACTTCCACCAATTCCACTCCTCCATTTTTCAAACCGAGTATTCCTCCCCATGACTTTCTCCCCTCGCTGACATTGCGGAAGAAGGTTCATCCCCTCCCCCCCGTTATTGACTACGCTGGTAATTTTCTCTTCTTGCCGTCGCCCTCCTGACCTCACAAACTGCTTCTCCTGGTATAAAGCCATGCTCTCCTCCCTGTATCCCTTTACATCTTCTAAACACCTTTCTCTTAGCCCTAACCTTCTCTGCCACCTCTTTACTAAACCAAAGATGCTTCAACTTTCATCTACTCTCCTGACACAGAGGCTAGTGGCCTCCACTACTGCCATCAGTTGGCCCATTTCCTCCACACCTCTTAGTTTCCCTACCCCTGCAATGCCTGAACACTTTCTCCTATTTTCTTGAAGTCTGCATGCCTAAAGACCAGCACCTACACTCTTGGCCAATGGACCTCCTCAGATGTTCTTACCGTGAACCAAACAGTGTTATGGTCACTCAAGCCCAGGTTTTCTCCAATTCTTTTCCCAATTTATGAGAAGCACAATCAAGGATCGCCCCCACCCCCTCCGGTTCCTTCACTAGCCATTTCATGATCGTTCCCTGCTACTGGTGGACGCTGCTGATGGGGTGCCCCAATTTACACCCGGCAAGTTCAAATCCTGCCATCTGCAGCACCTCTCCTCTGTTTACCATCCTCTGGATCTCCTCAATTTCCTTATCCACTGCCTCCTGCTATGCTAGTGCTGGTCATAAAGTCTCCGCCTCACCTACCCTGAAGTTCTTTAGCCTTAATGTTTTCCCTCGCATATAAGCCCGCCCCCCCATCCACCGGTTTTCCCTCATGACGTCACATCTCAGCGATTTCCATGATGTCCAGGTCCACCTCAGCCACAATCACTGCCAAGACTCGGATCTTATTTCCTAGACTTCTGGCGTTTGTGCACATGGCTCCCCATATGCTGGGCCCATTTTGCTGTACCCTGGGGCATGTCACCTTCCCATGACCTCTAACCTAGTTCTTTCCAACCTAGGGAGGGGACTGGTGGCCCCCCGTTATTTCTGCCCTGTGGAATGAGATTGTTCCCAACCCCCAAAAAAAATAGTTTAATTTAAAGCTGTAGTTTTGTTCCAAAACACTGCTGCGTCCTTCCTGTTCAAATGTAGTCCATCCGGGGCAAAAAGGCCATCACCCCCCCCCCCCCAACATTGCTCCCCAGTCCCCTACTAACCCATACCCCATCTGTGCATACCAACCCATCAGCCACTTATTAAATTACACAATTCTCAGCTTTCTCTCTGTGTTTGCTCTTGGTATGGGCAACACTTCTGAGAAAGCCAAAGATCTGAACCACAGGCTGCTGCAGAGACCTAGCAAGTGCCTAAATCTTGACTGCACTTCCAGAAGCTATGTCCCAAGTCATTTCTTCCAAGGTGGAGCGTCAGATTAGTTTCTTCATCGTGCCGCTCTCCCCGATACAGTGGATGACTGTAGACATTAGACCCATATTGTACTACTTTTCTCCTCCCCCGAGAAAATTGCTTTTATTACTGTCTCCAATGATAAGGAACCTTTCCTCCATTGACACTGGCTCATATTTCCCCAACCCCTTGCATTCCATTTATCTCAGCTATTTCAGTTCCCCTTTTCCTCATGTACCTCCCTGAGCACTTAACTCCCGTTCTTCATACACACCCCCAGTTCTCCATCAGTTTCTTCTAAAACACCTCCATCCCCACCCCCAATCTGCTGCCTGCATTTCCTCTCCTCATCCTCTTTTCCTTGCAGTGACAAAAGCCTCCACTGCCCAGGTCGCTTCCTCCTTACCATTCTGTTTTAGGTCCCCCCAGGCATCCATTCACAGTCTCCGGTCTCCTGAGGGTTTGCTTTGTTTGAGGTATTTGCCCATGTGCCACTGTCCTCTCGAGCCCCCACTGTGACCTTTCACGAGCAGACAAACCCCCTATCTACCAAGTCCTCCATCATATCAGTTTCTGCAGTTCCCCCAGAGTCCTCCTCAGCAGCAAGTTCTTTGTTCTCTTTCCCAATTTGTAGCATTAGCATTGTGAATCTGTTTTTGTGCTCTATGCCTGCTGCCTTTACTGCTCTCTCATCACTTCCCCTTAGTGCAGGTTACAGACGCTCGTACCTTACCACCTGCCAGTTCCCTCTGACCGTCCTTCCTCCTGCCCTGCCAGTATCCGAGCACCCAGGGGCCCTCTTAATGCCTGCCGCAACACCTCCTTCCCTGCGTCTTTTTCCAATCCACTTCCTGCCTACTTTTGTTTTTTTATCCACAACATTCCTCACTTTACTGCCCCATCTTGCTCACTCTGCCAATCTCCTATTCACCTCTCCACCCCACATCTCTAGCCATCACAGTGTCCGCCTCAACCAAATTACTTCCTCCCTTACTTGTTCCAGCTGCCAAAACATCATGCAGCCCATCCATTTTCCATGACATATCCACCATTACCACCGACCCACACCCAGTACATCCTACCACATGTCCAAAGATACCCTAGCCTTCAAATCTGGGGACCATGTCCCAGCCTTGTCCAGTTCTGTTCCACTTTCTCCTCCAAATTGGTCCCCCCCAACCCCCATCCTCCACAACCCTGTTACAAATCCAGATATTACAACACAGCAACAGCTCTATACAACACAATAGCCATACAAAGGCAAAAGTACTGGACTTTAGGAGGGCTGACTTTGCCAAAATGGGTGAGTGCCTAAGGAATGCCCTAGCAAATGGGCAGGAAGGAGGGGTGGAAGAACAAAGGGGAATAATAAAAACTGCCATCACAGAGGTAATAAGCCTTTGTGTGAAGCAAAAAACGAACGATGTAAGAAACCACTATGGTTCTCAAAGGAAGTGGCAGTGAAGGTTCAAGAGAAAAAGAAAGCATTCAGGAAGTACCAGGAATCACAGAAGGAGCAGGACAGGGAACTGTATCAGTTAAAGCAAAGGAAGCTGAGAAGGCAGTCAGAACAGCAAAGGCCCAAACCGAGGAAAAGATAGCCAATTCTGTTAAGAAGGGATAAAACCTTTATAGGTACATCAGGGGGAAGGAAGACCAAGGAAGGCTAGTGAGGCTTAATAAAGAGGAGGGAGGGTGGGTAGAGGTGACTGTGAAAAAGCAGATATACTAAACAAATATTTTTGCTCAGTATTTACAAAGGAAGTGGGGAGGAACCTAAAACAAACAGTAGAAACACTCTGGATACAGAAATTGATACCAGCCCATTTACAGAAAAAGGGTTCTGAAAGAACTCTTAAAACTGAAGGTGGACAAAGCAATGGGGCCTGATGGATTCATCCCAGAATTCTAAAGAACTAAGGGTAGAACTAGTGACACCACTGACTACCCTCTTTAACAAATCATGGGAGGATGGAGTGGTACCCGAGGACTGGAAAAGGGCAGATCACGATTCCCTTCACAAAGGTGGGAGCAAGGAAAACAGAAAACTACAGACCTGTTAGTTTAACCTCAGTGGTAAGGAAAATGATAGAATAGCTTCTGAAGGAAAGAATTGTTGAGTATCTAGAGGCCAGAGGGCTCAGGACCCAAGGCAGCATGGATTCACAGCAGGAAGGTCATGCCAGACAAATCTGATAGATTTCTTTGACTGAGTGATCAAGTAGTAGATCAGGGTGGGGCTGTGGACATGGCCTACCTAGACTTCAACAAGGCATTTGACACAGTCCCACACAAAGATTAATATACAAGTTAGCCAGCCTGGGAGTGTGTCCCAAGATGACAGCCTGGATAAAGAATTGGCTGGAGAATAGGACACAGAGAGTAATAGTAAATGGAGTCCACTCTGAAGAAAGGGGGGGTTACTAGTGGGGTACCACAGGGTTCAGTATTAGGACCAGTCCTCTTCAATGTCTTTATAAGCGATATTGCAGAGGAACTGGAAGGAAAAGTATGTCTCTTTGCAGATGACACAAAGATCTGCAACAGAGTTGATGCACAAGGTGGGGTGGAAAGGATGAGAAGGAACTTGGCAAGGTTAGAGGAATGGTCAAATGTATGGCAGCTTAGATTCAATGCTAAGAAGTGCAAGGTAATGCACCTGGAAACAAAACCCAGGGAAGAGTACACAATGGGGGAAGACACAAACAACAAAAATGGAAAGGGACCTGGGGTAGTCATATCAGAGGACCTAAGGTGGGCAAGCAATGTGAGAGGGCAGCAAGGAGGGCTGGGGGATACTGGGATGCATAGGAGAGCATCACCAGTGAAAACGACAAGTTATTATCCCTCTGTACAGACAGTTGGTGAGACCCCATCTGGAGTACTGCGTGCAGTTCTGGAGACCCAATCTCCACAAGGATATAGACAGGATGGAGGCTGTCAGAGGAGGGCAACTAAAATGGTGCAGGGCCTGCATCGGAAGACATATGAAGAGAGACTTAAAGAGCTGAATATGTATAGCCTCGAGGAAAGGAGAGAGGGGGACATGATAGAAACTTTCAAGTATCTCAAGGGAATCAACAAAGTCAAGAGGCAGCATCTTTCAAAAGGTGTGCAAGAACAAGGGCACAATGTGAAGATGAAGAGGCGGCTCAGAGGTAATTAAGGAATATTTTTTTCACAGAGAGGTTTGTGGATGCATGGAATGGCCTTCGGAGAAGCTGTGGAGTCAAACAGTGGTGGAATTCAAGCATGCATGGGACAGTCATAAGGCAATTCTAGGGGGTGGAGGTACGAAGAAGTAGGCTGCTGGTTAACTAGGATCTGCAGCTTATCCAATAGGTAGGGAAATGGGCAGACTGGGTGGGCCAAGCGGTCCTTATCTGCCGTAAAAATCTGTGTTTCTATGTTAATAACATACTATTTGCCAGCAGATTAGGCCTTACGGTCTATCGAGTCTGCTCGAACCTTAGATCCTTAGCTGGGTGCTGAGGCCCTCCCATCCCTTGTGCTCCAGAAACCCCTATCATCCATCCCCACCCCCCTGGGACAGGCCATCATCTGATACATCCACTTTCTGTGTCTGTCCCACCACCCTCTCTTGAAGCCCTCCACTGTGGATCTCTGAACCAGCACACCAGGCAGTGCATTCCAAGGGTCCACCACTAACAGTAAAAAACCTCCTCCTCTTTTCCCCCCTCACCCTTCCACCTTCCAGCTTCAAACCATGCCCTCTGGTGATACCTCCCTGCTTTAGTCTAAAGAACCCCTCCATGTTTACCCTATTTATTCCCTTCAGGTACTAGAAGACCTCAATCATGTCCCCCCATATCTCCTCTCCTCCAATGAAAACAGGCAGAGCTCCTCAAGTCTGTCCTCATAAGTCAAATCCCCTAGCCCTCGTATCATCTTAGTTGCCCTCCTCTGTACCCTCTCCAGGAGCTTATGTCCCTCTTCAAGTGTGGTCTCCAGTACTGTACACAGTACTCAAGGTGTGGTCTAACCAGTCCATTGTACAGCGGCAGAATCACTTCCCTTGCTCCTAGGGTGATCCCCTTCGATGCATCCCAACATCCTGTTTGCCTTGCTAGCCGCTCTCCTGCACTGCTCAGAGTTATTCATACATGCATCCACCATGACCCCTAGGTCTTTTCCCCTATATGAGGCCTTCCAGCGCCTCCCCCAGGGTGTATCTGTGTTTAGGTTTCCCCGACCAAGATGCAAAACCTTGCACTTAGTGATATTGAAATTTAATTTCCATGTGAGCCCAGCTTTCCAGGGTGTCAGGTCCCTTGCAGGGCCAACCTCCCTCTTCTCCCTCAACTACTGCTCCCATCTTGGGAGTCATCCAGTGAAGAGACTCATTTACACCCTATACCCTCCCGATGTCCGATATGTATGCATTAAACAGGTTGGACCCAGGACCGAGCCCTGCGGTACCCCACTACCAACCTCTCTAGGGTTGAGGGCTCCCACAGACCACTACTCTCTGGGTGCGTCCAGCTAGCCAGTTTTCAATCCATCTGACCATCAAAGGGCCTATTCCTAACCCCATCAGTTTCTCCACCAGACCATTGTGGGGGACAGAGTCAAATGCCTTGCTGAAGTCCAAGAATAATACATCCACAGGCTTTCCCCTGTCCAGTTCTGATGTTACCCATTCGTAGAACTCCACAACACTGGTTTGACATGATCTACCTGGCACAAACCCATGTTGCCGACTATCCAGACCTCCCACCTCCTCCAAGTACAGCCCCAATCGTTCCTTTAGTATACTCTCCATTAATTTTCCCACCACCGAGGTCAAACTGATGGGTCTATAGTTACCTAGTACTCCCCTCGACCCCCCTTTATGGACTGGCACCACATGCCTCTCTGAATCCTAGGTACCCTCCCTGTCTCAAGTGACCTGTTGAAGCTCTGCCAGGGGGTGCAGCCAGTATGTCCATAATTCCATAGTACTCTCGGGATGAATGCCATCCGACCCAGGAGATTTGTCTTTCTTTAGGGCTAACCACACCCTTTTGGTGGAGATGGCATCATCCGTCCCCTCCACCTTACTGGCCTTTTTATCCTTCTCCAGATGTGACACCCCTGGGGTACCTCTCCCTCCCTCTTGCTCCATTTCTGTTGCTCCCCTAATCCCACTCACTGCCGCTTCTATCCCCTTCGTGCCTTGCTTTGTAGATATCCCATCCCCCTCACTAGTGAATACGGAGGCAAAGTACTCGTTAAATACCTCTGCCTGGTCCCTCGCCTCTTCCACCCACCCTCCTCCTGATCTCAATCTGCTAAGATGGCCCTTAGTTTTTCTCCGCTCGCCAATGTACCGGAAATACAGGTTACTCACCTGTAACAGGAGTTCTAGGAATGGTATATGTTGTTCATCCACACTCATTGGCAGGTATCCTTGCCGCTTTAAATCTTGCCGGAAGGTCTTCAAGCTTGCTCCTCCCACCCACCCGGGTGGTATAACTCTCGGCTCCGCCCCATGACGCCAGATCTGGCCCGCTGGAAGCTCAGGTTGTGCGTCGAGCAGAGGAGGTCGGGTGGGTCGTGTGGATGAACAGCATATACCATTCCTAGAACTCCTGTTACAGGTGAGTAACCTGTATTTCTAGGGACATGGATATGTTGTTCATCCACACTCATTGGCAGACTCCTAGCAGTTCTCCGGGAGGAGGAGGCAAGACGCACACCCAATACTTACTTGGGAAGAGAGACTGAGAACCGAGGCCCCAAAACCAGCATCCCGGTGTGACTCAAGGTCGATGTGGTAATGGGTAATGAAGGTGTTTGCTGACTTCAGGTAGCAGCCCTGCAGATTTCCTGGATAGGGACGTCCCTGGAAGCAGCCACCGTTGCAGCAGTATGGCGGGTAGAATGAGCTCTTATCCCTCTGGGAGGCTCCATGCCCGCCAACTTATAGCAGAGATCTATACAGGAGGTTACCCACCTGCTTATCGTCCGCTTGGCTGCAGGTCTGCCAGATGCGGCTTCAGCGTAGGTGACAAACAGCTGGCGAACCTCTCCCCGAATTTCAGCCGTGCGCTCCTTATAATAAGCGAGCGCCTTCTAGGGTCCAGAGTATGGAGCCTATATTCGACCTCGAGGTGTGATTGGGGTAGAACACGGCAGAGTCAACACCTGGTTAAGGTGAAACTCCGACACCACCTTCGGAAGGAATTTCGGTGGGGCGCAGGACAACCTGTCCTGTGGAAGACCAGGTAAGGAGACTCGATGGAAAGCGCCGGAGCTCTCCCATCCTTCTGGCTGGACGTGATAGCCACCAAGAAGGCGGTCTTCCGACAGGTGAGAGAGAGCACACCTGTGCATAGGTTCGAATAAGCTTGCCGAGGCTTTGCCAGTACCAGCAGTAGATCCCACTGGGTGAGGTTCCCGCACTGGAGGAATGTGATCAAGGCCTTTGAAAAGCGCCAGACCACCTTCCTGCGCCACCGACTGCCTCCCGCCCGCGCTCGTAAGCAGAGATGGCTGCTGGCGTATCTTTAGGGTCAGCCGACTCTAAGCCCTTGACTAGAAAGGGACCATAAATAGTCCAAGATGCTTGCCAGGAACAGGAGGAAGGGTCCAGCCCTGTCCTGACACCAAATGGAAAACCTTTCCATTTGAAGGCATAGCATTTTCTGGTCGACTCCACGGACGCCTCAACTACATTGAGGACCTCGTCGGAAAGACACAAGGCCTGGAACTCTAGCCGCTCAGGAACCAGGTCATTAGGTGCAGGGATTGAAGGTCCGATGGAACACCTTCCCCTGATTGACTGAGAGCAGGTCCGGGTGAGCTGGAAGCTGCCGTGGAGTCCTGGAGCTGAGACTGAGGAGATCTGGGTACCAGAACTGGCGAGGCCAGTCTGGGGCTATCAGAATCACCTGCGCCTTGTCCCTCCTCGCCTTGAGAAGCACCTTGTGGATCAAGGGAAATGGGGGAAAGGCGTAAAGAGGCCCGGGGTCCACTGCCTCGAGAAGGCATCCCCCTGCAGCGAGCCCTGCTGAGGGGGGCCGGCATGGAACAGACTCAGTTCGCTGCTCTCCCTGGAGGCAAACCCGTCCACCTGAGGTGTGCCCCAATGGGAGAACAGATGCTGTACTACCTCGGCAGGAGAGACCACTCGTGGGATCAGCCCCTATCCGGCTCAGGGCATCGCCAGGGGTGTTGGAGGCTCCTGCCACGTGAATAGCTAAGTTCGCCTCCAGGCTATGCGCTCTTAATCAAAATGCGAGAGCCTTTGCACAGAAGGCTACGGAGCCGCCCCGCCTGGCGGTTTAGATAGAACATGGTCGCGGGTATTGTCCGCCTGGACTCTGACCACTTGACCCCGGAGGAACGGAGCAAAGGCGGTGAGAGCTAGGCGGACCGCCGAGCTCCAGCAGGTTGATGTGGCATCGACTCCTTGGGGACCAGAGGCCATGAGCTCGGTGTTCCCCAGATGGGCACCCCAACCCATCAGAGAGGCATCGGTCGATAGGAGACAGTCGGCCTCGGGCGGATTTAATCGGGATGCTCCTCCTGCAAATGATCTGGAGCGGTCCACCACTGGAGAGCTCCACATCCCCTGAGTCACCGGATACGCTGGTCCAAAGGATCGTGCAGTTGTGACCACTGGCTGGCCAGTCCCCATTGAAGGACGCATGTTCCAGCGGGCCCAATGGACCACGCTGGTGCAGGCCGCCATGAGACCCAGGAGGCGCAGGAAGTCCCGGGCAGGCGCAGTTGCCCAACCAGAAATGATCGGGCAAGAGTAAAGAACCCTGCCCTGTCCGGGCCGGGAGTCAAAGGCCTGTCAAGAGAGTCGAGCTGCGCCCGATGAATAGAATCACCTGCTTTGGCTCGAAGTTCTGACTTGGCCTCGTTGATAAGGAGGCCCAGTTGAGAGCAGACCTGAGGGCCAGCTCTCTGGACCCCTCCGCCTCCTTCCTGGAGGGAGCTGCTATCAGCCAGTCGTCCAGGTAAGGGTACACCCCGGACCCCTCGGCGCCATGAGAATGCTGTCACCACTGCCATGCATTTGGTGAGAGACCCTGGAGGGCTGGAGACAAGCCGAAGGGGCATGGCTTGGAACTCGAAGGGATCCTTCCGGCTCGAGGCGAAGCGATCTCTGGTGAGACGGACGGATTGGGGACGAAAACACCGTCCTGCAAGTCCAGAGAGCAGAACCACATCGCGGCGTTCCAAGGATGGTATTATCTGAGCCAGAGTGACCATCCTGAGGTTCCAGACCTTAGGAACTTGTTTAGGTCGTGGTAGGTTTGAGATGGGCTGCCAAAGCCCCGTCCGCTTCGGAACCAGGAAGTACCTGGACACAAACCTTGGTCTGAAGGAGGGTCCGCCACCTCTCTTATCACCTCCTTCTGGAGGAGGAGGCGATGTCGGCTCCGAGCGGCAGTGAGTGAGCTGGGGACCTCGAAGCCCCGAGGGGCCACGGCTGAAGGGGTGGTGCCTGCTCGAGTTCCAGAGGCAGGCCTCTTCCCACCACCTCCAAGACCCACCTGTCCGTGGTAACAGCGGACCAGGCGGAACGGAAGTGCGGGCCGTCCCCACCGGGGACCCAGAGGAGGCGGGTGGCGGAATGGGGGCGACACCCCTCAGCCCGTCACTGGGCAGGCTTGGAGGAGGGACCGGCGAGGGACCTCCTGGGCCTCCCTCCTGCCTCCTGTTAGAGGCCGGTGGCTTGGGTTTGGGATGCCAGGCCGAGCCTGCTGGCCCCGACGTTGCTGGGCAGGCGCCCGAGGCACAGAAGACGCAAAGGGCTTAGGCTGCGTTGCATGCCTTTGTCCTTCTGAGCGAAGCCGACCGAGTTCAAAGTAGCATTGGACTTCTCGATCCTCTGCAGGTGACCTTCCACCCCCAGGGCAGAAGAGGTCCAGTCCCCAAAGGGACATCCGTCCAACTTGTGCTGGGTATCCGAGTAAAAGTTGGATATCTCAATCAAGCCACTTGACTGCATAGCCACTGCGGCCGCCACCGATCTGGCATGAGTCCCCTATGTCCAAAGCAGTCTGAGCTGCTGTTTGGCCACTGCCCTGCCCTGGTCCCGCACCTGCTTAACCCGTAGTCTGCAGATCGCGGGAAGATGAGGGATGACCTCATCCAGGGAGCCCAACAGGGCATGAGAAAAATGTGCCATGAGGATCGTCAACTGGCCTGATGAAGGCCGAGAGAGGACGTGAAAGGTGCAGACTTTCGCCCGACATAGTCCAATTCTTGGACCCTTGTCAGAGGGTTTGTCCACATCCCTGGCGCGCCGGCTACGAAAACGCTTGTCGGTAACTAACCTCAGCAGAGGGTGTTCAACGGACAAGGAACCGGTAGGGACTGCGATACTTCCTGGCCATCCTGGCCGAGGCGCAGGGTGAAGCAGGCTGCCAAAGCCCAGCAGTGCTGACCCTACTCTGCGCCTCTTTACACCGGAAAAGCTTCCGCGGAGAATCCTCGCCCAGAATCTCCGTGAGGGGATACCTGGCCCGCTTGGAACGGGTTCAGCTCCATCCCGGTGGACTCGAGATGAGCCGAAGTAGTCCTAGGAAGGACGACGGGTATCGCCCATTGACTGACGACCTGAAGACCCAAGTCCAGTCGCTTGGAGAAAGGGAGAATGACCTCGACTCGGAAGAGTCTCGGGAGCTGCCTCTGGCCTGAGCCACCCTTCACCTGCCGAGGTCGGTCGGGAGTGAGGTAACTGACAGCCGATGGGGTAGACCCTTAGCCGACCGAGAGTCCTTGGTCGGAGCTCAGTGGTGGCTGTGGAGGCGGAGGTCCACCGAATCGGTGGAGCAGTTGGTTTGGCCAACAACCGCCTGGGTATGGTCTCGGATAAGTCTAGGTTGTGTCGTCGCCCGTGACAGCCACTTAATGGCCGGAAGGCGACGGGTCGGCTTACTTCCCGGTCAGGAGGAGCTGTTGCAACATAAGGTCCTCGTGCTATCAGCGTACTTTCGTGACGTTCCTCGTCGAGGAGGAGGTGAGGGCGCTGCCCCCGCTACGTACGAGACAGAGCCGCCTATGGCCGGTGGGATCGCTGGACTTGAAGAGGTCCGGACGAGACCGAGTCCCGAATTTCCGGTCGGTTGGGGGAGGTTCGCTGAACGGCACTCCCTTGGCTCCTGATGGTCCATCCGAGGCTCGGAACGGGAGGCACAGGCGCGAGCCGCATCGATCCTCAACTCCTCCTGGGGAACCGGGAGAGGGATCTCGGCTACTAAGGCGACAGCTCGTCCAGCGGTCGAGAAAAATCTCGACTTCGTCGGTGGGAGTCTCGGTCAACTGACCTGGCCGGGACACCGTTAGGCCATGTGGCGGAGCGAGCGATCGACCCTAAGCCGACGGTCGGCGACTCTGGGAGAGGGACCTTTCCCGCTTCCCAAGGCTCGACGGAGTGGACTTACCCCTGTCCTTCTTTTTGGACCGAGAATAAGGTCCAGCAGGCGTAGAGCCTTCTCCCTTAGTGGAGAGGGACAGACAAAACTCCTTAAAAAGCCGTGCGGTAGGAAGGCCAGAGAGGCGGGATAAATGCGGCGGCCGAGAAGATACGACCCCGCGCCGCCTCCTCTTGAGGCGATCATCGCTCTCGAGCTGATCCGCCGAGCCCGCCGCCGGACACCGCCAGCAGGCCTCCTTGGACTTCACGGAGAAGCGCTTCTGAAGGGCGGCCCAGTTGCAATCGGGCAGCCACGGTCTTGAGGGGCGTGGGCCGAGAAGGATGAGCACAGGTCGTCAAGCCTGCGGGTCGTGCTCAAGGCCTAAGCAGTGAACACGCGTGGGTGTGGATCCGTCCGAGACATCTTCTGCCCGCATGGGCATCTCCGAATCCGGGTCGGTTGTCCATCGCGGCCTTGAGGATCGAGACTGAAGTCTTTTGGCAAATTTATTTTTAAATCCGCCAAGCGGAGAAATAGGAACCAGTCTCAAGCGCGGAAGCGTTAAGGAGGGACCTGAGCTTCCAAGCGGTAAGGAAGATCTGGCGTCATGGGGCGGAGCCGAGAGTTATACCACCCGGGTGGGTGGGAGGAGCAAGCTTGAAGACCTTCCGGCAAGATTTAAAGCGGCAAGGATACCTGCCAATGAGTGTGGATGAACAACATATCCATGTCCCTAGAAGAACCCCTTTTCCCCTCCTTGTATCCCCTGTGCCAGCCGCTGCTCTTTACTGGACTTTGCTGCCCTCACCATACAGGTGACTTTTCTAGGTGCAAGATGGTACATTTCCTTATCCCTAACCCTTCTTGTTGTTTTATATTTTTGTAGGCCGCTTCTTTTCTCTGACTCTACCTGTACCTCACTGAACCACCAGCATGGTTTATGTGACCTTGCTCACTACGTTTCAACTTAGCGTCAGATCCTGACTGCCTCATGAAGTCCCCGTTTTATGACCTCCCATCTCCTTTCCACACTTGTCATTGATGTAAACCCCTTCAAGTGATCCCTGAGAATATTTCTCATGCCCTCAAAGTCTGCCCCCCTGAAGTCCACTGCCAGTATCCTAGATCTCACCCCACCTCCCCCCATGCTTATTTGAAACCAGACAGTATTGTGGTCACTCCCAGTCAGGGGGTCCTGTACAACCAGGTCCCTTACCAGATCGCCATCTGCCAGAACCACGGCCAGGACATGCCCCTCCCTTGTGGGCTCCATCACATGCTGTGTTAAGAACACATCCTGGAAGCTGTCCACCAGCCTCTGCTCCTTGGCCACCTTAGAGGACACAGTTTCCCAGTTTGTACCTGGCATATTAAGGTCCCCATCAACACCACTCCTTCCCCTTTGGTCCACATGGGCAATGATGTTGTCCAGCAAACCATCCTCTAGAACATCACTCATCCCGGGGGCCTATATACTCACCCAGATTGACCTTATCTCCTGCTAGGGATCGTGGGTGACCCATAAAGCCTCCACGTTTCCCTCTGCCTCTTCTACCCTAGCAATTTCTATGTCATCTCTAATGAACATAGCCACTCCACCCCTCTGCCCTCCTTTCTATCCTTCCTAAGCATAGCGTACCCCATCTCGTTTAGGTCCCAGTCATGGTTTTGTTGGCCCACTTCTCCGTGACACGCCGCCATTCCCCAAACAGCATGGCCTGGAACTCTGGCAACTTGTTTCCCAAGCTCCTGGCATTTACTAACACCACCCCCACCCTTATCCCTGATCCTCTCTGTGGGACCCCACCCAGATTCCTTATACTTCCATCCTCCTCTGCTCTTCCTGAAACCTCCACCCCAGTCCGTTTCCGCCTCCACCCCTTGGGCTTGAAGGCTACCTCATCTGTAGGAGAGGGCTTCTGGTCAGCCCTCCTTATCCCTTCCCCCTCACAAGTTTAAACCCCACCTTTCTTGAATGTGAGTCAGCTATCCCTGTTTAAGGACTTCCCTTCCCTGATGGGGCAAGATGAAGCCTGTCCTTGGTATATAGTCCCTTATCCTCCCAAACTCCATTCCAGTTCCCCAACACCCCCAACCCACTCTTCACCCCACTTCCTGAGCCAGTCATTAACCTCTGTAAGTTTCATTTTTTTCTCCACTGAGGCCTTTGGTACTGGAAATATCTCCGAAAAGGAAATGTTGCATCCATTATTCCGACAGACTCTGGCAAGTTCTTGGAACCTTGCTAGGATTTCCGAAACGCTATTTCCCTCTAGATCGTTAGTTCCCAAATGCACCAGGAAATCCAGTTTCCCTCCACAATCCCTAACCATTTCATACACCATGAACTTTGCTCTGTGCACTGTCAGCCCAGAGATACTCACTACTTTCACCTGGCTATGGCATCCACCCCCCTATCCCTCCCACTAGATACCCCTAATTATCGAGTCTCCCAGTAACAGAACCTTAACACCGCCATCATCCTTATGGTTACCTCCACTATGCCCTCTCAGCCCCCCTTTATTCATGATCTCAATTCCATGGGAGTCTTCCTGCCTTATTAGAGACCCCCTTGTCACCCTCCCCTTTCTGCCTCCCTTATTTTGCCCACTTAACTCAAACCCCCACTGAATAGGTGTCCCCTTTAACCCTCTCTTATCCGAACCATTTATCCTGGCCCTGATGGTTTCCCCTTCCCCTACACTGCCATCCTCCCCCCTTGTAATAGCACCCCTGCCTCCAGAGGTACTCTGTGGGTCCCCTTTAGCTAGGGCCACATCCTAGGTACTGACCCCCCTGCTGAAGGGGGGCTCCGCTCCCACCTCGTCTCCCAGTTTCTCTCCAATCATGCTCTCCTCCCTCATGTCTGCAATATGTTGCATCTCCCCCATTTGCTTAACGTTTATGTTTCCCCTTCTCCCTCTGGGACTATTTCTATCCTTTCCATTGCCGGTCTGTGATGCCCTATGGGTATCAGACTCCCTCCCTCCGGCTTCTGTATAAGTTTCCTCATTTCCACCAATCCCTTCCTCCCCCTCTAGGTTGCTTAGTAGCTCAAATTTATTGTGACACTCTATGTCAGCCTCCATCAAGTAACCAGAGTTTCCCCTGACTGCACCTCTAAACTGCCCCTCTTCTTCCCCTCTTGCTCTGTTCACCTTAGGAGCTCCCTTCTCACAGTCTGCTGTTTCAGGCTTCCGCACAACAGCCCCTCCTGACTCTTCCCCCTCCACTCTCTTTGTATTCAGAATGTTCACCCCGTACGCTTTCCCCTTAGTGTCAACAAATCTAAGGGTCCTCTGTCCCTAATATCCCTCCTCCTGCTTGCTATAACATAACGTCCTGTAATTTCAGAACGTTGCCCCAGCCTCCCCTCAGCCCCACCCTTCTGCTGCCTATATCCACACCCCTTATCCTTGGACACCCCCCCCCAGCTTACTCCTTAACCAATATAACTCACTCCTGATACAAGATAGCTGTCTACAGAGTGGGCAGCCTCCCTCTCTCCAGGCCCAATTGAGAATTTTGCCATCCCACAGCCTGTGCAGCCTACAACCCTTCGAAGATGCCTGCCATGGTGGAATATGGCCACCCTGTTTATCCCCTGTTTATATTGGCACACCCTTTTCTCAGTCCCTTCCCTGGAATACAGTTTCTCTCTATACTGACTGCAGTTATTTACAAACCCAATTTCAACCCCACCAATAAAGTTCCCAAGTCTCACAAACACATACAGTCCAGTGTGTGTTCAGTCCCACTAACAGTGTGTGTATGCAGACATCAGGTACGGTATGATGTCACAGGCCCACCAGCTCCTGTTGCTTCGAATTTCAGTCCCAAACAGAAATACTCAGCCCTTCAATCCCAACCCCTAGTGGCTTTTCAGTATTTAAGAAAGCCTACAAAACAGGGTGGGTGGAAGGGCTCTTACCAACACCAGGCAAACACCACATTTAAATTTCACTCTAATTATCACTGCCAAACAACTGTTCCCAAGCCTCCAAAGTTACAATATCACAGCCCAAGTAACAGTTCTAACTCAAGGTAATAATTTTTAACACGGAGAACTAATTTCACTTACAAAACTATTCAAATATTTCAGTTAAAACAGAATATAACCCCAGACCACTGTCCTTACCAGCCTTCTGCTTATGTTCCCAAGTGAACAATGCAATGTATAACAGCGCTATACGTTTGTACACTATAAAGCCACATTGGAAGCCTGTCACCTAATGACGTTTCCAAACTGCATAAGCCGCCTGCCCGGTGTTACCACTGCTGAAAAAGGAAATTGTTGTGCATTCAATACAAAACAGTGCAAACCAAAAACATTGCAGTCTGGACTGCAGGAACCACCCTGGAAGCATACTTCCCGAAGTTCAATTCAACACTGCACAAGCCCCTCTGACCTTAAGTACCCCTGCTGGATGTACGGAAAAGGAAGAGCTCACAAGTCAAAGTACAGTTACGCAAGAACTTACAATAACAGAAGAACTTCAAGGAACAGCTCTTGCAGCAGGTTTCACCACTAGGACTGAAGTCGGCAGGTGCCAGGATCCCATGAAAATTTTCTAGCAAGCAGCATCCAGCAGGGTCCGCCCCTGACGTCGGCCCCGCCCCTGACATCAGGCATCATATAAAAGGGGCGGTCCTCCAGAATCCCTAGTTCTCCTACTGGAGAACACCCCCACCCCGCTAGATGACATCGAAGTGGAGACTAAGGATCTGCCCAGTGACGCTAGATCTTAGTCCGCTGGAAGCCAGGTTGTGTGCGTCCCAGCGACGGGGGTCAGGCGGGTCCGTGTGGATGAACATATACCACTCCCAGAACTACTGTTACAGGTGAGTGACCCGTTTTTGTAGGAGCGTGGATATGTTACTGATACACACTGTCTGGCAGACTCCAAGCAGTTCTCCGGAAAGAGGGAGGTAAGGGGCACACCCCCTACCTAAGGAACAGAGATTGGAGAATTGAAGCCCCACAACCAGCATCCCAGCATGACTCAAGGTCGATGCGACAGTGGGTGGTGATGGTGTTTACTGACTTCCAGGAGCAGCTCTAATGAGTTCCTGGAAGGGGATGTCGCTGGAAGCAGCCACCGATACAGAAGTATGGCAGGTAGAATGCGCTCTTATCCTTATGGGAGGCTACTTGCCTGCCAATTCATAGCACAGACCTATGCATGATGCAATCCATCCTGAAATAGTCCACTTCACTGCAGGTCTGCCAGAAGCAGCTTCAGCGCAAGTGACAAACAGCTGGCGAACCTCAACACGAATATCCACCGTCCTCTCCTTTTAATAGGAGAAAGCACATCTCCGGTCCAAAGTATGGAGCCAGTACTCTGCGTCCGAGGTGTAGTTAGGGTAGTAAATCGGCACAGTCAACATTTGGTTAAGGTGAAACATGAAACCACCTTCAGAAGGAACTTCGGGTGGGGGCATAGGACAACTTTTTCCCTGTGGAAGACCAGATAAGGGGAGTCCACCGAAAGCACCAGGAGCTCCCCTGTCCTTCTGGCTGACAAGCGTAACCACTCACACTTCAGCATGGGTTTGAATGTCTTGTTCATGAGCATTGCTAAAACCAGCAGCAGATCCCACAGAGCTAGAGGTTCACGTACCGGAGGGGATATGTGATCCAGGCCTTTGAAAAAGTGCCCAACCACTGTTTTTGCACCAATGTCTGCTGACCAGCCCACGCCCGGTGAGCAGAAATAGCTGCCAGGTGCACCCTAAGGGTCAAAGACCATAAATCCCTTTGGAGAGATCTAGTTAGTCGAGAATGTTACACGTAGAACAGGATATGGGTCCAAACCTCATTCTGGAGCACCAAATGGAAAACATTTTTCCATTTGCAGGCTGTAATATTTCCGGGTCGATTCCTTTCTAGATGACCACCACGGTGAAGACGACATCTTCGGAAAGATCCAAAACCTGTAACTCCAGCCACTCAGGTACCAGGCTGTGAGGTGCAGAGATTGAAGGTCTGGATGGAAGACCTTCCCTGGTTGAGAGATATCAGGTCCGGGCGTGCACAAAGCCGCTCCGGGGGCCTGCAGCTGAGGAGCTCTGAATAACAGCACTTGCACGGCCAACTATGAGGCTACCAGAATCACCTTCGTCTTGTCCCTCCTCACCTTGAGTAACACCTTGTGGATCAAGGGAAATGGAGGGAAGGTGTAGAGAAGGCCTGGGGTCCACGGCCTCTAGAAGGCATCCCCCTGCAGCGAACCTGCTGGGGGGGGGGGTGCGGGCATGATACAGCCTCACCTTGGAGATTCCCATGGAGGTAATCAGGTCCACCATTGGTTTGCCCCAGCAGGAGAACATGTTGTAAGCTACCTCTGGATGGAGAGAACTCTCGTGGTATGTCTGGCCTATGCGACAGAGCATCTGCCAGTTGGTTCGAGGTTTCTGCCACATGGATGGCTAGGAGATCCACCTCCAACCAGCTTACGAGGGTCCAGATGTGTAGCGCCTCTTTGCACAGTAGCAGGGAGTGTGTGCCGCCCCGTTTGTTGAGGTAGTACATGGTCGTGGTAATGTCCATCTGAACATGAACTACTTTATCACGGAGCTGAGGAGCAAAAGCCGACAGTGCCAGTCTGAGTGCTCTGAGCTCCAAAAGGTTGATGTGGCATCGGAACTCCTCAGAGGTCCAATACCCATGGGCCCTGTTGTCCCACATGTGGGCTCCCCAGCCCGTAAGAGAGGCATCGGTCTTAAGTAGGACAGTCTGCTCGGGACGGACAAACTGGATCCCTTCCTGCAACCGGTCTGGGGCGGTCCACCATTGGAGAGCATCCCACATCTTCTGGGTTACAGTGATCAGCTGGTCAAAATGGCCATATCGTTAAGTCCACTAGGTGGCCAGCTCCCATTGGAAGGGGTGCATGTGCAACCGGGCCCAACGGACTACCTAGGTGCATGCCGCCATGTCATCTAGAAGGTGCGGAAAATCCCAGGCAGAGAGCAAGTGCACAACCAGAAATGACTGGGTAAAGGAGGAGAGAACCTCCACCCTGTCCGCTGGGAGTAGAGCTCTGGCTGGACAAAAGTCTAGCTCTGCCCCGATGAAGGCCATCACCTGGGAAGGCACGAGTTCCAGCTTGGCCTCGTTGATCAGGCGGCAGAGTTGGGAGCCAGTCTGGAGGGCCAGATCACAGGACCTCTCCACCTCCTATTGGGTGGAACCTACCAGGAGCCAATCGTTGAGGTAAAGGTACATTCGGACGCCTCGTCACCGAAGATGGACTGCCACAACTGCAATACATTTGGTGAAGACCCTTGGGGCCAATGACAGGCCGAGCGGCACGGCTCAGAACTCTTACAGTGTCCCCTCGACACTGAAAGGGAGGAATCACTGATGGGACAGACAAATTGGGACGTGAAAGAACGTGTCCTGCCGATCCAGTGAACAGAACCAGATGTTTCGCTCCAAGGATGGCATGATCTGGGACAAACTGACCATCCAAAACGTGCGAGACCTGAGAAACCGATTCAGGTCGTAGAGATTTAACTGGGATGCCAAGACCCCACCCCCACCCCACCCAAACCGCTTGGCACCAGGAAGTACGACATGATAGCGAACCATGGAAAGGAAGTGGTGGAGCCGACCCCCTCCCCATGGGAAGACCAAGAGCTGGAGTGATGGGAATAGGGGTGGCAGCCCCCAACCCATCCCTGAGCAGGTTTGGAGGAGGAGGAAGCTCCAGAACCTGAGCCTCTGCCTCTTCTGTGCGCCTGCTGGAGTCCAGGCTTGGGCTGAGGGCGCCAAGCTTGAGCCAGCTGCAGATACTGCTGTCCTCCCTGAAAAGAGGACTGCTGAACCGCAGGGGAAGAGTGCCAAAAAGGCTTCTTTTTCTTCTGCTGGTTCTGCCCTGAGCCTCCTCGGCAGAAGTGGCGCAAGTAAGGTGGGCACTGGACTGCTCTATGCGCTGTAAGTGACTAGCCACTCCTGGACCGAACAAATCGATCCCCAGGAAAGGCACATCAGCTAACTTGCGGAGCATCCTACGGGAAGAAGAAAAGCCTCAGCGAAGCCCTGCGGCGAGAGGCCACTGTGGCGGCCATCGAGCAGGCATAAGAATCCCTGATATCTGGGGTCATCTGGAGCTGCTGTTTGGCAACAGCACGCCCCTGGACATTGGACCTGCTTGACCGTGGTCTGCATGTCCGTGGTGAGATGTGGGAGGATTTCATCCAATGACCTGAGAAGGCCATGGGAGAAGTATGCCATTATGACGGCCCAAGGAGGATGTCGTATTGACCTTCCGGCCCGAGTGGCCCAAATACCTGGACTCATTGTTGGGAGGTCGATCAGTGTCGGCAGGACTGCCAGTATGCCTGAACAGAGGCAGCCACCAGGCTCTCAGCTGAAGGGTACTCAGAGAATCCCGCAAGGGACCCCATGGGCACCACGAACTTGAGGGCCACTCTGGCAGACTGTGCTGGGCATAAGGCAGGGCACTGCCAAAGTTCAAGGGCTGGGCCAACAATGGCTTTGGCCATGGGAAAAGGCTCCGTCAGGGTATCCCCCCTTTCAGAATATCTGAGAGAGAGTACTGCACATTTTTTCTGGCTAGATTTCAGGAGCATTCTAGTGGAGTCAGAAATGAGAGAGAATCCCTTTTTTAGGAGGAAGGGCATTATTCCATCCCTATGCCAACGGATGACTCATTATCCCCAGGATGAGAGCGGAGCCCCATGACATCAGAGTCTGAAGAGTCGTCATACAGCTGTCTACTGCCTAAAATCACCACCCTCTATCCGCCAAGGCAGGTCCGGTGTGACTGTGACCGACAGACGTCAGGGAAGTCCGGTGTCTAGTCAGTCCTTGTCCAAGGCAGCCCCTTCCGTAGGCTGCTTAGGTGGTGGTTCCACCGGAATAAGTGGAGAGACCGAAATCAGCCGAACCGGTGGACAGGCCGACCCCAAGCGTGGAAGAACCAGAGACTTCAGTTCCGTAGGGGTCTGCTTCAGCATGGGAGGCGAAAGCCAAGTACTGGCCATGGTGGGCGGCTGAGCCGGTTTCTGCCCAGTCAGGATCAGCTGTTGCCATATAACCTCGTCATAGCACCAACTGTTTCCGCCAAAGGCTCTCCTCGTCAGAGGACGATGAGAATGACCTGTGGCGTCGCCTCTTTGAGCGCTCATGGCTCTTCCTTGGTCGTACGGCCGAGGGGGTCCTGGACCTCCACAGAGATCGGGAAGGCCAACTGCCAATCGGGAGACATCATTTGGATCGGTGAAACCAGAGGGTCCGGAACCGGGTCCCTGATGACGACCCCAACAGACTGGAACTCCTCATCTGGGAATACTAGGACCAGAGTCCGTTCTATGGAGTTGTTGGCCATGGCTGGCAACAAAGTCAATCGGGTCGAAGATTATCACGACCGCGACCACTTCCTCTGTCCCCTGGCCAGACAGAAGATCTGTGAAGCCGGCGGCCAAGGAAGTGATCTCGACCGAGGTCAACACTGCATGATCTTGGAACGCTGACCTCTCTCGGTCCCAAGATCATCTTGATCGAAATGAAGACAAAGGTTCTTTTTCTCTTTTCCGAGAGCGAGAGGACTGCGAGCCCAAGGGCGCCTCACCCCGGGTGAGGAGAGACTGGCACAACTCTTTAAAAGAGCCAGCAAAGGTGGAGCCTAGGTTGAGAGGAACAAAGAAGCTTCAACTGGCAGAAGCACAGGTGGCTTCCTCCTCAAACACCTTAATGGGTTCCAGCTGCTCAGCGGAGCCCATGGCCGCGGAAACCACCAACCAAGACTCCTTGGACAAAACTGGAGGATTCCTTTTTTCCAGTCTCCCCAGCTTAAGGCATGCCTTGAGGTCACCCAGGACGTTGGGATGGAAGGCAAAGCAAGAACTGCAGGACGAGGACTCATGGCTGACACCTAGGCAGTAGGTGCACATGAGGTGGGGATCGGTGTGAGACATCTTTTGGCCACAAGGACACCAGCAAACTCCCTGGGAAGATTTTTTTTCTCTCTGATTGTTGCTGCAAACACACGATCGCCAACTCAAACGAGTTACAATTTTGGTGAAGACGATTTGAAAGCCAGGGCCCACAAAATGCGACAGCAAGAGAGAGGCAACCTGCATCTTCCAGCGGAAAGGAAGATCTTGGCATCATAGAAGCTGAGATACACTTACTTGAGGGAGTTGGCTTAAAGACTTAGCACATATAAAGTGGAAGGGATAATGGCAAACAATGAGGATAAATATATCCACGCTCCTAGAAAAACAGCTTACTCACCAGTAACAGTAGTTCTAGGAGTGGTGTGTGTTCATCCACACTGTGGCATGTCCCCTTTCACTTTAAAATGGACAGGAAGTCTTCAAGCTGGCTCCTCCCACCTACCCAGGTGGTATATACCTCGGCTAATTTCATTTTTATTAAATAGGTTAGACCACTGAGTAAAACTCATTAAAATGGTGACCCTTGATCGTACAAAATTATGGTTACAACAATTGCAAAAATACAGAAAATAACAAACATACATTGACATATATAACATAATTAAACAATAAAACTTATTTAACCACAACAAACCTTTTGCCCAAAAAGTGATTCCAAATACCAAGTTTTAACAGCTTTTCGGGATGGTATTTTTTGATTATATAATCGAAATTTTACAGGAATCATATTCCAAAATCTAGGAACTAGCTGACTAAAAAAGAAATCAGAACGCTTAGTTTTTGATCTAGGTATAACCAACTCTCTATAACCTGCATTTCTTAATGAACGCTTAACTTCCCTAACTTCTAACCTTTCAGCCAAGTATTCTGGAATTACCATAGTTATACTTTTAAAAGCAAAAAAGGTATTTATGCAGCTGTTCTCTCTGATAACGAGGTCCATCCTAATCTCTGGTACATTAAGCAATGATGGGTGTCCCTAGGACACTGTAAAATCAGTATCGCAAGGCGATTATACAGTACATCCAGTCTGTACAATCTACCAGACTGAGAATTATCATACAATGTATCGCCATAATCAAGAAGAGGAAAAATCTGGGATTCAACAATTTTCTTTATCATATATCCACCCAAAGTTTTATTTCGATGCAATAATCCCACCCTTATACCCAGTAATTTAACTAACTTGTTTATATGTGAATTACCAGTAGCCGAGGGATCCATCCAAAAACCCAAATACTTTTAAGTCATCACTTGATCTAATTCTGTCCCCTCAGGATCTAACACTGTCAATTTGGTACAAGTTCTGAGTTTCACATTAGAGCCAAGTATCATACATTTTGTCTCACTTACATTCATTTTAAGTTCCTTTGTGTCAAATACCCATATAACCTATCAAAGCTTAACTGTAAATTTAATTTAATCTCTTCCACGGAGGGAAGCAGAAGTATATATTACAGTATCATCTGTGTACAATTGATAAGCCGTATTATTCACATGGCATCCCAGCTCTCTAAGATAAATAAAAAAAGCAAGGGTCCAAGCACTGATCCCTGAGGGACCCCCGTACCACTGGCAACGGCGATGATACAATCTTATTAACAACCGTTGTCTGCATCCTACCTTCTAAATAAGAGGAGAAGGCTCCACCCCATGATGCCAGATCTTAGCCCGCTGGAAGCCAGGTGTTGTGTGTCCGCAGCCAAGGAGGTCAGGTGGGTCTGTGTGGATGAACATATACCACTCCTAGAACTACTGTTACAGGGGAGTGACCCGTTTTTCTAGGAGTGTGAATATGTTTATCCACACTGTTTGGCAGACTCCAAGCAGTTCTCCTGGAGGAGGGAGGGAGAAAAGGCGCACACCCCCTACTTAAGGAACAGAGACTAGAGAACTGAGGCCCCAAAACCACCATCCCAGCGTGACTCAAGGTCGATGTGGTAGTGGGTGATAAGAATTCCTCGATAGGGATGTCCCTGGAAGCAGCCAATGATGCAGCAGTATAGCAGGTAGAATGAGCTCATATCCCTCTTGGAGGCTCCTTTCCAGACAACTCATGGCACAGACCTATGCATGATGTAATCCATCTTGCAATAGTCCGCTTCGTTGCAGGTCTGCCAGAAGCAATTTCAGCGTAAGTGAAACAGCTGGCGAACCTCTCAAAGAATATCCGCCGTACTCTTGCGATAATGGCAGAGACCACGTCTCAGGTCCAAAGTATGGAGCCTGTACTCTGCGTTCGAGGTGTAGTTAGAGTATTAAATTGTCAGAGTAAACACCTGGTCAACGTGAAACTCTGAAATCGCCTTCGGAAGGAATTTTGAGTGGTGGTGCTGGACAACTTTCTCCCTGTGGAAGATCAGATAAGGGGAGTCCACCGATAGCGCCAGGAGCTCCCCTGTCCTTCTGGCAGACACGATAGCCACCAGGAAGGTAGTCTTCCACAAGTGTAACAAGGAACATTTGCACATGGGTTCGAAAGGCTTGCACAAGAGCTTTGTCAAAACCAGCAAAAGATCTCACGGAAATGGAGTTTCACGCACAGGAGGGGAAATGTGATCAAGGCTTTTGAAAAAGCGTCCGACCACTGTCTCCTGCACCAATATCGGCTGACTGGCATGCGAACGGTAAGCAGAAATGGCTGCAAGGTGCACCCTAAGGGTCGGTGACTGCAGACCCCCTTTGGAAACAGACCAAAGGTAGTCGAGAATGTTAGTTTCAGGACAGGCTAGGAGGTCCAGACTCTTACCCTGACACCAAATGGAAAACCTTTTCCACCTAACGGCGCAACATTTCCTGGTCGATTCCATTCTAGATGCCTCCACTACGGGGTAGACATCTTCGGTAAGACCCAAAGCCACTCAGGTACCAGGCTATGAGGAGCAGGAATTGAAGTTCTGGATGGAAGACCTTCCCCTGGTTCAGAGATCAGGTCCGGGTGAGTAAAAGTCACTCCGTGGGCCTGCAGCTGAGGCTGAAGAGATCTGGGTACCAGAACTGGCGCGGGCAATCTGAGGCTACCAGAATTACTTTTGCCTTGTCCCTCCTCACCTTGAGTATTCCCTTGTGGATCAAGGGAAAAGAAAGGAAGGCGTAGAGGTGGCCAGGGGTCCGAGGCCTCGAAAAAGCATCCCCCGGCAGCGAGCCCTGCTGAGGGGGGCAGGCATGATACAACCTCAACTTGTTTTCCCTGGAGGCAAACAGGTCCACAATCGGATTGCCCCAATGGGAGAACAGGCTGAAAGCTACCTCTTTATTGAGAGGCCACTCGTGGGATGTATTGCCTATGCGGTTGACAGCACCTGCCAGACGGTTCGAGGCTCCGGCCACTTGGATGGCTAGGAGATCCACCCCCAACCAGCTTATGAGGGTCCAGATAAGGAGCACCTCCTTGCACAGCAGAAGGGAGTGCGAACTGCCCTGCTTGTTGAGGTAGTACATGGTCATGGTATTGTCCGTCTGGACTGGAACCACTTGATCCTGGAGACGAGGAGCGAAAGCATACCATGCCACACAGTGCCAGTCTAACTACTCTGAGCTCTAACTGGTTGATATGGCATCAGGACTCCTCGGGGGTGCAGAATCCATGGGCCCTGTTGTCCCCATGTGGGCTCCCCAGCCCATGAGAGAGGCATTGGTTGAAGGACAACAGTCGGCTCGGGGCGGACAAACTGGATCCCTTCCTGCAGCCAGTCTGGGGCGGTCCACCACTGGAGAGCGTCCCACATCTTCCAGGTTACAGTGATCAGCTGGTCGAAGTGACAGTATCGCCGAGTCCACTGGGTGGCCAGCTCCCATTTAAGAGGGCGAATGTGCCACAAGGCCGAACGTACCACCGAGGTGAACGCTGCCATGTAACCCAGAAGGCGTAAAAAGTCCCAGACAGGGCGCAAACGCCCAATCAGAAATGATCGGGCAAAGGAGGAGAGAACCTCCGCCTTGTCTACTGGAAGCTGAGCTCTGGCTTGACGGAAGTCTAGCTCTGCCCCGATGAAGCCCATCACCTGAGAAGGAACGAGTTCTGACTTGGCCTTGTTGATCAGGAGGCCGAGCAGGGAGCAGGTTTGGAGAGCCAGATCCCTGGACCTCTCCACCTCCTGTTGGGTGGAAAATGCCAAAAGCCAATCGTCGAGATAATGTTAGATTGACTTTGCGACGCCTAAGGTGGGTCGCCACCACTGCAATGCATTTGGTGAAGACCCGTGAGGCAGATGACTAGCCAAACTGCATGGCTCAGAACTCGTACAGCATCCCCTTGACCCTGAAGCGGAGGAACCACCTATAGGACCGACGGATTGGGATGTGAAAGAACGCGTCCTGCAGATTCAGTGAACAGAAACATGTTTCGCTCCAAGGATGTTATGATCTAGTTCAGAGTCACCATCCGAAAGGTGGGGGACCGGAGATACTGATTTAGGTCGTGGAGAACTAGGATGGGGCGCCACCCCACCCCACCCCCAAATCCGCTTGGGCACTAGGAAGTACCTGGAAACAAAGCCTGGTCTGTCAGAGGATCCGGCACTGGAGCTTCTGCCTCCTTGTGAAAGACCTGAGCTACGTCACCTCGAAAAGCCGACTGGGTGCATGCAAAACTTAGTTTTTCCAGAGGGGCGCGGGCTCGGCTGGGAGGGTACTACTCGGAATTCTAGAAGCAGTCCCTGACAAACCACTTAAAGAACCCAGCTGTCCAAAATGATAGTGGACCAAGTGGTAAGGAATTGGCAAAGCAGACCTCCCACAGGAGGACCCAGAGCTGGCATGACTGGTGTAGAGGTAGCCACCCCCAACCCATCACTGAGCAAGTTTAGAGGAGGAGGCTCCAGGACCTGAGCCTCGGCCTCCTTTACGTGGCTGCTGAGGCCACCGAGCTTGAGCATGCCGACACTCTTGATGTTGTCCTTGACAGGAGGGCTGTTGGACTGCAGGGGAAGAGTGCCAAAAAGGCGTCTTTCTCTTCTGCTGGTTCTTGCCCGAAGAACCCTTGGCAGAAGTAGCATCAATGGTAGCACAGGGGCCGGTCCAACAATGGACTCTGCCACTGGAAAGGCCTCATCGGGGTATCCCCTCTCAAAAATGTCAGTGAGAGCATACTCTGCCTTTTTCTGAATAGGCTCCTGGGGCATTCCGGTGGAATCAGAAATGAGGCAGCGAATGCCCTGGAAAGAGGAAGAGATTTTATCCATCCCTGAGCCAAATGACTACTCATTCCCAGGATGTGAGTGCAAGTCGGTGATCTCAAGAGTCTGAAGAGTCATGATACAGCGGTCTACCGCCTAAGTCACCCTCGATCTGCAGAGGGTGGTCAGTGGTGACTAACTGACAGATGGAGAAGCCCAATATCCTATCAGTCCTCTTTCGAGGGATCCCCTTCCTCTGGTTGTTTAGACATTGGTTCCACCCAAATCAGTGGAGAGACCGGAGTAGGCTTGATCGGAAGATGGCCCAGACTCACAGGAGTAACAACAGAGGGCTTCGGTTCCGGAGAGGTCTGCTTCAGCCTAGGAGGAGAGAGCCAAGTGATGGCTGGGGAAGGCAGCAGACTCTGCTTCTGCCCGGTCAAGATCAGCTGCTGCCACATAACGTCTTCATAGCACCAGCAGAGTTTCCACCGGAGCCTCTCCTCGTCTGAGGAGGATGAGGACCTGTGGCATCGCCTCTTTTTTGAGTGCATATGGCATTTCCTCAGTCGTTCAGCAGAGGTGGTCCTGGACTAAGACAGAGAACGGAGGCGCAGACTGTAGATCGGGAGACAATAGGATTGGTGAGACCAGAGAGTCCGGGACCGGGTCCTTGATGGGGAGACCAGCAGACTGGGTCTCCTCATCCAGAAAGACCAGGACCACAGTCAGTTCCAACGAGTCATCGGGCATAGCTGACAACAAGGGTGTCTATCAGGTCGAAGACAATTTCGACCATGTCTGCCGCTGCCTCAGTCCCTTGGCCAGACGGAAGGTCCAAAAAGCCAGCAATCGAGGGTGTGATCTCGACCAAGGTAGAGACTGCATGCTCTTCGGACTCTGACCTCTCCGGGTCCCAAGAGCATCTAGGTAGACACGAAGACAACAGGGTCCTTGTCCCTCTTTCAAGAGCGGGAGGAGTGCAAGCCCGAGGGCGTCTCACCCAGAGTGGTGAGATACTGGCACATCTCCTTGAAGGAGCCGGTAAAGGTAAATCCTAGGTTCAGCAGGACGAAGAAGCTTCGACTGGGTGAAGCGCAAGCTGCTTCCTCCTCAAATGCCTTCCTCTATTCCAGCTGTTTGGCGGAGCCTGCCACCACAGAAACTGCCCACCTAGCCTCCTTCGATTTCACAGGTGGGTTTCTTTTTTCCAGTCTCCCCAACTTCAAGCATGCTTTGCGGTCATCCAGGACATTGGGAAGGAAGGCTAAGCAAAAACCGCACAAGGTGTCATGTCAGACACCTAGGCAGTAAACACACGTGAGGTGGGGAACTGTGCACATATTCTGGCATCAGGATCACTGGCGAAATCCTACAGAAGATTTTTCCTTCTTAGTCACTGCAAAGAAAGCGCGATCTTTAACTCGAATGAGTTTTATTTTCGATAAAATAGACTATTTGAAAGCCAGGGCCTATGAAGTGCTGAGAGCACGAGGGAACATCCATCTTCCAGCAGAAAGGAAAATCTGGCATCATGGGGCGGAACAGAGTATATACTACCCGGCTGCATGGGAGGAGCCAGCTTAAAGACTTCCGGCAAAATTTAAAGTGAAACGGGACATGCCAAACAGTGTGGATGAACAACATATCCACGCTTCTAGAATGACCCTTCTCCTGGCTGCAGTCCTTCCTCGAAAACTTGTCCTAAGCGTTGCAAGAGTGGGACTCCTAAAACATGGCAGAGTAGCCCAAGGCCTGGAGCTCATTTAATAAGACAGTCACTTTCTAAACCATTAAGCCACGCCTTAAGTTTCTTCAGGCGGCATAGGCGAATGGCCTAGATGAAACCATTGCAAATTTCACAGGCTTGGATATTATGGTCAGCACAGAGGCAACACAGGAATCATGGATATTCTAGTCTGGCATTTTCTGTCCACAGCTGCAGTGACTGAAAGAAAGTCCAGACCAGACATGAAAGGAAAAGGGATGATTTCAGATTTAATTAAAGTGAAGAGACAACAGAAACACAAATCGAAACAAAACCAGGAACAGCGGTTAAGAAAACAAAGGGCAGTCAACAGAAACAACGGTGCTCCGGAGTCAAATGTGATGGTCGATGGAGAGAGCAGAAGTGAGGAGGGCATATGGCTGCCCATAACTATTATAAAGGGGCATCGATATAGTGACATCGTCGTAGGCGGAAAAAGTTAGACTCTGAAAAAGCTTCCACCTGAGGGCTGAAGTTCTTAAGGTGTAACCTGCTGAAAGAGATATCCTCAAAAAACATCCAGCTGTACCAATAGACAGTCCTTTATTAGGCATTATTTGTTTAATTCTAGTTGCTTGAGAAGACACAGCACTGTTTCTCAAAAGTACAGTTATGTAAGAACTTACCGTACCAGCAGATCGAGAGAGAGACTCTTGCAGTAGGTAATTACAAACAGGACCGACATCGGCAGGACCCCACGGAAAATTTCTAGCTAGCAGTCTCTGGCGAGGGACCGCCCACCTTCCAGTTCTTTCCCGCCACAGGCCACGAGAAACTGGACGAGAGAGAAGCGGATATTTCCCTCACTGGAAAAGGAGCAGAAAAAACTTAGGGGGAAGGAGGGCGGGAAGCTATTACCTACTGCAAGGGTCTCTCTCGAAGATCTACTACTACAGTAAGTTCTTACGTAACTGTACTATCTTACTTCAAGAAAGCTCTTGCAGTAGGTAATTACATATAGGACTGAGTTCCAAGCAGTCTGGAACAAGAAGTACACAGGAGGAGGAAAGCTACTCAAAGCAGATCCTCTAGCTGCAAAGGCCTTAAGAGAGAAGGCCTTGCAGAACAGCAAGCCAGAAGCCTGCTCTACGGCGAAAGGCAATATCCAAACTGTAATGTTTTGTAAATGTATGGACAGAAGTCCAAGTGGCGGCAGCACAAATGTCTGCCGCTGACACATTCTTGAAACATGCCACAGAGGCAGCAACCCATCTGGTGGAGTGACCTCTTTGACCTGGAAGGGTCTTGTACTTGTCATAACAGAAGGTGATGCAATGAGTCAACCATTTAGACAGGCATTGCTTGGAAACGGCTCTGCCTTCTCTTCTGGGAGCAAGAGAGACAAAAAGTTGATCAGTTTTTTCTGAGATCCTTTGTTCTGTTAGTGAAGTATCTCAGAATGCAGTGAACATCCATAGTGTGAAGTAGATACTCCCTTGATTGGAGTACTGCGTAAAGAAGGCGGGTAATTCTATGGACTGGTTCAAAGTAGATTCCGCTACCACCTAGGGGAGAAAATACAGGTTACTCACCCGTAACAGGAGTTCTAGGAAAGATATATGTTGTTCATCCACACTGTCTGGCAGGTATCCATGCCGCTTTAAATCTTGCCAGAAGGTCTTCAAGCTGGCTCCTCCCACCCACCCGGGTAGTAAAACTCTCAGCTCCGCCCCATGACGCCAGATCTGGCCCGCTGGAAGCTCAGGTTGTGCGTCAAGGCCGGGGAGGTCGGGTGGGTCGTGTGGATGAACAACATATACCATTCCTAGAACTCCTGTTACAGGTGAGTAAAGTACAGTTACATAAGAACTTACCGTAACCGTAGATCTTCGAGAACAGCTCTTGCAACAGGTTACACCATTAGGACTGAAGCCGGCAGGCGTCAGGACCCCACGGAAAAATTCTAGCTAGCTCTCTTCCGCGGGGACCGCCCCCGACGTCGGTCCCGCCTCAGACATCAGACGCAGTACATAAGGGGGCGGTCCCGCCCGATTCCCCAGTTCTCCCGCCGGAGACTTCCGGCCGCAGGCTGACATCGAAATCGGAGACCGAGGATCCACAGTCAGAAGTCAAAGGAAACAAATCTGAAAGTAAAGGACAAGCCATGCTTCCTCCATAGCAGCATTGTTGCCAAGAGCTGTTCTCGAAGATCTACCGTTACGGTAAGTTCTTACGTAACTGTACTATCTTACTTCGAGACACAGCTCTTGCAGCAGGTTACACCATTAGGACTGATTTCCAAGCAGTAATGCTGCCAAAATTTCCGGGAGGAGGAAAATAGGAAATACATTCCAGGTCCTGAATCTAGGACAGGAGACCCAATAGCACCGCCAGGCCGAAACCGGCTCTTCGCCGAGAGGCGATGTCCAGGCTATAATGCCTGACAAATGTATGCACAGAGCTCCAAGTGGCTGCAGCACATATGGCAGAAGTGGAGACGTTCCGGAGCACTGCAAAGGAGGTGGCCACACCCCTAGTGGAATGACCCTGGACTGAACCCGGGAGGGGCTTCTGTTTGAGCACATAACAGAATGAAATACACTGGACAAGCCAGCGAGACAGGGACTGTTTGGATACAGGTTGGCCCATCATCCTCTCAGAAAAGGAATCCTGATTTAGAGTGAGTGAAGAAACCACCTTAGACAAAAATTTAGGATTCGTCCTCAGGGATACTCTGTCCCGGTGGAAAACTAAATAAGGCTCTTTGCACATGAGAGCGTGAAGCTCAGAAATTCTTCTCGCTGAAGTAACAGCAACCAAAAATAATGTTTTCCACGACAGAAAACGTAGCTCGCAATCCGCGGCAGGTTCGAAGCGGGGGAGCGTGAGTTGTTCCAGGACAAAGAGCAAATCCCATGGAGGCACTGGGTCCTTAATGGGTGGCCTAAGGTGTAACACCCCTCTCAAAAATTCCCGAGGCGTCCAATTTTGCCACTGTACAATGTCCCACCGGAAGGTGGTAGGCAGAGATGGCACAAAGGTGCACCTTGATAGAGGAGTAGGCTAGACCCGAACAAAAGAGGGAGAGCAGGTAGTACAACAACACTCCCACCGGGCAACCTAAAGGGGAATAGTCGCGTTCGCGACCATAAACAAAACGGGCGCCATTTCATGGCGACGCCGTGATGCGCTAAGCCGGGCTCTGGCTGCAGAAAGAACTTCCGCAATCCCTTGAGAGACCCCGTGACGCAAGATGGCTATGTCTCTAGGAGCCATGCATGAAGGTTCAGTGAGCGCAAGTCCGGGTAGACCAGTGAACCTTCCTCCTGAGACGAGAGATGGGAGCTGAACGGCAACGGGAGCGGAGGTTCCTGGGATAGCTGAATTAGCAAGGGGAACCAGATCTGTCTGGGCCAGAAAGGGGCCACCAGGATCATTGTTGCATGCTCCCTGTGCAGTTTGAGAAGAACACTCTGGATCAACGGGAAGGGAGGGAAAGCGTAGAGGAATCTGTCCGCCCAGGACAGGGACAACGCGTCTCGCCAGAAAACACCAGGCCCTGGATCTAGCGAGCAAAATTGGGCAGTTTTATGTTGATGGGGATGCTAACAAGTCCAACTCTGGAGTTCCCCATCGAAGAAACAGATCCTCTGCTACCTCTTGAAGAAGTTCCCACTCGTGGACTCTGGCCTGGGAGCGACTCAGGCCGTCTGCAATCGTGCTGTCCACCCCGGGAACATGTACAGTGATCAGATTCGCACCGTGTCGGATTACCCAATCCCACACCCTCATGGCCTCCCTGCAGAGGGGGTAAGAGTATGCGCCTCCTTGTTTGTTGAGATAATACATCACCGCCATGTTGTCTGTCTGAAGCAGGAGAGTACTCGGCGGGATTTCTGACTGAAAGGCCTGCAGGGCATAAAGGACCGCCCTCATCTCTAGAACACTGATATGGAGATGAGCCTCCAGAGAGGTCCACGTACCTTGGGACTTCACCCCATCCAGGTGTGCCCCCCACCCTAGACCTGAGGCGTCTGTGGTGAGGATTACCTCTGGGGACGGCGCTATAAACGGGACGCCCGTGGGGAGCGACCCTGGGTCTAGCCACCACTACCAGTCTCGAATCACGGTGTTCGTGATTCTGACCGGATGCTGCATGTGGTCTTGCCTTTAATCCCACTGCACTTTGAGCATCCACCGAGTTACCCGCATGTGGAGCCTTGCGAAAGGGACGGTAGGAATGGCCGCAGCCATGTGTCCAAGCAAGCAAAGGACCGACCTGACGGACGGTCTTGTTAGACGATAGCTCCCTGATGAGGGATCTGATGCGCTCCACTCTGTCATCTGGAAGAAAAGCTCTTCCCTGAACGGTGTCCAGTACTGCGCCTATAAATTGCAGCTTCTACGACGGTACCAGGAGAGACTTCTCGTGGTTGATTAAGATACCCAGAGATCGGAACAGGACCTGGGTGCTCTGGATCGCACGTAACAACGCCTCTCTGGAGGCGGCCATGCGAAGCCAATCGTCTAGGTACGGGAACACATAATGGCCCTGTCTCTTAGAGACACTGCCACGACTGGCATGCACTTGGTAAAGACCCTGTGCGGATGACAGTCCGAATGGAAGGGCTCGGAATTGAAGGTGGTGGTCGAGAACTCAAGCGAGGAACCTCTTGTGCGCCTGAGCTATAGGGATATGCAGATATGCACCGCATGTCTAGAGACGCTAAGAAGGTGTCTTGTTTCAGCATGGGAATAAGACCCGAAGAGTCACCATGCGGAATCTCTTGTAGGCGCATCGACACGCTGAGGTCGCTGAGGTCCAAAATCGGACGGAGGTCCCCTGTTTTGGAACCAGGAAGAAGTGGAATAATATCCTTGTCCTTCTGGTTCTCCGGACATACTTATCGCCCCGTTTTCAAGAGCGCGAGTACTTCTTGCCAGATCAGAGATTTGTGCTGACCCGGATATCGGGAGAACAAAGGAGGCCTCGGGGGTGGCTTTTCTTCGAATTCTATATAGTGGCCTTATCTGACCAACTGAAGAACCCACCTGTCGGTGGTTATAGCCTGCCATCCCGGCAGGAAGTTCGCAATGCGACCCCCGACAATGATTTCCCGTTGATCCTGAGGGGCAGGGGCCGGAAAGGAGTCAGACTGTGGCGGCTGAAGGCACGCTGGCTGGGCCGGCTTAGGAGTACGCTGGCTTCAGCCCGCGTGCTGTTTCCCCTGGGCTCTACGAAAACCGGAGCCCCTCTGTTGTGGAGCGGAATGGGACTGCTGCCTCTGCATCCATCCACGAATCCGGCTTTGGTTCCTATGAAAGGAACTAAGCCTGGGTCGGTACATGGCCTGGACTGACCTCACCGCCTTCCCGGCCTCTTGAAGTCTAGTAATAATCTTCTCTGAAGGTTTACCAAACAAGACTTCTCCCTCGATTGGAGCGTCCATGATATTCTTCTGGACGTCCGGGGTAAAGCCGGAGACGCGTAACCAAGAGTGCCTCCGGAGGCATACGCCAGAAGCTGCTGCTCGGGCCGAGGAGTCTGCGCAGTCGTACGTGGCTCGTAGCACTTGGGTCCCCACGTCCAAACCCGTACGGAGGAGCTGAAGCATCTCCTCCTCCTGCCCACCTTCCGGCAGTTTTTCAGCCACTTCCAGACCCTGTTCACAAGGCATTTTGAACCGAACCATGTGGGTTAAATAATTCAAGGATCTGATGGCGTAGGTATGGAAGATACGCGCGCCACCCATAGCGCCCAACTGCTTGACTCTGGGTCCGTGGCAGGGTGCTCAGATGCCGCGGTCTCTATGACCGGTCATGTGAGGCTCTGATGACCAGATAGTCGGCCTGAGGCTGCTGAGTCAAGTACTGGTCTTCTCTAAGAGCCTTGTACAAGCGATCAGCTTTCTTCGGCATCGCCGGGAGCGAATGTGGATGCTTCCACGCTGCCTTGGTGACGTCCAGGAAAGTGTCAACCAAGGGTGGCACCACCACAGGCTTGGGGTCCTTCTGCCGAAGATATCTGGCAAGGCGTATCCTTTCGGGGTCTAGCTCTTCCGCATCCCATCCCATGTTCTCTTGGATGTGTCTCACAATATCCGAGAACGAAGGGTCATCCGGAGGGGACTTCGGCATCTCACATGGGTCCGGAGAAGGGATGGAATGGGGAGATGGGGATCTGGATGTTGAGAACTCTGATCCCGTGGCCTCTGTCGAAGGCGATCGTCTGTGTCTCCTGGGTCTCTTGGGGCTGGGTGACCTAGAAGAGGATTTAGACGGAGGTCTCCATTTTTCTGATCTCCCCCGGGGAGGGGTTCCATGCTCCCGGGGAGGTGGTAAACGGCCTGCTGACCCCGATGGCGAGAGGGGTGCAGGAACCAGGGGTGTAGGAGGAAGAGGAGGAGGAGTGGGAACCATGTCCTTCTTTATGGTGTCCCACCAGTAAGTGAAGAGGTCCTTCACATCCACTAAAGAAAGGCCCGACGACGGTCCGGGCGCCGGTGGACGGTCGTCGGGTCCCGGCGTCTGCTCCACAAGGGGCTCGGGTAACAGCGAGGGTTCCTGGGCTGCCCGACAAGACCGGGTCACCCGCCTGGTCCTCGGGCCGCGCCAATTCTACGGTTAAGGTCTCCTGACTGATGTCGGTCGGAGGCGTCAGGGCTCTCTTCTCAGGAGGAGCGGGCGCCGGCCCCCCCCACCGGCGTCCACTGAGGTATTGGCTTTGCCGGTGACGGTCGTCTGGCCGACGGCTGCTCCAGGGATGTATGGCGACAGGACGACGACGGACGCACCGGCATCGGATCCTGAGGTCTCTTCAAAGAAGTAAGCTCCAATGTCTTGCGGGAAGGCAAGGAAGCTGACCTGACGTCAGATTCCGAAGGGCGGGAACCCGACTTAAGATGGTGATGGCGATCCCCAGACTTCACCAAGGCCCTGGAGGACGAAGACGAGGACAGCCTGGTGGACTTGGCCTGAGAAGAGGACTTCCTGACCGCAGCCGGGGGAGGCTGAGAGCTGGCCCTGGAGAGGGAGCGGTCGGACCTGGAACCGGAGCTGCGAGAGTCCGAAGCCCTGGAAGGGGACCTGGAAGGGGCCTTCTCCCTTCATTTCTCAGCGTGCTTGTGGGATTTTTTAGTGGATTCCCCTTGGAAGACATGGTCTTTAGCTTTTCTTTCAGTAAGAAAGCCTGAAGGGCCTTCTGACGTCGGATCCGGGTTCTACTGTTAAACCCCTGGCAGAAGGAGCAGGCCCGGGTATCGTGGTCTGGGCCTAGGCACCGGACGCAGGCCGTGTGGGGGTCCTTGAAGGATCTGTTTCCGAGCACACTCTGGAAGAGTGACTGAGGTCGAGGAGGACATCAGCGAAAACTTGCTTCTAGAAATCCAATTTTCCCGTAGGAAAGAACTAACCACGTGGCTAGAGCTGAACCGAAGGGCCCATACATGGCCGACGACGGGAAGAACTGGAATCAAGGGACCGCACTTTTATGTACTACGCCTGATGTCGGGGGGTGGTACCCGCGGAAGATAGCTAGCTAGAATTTTTCCGTGGAGTCCTGACGCCTGCCGGCTTCAGTCCTAATGGTGTAACCTGCTGCAAGAGCCGAGTCTCGAAGTAAGATCCAGTATTTCTAGGGACATGGATATGATGTTCATCCACACTGTCTGGCAGACTCCAAGCAGTTCTCCGGGAGGAGGGAGGCAAGGCGCACACCCCCTACTTGGGGAATAGAGACTGGAGAACCGAGGCCCCAAAACCAGCATCCCGGCGTGACTCAAGGTCGATGTGGTAATGGGTGATGAAGGTGTGTGCCGACTTCCAGGTAGCAGCCGGGCAGATTTCCTGGATAGGGACGCCCCTGAAGCAGACACCGATGCTAGCAGTATGGCGGTAGAATGAGCCTATCCCTCTGGGAGGCTCCATACCCGCCAATTTATAGCAGAGATCTTGCAGGAGGTGACCCACCTGCCTATCGTCCGCTTGGCTGCAGGTCTGCCAGGTGCAGCTTCAGCGTGGGTGACAAACAGCTGGCGAACCTCTCCCAATTTCAGCAGCAGCTCCTTATAATAAGCAAGCGCCTCTCTAGGGTCCAGAGTATGGAGCCTGTATTCGGCCTCCGAGCTGTGATTGGGGTAGAACACCGGCAGAGTCTACACCTGGTTAAGGTGAAACTCCGACACCAGCTTCGGAAGGAATTTCTGGTGGGGGCGCAGGACAACCTTGTCCCTGTGGAAGACCAGATAACGAGACTCTATGGAAAGCGCCTGGAGCTCTCCCCATCCTTCTGGCTGACGTGATAGCCACCAAGAAGGCGGTCTTCCACGACAGGTGAGAGAGTTCACACCTGTGCATTGGTTCAAATGGCTTGCCCATAAGCTTTGCCAGTACCAGCAGTAGATCCCACGGAGGTGGAGGTTCTCGCACCGGAGGGGAAATGGGATCAAGGCCTTTGAAAAAGCGCCAGACCACCTTCTCCTGCGCCACCGACTGCTTCCCGGCCCGCGCCCGGTAAGCAGAGATGGCTGCCAGGTGCACCTTAAGGGTCGCCGACCTAAGCTCTTGCCGAGAAAGGAACCAAAGCTAGTCCAATATGCTCGCCAAGGAACAGGAGGAAGGGTCCAGGCCCTTGCCCTGGCACCAAATGGAAAATCTCTTTCATTTGAAGGCGTAGCACTTTCTGGTCTACTCCTTACGGGACGCCTCAACTACGTTGAGGACCTCGTCGGAAAGACCCAGGGCCTGGAACTCTAGCCGCTCAGGAACCAGGCCGTCAGGTGCAGGGATTGAAGGTCCGGATGGAATACCTTCCCCTGATTGACTGAGAGCAGGTCCGGGTGAGCTGGAAGCTGCCTCGGGAGCCTGGAGCTGCATAGCATATTGACCCTGCTTTTTTACGTATGTTAAACTGAAAGCATACAAAGCATGAAGAAACGTACAAAATATTGAAGATGTTATTATAGTTTACATAAAAGAAAAAAAATTTCATGCTCACCTCGTGATCCTCCAAAGCCAGATCTTCCACTGCCACGGGCTCCGTCACAGTCACCTGCAAAGTGTTTTTCCACAACAAAACACAAAGTACAGTTGAGTAAGAACTTGCCAAACAGATCATTTAGAGGATCTCGCAGCAGGCCACACCTATGAAAAGTACAGTTACGAAAGAACTTACCGTAACAGTAGATCTTCGAGAACAGCTCTTGCAGCAGGTTACACCATTAGGACTGAAGCCAGCAGGCATCAGGACCCCACGGAAAAATTCTAGCTAGCTATCGTCAGCGGGGACCGCCCCCGACGTCAGTCCTGCCTCAGACGTCAGACGTAATACATAAGGGGCGGTCCCACGATTCCTCCAGTTCTCCCGGCCGGAGACTTCCAGCTGCAGGCTGACATCGAAATAGGAGACCGAGGATCCACCGTCAGAAGTCAAAAGGGAAAAATCCCTGTTAGTAAAGGCTTAAGCCATGCCTCCTCCAAGGGGGAAGGTGGGCGGGAAGGTACCTGCTGCAAGAGCTGTTCTCGAAGATCTACTGTTACGGTAAGTTCTTACGTAACTGTACTATCTTACTTCGAGACACAGCTCTTGCAGCAGGTTACACCATTAGGACTGATTCCCAAGCAGTAGCGCTTGCAAACACTCTGGGAGGAGGAAATTAAAAAGAATATTCCAAGTCCTGAATCTAGGACAGGAGACCCTGTAGCACCACCAGGTCGAAGCCTGCTCTTCGCCGTGAAGAGATGTCCAGGCTATAATGCCTGATAAAGGTAGGTACAGAGCTCCAAGTGGCTGCAGCACAAATGGCAGAGGTGGAGACGTTCCGAAGTGCTGCAAAGGAGGTGGCCACACCCCTAGTGGAATGGCCCCGGACAGATCCCGGGAAGGGCTTTCGTTTAATATCATAACAGTATGAGATGCACTGGACAAGCCAGCGAGACAGGGACTGTTTGGATATTGGTTGGCCCATCATCCTTTCAGTACAGGAAACGAAAAGTTGCTCTAAAGAATGAAACTGCTTAGTTCTGCTCAGGTAGTACCTTAAGCTGCCGTGAACATTCAGGGTTTGGAGCAGCGCCTCTACTCTGTTAGAATAATTAGGGAAGTAGACCGGCAGGTCAATATCCTGATTGAGAGCGAGTGTGGAAACCACCTTAGGCAAGAATTTAGGATTCGTCCTCAGGTATACTCTGTCCCGGTGGAAAATTAAATAAGGTTGTTTGCACATGAGAGCATGAAGCTCAGAAACTCTTCTTGCTGACGTAACAGCAACCAAAAACAACGTTTTCCACGACAGAAAATGCAGCTCGCAATCCGCGGCAGGTTCAAAAGGGGGGAGCGTGAGTTGTTCCAAGACAAAGAGCAAATCCCATGGAGGCACTGGGTCCTTAATGGGTGGCCTAAGATGTAATACCCCTCTCAGGAATTCCCGACAGGCATCTAATTGGGCCACTGTGCGCTGTCCCACCGGAAGGTGATAAGCTGAAATGGCACAGAGGTGCACCTTAATAGAGGAGTAGGCTAGACCCGAACAGAAAAGTGAGAGCAGGTACTCTAGCACCGCCTTCACCGGACAACCTAAAGGGGAGAGGCCGCGTGTTTGCGACCATAAACAAAAACGGCGCCACTTCATGGCGTATGTCACATGCGTTCCCAGCTTTCTGGCTGCAGAAAGAACTTCCGCAACCTCTTGCGAGACCCCGTGTCACAAAATGGCTGTGTCTCTAGGAGCCATGCATGCAGGTTCAGTGAGCGTAAGTCCGGGTGGACTAGTGAACCCTCCTCTTGAGACAAGAGATGGGAGCTGAAAGGCAACGGGAGCAGAGGTTCCCGGGATAGCTGCATTAGCAAAGGGAACCAGATCTGTCTGGGCCAGAAAGGGGCCACCAGGATCATTGTTGCATGCTCCCTGCGCAGTTTGAGAAGAACTCTCTGGATCAACGGGAAGGGAGGGAAAGCGTAGAGGAATCTGTCCGCCCAGGAGGGGGACAACGCGTCTCGTCAGAGAACACCAGGCCCTGGATCTAGCGAGCAAAATTGGGCAGTTTTATGCTGATGGGGCGCTTTAATAAGTCCAATTTGAGTACCCCATCGAAGAAAGCCGATCCTCTGGTTACCTTCTTGAAGAAGTTCCCACTCGTGGACTCTGGCCTGGGAGCGACTCAGGCCGTCTGCAATTGTGTTGTCCACCCCGGGAACATGTACTGTGATCAGGTTCGCGCCGTGTCGGATTACCCAATCCCACACCCTCATGGCCTCCCTGCAAAGGGGGTAAGAGTGTGCGCCTCCTTGTTTGTTGAGGTAATACATCACCGCCGTGCTGTCTGTCTGAAGCAGGAGAGTACTTGGAGGGATCTCTGACTGAAATGCCTGCAGGGCATAAAGGACCGCCCTCACCTCTAGGACGCTGATATGGAGGTGGGCCTTCTGAGGGGTCCACATTCCCTGGGACTTCACCCTGTCCAGGTGTGCTCCCCACCCTAGACCTGAGACATCTGTGGTGAGGGTTACCTCCGGGGAAGGCGCTATAAACAGGACGCCCATAGAGAGTGTCCCTGGGTCTAGCCACCACTGCCAGTCTCGAATTACGGTGTTCGTGATTCTGACTGGATGCTGCATGTGGTCTTGCCTTTGGTCCCATTGCACCTTGAGCATCCACTGAGTTACCCGCATGTGGAGCCTTGCGAAAGGGACGGTAGGAATGGCAGCAGCCATGTGTCCGAGCAAGCGAAGGACCGACCTGGCTGGGCGGTCTTGTTCGACTAAGCCCCTGATGAGGGATCTGATGCGCCCGCTTCCGCCGTCTGGAAGAAAATGCCTTCCCCTGAATGGTGTCCAGTACTGCGCCTATGAACTGCAGCTTCGCGGCGTACCAGGAGAGACTTTCATGGTTGATTAGGATACCCAGAGATCGAAACAGGTCCTGGGTGCTCTGATCAACTCGAATAACGCCTCTCTCGAGGCGCCATGAGAAGCCAATCGTCCAGGTACAGGAACACATAATGGCCCTGTCTCCTTGAGACGCTGCCACGACTGCCATGCATTTGGTAAAGACCCTGGGCCGATGACAGCCCGAATGGAAGGGCTTGGAACTGAAGATGATGGCCGAGAAACTCAAGCGCAGGGAACCTCTTGTGCGCTTGAGCTATAGGGACGGCAGGTAAGCCGTCCTGCATATCTAGAGACACTAAAAAGGCGTACTGCTTCAGCATGGGAATAAGACCTGGAAGGGTCACCATGCGGAATCTTTTGTAGGCGACCGACAAACTGAGGTCGCTGAGGTCCAGAATCAGACGGAGGTCCCTTGTCTTCTTTGGAACCAGGAAGAAGTAGGAATAGTATCCGTGTCCTCTCTGGTTCTCTGGGACGTAATCTATCGCTCCCTTTTGCAGGAGCACGAGTACTTCTTGCCTGATCAACAACTTGTGCTGACCCGGGTACCGGGAGAGCAAAGGAGGCCTCGAGGGTGGCTTTTCCGCGAATTCTATAAAGTGGCCTCTTCCAACCAACTGTAGAACCCATCTGTCGGTGGTTATAGTCTGCCATCCTGGCAGGAAATTCGCAATGCGACCCCCGACCATAACGTCCCATTGATCCTGAGGGGCGGGGGCCAGGAAGAAGTCAGTCTGTGGCGGCCGAGAGTCCCGCTGGCTGGACCGGCTTAGGAGTACGCCGGCTTCGACCTGCGGGTTGTTTCCCCTGGGCTCTGCGAAAACCGGAGCCCCTTTGTTGTGGAACCGGGCGGGACTGTTGTCTCTGCGTCCATCCACGAAATCGGCTTCGGTTCCTATGAAAGGAACTAAACTTGGGTCGGTACATGGCCTGAACCGACCTCACCGCCTTCCCGGCCTCTTGGAGTTTGGTAATTATCTTCTCAGAGGGCTTATCAAACAAAACTTCTCCCTCGAATGGGGCGTCCATGATGTTTTTCTGGACGTCCGGGGTAAAACCGGAGACATGGAGCCAAGAGTGCCTCCGGAGGCATACGCCTCAAGCTACTGCTCGGGCCGAGGAGTCCGCGGAGTCGTACGCGGCTCGTAGCACTTGGGTACCCACATCCGAACCCATCCGGAGGGCTGCAACATCTCCTCCTCCTGCTCACCTTCCGGCAATTTCTCAGCCGCATCCAGACCCTGCTCCCACAGGGCATTTTGGAACTGCACTCTGTGGGTCAAATAATTCAGGGATCTGATGGCACAGGTAGCGAAGCATACGCAGCGCCTACCCATGGCGCTCCAGCTGTTTGGACTCTGGGTCCGTGGCAGGTGCTCAAATGTTGCGGTCTCTGGGACCGGTCATGAGAGGCTGTTATGACCAGAGAGTCGGCCTGAGAATGCCGAGTCAAGTACTGGTCTTCTCTTGGAGCCTTGTACAAGCGGTCAGCCTTCTTCGGCATCGCCGGGAGCGAATGTGGACGCTGCCTTGGTGACGTCCACAAAAGTGTCTACCAAGGGTGGCACCACCACAGGCTTGGGGTCCTTCTGCCTAAGATACTTCGCAAGGCGTTGCCTTTCCGGGTCTAACTCTTCCGCATCCCATCCCATGTTCTCTTGTATGTGTCTCATGATATCCGAGAACGAAGGGTCATCCGGAGGAGACTTAGGCAGCTCACGTGGGTCCGGAGAAGGGATGGAGAGGGGAGATGGGGATCTGTATGTTGAAAACTCTGATCCCGTGTCCTCCGTCGAAGGCGAACGGCGGCATCTTCTGGGTCTCTTGGGACTGGGTGACCTAGAAGAGGATCTGGACGGAGGTCTCCTTTTATCTGGTCTCCCCCTTGGAGGGGTCTTGGGCTCCCGTGGAGGAGATAACCGGCCTGCTGACCCAGATGGAGAAGGGGGCGCAGGAACCGGAGGAGCAACCGGTGTAGGAGGAGGAGGAGGAGGAGGAGGAGGCGGGGGAGGTGGAGTGGGGACCATGTCCTTTTTGATGGTATCCCACCAGTAAGTGAAAAGCTCCTTCAACTCTGAAAAGGAAAGGCCGGGCGCCGGTGGACGGACGTCGGGTCCCGGCGTCGGCTCCACAGGGGGCTCGGGTTGTGGCGAGGGTTTCCTGAGAGTCTACAGGACCGGGGTCACCCGTCTGGTCCTCGGGCTGAGTTAACTCCTCCTCCGTAACGGGGTTCCAGGGCACGAAGACCAGGCAGAAACTTTTCTAGCTAGCCATCTACAAGGGGGCCGCCCACTCAGATATGACCCAGTGATGTGTGGGAACCACCCATGCACTCCTCAGTGTTCCAGCAGGAAACCACAGCCAAGTGTCTATGTTGAGGAACCAAAGAGGTTTCAATGGTTCATCGCCAACATGGAAGCATAAAGAAGTCAAGAGATTACAAAGCGGTCTACCAGATCCAGGGGAAGGAAGGAGGGATAGCATGGCCTGCTGCAAGAAATCCTCTCCAAGATCTACACTGCAATGATGAGTCACACATAACTATATGATGAATACTTCGAGGGCATCTCTTGCAGTAGGCCATACCTTTGCAGTGAGTCCCAAGCAGATCTATCATAAAACAAAGCAATCTGGTCAGAGGAGTCCTTGAGTCCAGGAAAGGAAGAGCTAAAGAAGGGACAGGACAAAGCTGGCCCTGAGTCCAGACTGCAATGATTGGTAAAGGTGTGGACATAACCAAATAGCCACTACACCAAATCTCTGCAGTTGACATTCCTGAAACTATGAACTAAAGCAACCATATCCCTTAGACATCTCCAGAAGATTCCTTACCGCACTTCCAGTAACAAAATAAAATAGTTGGCCAATCATTTGGCCAACCACTGTTTAGAAACAGTAGCGCCTTTCCGAGGGGCGAAAAACTGTGTGAATTTCCTGCAGTCCCTCGTACGGTGTGTATAACACCACAAAATTCTTCGCACATCTAAAGAGTGGAGCAATGCTTCCCCTAGGCTGGGACATGCAGGTTAATAGGCAGGTAGGTGTATGGCTTGTTTCAGAGAAAACTCAAGACACCACCTTAGGAAGAAACTAAGGGTTAGAACACAAAGGCACTACTGTCTCAGCGGAAAACCAAATAAGGTTGCTCACAAGTGCCTGTAGCTCAGAAATCCTTCAAGCAGAAGTAATGACAGCAAAAAGGAACTTTCCATGACAGCGCAGCTCGCAAGTCAAGGCAGGCTCAAAAACAGCCAAATTAAGTATTTCAAACACAAAAATTCAAGTTCCATGAAGGCAGTGGATTATGGTTAGGAGGCTTTAAGTGAAAGATGCCTCTGGCTGTGCCAACATATGACCAACAGGCACATGAAAAGCAGAGATGGCAGAACTGTGCACCTTAACAAGGGGAGTGCCTCAAACAGGAGTCTGAGACGAACAACAGGCTACTCAAAGACCTGAACAAGTGAAATGATCCAGCTGACGTCAAGCAGCCCAAAGAATAAAGTGCTTCCAATTCATAAAACAGGAGGCCCTGGTGGAAGTTTTCCCAGTCGCCACTAGGACAACAGGGCTATGGCTATGTCTTCAGGAACCATGCATGAAGTTGCAGGGACTCGAGGTCCTGATCAACTAGGGTGCCATGGCTCTAGGAGAGCAAGCAGGTGCACTGAGGGAGAGGTACTGGGGTTCCACTTCTAACTGTTGCAAGCAAGTGGAACCAAATTTGACAAGGCAAAAAGGCAACCATGACTATCATCGTAGCCCCCTTCCATTTGAAGCTTCATTAGAATCCTCTGAAGAAGCAGCAGGGGACCAAAAGCCAACAGAAACCTCACTTTCCATGAGAGGAACAATAAATCTCGCCAAAAATCTCCAGGCTCTGGATCAAGAGAGCAAAAAAAGGCAGGTTTGCATGTACTGGGGACACAAAAATATCCAAATCTGGAAGACCCAATCTCTCAAACACATCTTCTACTACTGAGGTCAACTCCTCCTACTCACGTCCCTTTGGCTGTGACCAACTTGGGTCGTCCGCCGGGATGTTTTAGATGCTTGTCACATGAAAGGCTTCAAGTTCCAGGACATGGTCTAGAGCCAAAACCGTACTGCTTCCCGGCAGAGGGGATGCAACAGAGTGCCCCCTACTTTTCTTGATATAAAGAACGACACTGATGTCCATCTGGACCAGCAAAAGACCCAGGGACACCTGAATCTAGAAGCCTGTATGGCATAAAGACCGCCAGCATTTCCAGAATGTTCATCTGGACAAGACTCCAGCTCGGACCACATCCTTTCAGTTTGGCAGAGCCCCAGCTGAGCTCCCCACCTCATCCACGAAGCATATGTGGTAAAAATCTGCTATGGGGAAGAAATAATGTAAGGAATCCCTTAGTAGGTTGTTGGGTTCCATCCACCAAGGCAGAACTTTTTTCACGGGGAAGAGACCAAGACATTCTGATACAGGTCATCCGACCACTGGTCCCACTGGACACTGTGTCCAGTGGGGAATCCTCATGCAATATGGGCTGAGGCACTGTGACTATGGCCACTGCCATCATGCAGAAGAGCAGATGGCTCTGGCTGGAACACAGTAGATGTGGAACAGAAAATGAGATTGGGCTATGAGACAGTCTGTCCTGGAGTAGGAAGCCCTTGCCCAGAGCAGCATCCAGAATTGCCCCAATGTACTAAAGTCGTTGACAGCGTCAGCATAGACTTGTGCAATCTGGCAGTAATGCCTAGGTCCTGGAATAGGCAGATGCTATGTTCAAGGGTCCATAGCAAGCAGTCCTTTGACAAAGCTTTAATGAGCAAAATCATCCCGATGAGGGAAACCATAGACTCCCTCCCTGTGTCAGGAGGGCAGCCACGACTACTGCCATGTATCTGATAAACAGCAGAGGAAACGCCAAAGAGCAGGACCAGAACTGGAAATGTACCACTTGCAAATTAAACCAGAGGTACTGTGTGGGAAGCACATCTCCTGAAGTGAAGATGTGCATCTCGCACGTCTAGGGAGCATATCCAATCACCTTTGTGCAGGAGAGGCAGCAGACCTAGGAGGATTACCATCTTGAACTTCTTATGCTTGGAGATTTAACTACCAGAGATCCAGAAAGGACCAGAGGTCGTCCATGCATTTTGGTACCACAAACAAATGGGAGTACAAACCCCTGCCCTTTTGGGCTTCCGGCTTAGGGCATCGGCCAGGGTGTTGCAGGCTCCTGCCACATGAATGGCGAGGAGATCCGCCTCCAGGCTGCGCACGAGTGACCAAATGCGGAGAGCTTCCCTGCAGAGAGGCATGGAGAGCGTCCCATCCTGGCGGTTTAGGTAGTACATGGTTGTGGTATTGTCCGTCTGGACCTGAACCACTTGACCCCGTAGAAAGGGAGCGAAGGCGGTGAGGGCTAGACGACCCACTCAAAGCTCCAGCAGGTTGATGCGGCATCGGGACTCCCGAAGGGACCAGAGGCTGTGCACTCTGTGCTCCCCCAGATGGGCACCCCAACCCAGAGAGACATCGGTCGATAGACAGACCGTCGCTTGAAGCGGACAAACGGGATGCCCTCCTGCAGATGAACTGGAACGGTCCACCACCGGAGAGCATTTCACATCCCCTGGGTCACTGTCAGCTGATCCAGCGGATTGAAGTGCTGTGACCACTGGCGGGGCACATGTACAAGCGGGCCCAACGACCCAGGCTGGTGCAAGCCGCCATGAGGCCAAGGAGGCGCAGGAAGTCCCGGGCAGGGCATGATTGCCTAACCAGAAATGATTTGGCAAAGGAGGAAAGAACCTCTGCCCTGTCCGCTGGGAGCCGTGCTCTGGCTCGTAGAGAGTCAAGCTGTACCCCCAATGAATTGCATCACCTGCTTTGGCACGAGTTCCAACTTGGCCTCGTTGATGAGAAGGCCAACCTGAGAGCAAACCTGGAGGGCCAGATCCCTTGACCGCTCCACCTCTGCTCTGGAGGGGACTGCAATCAGCCAGTCCAGGTACGGGTACACCCAGACCCTTCGGCGCCACAGGAATGCTGTCACCACTGCCATGCATTTGGTGAAGACGCTGGGAGCCAGGGAAAGGCTGAAGGGCATGGCCCAGAACTCGTAAAGGGATCCCTCCGCTCTGAAGCAGAGTAATCTCTGGTGGGACAGACCAATTGGGACGTGAAAGAATGCGTCCTGAAGGTCCAGAGAACAGAACCACACGCCTCATTCAAAGGATGGGATTATCTGAGCCAGAGTGACCATCCTGAAGGTCCGAGACCTTAGGAACCTGTTCAGGTCGAGAATGGGGAACCAGCCCCCTGTCCGTTCTGGGACCAGGAAGTACCTGGACACAAACCCCGGTCCGGAGGATCCGCCACCTTCCTGATCACCTCTTTTTCCAGGAGCAGGGCAATATCGGGTCGGCGAGCCAGCAAGAGGGCTGAGGACCCCGTAGCCCCGCAGCGGGCGATGGCGGAAGGCAGGGCCTGCCAAAACTCCAGGGCAGGCCCTTTCCTACCACCTCCAAACCCAATGGTCCATGGTGATAACGGACCAAGCGGAAAGGAAGGGCGGAGCCATCCCCCACGAGGGTGGGGGACCCAGGAGAGTGACGAGGCTGGGGAGACACCTCAACCCATCACTGGGCAAACTAGAGGAGAAACCGCAGAGGATCTCCTGGACCTTTACCTCCTGCTTCCTGTTGGAGGAAGCCGCTGGCTTGGTTTGGGATGGCAGCTGGCTCATGGGCCCTGGTTAAGGTAGTTAATGGACGGGTTTAAGGGCACAGAAGTATGAAAGGACTTCTACTGCTGCTGTCTGTGGCCTTTGTCGTCCAGGGCGGAGGTGACAGAGCCCAGAGTGGCACTGGACTTTTCAATCCGCTGGAGGTGACCTTCCACTCCAGGGCTGAAGATGTCGGTCCCAAAGAAGGGGACATCCACCAGTTTGTGCTGGGTATCTGGCATGAAGGTGGATATCCTCAGCCACGTTTTGCGGCGCATGGCCACCGCAGCCGCAACCGATCTGGCACAGGAGTCTCCAATGTCCAGAGCCATTTGGAGCCGCTGCTTAGCCACTGCCCTACCCTGGTCCCGGAACTGCCAGACCATGGTCTGCAGGTCGGCCGGGAGATGAGGGATCACCTCATCCAGGGAGCCCATGAGGGCGTGGGAGAAGTGTGCCATCAGCACGCCCGAGCTGACCTGGCGGAGGCCAAGGGAGGACGCAGCGTACACCTTGCGCCCGGCACAGTCCAGCTTTTTGGACTACTTGTCGGGGGGTTAGTCCACATCCCTAGCGTTCCCGGAACATCAGAAAATGCTGTCTGTGACCAACCCCTCGGCAGAGGGGTGTTCCAAAACAGGCAAAGAGCCGGGGGACCACCGATTCCTGGTCGAAGGTGCAGGACAGGAAGCAGGCTGCTCCCAGAGCTCCAGAGCCGGGCCAACAATGGCTTCGGCCACCGGAAAGACCTCCGTGGGTGAATCCCCTCAGTCCAGCATCTCCGTGAGGGAATACTTGGCCCGCTTAGAAACGAGCTCGAGCTGCATCCCAGTGGACTCAGAGATAAGCCAAAACAAACCCATGAAGGAACAATGGGCTTTCGTCCATCGACTGGCGCCCGGAGGACTCCAGGTCAATGGGCCTGCAGAACAGGGAGGAGTCTGACTCCGAGGAGTCCGCGAAGAGCTGCCTGGAGCCTGAACCACCCTCCACCTGCCAAGGATGGTCGGGAGTGAGGGTGACCGACAATCTGTGGGCAGGCCCTGACCTGACAGAGTCCTTGGTCGGCACCCCCAATTTCGGTTGTGGAGGCAGAGGTTCCACCACAATCGGTGGGGCAGCTGGTTTTGCCGGAACATCCGGCCCAGGCTTGGGCACCTCGGCTACAGCGAGGGGTTGTTTTGGCTGCTCGGGTGACAGCCACTTAATGGCCAGGGAAGGCTGACGGCTTCTTCCTGGACAGAAGTAACTGCTGCCACATCAGGGTCCTCGTGCAATCGCGCAGCAAAGTGAAGCCTCTCCTCTTCCAAGGAGGAAGACAGGACAAGTGGCACCACTTCGGTGCCCAGACCGAGACCGCAGATGTCGGCGGGATCGGCTGGACCAAGACGATCTCAGAGACAGAGATCCTCGGCGTTTTGAGGATGGGTCTGGGAAGGGGTTGGGGACATCCGCTCTCCCCTCGGCTCGGAAGGCTTAACCGGGGACTGCGGCAGCAGAGGCGCAGGCAAGTCCTCGGTCTCCACCGGGGGAACCGGTGAAGAAGGGTTGTCTGCTTCACCATTCGACAGCCCGTCCGACGGGTCGAGAAAAATCTCGACTAAGTCGACGGGTGTCTCGGCCAGCTGGCCTGACGGGGATGCCGTGAATCCAGCAGCCTTAGCCGCAACCTCGACCGAAGTAGGGTGTCGACTGTCCGGGGAAGGGGACCGCTCCCAATTCCACGAACACCAACGAAGGGACTTAACTTTTGAGTCCTTTCTGGTCCGAGAGGAATGTCCCAATGGCCCCTCTCCCTTTGTGGAAAGGGACTGGCAACACTGCTTGAAAGAAGCTCAAAACGAGGTACCCAGAGAGAGCAGGATAAATGCCGCGAAAGAGGAAGAGGACGAAATGGTCTGTGCCACCTCCTCCTCTAGGGCGATCATCTGCATGAGTTGCTCAGCCGAGCCAGCCACCGTGGTAAATGCCCAACGGACCTCCTTCGACTTTACCAGCAGGAAACGCTTCTCAGGGTGCCCAAGCTGTAACCGGGCAGCACGATCTTCCAGGACGCTGGCTGAAAACGAACGGCATAACTCGCAGGCCTGTGGGTCATGTTCTAGGCAGAGGCAGTAGGCGCACATTGAGTGCGGGTCCGTCCTGGACATTTTCTGCCCATAACGGCACTGCCGAAATCCGGGAGTCGATTTGTCCATCGCAGCCGTGAGGGAGAAACTTGACCGAAGTCTTGAAAATTTTAAAATAAGTTTCAGGCGAACCGAAGAATTAGGATCCAGTCTATAAGCAGAGTGTTAAGGAGGGAACCTAAGCTTCCAAGCCGTAAGGAAGATCTGGCGTCATGGGGCGGAGCCGGGAGTTTTACCACCCGGGTGGGTGGGAGGAGTCAGCCTGAAGACCTTCCGGGAAGAAACCTGCCAGACAGTGTGGATGAACAACATATCCATGTCCCCAGAACAGTTATGTAAGAACTTACCATAGCAGTAGATCTTATTACAGTTCTTGAAGCAGGTTACACCATTAGCACTGATTCTCAAACAATAATGGAAATCCCACATCATTGGGAGGAGGGAAGGTAGAAATCCTTAATGAAACCAAAGCCTAGGACAGAAGTCCTTGAAGGACTGCTAGACGAAAACCTGCTCGTCGCCTCGATGCCATATCAAGGCTAGAATGCCTGATAAAAGTGTGCACGGAGCCCCAAGTAGCTGCAGCACAGATGGACGAGGTGGACACATTCTTAAGGGCTGCAAAGGAAGTAGCCACCCCCCTTGTGGAATGAACCTTAACCGCGCCCGGTAAGGGCTTGTTGCGCTTCTGGTAACAGAACGTGATATACTGAATGAGCCACCTGGACAGCGACTGTTTGGAAACAGGAGCTCCCATCATCCTATGGGCAAAGGGGACAAAAAGCTGGTCCAATTTTCGGTGGGGTTTGGTTCTAGTCAGGTAGTATCGGTGACACCTATGAATATCTAGGGTGTGCAGCAGGGCCTCTCCTCGATTCGAATAATTGGGAAAGTACACTGGTAGATCGATGTCTTGATTAAGGGTGAGAGCTGAGACCACCTTAGGCAGAAATCTGGGATGAGTCCATAGGAATACCCTGTCTTGGTGAAAAACCAAATAAGGGTCCTTGCACATGAGTGCATGGAGTTCAGAAATTCTTCTGGCTGAAGTAACGGCATCTAAAAACGTCGTCCTCCAAGTGAAAAGACGTAGCTCGCAATCCGCAGCTGGTTCAAAGGGTGGCAGCGTGAGCTGCTTCAGGACAAAGGGTAGATCCCATGAAGGAACTGGATCCTTAATCGGAGGTCTAAGGTGGAGAATACCTCTCAGGAAGGCTTGTGCCGTGTCCAACTGGGATATGGTGCGTTGGCCTATCGGACAATGAGAGGCTGATATGGCACAGAGGTGTACTTGGATTGAGGAGTAGGACAAGCCTGTCTGAAAAAGAGATAGGAGAGTCCAAGACAGATTTTTCTGGACAGTCTAAAGATGAAAACCCCTGTGCTTGAGCCCATAGCCAAAAACGCCATTTCATGGCGCAAGTGGCACAAGTTAGCCAGCCTTGGAGTGGGTCTCAAGGTGGTAGCCTGGATAAAAATTTGGCTAGACAACAGGAAGCAAAGGGTAGTAGTAAATGGAGTCCGTAGTGAAGAAAGGAGGATTACTAGTGGGGTACCGCAGGGTTCAGTACTAGAACCAGTCTTTTTTAATGTCTTTGTAAGTGACGTTGCAGAGGAACTGGAAGGAAAAGCATGTCTCTGCAGACGACTCAAAGATCTGCAACTGGGCTGATACAAAAGATGGAGTGGAAAGGATGAGAAGGGACTTGGCAAGGTTGAAGGAATGGTCAGATGTATGGCAGCTCAGATTCAATGCAAGAAGTGCAAGGTAATGCACCTGGGAAACAAAAACCCAGGGGAAGAGTACACAATGGGGGCTAAGATACTGACAACTGTAAAAAATGGAAAAGTACCTGGGGGAAATTATATCAGATGACCTGAAGGTTGGCAAGCAATGTGAGAAGGCAGTAAGGAAGGCTGGGGGGATACTGGAATGCATAGTGAGAGGCATCAATAGTAGAAAACAGGAAGTTGTTATCCCTCTGTACAGTCTGAGAGACCCCATCCGGAATACTGTGTGAAGTTCTGGAGACCCCATCTCCGCAAAGACACAGATAGAGTGGAGGCTGCCCAGAGGAGGGCAACCAAAATGGTGTAGGGTCTGCACCAGAAGACATACGAAGAAAAACTAAAGGAGCTTAATATGTATACCCTTGAGGAAAGAAGGGAGAGAGGGGCATGACAGAAACTTTCAAGTACCTCAAGGGAATCAACAAAGTCCAAGAGGGAAGCATCTTTCAGAAAAAGATGTGCAAGAACAAGGGGGCATAATCTGAAGATAGAGGGGGTCGGCTCAGAGGTAATGTGAGGAAGTATTTTTTTCACAGAGAGGGTTGAGGATGCATGGAACAGCCTCCCTGAGGAGATCGTGGAGTTGAAAACAGTGGGGATCGTGGAGTTGAAAACAGTGGGGGAATTCAAGAATGCATGAGACAGACATAAGGCAGTCCTAGTGGGGGATAGGAGGAAGTAAGCTGTTGGTTAACTAGGATCTGCAGCTTATCTGTTGGGTAGAAAAATGGGCAGACTAGGTGGGCCAAGTGATCCATATCTGCCATCACATTCTATGTTTCTATGAGTGGCCGGTTTTCTTGCAGCCACCAGGACATCAATTACCTCTTGCGAGACCCCGTGTCACAAAATGGTTATGTCTCTAGGAGCCAAGTGTGAAGGCGCAACGAACGAAGGTCCGGATGGATAAAGGAGCCCTCCTCCTGAGACAAGTGAGAGCTGATTGGCAGCAGCACCGGAGGTTCCCGGGATAGCTGGTGTAGTCGAGGGAACCAGATCTGTCTGGGCCAGAACGGCACGATGAGTATCAGCGTCGCTTGCTCTCTGTGAAGTTTCAGAAGAACCCTCTGGATCAACAGAAAGCAGGGGGAAGGCATAGAGGAATCTGCTTGCCCAAGAGAGGAACAACACGTCTCGCCAGAAAACACCAGGCCCAGGATCTAGCGAGCAAAAATTGGGCAGTTTTGCGTTGGATGGGGACGCAAAAAAATCTAACTCTGGTGTACCCCATCTGTGAAACAGATCCTCTACTACCTCCTGGAGTAGTTCCCACTCATGGACTCTGGCCTGACAGCAGCTCAGGCAGTCTGTGATGAAGTTGTCCACTCCTGGGCCATAAACAGCAGTGAGGTATGTGCCGTGTTGCAAAGCCCAATTCCACACCCTCATGGCCTCCCTGCAAAGTGTGTAGGAATGGGTGCCTCCTTATTTGAGGTAATACATCACCGCGGAATTGTCCGTTTGTAACAGAAGAGCACCCGGTGGAATCTCTGACTGAAAGGCCTGCAGGGCGTAGAGAACTGCTAATTTCCAGGATATTTATGTGGAGATTAGCCTCTTGTGCTGTCCACAGGCCGAGAGACCGGACACAGTCAAGGTGAGCTCCCCATCCGAGCCCTGAGGCATCTGTGGAGTGTGTCACAATTGGAGACGGCACAATGAAGGAGACCCCTGCCGATAGATTCTTCGGATGTAGCCACCATTGCCAATCCCAGATTACGGTCTTCTTAATCCGGATTGGAAGCAATAGATAGTCTTCCTTTCGATCCCACTGGACCCATAACATCCACTGGGTGACCTGCACATGGAGACGAGTGAGCGGGACTGTTTCAATGGTCGCAGCCATGTGTCCGAGCAGGCAAAGAACCAATCTGGCAGGAACGGTCTTCTATGCCAAAATGTCCCTGATGAGGGATCTGATGTGTTCCGCTCTGTCCTGGGGAAGAAAGGCTTTCCCTTGGACAGTGTCCAGAACTGCGCCTATGAACTGCAGAGTCAGACAGAACCAGACGTGACTTCTCTTGATTGATCAAGATGCCCAGCGTCTCAAACACAGAGTGTAATAAATGGCGGACATCAAGGCCTCCCAAGAGGGCGCCATGAGAAACCAGTCGTCAAGGTAGGGGAATACATAGTAGCCTTTTCTCCTCATTCACCGACCGCCATACACTTCATGAATACACGAGTTGCCGATGACAGTCCAAAAGGGAGGGCTTGGAGCTGATGATGGTGGCTCTGGAACTGGAACAGCAGAAACTTCCTGCGCGCTTGAGCGATGGGTATATGCAGATAAGCATCCTGCATGTCCATGGACGCAAGAAAGGAGCCCTGCTAGAGAATGGGAATCTGATCTGGGAGGGTCACCATACAGAAGCACTTGAACAGGACCGACTAGTTGAGTTCGTCGAGGCCCAGTATCAGACGGAGGTCCCCCGTTTTCTTGGGAACAAGAAAGAAGTGAGAATAATATCCTGCACCCTTCTGGTTCCATGGAACGTGCTCCATCGCTTCTCTTTCCAGGAGCATGAGCACCTCCTGCTATACAAGCAGGACGTGCTGACCAGAGTAACAGGAAAGCAGGGGAAGTCTTGCTAGTGGGTGGTCGAGAAATTCTATGAAGTAACCTTTCTTGACCAACTGGAGAACCCATAGGCCGGTGGTAAGACTGCCACCCTGAAAAGTGGCAAGTGATGCGACCCCCGACATTTTGTTTCCCATTGATCCAGAGGAGGGGCAGGAGCCAGGAAGGAGTCATGCTGTGGCAGCACTGGTCCCTTCAGGCTGAGCCAGTTTAGTGTTGCGCTGGGCTCTGCCTGGGGACGACTTAGCCTGGGCTTTCAGCTGAAAGGTACCCCATTGTTGCCGGCCGGAACGTGGCTGCTGCCTTTGTTGCTGGCTGCAAAAACGGCTCTGGTTCCTACGAAAGGAACCAGGCCTGGGTCTGCACATGGCCTGTAGAGACCCGATTGTATTCCCAATGTCCTGGAGTTTGGTGATCACCTTCTCAGAGGGCTCACCAAAGAGTACCTCGCTGTTGTAGGGGATGTCAAGAATGTTGTTCTGTACGTCCAGGGTGAAGCCAGAGAAACAAAGCAAAGTGTCACTGGAGGCAGACGCCTTAAGCTGCAGCTCTGGCGAACGAGTCCGCAGAATCATCTGCAGCTCGTAATACTTGGGTCACCACATCACACCCTGTGCAGAGAAGGTTTAAGTGCTCCGTCTTCTGATTGCCATCCGGAAGCTTAATCAACCAGGTCCTGGCCCTGTTCCCGCAGGGCATTCTGAAACTGTACCATGTGGGTTAGGTAGTTCAGGGACCTGATGGAGCATGTAGCAGCTGCATACATGCAACTCCCCCAGGGCATCCAATTGTTTGGATTCCTGGTCCAGTGGCTGTGTGCTCATGTGTTGCGGTCTTTGGGACCGGTCATGTGAGGCCGTCATAACCAGGGAGTCTGCCAGAGGTTGCTGAGCCAGGTACTGGTCCACTCTCGGGGCCTTGTACAGGCGCTCAGCTTTCTTCGGCACCACAGGAATAGAGTGCGGACGCTTCCACTCAGCCTTAGTGATATCTGCTGAGGTGTCCAAGTGTGGCACTACCACAGGCTTTGTGTCTTTCTGCCGAAACAAATGGGGAAGGCGCTGCCTTTTGGGGTCAAGGTCTTCAGCATCTCACCCCATGCTGTCCTGGATAAGCATCATGATCTCAGAGAAAGCGGGATCATCGGGAGGAGACCTGGGAAGGTCATGTGATGAAATGCTGAGTGGAGAAGAAGATCTGGAGTAATCAGAGGTATCCGATCTGGAGTCCTCCGGAGTATACCGTCGACGTCTGGGTCGCTTGGGGATGGGAGACCCTGATGGAGATCTTTAGGGAAGCCTTCTCCAATCCTGGGATCTACCCCAAGGAGGTGGAGTCTGCTCCTTGGGGGTTGGTGGTCATTCTGCTGGCCCCTGACATGGAGGAGAAGGTGTAGGATGTGAAGGAGTAGGAGGAGGGGGAGAAGGCTTTATTGGGACCACATCTTTATGGATAGGGTCCCACCATAAAGTAAAGAGTTAATTTACTTCTTGATTATTCATGCCAGACAGGCCTGACGCCGGAGGTCTATCACCATGGTCAGGCATCTGGTCGTCTGGTGTCTCCGGGGTTGGCGAAGGTTCCCTCGGAAGCCCGGCATCCCCTGAGTCACCCGCCTGGCCTTCGGGCAACACAATGTCCTCCTCCATGGAGTCCCTGTGACCGCTGTCTACCGGTGACTGGGGGGCGGTCTTCGGATCCAGTGAAGCAGACGTCGGTGGCTTGGCCGACGACTTCAGGTCCGGTGAACGCCTGGCCAACTTCAGATAACTGGCTGACGGGTGCTTGGCCGACATCTGGTCAGTCGTCCGCTTGAGAAGTCAGGTCCTTCGTCTTCCTGGGTGGAGGATCTGGGCCCCTAGGGGCTGGGAGACCAACATGGAGTCGGCATGCCGACGTCGGGTGGAAGACAAAGACCTGTGGCATTCAGAGGACTCTGAAGAAGCCCGAGAGGGAGTAAAGGAAGCAGTGGGCCTGGAAGTCGTCATGGGCTTAAAAGTCGAAGAACCGCTGGAAGCCCAGACCTTCACTGGAAGGGGCCAAGACCTAGCCCTGGAGGGAAAGAGGTACGATCGAGTGGAGCCTGAGCTACGCGAATCCGAGGCCCAGTTCAGGGATCTGGACCTTGCCTTCTCCCGGTGCTTGTCCCGGTGTTTGTGGGCCTTGTAGGAAGAATCGCCCCTGGAGGAAGGTTCTTTGTCCATCCTACCAAGTTTTTCCTCTAGCAGGTAAGCCTGAAGTGCCTTCCGATGGCAGATTCTGATGTGGCTGTTGAACCCTTGGCAAAATGTGCAGGCCTTTGTATCATGGTCCGGGTCTCAGCACCGCACGCAGGGAGAATGAGGATCCCTAAAAGGGATCTGTTTTCCGCAGGCACACTTTGAAAGGTGACCCTCAAATGAAGGAGTTGGAGAGGACATTAGTAAAGTAGAAACTCTTGAAGTTCTAAGTCGTCGTGCGCTAGGTAGAGACCGTGAGGCCAATGCTGGTGAGTTGACGGCGAGAAAAGAAAGTACAGTTACGTAAGAACTTCCCGTAACAGTAGATCTTCAAGAGAGACTCTTGCAGTAGGTAATTACATATAGGACTGACGGCAGCAGGCGGCAGGACCCCACGGAAAAATTTCTAGCTAGCAGTCCCTGGCGGGAACCGCCCCCACGTCAGGTGACCGGTGTCAGACGACGTCTGTGTAAAGGGGCGGTCCTAGACGCCCGCCTTCCAGTTCTTTCCCACCACAGGCCAGGAAGGCCCAGACAAGAGAGAAGCAGATATTTTGCTCCATGGAAAATGATCTGAAAAAGCCTAGGGGGATGGAGAGCACGAAGGTATTGCCTACCGCAAGAGCCTCTCTCGAAGATCTACTGTTACGGTAAGTTCTTACATAACTGTACTATCTTACTTCGAGAGGGCTCTTGCAGTAGGTAATTACATATAGGACAGAATCCCAAGCAGTCTGGAACCAAAAAAGGCACCGGGAGGAGGAACTACTCTAAGAAGTAGCAAACAACCTTGCAAACCTCAAGATAGGAGGCCTTGCAAGACCGCTAACCCAAAGCCTGCTCTACGGCAAGAGGCAATGTCCAAACTGTAATGTTTAGTAAATGTATGGACGGAAGTCCAAGCGGCGGCAGCACAGATGTCTGCTGCAGACACATTCTTAAAACAAGCCGCAGAGGCTGCTACTCCTCGTGTAGAGTGGCCTCTGACTTGACCCGGGAGGGTTTTGTTGTACTTGTCATAACAGAAAGTGATGCAATGAGCCAACCACTTTGATAGGCATTGCTTGGAGACAGCATTGCCTTCCCTTTGGGAGCAAAAGAGATGAACAACTGATCAGTCTTTCTGAGATTCTTCATCCTATTGGTGTAATATCTCAGGATCCGGTGGACATCCATGGTATGGAGCAAGTATTCTCCTTGGTTGGAATACTGCGTGAAAAAGGCAGGTAATTCAATAGACTGATTTAAAAGTAGACTCTGCTACCACTTTTGGGAGAAACTTAGGATTCATGCGAAGAGCTACTCTTTCTTTGTGAAAGATCAGATAAGGGATTTTGCACATAAGGGCCTGGAGCTCAGAAGTTCTGCTAGCGGAAGTAATGGCCACCAAGAGGAGCGTCTTCCACGATAAGAACTTCAAGTCTGCAGAAGCCGCAGGCTCAAAGGGAGGAAGGGTAAGCTTCTCGAGAACAAACTTCAAGTCCCGGGGTGGGGAACAGGAGTCTGAACAGGGGGTCTGAGATGAAGGACCTCTCGGAGAAAGATCTTGGATACCTCCAGTTGGGTAAATGCCTTATCAGCGAAAGGAACATGGTAGGCTGAAATAGCCGCAATATGGACTTTCAACGAGGAGTGACCGAGACCCAGGTCGAAAAGATGACGCAGATAATCAAGCAGAACGGCTACAGGAGAAGGGCTCCACGTTCCTGGGAGCCGCCCAAATGGAAAATCTTCCATTTCATGGCGTAGGTGGACCTAGTGGAGGGTTTTCTAGCCTCCACCAGAATCTCGGCTACCTTAGGAGAGATGCCAAAGCGAGATTGGGCTAGGTCTGCAGGAGCCATGCATGAAGTTGAAGAGACTTGAGTCCTGGATGGACCAGGGTCCCCTGATCCTGGGTCAGCAATCCTTGAGATAAAGCAAGAGGAAGAGGAGGAACCTCTGAGTATTGCTGTAGAAGAGAGAACCAGATTTGCCTGGGCCAGAAAGGAGCGATCAGAATCATTCTCGCTCCTTCCAAAACCAGTTTCTGCAACACACGAGGGGACCAGAGGAATTGGGGGAAAAGCATAGACGAATCTGACCTTCCAGTTTAGAGACAAAGCGTTGCTCCAGAAAGCGCCTCGCTCTAGAGCGAGTGAGCAATAGGTTGGAAGCTTTGCGTTTTGGGAGGAGGCAAACAGGTCCATCTGTGGAGTCCCCCAAATCTGGAAGATGCTTTTTAGAACTTTTTGGTCCAGTTCCCACTCATATGGCAGAGCCGAAGAACGACAAATGTTTCGGATGTGCTGCCCACCCGTGAGCGGCGCTACTCACAACCGAGTCTGCACGGGGTTGCGACTGTAAGAAGTCTACACCCTCCAGAGCCTGGTATAGCCTGTTGGACTTCAAGGAAGTGGGGCTAAAGCCAACGGTTGTTTCTAAATGGTGGAAACAAGGTGGGCATGAGGCTTGATCCAGGGTGGCAATAGAGTAGAGGCCGTGATGGGCAAGTCCAGATGTTTGGCAAGTTTGACCCGCTGAGGATCTGGCTCTAAGGAACGCCACAGATGGACTTCCAGGATCTTACTGAGCAACTCCGTGAAGGAAGGAGACTTCGGAGAAGTCCTCGGCCGGGGCTTGGACGGAGAGCAAGGCTCGTCGTCTTTCTCGGAGCAACCCTCGGAGGGATCCGAGTACTTCCGAGAGAGAAGAAGAAAAAGAAGAATTTGAAGTAGAGTAAGACTCCCTAGCTCGTCTAGGGGGAGGAACGGGTTCCTTAGGGAGGATCCCTGGGCGCGTATCCTGCCCCTCTCTGGATCCTGAGGGCAGAGCCCGGGAATCCGGAGGCGGAGAGGGAGTGTGCCGTCTGGGGCGTACGGGAGCCGGAGGTGGCACCGTCGCCACAAGACGGCTCTCAACCTCCTTGGTGAGCTGAGCCTTGGCCTCAGCCCACCAGGAGGCCAGAGTCGCCTGGAGACCCACCGGCCGCCTAGGGGGCAGTGGTGGAGGAGGAGGGGATAATTGTAGGGATGAAATTCGTAATGGGAGTATCCGTAACCCGGCTGCGGGAATACCGGAGCTGGGTATTGCGACGTCGGTGGAGTCGGCGCTGGGTACTGCGGCGCAGGATACTGAGGACCCGTGGTAAATTGGCGTCGGATAAGACGGCGGATACCCAGATACCTGAGGACCTGCCGGAGCAGACGGCCCAGTAGGGAACTCCACGGGCGGACCGACCGTGATAGGCCCATGGGGAAGAGGGCCCTAAGGAAGAGGTATATCCCCCACCGGCGTCGGCAGGGCCGGTGTCGGAGACTGTGTTGGATCCGGCTCTGTAGGGAGGGGATCGGACGGCGGAGCAGGATCCCGAGCCTCGCCCCAGGATGGAGCGGAAAAATTCCCGGGGTCAGGCAGGGGGGACTCTGGCTCCCCGGACGACAGCGACAGCTGCGGGAAACCTGGGACGACAGACAAAGCAGGGTCTGCCGTAGGCTCCGAGGCCCGGCAGACATCGGAGGAGCCGACGTGCGACTTATGGGCTGATTCCCGGACGCCAGAGGGAGCGCGTCCAACCGTGGGTCCCTCGTCGGAGGAAGGCCAAGAATGGGAAGACGCCGTCCGAGCAGATTCCAGCCGCTGCGCCGCCCGGCGATCGGGCGCCTGACGGGCTTTCTCCGGACGTCGGAGGGGCAGGAGTCCCGCTTATGGGAGGCGCCTCCCTGTAGGCTGCAAGCCCGCGGCGGTACTGGGGGCTGTAGCCTCTTGCCCGGAGGCACCCGGCGGGCTCAAACACGAACCCGACGGGCGGGCCGACGCCTCCTCCAAAGTCTTGGAGGCTGCCATCGGGCAATCCCCCGGAGGGGACGTTGCCTTGGCCGCGGCTCCAGCTGGAATCCCGGAGGAGGAGGCATTTCCCTGTCCCGCTTCTTGTGTCCCTCAGGGGAGGTCGACTCCTGCCGAGGTTACTTCAACTCCTTCTCCATTGCGGACATCATCTTCTTGAGGAGATGGGCTTCTAGAGACTGCTGGCGTTGTCTGCGGGTGGCCGCGCTGAAATGAAGGCAGTGCGGACACTTGTCGACCGCGTGGTCGGGCCTAAACAGAAAAGGCAGAGGGAGTGACCGTCTTTGTAGGGCAGCTGGGCGCCGCACGAGTCGCACTTATTTTTTGAAGGGGTCGACATACCAACGTTCACCTGACGAAGAAAATACAAAATACTGATACTTTTCGGAAAAAACCAACGAAGCAACAGGACTGAGCGTTATGAACTTCACCGCGAGGCGCTGCACGAGCTGACGGCGGGAAAGAACTGGAAGGCGGGCGTCTGGGACCGCCTCTTTATACCGACGTCGTCTGATGCCGGTCACCTGACATGGGGGCGGTCCCCACCAGGGACTACTAGCTAGAACTTTTTCCGTGGGATCCTGCCGCCTGCCATCGTCAGTCCTATATGTAATTACCTACTGCAAGAAACCTCTCGAAGCAAGATCTGGGGATTCTTGGGGACTGCCCCCCTTATGCAGTGTGCCAGATGGCGGCAGTCTCTGCTGAATACCGCTATCTAGAAAATTTCCGTGGTGTCCTGGTGCCTGCAGGCTTCAGTCCTAATGGTGTAACCTGCTGCAAGAGCCAATTCTCCAAGTAAAATCCACATGTTTGGCTCCAAGCATGGTATGATCTGGTTCAGAGCGAGCATCCGAAAGGTGCGGGACCCGAGATATTGATTCAGGTCATGGAGATCTAGGATAGGGTGCCAACCCCCGTCCACTTGGGCACCAGGAACTATCTGGAAACAAAGACGGGGTCTGACGGAAGATCCTGCACTGGAGCTACTGCCTCCTTGCAGAGAGCTGAGCCATGTCGTCTCGAAGAGCTGACTGGGTACATGCAGAGATCCGTTCCTCCCAAGGAGTGCGGGCTCGGCAGGTACTGCTCGAATTCTAGAGACGGTCCCTGACCAACCACTTCGACAACCCACCTGTCCGAAGTGATAGCAGACCAGGCGAAAAGGAAGTGCCGGAGTCTACCACCCACAGGAGGACACAGAGGTGGCGTGATGGGCATAGGGGTGGCGGCCCCCAACCAGTCACTGAGCAAGCTTAAGAGGTGGAGGCGGCTCTGGGACCTGTGCCTCTGCCTCCTTTGCGGGACTGTGGAGGACCCTGCTTGGGCCGCGGGCGCCAAGCTTAAGTCTGCTGCTGCTGACCTCCTTGATAGAAGGGCTGCTTGACTGCAGGGGGAAAAATGCCGAAATGGCTTTCTTTTCTACTGGTTCTTGCCCGAAGAACCCTTAGCACAAGTGGCATCCAATTTGCCATGGACTGTTCTATGCGCTGAAGGTGACTGGCCACTCCTGGACCGAACATGTCTGTGCCCAGGAAGGGTGCATCAGCAAGCTTATGCTGAGTAACCGCCAGGAAAGAGGAAAGCCTCAGCCGAGCCCTGCGGCGAGAGGCCACTGCAGCTGCCAATGATCGGACACAAGAATCTCCTATATCCAAGGCAGTCTGGAGCTGTTATTTTGCAACAGCACGGCCTTGGTCACTGACCTGCTTGACTGTGGTCTGCATGTCCAGTGGGAGAGGAGGGAGAACCTTGTCCAATGAGCCAAGAAGCGGATGGGGAGAGTGTGCAACAACAGCACAGCTGGCCTGAAGAAATCCCAGAAAAGAGGCCGCACAGACCTTGCGGGCAAAGTGGTCCATATTTTAGGACTCTACCCAGGGTCGGTCAGTGTCAGTCGAACTACCAGTACGCCAGAACACAGAGGCGGTCACCAGGCTCTCGACCAAACACTGCTCTGTGAACCCCACTAGGAACCCCATGGGCACCACGTACTTGCAGGACATGTGGGCAGATGGTGCTGTAAAGGAGGCAGGACTCTGCCAAAGTTAAAGGGCCGAGTTAACAATGGCCTCAGCCACTGGAAAAGCCTCTGTCGGGGTATCCCCTCAAGAATGTCGGTGTGAGGGTGCTCCACCTCTTTCTGGATAGGCTCCAGGGGCACTCCAGCTGAATGCCCTGGAAGGAGAAAGGGCCTTCCTCTATCCCTGTGAAGACAGACATACACGGGATGTGCGTGCAAGCCGGTGACATCAGAGTCCAAAGAGTCATGATACAGCGGTCTACCGACAAGTCACCTTCAATTTGCCGACCGTGATGGGGAGTGACTTAGACAGGTGTTGAGGAAGCCCGGTGTCCTGTCGGTCCTCTTTCGAAGAAGCCCGCGGGCACCAAGCTTGAGCCTGATGCTGCTGTTGCTGACCTCCTTGATAGGAGGGCTGCCTGACTGCAGGGGAAGAATGCCAAAATGGCTCCTTTCTTTCCTGCTGGTTCTTGCCCGAAGAACCATGCTGTATTGGTGGTGGTTCCACCCGAATTGGTGGAGACACTGGGTTAGGCCAAACCGGGAGACTGGCCTGCCCCACAGGTGGAGGAACAGAGGGCTTCAGTTCAGAAGGGGATGGCTTCGGCCTAGGATGCCAAAGCCAAGTGATGGCCGAGGTGAATCGGCAGAGCCGGCTTTTGCCCACCTGGTCAGAGTAAGCTGCTGCCACATGAGGTCTTTATAGTGCCACAGTTTCCATCGGAGCCTCTCCTCGTCAGAGGAGGATGAGGACTTGTGGCGTCACCTCTGAGCACTTATGGCTCTTCCTCAGTCAATCATCTGAGGGGGTCCTGGACTGAGACTGAGAACAAGGAGGCCGACTCGGTCAATCGGGAGACACCAGCATTGATGAGACCCGGGAGCCCCGGACCGGTTCCTTGATGGGGACACCAGCAGGCTGGATCTCCTCATCTGGAAATACCAGGACCGGAGTCCTTTCCAATGAGTCGTCAGGCACAGCCGGCGACAAGGGATCAATCAGTTTGAGAATAATTTCAAACTAGTCAGCCACTTCCTCGGTCCCTTGGCCAGACTGAAGGTCCAAAAAGCCAGCGGCCAAGGATGCGAACTCGAGGTAGAGATCGTGTGCTCTTGGGACTTTGACCTCTCCTGGTCCCAGGATGGTCTTCGTCGAGGGAGCAAGACAAGTCCTTCTCCCTCTTCTGCTGACATGTAGGGCGAGTCAAGCCAAGGGCACCTCACCCTGAGTGAGGAGAGCTGGCACATCTCCCTGAAAGAACCCGTAAAAGGAGGAGCCAAGGTTAAGCAAAACGAAGAAGCTTCGACTGGCCGAAGCGCGAGCTGCTTCCTCCTTGAAGGCCTCCATCTGTTCCAGCTCCTTTGCTGTGCCAGCAGCAGCGGAAACCGCCCACCTAGCCTTATTCAATTTCACCGGCGTGTTTCTCTTCTCTAGTCTCCAAAGCTTCAGGTGTGCCATGCGGTCGTCCAGGACATTGGGCTGGAAAGCCAGGCATAAACCTCACGACGAGGTGTCATGGCCAACACCCTAGGCAGTAAACGCACGTGAGGTAAGGATCAGTGCGTGACATCTTTTGGCCGCAAGGACACCGGCGAAATGGAAGGAACTGGCGAAGGAACTGGAAGGGGTCAGGATCAGTTGTGTTCCAGGACAGTAGCTGCTTCTTGCTGTTTTCACAGGGTCCTTGTGGATTTTACTTGGTAGAAGGTTATTTCTTTTCTTTCTTACTTCTAAGGGGCCAGCAGGGTATTGTTTTTGGGGCTGTTGGAAGTTTGAAAACTGGTTTGGTGGCTTAAGAGGGATCATTTGTTGGATGTTTCACTGTGTAACAGGCTGCGCTGCTGGAGGCCTATTTCTTCTGATTTAAAACCTATTTGGTGGGATTTGCTTGGGCCTGGGTATTTGAATTAGAGACCTATATCTGTTAATTTCAAGCCTATTTTGATGTGTTGTTAGTGAAGCTGATTTAATTATAGACCTGTTTCCTTTGGCAGCAAACATATTTTGGGGGCTTTGAGTTGAATTTTGATTCATTGTTGCTGACTTCAATAGCTGCAAAGATTACTGCATAGTGGAGGAAGGGTGTTAATGGTCTGGCCAGGTCTCACTCAGCTAATTGACTGGAGGCAGAGCTGAATCAGGTTTGTGGTGTTGGCTGCTTGGTCTTCTCAGGAGGAACTGGAAGGAGACAGGATCAGTTGTGTTCCAGGACAGTAGCTGCTTCTTGTTGTTTTCACAGGGTTCTTGTGGATTTTACTTGGTAGAAGGTTATTCCTTTCCTTTCTTACTTCTAAGGGACAAGCAGGGTATTGTTTTGGGGGCTGTTGGAAGTTTGACAACTGGTTTGGTGGCTGTAAGTGGGCTCATTTGTTGGATGTTTCACTGTGTAACAGGCTGCGCAGGTGGAGGCCTACTTCTGATTTAAAACTATTTGGTGAGATTTGCTTGGGCCTGGGTATTTGGCTGCTGGGCTTGGAGGGAGACACAGGGCTGATACACCTCTCTCTCAAGTCGGTTGTCTGCCCAGACCACCCTCCCCACCCCCTCCCTCTCCAGAGTTCTGCTAAATTTATAGGGGAAAACCCGCCCTGCAATTAGAGGAAAAGGCTGCAGGTGCAGCTCATGTAGTTCTAGCCGCTGGGGTTTGGATTTAAAGGCTGGGAGAGAGGAGCTTAGGGAGTTGTTCATTTCCCTTATAAGTTTACTGTGTTGTACTGCACCTAGTAACAGGGTTACCGGTGTACTGTGGGACTGTATCTAAGATTAGTGGGCGACCTGATTAGGCAGTAGGGGTGTATCCTGGACTTGGGGAACCTGGTGGCTCACCCAAGGAAACCTACTTGGAAGGGGATGGAACCACACGGCATTAGGGTCGGCATCTTTGGGAGGGTGGTGGGGTGCACAGGGTGTGGAGCAGCCATGATACTGTACTGGGCTTGTAAGTTTGGTGGTTGCCCAGTGTGCTACCAGCTGGCACAGCTTAGGGAGTAGATTGCGGGGATTAGGAGACAGCTGAGGGAAGGGGGGAGGTATGGTTGGGGAAGGGGGAAGGAAATCTCCCACAGGGTTGCACCAAGCACTGGGGGCAGCGGCATAGGAAAAGGAGTGCAGGAGAATACTCAGGGGTCACTTAGGGAACCTGGCAGAGGGGGTCCAAAAGGACACTACCAAGGAAGCAGGCAGGTAACTGGGGAACCTCACAAAGGAGGGACAGAGGGACAACATTCTCAGGGACGTAGGCAAATGGCCAGGGCTGGACAGAAGGAAGCAAGGCAGGGAGGAGGATCAGACCTTACACTCAGTAACCGCTTCAATTCTCTCCTGCTCGAGGATAAGGGGGGTGATGTAGCCATGACAGGGGTGGTTAGAGACGGAAAAGGAGTGGGGGGCAGGAGGCAGGGGCCAGATAGCAGGAAGAACAGAGGGGAAACTGGAATGCATGAAAATGGGTGGAGCAGTGAATCAGAGCAGGAGGGGCAGGGGAAAGAGGGAGGAAAGCGCAAGGAGAAGGACCACTTGGGAGGAAAGGTAAAGGAGAAGCACCAGAAGTACAAGGAGGATTCAGTAAAGGGAGCTGAGGGTTTAGGCCAGGGGAGCACAACAAGCAAAGAGGGACTAAATGGGAGACAGCAAGGAAGGGAGGACGAGCCAGGCTAGTTTAGCAGATGGGGGAGAAGGACCAGTTGCGAGCAGTGAGGGGGGAGTTAGCAAGGTACAGAAGGATACTCAGGAGGAGGAGAGGCATAGGTTTGGAGGAGAGGGGGTGGCATGTGGCACCCAGATAGGGGGAAGAACAAGGAGCCGGCTGGGTGGAGGCGCCGGTAGAAAGGATGAGGGACATGGAAGGGGGGGAAATGGAGGAAAAGGAGAGGTCAGAGTGCTACTGTTGGGGGATTCTATGATCAGGGGCATCAAATGGGAAAGGGAGGGAGAAGCCTGGCCAGTTAGAACAAAATGCTTCCCTGGACGAACGGTGCACAGGGCTAAGCACGAGGTGCATCAGCTGGCAAAGGATTGTGGGGGTTCCCAGGACATACTGGTCTACCCGAGTACAAATGACAGAGGGAAATAGTGAGCTAGAGATACAGGCAAGGTTCTGGGAGCTTGCTAGGGTCTGTCATGATATAGGATGCACAGTTTCCTTCCCAGAAATCCTGCCAGTGCCAAGGGCTAGTGGGGAGCACAAAAGGAAGATTAGGGAGATAAACCAGTGGCTCAGGGAGTGGTGTCAGGCCAGAGGGTATGGGTTGATGGGGGACTGGGGGGAGACCTGGGAGGATAAGGAGCTGTATGCAAGAAATAGACTCCATCTCAATTTGGAGGAGAGGGGAATCCTTAAGTTGAAAATAGAGGGGTTCATTGAAAAGTGGGATTTAAACTTGTGAAGGGGGGAGGGATGGGAGAAAAGGCTGTCAAGGGGGTGCAGATAAAGGAGGGACTCTGTCTCCACTGGGGAGCTGGAGGATTGCGGGAAAAAGCCGACTGGTAAAGTGCAGACCAAGGGAAAACAGAATCCCCATGGGAACACGAGCAGGGGAAATGGAACTATAGGGAAAGGGTGGAAGGTAGTCCTGCTAAATGCCAGGAGCTTGGGAAATAAAATGCCCGAGATCCAGGCGATGCTAACTGAGGGAGCAGTGGATGTGGCAGCAGTCACTGAGACCAGGGCCACTGCAGGGCACGACTGGAACCTGAACCTGGAGGGTTACACTACGTTCAGGAAGGACAGGGGGGGAGGGAAGGGGAGGAGGAGTAGCAATGATAGTCAAAAACTGCATTGGCATGGGGGAATAGAGGAGGCGGAGGAACCGTGGAAGCGATGGGTCACCTTGATTGGGGGGGGGGGGCAAGAGAGTAAAAATAGGAGTGGTGTATAGACCCCCTGCCCTGGCGGAGGAGCTGGAGGACAGTCTGGTGGCAGATGTTGGGAGACACTGCAGACTGGGAAGAGGAAGGGTGGTAGTGTTGGGGGACTTAAACATGCCAGGAACAGACTGGAAGACTATGACATCTTCTGTGACCAGGAAACAGAGGTTGTTGGATGTCTTTCAAGACATGTTCCTAAGCAGGTGGGGGAACCGACCAGGGAGGCGTGGGTACTGGATGTGGTCCTGGCAGACAGTGACCAGATTAGGGGCCTGGAGGGAAGGGACCCGTTGGCGGGGAGTGACCATAACACCGTCTGGTTCTGCCTGGACCTAGGAGGGCTAGAAGGCTGCACAAAGACAGAGGTAACCGACTTCAGGGGAACGGATATTAAGGAAATGGGAAGGATCCTTAAGGAGCATTTGCATGTGATTGGGTCAGACATGGATGCTGATAGTAGGTGGGAAATCACCAGGAGAGGGGTGCAAGATGCTACCAGCACCTGTGCAAGAGTAAGACGAAAATGCGGTAGGGCCCGAAAACCCTGCTGGTGGACCAGGGAGGTCCAGGAGGTGGTGCGAGGAAAGAATGCAGTCTATAGGCAATTCAAGTGCTCAAGGAGTGAAAGGGATCAAGGGGAGTATGAGCTGATGGCTAGAAGGGCCACTAGGGTGGTGAGGGCTGCTAAGGCAAGGAAGGAGCAGAACCTGGCCAGGGAAATTAGGAGAGAGGAAAAAGGGGTTCTTTAGATACACTGCGGAAAAATGAAGGATGAAAGGGCAGATTAGCAGGATTAAATCAGGGGAGAGATGGGCACAAGACCCGGGACAGCAGACTGAGGTACTAAATGAGTACTTCACCTCAGTTTTCACCAAGGAAAATGTGGGTGCTGCATCACACATGGGAAGAGACAGAGATACTGAGGAGGGGGGACCCTTACCGATCGGCAGGTCTGGGGAGAGGGGGAGGCATCACTGACAGGAGGGGGGAGGGCTAAGCAGGGAGAAGAGGTACTGGAAGTGGAAATCACAGCAGAGAGAGTGATGGACGCCCTCAGCTCCCTTAAGAAAGAGAAAGCACCAGGGCTGGATAAATTACGAGTGCTGAAGGAACTTGCGGATGTCCTGGCGAAACCCCTTGGGGAGCTTTTCACCATCTCTCTGAGGACAGGGTGGGTGCCCCAGGACTGGAAGGTGGCGCATATAGTGCCTATCCACAAGGGGGGGGATCAAGGGAGGTGGCAGGGAACTATAGGCCTGTCAGCCTGACATCGGTGGTGGACAAGGTAATGGAGGGCATTGTCAAGGAGAGGCTGGGGGGGACCTGGAAAAGTCAGGGTACCTGGATGATAGACAGCATGGATTCGTCCCAGGGAAATCGTGTCAGACAAACCTTGTGGAGTTCTATGACTGAGTGACAAGTGCCTTGGACCTGGGTAGACCAGTGGATGTCCTCTTTCTAGACTTCAGCAAGGCATTTGACTCTGTTCCTCACGTGGGCCTGTTGGATAAGCTGGAAGAAATGGAGGTGGGGAACCAGATGATCAGACAGATAGGCAATTGGCTCCAGGACCGGACCCAGAGGGTCGTAGTTGGCGGGATAGTCTCATCCCCAAAGAGGGTCATTCGTGGGGTCCCACAGGGATCAGTCCTTGGGCCCCTACTGTTCAACGCCTACATCTCTGACATAAGGACAGGAATCAGGAGTGAGATGAGTCTCTTTGAGGACGACTCAAAACTGGAGGCAGTGGTGGATGGGGAGGAAGGGACAGTGGCCCTACAGGCGGACCTGGAGGCTCTGGAAAGATGGTCAAGAAAGTGGAAGCTGAGGTTCAATGCAGGGAAATGCAAGGTACTCCACCTGGGGACCAGAAACCCGGGCCAAGTGTACACCCTGGGGGGGGAAATGCTACAAGTCTCAATGGCTGAGAGGGACCTGGGGGTGCTGGTGGATGTCCAGATGAACAACTCGGAGACTTGTAGGAGGGCAGCAGCCAAGGCCAACAGGATGCTGAGATGCATCACTAAGGGGATCACCTCCAGAACAAGGGAAGTGATACTCCCTCTGTATAACTGCTTGGTGAGGTCACACCTTGAGTACTGCGTGCAGTTCTGGAGGCCACACTTAAAGAGGGACATTATAACTCCAGGAGTGTGTCCAGAGGAGGGCAACCAAAATGATTTGGGGCTTGGGGGACAGGACCTATGAGGTGAGGCTCGAAGAGCTAAATATGTACACATTGGAAGAGAGAAGAGACCGAGGGGACATGACTGAGGTCTTCAAGTACATGAAGAGGGTAAATAGGGGAGGAACAGTCAGGGTGCTTCGAAGGAAGGAGGAGGGGGGCCACTAGAAGGCATGGGTGGAAGCTGGAGGGGGGGGGGAGATTCAGGGGAGAAAGGAGGAGGTGCTACTTCACCGAGAGGGTGGTGGAGCCATGGAATGCACTGCCTAGGGGGTTGGTGGAGGCAGAGACGGTGGAGGGGTTCAAGAAGGGCTGGGGCAGGTACAGGGGAAGGGTTCTGAAAGCAAACTCCAATGCAGCAAGAATATCCAGAACTGGGAAGGGAGAAGCCAGAGAAGGCGAGGGGGGCAGCAAGGTCAGCACCCAGGGTGGGGGCTGACAAATTGAGCAGACTCGAAAGACCGCTAGGCCTATTCTGCTGGCATTTTAGTAGGTTAGTATATTAGAAATTTGGGGGATGATTTTTCCTCCCAAGTAGAGACAGAGAAAGCGCGCTTGCTCACTATAACGAGTTTAATTTTTGGTAAAACAGACAATTTGAAATCCACAGCAGACAATATGCTGAGAGCACGAGAGAGCCTGCATCTTCCAGCGGAAAGGAAGATCTGGTGTCATAGGGCGGAGGCAAGGTATACATCATCCGGGTGGGTAGGAAAAGCCAGATGAAAGCCTTCCGGCAATATTTAAAGTGGAAGGGGACATGCCAAGAAGTGTGGATGAACATATCCACGCTCCTAAAACTTATTTTTGCCAAGAATGCTCACTAATGCTGAACATATTCCCCTGTTACTGAAGATAAATATCACAGTAGCAAAGATAGGAATGAGTTTGAAGTAAAGTACAGTTAAGTAAGAATTTACCATAACACAGCTTTAAGAAGCGTTCTTATAGCAGGTAACCATTGGGACCTATGCCACTAGGCACTAGGACCCCTACAGAAAAATTATAGCCAGCAGTGCAAAGTGGGGGGGGGCAGCTCCCCCCCCCCCATGTCAACAATAGTATAAAGGGGGTGGTCACCCGGCACCACCTCAGCTAATCCACCAGAGACCCAGCAAGCATAAACGATGGGGAACCGAGAAGGTTCCAACACCCCACAGAGAGCAGAAGCGCGGGGGTGAAAGTATACATGCTGCAAGAGCTCTTCCCATAAATGTACTTTTACAGAAAGTTCTTACATTAAACTTTACTGTCAATTCAAGATACAGCTGTTGCAGCATGTGATACCCTTGAGAGAGTCTCAGGCAGTACAAGGATGCAATCCAGGTCAGATGGGAAGTGTATTATTTGGGGGTGGAGGGGGACAGAACTCTTAAGAGAGCACTCCCTGGAGGATGAAGAGTCCAAAGCCGACCCTCCTTCTGGAAGCAAAGTCCAAACTATAGTTTACTAAAAGTTTATGTTGAATTCAAGTGGCAGCAGCACACAGATCAGCTGCAGACACGTTTTGGAAAGCAAACAAAGCAGGAACACCCTGTGACAGGGCTGAACAGGACCCGGTCCCAGTTGTTATGGAGAAACTCAATACTGGGATTTCTTCAGTTCTTTCCTTTACAGTCTCCTGTCTGGTTGCGCAACCAAATTTTCCCATGAGACCTAGAACTTGATCACCCCAACAGTCTCGCAATTCTTTGCCTCACACTGTCTCAGTTTTCCCTTGCTATTTCTGTATCTTCCTCCCTTGCATATCAACTGGTATAAAATATATGCAAATCATTATGGGGAAATGTAACCAATACTGGGATCCTTTAGTTTAGAAATTATATAGTGTTACCATTGAAATGTATATGATTATATTTGAGATGATTGCAAAAAACTATTGGGAACTCAAGCGGTTAACCAGAGAGCAGTGTTTAAGCCCTTTTCAGAAAAGCTGTGGAGAAGGGGCCTCAGTTCAGGGACATTATGTTCTTGCTGCACCTACCTGATACAAGAACACTGGAAATTTACAAGAACATTTTAGGGAAAAAAAACAGGATACTTGTTAAGAGGGGTTGCAACGACTTAAAACCGTGCTCCAAAATTTCCAAGGGACATAGAGATTGAAAAAGTACAGTTATGCAAGAACTTACCGTAACAGCAGATCTTCGAGAACAGATCTTGCAGCAGGTTACACCATAAGGACTGAAGCTGGCAGGCGTCAGGACCCCACAGAAATCTTCTAGCTAGCAGTCTTCAGCGGGGACCGCCTCTGACATCTGTCCCGCCCCCGAAGTTAGGCGTAGTACATAAGGAGACTGTCCCACCAGAATTCCCAGTTCTCCCGCCGGAGACTCCCGGCCGCTGGATGACATCAGAAAGGGAAACAGAGGTCCCACCATCAGATGGCAAAGACTAAAAACGATCTTCCTAAGCGTAGGCTGGAACTTACCTCCTCCAAGGGGGAATGGTGGGCGGGAAGGTACCTGCTGCAAGAGCAGTTCTCAAAGATCTGTTATGGTAAGTTCTTACGTAACTGTACTTTCTTCTTCGAGGTACAGCTCTTGCAGCAGTTTACACCATTAGGACTGATTCCCAAGCAATGGCGCCTTAAAAAGCCATCGGGAGTTGGAGATACTGAGACACCAACATGCCCTGAGCCTATGACAGAAGGCCCTGCAGGACAGCAAGTCCGAAACCCGCTCTTCGCCATGAGGCGATATCAAGGCTGTAATGCCTGATAAAAGTGTGCACTGAGCTCCAGGTGGCTGCAGCACATATGGCTGAATGTGGATACGTTTTTCAGTGCTGCGAAAGAGGTAGCCACTGCCCTTGTCGAATGACCCTTAACCACCCCTGGTAAGGGTTTCTGTCGCTTGTTGTAGCAAAGGGAAAGGCACTGGATGAGCCAACGAAAAAGGGTCTGTTTCGAGACTGGATCTCCTAACATCCTCTCAGCAAAAGAGACAACTAACTGCTCCTTTTTGCGGTGGTGTTTGATCCTGGTCAAGTAGTATCTAAGACACCGGTGAACATCCAGGGTGTGAAGCAGTGCTTCTCCTCGGTTAGCATACTTAGGGAAGTACACTGGTAAATCAATGTCCTGGTTAAGCGTGAGGGCTGAGACCACCTCAGGAAGGAAAGTACAGTTACGTAAGAACTTACCGTAACAGTAGATCTTTCAAGAACCGCTCTTGCAGCAGATAACACTATTACGACTGAAGCCGGCAGGCGTCAGGACCGCACGGAATTCTTCAAGCTATCTTCAGCGGGGACCGCCCCCGACGTCGGTCCCGCCTCCAACGTCAGGCGTAGTACATAAGGGGGCAGTCCCACCAGATTCCCCAGTTCTCCCGCCGGAGACGTCCGGCCGCAGGATGACATCAGAATGGGAGACCGAGGATCCATCATCAGAAGACGAAAGGGCATAAGCCCCTGCCAAAGGCTCTGAGAGCCATGCCTCCTCCAAGGGGGAAGGTGGGCGGGAAGGTACCTGCTGCAAGAGCTGTTCTCGAAGATCTACTGTTACAGTAAGTTCTTGCGTAACTGTACTATCTTACTTTGAGATACAGCTCCTGCAGCAGGTAACACTATTAGGACTGATTTCCAAGCAATAACGCTTGTAAGCATACTGGGAGAAGGAGATTGGAACATATCCATGCCAAGTCCTGACTCTAGGACAAGAGACCCTGTAGCACGGCCAGGCCAAAACCGGCTCTTCGCCATGAGGCAATGTCCAGGCTATAATGCCTGAAAAGTGTGTAGAGAGCTCCAAGTAGCTGCAGCACAAATGGCGGAGGTGGAGACGTTACGCAGTGCTGCAAAGGAGGTAGCCACCCCCCTTGTGGAATGGCTCCGGACTGTACCCGGGAGGGGCTTTTGTTTGGTATTGTAGCAGTATGATGTACACTGGACAAGCCAGCGAGAAAGTGACTGCTTTGAAACTGGTTGGCCCATCATCCCCTCAGCAAAGGCAACAAAGAGTTGCTCCGATTTGCGAAGCTGTTTCTGTTTAGGTAGTACCTTAGACAGCGGTGAACATCCAGGGTGTGAAGTAGCGCTTCTCCTCTATTGGAGTACTTAGGAAAATAGACAGGTAGGTCAATGTCCTGATTGAGAGTGAGGGTGGAGACCACCTTAGGCAAAAACTTAGGATTCGTCCTTAGGGACACTCTGTCCTGGTGGAAAATCAAATAGGGCTCCTTACACATAAGAGCGTGAAGCTCAGAAATTCTCCTTGCTGACATAACAGGAACTAAAAATAACGTTTTCCAAGACAGAAAACGCAGCTCGCAATCCGCGGCAGGTTCAAAGGTGGGGGAAGCGTGAGTTGTTCCAGGACAAAAAGTAAATCCCACGTGGGGACAGGGTCCTTAATGGGTGGCCTATGGTGTAATGCCCCTCTCAAAAAGTCTCAAGAGACATCAAGCTGTGCCACTGTGTGCTGTCCTACCGGGAAGTGGTAAGCAGAAATAGCGCAGAGGTGCACTTTGATAGAGGAGTAGGCTAGACCCGACTGGAAAAGGGAGAGCAGGTAATCTAACACCGCTTTCACCGGGCAACCTAGAGGGGAAAGGTCACGTGCTTACGACCACAAACAAAAACAGCACCATTTCATGGAGTACGTCGTATGCGTTGCCGGCTTTCTGGCCGCAGAAAGGACTTCCGCTACCTCGTGCGAGACCCCGTGTCGCAAAATGGCTATGTCTCTAGGAGCCATGCATGCAGGTTCAGTGAACGTAAGTCTGGATGGACCAGTGAACCTTTCTCCTGAGAGAAGAGATGGGAGCTGAAAGGCAACGGGGAGCGGTAGTTCCCGGGACAGCTGCGTTGGTAAGGGGAACCATACCTGCCTGCGCCAGAAAGGGGCTACCAGGATCATTGTTGCGTGCTCCCTGCGCAGTTTGAGAACAACTCTCTGGATCAACGGGAAGGGAGGGAAGGCATAGAGAAATCTGTTCGCCCAGGAGAGGGACAACGCGTCTCGCCAGAAAAACACCAGGCCCTGGATCTAGCGAGCAAAAATTGGGCAGTTTTGCGTTGGATGGGGAAGCAAACAAGTCCAACTCTGGAGTTCCCCATCGTAGAAACAGATCCTCCGCTACCTCTTGAAGGAGTTTCCATTCGTGGACCATGGCCTGGGAGCGACTCAGACCATCTGCGATTGTGTTCTCCATGCCGGGGAATGTGAACTGCAATCAGGGTCGCGCCGTGTCGGATTACCCAATCCCACACTCATTGCCTGCCTGCAAAGGGGGTAAGAGTGTGTGCCTCCTCGTTTGTTGAGGTAATACATTACCGCCGTGTTGTCTGTCTGAAGCAGAAGAGTACTCGACGGGATCTCTGACTGAAAAGCCAGCAGGGCATATAGGACCGCCCTCAATCTCCAGGACGTTGATATGGAGGTGAGCCTCCTGAGGGGTCCATGTTCCCTGGGACTTCACCCCGTTCAGGAGTGCACCCCACCCCAGCCCTGAGGCATCTGTGGTGAGGATTACCTCCGGGGAAGGCGCTATAAACGGGACACCCGCAGAGAGTGTACCTGGGTCTAGCCACCACTGCCAGTCTCGAATCACTGCATTCGTGATTCTGACCGGATGCTGCATGTGGTCTTGCCTTTGGTCCCACTGCACCTTGAGCATCCACTGAGTCACCCGCATGTGGAGCCTTGCCAAAGGGACGTTTGGAATGGCTGCAGCCATGTGCCCGAGCAAGCGAAGGACCGACCTGGCGATGGGCTTCTTCTTGAAAGATCCCTGATGAGGATCTGATGCTGCTCCTCTGTCGCCGGGAGAAAGGCTTTCCCCCGGACGGTGTCCAGAACTGCTCCTATGAACTGCAGTTTCTGGGAGGGTACGAGGAGTGACTTCTTGTAGTTGATGAGGATGCCAAAGGACTGAAACAGTTCTTGAGTGCTTTGAATAGCCATCAACAGTGCCTCTTTGGAGGCGACCATGAGAAGCCAATCGTCCAGGTATGGGAACACGTAGTGGGCCCTGTCTCCTTAGAAACTCTGCCATGACTGCCATACATTTGGTAAAGACCCTGGGGGCCAATGACAGTCTGAACGGAAGAGCTCGGAACTGGAAATGGTGGCCGAGAAACTCGAAGCGCAGGAACCTCCTGTGCGCTGGAGTTACAGGGATATGCAGGTATGCGTCCTGCATGTCTAGGGACGCTAAAAAGGAGTCCTTCTTTAGCATGGGAATAAGACCTTGAAGAGTCACCATGCGAAATCGCTTGTAGGCGACCGACAGATTAAGGTCGCCGAGGTCCAAGATTGGACGGAGGTCCCCTGTTTTCTTCGGAACCAGAAAGAAGTGAGAATAGTATCCGAACCCTCTCTGGTTCTCTGGGACGTACTCTACCACTCCCTTTTGCAGGAGCTTAAGTATCTCTTGCCTGATAAGCAGTTTGTGCTGACCCGAGTAACGGGAGAGCAGAGGAGGCCTCAAGGGTGGCTTGTCTGCAAATTCTATAAAGTGGCCTCTTTCGACCAACTGAAGAACCCACCTGTCGGTAGTTATAGACTGCCATCCTGGCAGGTAATTCGCAATACAACCCCCGACCTTGATGTCCCATTGATCCTGAGGGGCCGGGGCCAGGAAGGAGTCAGGCTGTGGAGGGACCACCCTCGGGATGGGCCGGCTTAGCTGGGCGCTGGCTTCAGCCCACGGACTCTCTACCCTGGGCTCTGCAGGAACCGGAGCCCCTCTGCTGTGGACCGGTGCGGGACTGTTGTCTCTGCGTCCGTCCACGGAAACTGCTTTGGTTCCTACGAAAGGAACTAAGCCTCGGTTGGTACATTGCCTGGACCGACCTCACCGCCTTCCCGGCCTCTTGGAGCTTGATGAGGACCTACTCAGAGGGCTCACCAAAGAGAACTTCTCCCCCAAAAGAGGCGTCCATGATATTAGTCTGGATGTCTGGGGTAAATCCGGAGACACGGAGCCATGAGTGTCTCCGGAGGCATACGCCTGAAGCTGCCGCTCTGGCAGAGGAGTCCGCGGAATCATACGCGGCTCCCAGCACCTGGGTTCCCACGTCCGAACCCGTGCGGAGGAGCTGCAACATCTCCTCCTCCTGCTCACCTTCTGGCATTTTTTCTGCCAGATCCAGTCCCCTGTTCCCACAAGGCATTTTGGAACTGCACCATGTGGGTCAAGTAGTTCAGTGATCTGATGGCGCTAAGTACTGAAGCATACGCGGCGCCTGCCCATACGCCCAGCTGTTTGACCCGGGTCCGTGGCAGGGTGCTCAAATGTTATGTCTCTGGGACCGTCATGAGAGGCTGTTATGACCAGAGAGTCGGCCAGAGGATGTTCAGCCAGCACTGGTCCTCCTTAGGAGCCTTGTACAGGCGGTCAGCCTCGGGCATCGCCGTGGGAGCGAGTGTGGACGCTCAGCTGCCTTGGTGACATCCACAAAAGTGTCCACCAAGGGTGGTACCACCACAGGCTTAGGATCTTTCTGCCGAAGATACCTGGCGAGGCGTAGTCTCTCGGTGTCTAATTCTTCCACATCCCAGCCCATGTTCTCTTGGATATGTCGCATGATCTCAGAGAACGATGGGTCATCCGGAGGAGATCTAGGAAGCTCACATGGGTCTGGAGAGGGGGATCTGGATCCTGAGAATTCCGATCCCGTGTCCTCCATCGAAAGCGAAAGGCGGCATCTTCTGGGTCTCTTGGAGCTGGGTGACCCTGAAGAAGATCTAGACGGAGGTCTCCTTTTGTCTGGTCTCCTCCAGGAGGATCCGTAGGCTCCTAGGGGGAAGGTACTCGGCCTGCAGCCCCAGATGGAGTGGGGGGCGCAGGAGCCAGAGGAGTCGCAGGAGGAGGAAGAGGAGGTGGTGTGGGAACCAAATCCTTTTTAATGGTATCCCACCAGTAAGTGAAAAGCTCCTTGACCTCAGAAATGCAGAGACCGGGCGTCGGCTCCTCAGGGGCCTCAGGCTGAGGAGAGGGTTCCCTGGGAGGTGTGACAGGACCGGGTTCGCCCGTCTGGTCCTCGGGCTGCATCAACTCCTCCGTGATAGTCTCCTGACCGACATCGGTAGGAGGCGTCGGGGTCCTCTTCTCGACTGGTGCAGACGTCGGCCCCCCTGCCGACGACCGAGGGGGCATTTGCCTGACCGGGCGACAGACGCCTGGCGGTCGACGCCCTGGACCTGTGGTGAGAGGCTGACGTCGGACGAGCCGGCGTCGGATCCAACGGTCTCTAAAGAGAGGTAAGCTCCTTGGTCTTCCGCTGGGGAGGAGAAGGCAAGGAGGCAGACCTGACGGGCTCAGAATGGCGGGAACCCGACTTGTGGCGGTGATGATGGTCCCCAGACCTAACCAGGGCTTTGGAAGACGAAGATGGGGGCTTGGAGGTCTTGGCCTGTGAGGAGGAAGAGGATTCGGAAAGTTTCATCACCACAGCTGGGGAAGGCTGAGAACGGGCCCGGGAGGGTGAACAGTCGGACCGGGAGCCAGAGCTACGAGAGTCGGAGGCCCTGGACGGGGACTTGGAGGAAACCTTCTCCCTGTGCTTTCCAGAATGTTTGCGGGCCTTCTCTGCAGAATCCCCCCTGGAGGAGTCCATGGCCTTGATCCTCTCTTCAAGCAAAAACGCCTGTAGAGCCTTCTGGCGACGGATCCGGGTCCGGCTGTTGAATCCCTGGCAGAACGTGCAGGACCGGGTATCGTGGTCTGGGCCTAGGCACCGGACGCAGGCCGAATGCGGATCCTTAAATGGGATTTGCTTCTCACAGGCGCACTTCGAGGGATGGCCTTCAACGGAGGTTGGAGAGGACATCAGACAGCAATCAAGCTGGAAAAACGAACTTTTCCCGAAGGAAGAACTTAACCGTGCATCGCGTGCTAAGAAATGAGCCAAAGGGTCGAGACATTCAAGTCGACGGCAGGAAAGAATTGGGAATCTGGCGGGACCGCCCCCTTATGTACGCCGCCTGACGTCGGAGGCGGGACCAACGTCGGGGGCAGTCCCCGCTGAAGATAGCTAGCTAGAAGAATTCCATGGGGTCCTGACGCCTGCTGGCTTCAGTCCTAATAGTGTTACCTGCTGCAAGAGCTGCATCTCGAAGTAAGATCTTGGGATTCGTCCTTATGGACACCCTGTCATGGTGAAAAATTAAATAAGGCTCCTTACACATTAGAGCATGAAGTTCGGAGATTCTTCTCGCCGAAGTAACAGCAACCAAAAATAGCGTTTTCAACAACAGAAAACGCAGCTCGCAATCTGCGGCAGGTTCAAAAGGTGGCAGCGTAAGCTGCTCCGCGACGAAAGGTAGGTCCCAAGGAGGGACAGGATCCCTAATGGGTGGCCTAAGGTGGAGTACCCCTCTTAAGAAGGCCCGGGACGTATCCAACTGTGCTACCGCTCGTTGGCCTACCAGGGCATGGTAGGCTGAGATGGCACAAAGGTGCACCTTGATCAAGGAGTAAGCCAACCCCGATTGAAAAAGGGACAGCAGGTATTCCAGAACTAAATTTCTCTGGACAGTTTAAAGGGGAGAAGCCGCGTGCTTGAGACCACAGGCCAAACCTACGCCATTTCATGGCATATGTAGCGTGTGTCGCCGGTTTCACGGCAGCACATCTGCCTCTTACTGAGACCCCGTGTCGCAAACATGGCTATGTCTCTAGGAGCCAAGCACAAGTTCATGAATGTAAGTCCGGGTGGACTAGTGAACCCTCCTCCTGAGACAGTAGATGGGAGCTGATTGGCAAAGGAAGTGGAGGTTCCCGGGACAGGTGACTCAGAAGCAGGAACCAAATCTGTCTGGGCCAAAAAAGGGCTATCAAAATCAGAGTCACGTGCTCCCTGCAAAGTTTGAGGAGGACACTCTGGATCAACAGGAAGGGAGGAAGGCATAGAGTAATCTGCCCGCCCAGGAGAGGGACAACGCGTCTCGCCAGAAAACACCAGGCCCTGGATCTAGCGAGCAAAGATTGGGCAGTTTTGCGTTGGATGGGGACACAAACAAATCCAATTCTGAAGTGCCCCATCTGTGAAACAGATCCTCTGCCACCTCCTGTAGAAGTTCACATTCGTGGACCCTGGCCTGGAAGCGACCTCAGGCTGTCTGCGACGGTATTGTCCACTCCCAGAACGTGAACTGCAAATGAGGTTTGGCAAGAGTGTTATGCTACCATTCCCACACTCCTCATGGCCTCCATGCAGAGGGGTGGTGGGAGTGTAGCTCTGTTTGTTGGAGGTAATACATCACCTGTACTGTTGTACAGGAAAGAGTACTGTGGAATGTCCGACTGGAAGGCTTGCAGGGCATAAAGGACCTTTCCTCATCTCTAATATGTTGATATGAAGATGAGCATCCTGAATAGTCCATGTTCCTGAGATTTCACCCTGCTTCAACGGTGCCTTGCCCTGAGGCTGCCTGTGGAGAGTGTTATCACAGAGACAGCGCTGTGAACGGAACCCCCACTGAGAGGGTTCCTGGATCAAGCCACAATTGCCAGTCCCAAAAAACGGCCTTCGTGATTCTGACTGGCTGCTGCAAATGGTCTTGCCTTTGGTCCCATTGCACTCTGAGCATCCACTGGGTTACCCGCATGTGGAGCCTTGTCATCGGGACTGTTGGAATGGCCACAGCCATGTGTCCGAGCAAGCGAAGGACCAAACTGGCTGGGACGGTCTTCAGCCGCTGATAGGTCCCTTTATGAGGGACCGGATGCGTCCACCCTGGCCTTCAGGAAGAAAAGTTTTCCTTGGTGGTGTCCAGAACTGCCCCTATGAATTGCAGCTCTTGACGGGCATTAGGAGACTTCTTGTAGTTGATTAGGATGCCCAGAGACTGAAAAACGATCTGGGTGTGCTGGATAGCTATCAACAGCACCTCCTCGGAGGAGGCCATGATAAGCCAATCGTCGAGGTACGGGAACACATAGTGGCCCTGTCTCCTCAGAGACACTGCCACGACTGCCATGCACTTGGTAAAGACCCTGGGGGCCGATGACAGCCCGAAAGGAAGTGCTTGTAACTGATAGTGGTGGCCAAGAAACTCGAAGCGCAGGAACCTCCTGTGCGCTTGAGCGATGGGGATGTGCAGGCAAACGTCCTGCATGTCCAGGGATGCCAAGAATGCATCCTTCAGCATGGGGATTAGGCCAGAGAGGGTCACCATGCGGAAGCGTATGTAGGCGACCGACATATTGAGGTCACTTAGGTCCAAGATTGGACGGAGGTCCCCTGTTTTCTTTGGAACCAGGAAGAAGTGGGAATAATATCCTGCTCCTCTCTGGTTCTCTGGGACGTGCTCCACGGCTTCTTTCTGCAGCAGCGTGAGCACTGATGAGCAGGGTTTGCTGACCGAGTAACGGGAGAGCAGAGTAGCCTTGTGGGTGGCTTGTCTAAATTCTATATAGTGGCCTTTTTTGACCAACTGTAGCACCCACCTGTCGGTGGTAATCGACTGCCACCCTGGCAGGTGGTCTGTAATGCAACCCCTGACCTTTATTTTCAGTTGATCCTGAGGGGCCGGGGCCAGGAAGGAGTCATGCTGTGGCGGCAGAGGGTCCCGCAGGCTCTGCCGACTTGGTAGGACGTTGGCCTCTACTTGAGAGTGACTTGCCCTGGGCTTTCCAGGTAAAGGAGCCTGTGAGGGAATTTTATATATCCTAAAGCTATATTTGCTATTATATGCCTTGAAGCTATGTTTCCTTTGTAAGCCATGCTGTAACAAAGTCATAATGAATGTAGTAGAAATTTCTGAGTTCATGCTATTTTTTATTTTTTATTTTTTTTTTTTTTAACAGGGTTATAGAATGATACTGAAGTTACTTGAGGTACATTTGTAGAAACAGAAAGCAAGATAAAACTGGGCAGAACAGATTGTACCAGCCTGAATAACAGGCTCGGACATAGTATAAAATAACAACATGCTTGGGCAAAGTATAAGATAACAGCACGTTGAGGCATTGCAGGCAAGCTGTACGTTGTATGTTGATATGGTGTGAGTGAAACTCATTGTTTCACTCAGGTCAGATTGAATCCAGGCATATGGTATCAAGAAATATTGCAAGAAATGAACTAAGCAGTGGAAAGTAGTTACCTCACATTGCTATCAACTTGTTATTCTGTTACATTGGTATCAACTTGTTATTCTGTTTTATGATTGGTTTATACTGAAATGTTGGTATTTTTTCAAGATAAGAAGTGCAGAATCTAGCTTATAAAAAGCTGCTGTAAATTGTAATCAGGGAGCTTCTCCTTTGCAGAACTCCCGCATGCATGTGAAAGATTTGATCAAATAAAGCGATGTTAAGACAAAACCCAGTGGTGTGGTTTTTGCCCCGTAACGACGGGAGCGGTTGCTCAGGTAATACTTACAGTGAGAGAATTTGCGATCACAGTTTTGGCGTACTCGGCAGGATGAGTTCTTCGGTCAGTGTCACCTCGTGATCGAGTTGTTTCCCTTGGACAAAAAGGAGGACATTTTTGTGGAACCCCATCAGGACGTGACGCCTAGGGGCCGGCGACACTCATCATCACTGTAAGTACAAGAATACCTTGGAGCGAGTGTGCACTATAAAGGACAGGCCTAGATAAAATGGGAAACAAGGGAACAAAAGATAACCTAGGTCCAGAGTTAGTATTATCTGGACCAGCAAAATGTATGGTTGATAAGTTTGGCCAGGATTCGGTCTCTGAGATAGGACAATGGCATAAGCTGACTAGGGAATATTTCTTATAGGTACTTTAGTATAAATGTACTAAAGGAAGCAAGGATAGCATTGGAAGAAAAAGAAAAGGGCAAAATGCAGTGCAAGGTAGACTGGGTCAAGGTTTAGAATATGGGAAAGAGAGGCAGAAAGGCCACATGAAAATCAAGTGAGAGGGTTAATGGTAAAACAAGGGGAAGATACTGAACACCGTAGGAGGGTGTTTCATCATCACGATACCCCTCCACCATATCGGCCCCCTCCCCCAACTGTTCCGCTGGGACCACAGGAAGGGGTGGTGCCAGATGGGCCACCACAACAGGTTGCCCCGGCTGTACCTGCTGCCCTACCTGCTCAACAAGCACTGATAGTCCAGCCGGGCCAAGCAGTACAACCGGCACAGGGCATTCAACAGGCTGACCAATTGACTAGCGACACGCCTGTTCAACATCCTCCTGTGACTCTGGTGCGGGAGGCTACGGTCACAGTCCCCAGAAAGCCCAAAATCCCCACACCTGCTCAGTCAGATGAGGAGTCAGGGAGTGAAGAGGGGAAGAGGACCTGGTTGACACAATGGGATCTATGTCACTGGATGGGAAGGCATGCATGGCAGGATATGGGAAGCCTTGGTCATTTAGGCAAACTGATGCAAGGACTAAGGGCCTAAAACCAGGAGAGGGGAAGGAAAAAAACTAACAGCAGTTGCCTTTGGATACGTTATCCCAACCCACACCCCGAGGCAGGAAGAGCGGCTGCCAACGACCAGCCTGCAGTCCCTAAATACATTGAAGTGGACCGCCCATGGAATCCTGAGGAGTTGAGAGAGGCCCTGAAAGATGTACCAAAGCCTCAAGATAACATAGAAGAATATATAAAGGAGTTAAACTTAATAAAAATGTATGAACTGTCTACAACTGAGGTTGGACAGTGTCTTAAATGAACATTAAAGGGCAGGTGGGAGGAAGTAAAGAGGCCTGGGACCCAGAGAAGCCAAGGGACCAAATTATGCCACAATTTAACGCGGTGTGCATAAAACTACGGGAAAAATACAGAGATGTGACAGACTGGTCTCGCATCCGGGATACGAGACAAAAAGATGAGGAATCAGTACGTGATTACAAGGAACGATTGGAGGGGGTCTTAAGGCAATTTTCCGGTATTGGACCAGATAATCCCACATACCAGCATCAGTTGGGTATGGCTTTTGGCACTGGACTGAGTGAGCCAATTAGATTGGGAGTTACCATAGTGTGCATTGGATGGGAGACAAAGAAAATGGCCGACCTGGTGCCGTATGCTAAACATGCCGAGAGACAGCAGAAGGAGATACAAAAGGAAAAGAAAGAAAAGCTGGAAAAGGCTCAGCTAATGTACTTTGAGAGAGACATAAGCAGTTCTCAACCGGAGGTGGAAATGGCAACAGAAGAAGACAGAGAGAGGACGAAATAATGGAGGTTATCCATGGGAAGGAGAGGGAAAAGGGCAACCATCGGAAGGATCGGCAGGACAAAGACCCGACCAGGAGGTGGTATCATCTGCTTTGCTTGTGGAGAACAGGACACATACCAAGAAATTGTGTAAAGGCAAACCAGTGGCAGCGTAATCAAGATTCCAATTCCTCTCTCCTCCGCCACCACCCCTCTTGCTCCACAACAGTGGCAGCCAAATCAGCAGCAAGGTTGGGGTGGAAATCAGGATCCTCAGTTCTGGACTAATAATGTTGGCTTTGCTAATGACAGCTGAAGGTTAGAGGAACACCCCTCCCCTTTCACAAATGCTGTGTGCTTCAACAACGCCAGAAGGTAGTCCAGTAATAGACTTATAATCATGAACACCAAGTTGACCTTCTTGATAAACACAGGTGCCTCGATGTCAGTAATTCAAAGAAGCAAGTTAAGTGCACCCTTATCCAGTCAAATGGTGACAACAATAGGGGCATCAGGAGTACCACAAAGAGAGCAATTAATCTCATTACGTGTCGGTGGTGGAAAATGGAATTACAACATACTTTCCTCAGTAGCACGACCTGTCCTGTGAATTTATTGGGAAGGGATCTCTGTCAAGGTAAATGTACACATTACTTGTACCCCAGAGGGGGTTAATATAGAAGCGCCAGGGGTGGGTTTGTATCCATGTTTAGCAGAAAGAGCAGGGGATTGGCTGTATAGTTGGGAATTAACAGAACCAAAGGAGGTGGGTTGGCTACAAGAATGGGCGGAAGTAGTAACACATGGCCAGCTGCAGTTACAGGCAGATTTGCATTACACAACACATTATGCAGTGGGAGGTCAGGACCTAACTTATGAGTGCAAAGAGTGGGGAAAACAGCCAGTAGTACAGGCCATCTGGGTGTCAGAGATATATGTGGAAAGATCGCTGTGCAGCCTCAGTGAGGCTGAATGCAGAGCAATTAAAAGTATTCCAAGAGCCAGGGTCATACCCGCACATTTCTCTGTCAAGAGAACCCCCTGAGTGGAAGGAATTGGGGCCATGGGTGGCAAAATGGTACAGTTGTGTGATTGGGAACGGTAGGAAGCAAGCTAATATCAAGGGCTGGAAACTGTGAAAAATACATAATTAACAGAAAGGTTAAGGTACGAGTGGATGAAAGAGAAGTGAATGTGCGAAAGGTTTGTGAAGAAATAGGCATGCAGGAGAGTGTAAGTTGGATAAATGAGTCACCAGCAAAGCTATGGGCAGAATCAAAGTATGATGTGGGATGGTGTCTTGCTTGCAGTCGGTGGCAGCGGCTACTGAAGCGGTGTTGGCATGCGTGGATCTGGAAGGATTCTGTGCTTTGACGGTGCATGTGCCTCATTCTGTACATTCTATTCTGCTACAAGCTCACACAGCTCATTTAACGCCTGCACGATTGCTTCAGTATCAAACTGTGTTACTAACCATGTCTAACAACTTTGAAAAGGTGCACCACTTTAAACCCAGTGACATTGCTCCCCACCCCGGAGGAGGGGGAAGAGCATGACTGTGGGCAAGTAATTGACTTAGACTATAAGCCTCGACCGGATATCACGGACGTACCCATACAAAACGCAGCCTTAGAATTATTTGTTGATGGCTCGGCACAAAGAGACGAAAAAGGATCCCCCTTGATAGGTTATGCAGTGTGTACTCAAAACTATGTCGTGGAAGGAGCAAAGTTAATTCCCACTTAACGTCAGCCCAAGCTGCTGAACTCATAGCTCTGAGAGGTTGTAGTATGCTAGCCGGTAGTAAAATAGTTAACGATCACAGATAGTCTATATGCATTTGGGGTACCTCTGATTTTAGCACCCTATGGAAACACAGAGGGTTTTAACAACAGCTGGAAAACCTATTGCGCGATGCAATTTGGTAAAAATCTTGTTAGCAATCCAGAAGCCAGAAAAGTTAGCAATTGTAAAATGTCAGGCCCATACTTTAACCAAGATTTTGTTTCTGCAGAAATGCGAGGCTGACGCAGCTGCAAAGGAAGCAGCTCTTCTGGGAGTGTTCAAATTTCAAATGTCTGACTGTAACTAACCAACTTGATTTATTCTCAAGTAAAGGATGTTGCAACTTTACAACAGTCAAGGCAATGAGAAACGAACTGGCAAACAAACTGTAAATTTGATGCTAGCATTAGGTGTGCAAAACTCGATGGTAGGCTCTGCCTGCCCTCGCAGTATTTTTGGCAAAATTGGCTCATGGGGCTGCATCATGTTTCAAAAAGTGGAGAGTCGATCTTGTAAATAAACATTGGTATGTTGTTGGCTTTACCGTGATATGCTGAAGAGATTTTGTGTGTGTGTAATATGTGTCGCAAAATAATGTTGGCAGAGGACCCAAGTAACCCCTCTGCCCATCCTTTTCTACAGGACCTTGAACATTTAATGATGGATTTTATTGAGCTAACCTGTTGAAGGGTATAAATATTGCTTAGTGATTGTAGATATGTTTTCAAAGTGGTGAGAGTTGCCCAGTATGAAAAACCATGGCCTGTACAGTAGCAACGGCCTGATTAGAGAAATCATACTAAGGTGGGGGATTCCCACCGGCTCTCCAGCGATAATGGCTCGTATTTTGCAAATGAAGTCATCAGAACCTTGTGTGAGGCACTGCAAGTGGATTTACGAACGCACTGTGCATACCACCCACATTCGGGAGGGGCAGTAGAAAGGGCAAATGACAAAGCTGAAATTGACCAAAATTATGGCAGATACTGGCCTTAGTTGGGTAAAAGCACTACCAATAGCCCTAATGAGTATGAGGGGAAAAGCTGGCCCCATGGGTTTATCACCTCATGAAATTTTGATGGGAAGACCCCTCAGAATGACAAATGTCCCTTTCCCACAAAACCGAATAACACTGCACGGTTTAGATAATGAAATGATTGCCTACTGTTTATCTCTTAATGCTGTTTTAAGCTCTCTCTATCCTAGAGTAAAAGCTGTACTTCCAGTTCCCTTGGAGGGACCCCTGCATAGGATACAGCCAGGAGACTTTGTGGTTATCAAGGACTTCCGAAGAAAAAGTGAGTGCGCCCGAGGTGGCAAGGGCCGCTTCAAGTGCCCTGACTACCGCCATCGTTACAAAGATCGCGGAGAGAAACGTGGATCACCGCATCTCACTGTCGCTTGTGACAGCTTCTCCAAGTCGATACCATTGCCCAGTGAACTGGAGCAACCATGAAAATTATAGTCATTCTGTTTTCGTTCGGACTATCGCTGCTATTGGTACTTTTTGCCATGGGGCTCTGGATACGAGGGGCAACTGCCCCGCCAGCACAGGAGCCATTGCACATTACGAACACTTGTGGACTTTAATGAACTTACATGCTAATAATGCTAATGTCTCAGATCGCTATGTATGCACTAGCACTCCTTTCTCTGGGAGTCCGAGGGCTCCACCTAAAACCCAAGCCTGTAAATAGCACTGAGGCCAGCGAGATTCTGGATGCCATCAGGGAAGAAACATCACTAATGCCCAAGATTATGCTACAAAACAAAATAAAGAACCTAACTGTGTTTGAGGCACGAATTTACTGCATGGTACAGCCACCGAATGATACAAATGTGTCAACCCCGTTGTATCTAGGCGTTAGACAGCAGAATATATCAGCCAGGCTCTGCCTGTGTAATAAGCAATTAACGAGAGTTTAGCGCCACTGGGATGGTCCCGTGCCAATGTTTGTAGGCACTACAACAGCACCACCAAGTCAGAGTCCACCATAACCAACTGTTCTCAAGCAGATGCCCACACAGTACATCCTGATTTCACTGCCGTGGGCAGTCTGTCAGGTCTATACTGGGTATGCGGGGATAGGGCTTATCTTTTTCTACCTATGGGGTGGACGGGCTGCTGCTATCTAGCCACACTCCACCCTGCGGCCCATGTATATATGTACAATGCATCTGCTATACATCAGCGTGTAAGCTATATAAATCAAGTTCAAAAAAGGGAGGTGCCAGGTGCGAATAAACGTGTCCCAGTGGGAGAAAAATTTGGGGCAGGAATCTTCCCATGGTGGGGTGTTGTTCAAAACATGCATTACACTGACCAGTTAAGCTATGAGTTGGAAACGTTCATTAATGATACCTTGAAATCAACTGCCTTGCTGACAGCTGAAATTAAAGCCCTTAGAATCGTAGCTTTGCAGAATGAGCCACTGATTATGTATTAGCCTCGAGGGGTGTCTGTCGTGCTATGGGGAAGAATGCTGCACCATATACCAGATAATTCCAGGAACTGGAGCAAGTGATTGAGGGAATACGAATGCTACAGCAGCGTGTTCTTAGTGAGCATGCACCTATATCGCAGGGTTGGGACCCCTGGTCATGGTTCTCAAGCATATTTGGTGACTGGGGCGCTACCCTCCTCCACTGGGTGGCAGTAATCATGGTGGTGATACTGGCATTATGGCTCCTGACTGTGTTGCTCAAATTTCTCTTGCGACGCCTGTGTAGCACCTTGTCGCCACATGCCATCACCCAGCTGCACCCCTTGCTACACCCCCAGGACCAAGACTCTAGCGAATTAGTCGGGGTGTTCCCGTTCTGTGATGTACCAGACGTGACTAAAATATAATAGTTAACAAGCTGATACAAAGTATCAAAAGGGGGGGAGAGTGTGAGGGAATTTTATATATCCTAAAGCTATATTTGCTATTATGTGCCTTGAAGCTATGTTTGCTTTGTAAGCCATGCTGTAACAAAGTCATAATGAATGTAGTAGAAATTTCTGAGTTCATGCTGTTTTTTTTACAGGGTTATAGAATGATACTGAGGTTACTTGAGGTACATTTGTAGAAACAGAAAGCAAGATAAAACTGGGCAGAACTGGTTGTACCAGCCTGAATAACAGGCTCGGACAAAGTATAAGATAACAACATGCTTGGGCAAAGTATAAGATAACACGTTGAGGCATTGAAGGCAAGCTGTACGTTGTTGTATGTTGCTATGGTGCGAGTGAAACTCATTGTTTCACTCAGGTCAGATTGACCCACAGGCATATGTATCAAGAAATATTGGGTAAGAAATGAAATAAGCAGTGGAAAAGTACACCTCACAATGGTATCAACTTGTTATTCTGTTACATTGGTATCAACTTGTTATTCTGTTTTATGATTGGCTTATACTGAAATGTTGGTATTTTTTTCAAGATAAGTGCAGAATCTAGCTTATAAAAAGCTGCTGTAAATTGTAATCAGGGAGCGTCTCCTTTGCAGAACTCCCGCTTGCATGTGAAAGATTTGATCAAATAAAGCGACGTTAAGACAAAACCCAGTGGTGTGGTTTTTGCCCCGTGACGACGGGAGCGGTTGCTCAGGTAACACTTACAGTGAGAGAATTTGTGATCACAAGCCCCTCCGTTGCAGGCCGGAACGAAGCTTTTGTTTCCGAGTCCGGCTGCGAAAGCGACTCTGGTTCCTACAAAAGGAACAGAGTCTAGATCTGTGCATGACTTGGACAGATCCAACAGCCTTTCCAGCTTCCTGCAATTTGGTGATGACCTTCTAAGATGCCTCACCAAACAAAACTTCGCCATGAAAGGGGGCGTCCAGAATGTTCTTCTGGATGTCCGGGATAAATCCAGAGACACGGAGCCATGAGTGTCTCCGGAGGCATAAGCCTGAGGCTGCCACTCTGGCCGAGGAGTCCGCGGAATCGCACGCGGCTCAGAGCACCTGGGTCCCCACGTCTGAACCCGTGCGGAGGAGCTGGAGAAGTTCCTCCTTTTGCCCGTCTGGCAATTTTTCTACCAGATCTTGTCCCTGTTCCCACAGAGCTTTCTGAAATTGAACCATGTGGGTAAGGTAGTTCAGGGACCTGATGGCGCAGGTCGCAGCTGCATAAATGTGCCTACCCAGCGCGTCCAGTTGCTTGGACACCGGGTCCATTGGCTGTGAGCTCAGATGTTGCGGTCTCTGGGACCGGTCATGAGAGGCTGTGATGACCAGGGAGTCTGCCAGAGGATGATTAGCCAAATACTGGTCCTCTCTTGGGGCCTTGTACAGGCGGTCAGCCTTCTTCGGCATCGCCAGGAGCGAATGTGGATGCTTCCACACTGCCTTGGTGACATCCGCAAAGGTGTCCACCAAGGGTGGTACCACCACAGGCTTAGGATCTTTCTGCCGAAGATAACGAGCTAGACAGCGCCTTTCGGGGTCGAGTACTTCTGCGTCCCACCCCATGTTCTCTTGGATAAGTCTCATGATCTCAGAGAACGAGAGGTCGTTCGGAGGAGACCTAGGAAGTTCACGTGGGTCCAGAGAGGGGACACTGATGGGAGAAGGAGATCTGGAGCCATCCGAGATGTCCGATCTTGAGTCCTCCGTAGATGGTGAGTAGCGGCATCTTCTGGATCTCTTGGGGCTGGGTGACCCAGAAGAGGATCTGGACGGAGGCCTTCTCTTGTCTGTAGGTCTGCCCCTAGGAGGTCCGGCTGGCTCCTGGGGAAAATGTACTCTGCCTGCTGCCCCACTGGGTGAAGATGGGGGCACTAAGGCCGGTGGTGCCGCAGGTGTGGGAGGAGGGTGCGTGGTGACCACATCCTTTTTGATGGTGTCCCACCAGAAAGTGAATAACTTCACTTCCAAAATGTTAAGGTCAGACGACGGACCGGGCGCCCGGTGGCCTGTTGGGTCCCGGCGTCGGCTCCACTGGGGTCTCCGGTTCTGGGCAGGGCTCCCATGGGAGCTAGACAGGTCTGGGATCGCCCGCCTGGTCCTCGGGCTGAGTGGATTCCTCCTCCGTCAACGCCTCCTGGCCGACATCTGTGAGGTTCTTCTAGATGCTGTGTCGGACATCTGTCCCCCCGCCGGCGTCCGGGTAGGCGAGTGCCTTACTGGCGACGGGTGTGGGACTGTCATCGGTTCCTGGGGTCTATGAGGTTTGGCAGACGTCTGGTCCGATGTCCTCTTCAAGGAGGTCAGCTCCTTAGTCTTTCGTTGAGGGGGAGGCGGCAGGAAAACTGACCGGACGTCGGGGACCAAGTGCTGCTTGTGGTGATCCCCTGACCTAGACGAGGCCTTGGAGGAAGAGGAAGGCCTAGAGGTCTTAGCAGGCCACAGGGTAGAACTGCTGGCAGACTTGACCACGACCAGGAGAGGCTGGGAGTGGGCCCCGAGACGGAGAGCGGTCGGACCTGGAGCTAGAGCTGCGGGAGTCCGAGGCCCCAGAAGGGGATCTAGGTCTCACCTTCTCCCTGTGCTTCTCATGGTGCATGCGGGATTCTACAGAAGATTCCCCCTTGGAGGAAGGTTCCATGGCCTTGAGCCTCTCTTCTAAAAGGTAAGCCTGGAGAGCCTTCTGACGGCGGATCCGGGTCCGGCTGTTGAAGCCGACAAAAGGAACAAGCCTGGGTGTCGTGGTCTGGGCCCAGGCACCGGACGCAGGCCGAATGTGGGTCTTTGAATGGAATCTGTTTCCCACAGGCGCACTTGGACAAATGGCCCTCCACAGAAGTTGGGGAGGACAGACAGAGGAATAAATCTGGAGAAAGAGATTCTTGAAGAAATTCTCGATGAAAAAACGGCTGAACGAATTTCCTGATCGTCGCGCGCTTGAGACTGACCGAAGAGTCGAGACATGCAAGTCGAGGCGGAGCAACTTTCGAATTCTGTGGACCGCCTCCTTATGTACTACGCCTGATGTCGGGGGGCGGGACCGGCATCGGAGGCGGTCCACGCTGAAGACTGCTAGCTAGAAGATTTCCGTGGTGTCCTGACACCTGCCAGCTTCAGTCCTAATGGTGAAACCTGCTGCAAGAGCTGTACCTCGAAGATCAGATGGATCTTCTGTTTATTCTGCCTTCATAAATATTCTGAACAATTTTTTTTGTGCGTTACTCCTAGTACTAATATACTTTTTGTGAATTCTACAACTGCTCCTGGTTTTTCCTATTCTTCCTGACATGTGACTCGATGATACACCCATAGTGAAGTGACATTTAACCAGTCCAGGTAAAAGTTTGTCGGACTTTCTGTAGCAGAAAAAAAAAAAGGTTACTCACCTCTAGGTGAGGAGACTTGAAAATGGGCTATGAAAGCGTCCTCAGGAGCCAAGCAGGAAGGAGTAACGACGTTAGGTTGGAATGAAGGGTCCCCTGATCTTGAGTCAACAGAACTGACCTGTTAAGCAACACAATGGGGTCTGCTATTTGAACTGTTGAAGTAGAGGAAACCACACCTGCTGAGGCCACAGAGGGGCTATGAGGATCATGGTGGCAGGTTCGAGTTATAGTCAATTTTTCCATTAGGAAATTTAAGACCCACAAAGGAGCTAGTCTATTAATAGGAGGTCTAAGGTGCAGCATAACCTTAAACAAGATGGCGTTAGTAAATCAGTTTTCCTTCCAAGGGTACATGAAAGACTGAAATAAAGGCAAGACGTACTTTGATAGAGGAATACTTCAAGCCTGAGGAGGTGAGCGACAACAAGTAGTCCAAGACAGTAGTCAAGGAACACGAAAAAGGGTCAAAAGATTTAGAGGACCACCAGATGGAGAAACGTTTCCATTTGGCATTTTATGCTTATCTGGTAGATGTTTTACGGGAAGCCAGTAGAATATTAGCTACTGGACAAGAAACCTAGAGCTGGGCTATGAAAGTACAGTCACGTAAGAACTTGCCGTAACAGTAGATCTTCCAGAGAGGCTCCTGCAGTAGGTAATTACATAGAGGACCGACACCGGCAGGACCCCACGGAAAAATTTCTAGCTAGCACTCCCTGACGAGGGACCACCCCGTCAAGTGACCGGCGTCAGAAGACGTCGGTGTAAAGGAGCAGTCCCGGACGCCCACCTTCCAGTTCTTTCCCGCCACAGGCCGAAAGAGGCCGGACGAGAGAGGAGCGGATATTTCCCTCAATGGATAACGAGCTGAAAAAGACTAGGGAGATGGAGGGTGGGAGGGTAATACCTACTGCAAGAACCTGTCTCGAAGATCTACTGTTACGGTAAGTTCTTACATAACTGTACTATCTTACTTCGAGAGGGCTCTTGCAGTAGGTAATTACATATAGGACTAAATCCCAAGCAGTCTGGAACAAAGAAAGGCACTGGGAGGAGGAAAACTACTCCAAGAAGCAGTTCTAGCCGTGCAAGTCTCAAGATAGGAGGCCTTGCTAAACAGCCAGCCCGAAGACTGCTCTACGGCGAGAGGCAACATCCAAACTGTAGTGTTTCGTAAAGGTATGGACTGAAGTCCAGGTGGCGGCAGCACAGATGTCTGCCGCAGACACATTCTTGAAAAAAGCCGCAGAGGCAGCTACTCCTCTTGTGGAGTAGTCTTTGACTTGACCCAGGAGGATCTTGTTGTATTTCTCATAACAGAAAGTGATGCAATGAGCCAACCACTTAAGACAGGCATTGCTTGGAAACAGCACTGCCTTCCCTTTTGTGAGCAAAAGAGACGAACAACTGATCAGTTTTTCTGAGATCTTTCATCCTGTTGGTATAGTATCTCAGAATTTGGTGAACATCCATAGTATGGAGTAAATACTCCTCTTGATTATAGTACCGTGTAAAAAAGGCAGGTAACTCCATGGACTGATTTAAGGTAGACTCCGCTACTACTTTACGTAGAAACTTAGGATTCGTGCGAAGAGCAACTCGTTCCATGTGAAAAATCAAGTAGGGGATTTTACACATCAGGGCCTGGAGCTCGGAGATTCTTCGAGCCGAAGTAATGGCCACCAAGAAGAGCGTCTTCCAAGAAAGGAACTTCAAATCCGAAAAAACTGCAGGTTCAAAGGGAGGAAGAGTAAGTTTCTCGAGAACAAAGTTCCAAGTCCCAAGGGAGAGCAGGAGATCGGATGGGGGGCCTCCGATGGAGGACCCCCTCTTAGAAAGTTCTTGAAGACCTCCAGTTGAGCAAAAGCCTTGTTTGCGAAGGGAACATGATAGGCCGAAATGGCCACCATGTGTACCTTCAGAGAGAACTGGCTGAGACCCAGGTCAAACAGATGACGTAGATACTCCAGCAGAAGCCCGCTGAACAGGAGAAAGGCTCCACGTTCTTGTAAGCGGCCCAAATAGTGAATCTTTTCCACTTAATGGCCTATATGGATCTGGTGGAGGGTTTTCTGGCCTCCACTAAAATCTCCGCCACTTTGGGAGACACTCCAAAATGGGATTGGGCTAGGTCTGCAGGAGCCATGCCTGCAGTTGAAGGGATCCGAGGCCTGGATGGACCAGGGTCCCCTGATCCTGGGTCAACAAACCTTGAGATAGAGGAAGAAGAGGAGGAGGATCCTCTGAAAAATTGTTGTAGAAGAGAGAACCAGACTTGCCTGGGCCAGAAAGGAGCGATCAGAATCATTTGCACTCCTTCTGAAGCTAGTTTCTGCAAGACTTGTGGGATCAGTGGAATTGGGGGAAAGGCATAGACGAATCTGTCCTTCCAGTCTAGAGAAGGAGCATCACTCCAAAAAGCGCCTCGCTCTGGAATGAGCAAGCAAAAGATAAAGTTTTGCGTTTAAGGGGGATGCGAACAGGTCAACCTGTGGTATTCTCCAAAGTTGGAAGATATTGTCTAGGACCCCTTGGTCCAGTTCCCACTTGTGAGTCACAGAAGAGCGACTTAGCTTGTCTGCCAGGGTGTTGTCGACACCCGGAGGGTGAATCGCTGTGAGGTGAAGGTCGTGTTGTGTTGCCCAATCCCAAACCCTCATTGCCTCCCTGCATAGAGGGCAGGACCGAGTCCCTCCCTGCTTGTTGATTTACCACACCACGCACATGTTCTCCATCTGGACTGCCAGGTGGCGGGCTTGGAGAGCGTACAACACTGCCCGAAGCTCGAGCACATTAATGTGGAGAGCTTGTTCTAGCTTGGACCAGGAGCCCTGGGTCTGATGAGGCCTAGATGAGCTCCCCAACCTTCGCCTGAGGTGTCTGTGGTTAGAGTCTGGGAGGGGGGAGGATAAAAGAAAGGAACTCCCCGAAACAGGTTCTCTCGAAACATCCACCATTGCAAGTCTCGCATCATCGGCGAGAAGATCAGAACTGAGTGATCTAGGTCGGCCACTAGCCGATCCCACTGAGAGCGTAGAGTCCACTGAGAGATCCTCATGTGGAGTCGAGCGCAAGGTACCGTCAGGATAGCAGCCGCCATGAACCAGAGAATGCGAAGAACCGAACTCACAGAGACGATCCTGAAGTCGGATAATAGACTTATTTGGGTCTGAAGGGTGGCCGCACTGTCCGGAGGCAGGAAGGCCTTGCCCACGGTAGTATAGAGGATCGCCCCAATAAAATGTAGCCTCTGGGATGGGTCCAGATGAGGCTTGGAATGGTTGTTGGTAATACCCAGGCAGGCAAAAACCTGCTGGGTAAGGGAGAGGAAACGCAGGAATTCCTCCCTGGACAAGACCACCAGGAGCCAGTCATCCAGGTAAGGGAACACCTGCACTCCCTTGGTACACAGGTGGACCACCACCACTGCCAGGCATTTGGTAAATACTTTTTGGGGGGAGCCGAAGATAGACCAAACGGGAGCGCCTTGAACTGGTAGTTGTCCCCCGGACCGCAAAACAAAGGTATCTGTGATGAGATGGGCGAATGGGAATGTGCAGATAAGCATCCTGCATATCCAGAGCACAAATTCACTGACCCAGCCGGAGAAGAGGCAGAATGCTCTGCAAAGAGAGCATCGTGAACCTTTTGTATTCTACGTAAAGATTCAGGGAACTGCGACCTAAAATTGGTCTGAGATCTCCTGTCTTCTATGGGACCAGGAAGAAGTGGGAATAGTAACCAGTCCCCTGAAGATGAAGGGGGACAGGCTCTACGCTTGCTTCAGCAGAAGAGCCAAGATTTCCTCCTGGACCAAAGAAAGATGTTCCCATGAATATGATGATTTCAGAGGGGGGTGGTTTCTGAAGAAACTCTATGGAGTGTCCTTCTGCTATGAGCTGGAGCACCCAAGAAATACAGGTTACTCACCTGTAACAGGAGTTCTAGGAATGGTATATGTTGTTCATCCACACTGTCTGGCAGGTTCCTTGCCGCTTTAAATCTTGCCGGAAGGTCTTCAAGCTGGCTCCTCCCACCCACCCGGGTGGTAAAATTCTCGGCTCCGCCCCATGACGCCAGATCTAGCCCGCTGGAAGCTCAGGTTGTGCGTCGAAAGCCGGGGAGGTCGGGTGGGTCGTGTGGATGAACAACATATACCATTCCTAGAACTCCTGTTACAGGCAAGTAACCCGTATTTCTAGGGACATGGATATGTTGTTCATCCACACTGTCTGGCAGACTCCTAGCAGTTCTCCGGGAGGGAGGCCCCAAAGCCAGCATCCCGGCGTGACTCAAGGTCAATGTGGTAATGGGTGATGAAGGTGTGTGCCGACTTCCAGGTAGCAGCCCTGCAGATATCCTGGACAGGGACGTCCCTGGAAGCAGCCACCGATGCAGCAGTATGACAGGCAGAATGAGCTCTTATCCCTCTGGGAGGCTCTATGCCTGCCAACTTGTAGGAGAGATCTATGCAGGAGGTGACCCACCTGCTTATCGTCCGCTTGGCTGCAGGTCTGCCAGGTGCGGCTTCAGCGTCACGTGACAAACAGCTGGCGAACCTCTCCTCGAATTTCAGCCGTCGCTCCTTATAATGGCGGCGCCCTTCTAGGGTCCAAAGTATGGAGCCTGTATTCGGCCTCGAGGTGTGATTGGGGTAGAACACCGGCCCAGAGTCAACACCTGGTTAGGGTGAAACTCCAACACCACCTTCGGAAGGAATTTCGGTGGGGCACAGGACAACCTTGTCCCTGTGGAAGACCAGGTAAGGAGACTCAATGCAGAGCGCCTGGAGTTCCCCATCCTTCTGGCTGACGTGATAGCCACCAAGAAGGCGGTCTTCCACGACAGGTGAGAGAGTTCACACCTGTGCATTGGTTCAAATAGGCTTGCCCATGAGCTTAGCCAGTACCAGCAGTAAATCCTCACGGAGGTGAGGTTCTCGCACCGGAGAAATGTGATCAAGGCCTTTGAAAGCAGCCAGACCACCTTCTCCTCGTCACCGACTGCTCCCGGCCACGCCCGGTGGCAGAGATGGCTGCCAGGTGCACCCTTAGGGTCGTCGACCTAAGCCCTTGACTAGAAAGGGACCATAAATAGTCAAGATGCTTGCCAAAGGACAGGAGGAAGGGTCCAAGCCCTTGCCCTGACACCAAATGGAAAATCTCTTCCATTTGAAGGCATAGCATTCCTGGTCAACTCCTTTGGGGACGCCCAACAACATTGAGGACCTCGTCGGAAAGACCCAAGGCCTGGAACTCTAGCCGCTCAGGAACCAGGCCGTCAGGTGCAGGGGATTGAAGGTCCGGATGGAACACCTTCCCCTGATTGACTGAGAGCAGGTCCGGGCGAGCTGGAAGCTGCCTCGGGAGCCTGGAGCTGAGGCTGAGGAGATCTGGGTACCAGAACTGGCGGGGCCAGTCTAGGGCTATCAGGATCACCTGCGCCTTGTCCCTCCTTGCTTTGAGAAGCACCTTGTGAATCAAGGGAAATGGGGGAAAGGCGTAGAAGAGGCCCGGGGTCCACAGCCTCGAGAAGGCATCCCCCTGCAGCGAGCCCTGCTGAGGTGGCGGGCATGAAACAGCCTCAGCTTCGCGTTCTCCCTGGAGGCAAACAGGTCCACCTGAGGTGTGCCCCAGTGGGAGAACAGATCTTGTACTACCTCCGGCAGGAGAGACCACTCGTGAGATGCAGCCCCTATCCGGCTGAGGGCATCGGCCAGGGTGTTGGAGGCTCCTGCCACATGAATGGCTAGGAGATCCGCCTCCAGGCTGCGCACAAGTGACCAAGTGGAGAGCTTCCTTGCAAAGAAGCATGGAACACGTCCTGCCCTGGCGGTTTAGGTAGTACATGGTCGTGGTATTGTCCGTCTGGACTCGCACCACTTGACACCGGAGAAAGCGGGCAAAAGGCGGTGAGAGCTAGGCGGACCACTCAGAACTCCAGCAGGTTGATGTACAGGACTCCCTTGAGGGACCAGAGGCCGTGCGCTCAGTGTTCCCCCAGATGGGCACCCCAACCCATCAGAGAGGCATCAGTCGATAGAGAGACCGTCGGCTCGGGGCGGACAAACAGGATGCCCTCCTGTAGATGAGATGGAACGGTCCACCACCGGAGAGCGTTCCACATCTCCTTGGTCACCATCACTAGCTGGTCCAATGGATCGCAGCGTTGTGACCACTGGCTGGCCAGTCCCCACTGAAGGGGGCGCATGTGCCAGCGTGCCCAATGGACCACGCTGGTACAGGCCGCCATGAGACCTAGGAGGCGCAGGAAGTCCAGGGCAGGGCGCAATTGCCCAACCAGAAATGATTGGGCAAAGGACGTAAGAACCTCGGCCCTGTCCACGGGAGCCGTGCTCTGGCTCGAAGAGAGTCGAGCTCTGCCCCGATAAACAGAATCACCTGCTTCGGCTCGAGTTCCGACTTGGCCTCGTTGATGAGAAGGCCGACTTGAGAGCAAACCTGGAGGGCCAGATCTCTGGACCGCTCCACCTCCTGTCTGGAGGGGGCTGCTATCAGCCAATCGTCCAGGTAAGGGTACACCCGGACCCCTCGGCGCCGCAGGAAAGCTGTCACCAGTGCAATGCATTTGGTGAAGACCCTGGGAGCTGGAGACAGGCCGAAGGGCATGGCTCGGAACTCGAAGAGGATCCCTCCGCTCAGCGAAGGATCTCCGATGTGGCCGGACCGATAGGGACGTGAAAGAATGCGTCCTGCAGGTCCAGAGAGCAGAACCACACGCCGTGTTCCAGGGATGGTATTATCTGAGCCAGAGTGACCATCCTGAAGGTTCGAGACCTTAGGAACTTGTTCAGGTTGTGTAGGTTGAGAATGGAGCGTCAGCCCCCCATCCGTTTCGGAACCAGGAAGTACCTGGACACAAACCCGGGTCTGAGGAGGATCCACTACTTCCTGATCACCTCCATTTGGAGGAGGAGGCGATGTCGGCCCGGCAGGCCGACAGTGAGACTCTGCGGACCCGAGGCCCCGAGTGCAGCGGCTCTGAGGCGGAGCCTGCTCGAATTCCTAGGCAGGCCTTTTCCACCACCTCCAGTACCCACCTGTCCGTGGTAAAACGGACCAGGCGGAAAGGAAGTGCCGGAGCCGTCCCCCCCGGGGAACCTGGGGTGAGGTGACTGGGTTGGGGCGACACCCCTCAGCCCGTCACTGGGCAGGCTTGGAGGAGGGACCGGCCGAGGGACCTCCTGGGCCTTAACTCCTGCTTCCTGTTGGAGGAAGCTCGACCTTGGTTTGGGATGCCAAGCCCGAGCCTCCTAGCCTGGCGTTGCTGGGCGGACCCAGCATAGAAGACGAAAGGGCTTAAGCTGTGGTTTCGTGACCTTTGTCCTTCTGAGCAGAAGAGACAGAGTCAGGTAGCATTGGACTTCTCGATCCTCTGCAGGTGACCTTCCACCCCAGGGCCGAACAGGTCAGTCCCAAAAGGAACATCCGCCAACTTGTGCTGGGTATCCAAGTAAAGGTGGATATCCTCAGCTACACTGACCGACAATAGCCACTACGGCCGCCACAGACCTGGCACATGAGTCCCCAATATCTAAAGCAGTCTGGAGCTGCTGTTTGGCCACTGCCCTGCCTTCCCCGCACCTGCCTGACCGTAGTCTGCAGATCCACGGGAAGATGAGGACGACCTCATCCAGGGAGCCCAACAGGGCATGAGAAAAATGTGCCATGAGGCGGCCAAACTGGCCTGGCGAAGGCCAAGAGAGGAGCAGCATAGACTTTTCTCGGCATAGTCAATTTCTTGGACTCCTTGTCGGAGGTTTACATCCACATCCCTAAGCGTTCCCGGCACGCGAGACAGCTGGTGACCAACCCCTCAGCCGGGGTGTTCCGAAAAACTGGAGCCGGGGAACCGGTAGGGACGATACTTCCTGGCCATCCTGGCCACGCAGGACAGGAAGCAGGGCGCTGCCAGAGCTCCAAGGCCGACTCACTATGGCCTCGGCCACGGAAAGGCCTCCGTGGGAATCCTCGGTCCAGAATCTCCGTGAGGGATACCTGGCCCGTTTAGAACGGGAGTTCAAGCTTCATCCCGGTGGACTCCAGATGAGGCCAAACCAATCCTAGGAAGGACGAAGGGCTATCGTCCACCGACTGTCTTTCTGAGACTCCAAGTCCATTCACTTGGAGAAAGGAGAATCATCCTCGGACTCGGAAGAGTCCTCAAAACTACTGGACCCGAGCCACCTCCACCTGCCGAGGTCTATCGGGAGTGAGGGTGACTGACAACCTATGGGGCAGTCCTGAGCCGACCGAGAATTTTGGTCGGAGCCCACCCAACGGCTGTGGAGGCGGAGGTTCCACCGAATCGGTGGGGCAACTGGAATTGGTGAACAACCGCCTGGGAACAGGCTCGGCTAAAGCGAGGGTTGTTTCAGCCGCCCGTGACAGCCACTTAATGGCCGGGGAAGACGACGGCGCTGGCTTATTCCGGTCAGAAGGAGTTGTTGCCAAATGAGTTCCTCATACCTCCGACGCGAATTTAAGCTGAAGCCCTCATCCAAGGAGAAGGAAGAGCGGCGGCGCTACGGCCGGTGCCGAGATCGACCGCCTGCGACGGGCGGGATCGACTGGACCGCCATGACGCCCGAGACCGAGAACCTCGACTCAGGCCGAGGACGTGCAGGGAGGTGTCACGAATCGGCACTCTCGGTTCGGACGATTCCACGTGAAGGCTCCGGAACCGGAGGCACAGGCAGACCGCCAGGATCCTCAACTCCCACCGGGGAACCGGGAGAGGATTCTCAGCTTCTCCAGCCGACAACCCGTTCAACGGTCGAGAAAAATCTCGACGTGTCAACGGGAGTCTCAGTCAACTGGCCTGATGGGGACACCATGAACCAGTGGCAGGCCGAGGGTCGACCGAAGAAGGCGGCCGACAACTAGGGGAGAGGATCTTTCCTCGCTCCCAAGAGCGTCAGACGTGAGACATACTCTTTCTCTCTTTTTGGACCGAGAAAACTGTCCAGAAGAAGTTGGACCCTCACCTTTTTGTCGAGAGGGTCAGACAAAGCTCCTTAAAAGAAGCCGAATAAGAGGCACCGAGAGATAGCGGGACAAATGCCACAGCCGAGGTAGAAGCAGCCCGCGCCGCCTCCTCTTCGAGGGCGATCATTTGCTCTAGCTGATCCACCAAGCCTGCTGCCGTGGAAACCGCCGACCGGGCCTCTTTTGACTTAACCGGAGGAAATCTCTTCTCGGGACGCCCCAGTTGTAAACGGGCACGCACGGCCTCGAGGACGAGGGCGTTAAAAGGAAGAGCACAGGTCGCAGGGCCCGGGTCGTGCTCAAGGCCCAAGCAGTAAACGCATGTGGAGTGCGGATCCGTCCGAGACATCTTCTGCCCGCAAGGGCATCTCCGGAAACCGGGAGTCGATTTGTCCATCGCAGCCGCGAGGGAGAGAAGACCGAAGTCTTTTTAGCAAAACTTTTTAATTTCGAAAATTCGAAGAATTAGGAACCAGTCTTATACGCAGAGCGTTAAGGAGGGAACCTGAGCTTCCAAGCGCTAAGGAAGATCTGGCGTCATGGGGCGGAGCCGAGAGTTTTACCACCCGGGTGGGTGGGAGGAGCCAGCTTGAAGACCTTCCAGCAAGATTTAAAGCAGCAAGGAACCTGCCAGACAGTGTGGATGAACAACATATCCATGTCCCTAGAATCTGTGGTTATCTTCTCCCATCCCAGAAGGTGGAGGGAAACCCTCCCTCCTACCAGTTCCTCTGGGGAGTCCGGAGGCAGTGGGAGAGGAAAGGAGTCAGGTGGTGTGGGGCAGCGCCACAGCTGAAGCACCCACTGCTTTTTTGGGAAGGGGGACTTGGCAGCTGTGGGGGCCCGGCGTTTTGTGGCCCGCCTTCCCTGGGGTTTTGCCTTTGGCCGATTTCAGTCTGTGAAAGGGACGGCGCTGCTGCTGATGGGGACGGTACATGGAATCAACTGACTTCAGAGCCGTCCCCTTCTCTTGCAAAATCGGTAATGATGTCCTTGACATCACCCCCGAAAAGCACCGACCCCCGGAAGGGTGCTTCCAGGATAGCAGATTGCACCTCCGGGACCAAACCTGACACGCGGAGCCAAGCCAGACACCACAGGCCTACGGCCAAAGCTGAGCTCCGTCCAACAGTGTCCACTGCGTCGTATGTCGCACGTAGTATGCGTCAACTGGCTGAATGAGCAGAGCGGACGAGATCAGCCAACTCCTGCTTGACTTGGGAGTCAGGCTAGGAGTCCAGTTTGGCTTCCGCCTGAGTAAGGATGGCCTTCTGGTAGTCCCCCATGTGGCCAACATAGTTCAGGGCCCTGATCTCCAGTGTAGAGAAAGCATAACTTTCTCCCATACTGGTCCATAAGGCAAGATTCCTTATGAGGAGGTGTGAGTTAAAAGCTGTTTTGGGACGCCAATCGTCCGTGGAGCTATTAATCACGACCGAGTCGGCACGAGGGTGAGAATCCAGGAGATCAACACTCTCTGGAGCCTGATATAGCCTGTTCAACTTCCTAGGAAGTGGGGCTAAGGTCGACAGCTGTTTCCATATTGTGTTAAGGTCGGCGTAAGGCTTTGTCCAGGGTGGCACCAAGGTAGGAGCCGTCACGGGCAGATCCAGATGTTCAGCAAGTTTCAGACACTGAGGATCTGGTTCCAGGGAGTGCCACTGGTGAACCTCCTGGATTTTCCTAAGCAACTCCGTAAAAGAAGGCAGTGCTGGCACTTCTCGCCCGAGTGATCGGGGCCTAGGCAGAACAGGCACAAGGAGTGGCCATCCTTGTGCGGTAGTTGGGCGCCACACGAATCGCACTTATTCTTGTGCTCGGAGGGTGTACAGGACGACATACACAGATGCTAGTACTGACGTTAGTCGAAAAACAGTTTTTTGTTTTGTTTTTGTAAAAAAACGACGAAGGAAGGGCTGACGAAGCACTAACTTTTCCGTGAGACGCTGCACGAGCCAACGGCGGGAAAGTACTGGAACATGGGCGTCCGGGACCGCCTCTTTATACAGACATCTCCTGACGCCGGTCATTTGACATGGGGGCGGTCCCTCGCCAGGGACTGCTAGCTAGAAATTTTTCCGTGGGGTCCTGCCGCCGTCAGTCGTATATGTAATAACCTACTGCAAATACCCTCTCGAAGTAAGATAGTGTATTCAGGAGTCAGGTGTGAAGGTGTAGGGATTTCAGGTTGGGGTGAAGTAGAGTACCCCAATCCTGTGTCAAGTGGTCCGGTCTGATGGGCAGTGGGAGGGGTTCTGCAACAGATTATTGCTGAGGGAGCAGGTACAAGACTTGTCAAGGCCAGAGTGGCAACAAGATTCATGGTGGCTGGTTCCACCTATAGCTTCAGTCGAGTTCATTCCAGGAGTGGGACGGAAGGGAGGAAGCAGGTAGGCATCTTTCATGTCTAATGTGCATAACCAATCCCAATGCTTTAACACTGGTATGATGGATGTTAAGGTGACCATCCGAAACCTCGTGTACTGTATGTGCTGATTCAGTTGTCCGAGGTCTAGTATAGGTCTTAGATCTCCAGTGTGTTTGGCTACCAGAAAAAAAAAAAAAAAAGAGTAAAATCCCTGATGACACTCCAACAGAAGGAACTGGACAGAATGCCCTCTGGTGAAGATGTGCCTCATGTTCCTCCTGGAGAATGGGAATATGATCCGGGGGTTTAATGGACAGAGCAGGGGGATGGGGGAAGGATACGGGGCAGGCACAGAGGCGGTTCCAGCGTGTGCCCCATCCTTATTATCTGAAGTACCCACTTGTCCGATGTCATCGCCTGCCAGGCCTCTAAATGGAGGACGAAGTGACCACCCATGGCTTCAGAGGCCTAGTAGAGGAAGCCTGGGCAATGCACCAGTTGGTCACTGGGATGTGGGCTGACCGGCTCCACCCATGGGGTGGGAGAGGAAGCCCTTGGAGGTATGAGTAGCGGTCCTAGAAGAAGGCTGGGAACAACCACACAATTCGCCTCTAACTGCCTCTATGTTTACTGCTACACTCTGATTGAAAAATAGGTCTAGGAGCAGTATTGGTAAGATGGCTGTGAGATATGATAAATGCCATGTACCATACGTAATGTCAGACTTGTAGCACAGAGATCATCCGGAAGTGTTTTGGTACCTGGACCAAAACGTTTAGATTAAAAGGGGCATTTACCACTTTATGTTGTATATCTGATGCACATCCAGATACCTGTAGCGAAGCGTGGCGTTCCAGGCTAATCCTTGTGGCTGACATGCAGGCTGAAGTATTTACCGCATTATACCTTGAGAGTACCAGGTGTCTAGAGATGGACTTGCCAGTGGAAATTACAGCCAATACTTGGTCTTTCTCCTCAGATGGAGAAAGTTCACTGACTACTTCTATAGCAAGAGGACCAGAGGATACCTTGGTATTTCACCATGCGCCCCATATAATGCAGAATTCTAAGATCCATGGTACCCAGCTGGAATACCTTCATCCCGAGGTAGTCAAGTTGGCGGGACTCCTTATCAGAATGTAATGAGCTCATGTGTTTTGGTAATTTGGTACGATCATGAGCTGCTGTAATCACTACCAAGTCTGCTTTGGGGCTAGAGAAAAGAAAAGTATGATCAAGAAGAGCCTGATAAAGGCAATCTGCCTTTCAAGAGATGGCTGGAACCACTGAGGGTCGGCTGCAAGCTGCCGGTACAGCATTTTGGTAGATTTTTATAAGTGGAGGTACCACTACTACAGGCTCTTCAGGCACTTCTAGATAATCTCACATGAAGTCAGCACTATCCACCACAAAATAAAGGCAAGGACAACAATCAATATCCAAACAAATGCAGTTTAATAGAACAGCTCAAACACAATAAGTGTAAAATCCACAGACCTCACATGATGTTAGCAAAGACTGGTGATAAAAGGGCAGGGCCCAACTGACTTCTACTGGTTTCGCAGTAGCCTCTTCAGGAAGTGTCCCAAGATGCTTCAGAAAAGTCAATTTAAAACAAACTCTTAAAGAGACCATACCCAATTATACAGCATATACATATATATTCTACAAAACCATTACATTTAACAAATTCAGACCAATATATGCAAAAACTATGATCCCATTTATAATGAAATTCAAGTGCTAGCATACTGAATTTGCCAGCAAATGTAAAGATAAATAGAAAAAAAATCAATAACTATTTTACACCCCAATTATAGGAGGGTACTGGACAACTGTTGGATTTTGTTCATTATTTGGAACAGTCAAATCCGAATTTAAAATTTACAGTGAATCACTCTGCACATAGGATACATTTTTTGGATCTGGTGGTTATTAAGGGTCCTGATGGAGGAATTATTACATTATCTTTACCGTAAGGAGACAGATCAAAATAATTTTTTGTCATCTAGTAGTTGCCACCCCCGCCACACCATAATCAACATCCCCAAATCTCAACTTCTTAGGGTAAAGCGTAATTGTTCCGAGGTTAGAACAAGTGAAATCAGGTGTAAGGAGTTATACCAGAGATTTGTAGATGGGGCTATAATACAGGGCATCTTAGTAGAGTTAAACAGGTAGATCAGATTTCTAGGACAGAACTGTTAAAATATAAACAGAAAGGAGAAGTTCAGGAAAAAGTTTTATTTATCACTAAATTTGGGAGCGACAGTGAGGAAAATCAAAACATTCTGTTACAGTATTGGCATATTTTGGCCACTGAACCCACTCTCAAAGAAATAGTGGAGCAGAAGTTACAGATAGTTTTTAAGAAAGGTACAAACTTAAAGGAATTATTGGTTCACAGTTTTTAAACCACATAATAAACCATCTTCTATAGGATGAATACCCTCTACACCTAAAGGGTGCTTCAGATGTGATAAATGTGCACAATGTAAGGTTGTGACTGGAACCAAGACTTTTTCATCAAAAAATAACTCCAAGATTTATGAAATAAGACAGTTTATGAACTACAGTACTGTTAATGTGATTCACCCTGCAACTTCTAGTTGTGGGGCCTTTTATGTAGGCATGACTACTGACCCATTTAAAATTAGGATAGGAGAGCATTTGAGTTCTATTAGATTAAAAGACTGTAAGAGTGCCCTTAGTTTACATTTACAGGAGGTTCAGTATCAGGATGGTCATGAATTCTCTTTTGTAGGTATTGATCATGCATTTATAGGTCCATGTGGAGGTAATGTCAAAAAAATCCTAATTGAAAAAAAAAATCATTTTGGATTTTTACTTTGAGAGCCCTCGTATTTCCTGGTTTAAACGATGAAATTGACCTGACTGCACATCTTCATAAACGATTTTTGGAAGCTTCTTACATAATCTTTATATGGAGAGTAAGCTTTGAATACAAATAGTGCATGATAGGGTTTAATGTATTCCTTTTGTTGCTTCTATGTTGGTGGAATTCTGTTTAATATACAGTAAAGTATATTTCTCTACATACTTTGGTTTAAAATCAAAATTGAATGCATTTAGCCAGCCCAGCGGTTGGATTTCTGCTTGCGACGCCAGCGACCTGGGTTCGGGAACGAGCCCGGGAAGCTGGAGGGCCGGCCGGGGGTAGAGGGCATGAGCGTCCCAGGGACTGCTCGTCCTCTCCAGGGGGAGGGGGGGGAACCAGAGCTCGGTTCTTGTCTGACCTCGGGTGGAGACCCGAGGTATAGAACCGGCGTAGCGAAGTGGGCACCTTGGCGTGAGGACATAGCATCGAGAGAATGCAGGAAAAACACCTCGGCTTCCTGGTAGATGGAGCTCCAGGCCCCGACCCTCCATGCCCCTACCTGCCCAGAGACAGCATCCCGAAGATAGACAGACGTCTCTGCGTGCATGGGCCCCCAACCCGTACCCCGCCTGGGAGGGATAACCACGGCTCCATGGGGGATGGACTGCACTGGTCACCAGGTACGTGAGCGAGGGCTGAAAAGGCTGTCGGGTGTCTACCGAAGAGAAGGGGGGTCGAGAGGAGGGGAGTAAAATAAATAAATAAATGTATTTATAGATGTTTAATTTGTGCATTGAAAACATTTTTTTGATGTAGACATCCATGACTAAGGTTCTGAACAGGCTGTAAGTCCTTTATATACACATTGTGTATGTTTATGTTGTGGTGCTGGGGTGATATAATTAGGGTGTAAAATAGTTACATTTTTCTATTTATCTTTACATTTGCTGGCAGATTCAGTATGCTAGCACATGTATTTTATGATAAACTGGATCATAGTTTTTGTATATATATTGGTCTGAATTCATTAACTACAATGGTTTTGTAGTATATATATGTATATGCTGTATAATTTGGTATGGTCTCTAGGAGTTTGCTTTAAATTGCCCTTTCCGGAGCATCTCGGGACACTTCCTGCGAAACCGGCAGAAGTCAGCTGGGCCCTGCCCTTTCATCACCAGCCTTTGATAACAGCGTGTCTGAGGCCTGTGGATTTTACACTTTGTGTCTGAGCTTTTCTATTAAGCTGCATTTGTTTGGATATTGATCGTTGTCCTTGCCTTTATTTTGTGGTGGCTAGTGCCAACTTCATGCGAGTTTTTACGTTTTGGTGGGTTATATTAGCACACCCTGACATGGGGCAGCCAGTAATTTAGTTTGGAGTTCTAGATAATCTCCCATATCTTTTCTTTGTTTATCATGTTGGGTAGTTAAAAATCCAATGATTTTTGGATCTGGACCATCTCGTTAAAGGATGGGTCATCAGGAGGAGAGGCAGCCGCATGGCGGGAGGTATCCTCATAAAGAGGGAATAGTAGAAAAAGGACTAGGGATAGGAGTTCAGGTCCTGTAGGTCAATATCCTCCAGAGCTTCGGAGAAAACCTACCGGAAACTGTCTCATCTGAAAAACATTCTTCCTTATAGGAAGGAGGGCACCAAGGTGGGGGATCCTCGTCTCCCTGGAAGCATTTAAAGGGAAGAGTAGGAAAACAAAAGGCGACTTGACTCCCCTGGATTGGGACGTTGAGAGTGCCTAATCACTCGTAGAATCTGTTGTCTCTACGTCCAACAAGGCAGAGGTAGGGGGTCTCTGAGAAACCAGGGGGATTCTGGAGGAAACAGGACGAGAGTTATAAACAGGTCTACCCACTGGGTGGTAAAGTCCAGGGTCCCGATCCCTATATGACTGGCCCATGTGACAGAATGGCTATGAAGGAGGAGGGGCAATGGAACCTGCAAAACCAGTTTTTCCCATGGAACCATGACCCGTTAATGGTGCAGCAAAGGAAGAGGCACTAGAATCCTTAAAAAGGAGACTTTGTAGATGGGGAAAAAAAAAAGTACCAGTCAACGAAATGTCAGAGCCAACACAGGGCTCCACAGAAAATGCAGAAAGAGCGCAAGAAAATGCATTCAACATCAGGGTGTAAACCCCCAGTCGACGGAGAAGCAGTCCTGGAGGACATCATCAATGGTGAAGCACCTGTGATGGTGGCAGTCAACAAGTGCTTGCCAGATGAAGGAGGAGGATGATTTATCCTTGAAACGTTTATGCTTCCTGTATGAAGCAGTAGTGGGGGGCCACCTTGGGACGGCACTCGTTTGCCAAGAGAGACTTCTGCTCCATGAGGTGAGGATCGATTTCCTGTAGCCATCATCAGGATGCCTCGTTGAATTCCTGGCAATAAATGCAGAAGATTGTGTGTGTGTGTGTGACCCAGACACCAAACACAAATGGTGTGGTTGTCGCAACAGATATTCCTACCACAACGACATGACCAAAATAGTGCCGACTTGTTTGTAGATTCTTTGGACATCTGCCAATGAAGGAAAGGACACTGAAAAAAAAAATAGGCTACTCACCTGTAACAGTTCTAGGAGCAGTATATCTTGTTCATCCACACTTATTTGCATGTCCATTTACCTTTCAGAATCGTCATAAGTCGTCAAGCTGGCTCCCTCCACCCACTTGGGTGGTATAACTAGGGATGCAAGTGTCATGGATGAGGCTTTAATAACTCATTGTTTGTTCATGTTCGGTAAGCAGAGATGGCTGCCAGGTGCACCTTAAGGGTCGTCGACCTAAGCCCTTGCTGAGAAAGGGACCAAAGATAGTCCAATATGCTCGCCAAGGAACAGGAAGAAGGGTCCAGGCCCTTGCCCTGGCACCAAATGGAAAATCTCTTCCATTTGAAGGCGTAGCATTTTCTGGTCGACTCCTTACGGGACACCTCAACTACGTTGAGGACCTCGTCGGAAAGACCCAAGGCCTGGAACTCTAGCCACTCAGGAACCAGGCCGTCAGGTGCAGGGATTGAAGGTCCGGATGGAATACCTTCCCCTGATTGACTGAGAGCAGGTCCGGGCGAGCTGGAAGCTGCCTCGGGAGCCTGGAGCTGAGGCTGAGGAGATCTGGGTACCAGTACTGGTGGGGCCAGTCTGGGGCTATCAGAATCACCTGCGCCTTGTCCCTCCTTGCTTTGAGAAGCACCTTGTGCATCAAGGGGAAGGTGCAGAAGAGGCTCCGGGGTCCACGGCCTCGAGAAGGCATCCCCCTGCAGCGAGCCCTGCTGAAGGGGGCCGGCATGGAACAGCCTCAGCTTCACATTCTCCCTGAAGGCAAACAGGTCCACCTGAGGTGTGCCCCAATGGGAGAATAGATCTTGTACTACCTCCGGCAGGAGAGACCACTCGTGGGACGAAGCCCCTATCCAGCTTAGGGCATCGGCCAGGGTGTTGGAGGCTCCTGCCACATGAATGGCTAGGAGATCCGCCTCCAGGCTGCACATGAGTGACCAGATGCGGAGAGCTTCCTTGCATAGAAGCATGGAGAGCGTCCCGCCCTGGTGGTTTAGATAGTACATGGTCGTGGTGTTGTCCGTCTGGACTCGGACCACTTGACCCCGAAGAAATGGAGCAAAGGCGGTGAGAGCTAGGCGGACCGCTGGGAGCTCCAGCAGGCTGATTGGCATCGGGACTCCATGGGACCAGAGGCGTCGCTCGTGTTCCCCAGATGGGCACCCCAACCCATCAGAGAGGCATCGGTCGATGAGAGAGAGCCGGCTCGGGCGGACAAACGGGATGCCCTCCTGCAGATCAACTGGAACGGTCCACCACTGGAGAGCGCTCACATCCCCTGGGTGACCGCCACTAGCTGGTCCAATGGATCGCAGCGTTGTGACCACTGGCTGGCCAGCCCCCACTGAAGGGGGCGCATGTTCCAGCGGGCCCAATGGACCACGCTGGTACAGGCCACCATGAGACCCAGGAGGCGCAGGAAGTCCCGGGCAGGGCGCAGTTGCCCAACCAGAAATGATTGGGCAAAGGAGGAAAGAACCTCGACCCTGTCCACCGGGAGCCGAGCTCTGCCCCGATGAAAATAATCACCTGCTTCGGCTCGAGTTCCGACTTGGCCTCATTGATGAGGAGGCCGACCTGAGAGCAAACCTGGAGGGCCAGATCTCTGGACCGCTCCACCTCCTGTCTGGAGGGGGCTGCTATCAGCCAATCGTCCAGGTAAGGGTAAACCCGGAACCCTCGGCGCCGCAGGAATGCTGTCACCACTGCCATGCATTTGGTGAAGACCCTGGGAGCTGGAGATAAGCCGAAGGGCATGGCTTGGAACTCGAAAAGGGATCCCGCCGCTCGAAAGCGCAGGAACCTCTGATGTGACAGACGGATAGGGACGTGAAAGAACGCGGCCTGCAGGTCCAGAGCGCAGAACCACACGCCGTTTTCCAAGGATGGTATTATCTGAGCCAGAGTGACCATCCTGAAGGTTCGAGACCTTAGGAACTTGTTTAGGTCGTGTAGGTCGAGAATGGGGCGCCAGCCCCCCCGTCCGTTTCGGAACCAGGAAGTACCTGGAAACGAACCCCGGGTTTGAGGGGGGGGGGTCCACCACCACCTCTCTTATCACCTCCTTCTCGAGGAGGAGAGCGATGTCGGCTCGGCGAGCTGACAGCGAGGCTTCGGAACCTTAGGCCCCCCCCGAGGTGCGACGGCTCTGAAGGATGGGGCCTGCTCGAACTCCAGAGGCAGGCCCTTTCCCACCACCTCGAACACTCTCCGGTCTGTGGTGATAACGGACCAGGCGGAAAGAAAGTGGCGGAGCTGCCTCCCCCCACTGGGGGGCACCTGGGTGAGGCGACGGGGTTGAGGACACCTCAACCCCTCACTGGGCAGGCTTGGAGGAAGGACCGCCGAGGGACCTTTAGGGCCTTTACCTCCTGCTTCCTGGAGGAGGAAGCCGGGCTTGGTTTGGGACGCCAAGCGAGCCTGCTGGCCCTGATGCTGCTTGGCCGGACGTGCTGGGTGGGACGGACGAAGGGCTAACAGTGTCTGCAGCCCTTGTCCCTCTGAGGATGAGAGAGTCCAGTGACATTGGACTTTTCGATCCTCTGGAGGTGGCCTTCCACTCCAGGGTCGAAGAGGTCGGTCCCAGGAAGGGGACATCCGCCGTTTTGTGCTGGGTATCCGCTGTGAAGGTGGATATCCTCAGCCATGCCCGACGGCGCATAGCCACTGCGGCCGCGACTGACCTGTAGCATGAGTCTCCAATATCCAGAGCAGCCTGAAGTTGCTGCTTGGCCACCGCCCTGCCCTGGTCCCGCACCTGCCTAACCGTGGTCTGCAGGTCAGCCGGGAGATGAGGGACTACCTCGTCCAGGGAGCCCAACAGGGCATGGGAGAAATGTGCCATAAGCACGGCCGAGCTGGCCTGACGAAGGCCAAGGGAGGATGCAGTGTAGACTTTTCGCCCGGCATAGTCCAATTTCTTGGACTCCTTGTCGGGAGGTCTGTCCACGTCCCTAGCGTTTCCGGCACGCCGGAAACCAACCCCTCGGCTGAGGGATGTTCCGAGAAACCGGACAGGGAACCGGTATGGACCGTATACTTCCTGGCCATCCTGGCCGAAGGCGCAGGGCAGGAAGCAGGGAGCTGCCAGAGCTCCAAGGCCGGGCCCACAATGGTCTCGGCCACAGGAAAGGCCTCCATAGGGGAATCCCCTCGGTCCAATATCTCCATGAGGGGATACTTGGCCCACTTGGATACGGGCTCGAGCTGCATCCTGGTGGACTCCGAGATGAGCCTGAGCAAACCCAGGAAGGACGAAGGGCTGTCGTCCAGTGACTGACCTCCAGATGACTCCAAGTCCACTTGCCTGGAGAAAAGGGAGGAATCGTCGGACTCAGAAGAGTCCGCAAAGAGCTGCCTCGGGCCTGAGCCACCCTCCACCTGCCGAGGGCGATCGGGAGTGAGGGTGACCGACAGCCTATGGGGCAGACCCTGAGCCGACAGAGAGGTCTTGGTCGGAGCCCCAAACAGCGGCTGTGGAGGCAGAGGTTCCACCGGAATCGGTGGAGCAGCTGGTTTTGGCCAAACAACCGGCCTGGGAACAGGCTCCTCAGGTAAGACGAGGGGTTGTTTCGGCTGCTCTGGTGACAGCCACTTAATGGCCGGGGAAGGCGTCAGCTTGCTCCCGGTCAGAAGGAGCTGTTGCCACATGAGGTCCTCGTATCGTCGACGCAACTTACGTCGAAGCCTCCCCTCATCCGAGGAGGAGGACGAGGATGAGCGGTGGCGCTGCTTACCGCGGTGCCGAGACCGCCTATGACGGCAGGATCGGCTGGACCGCGAAGAAGTCCGAGACAGAGAACCTCGGCCTTTCCGAGGATGGTGCGGGGAAGGGACGGGTGGAACCGGCTACTCCCTCGGCTCGGAGGGTTCACCCGAGGGCTCCGGAACCGGAGGCACTGGCAAGCCGCTGGATCCTCAACTTCCACCGGGAACTGGTGGAGAGGATTTCGGCTTCGGCTGTCGACAACCCGGTCCAACGGTCGAGAAAGATCCTCAACTGCGGCCGACGGGGAGTCTCGGCCAACTGACCTGACGGGACACCGTGAGACCAGTGGCTGAAGCCGAACGATCGACCGAAGTCGATGGCAGACAACTCGAGGAGAGGGACCTTTCCCGCTCCCAAGAGCGTCGACGAAGGGACTTACCCTTGTCTTTCTTCTTGGACCAAGAAGAAGGTCCAGCAGACATTGGTCCCTTTCCTCTAGTGGAGAGGGACAGACAAAGCTCCTTAAAGGAAGCTGTGAAAGAGGAACCCAGGGAGAGCGGGACAAATGCTGCGGTCAAGGAAGATGCGGCCCGCGCCGCCTCCTCTTCGAGGGCGATCATCTGCTCTAGCTGATCCACCGAGCCCACCGCCGCGGAAACCGCCAACCGGGCCTCTTTTGACTTCACCGGAGGAAAACGTTTCTCAGGGCGCCCCAGTTGTAAACAGGCAGCACGGTCTTCGAGGACGTAGGCTGAGAAGGAAGAGCACAGGTCGCAAGCCTGCGGGTTGTGCTCAAGGCCTAAACAGTAGACACACATGGAGTGCGGATCCATCCGAAACATCTTCTGCCCGCAAGGGCATCTCCGAAAACCGAGAGTCGATTTGTCCATCGCAGCCGCGAGGGATAGAAGACCGAAGTCTATAATGCAAAAAACCTTTAAATTCGGAAAACCGAAGAATTAGGAACCAGTCTTATATGCAGAGCGTTAAGGAGGGAACCTGAGCTTCCAAGCGGTAAGGAAGATCTGACGTCATGGGGCGGAGCCGAGAGTTTTACCACCCGGGTGGGTGGGGGGAGCCAGCTTGAAGACCTTCTGGCAAGATTTAAAGCGGCAAGGATACCTGCCAGACTGTGTGGATGAACATATCCATGTCCCTAGAAAGCAGGTTACTCACCTGTAACAGTGATTCTAGGAGTGGTATATGTCGTTCATTCACACTGTTTGGCATGTCCCTTTCCACTTTAAATCTTGCCTGAAGACTTCCAGCTGGCTCCTCCAACCCACCCGGGTGGTATATACCTCAGCTCCACCACATGACACCAGATCTTAGCCCGACCGAACCAAGGTTGTGCGCCCAAAGCCGGGGAGGTCTGGTGGATGCATGTGGATGATCAACATATACCACTCCTAGAACTACTGGTACAGGTGAGTAACCCTTTCTAGGACATGGCTTTGTTGTTCATCCACACTCTTTGGCAGACGCCTAGCAGTTCTCTGGCAGGAGGGAGGAAAGGCACACACCCCCTACTTAGGAAACTGACATCAGAGAACAGAGGCCCCAAAACCAGCATCGTAGTGTGACTCAAGGTTGATGTGGTAGTGAGTGATAAAAGTGTTTCCCGACTTCCAGATAGAAACCCGACAGATCTCCTGGATAGGGATTGTCTCTGGAAGCAGCCACCGAGGCAGCAGTATGACAGGTAGAATGAGCTCTTATCCCTCTGGGAGGCTCCTTGCCCGCCCACTCATAGCACAGACCTATGCATGATGTGATCCATCTTGCTGTGGTCCACTTCGCTGCAGGTCTGCCAGAAGCAGCTTCAGCGAAGGTGACAAACAGCTGGCGAACCTCTCCACGAATATCCGCCGTCCTCTCCTAGTAATAAGAGAGACCATGTCTCAGGTCCAGAGTATGGAGCCTGTACTCTGTGTCCGAGGTGTAGTTAGGGTAGTACTCCGGCAGAGTCAACTCTGGGTTAAGGTGAAACTCTGACACCACCTTCGGAAGGAATTTCTGGTGGGGGCACAGGACAACTTTGTCCCTGTGAAAGACCAGATAAGGGGAGTCCACCAAAAGCGCCTGGAGCTCTCTTGTCCTTCTGGCTGATGTGATAGCCACCAGGAAGGCAGTCTTCCACGACAAGTGAGCTCACACTTGTGCGTGGGTTTGAATGGCTTGCCCATGACCTTTGCCAAAACCAGCAGTAGATCCCACGGAGGTGGAGGTTCACGCACCAGAAGGAATGCGAGATCCAGGCCATTGAAAAAGCACCCGACCACTGTCTCCTGCGCCAATGTCAGCTGACCAGCCCACACCCAGTAAACAGAAATGGCTGCCTGGTGTATGCTAAGGGTCAGTGACCGTAGACTCCTTTGGAGAGAGAGAGCAAAGGTAGTCAAGAATGTTGGCCACAAGACGGGATAAGGGATCCAAACTCTTATCCTGACACCAAATGGAAAACATTTTCTATTTGAAAGTGTAAAATTTTCTGGTCGATTCCTTTCTAGATGCCTCCACCACGGTGTAGACATCTTTGGACAAACCCAAAGCCTATAACTCTAGACGATCAGGTACCAGGCCGTGAGGTGCAGGGACTGAAGGTCTGGATGGAATACCTTACCCTGGTTCAGAGATATTAGGTCCAGGCGTGTACAAAGCCGCTCTGGCAGCCTGTAGCTGAGGCTGAAATCTGGGTACCAGAACCGGTGCAGCCAACCTGGGGCTACCAGAATCACTTTCGCCTTGTCCCTCTCCACCTCGAGGATCAAGGGAAATTGAGGGAAGGCGAAGAGGAGGCCTGGGGTCCCCGGCCTCGAGAAGGCCTCCCCCTGCAGCAAGCCCAGCTGAGTGGAAAAACCACGGCTAGGACAGACAGACTGGGACATGAAAGATCGCATCCTGTAGATCCGGTAAACAGAACATGTTTCGCTCCAAGGATGGTATGATCTGGCTCAGAGTGACCATCCGAAAGGTGTGGGACCCATGATATTGATTCAGGTCATGGAAATCCAGGATGGGGCACCAACCCCCCATCCACTTGGGCACCAGGAAGTACCTGGAAACAAAGCCTGGGTCTGTCGGAGGATCACTTTCAAAGTGGGTCTTTTGACCTACAAAGCCCTACACGATCTGGGTCCAGACTACTTGAAAGAGCTCCTGGTGCCTTACAGCCCGAGACAGCTCCACTCGGCTGACAAGGGGTTGCTGGAGATTCCGAGGGTAAATCTGGAGTCATCTGGTGCCAGTGCGTTTGGATTTGCTGCACCTACCCTTTGGAATTCTCTGCCTCGTCAGCTCCAGGAGTGTAGGATGGTGGGCAGCATTAAGCAGGCACTAAAGACTTTTTTATGGGAGAAGGCGTTTCCACTCTTTGTTCTAATTTTATATTGCAGTATTGTAATATATGTTTATACTTGTTTTATTGAATACGTTTCCCCCTCCCCCTCCTCCTGGAGGAGCTGGGCTACAACGTCTCGAAGAGCCGACTAGGTGCATGCGGAAATCCCTTCCTCCTGAGGGGTGCGGGCTCAGCTGGGAGTGTACTGCTCAAATTTCAGAGGTAGTCCCGACCGACCACTTTGAGAACCCACCTGTCCGAAGTGATAGCGGACCAGCTGGAAAAGAAGTGGCGGAGCCGACCCCCCACGGCAGGACCCAGAGCTGGCGTGATTGGTGTAGGTGTGGCCAACAACCTGTCACTGAACACTGAGCCCGCTACTGCTGCTGTTGGATGTTGCTATACTCCTTGATAGGAGGGCTGCCGGACCGCAGGGGAAGAATGCAGAAATGACTTCCCTTCTGCTGGTTCTTGCCTGAAGAACTCTTGGCAGAAGTAGCATTCAGGGTGGCATTGGACTGCTCTATCCACTGTACGTGAACGGTGACTCCTGACCAAACAAGTCGGTACCCAGGAAGGGCACGTCAGTAAGCTTATGCGGAATATCCACCGGGAAGGAGGAAAGCCTAAGCCAAGCCCTGTGGCGAGCGGCCACTGCAGATGCCAGGGAGCGGGCACAAGAATCCCTGATATCCAAGGCAATCTGGAGCTGCTGTTTAGCAACAGCACGGCTCTGGTCATGAACCTTCTTAACCATGGTCTGCATGTCCAGTGGGAGATGAGGGAAGACCTCGTCCAATGACCCAAACGGCATGCCATAACGACAGCTGAGCTGGCCTAACAAAGGACCAGAGAAGAGGCCGTACAGACCTTACATGTGGCGTGGTCCATATTCTTGGACTCCATGACCAGGGGTCTGTAACTGTTGGCCAAACTACCAGTATGCCTGAACACACAGGTGGTCAACCAGACTCTCTGCCAAAGGGTGCTCTGTGAACCTAGCAAGGAACCCCATGGGTACTGCATACTTGCGGGCCATGCAGACAGATGGTGCTGTACAGAAGGAAGGATGCTGCCAAAGTTCCAGGGCCGAGCCAACAATGGCCACGGCCACTAGAAAGGCATCCGGAGTATCCCTTCTCTTAAGAATGTCAGTGAGAGGGTACTCCGCCTTTTTCTGGATAGGCTCCAGGGGCATTCCGCTGGAATCGGAGATGAGGTGGAGAATGCCCTGGAAAGAGAAAGGGCCTTCCTCCATTCCTGAGCCAGACGACTCATAATTCCCAGGAAGTGAGTGCAAGCCAGTGATGTCTGAATCCAAATAGTCGTGATACAGCGGTCTACCGCCTAAGTCACCCTCAATCTGCTGAGGACAGTCCAGGGCAACTGTTAGACGTTGGGGAAGCTCGGTGTCCTGTCAGTCCTCTTTCGAGGGCACCCCTCCCCTTGGCTGTTTTGAGGTGGTACCACCAAAAAAAAAAAAATCAAATCGGTGGAGAGACTGGAGCAGGCATAACCAGGAGACTGCCCAGTCCAACGGGTGGAGGAACAGAGGGCTTTCGGTTCCTGAGGGCTCAGCTTCAGGCTAGGAGGCAAGAGCCAAGCAATGGCCAGGACAGGCGGCAGAGCCTGCTTCTGCCCGGTTAAGATCAGCTGCTGCCACACAAGGTCTTCATAGTGCCAACTGAGTTTCCACCGGAGCTTCTCCTCATCTGAAGAGGATGAGAGCCTGTGGCGTCACCTCTTGAGCGCTTATGGCACTTCCTAGGTAGTTCGTCCCAGGGGGTCCTGGACTAAGACCACGGTGGCCTACTCAGTCGATCGGGAGACAACGGGATCGGTGGGACCAGAGGGTCCGGGACCTTGATGGGGACATCAGCAGGCTGGATCTCCGAATCCGGAAACACCAGGGCCAGATCCTATTCCAACAAGTCATCCGGTACAGCTGACGACAAGGGGTCGATCTGGTAGAGGATAATTTCAACCTCAGCCACTTCCTCAGTCCCTTGGCAGGAAGGAAGGGACAAAAAGCCAGCAACAGAGGATGAGATCTCGACCAAGGTAGAGATCGTGCGGTCTTGGGACTCTGACCTCTCCTGGTCCCAATAATGTCTTCGTCGAGACGAAGACAACGGGTCCTTCTCCCTCTTCCGAGAGCAGGAAGAGCGCGAGCCTGAGGGCGCCTCACACCGAGTGGGGAGAGACTGGCACATCTCCTTGAAGGAGCCTGAAAAAGTAGAGCCTAGGTTCAGCAAGATGAAGAATCTTCAATTGGCCGAAGCACGAGCTGCTTCCTCCTCGAATGCCTTCATCTCTTCCAGCAGTTCAGCACAGCCCACAGCCGCAGAAACCGCCCACCTAGCCTCCTTCGATATCACCGGCGGGCTTCTTTTTTCCGGTCTCCCAGGCTTCAACCATGCCTTGCGGTTGTCAAGACGTCGGGATGGAAGGCCAAGGAAAAAACGTACGACGAGGTGTCATGTCAGACACCTACGCAGTAAATGCACATGAGGTGGGGATCGGTGCATGACATCTTCTGGCCCAAGGAGCACCGGCAAAATCCTGCAGAAGACTTTTAATCCATGATCGATGCGACGAAAGTGCAATCGCTAACTCGAATGTTTCTGATTTATGGTAAAACCGACAATTTGAAAGCCAGGGCCTACAAAATGCAGAGAGCATGCAGGAATCTGCATCTTCCAGCGAAAAGAAAGATCTGGCATCATGGGGCGGAGCAGAGGCATATACCACCAGGGTGAGTGAGAGGAGCCAGCCTGAAGACTTCTGGCAAGATTTAAGGGGGAAGGGAACATGCCAAACAGTGTGAAAGAACATATCCATGCTCCAAGAACCAAACGTTTCGCTCCAAGGATGGTATGATCTGGGACAGAATTACAATGCGAAATGTGCGTGACCCGAGATACCAATTCGGGTTGTGGAGATCTAGAATGGAGTGCCAGCCTCCCATCCGCTTGGGCACCAAGTAGTATCTGGAGGAGACAGCCTGGGTCTGCTGGAAGATCTGCCACTGGAACCACTGCCTCGGAAGGAACTGAGCGATGTCATCTTGGAGAGCGGACAGAGTCTGGACGGATACTCTTTCCTCCTGAGGGGGCGTGGGCTCGACTTAAGGGTTACTGCTCAAATTCCAGAGGCAGACCCTCACCGATCACTCCCAGAACCCACCTGTCTGTGGTGATAACAGACCAGGCGGAAAGAAAGTGGCGGAACCTGGCCCCCCGTGGAAGAACCTAGAACTGGCTTGACTGAAGATGGGCTGGCAGCCCCTGAGCAGGTTTGGAGGAGGATCCAGGACCTGAACCTTGGCCTCCTTTACAGACCTGGGCTTGAGGCAGGGGGCGCCAAGCCTGTGCCTCATGCTGCCCTCCTTGAAAGGAAGGTTGCTGGGCCACAGAAAAAGAGTGCTGTGCAGGCTTCTTCTGCTGTTTCGAATCTAAGGACCTTTAGGATAAGTAGCGTCCAAGGTGGCATTGAACTTTTCAATACGCTGAAAGAGACCAGCCACACCTGGGCTAAAAAGGTTGGTGCCCAGGAAAGGCATGTCAGCTAATTTGTACAGTGTATCTGCAAGGAAAAGAGGACAGTCTCAGCCAAGCCCTGCGGGGAGAGGCCAACTGCGGCTGCCATCGAGTGGGCACAAGACTCCCCAATGTCCAGGGCTGTCTGGAGCCATTTGGCAGCAGCCCGGCCCTGATCTCTAACGTGCCTGACCACGGTCTGCATATCCACAGGGCGGTGTGGGAGGCCTTCATCCAAGGAACCCAAGAGGGCATGGGAGAAGTGTACCATGCTGACTGCCATACTTGCCTCACTAAGGCCGCATAGAACTTTCTAGCCAAATGATCAAAATGTTTGGATTCTTTTTCGTGAGGTCAGTCAGTGTCGGTAAAACTGCCAGTAGACACACCTGAACACAGAGGCGGTCACCAGGTTCTCGGTCGAAGGGTGCTCTGTGAAACCCGCAAGGGACTCCATGAGCACCACATACCTGCAGGCTATGCAGACAGAAGGAGCAGATCAGGAGGCAGGGAACTGCCAAAGTTCAAGAGCCGGGCCAACTATGGCCTCTGCCACAGGAAAGTCCTCCATCGGGGTATCCGCTCTCTGGAGAATGTCCGTGAGAGGGTACTCCACCTTTTTCTGGATAAGTTACTGGGACATCCCACTAGACTCAAATGAGGCAAATTATGCCCTGAAGAGACGAAGGACCACCCTCAGTCTCTATCCCACTAGCCGATCAGTCATCTCCAAGATGAGAATGTAGGCCTGTCTGATCCAAACCCTAAGAATCTGGATACAACGGTCGATTGTCGAGGTCACCTTCGATCGGCCACAGGTTGTCCAAAGTGACAGAGAGACACCGGGGAAGTCCGGTGTCTGGCCCATCTCCTTGAAGGAGCCCCTCGCACAGGCTGCTTCAGCAGCTGTTGCACCATGATTGGTGGAGAGACTGATAAAGGATGAACGGGAGTTTCGCCGGCTCCGCGGGTGGGGGAACAGACTTAAATCGGTTCGAAGGGAGTCGCGGCTCTGGCCTGGGAGGCGAAACTGAGGTAATGGCATTGGGCTGGAGTGTGGGCCTAATTCTTCCAGACAAAATTATCTGTTGCCACATGAGAGCCTCTCCTCAAAGGAGGGAGAAGGACGACCAATGGCATCGCTTTTTCCCCGAGCACTTTAGGGTCTTCATCCTCTCCCGCTGGTCGAGGTCCTGGACCTCAATCAAGATCAGGCAGGCCGACTGTCAATTGGGAGACACCGGCAGGACCAGTGTTTTCCAGGTGTCGGGGACCACTTCCTTGGCAGGATTCCAAGCAGGCTGGGTCTCGTCTCAAGGAAAGAAAGGACCGGACTCCAATCAAGAAAGTAGTCGATCGGAGTCAGCGACAATGGATTGATGACAATTTTGACGTCAATCGACTGTTCGGTCAACTGGCCAGACAGCAAGTCCGTGAAGCCAGCTGCCGAAGTGGTGATCTCGACCGAAGTCGAGACTGCCGATTCCTGGGACAAGGATCTCTCCCGATCCTGAGAACATCTTCGCCAAGACGAAGACAATCCCGGGTCCTTCTACCACTTACAGGACAGAGAGAAGTGCATGTAGGCAAGACTCTTCCCCCTTAGTCAGGAGAGATTTAACTCTCAAAGAAGCAGAGAAGGTGGAGCCCAGATAGAGCGGAACGAAGACGCTCAGAGAAGAAGATTCTGTGGCCTGAGCCGCTTCCATCTCGAAGGTCTGCATACGTTCCAATTGCTCTGCGGATCCCGCAGCCGCAGAAACCGCCCACTGAGCCTCCTGTGACTTCACCGGAGGGTTCAGTTTTTCCAGCCACACCAGCTTCAGGCGTGCGAGACAGTCAGACACATTAGGGTGAAATGCAAGGCAGAAGTCACACTTAGCAGTGTCATGGCAGACACCCACGCAGTAGACGCAGGAGGCATGGGGATCAGAGTGCGACATTTTCTGGCCACACGAACACCAGCAAAATCCAAGGGAAAACTTGTCTTCCATAATCAAAGTAGAATAATCATGGTTAGTAATGGAACCAGACGCAGTTTCAGAAGGACTGAATGTTTAGAAGCCAGGGCCTACAAAATGCAAGAGCACAAAGGAGGCAAACCGAAGCTTCCAGTGGAAAGGAAGATATAGTGTCATGGGGCAAAGTCGAGGGCTATACCACCCACGTGGGTGGGAGAAGCCTGCTTGAAGACTTCCAGCGATCCTTAAAGGAGAAAGGGACATGCCAATAAGTGTGGATGAACATATCCACGATCCTAGAAAGAGTCAGTCTCCAGCTCAAGTTCTCGATGACTGCTGCCCTGTGCACTAGCTGCTGCGGGGGAACTGAAGATGTCTGGCAAATGAACTGAGGAAACTAGGGACAGTCCACTCGTATCAGAATGATGTTATGTGTGTGCAGCCCCTGGAAAAAGACTGAAAAGAGAGCGGCAATGCACAGCGCCTTCCGGTGACGACCCAAGTGTATTACCTGCTGCAAGAGATTAACCCCATTAAAGATCTACTGTTACGAGGGAGTAACCTATTCTTCTAGGATCGTGGATATGTTCTATCCACACTGTTTGGTGGACTCCTGGTAGTTCTCCAGAAGGTGGGAGACAAGGTGCACACCCCCTAAGGGAATAGAGATTGGAGAACTGAGGCCCCAAAACCAGGATCCCAGTGTGACTATGTCACTGTGGTAATGGGAAATTAAAGTGACTGCCAACTTCCAGGTAGCAGCCCTGCAGCTATCCGGGATAGGGACATCCCTAGAAGCAGCCAACGACAGCAGCATGGCAGGTGGATTGAGCCGCTTAGTCCTATGGGAGGCTCCCTATCCATCAAATTACAGCAGAGATGAATGCAAGATGTAATCCAACTGCCAATCAACTGCTTGGCTGCAGGTCTGCCAGGTGCAGCTTTGGCGTAGGTGACAAAAAAGCTAGCGAACCTCTCCCCTACTCTGCCTTCAAGGTGTAACTGTGAAAGTACATTGGCAGAGTCATCACCTGCGCCAGGGGAAACTTTGACACAACCTTCGGGAGGAAAGTAGTTACGTAAGAGCTTACCGTAACAGCAGATCTTCGAGAACACCTCGTGCAGCAGGTTACACCATTAGGACTAAAGCCAGCAGGAGCCAGGACCCCAGGGCAATTTTCTAGCTAGCAGTATCCAGCGGGGACCACCCCTGACGTCGGCCCCGCTCCAGTCAGGCATCATATAAAAGGGGGGGGGTCGCCTAGAATCCCGAGTTCTCCCGCCAGAAAATCCCAGCCGATTGACATCAGAAGTGGAGACCGAGGATCCACCATCAAAAGGTATTCGGAGGGGTGTTAAACACCTAATCCTAGAAAAGAGATATCGGAACAACTCTACCTCCAGAGGGGATGGTGGGAGGGGAAACTACCTGCTACAGAGCTGTTCTCGAATATCTACTGTTACGGTAAGCTCCTACATAACTGTACTATCCTACTTCGAGAAACAGCTTTTGCAGCAGGTTACACCATTAGGACCAATTCCCAAGCAATACTGGAAATCCCTCACAGATAGGAACAGGCTAGGTAGAGATCGCAGTATAGTACTAATTGTAACAGCCTGCTGCAAGTGCACCCACTCAAAGTAAGTTCTGAAGTTCCTACACTGGGAACTAATGGCAGATACCCCTGAAGATCCAGCTAGATTCTACGTGGCAGCATGAACTTCAAGCTAACATACTCCGTTAGTATAAAAGGGTTAGACTGGATGCACACCCAAACCAGAAGCATTCATTTTCAGACTACACAGTTGAACCATTTAACTTTATTTAGTGCCCTTAAGCATGGCATTCAAAATAAGATGCTGCATTTTAAGACATTCACTGTACCAACATAAACAAAACCACATACTCACCTGTTTGACTCCCAAATCCACCTCTTTTACTCCCAAAGGTATCACCTTGACCCCAACTACTGTTACCACCTATAATAGGAAAATTTTAAGAGTTATTCGTAAACTGTCAGAGGCCTCCAAAAAAGTACAGTTACGCAAGAACTTACCGTAACAGTAGATCTTCAGAGAGGCTCTTGCAGGTAATTATATTATAGACGGACGCTGCCGGCGCAGACCCCACGGAAAATCTCTAGCTAGCAGTCCCCTGGGCGTGGACTGCCCCACTCAGGTGACCGCGCCATGTGACGCCTGTATAAAGGTGTGGTCCCAGACGCCACCTTCCAGTTCTTTCCGCCACAGCCCGGACGAGAGAGAAGCAGATATTTCCTCAATGGAAAAGGAGCTGAAAAAGCCTAGGGGATGGCGGGCAGGAGAGTTACCTACTGAAGAGCCTCTCGAAGATCTACTGTTACGGTAAGTTCTTACGTAACTGTACTATCTTACTTCGAGAGGGCTCTTGCAGTAGGTAATTACATATAGGACTGAATCCCAAGCAGTCTGGAACAAATAAGAAAGGCACCCGGAGGAACTACTCAGATAAGTAGTAGGAAAGCTTGCAACCCTCAAGAAAGGAGGCCTTGCAAGACCGCTAACCCAAAGCCTGCTCTACGGTGAAAGGCAACGTCCAAACTGTAATGTTTAGTGAAGGTATGGACGGAAGTCCAAGTGGCGGCAGCACAAATGTCTGCCGCGGACACGTTCTTGAAACAAGCCGAAGAGGCAGCAACTCCACGAGTGGAGTGACCTCTGACTTGACCCTTGGAGGGTCTTGTTGTACTTGTCATAACAGAAGGTGATGCAATGAGCCAACCATTTTGACAGGCATTGCTTGGAACAGCATTGCCTTCTCTTTAGAGAGCGAAAGAGAAACAACTGATCAGTCTTTCTGAGATCTTTCGTCCTATTGGTATAATATCTCAGAATCCTGTGAACATCCATGGTGTGAAGAAAGTATTCTCCATGATTGGAGTATTGCATGAAGAAAGCAGGTAATTCAATAGACTGATTCAAAGTAGATGCAGCTACAACCTTTGGGAGAAACTTGGGGTTTGTGCGGAGAGCTACTCGTTCTTTGTGGAAGATCAAGTAAGGGATTTTGTACATAAGGGCCTGAAGCTCGGAAATTCTGCATGCTGAAGTAATGGCCACTAAGAAGAGCGTCTTCCACGATAAAATCTTCAAGTCTGCAGAAGCCGCAGGCTCGAAGGGGGGAAGAGTAAGTTTCTCGAGGACAAAATTTAAGTCCCAAGGTGGAGCTGGGGTCCGGATCGGGGGTCTCAGATGAAGGTCCCCTCTAAGGAAGGTTTGGATACCTCTAGCTGGGCAAAGGCCTTATCAGTGAAAGGTACGTGGTAGGCTGAGATACCTGCCATGTGGACCACCAGAGAGGAGCAACTGAGACCCAGGTCGAAGAGATGACGCATGTAATGCAGCAAAGTGGTTACGGGGCAGGAAAAAGGTTCCTCGTTCCTAGACGCGGCCCAGATGGAAAATCTCTTCCATTTCATGGCGTAAGTGGACCTAGTGGAGGGCTTTCTGGCCTCTACCAAAATCTCGGCTACCTTAGGGGATACTCCAAAGCGAGATTGAACTAGGTCTGAAGGAACCATGCATGAAGTTGAAGGGACTTGAGTTCCGCATGGACCAAGGTCCCCAGATCCTGAGTCAGCAATCCCGGAGATAAGGGAAGAGGAAGAGGAGGAACCTCTGAATATCGTTGTAGAAAAGAGAACCAAATTTGCCTGGGCCAGAAAGGAGCAATTAGAATCATTTTTGCTCCTTCTAGAGCCAGTTTCTGTAACACACGTGGGACCAGTGGAATTGGGCGAAAAGGCATAGACGAATCTGTCCTTCCAGCTTAGAGACAGAGCCTCTCTCCAGAAAGCTCCATGCTCTAGAGCGAGCGAGCAAAATATTGGAAGTTTTGCGTTTTGGGAGGAGGCGAACAGGTCTATTTGAGGAGTCCCCCAAGCCTGAAAAATGCTATTTAGGAATATTCCGTCTAATTCCCACTCGTGTGGAAGAGCTGACGAGTGACAGTCTGTCTGCTAGGACACTATCTACTCCCGGAACATGGATCGCCGTGAGGTGAAGGTTGTGGAGGGTGGCCCAGTCCCAGACCCTCATCGCTTACCTGCACAGTGGGTAGGATCGAGTTTCTCCCTGCATATTGATGTACCACACCACGCACATGTCCGTTTGGACAGCTAGGTGACCGGGAAGGATGTATTGGTGAAGGGCCCAGAGTGCATAAAGCACAGCTCGGCGCTCGAGAACACTGATGTGGAGAACTACCTCCAATTTCGACCAAAGTCCTTGAGTTCGGTGAGGACCCAGATGGGCCCCCCAACCTTCGCCGAAGCGCCCATGGTTAAGGTCTGATCGGGGAGGATGAAAGAAGGGGACCCCGGAAGAGGTTCTCTCTGCACCATCCACCACCTTAAGTCTCTGACCATCGGCGAGAGATCAGGATCGGAAGATCTAGGTCGCTTCACTCATTGGTCCCACTGAGATCGAAGAGTCCATTGAGATATTCTCATACGGAGGCGTGCTCGTGGGATCGTCAGGATGGCAGCCGCCATGAGCCTCAGTAGACGAAGCACCAACCTCTCCAGAACCCTCCTGGAGTTCAGTAGGAGGGAAACCTGTGACTGGAGGGAAACCCCCCGGTCCGGAGGCATAAAGGCTTTGCACAAAGTTGTGTTGAGAATCGCCCCAATGAACTGGAGCCTCTGAGAAGGCTCCAGAAGAGACTTGGAGAGGTTGATGGTAATACCCAGGTTGGTAAAAACCTGCCAGGTGAAGGAGAGGAAATGCAGGAGTTCCTCCCTGGACGGAGCCGCCAGGAGCCAATCGTCCAGGTAGGGAAAAACCTGAGCTCCCAAAGAACGCAGGTGGGCAGCTACCACCGCCAGGCATTTGGTAAAGAATCGAGGAGCCGAGGAAAGGTCAAATGGAAGCGCCTGGAATTGGTAATGGACCCCCTGGAACGCAAATCTGAGGTACTTTCGGTGCGAAGGGCAAATGGGGATGTGCAGGTACGCATCCTGCATATCCAGTGCACAAAGCCATTGGCCCAGCTGAAGCAGGGGCAGAAGGGATTGAAGGAAGAGCATCCTGAACCTTTTGTAATCCACAAACAGGTTCAAGAAGCTGAGATCGACAATCGGTCTGAGATCTCCCATCTTCTTTGGTACAAGGAAGAAGTGGGAATAGTACCCCGTTCCGTAGAGGTGAGGAGGAACGGGTTCTATAGCCCGTTTTGCAAGAGCAGCTGAGATTTCTTCCCTGACCAGAGGAAGATGGTCCCTTGAATAAGCGGAATTCAGAGGGGGGGTGACATGGAGGTTTCTGTAGTAACTCTATGGAGTGACCCTCTGCGATGATTTGAAGCACCCATGAATCTGAAGTTATCCTCTCCCACTCCGAGAGGTGGAGGGAGACCCTCCCTCCTACCAGTTCCTCCGGAGTGTCCGGAGGCGGCGGGAGAGGGGACGAGTCAGGTGGTGTGAGGCAGCGCCGCAGCTGGAGTGCCCGCCGCTTTTTTGGGCGGTGGGGGCCTGGCAGCTGCGGGGGCCCCGCGTTAGTGGCCCGCCTTCCTGGGGTTTCACTTGAGGCGGCTATGTTCTGCGAAAGGACAGCCATGGAGGATGAGGACGGTACAGTGAATCCACGGATTTAAGGGCCGGTCCCTTCTCCTGCAAGTCAGTGATGATGTCCTTGACATCACCACCAAAAAGCACGGAACCCCTGAAAGGTGCCTCTTGAATGGCAGATTGCACCTCCGGGAACCAGACCTGATACACGAAGCCATGCGTGGCGCCGAAGGCTGACGGCAAACGCAGAGCTCCATCCAGTGGTGTCCATTGCATCGTTTGCCATCCTTAGCATGTGACGGCTGGCCGAACGAGCAGAACTGACTAGATCGGCCAACTCTTGCTTGAGTTGGGAGTCCGGCAAGGAGTCGATCTTAGATTCCGCCTGGGTAAGGACAGCCTTCTGGTAATCCCCCATGTGAGCTACATAGTTCAGGGCCCTTATAACCAGTGTGGAGGAAGCGTAGATCTTCTTTCCAAACTAATCCAGAAGGCGAGATTCCTTATCCGGGGAAGACAAGCTCAAGTGTTTAGGATGTCTGGACCGGCCGTGAGCAGCGCTGATCACGACAGAGTCGGCACGGAGGTGAGAATCTAAAAAGTCTACACTCTCCGGAGCCTGGTATAGCCTGTTTGACTTCCTAGGAAGTGGGGCTAAAGCCGACGGTTGTTTCCAAATAGTGGAAACAAGGTGGGCGTGAGGCTCGATCCAGGGTGGCACTAAAGTAGGAGCCGTAAGGGGCAAATCCAAATGTTCGGCGAGTTTCACCCGCTGAGGATCTGGATCTAAGGACTGCCACTGATGGACCTCCTGGATTTTCTTAAGCAACTACGTGAAAGAATGATCCTCCGGAGGAGACCTCAGAGGAGTCCTCGGCCGGGGGTTGGACGGAGAACGTAGCTAGTCATCTTTATCGGAAACTCCCGCGGAGGTTTCCAAGGAGTCCGAGAGGACCACAGAGGAAGAATCTGAGGCAGAAAAGACTCCCACCTCGCCTAGGGGAGGAACGTGTTCTGTGGGAAGAGTCCCAGAACGCTATGTCCTGCCCCCTCTGGAACCCGAGGGGAGACCCTAGGAACTGGAGAAGGGAGGAGAGCACCGCCTAGGCGCACGGGAACCGCGGAGGTAACTGCCGTCATAAGATGGCTTTCCGCTCTCTGCAGAGCTGAGCCTTGCCTCAGCCCCACCAGGAGGCAGAGTCTCTGCAAACCACCGCGGCCTGGGGGCGGGATAGTGAAACAGAGGATATCCGTAGGAGAGACCAAAACCCGCCTGGCGGATAAGCTGGAGACGGGTAGTGAGGCATCGGGTGCATGGAGCCGAGGATCAGCGCTGGGTACGGTATGGGGTACCGCGGCCCGAAGACCGATGCCTGGTATGATGTATGGGTGCCAAGGCACTGGAGGAGCTGCTGGAGCAGACGGCCCAGCCGGGCACTCCAAGGGCAGATCAGCCAGAACAGGCCCCTGGGGTGGAGGGCCCAGAGGAGGGAAAAAATCCCCTGCTGACGTCAGTGAGGCCGGTGTCGGGACCGGTGACAGCGGGGCCAGTGTCGGGTCGGAGGGGCCGGCGCCAGATCCGGGTTCTCAGTGAGGGGATCTGACGGAAGCCCAGGATCCCTAGTCTCATCTGGGGAAGGTGGTGAAAAATCCCCAGAGTCAGGCAAGGGGGACTGGGGCTCCCCTGACGGCAGTGAAGGCTGCGGAGAGCCTGACACGACGGAAGAGGGTGGTTCCGACGTAGGCTCTGAGACTCCGAGCGACATCGGAGGAGCCGACGTGACTTGTGGGTTGAACCGCGACGCCGGAGGAGACGCTGTCCGACTTCGTGCTTCACGTCCGAGACGAGCTGAGGAAGAAGAGAGGCCCGGTCGGAGGGAGAGAGAGCACGGCGCCGCCCCGAAGGGTCGGGCGACTTCGGGGCCTTCTCCCGGCGGACGTCGGAGGAGCCGACACCTGGCTTATGGGAGGCGCCCGCACCAGTAGGCCGAGGATGTGAGACCGTACTGGGGGCTACAGTCTCCTTTAGCCCGGAGACACCAGACAGGCCCGGACTCGAGCCTGAAGAGCGGGCCGACGCCTCCTCCAAACCCTTGGAGGCTGCCGGAGGATCCCCCAGAGGAGAAGTTACCTTACCCGCGACCCCGGTCGGAGTCGCTGAAGAGGAGGCCTTCTCCCGGTGCCTATCCTTGTCCTTCTTTTTATGCCCTTCCGGAGAAATCGACGCCTGCCTTAGCTTTCTCAGCTCTTTCTCCATCGCAGACATCTTTTTCTTCAGGAGATGGGCTTCGAGGGACTGCCGACGTCGCTATGGGTTGCCGCTGAATCGGAGGCAGCGGACACTTATCAACCGCGGTCGGGCCCAGGCAGAGGAGGCAAAGGGAGGACCGCCTTGTGGCAGTTGGCCGCCCGCGAATCGCACTTGTTTTTAGAGGGGGACGACATAAAACGACGTTCACCTGACGATGGAACAGAAAAAACTACCTTTCTCAGAAAAAAAAAACGACGAAAAGACAGAACTGCAACGAACTTAACCGCGAGGTGCTACCGTAGCTAATGGCGAAAGAAATGAAGGGCGCCTGGGACCGCCCCTTTATACCGATCGCCGATGACGCCGGTCACCTGACGTGGGGGCGGTCCCACGCCAGGGACTGCTAGCTAGAAATTTTTCCATGGGGTCCTGCCGCGGCGTCAGTCCTATATGTAATTACCTACTGCAAGAGCCCTCTCGAAGTAAGATCACAGGTTACTCACCTATAACAGGAGTTCTAGGAATGGTATATGTTGTTCATCCACACTTACTGGCAGGTTCCTTGCTGCTTTATATCTTGCAGGAAGCTCTTCAAGCTGGCTCCTCCCACAGACTTGTGTGGTAAAACTCTCGGCTCCACCCCATGACACCAGATCTAGCCCACTGTAAGCAGGGTTTTGTGTCGAGGCCGGGGAGGTTGTGTGGGTGAACAAGGTGAGGGGGGAGGACAGGGAGGAGTACTTGACAGAATCGAAGGAGGTGACAAGGGCAGTAAGGGGAGCCAAAGCATCTACGGAACTCAGGCTGGCACAAGGCATTAAGAAGGGGGAGAAAGACTTCTTTAAGTACATCAGGGAGAAAAAGAGCTGTAAGGACCACATAGTAAGGATTAGGAAGGAGGGGGGTTGGGTGGAAGCAGGGTGTGATAAGGCAGAAGCACTAAATGAGTACTTCTGCTCAGTATTTACTAAAGAGAAGAAGGGGGTGACACCCAAGGTGGGAGAAATGGCAGAAGCAGAAGGGGAAGTGATGACAGATGGGGAAATCATGGAGAGCAGAGTTCGAGAGAGTTTGAAGGCACTGAGGGTGGACAAAGCGCCAGGCCCAGATGGCATCCACCCAGGGTACTGAAGGAGCTGGCAGAGGTCCTTGCGGACCTTGGCAGACCTATTTAATGCCTCACTACATTCGGGTGTGTACCCAGGACTGGAGGATGGCTCATGGGTGCCCTCCACAAGAGTGGCCTCAAGGATGAACCGAAACTACAAACCAGTGAGCCTCATCATTCATCGTAGGTAAGCTAATGGAGACTATCCTGAAGGAGTGGCTGGTGTCCCTCCTAGAGGCCAAAGGACTACAGAAAAGCAGACAGCATGGCTTCATACGTGGCAGATCCTGCCAAACCAACCTGGTCGAGTTCTATGACTGGGTAACTAGGCAACTAGACAGGGGCCATGCAGTGGATGTCCTGTATCAGGACTTCAGTAAGGCATTCGACTCAGTGCCACATGGAAGGCTGGGAAGGAAGTTAGTAGGCACAGGGGCGGGTGCAAAGCTGGTGAGCTGGGTAGAAAACTGGCTGCAGGAAGGCAACAGAGGGTGGTGGTGGGTGGGGAGCTCTCACCCAAGGGCAGTGACAAGTGTGTACCACAGGGCTCAGTGTTGGACCAGTGCTGTTTGGGATATTCACTGCAGACATATCATGGGACATCAAGAGCAAGATCAGTCTGTTTGCTGATGATACCAAGGTAGGCGCGGTGGTGGATGACCTAGGGGGATGGCAGGGGTTGCAGGATGATCTGGCAAAGCTTGAAACCGGTCAGACACCTGGCAACTGGGCTTAATGCAAAAAGTGTAGGTTGCATTTTGGGATGAAGAACCCAAGGAGGAGTTACCAACTAGAGGAGTGCAGCTAGCCCAGACAGAAGAGGAGAACTATCTGGTATGCTCTATTATAGGTCAATGAACAACTCGACACAAAGTAGGGAAGGCAGCTGCAAAGGCCAACAAAATGCTGGGTTGTATTGCAAGGGTATATCCTCGAGGAGGGAGGAGGTGATTCTGCCACTGTATAGGTCATTAGTTAGGACTACACCTGAGTACTGCATGCAGTACTGGCAGACCGTATCTGAAGAGGGACATTGTTACTGGAGGGTGCAGCAGAGCTACAAAGATGATCAAGGGCTGGGGACTTATCAAACGAGAGGAGGTTGAAGGAGTTGAACATGTACTACTGGAGGAGGAGAGACAGGTGACATGACTGAAACCTTTAAATACATGAAAGGAATAAACAAGACAGGTACAGAAGGGCTGTTCAAAGTAAGGGAGGGGAAGGACACCAGGGGCCATGATATGAGACTGGAGCGAGGAAGGTTCAGGAGGGAGAGGAGGAGACACTTTTTTACAGAGAGGGTAGTGGCTGGGTGGAATGCATTACCTGCTGAAGTAGTATGCAGTATAACAGTGGACTGCCTCAAACGAGGATGGGACAGGACAAGGGGAAGGGTTAATGAAGGGGAAGGGTGGAAGGGAAGGGCAGCTGCAGAATCAGGGGTGCTAGCTGCACATTCGAGCAAACTTGATAGACCTCTGGGCCTTAATCTGCTGGCAAATTTCGTATGTTCGTAACATACCCCATTCCTAGAACTCCTGTTACAGGTGAGTAACCTGTATTTCTAGGGACATGGATATGTTGTTCTATCCACACTTACTGACAGACTCCTAGCAGTTCTCCGGGAGGAGGGAGGCAAGGCACACACCCCCTACTTGGGAAATAAGGAATTGAGAACCGCGGTCCCAAAACCAGCATCCCAGCGTGGTAGTGGGTAATGAAAGAGTGTGTTGACTTCCAGATAGCAGCCCTGCAGATTTCCTGAATAGGGACGTCCCTGGAAGCAGCCACCAAAGCAGTGGTATGGCCGGTAGAATGAGCACTTATCCCCTCTGGGAGGCCCCATGCCCGACAACCTATAGCAGATATCTATGCAGGAGGTGACCCACCTGCCTATCGTCCGCTTGGCTGCAGTTCTGAAAGGTGCTGCTTCAGCATAGGTGACAAACAGCTGGCAAATCTCTCCCCGAACTTCAGCCGTCCGCTCCTTATAAGAGAGCGTTCTTCTAGGGTCCAAAGTATGGAGCCAATATTCAGCCTCCGAGGTGCGATTCGTGAAGAACACAGAGAGTCAACACCGGGTTAAGGTGAAACTGCGACACCACACCTTTGGAAGGAATTTCGGGTGGGGGCGCAGGAAAACCTTGTCCCTGTGGAAGACCAGACGGGGGACTCGATGGAAAGCGCCTGGTGCTCTCCCATCCTTATGGCTGACGTAACAGCCACCAAGAAGGCGGTCTTCCACGACAGGTGAGAGATATCATACCTGTGTATCAGTTCAAATGGCTTGCCCGTGAGCTTAGCCAATATCAGCACTAGATCCCAAGAAGGTGGAGGTTCTCGCACCGGAGGGGATATGTAATCAAGGCCTTTGAAAAAGCACCCGACCACCTTCTCCTGCGCCACCAACTGCTTTCTGGCCTGCGCCCGGCAAGCAGAGATGGCTGCCAGGTGCACCTTAAGGGTCGACGACCGAAGTCCTTGCTGAGAAAGGGACAATAGGTAGTCCAGAATCGTGGCCAAGGAGCAGGACAAAGGGTCCAACCTCTTATCCCGACACCAAATGGAGAATCTCTTCCATTTGAAGGCATAGCATTTTCTGGTAGACTCCTTACGGGATGCCTCAACAACGCTGAGGACCTCGTCGAAAAGACCCAAGGCCTGGAATTCTAGCCGCTCAGGAACCAGGCAGACAGCTGCAAGGATTGAAGGTCTGGGTGGAGTACCCTCCCCTGGTTGACAGATCAGGTCCGGGGAGGCTGGAAGCCACCTCAGGAGCCTGGAGCAGAGGCTGAAAAGATCTGGATATCAGAACTGGCGGGGCCAGTCTGGTGCTACCAGAATCACCTGCGTCTTGTCCCTCCTCGCCTCGAGAAGCACCTTGTGGATCAAGGGAAATGGAGGAAAGGCGTAGAAGAGGTCCAGGGTCCACGGGCTCGTGAAGTCATTCCCCTGCAGCGAGCCCTGCTGAGGGGGGCAGGCATGAAACAGCCTCAGCTTCACATTCTCCCTGGAGGCAAACAGGTCCACTTGAGGTGTGCCCCAGTGGGAGAACAGATCGTGTACTACCTCCGGCAAGAGAGACCACTCATGAGACGCACCACCTATCCGGCTTAGGGCATCGGCCAGAGTATTGGAGGCTCCCGCCACATGGATGGCTAGGATATCTGCCTCCAAAGAGTTCACAAGGGACAAAGTGCGGAGAGCTTCCTGGCATAGGGACAAGGAGTGTGTCCCGCCCTGGCGGTTTAGGTAGTACAACGCCGCAGTATTGTCCGTCTGGACCTGGACCACTTGACCCCGTAAAAATGGAACAAAGGTGGTGAGGGCTAGTCAGACTGTGCAAAGCTCCAGCAGGTTGGTGGGGCATCGAGACTCCTGAGGGGACCAGAGGCCATGCACTCTGTGCTCCCCCAGATGGGAACCCCAACCGATCAGAAAGGCACTGGTCTTTAGAATGACTGTCGGCTCAGGGCGGACAAACGGGATGCCTACTGCAGATGAGCTGGAATGATCCACCACTGGAGAGTGTTCCACATCTCCTGGGTCACAGCCACTGGCTGGTCCAGAGGACTGGAGCGCTGTGACCATTGGCAGGCCAGCCCCCACTGAAGGGGACGCATGTGCCAGTGGGACCAACGGACCACTCTGGTGCAGGCCACCATAAAGCCCAGGAGGTCCCAGGCAGGGCGCAATTGCCCAACTAGAAATGACTGGGCAAAGGAGGAGAGAACTTTGGCCCTGTCTGCCAGGATCCGTGCTCTGGCTCGAAGAGAGTCGAGCTCTGCCCCAATGAATTGAATCACCTGCGTCGGAACGAGTTCCAATTTGGCCTCATTGATGAGCAGGCCAATCTGAGAGCAGACCTGGAGGGCCAGATCTCTGGACCGCTCCACCTCCAGCCTGGAGGGGTCTGCAATCAGCCAGTCGTCCAAGTAAAGGTACACTCGGACCCTTTTGCGTCGCAGGAATGCCATCACCACTGCCATGCATTTGAAGACCCTTGGAGCTGGAGAAAGGACGAAGGGCATGGCCCGGAACTCGGAAAGGGACCCCTCCGCTCTGAAGTGGAGGAATCGCTGGTGGGACGGACAGATTGGGACGTGAAAGAACGCTTCCTGAAGGTCCAGAGAACATAACCACATGCCTTGTTCCAAGGATGGGATTATCTGAGCTTGAGTGACCATCCTGAAGATCCGAGACCTTAGGAATCTGTTCAGGTCGTGCGGGTCGAGAATGGGGCACCAGCCCCCCGTCCGTTTTGGGACCAGGAAGTACCTGGACACAAACCCCGGGTCTGGAGGAGGAGGATCTGCCACCTTCCTGATCACCACTTTTTCAAGGAGCAGGGCAATATCAGCTCGGCGTGCCAACAAAGAGGCTGCGGACCCCGTAGCGCACCCCCCCCCCTCCAAAAGGGTGATGGCTCAGAAGGGCAGGGCCTGCTCGAACTCCAGGGAAGACCACTTCCTACCACCTCCAACACGCAACAGTCCGTGGTGATAACAGACCAAGCGGAAAGGAAGGGTTGAGCCTCCTCCACGGGGAACTCGGGGAGTGGCGAGGCTGGAGGCGACACCCCTCAACCAGTCACTGGGCAGGCTTAGAGGAGGGACCAGCCGAGGGACCTCCTGGGCCTTTACCTCCCTGCTTCCTGTTGGAGGAAGCTGTGGGCTTGGGTTTGGGATGCCAAGCGTGAGCCTGCTGGCCCTGGTGCTGGTGCAGTTGGGCCGGACGTGCCGCAGGCACAGGACAACGAAAGGACTTGTGCTGCTGCTGTCGGTGGCCTTTGTCCTTCTGGACGGAGGTGACAGAGTCCAGAGTAGCACTGGACTTTTCGATCCGCTGGAAGTGACCTTCCACTTCAGGGCCGAAGAGGTCGGTCCCCAGGAAGGGGACATCCGCCAGTTTGTGCTGGGTATCCGCCATGAAGGTGGATATCCTCAGCCATGCTCCACGTTGCATGGCCACCGCGGCCGCAACTGATCTGGCACAGAAGTCTCCAATGTCCAGAGCTGTTTGGAGCTGCTGTTTAGCCACCGCCCTACCCTGGTCCCGTACCTGCCTGACCGTGGTCTGCAGGTCAGCCGGGAGATGAGGGATCACCTCATCCAAGGAGTCCACGAGGGTGTTGGAGAAGTGTGCCATCAGCACGGCCGAGCTGGGCTGGCCGAGACCAAGGGAGGATGCAGTGTACACTTTGCGCCCGGCATAGTGCAGCTTTTTGGACTCCATCGGGGGGCTTGTCCACATCCCTAGCATTCCCAAAACGCCAGAAAACGCTGTTCGTGACCAACCCCTTGGCAGAGGGGTGTTCTGAAAAACCGGGCAAAGAGCCGGAAGGGACCACATACTTCCTGGCCAAAGGCGCAGGACAGGAAGCACGCCGCTGCCAGAGCTCTAAGGCTTGCCAACAATGGCTTCAGCCACCGGAATGGCCTCCGTGGGCGAATCCCCTCGGTCCAGTATCTCCCTCAGGGGATACTTGGCCCGCTTGGATTCGGGCTCGAGCTGCATCCCGGTAGACTCAGATGAGCCGAAGCAAACCCATGAAGGACGATGGGATTTAGTCCATCGACTGGCCTCCGAAGGACTCCAGGTCAATAGGCCTGGAGAACAGGAAGGAGTCAGACTCCGAGAAGAGCTGCCTGGGGCCTGAGCCACCCTCCACCTGCCGAGGACGGTCGGGAGTGACGGTGACCGGCAACCAGTGGGGCAGGCCCGACCTGACCGAGAGTCCTTGGTCGGCACCCCCGATTTCGGTTGTGGAGGTGGAGGTTCCACCACAATAGGTGGGACAGCTGATTTCAGCCAAACAAATGGCCCAGGCTTGGGCACTTCGGCTACAGCGAGGGGCTCTTTCGGCCACTCAGGTGACAGCCACTTGATGGCCGGGGAAGGCGACGGCATCAGCATGTTCCTGGACATAAGTAACTGTTGCCACATCAGCTCCTCGTAGTGTCGACAACTTGAGCCAAAACCTCTCCTCTTCTGAGGAGGAAGACGAGGACAAGCGACAGCGCCGCTTACTTCGGTGCCGAGACAGTCTGTCGGCAGGATTGGCTGGACCGAGACTATGTCAGAGACCGAGACCCTTGGCGTTTCTGAGGACAGGTGTGAGAAGGGGCAGGGGACACCCGCTCTTCCCTCAGCTCAGAAGCCTTAACCAGGGACTGCGGCACCAGAGGCGCAGGCAAGTCCTCTGACTCCACCGGGAGAACCGGTGAAGAACCACTGTCTGCTTCACCAGTCAACAGCCCGTCCGACGGGTCAAGAAAAATTTCAACTGCGTCGATGGGTGTCTCAGCCGGCTGACCTGACGTGGACGCCAAGAAGCCAGCGGCCTTAGCCACAACCTCGACCATAGTAGAGTGTCGACTGTCCGGGGAAGGGGACCTCTCCCGCTCCCACGAACGCCGACGATGGGATTTACCTTTTGAATCCTTTCTGGACTGAGAGTAATGTCCCGATGGCCCCTCTCCCTTCGTGGAAAGGGATTGGCAAAGCTCCTTGAAAAAAGCTAAATATGAGGTACCCAGAGAGAGTGGGCTAAATGCCGCGACCGAAGAGGAAGATGTGGCCTGTGCCGCCTCCTCCTCGAGGGCGATCTTCTGCTAGAGTTCCTCAGCCGAGAGCTGCCACGTAACTGCCCAACGGGCCTCCTTAGACTCCACCGCGGTAGCGCTCGGGAGCCCAAGCTGTACCGCAGCGTGGACTTCCAGGACGCTGGCCAAAATGAACGGCATAACTCGCAAGCCTGCGGGTCGTGTTCTAGGCCGAGGCAGTAGACGCACGTGGAGTGCGGGTCCATCCTGGACATTTTCTGCCCACAAGGGCACCGCCGAAATCTGGGAGTTGATTTATCCATCGCAGCCACGAGGAAGAAACTTGACCGAAGTATTGAAAATGTTAAAATAAGTTTCGGGCGAACCGAATAATTAGGATCTAGTCTACACAGAGAGCGTTAAGGAGGGAACCTAAGCTTCCAAGCAGTAAGAAAGATCTGGCGACACGGGGCGAATCAGAGTTTTACCACCCGGGTGGGTGGGAGGAGACAGCTTCCACGTCCCTAGAAATACAGGGTTCTCAGCAGTGTAGAGAGAACCATTATATAAGAATTCACTGTAACAGTATATTTGAGGTGATTTCAGTCAGGTCACACAGCAGAAACTTCACTGATGAGGCAGGATCCTCATGTAAGATTTTCAGCAGTACAACTGGGGCCACACTTGCAGGCATCATGTCATGACATCACCAACCCTATATGTAGGACTGAGCAACACCACTCCCTCCGCAGTTCTTTTCCTTAGAGAAAAAGGGAGACTAGCTCTACCCATAGGGAGCAGAGGGGAGAGAGACGCTCCCAGACTTATTAAAAAAAGGCTGGATACACCAGATAGCAAGTTCCAGTAAGGAGCCCCAAAAGGGGGCTAGTGGGAGGGAAACAGACCTGATGACTGAGATACCCCCGAAGATCTACTGTTACGCTAAGTTCTCAGATAACTGCTCTATTTTTGGGGAATCTCAGTCATCAGGTCACAACGCAGGAATGAGTACCAATCAGTTTTAAGTGCAAACAGGCAGTCTGGGAGGGAAGCCAACTGTAAATACAACACAGGAGGCCATGCAGCACTGCCCTGCCAAATCCGTTATGAGCTCTAGAGGCAATGGCCAGACTGTAGTGCTTGGAAAAAGTGTGGACAGTACTCCAGGTATCAACCGCAGAGATGTCAGCAACTGAGACCCCTCTGAAACAAGCCACAGAGGTAGCCATGCCCCTTGGGGAGTGAGACCTTTGACCGCTCCAAGCAATTCTTTGCCGTACTTACTGTAACAGGAAACAATGCAATAAGGCAATCATTTAGAAACCTGAACAGTCACCACCTGGGTCAAAAGAAACAAAAGTACAGTTACGTGAGAACTTACCGTAACAGTAGATCTTCGAGAGAGGCTCTTGCAGTAGGTAATTACATATAGGACCGACGCCGGCCGGCGGCAGGACCCCACGGAAAATTTTCTAGCTAGCAGTCCATGGCGAGGGACCGTCCCCACGTCAGGTGACCGGCGTCATACGACGTCTGTATAAAGGAGAGGTCCCGGACACCCGCCTTCCAGTTCCTTCCCGCCAGAGGCCCGGAAGGCCCGGACGAGAGAGAAGCAGATGTTTCCATTCCTGGAAAGAGCCGAAAAAGCCTAGGGAGATGGAGGGCGGGAAGGTACTACCTACTGCAAGAGCCTCTCTCAAAGATCTACTGCTACGGTAAGTTCTTACAAAACTGTACTATCTTACTTCGAGAGGGCTCTTGCAGTAGGTAAATTACATATAGGACTGAATCCCAAGCAGTCTGGAACAAATAAAAGGCACCGGGAGGAGGAACTACTCCAAAAAAAGTAGCAGAAGCGTTGCAAACCTCAAGACAGGAGGCCTTGCAAAACAGCTAACCCAAAGCCTGCTCTATGGCGAGAAGCAATGTCCAAACTGTAGTGTTTCGTAAAGGTATGGCCGGAACTCCAGGTGGCAGCAGCACGTATGTCTGCTGCAGACACATTCTTGAAACAAGCCGCAGAGGCCGCTACTCCACAAGTGGAGTGACCTCTGACTTGACCCAGAAGGGTCTTGTTGTACTTGTCATAACAGAAAGTGATGCAATGAGCCAACTACTTAGACAGGCATTGCTTGGAAACAGTACTGCCTTCCCTTTTGTGAGCAAAAGAGACAAACAACTGATCAGTCTTTCTGAGATCCTTTGTCCTATTGGTGTAGTATCTCAGAATCCGGTGAACATCCATGGTATGGAGTAAATATTCTCCTTGGTTGGAGTACTGCATAAAAAAGGCAGGCAACTCTATAGACTGATTTAAGGTAGACTCTGCTACCACTTTAGGCAGAAACTTAGGGTTCGTGCGAAGAGCCACTCGTTCTTTGTGAAAATCAAATAGGGGGTTTTGCACATAAGGGCCTGGAACTCGGAAATTCTTCAAGCGGAAGTGACTGCCACCAAGAAGAGCGTCTTCCACGAAAGAAACTTCAGATTTGCGGAGGCCGCAGGTTCGAAGGGAGGAAGGTAAGTTTCTCGAGAAAAAAGTTCAAGTCCCAAGGGGGAGCAGCAGTTCGAATGGGGGAACCTCTAAGAAAAGCCTTAGAGACCTCTAATTGGGCAAACGCTTTATCTGCGATAAGAACATGGTAGGCTGAAATAGCGGCCATGTGCACTTTCAAGGAGGAATGACAGAGACCCAGATCGAAGAGATGACAAATATTCCAGCAGAATGGCCACAGAACAGGAGAAAGGCTCCACGTTCCTAGAGGCGGCCCAATTAGAAAATCTCTTCCATTTCATGGCATAAGTGGACCCAGTGAAGGGTTTCCTAGCCTCCACCAGAATCTCCGCCACTTTTGGAGAGACACCAAAACGAGATTGAGCTAGGTCTGCAGAAGCCATGCATGAAGCTGCAGGGACTTGAGGCCCGGATGGATCAGGGTCCCCTGATCTTGGGTCAGCAAACCTCCAGATAAAGGAAGAGGAACAGGAGGAACCTCTGAGAATTGTTGTAGAAGAGAACCAGATTTGCCTGCACCAGAAAGGAGCGATCAGAATCATTCTCGCTCCTTCTGTGGTTAGTTTCTGCAATACAGAAGGGATCAGAGAAATTGGGGGAGCATAGACTAATCTGTCATTCCAGTCTAGAGAGAGCGTCAGCTCCAGAAAGCGCCTTTGCTCTGGAATCCAGCCGGTAAAAAGGCGAAGTTTCATGCTTTTGGGAGGCTAACAAATCTACGGCGGAGTCCCCCAAAGCTGGAAGATATCATCTAGTACCTTTTGGTCCAATTCCCACTCATGTAGTAGGGCAGACGAGCAGCTTAGCTTGTCTGCCAGGGTATTGTCGACTCCTGGAACATGAATCGCAGTGAGGTGAAGATTGTGTTGAGTTGTCCAGTCCCAGACCCTCATTGCTTCCCCGCATAGAGAGTAGGATCGAGTGCCTCCCTGCTTGTTGATGTACCACACCATGCACATGTTGTCCGTCTGGACGGGTAGGTGTCCGGGAAGAATGTATTGGTGAAGGGCTTGGAGAGCATATAGTACAGCTCGAAGCTTGAGCACATTGATGTGGAGAGCTAGTTCCAATCTGGACCATAATCCCTGGGTTCGGTTAGGACCCAGATGTGCTCACCAACCTTCGCCTGATGCGTCCGTGGTCAGAGTCTGGGAGGGGGGAGGATGACAGAAGGGGACCCCCCCGAAACAGGTTCTCTCGAACCTTCCACGTTTGCAAGTCTCGTGCCATCGGCAAGGAGATCAGAACTAGATGATCTAGGTCGTCTACAAGTTGATCCCACTGGGAGCGAAGAGTCCACTGAGAGATCCTTATGTGGAGCCGAGCCCGGGGAACTGTCGGAATAGCGGCCACCATGAGCCCCAGGAGACGGAGAACTGACCTCGTCGGAACCCTCCTGCGTTTCGATAGCAGGAAAATCTGTGACTGAAGAGAGGCCTCCCTGTCCAGAGGCAGGAAAGCCTTGCTCACTGTCGTATCGAGGATAGCCCCGATGAACTGAAGTCTCTGGGAGGGATCCAGATGAGACTAAGAATGGTTGATGGTAATGCCCAGGAAAGTAAAAACCTGCTGGGTGAGGGAGAGGAAATGCAGGAGCTCCTCCCTTGACGAGGCCGCCAGGAGCCAGTCGTCCAGGTAAGGGAACAACTGACCTCCCATCGTACGCAGGTGGGCCGCTACCACAGCCAGGCATTTGGTAAATACTCAGAGAGCCGAGGAAAGACCAAACGGGAGCGCCCGGAATTAGTAATGGTCCCCCTGAAAAGCAAAACGAAGATACTTGCTGTGAGAAGGGCGAATGGGGATGTGCAGAAATGCATCCTGCATATCCAGCACACAGAGCCATTGACCCAGCCGAAGGAGGGGCAGAAGAGTCTGAAGGGAGAGCATCCTGAACCTTTTGTATTCCACGTAAAGGTTCAAGGAGCTGAGATCAAGAATGGGTCTGAGATCTCCAGTCTTCTTTGGGACCAGGAAGAAATGTGAATAGTAACCCGTCCCCCTTGAAGGTGAAGGGGAACGGGTTCTGTGGCCTGCTTCGCAAGGAGGGCAAAGATTTCTTCCCGAACCAAAGGAAGATGGTCCCTTGTGTAGGACGACTTCAGAGGTGGGTGGCGGGGTGGTTTCTGTAGAAACTCTATACAGTGCCCTTCCACTATAATCTGGAGCACCCATGAATCCTTTGTTATCCTCTCCTAACCCGGAAGGTGGAGGGAGAACCTCCCTCCTACCGGTTCCTCCTGTATGCCCGGAGGCGGTGGGTGAGGGAAGGAGTCAGGTGGTGTGGGGCAGCGCCGCAGCTGGGGCACCTGCTGCTTTTTTGGATGGGGGGGCCTGGCAGCTGCGGGGGCCCGTCGTTAAATGGCCCGCCTTCCTTGGGTTTCATGTTGGCAGACTGCACCAAAGGACGATGCTGGCGCGATGGGGACGGTACATAGAATCCACGGATTTCAGAGCCGTCCCCTTCTCCTGCAAGTCGGTGATGTCCTTGACACCACCACCAAAAAACACCGAACCCCTGAAAGGTGCTTCCTGGATCGAGGACTGCACCTCCAGGACCAAAGCTCACACGCTGAGCCAGGCATGACGCCGAAGACTCACGGCGAAAGCGGAGCCCCGCCCGGCAGTGTCCACTGCATCATAAGTCATCCTCAGAATGTGGCGACTGGCCGACGAGCAGATCGGACTAAATCGGCTAACTCCTGCTTGACCTGAGAGACAGGTAAGGAGTCAATCTTAGATTCCGCCTGGGTAAGGACGGCCTTCTCGTAATCCCCCATATGAGAAACGTAATTTAGGGCCCGAATTCCCAGTGTGGAAGAGGCGTAAATTTTACTTCCATACTGGTCCAGGAGGCAAGATTCCTTATCCGGAGGAGATGAGCTTAGGTGTTTGGGATGCGCTGATCGGCCGTGAGCGGTGCTAATCACGACCCAATCTGCACGAGGGTGGGAATCCAAAAAGTCTACACCCTCTGGAGCCTGGTATAGCCTGTTAGACTTCCTTGGAAGCAGGGCTAACGCCGACGGTTGTTTCTAAATAGTGGAAACAAGGTGGGTGTGAGGCTCGATCCAGGGTGGCACTAAAGTTGGAGCTGTCAGGGGCAGGTCCAGATGTTCAGCGAGTTTAACCCGTGGAGGATCTGGTTCCAAGGAGCGCCACTGATGTATTTCCTGGAATTTTCAGAGCAACTCCGTAAAGGAAGGATCCTCCGGAGACTTCCGAGAGGTCCTCGGCTGGGCTTGACAGAGGCGCGGCTCGCCATCTCTGAGCATCCGCTGAAGAATCCGAGGAATCCAAGAGGAAAGAAGAAGAATCTGAAGCAGAATAAGACTCCCTAACACAGCTGGGGGCAGGAACGGGTCCTTGGGGGAAGAGAATCGGGATCCTGGACACCTGTCCTGCCCCTCTCGGGATCCGGAGAGAAGGGCCCTGGAGTCCGAGGCGTCTGAGGGAGTGTGCTGTCTCGGGCGGGCGACGGGAGCCGGGAGGCACCGCCGCCGCAGTGGTTTTCATTTCCTTGGTGAGCTGAGCCTTGACTCAGCCCACCAGGAAGCCAAAGTCTCAGGCAGATCCACCGCGTCGAGGCAGTGGGAGGAGGAGGGGAAAAGAGTACGGATTGTATCCGTGGGAGAGTATCCGAACCCAGCTGCGGGAAAACCGGCATCAGGTACTGCGGCGCTGGATACTACGGTCCCGGATACGATGGCGTCGGATAAGACGGCAGGTACCCAGGTGTCGGAGGAGCTGCCAGAACTGACGGCCCGGAAGGTGGCCCCACGGGCGGGTCAACATTGAGAGGCCGGGGGGGAGAGCAGGGCCTGACGGAAGGGGAAAATCCCCTGACGGCATTGGGGCTGGCGTCCGGGGAGCAGGCGTCAGATCCGGTTACTTAGGATGAGGGTCTGATGGAGGTGGAACATCCCCCGGGGATGGGGAGATCCCCGGGGTCAGGCTGGGGTGACTCGGGCTCCCTGGACGGCAGCGAAGGCTGCGGGGAACCGGGTATGACGGGTATTGGAGGTTCCGTCGTATGTCGGGGGAGCCGACCTGCGGCTTAGGGGCTGGATCCCTGCGGGCGCCAGAGGAGCCGGTGTCCGTCTTACGGGGTTCCTCATCGGAGGCGGGCCGAGGAGAAGGAGCAGCCCGGTCTGAGGGGGACGAGGTAGTGCGCCACCCCGAAGGGTCGTGCGTCTTATCGACCCTCTCCCGGCGGACGTCAGAGGAGCTGGCGTCTGACTTATGGGAGTCGCCTGCACCAGTAGGCCGCAAGCCTGCGGCCGAACTGGGGGCGGAGGCCTCCTTTTGCCCGGAGGCGTCCCCAAGGCCCGAGTACGAGCCAGACGGGCGGGCCGACGCCTCCTCCAAACCCCTGGAGGCTGCCATCGGACTGTCCCCCTAGAGGGGATGTTACCTGGGCCACGACTCAGGCCGGAGTCGCGGACGAGGAGGCCTTCTCCCGGTGCCTTTCTTTGTCCCGCTTTTTGCAATGTCCTTCCGGAGAAGTAGACGCCTGCCTGAGCTTCTTCAATTCTTTTTCCATCAAAGACATCTTTTTCTTGAGAAGATGGGCTTCCAGGGACTGTTGGCGTCGTCTGCGGGTAGCCGCGTTGAAATGAAGGCAATGCGGGCACTTGCCGACTGGGTGGTCGGGGCTTAGATAGAAGAGGCAGAGAGAATGGGCATCCTTGTATGGCAGCTGGGCGCTGCATGAGTCGCACTTGTTTTTGTGCTCAGAGGATGTCGGGGACGACATACACCGACAGTGACCTGACGAAAGAAGGAAAAAATACTTTTAACTTTCGGTAAAACCAACGAAAGAACAGGGCTGACAAACGCAACGTTGCTATCATGGCAAGACTAGCTGAACGAGCTAACGGTGGAAAGAACTGGAAGCGGAGTCCGGGACCACCCTTTATACAGTCGCATGACGCTGGTCACCTAACGTGGGGGCGGTCCCTCGCCAGGGACTGCTAGCTAGAAATTTTTCCATGGGGTCCTGCCGCCGGCCGGCGTCAGTCCTATATGTAATTACCTACTGCAAGAGCCCTCTCGAAGTAAGATCAACTGTTTTGACTTTCTATATACCTTCTCTCAAAGCAGTTAATATGTCAAGGTTCTGTGCACATCTAATATACGAAGTAGTGCTTCCCCTGGATTAGCGCACACTGGAAAATAAACAGGAAGGTGGATAGATTGGTTCACAGTTAACTCAAGACACCACCTTAGGGAAAAACTTAGGATTCGTGCTGAAAGACACCAGGTCGTTCTGAAAAATCAAAGAAGGTTCCTCTCAACAGGAGGCCTGAATCTCAAATTCTTTAAGCAGAACTAACTACTAAAAATAATGCTTTCCAATAAAGACTGTAGCTTGCACATTGTGGCATGCTCAAAAGGAGACTGGGTCGGTGGATCAACTTCTCCAAAACAAAATTTAAATCCCAAGCCGGGACAGAAGAATGGATTGGGGGTTTCGGACACAATGTCACAAAAAAGTACAAGAAACATCCAGCTGAGATATGGCACGGTTACCCACGGGCTCATGGAAAGCCAAGAGAAGTCAAGCGCCAGTTTTCCAACTGGTGCAGCAGGCCACGTGCCTGGGTATCATTCACAGCATAGGCTGTAGATGCACATTGTGTGCATGTCTGTCTGGGATATCTTCTGCACGCATGCACATGTTTTAAATCCTGATGCCAACTTAAGAATCGCCCATCGCAGATGAGAAGGAATCACCTGAAAACAATTATTCTCAAAGCAAAGTTTTTTTTGAAGTAAAGGGCCTACTCAGCACAAGAGTGGTAAGGAAGGAACTATCATCTAGCAGAAAGGAAGATCTCACATTACGGGGAGGTGCAGAGGGGCATACCACCCAGGTGAGTGGGAAGAGTCAACTTGAAAACTTTTTGGCTAGTCTTAAAAGGGAAAAGACACTGCCAGACGTGTGGGTAAGTACACCATATCCCTGTCCTTCGAACTTAGGATTCGTCTGTAAAGACACCCTGGCTTTGTCAAAAATCAAACAAGGCTCCTTACACAAGAGGGCCTAAAGCTTCGAAATTCTTTGAGAAGTAATGGCAATTAAAAATAACACTCTCTATGAAAGAAAGCGTACCCTGCAAGCTGCAGCTGGCTCAAAAGGAGACAGGGTCATCTTCTCCTAAACAAAGTTTAAATCCCAAGCCGGGACAGAAGAGGCTTCAGATTCAGGATGCCCATCAAAAAGGTATGGGATTCATTCAGATGAGCTATGGCACAGTCACCCACCGGCTCATGGGAAGCACAGATGGCCGAAAGGTGCACTTTGAGGGAGGAGTACTGGGGACCCAAGTCAGACATCAATGAGTCCAGGATCTGGTTCACTGGACTGGTAAAAGGGTCCAGGTTATATGGCAAACAGCTTCCACTGCATCATATTACAAGCTCGGGAGGAAGGCTTCCCAGTGGACACTAGGACATCTGCTACTATTACAAACTCCAAATCTGGCAAAGGTCAAGTCTTCTGGAGCCAAGCATGCAGATGTAGATACATGAAGATAGACAAGGGTCCCCCAATCCTGGGCCAGCAGATTCCTGCAGAGCAGGAGAGGGACTGAAGGTTCCTCTGCCAGCTGCTACAGTAATGGAAACCATACCTGGAGAGGCCAGAATGGAGCTACCAGGATCATGCTGGCCCCTTCCATCCACAGTTTGATGAGCACCCTCAGACGAGAAAATGGAGGGAAGGCGTAAAGAAACATCCCGCTCCAGAAGAGGGACAATGTATCTCACTAGGAATCTGCAAACCCTGGATCAAGTAAGCAAAAACTGAGCAGTTCTGCGTTGAGCAGGAATGAAAAACTTCCAACTCTGAATGACCCACCCACCCACCATCCCACCCCCATTTGTCAAATGGGTCTTCGGCAGATGACAGAAGCTTCCACTCATGCCAGCTGCACGGAGTCTGGTTGAAACTCTCTCGTCAAAGTGTAGCACTGAGAGGGTCAAGCTGTAGTCTAATGCCCAGTACCAAAATCATGGCCTCCCTCCTGCCCAGGGTGTACGAATGTCTCTCCCACCCCCCCGTTTATGTACACCACACAAAGGTTGTCTGAATCAGCAAATGACACGGAAGAATATGGTTCTGGAAGGAGTGCACTGAATACAGACCCACCCGCATCTCCAGGACATTGTTATACAGGGAGGTCTCAACCTTGCCCTAGAGCCCAGAGTTTGAAAGAGGCCCAGATGAGTCCCACAGACACGGTCCAGATAAGAAATCGGACCATGAGTATTTTATTCATTTTTAAAATGAGGTGAGCAAAATCAACTTCAAATGGACACAACTAATTTTGCTGAAGAGTACATTCTCAAAAATGAGTGTATGCTGCGTTTACCTCCTCCCCTGTCAAGTCAAAATATGAGCACATGTTGCTGCTATGCATAAATGTGTGAGAGAGGCTGCAGTATAGCAACAAACAGTAAAACCTGGACAGCAGCAAAGGTCAAGAGGCATTACTGTTTTACACATGTCATGGCAGAGACCAGCCTGGGCAGTCACAATCACCAGAGGCCCACTGGTCATACTGACTGCCCAGTCTGCTCCCTGTCATCACATGCGTGTAAAAAAAAAAAAGTTACTTACCTGTAACCTTAGTTCTAGGAGTGGAATATGTTGTTCATCCACACTTACTGGCATATCCCTTTCCCTTTAGGGATCACCAGAAGTCTTCAAATTGGATCCTCCAACCCACCCAGGTGGTATACCCTTGCCTCCGCCCCATGACGCCAGATCTTAGCCCGCTGGAAGCCAAGTGTTGTCAGTCTGCAGCCGGGGAGGTCGGGTAGATCCGTGTAGATGAACATATACCAATCCTACAACTACTGATACAGGTGAGCAATCTTTTTCTAGGATCCTGGATATGTTGTTCATCCACACTTATTGGCAGACTCCTAGCAGTTTTCCGGGAGGAGGGAGCCAAGGCACCCCAAAAATACTTACTTGGGGAACAGAGATTGGGGAACTGAGGCCCCAAAACCAGCATCCCAGCATGCTCAACATTGTAATAGGTGACGAAGATGTTTGCTGACTTCCAGGAAGCAGCCCGACAGATTTCTTGGACAGGGATGTCCCTGGAAGCAGCCACTGATGCCGCAGTATGGCGGGTAGAATGAGCTCTTATCCCTCTGGGAGGCTCCATGCTCGCCAACTCGTAGCACAGACTTCTGCAAGACGAAATGCACCTTGCAATGGGTCCATTTTGCTGCAGGTCTGCCAGAAGCTGCTTCAGCGTAGGTGAGAAACAGCTGGCGAACCTCTCCCGGAATTTCCGCCATCCTCTCCTTATAATAGGAGTGTGCTCATCTCAGGTTCAAAGTATTGAGCCTGTACTCTGCCTCTGACTAGTAATTAGGGTAGTATACCAGCAGATTTAACACCTGGTTAAGGTGAAACTGACACCACCTTCGGAAGGAATTTCGGGTGGGGCCGTAGGACAACCCTGTCCCTGTGGAAGACCAGATAAGGTAAGTCCACCTAAGGTGCCTTGAGCTACCGTCCTTCTGGCAGATGCGATAGCCACCAGGAAGGCAGTCTTCCATGACAAGTGTGACAACGCATACTTGTGCACTGGTTCGAATGGCTTGCCAATGAGCTTTGCCAGTACCAGGCCCTTGAAAATGCACCGACCACAGTCTCCCGCGCAAATGTTGGCTGACCAGCCCATGCCCAGTCAGCAGAAATGGCTGCCAGGTGCACCCTAAGGGTCGATAACAAAGACCCCCTTTGGACAAAGACCAAAGGAAGTAGAGAATGTTAGCCACCAGACAGGACAGAGTGTCCACGCCCTTGCCCCAACACCAAATGGAAAACCTTTTCCATTTGAAGACATAACATTTCCTGGTAGATTACTTTCTGGATGCCTCCACCACTGTGAGGACATCCTCGGGAAAGACCCAAAGCCTGGTACTCTAGCCGCTCAGGTACCAGGCTGTGAGGTACAGGGATTAAAGGTCTGGGTGGAATACCTTCCCCTGGTTGACAGATCCAGTCCGGGAGTCCAGGAAGCCACTCTGGGGGCCTGCAGCTGAGGAGATCTGGATACCAGAATGGACGTGGCCAGTCTGGGCCTACCAGAATCACCTTCGCCTTGTCCCTCCTCACCTTGAGGAACACCTTGTGGATAAAGGGAAACAGAGAAGGCATAGAAGAGGCCTGGGGTCCGTGACCTCAAGAAGGCATCCCCCTACAGTGAACCCTGCTGAAGGGGGTGGGCACAAAACAGCCTCATCTTGGTGGTGTCCCTGGAGGCATACAGGTCCACCGCTGGTTTGCCCCAGTGGGGAGAACAGGCTATAAGCTACCTCTGGATGGACAGAACTCATGGGATGTCTCGCCTGAGCAGTGGAGAGCATCTGCCAGATGGTTTGAGGCTCCTGCCACATGAATGGTTAGGAGATCTGCCTCGACACGGCTGACAAAGGTCCAGATGCGGAGCGTCTCCTTGCAAAGCAGACGGGAATGCATGCCGCCCTGTTTGTTGAGGTAGTACATGGTCGTGGTATTGTCAGTCTCGACAATGTCGAGGAGGGCAACCAAAATGGTGCAGGGTCTGCACCAGAAGACATATGAAGAAAGACTAAAGGAGCTTAATATGTATACCCTTGAGGAAAGAAGGGAGAGAGGGGACATAATAGAAACTTTCAAGTACCTCAAGGGAATTAAAGTCCAAGAGTGTAGCATCTTCCAGAAAAAGAGATGTGCAAGAATAAGGGGGCACAATTTGAAGATAGAAGGGGGATGGCTCAGAGGTAATGTGAGGAAGTATTTTTTCACTGAGAGGGTTGTGGATGCATGGAACAGCCTCCCTGAAGAGGTCATGGGGTCAAGAACAGTGGGGGACTTCAAGAATGCATGGGACAGGCATAGGGCAGTCCTAGTGGGGGGTAGGAGGAATTAAGCTGTTGGTTAACTAGGATCTGCAGCTTACCTGTTAGGTAGGAAAATGGGCAGACTAGGTGGGCCAAGCGGTCCTTATCTGCCGTCAAATTCTATGTTTCTATGACTTGAACCACTTGACCCTGGAGCTGAGGAGCAAAGCTGACAGTGCCAGTTTGACTGTTCTGCGCCCCAACAAGTTGATGCGTTATCGGAACTCCTCAGTAATCCAGAGCCCATGGGCCCTTTTGTCCCCCATGTGGGCTCCCCAGCCCAGGAGAGAGACATTGGTTATGAGAACGTCTGTTAGCTCTTGACAGACAATTTGGATCCCTTCCTGTAACTGATCTGGGGCGGTCCACTATTGGAAAGTGTACTACATCTTCTGGGTCACCATGATCAGCTGGTCAAAATGACCGTGGCACTGAGTCCACTGGGCACCCAGCTCCCACAGAAGGGGACGCATGTGCCACCAGGCCCAATGGACCACGGATGTACACACTGCCATGTAACCCAGAGGGCGCAGAAAGTCCCGAGTAGGGCACAACTGTCCAACCAGAAATGATTGGACAAAAGAATAGAGAACCAGCACCCTGTCCGCCGGGAGTCACGCTCTGGCTTAACAAGAATCTAGCTCTGCCCCGATGAAGAACTTCACATGGGAAGGCATGATTTCCTACTTGGCCTCATTTATCAGGAGGCCAAGTTGGGAGCAGGTCTGGAGGGCCAGGTCCCTGGACCACTCCACCACCTGCTGGGTGGGACCTGCCAAGAGCCAATCGTTGTCGGCAGTCCAGGCTGACAGTGAGACAGACACACACCAGGGAAGCCTGGTGTCCGATCGATCTCCCTTGGAAGGAGCCCCCCTTCCACAGGATGCTTGGGAGTCTGTTCCACCATAATCGGTGGAGAGACCGGTAAATGCCAAACCAGGGATTTCGCTGGCTCTGCGGGCGGGGGACCGTTTTAATTTGCTCCTGAGGAGTCTGCTTCGGCCTGGGAGGTGAAAGCCAGGTAATGGCCGGGATTGGAGCCGGGATCGGCTTGTTCCTAATCAGAATTTGCTGTTGCCACAAGTGGTCCTCACAGAGCCAGAATTTCTGCCGGAGCCATTCCTCATCCGAGGAGAATGAGGATGACCGATGGCATAGCCTCAGTGCCCTTATGGCTCTTCCATGGCCTGCTAGTTGAGGGGGTCCTGGACCCCAATCAAGATCGGGCAGCCTGACTCGATCGGGAGACACCAGCAGGACTGGAGTATTCCTGGGGTCAGAGATTACCTCCTCGCCGGTATTCCTAGCAGGCTGGGTCTCATCGTCGGGGAACGAAAGGACCGGTGTCCAATCCAGAAAGTCATCAATCATAGTCTGCAACAAAAAGATCGATTAGATCAATAACTATGTCAACGTCGATCACCTGTTGGGTGGACTGGCCAGACGGCAAAGCTGAGAAGCCAGTGGCCAAAGTGGCGATCTTCACCCAAGTCGAGATTGCCGGTTCCTGGGTCAAGAATCTCTCCCAACCCAAAAAATGTCTTAACCGAGACAAAAATGATCCCGGGTCCTTTTCCTGCTTATGGGACTGAGTGAAGTGCGTACCCGCAGGACACTCCCTTAGTCGGGAGAGACTGGCACAACTCTCTAGAAGAACCATAGAAGGTGGAGTCCAGGTTGAGTGGAACAAAAGAGCTCAGAGAGGAAGATTCTGGGGCTGAGCCGCTTCCTCCTCGAAGGTTTGCACACATTCCAACTGCTCTGTGGAGCCCGCAGCCACGGAAACCACCCACCTAGCCTCCTTGGATTTCACCAGAGGGTTCAGTTTTTCCAGCCTCCCCAACTTCAGGCAAGCTAGACAGTCACTGAGGAAGTCAGACTGAAAGCCAAAGAAAAAGTCGCACTTCAAGGTATCATGGAAGACACCTAAGCAGTAGACGCATGCAATGTGAGGATCGGTGGGTGACATTTTCTGACCGCACCAACCCCGGAGAAATCCGAGGGAAGACTTGCCTTCCATAAATCGATGAAGTGTCACGGTCGCTAATGCAAACTACATGAAGTTTTTTTTTTTTAGACTCCATCACCTGGATCGTACCCTAGAGTAAACTCCTTGACTCTTGCTACTCCTGACTCCACGATCAGACAAGACAAGTCGGACTCCTATCAACCAGAGGTTTGTTGAATGAACATATACCACTCCTAGAACTACTGTTACAGGTGAGTAACCTGTTCTTTAGTATCTGCCTTTTCACAGCCACCCTCTGCCCACCCTCCCTCCCCTTTATTAAGCCTCACTATCCCTCCTTGGTCTTCCTTGCTCCCTGATGCACCTATAAAAGGTTTTATCCCCCTTCTTAACTGAGGTGGGTATCTTTTCCTCGGTTTGGGCCTTTGCTGTTCTGACTGCCTTCCCAGCTTCCTTTTGCTTTAACTGATACAGTTCTCTGTCCTCCTTCTGTGATTCCTTGTACTTACTAAATGCTTTTTTTTTTTTTTTCTTCTTCCTCTTGAACCTTCACTGCCACTTCCTTTGAGAACCATAGTGGTTTCTTACATCGTTTTGTTTTGTTTATTTGCTTCACACAAAGGCTTGTTACCTCTGTGATGGCAGTTTTTATTATTCCCCATTGTTCTTCCACCCCTCCTTCCTGCCCATTTGCTAGTGCATTCCGTAGGCACTCACCCATTTTGGCAAAGTCAGCCCTCCTGAAGTCCAGTGCTTTTGCCTTTGTATGGCTTGACTCTACTGCTGTGTTTACTGTGAACCATAATGTTCGATGGTCGCTAGTTCCCAGATGGCTACCCACTTCTACATCTGTGATCCTCTCTCCATCTCCATTTGAGAGAACCAGGTGTAAGATTGCTCCCTCTCGAGTGGGCTCCAATACTAGTTGTCTAAGGCATGCCCCCTGTAGGGAATCTAGAATAACCCCACTCCAGTTAACATCTGGCATATTCAGATCACCCATCAGCAATATCTCCCCTTTTACTGCCCTTCTAAGTATACTTTCTATCAGTTCCTTGTCCATTTCCTCCCCCTGAGAAGGGGGTCTGTATATAACCCCTGGGCAGAATGTGGTGCCATTGCCTGTCTCCAAATTTACCCACAGTGCTTCTTCTCCTCCCCGTTTACCCTTTTGTTCTGTTGCTTTGATTCCTTCCCTTATGTAAAGAGCTACTCCTCCTCTTTTAACCTCCCTGTCCCTCTCGTAGATAGTGTATCCTGGTATGTTACGTCCCAGTCTTGGTTTTGTGTGTACCATGTTTGTGACTGCCACGATATCCAGATGTTCCTCCTCCATCAAGGCCACTAATTCAGGAAGCTTGTTACCCAGACTACGGGCATTGGTACTCATTGCCCTCCATTTTTAGATGGCTTTACCTTCTGTTGCAGCATCCCCCACAGATAGCACCAAGCAAATTTTTGCCATACTTCTAACAGAACACAATGCAATACGCCAACCATTTAGATAAAACATTGTTTAGAAAAATATTTTCTAACCAGCGCAAAAATAAACCAATGCTTAGACTTTCTAGATTCCCTAGTCCTAAGCAGGTAGCACTTCAAAGCTCTGCGCACATCTTAAGTATGGATACTGCTTCCCCTGGATTAGCACGCTCAGAAAAAACAAACAGGAAGAGGTATAGAAGAGTGTAAATTCTGAAAGCACCTTGGGAAGAAATTTAGAATTTGTAAGCACACACACCCGGTCTTTGCGAAAAATAAAATAAGGCTCCTTGCACCAGAGAACCTGAAGCTCTGAAATTCTTCGAGTCGAAGTAATTACAACTAAAAACAATGCTTTCCAAGAGAGAAAGAGCAGATCACAAGTCGCGACTGACTCAAAAGGAGACTGGTCCAATTTTTCTAAAATAAAATTCAAGTCCCAAGCTGGAACAGGGGAACACAACGGAGGTTTCATATGCAAGATGCCCACAAGGAAGGTACAGGAGACGTCCAGCTAAGCAATTCTGCGGTCACCCCCGAGCTCATGAAATGCAGAAAAAGCAGAAAGGTGGATCCTTGAAGAAAGAGTAGTGGAGGCCTCAATTGGAGAGTGAGATCAGGTATTACAGGATGCGATACCCAGAGCAGGTGAAAGGGTCTAAGCTATGCTTGGCAGCCCAGATGGCAAACCATTTCCACTTCATTGCATATGTGGCTCGAGTGGAAGATTTTTCAGTCTGACACTAGGAAGTCTGCTGCCCTGTTAAGATACCCAGAACTTGGCAATGGCTATGTTCTCAAGAGTCAGGTATGTACATGGAGGGACTTGAGGATGTGATGCACCAGGGTCACGTGTGCCTGAGTCAACAGATTCCTGCAAAGAGAAAAAGGGATGGCAGGTTTCCCAGTCATCTGATAAAGGAGGGAAAACCATAACTAGAGGCCAGAATGGAGCTACCAGAATCATCCTGGCCCCCTCCATCTGCAACTTGATTAGCACCCTCTGAATCAGAGGAAACTGAAGGAATGCTTGAAGAAACCTCCAACTCCAAGTGAGGGACAACACATCTCGCCAGAAATCTCCAGGCCCTACATCTAGCAAGAAGAAACTGGGTAGTTTGGAATTGAGTGGGGACGCTAAAATGTCCAACTCTGGACCACACCATCTGCGGTTGAGAGAATCTCCCATTCGTGCATGCTGGACTGAGTTCTACTGAGAGTCTACCAAAGTGTTCCATGTGCCTGGCAGTTAGACTGCGCAGATGGTGTCAAGACAGTGATCGAACGCCCTATACAACACACTCATGGCCCCCCCCCGCAAGGGAGATGCGAATGAGTCCCCCACTTCTTGATATAGTATACTACGCTGAGACTGTCTGACTGCACCAGCAGCTAACCCAGAGCAAAGTGTTCCTGAAAGGCCTGCATGACGTAGAACACCGCTCATATATCCAGGACACTGGATATGCAGGGAGGCTTCCCACTGGGACGAGGAGCCCTGGGTCTGGAAAAGACGAAGTTGCACTCTCCAACCCAGACCTGAGGCATCACTGGTTAGGACTGGATGTGGGGAGGAAATCTGAAAAGGGACATTCTGAAGCACATTCATGGGGTTCATCCACCACTGCAGTACAATGCGTACCCAAGACCAGGAATGACTGGTCTAACTTATCGGTGCGCTGGTCCCACTGTTCAAAGAGTCCACAGGAGGGAACATACATGGAGCCTAGCAAGCAGAAAGTACAGTTACGTAAGAACTTACCGTAACAGTAGATCTTCGAGAACAGCTCTTGCAGCAGGTTACACCATTAGGACTGAAGCCGGCAGGCGTCAGGACCCCACGGAAAAATTCTAGCTAGCTATCTTCAGCAGGGACCGCCCCCGACGTCGGTCCCGCCTCCGACGTCAGGCGTGGTACAAAAGGGGGCGGTCCTGCCAGATTCCCCAGTTCTCCCGCCGGAGACTTCCTAGTCGCAGGCTGACATCAATGGGAGACCGAGGATTCGCCGTCAGAAGACAGAAAAGTATAAACCCTGCTCAGAAAGACCAAGCCATGCCTCCTCCAAGGGGGAAGGTGGGCGGGAAGGTACGTGCTGCAAGAGCTGTTCTCGAAGATCTACTGTTACGGTAAGTTCTTACGCAACTGTACTACCTTACTTCGAGACACAGCTCTTGCAGCAGGTTACACCATTAGGACTGATTCCCAAGCAGTAACGCTGCCAGAAATTCCGGGAGGAGGAGAAAAAAAAAAAAAGGAAATGAATTCCAGGTCCTGAACCTAGGACAGGAGACCCTGTAGCCATACCTCTCAACTGTCCCTGATTTTCAGGGACATCCCTGATTTTTGCCTCAGATTTTTTCTCTGTCCCTCATAAAATCTGTGTTCTTGTGACAGAACAGTGGGGATTGAAAGTACAAAATAATGTCAAACATTAAAGTTGCAGACTTGTTATTCTTCAGAAAATGCATCTGAACACAAATCCCTTTATTCTATCAGCTTTCCAAGTGAATAGTATCAGGTTTTAAGATGTGTCCCTGATTTGGGGTCTTTGTCCCTGATTTTTTTAAGCCTTGTCCCTGATTCATGAGGCAAGAGGTTGAGAGGTATGCCTGTAGCACCGCCAGGCCGAAACCAGCCCTTCGCCGAGAGGCGATGTCCAGGCTCTACTGCCTGATAAAGGTATGCACAGAACTCCAAGTGGCTGCAGCACAAATAGAGGTGGAGACATTTCTGAGAGCTGCAAAGGAGGTGGCCACACCCCTAGTAGAATGACCCCGGACTGTGCCTGGGAGGGGCTTTTGTTTTATATCATAACAGTAAGAAATACACTGGACAAGCCAGCGAGAAAGGGACTGTTTAGATACGGGTTGGCCCATCATTCTCTCAGAGAAGGAAACGAAAGCTGCTCAGAACTACTTAAAAACTTAGTTCTGTTGAGGTAAACCTCAGGCTGCGTGAACATCCAGGGTGTGAAGCAGAGCCTCTATTCGAGTAACTCGGGAAGTAGACAGGAAGGTCAATATCCTGGTTCAGAGTGAGTGAAGAGACCACCTTAGGCAAAAATCTGGGGTTCGTCCTCAGGGATACTCTGTCCCGGTGGAAAACTAAATAAGGCTCTTTGCACATAAGAGCGTGAAGTTCAGATATTCTTCTCGCCGAAGTAACAGCAACTAAAAACAACATTTTCCACGACAGAAAATGTAGCTCGCAATCCGCGGCAGGTTCAAAGGGGGGGAGCGTAAGCTGTTCCAGGACAAAGAGCAGATCCCATGGAGGCACAGGGTCCTTAATAGGAGGCCTAAGGTGTAACACTCCCCTAAGAAATTCCCGAGTGGCGTCCAACTGAGCCACTGTACGATGTCCCACCGGGAGGTGATAGGCCGAAATGGCACAGAGGTGCACCTTAATAGAGGAGTAGGCTAGACCCGAATGAAAGAGGGAGAGCAGATAATCCAAAATTACTCCCACAGGACAACCTAAAGGGGAAAAATCGCGTGCTCGCGACCATAAACAAAAGCGCCATTTCACATGGCGTAAGTCATGATCGTTGCTGCTCTGGCTACAGAAAGGACCTCTGCAACCTCTTGCAGACCCCGTGACTAAGATGGCTATGTCTCTAGGGAGCCAAGCATGCAGGTTCAACGAACGAGGTCCGGATGGACAAGTGAACCTTTCTCCTGAGACAGGAGGTGGGAGCTGAGCGGCAACGGAGCGGGGTTCCAGAGATAGTTGCACCAACAAAGGGAACCAGATCTGTCTGGGCCAGAAAGGGGCCACCAGATCACGAAGTGCGTTCCTGCGCAATTTGAGAAGGACTCTGGATCAACGGAAAGGAGGGAAAGCGAGAGGAATTTGTTCGCCCAGGAGAGGGATAATGCTGCCTCGCCAGAAAACACCAGGCCCTGGATCTAGCGAGCAAAATTGGGCAGTTTTATGTTGGATGGGGATGCGAACAAGTCTAATTCTGGAATTCCCCATCGAAGAAACAGATCCTCTGCTACCTCTTGAAGAAGTTCCCACTCGTGGACTCTGGCCTGGGAATGACTCAGGCCGTCTGCAATTGTGTTGTCCACCCCGGGAACGTGCACAGTGATCAGATTTGCGCCGTGTCCGATTACCCAATCCCACACCCTCATGGCCTCCCTGTAAAGGGGGTAAGAGTGTGCGCCTCCTTGTTTGTTGAGGTAATACATCACCGCCATGCTGTCTGTCTGAAGCAGAAGAGTACACGGAGGGATTACAGACTGAAAAGCCTGCAGGGCATAGAGAACCGCTCTCATCTCTAGGACATTGACATGAAGATGAGCTTACATCTGGGTCCACGTACCCTGGGACTTTACCTCGTCCACGTCTGCCCCCCACCCAAGACCTGAGGCGTCCGAGGTGAGGGTTACCTCCGGGGACGGCGCTACGAACGGGATGCCCGAGGAGAGCGACCCTGGGACTAGCCACCACTGCCAATCTCGAATCACAGAATTCGTGATTCTGACCAGATGCTGCAAGTGGTCTTGCCTTTGGTCCCATTGCACTTTGAGCATCCACTGAGTTACCCGCATGTGGAGCCTTGCGAAAGGGACAGTAGGAATGGCCGCAGCCATGTGTCCGAGCAAGCTAAGGACCGACCTGGCAGGTACGATCTTGTTCGACGATAAATCCCTTATGAGGGATCTGATGCGCTCCGCTCTGTCGGTCGGAAGAAAAGCTCTTCCCTGAACAGTGTCCAATACTGCGCCTATAAACTGCAGTTTCTGCGATGGTACCAGGAGAGACTTCTCAGATTTATGAGGATGCCCAGAGACCGAACAGATCCTGGGTGCTCTGAATCGCATGTAGCAACACCTCTCTGGAGGCGGCCATGAGAAGCCAGTCGTCCAGGTACGGGAAAACATAATGGCCCTGTCTCCTCAGAGACGCTGACACGACTGCCACGCACTTGGTAAAAACCCTTGGTGCGGAGGACAGTCCGAACGGAAGGGCTCGGAACTGAAGGTGGTGGTCGAGAAACTCGAAGCGCAGGAACCTCTTGTGCGCCTGAGCCATAGGGATATGCAGGTATGCGTCCTGCATGTCTAGAGACGCTAAAAAGGCGTCTTGTTTCAGCATGGGAATAAGACCCAGAAGAGTCACCATGCGGAATCTCTTGTAGGCGACCGACACGTTGAGGTCGCTGAGGTCCAGAATCGGACGGAGGTCCCCTGTTTTCTTTGGAACCAGGAAGAAGTGGGAATAATATCCTTTTCCTCTCTGGTTCTCCGGGACATACTATCGCTCCCTTTCGCAGGAGCGCGAGTACTTCTTGCCAGATCAAAGCTTTGTGCTGACCCAGATACCGGGAGAGCAAAGGAGGCCTCGAGGGTGGCTTTTCTGCGGATTCCAAAAAGTGGCCTAGACTGACCAATTTAAAGAACCCACCTGTCGGTGGTTATAGCCTGCCATCCCAGCAGGAAGTTCGCAATGCGACCCCCGACCATGATTTCCCGTTGATCCTGAGGGGCGGGGGCCGGAAAGGAGTCAGACTGTGGCAGCTGATGGGCCCGCTGGCTGGGCCTGCTTAGGAGAACGCCGACCTCGGCTGGCAGGCTGCTTTCCCTGAGCTCTACGAAAACCGGAGCCCCTCTGATGTGCAGCGGAGCGGGGCTGCTGCCTCTGCGTCCGCCCACGAAACCGGCTTTGGTTCCTACGAAAGGAACCAAGCTTGGGTCAGTACATGGCCTGAACCGACCTTACCACCTTCCAGGCCTCTTGAAGTCTGGTAATGATTTTCTCTGAAGGATTACCAAACAATACTTCTCCCTCAAAAGGAGCGTCCATAATATTCTTCTGGACGTCCGGGGTAAAACCAGAGACACGTAACCAGGAGCGTCTCCGGAGGCATACGCCAGAAGCTGCTGCTCGGGCCGATGAGTCCGCGGAGTCGTATGCGGCTCGTAGCACTTGGGTCCCCACGTCTGAACCCGTACGGAGAAGCTGAAGCATCTCCTCCTTCTGCTCACCTTCAGGCAATTTTTCAGCCGTTCCCACAAAGCGTTCTGGAACTGAACCATGTGGGTTAGATAGTTTAAGGATCTGATGGCGCAGGTAGCGAAGGCATACGTGCGCCTACCCAAGGTGTCCAACTGCTTGGACTCTGGATCAGGTGGCATGGTGCTCAAATGTTGCGGCCTCTGTGACCGGTCATGTGAGGCTGTAATGACCAGAGAATCGGCCTGAGGCTGCTGCGTCAAGTACTGGTCGTCCTTAGGAGCCTTGTACAGACGATCAGCTTTTTTCGGCATCGCCGGGAGCGAGTGTGGACGCTTCCACGCTGCCTTGGTGACGTCCACAAAAGTGTCCACCAAGGGTGGTACCACCACAGGCTTGGGGTCCTTCTGCCGAAGATATTTGGCGAGGCGTACCCTTTCGGGGTCTAGGTCTTCTGCATCCCATCCCATGTTCTCTTGTATGTGTCTCATAATATCAAGGAACAAAGGGTCATCCAGAGGAGATTTGGGCATCTCACGTGGGTCCGGAGAAGGGATGGAGAGTGGAGATGGGGATCTAGAGGCAGAGCAGTCTGATCCCGTGTCCTCCGTTGAAGGCGAACGTCGGTGTCTCCTGGATCTCGTGGGGCTGGGTGATCCAGAAGAAGATTTCGACGGAGGTCTCTGTTTTTCTGTTCTCCCCCTGGGAGGGGATCTAGGCTCCGGGGGGGGGAAGGTAAACAGCCTGCGGACCCCGATGGTGAAGGGGGTGCAGGAACCGGAGAAGGAGAAACAGTGGGAACCATGTATTTCTTTATGGTGTCCCACCAGGAGGTGAAGAGGTCCTTCACTTCTGCTAAAGAAAGGCCAGACGATGGCCCGGGCGCCGGTGGGCGGTCATCGGGTCCCGGCGTCGGCTCCGCAGGGGGCTCAGGTAACGGCGAAGGTTCCCTGGGAGTTGACACGAAATTGGGGTCGCCCGTCTGGTCCTCGGGCTGCGTTAAGTCCTCCTCAGTCAAAGTCTCCTGACCGACGTCGGTCGGAGGCGACAGGGCCCTCTTCTCTGGAGGAGCGGACGTCGGTTCCCCTGCCGGCGTCCGTTGAGGTGATGGTTTGGCCGGCGACAGTCTGGCCGACGGCAGCTCCAGGGAGGTATGACGCGCAGCCAACGGTCACGCCGGCGTCGGGTCCACAGGTCTCTTTAAGGGCGTGAGCTCCAGCGTCTTGCGACGAGGCACAGAAGAAGACCTGACGTCGGGTACCGAGGAGCGGTAACCCGACTTGTGGTGATGCTGGTGGCGCTCCCCGGACTTCGCCAAGGCCTTGGATGAAGACGAGGACGGCCTGGCGGACTTGGCCTGAGAAGAAGGTTTCCTTACCGCAGCTGGGGGAGGCTGAGAGCTGGCCCTGGAAGGAGAGCGGTCGGACCTAGAACCAGAGCTGCGTGACTCCGAAGCCCTGGAAGGGGACCTGGAAGGGGCCTTCTTCCTTCTTTTCTCTGTGTGCTTGTGGGATTTTTGAGAGGCAGATTCCCCCTTGGAGGACATGGTCTTCAGCTTTTCCTCCAACAAAAAGGCCTGAAGAGCCTTCTGACGTCAGATCAGAGTACGAATGTTGAACCCCTGGCAGGACGGGCAGGCCCGGGTATCGTGGTCTGGGCCCAGGCACCTAACGCAGGCTGTATGGGGGTCCTAAAAGGATCTGTTTCCCGCAAGCACACTTGGAGGAGTGACCAGAGGTCAGAGAGGACATCAGCAAAAGTCTTGCTTGAAGAAATTCGAATTTTCTCGGAGAGAAGCACTTAAACCACGCGTCGCGCACTAGACTGTAACTGAAGGGTCAAGACAAGCTAAGTCGACAGCGGGAAAGAACTGGGGAATCTGGCGGGACCGCCCCCTTTTGTACCACGCCTGAAGTCTGAGGCGGGACCGACGTCGGGAGCGGTCCCCGCTGAAGACAGCTAGCTAGAATTTTTCCGTGGTGTCCTGACACCTGCCGGCTTTAGTCTTAATGGTGTAACCTGCTGCAAGAGCTGTGTCTCGAAGTAAGATCGGTGGGTTTGGCTACTGCCATTAGGCCCAACAATCTAAAGTATACCCTGGCAGGACTGTGCCAACTCTGTGCAACTTCCCGAGCTTGAGCTGCGAAGCACTCTGCCCTGTTTTGGGGCAGGAAGACCTTCCCCTGTGCAGAGTCCAGATCCACCCCTATACACCAACCTTTGGTACAGTACCAGAATAGACTTCGGCAGGTTGATGGTGATGCCCGGGGAATGAAAGGGCTAGAGAGTTTGCTCCAGTCTCGGCAAAAGCCATTCCTTAGACACGGCCGTCAGGAGCCAATCGTCCAAATAAGGGAAGACATACAGTACCTCCGGTTCAGAGAGCTGCTGTGACCACTGCCAAGCACTTGGGAGATTCGCGGCACAGAGGACAACCCAAAGGGCAGCACTTTGAACTGATAATGCTCTCCCTGAAAGGCAAAAGCTGAAAAATTTTGGGAGGAGGAAAGACGGAAATGTGCAGGTAAGCATCCTGCATGTCCAGTAATCAACCAGTCCCCATCTTGAGGAGGGGCACCAAGTCTGGCAAAATTACGATCTGGAACGTCTACTGGACATACAGACTGATCAAGATCCAGAATAGGCCTCAGATCTCCAGTCTTTTTGGGGAACCAGGAGAAACCTGGAATAAAGCCCCTTGTTTCTCTGGCACCTGGGCACTGGCTTGATTACCTGCTTACGCATACGGGACTGTACCTCCTACCAGAGAACAGACAGGTGAGCTGGAGGGGAAGGGATAAAAGGAGTATGGAGATGGGGTTTCAGGAGCCTGCTCGATTAGCTCCAAGGTGTGACTCTTTTCTATGATCTGCAGAATCCATACATCCCAAGTAATGGTTCTCCATCGATTCCGATGGGGAGAGAACCAACCTCCAACCACTGCCACCTAGTCCGGGAACAGATATGGGGACTCCAGCGTGGAGTCAAGCAGAAGGATGAGCCAGTCAAAGGGGTTGATCCCTCAGTTCCAGGGTGCATGGTGGCTGTTCCAGCACTGGACAGGGAGAGCAATGAAGCCTGCGCTCTGCGTTTTCACTGGTGACAAGGAGCAATCCCAGGCCTACTGTGCTGTTTACGAAAAGGCAGTCATCCTCTGCCATTTGGTTGGGTATGGCAGAGAGTGGATAGACTCGAGGGCCCTTGCTTGAGACCTGCAGATCATTTACGATGTCCAGGACATCAGGACCAAACAGCTTGCTGCCACAGAAGGGGGCAATAAGTAATTTTTGCTGCACGTCAGTTGCAAAGCCAAATACTCTAAGCCAGGAGTGTATTTGGAGGCATATACTCATGGCGGCTGCTGAGGCAAATGTGTCAGCCATGTCATACAAGGCTCTGAGGAGGTGTCTGCAAACATCCCCAGCTGCTTGGAGGCACTGTAGTAGATCCTGCTTTTGAGTGCCCTCCGAAAGGACCCGGGCGTCAACCTTGCCCTTCTTCCAACTGGCATTCTGATATTTTACCATGTGTGACAGTTTCCAACCCATAAACCCAGAGTACAGCAGCCAAACCAATTTACCCCAGAGATCAATTCTACGAGACTCTTTGGGTGAAGGGAGCTAAGGTAATTAGGCGACATATCAGTCATGGGCTGCCTTAATGACCACAGAGTCAATCTCTGGCAAGGCAGTATAACAGGGGAGACCCTGGGGGGCATAATAAAGATGGTCTGCCCTGCATGGCATAGCTGGCACCATGTCTGGTCTGTGCCAGGCTCATTTCCAAGGCAGGTAGCACTGGAGGAATTAACTTTAGAGGCAAATTCAGGAATCCCCAGGAAACCAACCTCATATTTTCTAGTGGAATCTTCCTCACTGTAGAAGCCCATGGCAGAAGACAGCTGCTTCATTACATTAGAAAATGTGGGGTCCTCAGGGGGAGCTCTGGAAGTGTACTTTACAGAGTCCTCACTGACAGAAAAGCCTGCAGAACTATCAGGAAGAATTTCCTCCTCCTCCACAACATCAGAAGAATGATGTCAGGGTGATACTCCTAGACATCAACTTCTTCAATCCCTGGGTCCGGCGTCCGCTGCACCAGCAGCGGCCCAGGGGAAGCCTCCTGGGGCTGACAAACCAGCATCGACAAAGCTGCCATAAAATGCTTCGGCGAAGGGGATCTTCTTGGGGCATCCAGCTGCTGTACAAGCACATAAGTGAACATAAGGACTTTATTCAAGTCGATGGTGGGGGTTAGACGGCACAGGTGCCAATGACCCGCCTGCTGTGTCCTAAAAATTAGACAAGCCTGTAGTCCTAGTGGGAGAAGGGTCAGGTTTCGATGGGAGAGCCATCGACAAACTGGTCTTCAAGAGGATCTCTTGCAGCATGTAACGCACTTCAGCATCTGCCAGAGGACGCTCTTAAATGGTAGCTTTCACTAGCAGTGCTGACTGGAGACAGTCCACACTGACATCACGTTTACTTCTATAAATATGTGGGCAGCCCCTAATGGCCTCAGTTCACTGCCAGCGATCAGCTCTTGGAACAAGACTCTGAGGAGAACCAAGCAGGCCGGAAGTAACTTTTTTCATTTTTGAAGAAGCTGCAGAAGATTGCTCTCTCCAAGAAAGAGGGGGAAGGAGGGAGAGAACATACCTGCTGCAAAAGATCCTCTCAAAGATCTACAGTAAGGGTAAGTATGAAAAATACAGTTACATAGGAAATTACCATAACAGTAGATCTTCAAGAGAGGTTTCTACAGTAGGTCATTACAGAAAGGACAGGCGCCACCTGGCGTTAGGCTGCACGGCAGACTTCTAACAATCCCTGATGGGGGACCACCCACCCGTCAGCGTGGCCTTATATACTGGGCGGTCCCAACGCCTCGCCTCCAGTTCTCTCACCGGAGCCAGGAAGAGGCCTGACAGCAGGAGCGAACAGGATTTGGAGTCCTTGTAAGAAATAAAATGACAAGGAGGGAGGAAAAAATATTACCTACTGAAGGAACCGCTCTCAAAGTTTTACTGTAAAGTTTTTTTGTTACTGTACCATCTTACTTCGAGAGGGTTCCTTCAATAGGTCATTACATATAGGACAGAGTACCAAGCAGTCCCTCCAAAGAGAGAGAGAGAGAGAGAGAGAAACCAGGGAGGAGTGAGAGAAAATAGCTCCAACAGAAACTGGGAAACAGAATGGACCCAACCTAGGACAGAAAGCCCTGCAAGACTGCTAGGCCGAAGTCAGCAGTCCCCCCCAGAAGCAATGTTCAGATTGTAGTGTTTGGTAAAGGTATGGACAGAACTCCAAGTGGCTGTGGCACAGATAGCTGCAGAGACGTTCCGAAAAAAGGCAGCGGAAGCAGCCAAGCCCCTAGTAGAATAAACCTCTGATGGGACCCAGCAGAGGTTTTTCATACTTTTGGTAACAATACTGAATACAGTTGCCTAACCATTTCGAAAGGCACTGCCTGGAAAAAGACCTGGGGGCAAAAGAAACAAAGCAGATCACAGCTACGGAAATCCTTGGTCTGGTGTGTGTAGCACCGAAGGATCCGATTGACGTCCATGGTGTGCAGGAGTGCCTCACCTCTACTGACGGAAAGCAAACAAGAAGCTCTACTGGTTGGTTCAGGATTCGCTCCCAACACCACCTTGGGAAGAAACTCAGGATTTGTCCAGAGGACCACACGGTCCTTGTGGAAAACAACAGAAGGCTCTTTACAAACTAGAGCGAGAAACTCAGAAATCCTTCACGCTGACATAACGGCAAGTAAAAAGAAGCGCAAATCACCATTCATGGCCAGTTTGTGTGTGTGTGTGTGGGGGGGGGGCGGCTTCTCCAACACAAAGTTCAACTCCCAAGGTGGAATTGGGCTGCAGATAGGGGGTTTAAGAAGGAAGATCTCTTTCACAAAGGATTTTGAGACTTCTGAGCCACCAGCTTCTGGTACGTCGAAATTGCAGAAAGTGGACCTTCAGGGAAGACTATGACAGACCAGAGTGACAGATGAAGGTATTTTATGATTTTAGGGGCAGAACAAAAAAAGGTGTTCCAATTCTTTGAAGTCGCCCAGATAAAAAAACGTTTCCACTTCATGACATAAGTGGTGGCGGCCTACTTCCTGCCCTGTGCCATTGGCCAGGAAGTACTCTGTCCCTGTCTGTTCTCTGCCCGGTTTTCTTGGAACACCCCTCGCCTGAGGGGGTAGTTACCGACCATGTTTTCCAATGTTCTGGAAACGCTAGGGATGTGGATAGGTGAACCTCTCCCCGAATTTCTCCTGTCCTCTCCTTATAATAGAAGAGAGCACGTCTCAGGTCCACAGTATAGCAACTGTGCTTGGCATCCAAGGTGTAACTAGGGTAGTATACTGGCAGAGTCAACACCTGGTTAAGGTGAAACTCTGCCACCACGTTCTGAAGGAATTTCGTTGGGGGTGCAGGAAAACTTTGTACCTGTGGAAGACCAGATAAGGAGTCCACCGAAAGCGCATGGAGCTCCCCTGTCCTCCTGGCAGACGTGACAGCCACCAGAAAGGCAGTCTTCCGTGACAAGTGCGACAGCTCACACTTATGCATTGGTTCGAATGGCTTGCTCATGAGCTTTGCCAGTACCAGAAGATCCCACGGAGGTGGAGGTTCACGCACCACAGGGGATATGTGATTCAGGCCATTGAGAAAAGCGCCCAACCACTGCCTCCTGCACCAATGTCGGCTGACTGGCCTGCACCCAGTAAGCAGAAATGGCTGCCAGGTGAACCCTAAGGGTCGATGACCACAGACCTACTTTGGGGAGAGAGCGCGAGACCAAAGGTAGTAGAGAATGTTCGCCACAGAACAGGATCAGGGGTCCAGACCCTTACCCTGATACCAAATGGAAAACCTTTTCCATTCGAAAGCATAACACTTCCTGTTCGATTTCTTTTGAAATGCCTACGCCACGGTGTAGACATCTTCAGAAAGACCCAAAGCCTGGAAATCTAGCTGGTCAGATACCAGGCTGTGAGGTGCAGGGATTGAAGGTTCGGATTCAACACCTACCCCTGGTTCAGAGATATCAAGTCCGGGCATATACAAAGCCGCTCGGGGGACCTGCAGCTGCGACTGAGGAGATCTGGATACCAGAACTGGCGCGGCCAGTCTGGAGATACCAGAATCACCTCCGCCTTGTCCCTCCTCACCTTGCCTAACACCCTGTAGATCAAGGGAAATGGAGGGAAGGCGTAGAAGAGGCCTCGGGTCCACGGCCTCGAGTAGACATCCCCCTGCAGCGAGCCCTGCAGAGGGGGGCAGGCATGGTACAGCCTTAGCTTGGTGTTTTCCCTGGAGGCAAACTGGTCCACCATCAGTTTGCCCCAATGGGAGAACAGGTTGTAACCTACCTCTGGATGGAGAGACCATTCATGACATGTCCGGTCTATACGGCCGAGAGCATCCGCCAGAAGGTTCAAAACTCTTGCCACATAGATCGCTAGAAACTCCACCTCCAACTGGCTCATGAAGGAACAGAAGCAGAGCCCCTCCTTTAACAGCAGACAGGAGTGCGTGCTGCCCCATTTGTTGAGGTAGTACATGGTCGTGGTATTCTCAGCTTGGACTTGAAACACTTGACCCCGGAGCTGAGGAGCTAAACCTGACAGTGACAGTCTGACTGCCCTGAGCTCCAACAGGTTGATATGGCATCACAACTCCATGGGGGTCCAGAACCCATGGGTCCTGTTGTCCCCCACGACTGTCTGCTCGGGGAAAACTGGATCCCTTCCTGCAACCAGTCTGAGGTGGTCCACCATTCGAGAGCATCCTACATCTTCTGGGTTACAGTGATCAGCTGTTCGAAATGACCATTGCGCAGAGTCCACTGGGTGACCAGCTCCCACTGGTGGGGTCACATGTGCAACCGGCCCAACGGACTACTGAGGTGCATGCCGCCATGTACGCCAGAAGGCTCAGAAAGTCCCGGGCAGGGTGCATGTACCCAACCAGAAATGACTGGATAAAGGAGGAAAGAAGTTCCACCCTGTCCGCCAGGACCAGAGCTCTGGCTAGACAAGAGTCAAACTCTGCCCCGATGAAGCCCATCACCTCAGAAGGCACGAGTTCCAACTAGGCCTCAGTGAACAGCAGGCAGAGTTGGGAGCAGGTTTAGAGGGCCAGATCCCTACCTCTCCATCTCCTGTTGGGTGGAACCTGCTAGGAGTCAGTCGTTGAGGTAATGGCAGATTCCGACTCCTCAACTTCGAAGATGGGCCGCCACCACTGCAATGTATTTGGTGAAGACCTGTGGTGCTGATGACAGGCCAAACGGTATGGCTCAGAACTTTTAAAGGGTCCCCTTGACCCTGAAGTAGAGGAACCGCTGATGGGATGGATTGGGACATGAAAGAATGCATCCTGCAGATCCAGTGAACAGAACCACATGTTTCACTCCAAGGATGGCATGATCTGGGACAGAGCGACAAACCGAAACGTGCAAGACCTGAGAAACAGATTCAGGTTATGGAGCTCTAGAATGGGGCGCCAACCCCTCCATCCACTTGGGAACCTGGAAGTACCTGGAGACAAATCCTGGGTCTCCTGGAGGATCTGCCACAGGAGATACTGCCCCTCAGCAGAGAAGCAGAGTTATATCATCTCAAAGAGCCGACTGGGTACATATGGAAATCCATTCCTCCCAAGGGGTAGGGGCTCAGCTGGGAGGGTACTGCTCGAGCTCCAGAGGCAGTACCCGACCAACCAGTTTGAGAAACCACCAGTCCGAAGTGGCAGTGGACCAGGCGGAAACAAAGTGGCAGAGCCGCCCCCCCCGGCCCAGAGCTGGAGATAAGGGTGGCGACCCCCATTCCATCACTGGGCAGGCTTGGAGGAGGAGGCTCCAGGACCTGAGCCTTGGCCTCCTTTGCGGTACAGGCTTGGGCACCAAGATTGAGCCTCCTCCCTGTTGGTTGTTCCCCGAAGTACCCTTGGCTGAAGTGGCATCCAAGGTGACACCAGACTGCACTATATGCTGCAATTGACCAACAATTCTTGGACCGAACAGGTCGGTCTCCAACAAAGGCACATCGGCTAACTTGAGCAGAGTATCCACCGGGAAGGAGGAAAGCCTCACCCAAGCCCTACGGTAAAAGGCCACTGGTGGCCACTGAGCGGGCACAAGAATCTCCAATGACCAGGGCCTTCTCAAGCTGCTGTTTGGCAACAGCATGGCCTTGGTCACGGCCCTGTTTGACCGCAGTCTGCATGTCCGAGAAGAGGGAGGACCGCATCTAATGACAGAAGAAGGATATCAAATAAGCGTGCCATAATGACAGCCGAGCTGGCCTGACGAAGGCCCAGAGAAGAGGCTACATAGACCTTTCGGGCAGTGTGGTTCATATTTTTGGACTTTGTCCGAACGTCTGTCAGTGTCGGCCAAATTATCAGTACACTTGAACACAGAGGAGGTCACTAGGCTCTCTGCTAAAGGATGCTCCCCTCAAGGGACTCCATGAGCACCACGTACTTGCGGGCCTTGTGGGCAGACAGTGCTGGGCATGAGGCAGGGTGCTGCCAAAGTTCAAGGGCTGGGCCAACAATGGCTTTGGCTACTGGAAAGGTCTCCATCAGGGTATCCCCTCTTTTTAGAAAATCAGAGAGAACATCGCCTTTTTCTGGATAGGTTCCTGGGGCATTCCGATGGAGTATGAAATGAGACGGAGAATCCCTTGGATAGGAGGAAGAGCCTTACTCCATCCCTGTGCCAATGGACGACTCATCCTCCCCTGGATGAGAGTGGAACCCGGGACATCCGAATCCAAAGAGCCGTGAAACAGTGGTCTACAGCTTAAAACCACCCTCGATCCGCCGTAGGTCCAGGGTGACTGTAACCAACAGTCATCGGGAAAGTCCCGTGTCTAGTCGGTCCCCTTTTGAGAGAGCCCCTCCCTCATGCTGCTTAAGTGACGGTACCGCCAGGATAGGTGGAGACACCGGAATAGGCCGAACCGGTGGACAGGCCGGCCCCACGGGCGGAGGAATGAGAGACTTCGGTTCCGGATGGGGTCGGCTTCGAGTTAGGAGGCTAAAGCCAAGCAATGGCTGTGACACTTGGACAGCTGGTTCTGATCCAGGTCTCTTTTTTTTTTTTTAATATAAAAATGTGTGATGGAGACTCTGCCATGAGAAATGCTGAAACAGCATGCAGGAACACACATACACAGGTTTTAGACGCAAAGTGTTACATGGAAGGCAAGAAGCTAATTACAGAGTAGGAAAGGCCTTTATCAAGGATCTCCTGTTTGTCCGAGTTAATTATACCTGTAGTTGCTAAGAGGGAAGATCATATCCATTTTATGACTTTTGAAGGGAAACCCAGGTTATTACACAGGCGTGCGAAGTGGTAAATGTTCCTTGACTGTATGAGAGGAAGCTTAAATAGATCAAAGAGTCATTTAAAGAACACAGTTATGCTGAGGATTACAGAATTTAATACTTTGAAAAGACACCCTGTTTTTGTATATACAATTTTTTTTTTTTTTTTTTACATATTCTGGCAGGAGGAGCTGGGTGACCTCACACAAAGCGGTGGCAAATAGTTTTCTTTGAGGAATATTCTGTTTTACTATACAGAGACATTTCTATCTAGACGGACAAAGAAACATCTGTGAGCACTTTAAGCAGGTATTTAGAGAGAAATCTAAATAACTGTAGTAGGAATTGCACAGTTAAAACCTGTTTTGTTTAAGTGATTTGTATGTTTTTTGATACAATAGCTCTGTATTTTACGTCTTTTTTTTATCTATTTCAGTAAATCTGTTTTTAGAGCTTACTTGGTCTGTCATGGATTTCCTTCCTTTACGAGTATATATGGTTAAAGCAGACACTGTGCATAGGTTTGAAAGGTGATACCAAACTGGAAAAAGTTAAGAGTTTTAAATCAGAGGTCTTTTACAGTTTTTAAGGGTTCATTTCTGTGCACCTGGTTAGGTGCCAGTAGGCAAAGATATCTGGCCCCCATGAAGACAATTATCTAAGCCTGTACATTGGGTACGCTAACAAGAGCGTCACAGTTTGAATCCCTCCAGAACTTGAGACCAAAGGTTGACTTGAACACACAAAAACAGACAGGAGGGTTACCCTGTTCACAAGACTGCACTCGGAGGTTGGCACTTTGGGAGTAGAGAGCTGACCTGCTAAGTGGGTTTGTGACAATGGATGGGGTGGGCGGCAGAGCTGGCTTCTGCCCAGTCAGGATTAGCTGTTGCCACATAAGGTCCTCAGAGGACCAGAGTTCCCATCGGAGCCTCCCCTCATCTGAGGAGTTGAGGACAACCTGTGGTGTTTCCTCTTCAAGTGCTTATGCCGTTTCCTCGGTCGTTCGGCCGAGGGGGTCCTGGACAGCGACTGAGCTCAGGGAGGCCGACTCGGTCGATTGGTAGACCTGTGAGATCGGTGAAACCCCTAGGGTCCGGAAACAGGTCCTTGATGGGGACGCCAGAGGGCTGGGTCTCCTCATCAGGAAATACTAGGATCGGAGTCTGTTCTAAGGAGGAGTCAGCCACGGCCGGCGACAAAGGGTCGATCAGGTGGAGGATTCTCTTTATCACCCACATCCTCGGTCCCACAGCCAGACAGAAGATCCGTAAAGCCGGCAGCCAAGGAGGCAATCTCGAAAGAGGTCAAGACCACATGCTTTTGGAACTCAAACGTTTCGGTGCCAAGAAAGTCTTCGCTGGAACCAAGACGACAGTTCTCTGTCTCTCTTCCAAGAGCGAGAGGAGTGCGATCCCGAGGGCGCCTCACCCCAGGTGGGGAGAGACAGGCACAACTCTAAACCAGTAAAGGTGGAGCCTAGGTTGAGAGTAACAAAAATGCTTTGATTGGCCAAAGCGAAAGCGGCTTCTTCCTCGAACACCTTCATGTGCTCCAGCTCCTCTGAGAAGCCCGCGGCCGTAGATATCGCCCACCTAGCCTCCTTTGACTTCACCAGAGGGATTCTTTTTACCACAGTCTCCCAAGCTTCAGGCATGCCTTGCGGTCATCCAGGACATTGGCACAGAAGGCCAAGCAATAACTGCAGGACGAGGTGTCATGTCCGACACAAAGGCAGTAGACACACGTGAGGTGGGGGTCAGTGCACATCTTTTGGGCACAGGGACACCGGCAAATCTCAGGGAAGATTTTTCCTCCATGATAGATGCTGCAAAAGCGCGATCGCTAACTTGAATGAGTTTCAATTTCGGTAAAACCGATGATTTGAAAGCCAGGACCTACAAAATGCAAGAGCACGAAGGAGGCAACCAGTATCTTACAGCGGAATGGAAGGTCTGGCGTCATGGGTCGGAGCCAAGGTATACCACCCGGATGGGAGGGAGGAGCCAGCTTGAAGACTAAAGGATAGATTTCAAGAAATAAGGAGAAACAGAAGAAGCAGGACACAGACTTTATCAGGTAAAGCAGAAGGAGGCAGGGAAGGCAGTCAGAATAGCAAAGGCCCAAACTGAAGAAAGGACAGCCAACTCTGTTGAGAAGGGGGAAAAATACCTTTTATAGGTACATCACGGAGCGAAGAAGGACCAAAGGAGGGATACCGAGGCTTAATAAAGGGGAGGAAATATGGGCAGAGGGTGACAGTGAAAAAGCAGAGATACTGAACGAATATTTCTGCACAGTATTCACAAAGGAAGAGGAAGGGGAGGTAACTAAACCAAACAAGAGAAACTCTGAAGAAGGGGGGTCGATACCAGTCTATTCACAGAAAAAAGGGTTATGAAAGAACAAAAAAACTTGAAGGTGGACAAAGCAATGGGGCCTGATGGGATACACTCAAGAATTCTAAAAGAAGTAAGGGTAGAATTAGTGACACCGATGACTACTCTAACAAATCATGGGATGATGGGGTGGTACCTGAGAAATGGAGGAGGGCGGATACGATTCCTCTTAACAAAAGAGTGTGAGCAGGGCAAAGGTAGGAAACTAGACCAGTAAGTTTCACTTCAAAGGTAGGGAAAAGGATGGAATCACTTCTGAAGGAAAGAACTGTTGAGTACCTAGAGGCCAGTGGGGCACAGGACCCAAGGCAGGATGGATTCACAATGGGAAGGTCGTGTCAGACTAATATAATAGATTTCTTTGACTGTAAGAACAAAGTAGTAGACCAGGAAGGGGCTATGGACATGGCCTACTAGATTTTAGCAAGGCATTTGATACAGTCCCACACAAATATTAATACAAAAGATAGACAACCTTGGAGTGGGACCTAAGGTGGTAGGCTGGATAAAAAATTGGCTAGACAACAGGACGCACATGGTAGTAGTAAGAGTCCACAGTGAAGAAAGGAAGTTACTAGCTGGGTACTGCAGGGTTCAGCACTGGGACTGGTCCTTTTTAATGTCTTTACAAGTGACATTGCACAGGAACTGGAAGGAAAAGTATGTCTCTTTGCAGACAATACAAAGATCTGCAACAAGGTTGATACACCAGATGGAGTGTAAAGGATGAGAAGGGACTCGGCAAAGTTGGAGGAATGGTCAAATGTTTGGTAGCTCAGATTCAATGCAAATAAGAGAAAGGTAATGCACCTGGGAAACAAAAACCCAGGGGAAGAGTACACAATGCAGGGTGAGATACTGACAACAGTAAAAATAGAAAGGGACCGGGGGTTAATATTGGATGACCTAAAGGTGGGCAAGTAATGTGATAAGGCAGTAAGGAAGGCTGGGGGATACTGGGATGCATAGGGAGAGGCATCAATAGTAGAAAAATACAGGTTACTCACCTGTAACAGGAGTTCTAGGAATGGTATATGTTGTTCGTCCACACTTATTGGCAAGGGACCTGCCGATATGTTGTTCATCCACACTTATCGGCAGGTCTCTTGCCGCTTTAAATCTTGCCGGAAGGTCTTCAAGCTGGCTCCTCCCACCCACCCGGGTGGTAAAACTCTCGGCTCTGCCCCATGACGCCAGATCAAGCCCGGAAGCAGCTGTAGGCTAAAGGCCGGCAGGGAGGTTGGACAGGTGATGAACAACATATACCATTCCTAGAACTCCTGTTACAGGTGAGTAACCTGTATTTAGGGACATGGATATGTTGTTCATCCACACTTGTTGGCAGACTCCTAGCAGTTCTCAGGGAGGAGGGAGGCAAGGCACACACCCTACTTAGGTAGAAAGACTGGAGAACCGAGGCCCCGACCAGCACCCCGGCGCGATCCAAGGTCGATGTGGAAGGGGAATGGTAAAGCCTGCTTCCGGGCAGAAGCCCTGAAGATATCCTGGACCAGAGTATCCTCGGAATCAGCCACCGATGCAGCAGAAGGACGGGTGAAAAAGAGCACTTATCCCTCTGGGAGGCTCCATGCCCGCCCGCCTATAGTGGAGACCTATGCAGGGGTGACCCGCCCGCTCGTCGTCCACTGGGCTGCAAATCTGCCAGATGCGGCTTCAGCGAAGATGATAAACAGCTGGCGAACCTCTCCCGAACTTTAGCTTTACGCTCCCTAGGAAGGTGAGCGTTAAACAGGTTCCTATGGAACCTGAATAAGGCCTCCGAGGTGTGAATGGGGATAAACCCCAGCAGAGGAAATACCACCGAAGGGAAGACTCCGCCACCGCCTTCGGAAGGACTTCGGGTTGGGCGCAAGACAACCTAGTCCCTGTGGAAGACCGGATAGGGAGATTAAAGGAGCGCCTGGAACTCTCCCCACCTTCTGGATGGCGAAGTGGCCCCAAGAAGATGTTCTTCCACAACAGGTGGGGGGAAACTCGCACCTGTGCAAAAGGTTCGGATGGCTTGCTCATGAGCTAAGCCCATACCAGCAAGGATCCCACAGAAACAGGGATACTCTCCCCCAAAGGGGAGGCGTGATCGAGGCCTAGAAGTGCCAGATCACCTTCTCTGCACCACCAACTGCCTCCCGGCCCGCGCCCGGAAGACTGGGGTGACCCGCAGAAGCACCTAGAGGGTCGTCGGCCGAAGTCCTGGTTTAAGGATGGACCACAGATGGTCCGGAATGCTCGCCCAGGGACGGGGAAGGGCACGGCCCTATCCCATCATCAAAAGGGAGAACTTCTCCCAGAGGACAAGCATCTTGGCCTACTTCTTAGCAGGACACCTCGAAGGTCGAGGACCTTGACGAAAGACCCTAGACCTGGCCCCTAGCCGCACAGGGGTCGGCCTACAGGTGAAGGATTGAATGTCCAGATGGATAACCTTCCCCTGAAAAGGAAGACAGGACTGGGGCAGACTAGAGGCCGCCTCGGGAGCCTGGGGCCGAGACTGAGGAGAGCTGGATACCAGAACTAGCAATCCAGTCTGGGGCTACCAGCATCACCTGCGCCAAGTCCCTCCTCGTCTTGCCCATAGGTCAAGGGAAATGGGGGAGAGGCATGGAGGGGCCCAGGGTCCATGGCCCCGATGGCATCCACTGCAGCAGGCCTTGCTGAGGGGCGGGCACAAAAACAGTCTCAGCCTCATATTCTCCCCGGAGGGAAGAGGGAGAAGATCCTGTGCTACCTCCGGCAGGGGAGACCACTCATGAGGCGCAGTCTATGCCCGGCTTAGGGCAGCAGCCAGAAAATTGGGGGCTCCTGCCATCAAATGGCTGGGAACCCTCGACTGTACAAAAATCCCATGCGGAGAACCTCCTTGCACCGAGACAAGGGGATCGACCGAACCTGTCGGGGTAGGTAGCACATGGTCGTGGTGTTGTCCTACTTTGACTTGGACCACTAGACCCCGTACAAGCAGAGCGAGCGGTGCAAGCTAAGCGGACCGCCTGTGCTCCAGCGAGCAGGAAGGGCATCGGGACTTCCGCGAGGACCAGAGGCAAAGCACTCTGTATTCCGCTGGATGGGCACCCCACCCATCCGAGAAGCATCGGTCGGAGAAGACCGCCGACTCAGGGCGAACGAACAGGAAGTTCTCCTTCCGAAGTTGGAACGGTCCAAAGGGAGCGTTCTCTTAACTCCTGGGCTGTAGTCACGAACTGGTCCAAGGACACAGCGCTGTGACCTCTGGCTGGCCCCTCCCACTAGGGGAAGGCCGCCCTGAGGCCCAGGAGGTGCAGGAGGTCCTGGCAGGACAGAATTACCCGGCCAACCCGACTGGGTAAGGGAGGAAGAACCTCAGCCCTGTCCGCTCGGAGCTGAGCTTGGACTCAAGAGTCGAGCTTAGTCCCGAGTTCCCACTTGGCTCCTGAAACGGGAGACCAGTCTGCCTTCCGGGTGGGGTTATATCCGGACCCTTCAGTGCCGCAGAGACTGCTGAGCAAAAGAAGATCCTGGCTAGGAACTCGTAAGGAGATCCCCCGCTAAGAAGGGGTGGAGCCTCCCAAGAAATGGACGGAACGAGGAGTAGGTACATCCTGGAGACCCAAGAAACAGCCACACGCCACGTTCTGAGGATGGAATATCTGAAGTAGAGAGACCATCCTGGCGGGCGGGAGAATGGGCGCGAGCACCCGTCCGTTTGAGGGCAGGAATACCTGGACACGAACCCAGGGTTGAAGGGGGGGGGTCCGCAGCCTTCCTGTTCACCTCTAACTAGAGGGCCAGGCATGTTGGAACGACCAACACAGAGGCAGTGGACCCAAGATCCCCATGGGGCAACGGCTCAAGAGAGGAAACCACTCGCAACCTGCGACAGGATCTACCTAAATACCTCCAGAACGAGGTGGGACCCCCCATGGGAAACCCGGGCTGGAGCAGACGGGGCCGGGGCAGTGCCTTTGGCCGTCACTGAACCCAACTTGGAGGGGAAGGAGCCGAGGGGCTCGGTTTCTGCCTCCCTGCTTCCTTTGGAGAAAGACGCTGGACTGGCAACAGGCTGCCCAGCGCATGCCTGCTAGCCCTTATGCTGGGCAGTTGAGCCGCAGGACTCAGGAGACAGAACTACGCAAGCTGGCTGCCCTTGACCCTCTGGGCGAGAGTGACAGAGTCCGGAGTGGCATCGGACTTCTCGTGCCCCTGGATATGACCCTCTACTCCAGGGCCGAAAAGGTCAGTCCCCAAGAAGGGGATGTCCACCAACTCGTGCTGGGTTTCCAAGGAAAAAGAGGATAACCTCAGCCACGCCCTGTGGCACATGGCCACTGCGGTCGCCACCGATCTGGCACAGGACTCACCCAGATCCAGAGCTGTCTGGAGCTGTTGTATTGCCACCGCCCTACCCTGGTCCCGTACCCGCCAGACCGTGGTCCACAGATCGGCCGGGAGATAAGGCAGAACCTCGTCCAGGGTGTCCAGAAGGGCGTGAAAACAGTGTGCCATAAGAGCCGCCGAGCTGGCCTGACGGAGGCCTAGGGAGGACGCAGCGTAAATCTTGCGCCCGACGTAGTCCATCCTTTTGGACTCTGTCAGGAGATCTATCCACATCCCCAGCATTTCCAAGACATTGGAAAACGTCGTCGGTGACTACCCCTTCAGCCGAGGGGTGCTCCGAGAAACCGGGCAGAGAACCTACAGGAACAGGGTACCTACGAGCCACCTTGGCCAAAGGCGCAGGGCAGGAAGAAGGCCGCCGCCATAGCTCCAGGGCTGGGCCCACGATAGCCTCAGCCACCAGGAAGACCTCCGAGGGAGAAACCCCTCGGTCCAGAATCTCCGTAAGGGGGTAAGGTGCCAGAGCTGCATCCCAGTGAATTCTGAAATGAGCTGAAGCAGACTCCTCAAAGACGATGGGCTGTCGTCTACGGAATGTTCCTGGGAAGACCCCGGGTCCTCCCTGCTAGGAAACATAGCAGAGCCGGCTTCAGGCTCGAAGGGTCTGCAAAGCAGCTGCCATGAATGAGGTACTCTTAGGTCTGCCAGGGCGGGCAGAAGTGAGGGGACCGAGTGACCTGAAGAACAGGTCATGGCCTGGCCTGAACCCCGCCGAAGGCAGAGGGGCAGCGAGGGTCGGACAAGCAACCGGCCCTGGAGAGGGCTCCTCGACTAACTCGAACAGCTGCCGACCGAGCGGCGGCTGCTTGCTATCCAGAGAATGAATCTGGGTCGATTGATCCCCGGACAACAACTGCTGTCACAACATAATTTCCTCGTAACACCGACACCAATGGCGTCGAAACCGCTCCTCATCCGAGGAGGGGGACGAGGAAGAACGGCAAAGCCACTTAACTCAGTGCCCCGACCGAGAACGCCAAGATCGACGTGAGCGGCTACACCGAGAGGTTGACCGAGACCCAAACCCTCGGGGGGACCGAGGGCGGGCCTGGGAAGGAGCGGGACGCACCCGCTCCTCCCTCGGCTCGGAAGAAAGGACAGAGGGCTGTCGACCCGAAGGAACTGACAGAACCTCAGCGGCGGAGGGATGGCGGCACCAGAAGACCACCCAAAAGACTGGTAGAGAGACTCGACAACGTCGACGGAGGACATGGCCGGCTGACCTGACGGGGACACCGTGAGGCCAGTGGCCGAAGCCGCATCCTCGGGCAGTGGGCGTCGGCCGATGAGGGAGGGAGAGTTCCCGCTCCTGCCGAAGGGCCCCGCCTGCGGCCTTAGCCTAAGCAGCAGGGCTCAGGGTCCCTCTCCCTTGGAGGAGAGGGAATGACAAGCTCCATGACAGCTTCGAGCTGAACCCAAGGAGCGGGATTAGCGCTGCAACTGGGGAGGACGCGCCTCCCGGCAGGATCAAACTGCTGAGAAACAGTCGAAGCGGACACCCGCGGTCTGAGGAATCTCCAGAGCGGAAAAAACTACGGATATCCGGCCCGAACGGGTCCACCAGTCCTCCGAAGGGCAGAACAGAAACTGCAAGCCTGAGGATCGTGATCCAAGTCAAGGCAATAAACGCACATGGAATGCGAGTCTCTCCTGGAGGAACTAACCGTGCCCTCGGGCCGGAAAAGGACTGAGCCATCGCCAGGGAAGAAAAAGATCAAAGTTTCAAAAAAGACACTTCCAATGATTTCAAGACCGAATTTTCAGGAACTAGTCGAAACGAGAGCGCTAAGGAGGAAACCTGAGTCTAGCGGTAAGGAAGATCTGCGCCATGGGGCGGAGCTAAGAGTTTTACCACCCGGGTGGGTGGGAGGAGCCAGCTTGAAGACCTTCCAGCAAGATTTAAAGCGGCAAGGGACCTGCCGATAAGTGTGGATGAACATATCCATGTCCCTAGAACAGGAAGTTATCCCTCTGTACAGACACTTGTTGAGACCGCATCTGGAATACTGTGTGCAGTTCTGGAGACGCCATCTCTGCAATGACAGACAAGAGTGGAAGCTGTCCAGAGGAGGGCAACGAAATGGGTGCAGGGTCTGCACCAGAAGACATATGAAGAAAGACTAAAGGAGCTTAATATGTAAACCCTTGAGAAAAGAAGAGAGACAAGGGACATGATAGAAACTTTCAAGTATCTCAAGGGAATTAACCAGGTACAAGAGGGTAGTATCTTTCAGAAAAAGATGTGCAAGAACAAGAGGCACAATTTGAAGATAAAGTGGGGACAGCTTAGAGGTAATGTGAGAAAGTAATTTTTCACTGAGAGGGTTGTGGATGCATGGAACAGCCTCCCTGAGGAGGAAATGGAGTCAAGAACAGTGGGGGAATTCAAGAATTCATGGGACAGACATAAGGCAGTCCTATAGGATCTGCAGCTCATCTGTCAGGTAGAAAAATGGGCAGACTAGGTGAGCCAAACGGTCCTCATCTCTCGTCAAATTCTACATTCCGGCAGATTTAAACTGGAAGGGGACAATGCCGAACAGTGTGACTGAACATACCCACACTCCTAGAATACGGGTTTCTCTCCAAGGATGGTATGATCTGGGACAGAGTGACAATCTGAAAGGTGCCTGACCTAAGAAAATGATTCAGGTCATGGAGATCTAGAATGGGGCGCCAGCCCTCCCTTTCCGCTTGGGCACCAGGAAGTACCTGGAAACAAAGCCTGGGTCTACATAAGGATCCAACACGATAGCTGCTGCCTCGAGAAGGAGCTGAGTAATGTCATCGCGAAGATCCGACTGGGTGCATGCGGAGGTTCATTCAAAGGGGTGCGGGCTCGGCTGGGAGGGTACAGCTCGAATTCCAAAGGCAGTCCCTGAGCGACCATTTTGAGAACCCACCTGTCCATAGTGATAGCGGACCAGGCGGAAAGAAGTTACGGAGCCCGGCCCCAATGGAGGACCCAGAGATGGTGTGACGGAATTAGGGGAGGCAGCCCCCATCCTGTCATTGAGCCAGCTTAGAGGAGGATAAGGCTCCAGGAACCGAGCCTCTGCCCCCTTTCAGGGCCTGCTGGAGTCCAAGCTTGGGCCACAAGTGCCAAGCTTCAGTCTGCTTCTCCTGACCTCCTTGGTAGGAGGACTGCTGGACCGCATGGGGAAAAAGTGCTGTAAAGGCTTTTTTCTTCTGCTGGTTCTTGCCCGAACTCCTGACAGAACTGGTGAACAAGGTGGCACTGGACTTTTCAATGCGCTGTAGGTGACCAGCCACTACTGGGTCAAACAAGTCGGTCCCAAGAAAAGGTACATCAGCTAACTTATGCCGAGTATCCACTGGGAAGGAGGATACCCTCAGCCAAGCCCTGCAGCGAGAGGCAACTACGGCTGCCACCGAGCGGGCACAAGAATCCCCGCTGTCCAGGGCTCTCTGGAGCTGCTGTTTGGCAACAGCATGGCCCTGATCCCGGACTTGCTTAACCATGGTTTGCAAGTCAGCTGGGAGATGTGGCAGGACTTCATCTAATGACCCAAGAAGGGCTAGAGAGAAGTGTGCCATGACAGCTGAATTGGCCTGACGAAGGCCCACGCAGGAAGCTGCAAAGACTTTCCACACCAAAAGGTCCAAAAGCTTGAACTCATATGGGGGACGGTCAGTGTTGGCAGAACTGCCAGTTTCCCTGAACACAAAGGCAGTCACCAGGCTCTCGGCAGGAGGGTGCGCTGTGAACCCAGCAAGCGACCCCATGGGAACCGCATACTTGCGGCCCATGCGGGCAGACTGTGCTGGACATGAGACAGGGCACTGCCATAGTTAGAGTGTCAGGCCAACAATGGCCTTGACCACAGGAAAGGCCTCCGGTGTGTCCCCTCTCTTCAGGATGTCCGTGAAAGGGTGCTCTGCCATTTTCTGAATGGGCTCTAGGGGCATCCCTGTAGAATCAGAGCTGAGACTGAGGATCCCCTGGAAGGAAGAAGGGCCTTCCTCCACCCCTGCGCCAATGGACGACCCATCCCCTGGATGTGAGTGGAGTCCGGTGGCGTCCAAATCAAAGGAGTCTGGATACAGCAGTTTGCTGCCCAAATCACCCTTGATCCACTGAAAAGCATCCGGGGTGACAGACTAGACATCTGAGATGTCCAGTAACTAGTCGGTCCTCTTTTGAAGGAGCTCCTCCCACAGGCTGCCTAAACGGCGGCTCCACCACTATTGGTGGGGAGACCGGTAAATGCCGAACCAGAGGATGTGCCAGCATCGCGGGCAGGGCAACCAAGGGATTCAGTACTGATTGGGTCAGCTTCGGCCAAGGAGGCAAAAGCCAACCAGTGGCTAGGGTAGGCGGCAGAGCAGTCTTCTGCACGGTCAAAATCAGCTGTTGCCACATAAGGTCCTCGTAGTGCCAAAGTTTCCGTCTGAGCTTCTCATCCGACAAGGATGATCAGTGGCATCCCCACTTCTTGAGGCGCTTATTGCTTCTCCTTGGCCTTTGGGCCAAGGGGGTCCAGGACCTCAGAGATCGGGAAGGCCGACTTGGTCGCTCGGGAGACACCTGAGAAATCAGTGAAACCCGGGGATCTGGACCCGGGACCTCAAATGAAGACAACAGCGGGCTGGGTCTCCTCATCGGGGAACACAAAGACCGGAGTCCTCTCCAAGGAGAGGTCTGCCACGGCCAGCGACAGAGGATCGCTTGGGTAGAGAAATGATCTCGACCTCATCGGCCACCTCCTCTGTCATCTGGCCATATGGTAGGTCTGTGAAGTCTGCAGTCGAGTAACTGATCCCGACTGAGGTCAAGACCACATGCTCCTGAGACAGACCTTTCTTGGTCCCAAGGGCACCTTCTTCGAAATGAAGACAGGCCAGATTATTTTTCCCTCTTCCAAGAAAGGGAGAGTGCGGTATAGGCGCCTCTCCCCGGGTGGGGAAGTGACTGGCACAACTCCTTGAAAGAACCTGTAACGGTGGAGCCCAGGTTGAGAGGAACGAAAAAGCTTCGATTAGCTGAAGCACTGGTGGCTTCTTCTAATGCATTCATGCGTCCCAACTGCTCAGCCGTGGAAGCCGCCCACCTAGCCTCCTTAGACTTCAGAGGATTCCTTTTCTCAAGTCTCCCCAACTTCAAACGCACCAAGCGGTCTTGCAGGACGTTGGGATGGAAGGCGAGGAAAAAGCTGCAACATGAGATGTCATTGCAGAAACCAAAGCAGCAGACGCACGTCAGATGGGGATCGGTGCACAACATCTTCTGGCTGCAAAGACATCCGTGAAATCCTGGAGAAAATTTCTCTTCCCTGATTGAGGATGCAAAAGCGCAATCACCAACTCGAATGTGTTTCAGTCTCGGTAAAACCGAAGTTTTGAACGCCAGGGCCTACGAAATGCGCAAGCAAGAGGGAGGCAACCTGCATCTTTCAGTGGAAAGGAAGATTTGGCATCATGGGGCAGAGCAGAGGTACATACCGGTGGGTGGGTGGAGGAGCTAGAGTGAAGACTTCCAGTTTATCTTTAAGGGAAAGGGACACGCCAAACAGTGGGGATGAACATATCCATGATCCCAGAAAACATTTTATGGAATGGAATCGAAGCTCTGCACAACTATCCAGCAAGGCAACAAATCAGACAAGTCAAAATCCCACGTCTTCCAAGTACCGGAGGCAGAAGCTCAATCTGCAGAAAAAACTTTTGCAGAACCTTCAGTCACCAGACTCCACTTCAGATGAAAAAGGGAGATGTACTGTCCCCCACTATTCTGGTTATAAATAAGGCCCCTGGAATTCTGCGATTGAAGAATTTTCCACAGAATTTGCATCATGCCGCAGTATGTATGTGTATGTATATATTTTTATATATATATCCGCAGAATTCATTGTTTTTTGTAAATTTTCATTCAAATATACAGTTTTTCCATAGTGCCAGGCTCCAGCACCCATCTTGTCTATCCTGAAGACCCTCCTCTACGCTTGGTAGGTGATGCCAGTGACACTTCATATTTTAGCCAATGGCAGGGCTGCATTCAGCCACAGAAATGAATAAGTCATACCACATAAATCAGAAAATGCTGCCGCAGACGCCTAGGAGCCCTGCTGCAGAAATCATATATAACCAGTTAGGAGACTGGAATGCTTCTCCTATAATATTGCTGGTACTTGCTGACCACTAATAATTCTCAGGTTGCTCCTATATTGTAAGCTGCTGAAGTTTAATATCTTATACTGTCGTAGTCTAAACTGATCTGTATACTATGCCATCTGATAATGCTCTATTTGAAAGATCTTATTAATATTAATCTGTAAGACTAAACATTGTAGGAGTTGATATAAGGGAGATATGCACCACCACTCAGTCTGTGGATATTAACAACTCCCCAAGATGTATCCTGCACCCATAGCGCAGATTGATACGGCTAGACTACGGGTTCATCAAACAGCTTAACTGGGCCCAAGCTATCTTATAATAGTTCTGCCTACAACTGTTTTAGTCACTCAGCCGACCACACTAAGAACAGGTTACTCACCTGTAACAGTAGTTCTAGGAGTGGTATATGTTCATCCACACTATCTGGCATTGTTCCTTTCCCCTTTAAATCTTGCCAGAAGTCTTCAAGCTGGCTCCTCCCACCCACCCGGGTGGTAAATACATCGGCTCCGCCCCATGACGCCAGATCTAGCCCGTTGGAAGCCAGGTTGTGCGCCTAAAGCCGGGGAGGTCGTGTAGGTGCGTGTGGATGAACAACATATACCACTCCTAGAACTACTGTTACAGGTGAGTAACCTGTTCTTCTAGGAGCGTGAATATGTTGTTCATCCACACTGTCTAGCAGACTCCAAGCGGTTCTCCGGGAGGAGGGAGGCAAGGCGCACACCCCCTACTTAGGAAATAGAGATTGGAGAACAGAGGCCCCAAAACCAGCATCACGTCGTGACTCAAGGTCGATGTGGTAATGGGTAATAAAAGTGTTTGCTGACTTCCAGGTAGCAGCCCGACAGATTTCCTGGATAGGGATGTCCCTGGAAGCAGCCACCGAAGCAGCAATATGGCGGGCAGAATGAGCCCTTATCCCTTTGGGAGGCTCCTTACCCGCCAGTTCATAACACAGACTGATGCATGATGTAATCCATCTTGCAATAGTCCGTTTAGCTGCAGGTCTGCCAGAAGCGGCTTCAGCGTAGGTGACAAATAGCTGGCGACCCTCTCCCCGAATTTCCGCCGTCCTCTTCTTATAGTAGGACAGAGCATGCCTGAGGACCGGAGTATGGAGCCTGTACTCTGCATCCGAGGTGTAGTTAGGGTAGTATACCGGCAGAGTCAACGCCTGGTTGAGGTGAAACTCTGACACCACCTTCGGAAGGAATTTCGGGTTGGGGCGCAGGACAACTTTGTCCCTGTGAAAGATCAGATAGGGGGAGTCCACCGAAAGCGCCTGGAGCTCCTCCGTCCTTCTGGCTGACGTGATAGCCACCAAGAAGGCAGTCTTCCACGACAAGTGCGAAAGTGCAGACTTGTGCATGGGTTCGAATGGCTTGCCCATGAGCATTGCCAAAACCAGCAAAAGATCCCACGGAGGTGGAGGTGCACGCACCGGAAGGGATATGTGATCTAGGCCTTTGAAAAAGCGCCCGATCACTTTTTCCTGAGCCAACGTAGGCTGACCGGCCCGCACCTGGTAAGCCGATATGGCTGCTAGGTGCACCCTAATGGTCGATGACCGAAGACCCCCTTTGGAGAGGGACCAAAGGTAGTCTAGAATGTTAGTCACAGAGCAGGATAAGGGGTCAGGTTTTTACCCCGACACCAAATGGAAAATCTCTTCCATTTGAAGGCATAACATTTCCTGGTCGATTCTTTTCGAGATGCCTCCACCACGGTGTAGACATCCTCAGAAAGACCCAAAGCCTGGAACTCTAGCCGCTCAGGAACCAGGCTGTGAGGTGCAGGGATTGAAGGTCCGGATGAAAGACCTTCCCCTGGTTCAGCGATATCAGGTCCGGGCGTGTACATAGCCGCTCCAGGGTCCTGCAGCTGAGGCTGAGGAGATCTGGATACCAGAACTGGCGTGGCCAATCTGGGGCTACCAGGATCACCTTCGCCTTGTCCCTCCTCACCTTGATTAGCACCTTGTGGATCAAAGGAAATGGAGGAAAGGCGTAATAGAGGCCTGGGGTCCACGGCCTTGAGAAGGCATCCCCCTGCAGCGAACCCTGCTGAGGGGGGCAGGCATGGTACAGCCTCAGCTTGGTGTTCTCCCTTGAGGCAAACAGGTCCACCAGCGGTTTGCCCCAACGGGAGAACAGGTCATAAGCTACCTCTGGATGGAGAGACCACTCGTGGGATGTCTGGCCTATGCGGCTGAGAGCATCCGCCAGTTGGTTCGCGACTCCTGCCACATGGATGGCTAGGAGATCCGTAGCGCCTCCTTGCATAGCAGACGGGAGTGCGTGCCGCCCTGTTTGTTGAGGTAGTACATGGTAGTGGTATTGTCTGTCTGGACTTGAACCACTTGACCCGGAGGCGGAGGAGCCAAAGCTGACAGTGCCAGTCTGACTGCTCTGAGCTCCAGCAGGTTGATGTGGCATCGGGACTCCTCGGGGTCCAGAGGCCGTGGGCCCTGTTGTCCCCCATGTGGGCTCCCCAGCCCATGAGAGGTGCGTCGGTCGTAAGGACGACCGTCGGCTCAGGGCGAACAAACGGGATTCCTTCCTCCAAATGACTCAGGACGGTCCACCATTGGAGAGTGTCCCACATCCTCCGGGTGACTGATCAGTTGGTCGAAGAGACCCTGACGCTGAGACCACTGGGCAGCCAGCTCCCATTGAAGGGGCGCATGTGCAGTCTGGCCCATCGGACCACTGAGGTGCATGTCGCCATGTAACCCAGGAGGCGCAGGAAGTCCCGGGCAGGGCGCCAGTGCCCAACCAGAAATGACTGGGCAAAGGAGGAGAGAACCTCCGCCCTGTCCGCCGGGAGCCGAGCTCTGGCTTGACAAGAGTCGAGCTCTGCCACGATGAAGCCCATCACCTGAGAAGGTACGAGTTCCGATTTGGCCTCGTTGATAAGAAGGCCCAAGTGAGAGTAGGTTCGGAGGGTCAGGTCCCTGGACCTCTCCACCTCCTGAAGGGAGGAACCCGCCAGGAGCCAGTCGTCTAGATAGGGGTTAATACGAACCCCCTGATGCCGTAGATGGGCTGCCACCACTGTGATGCATTTGGTGAAGACCCTTGGGGCCGATGACAGGCCGAACGGCATGGCTCTGAACTCGTACAGGGTCCCTTCGACCCTGAAGCAGAGAAACCGCTGGTGGGACGGACGGATTGGGACATGGTAAAAAGCCTCCTGAAGATCCAGTGTACAGAACCACGTTTCGCTCCAGGGATGGTATGATCTGGCTCAGAGTTACCATCTGAAAGATGCGAGACCTGAGATACCGATTCAGGTCGTGCAGATCTAGAATGGGGTGCCAACCCCCCCCCGTTTGGGCACCAGGAAATACCTGGAGACGAAGCCTGGGTCTGAAGGAGGATCCGGCACCCAGGCCACCGCCTCTGAGGAGGAGTAGCGCAATGTCGTCCCGAAGGGCAGACTGGGCGAATGAGATCCTTTCCTCCCGTGGGGCACGGGCTCGACTGGGAGGCTACTGCTCGAATTCTAGGGGCAGACCCTGCCCGACCACTTCTAGAACCCACCTGTCCGAAGTGATACCGGACCAGGCGGAAAGGAAGTGTCGGAGCCAGCCCCCCACGGGAGGACCCAGAGCTGGCGTGACGGATGCCGGGGAGGCCACCCCCCGGCCCGTCACTGAGCAGGCTTAGAGGAGGAGGAGGAGGCACCTGGACCAGCACCTCGGCCTCCTTTGCGGGGCTGCTGGGAACCTTGCTTGGGCCTAGGGCGCCAAGCCTGAGCCTGCTGCTGTTGCTGACCTCCCTGGAAGGAGGGCTGTCTGACTGCAGGAGAAGAATGCCGAAAAGGCTTCTTCTTGCGCTTCTGCTGGTTCTTTGCTGAAGAACCTTTAGCAGAGGTGGCATTAGACTGCTCAATGCGCTGCAGATGACCTGCCACTCCCGGACCGAAGAGGTCGGTGCCAAGGAAGGGAACGTCAGCTAGCTTGTGCTGAGTATCCACGGGGAAGGAGGATAACCTCAGCCAAGCCCTGCGGCGAGTGGATACCGCTGCAGCTAGTGAACGGGCACAGGAATCACCAATGTCCAGAGCTGTCTGGAGCTGTTGTTTAGCAACAGCCCTGCCCTGGTCCCTGACCTGCTTGACCGTGGTCTGCATGTCTGCTGGGAGGTGAGGAAGCACTTCATCCAGCGACCCCAAAAGGGCATGAGAGAAGTGTGCCATGATCACTGCTGAGCTTGCCTGAGGAAGGCCCAAGGATGATGCCACGTAGACCTTCCGGGCCAAGTGGTCCATAAGTTTGGACTCCTTGTCCGGAGGGCGATCAGTATCCGCCGAGCTGCCCGTTCGCCTGAAGACTGAGGCAGTTACAAGGCTTTCCGCCGAGGGGTGCTCAGTAAACCCCAAGGACCCTGTGGGCACCGCATACTTGCAGCCCATGCGGGCGGACGGAGCTGGGCAGGAGGCCGGACGCTGCCAGAGTTCCAGGGCCGGGCCAACTATGGCTTCGGCCACTTGAAAGGCCTCCGTAGGGGTATCCCCCCCTCTTAAGAATATCCGTGAGGAAATATTCTGCCTTCTTCTGAATAGGCTGCAGAGGCATCCCAGTGGACTCTGAAATGAGCCGAAGGATGCCCTGGGAGGAGGAAGGCCCTTCTTCCAAGCCTGACACCGATAGCTCATCATGAGAATGAAGGCCTGTGTTATCTGAATCTGAGGAGTCCAGATACAAAGGCTGCCCACCTAATCTCCCTCGATGCGCCTAGGGCGATCAGGGGTGACCGTAATAGACAGTCTGTGAGGAAGACCCGGAGACTGTCGGTCCTCCTTGGAGGGAACCCCTCCAAGGGGCAATTTTGGTGGAGGTTCCACCAATATTGGTGGGGAGCCTGTAGCCGGCCGAAAGGTGCACGGGAGCCCCAGGAGGGACCGGAGCCTTAGGAATCGGGTGTCTGAGTAGGCTGGGGCCAAGTGATAGCCGGAACCGCTGGGGTAGCCGGCTTCTGGGCCAGCAGGAGTTGCTGCCACATAAGATCCTCACAGCGTCGACGGATCTTCCGTCGAAGCCTCTCCTCGTCCGAGGAGGATGAGGAACGGTGGCGGCGCCTCTTCCGGGAGTGTTTGTTTCCTTTCTTGGGTCTACCGACCGAAGAGGACTTACTCCTCAATCGAGACCGACGGTGTCGGCTTTGTCGGTCTGGGGAAACCGGACTCTGTGAAAACCAAGGATCCGGCTCCTTTCCCTCAATCGGGAAACCCACGGGACGGGTCTCCTCGTCGGGGAAGGAGAGAATGGGCGTTCTCTCCAAAGAGTCATTGACAGGCATCTGTGACAATGGCTCGATCGGGTCGAGAATAATTTCGGCCGGTTCAGCCGTCTCCTCGACTTCTGTGCCTGGTCCAGACGGAAGGTCTGAAAAACCGGCAGCCGAGGAGGCGATCTCGACTGTAGTCGAGACTTCGGACCGCTCCCGGTCCCAGGAGAGTCTTCTTCGACTTGAAGATGGTTTTGGATCCTTTTTCCTAGAACGGGAGGAGTGCGAGCCCGAGGGCGCCTCACCCTTAGTAGGGAGAGACTGGCACAAATCCCGAAAAGACCCAGAGAAGGTGGAGCCCAAGTTGAGCGGCACGAAGAAGCCTCGGTTGGCCGAAGCTTGGGCGGCTTCCTCCTCGAAGGCCGCCATTTGCTCGAGCTGCTCGGCGGATCCCGCAGCCGCGGAGACCGCCCACCTGGCCTCCTTAGATTTCACCGGTGGATTGCGAAGCGCCGGTCTCCCCAGCTTCAGGCGTGCCTGACGGTCCTCCAAAACAGAAGGATGGAAGGAAGAGCAAATTGTGCATTGCGAGGTGGTATGAACGGTGCCGAGGCAATAAACGCACAAGAGGTGGGGGTCGGTGTGCGACATTTTTTGTCCACAAGGACACCGGCGAAACCCGGGGGACGACTTATCATCCTTGTCTGAATCAGAGTCGTAAACTCTTACACGAGTTTCAAATCAAGAAGATGCGGTGAAAACCGATTAGAATCCAGGGCCTCAATCGCTGCGAAAAGCACGAGGGAACCTGTATCTTCCAGAAGAAAGGAAGATCTGGCGTCATGGAGAGGAGCAGAGGTATTTACCACCCGGGTGGGTGGGAGGAGCCAGCTTGAAGACTTCCGGCAAGATTTAAAGGGGAAAGGAACAATGCCAGACAGTGTGGATGAACAACATATCCACGCTCCTAGAACATTTCTTAAAGTGGACTGATATCCTGGTTACAAAGACTGTTCGTGTTTTGAATGGTGGTGACAGTGACTTAGATCTACAAGGTAACTACTCCAGAATACACTCCTGAGCCCACGTTCTGGTAGTATCACAGAGGGTATGGGCTTATCAATCTTAGTATACTACTGAATTATAATGCATCTGTATATTCATAACTTAGGTCTGCATACCTAAGCATTTTTATGTATGTTGCAGTTATTGCAGTGAGATCATAAAACTAAATACAAGCTTAAAAAAAAAAAAAAAAACACACATGAATCACCTCCTCCTTGGTTCCCAAATCCTCGCTTACTGCCAAAGCCACTGTCTTGTGAACTGCTGTCATCTGCAAGAGAAGGAAAGTAGTTACATAGGAACTTACTGTAACAGTAGATCTTCGAGAGGGGTTCCTTCAGTAGATCATTACATACAGGACTGGCACAACCTGGCGTCGGGCTACAAGGCAGACTTTTCTAGCGATCTCTGATGGGGGACTGCCAACCCGTCACTTAGATGTCAGCGTGGCCGCACACAGTGGGCGGTCCCCACGCCTGCCCTCCAGTTCTCCCGCTGGAGCCAGGAAGAGGCCTGAAAGCAGCAGCGAACAGGATCTGAAGTCCCAGTAAGAAATAAAATGAGGGGACGGAGGGAGGGAACATATGGCCTACTGAAGGAACCTCTCTTGAAGATAGTACAGTTACCTAAGAACTTACTGAAACAGTAGATCTTCGAGAGAGGCTCTTGCAGTAGGTAATTACATACAGGACTGACGCCGGCAGGCAGCAGGACCCCATGGAAAATTTTTTAGCTAGCAGTCCCTGGCGAGGGACCGCCCCCACATCAGGTGACCGGCATCAGGTATAAAGGGGCGGTCCCGGAAGCCCGCCTTCCAGTTCTTTCCCGCCACAGGCCAAAAGAGGCCCTACTGCAAGAGCCTCTCTCAAAAATCTACTGTTACGGTGGGTTCTTACGTAACTGTACTATCTTACTTCGAGAGGGCTCTTGCAGTAGGTAATTACATATAGGACTGAATCCCAAGCAGTCTGAACAAAGAGAAGCACCGAGAGGAGGAAAACTACTCCAAAAGGTAGTTCTGGTTGTGCAAGTCTCAAGATAGGAGGCCTTGCAAAACAGCCAGCCTGAAGCCTGCTCAACGGCGAGAGGCAATATCCAAACTGTAGTGTTTTATGAAGGTATGGACGGAAGTCCAGGTGACAGGAGCACAAATGTCTGCCGCAGACATTCTTGAAACAAGCCACAGAGGCAGCTACTCCTCTTGTTGAGTGGCCTCTGACTTGACCCAGGAGGGTCCTGTATTTGTCATAACAGAAAGTGATGCAATGGGCCAACCACTTAGACAGGCATTGCTTGAAAACAGCATTGCCTTACCTTTTGTGAGCAAAAAAGAGACGAATAACTGACCAGTCTTTCTGAGAGCCTTCGTCCTGTTGGTGTAGTATCTCAGAATCCGGTGAACATCCATAGCATGGAGTAAATACACCCCTTGATTAGAGTACTGCGTAAAAAAGGCAGGTAACTCTATGAACTGATTTAAGGTAGACTCTGCTAGTACTATAGGTAGAAACTTAGGATTCGTGCGAAGAGCAACTTGTTCCTTGTGAAAAATCAAGTAGGGAATTTTACACATCAGGGTCTGCAGCTCGGAGATTCTTCGAGCCGAAGTAATGGTCACCAGGAAGAGAGTCTTCCACGAAAGGAACTTCAAACCCGAAGAAGCTGCAGGTTCGAAGGGAGGGAAAGTAAGTTTCTCGAGAACAAAGTTCAAGTCCCAAGGGGAGCAGGAGTACAGATGGGGGGCCTCAGATGGAGGACCCCTCTAAGAAAGGTCTTGGAGACCTCCAGTTAAGCAAAAGCCTCGTCTGTGAAGGGAACACGATAGGCCGAAATGGCCACCATGTGTACCTTTAGAGAGGAATGGCTGAGACCCAGGTAAAACGGATGACGTAAATACTCCAGCAAAAGCCCCGCTGAAAAGGAGAAAGGTTCCACGTTCTTGGAAGCGGCCCAAATAGTGAATCTTTTCCACTTCATGGCATAAGTGGATCTAGTGGAGGGTTTTCTGGCCTCCACTAAAATCTCCGCTACTTTGGGAGATTCTCCAAAATGGGATTGGGCAAGGTCTGCAGGAACCATGCATGCAGTTGAAGGGATCTGAGGCCTGGATGGAGCAGGGTCCCCTGATCCTGGGTCAATAAACCTCGAGGAAGAGGAGGATCCTCTGAATATTGTTGTAGAAGAGAGAACCAGATTTGCCTGGGCCAGAAAGGAGTGATCAGAATCATTCTCGCTCCTTCTGAAGCTAATTTCTGCAAGACACGTTGGATAAGATGAACTGGGGGAAAGGCATAGACGAATCTGTCCTTACAGTCTAGAGACAGTCTCACCCCAAAAAGCGCCTTGCTCTGGAACGAGTGAGCAGAAGATGGGAAGTTTTGCGTTTAGGGGGGATGTGAACAGGTCTACCTGTGGTGTTCCCTGAAGTTGGAAGATATCGTCTAGGACCCCTTGGTCCAGTTCCCACTCGTGAGTCACAGCAAAAGAGCGACTTAGCTTGTTGGCCAGGGTGCTGTCGACTCCCGGAACATCAATCGCCGTGACGTGAAGGTCCTGTTGTGTTGCCCAATCCCAAACCCTCATTGCCTCTCTGCAGAGAGGGTAGGACCAAATCCCTTCCTGCTTGTTGATACCACACCAAGCACATGTCCGTCTGGATGGCTAGGTGGCCGGAAGGATGTGCTGGTGAAGGGCCTGGAGAGCATACAACACTGCTCAAAGCTCGAGCACACTAATGTGGAGAGCTTGTTCTAGCTTGGACCAGGAGCGCTGGGTCCGATGAGGGCCTAGATGGGCTCCCGAACCTTCGCCTGAGGTGTCTGTGGTTGAGTCTGGGAGGGGGAGGATGAAACAAAGGAACTCCCCGAAAAAGGTTTTCTTGAACCATCCACCACTGCAAGTCTCGCGTCATCGGCAAGGAGATCAGAACTGAGTGATCTAGGTCGTCCACTAGCTGATCCCACTGACAGCTTACAGTCCACTAAGAGATCCTCCTGTGGAGTCGAGCGCGAGGTACTGTCGGGATAGCAGCTGCCATTTGCCCGTGAACACGAAGGACTGACCTCGCAGAGACCCTCCTGTGCTCGGACAGACTTATTTGGGTCTGAAGGGTGGACGCCCTGTCCGGAGGCACAAAGGCCTTGCCCATGGTCGTATGGAGGATCGCTCCAATAAACTGTAGCCTCTGGGATGGGTCCAGATGAGATTTGGAATGGTTGATGGTAATACCCAGGCAGGCAAAAACCTGCTGGGTAAGGAAGAGGAAACGCAGGAGTTCCTCCATGGATGAGGCCGCCAGTCGTCCAGGTATGGGAAAACCTGCACTCCCTTGGTACGCAGATGGGCGGCCACCAATGCCAGGCATTTGGTAAATACTCGGGGGGGGTGCACCGAGGATAGACCAAACGGGAGCACCTTCAACTGGTAGTGGTCCCCCAGAACGCAAAACAAAGGTATTTGCTTTGAGATGGGCGAATGGGAATGTGCAGATAAGCATCCTGCATATCCAGAGCACAAAGCCATTGACCCGGCTGGAGGAGGTGCAGAAGACTCTGCAAAGAGAGCATCCTGAACCTTTTGTACTCTACGTAAACATTCAGGGAATTCGGATCCAAAATTGGTCTGAGATCTCCAGTCTTCTTTGGGACCAGGAAGAAATGGGAATAGTAACCCGTCCCTCGAAGATGAAGGGGGACATGCTCCATCACTTGCTTCAGCAGAAGAGCAGAGATTACCTCCTGGACCAAGAGAAGATGTTCCCGTGAATACGACTTCAGAGGTGGGTGGCGGGGTGGTTTCTGAAGAAACTCTACGGAGTGTCCTTCTGCTATGAGCTGGAGCACCCAAGAATCTGTGGTTATCCTCTCCCATCCCAGAAGGTGGAAGGAAAACCTCCACCCTACCAGTTCCTCTGGGGAGTCTGGAGGCAGTGGGAGAGAAAAGGAGTCAGGTGGTGTGGGGCAGCTGAAGCACCCGCTGCTTTTTTGGGTGGGAGGGGCTTGGCAGCTGCGAGGGCCCGGCATTTTGTGGCCCACCTTTCCTGGGGTTTCGCCTTTGGCCGATTCAGTCTGCGAAAGGGACTGCGCCTGCTGCTGATGGGGACGGTACATGGAATCAACAGACTTCAGAGCCGTCCCCTTCTCTTGCAAATCTGTGATGATGTCCTTGACATCACCCCTGGAAGGGTGCTTCCTGGATAGCAGATTACACCTCCGGAACCAAACCCGACACACGGAGCCAAGCATAGCGCCGTAGGCCTACAGCGAAAGCTGAGCTCCGCCCAGCAGTGTCCACTGCATCATATGTCACATGTAGCATGTGTCGACTGGCCGAACAAGCAGAGCAGACGAGATCAGCCAACTCCTGTTTGACTTGGGAGTCAGGCAAGGAGTCCAGTTTGGCTTCCACCCGAATCAGGATGGCGTTCTGGTAGTCCCCCATCTGGCCAACATAGTTCAGGGCCCTGATCCCCAGTGTGGAGGAAACGTAAATCTTTCTCCCATACTGGTCCAGAAGGCGTGATTCTTTATCAGGGGATGACAAGCTAAGATGTTTAGGGTTCACCGACCGGCCGTGAGCGGCGCTAATCACGACCGAGTTGGCACGAGGGTGAGAATCCAGGAAATCAACACCCTCTGGAGCCTGATATAGCCAGTTCGACTTCCTAGGAAGTGGGGCTAAGGCCGACAGCTGCTTCCATATTGTGGTAACAAGGTCGGCGTGAGGCTCTATCCAGGGTGGCACCAAGGTAGGAGCTGTCACGGGCAGATCCAGATGTTCAGCGAGTTTCAGATGCTGAGCATCTGGTTCCAGAGAGTGCCACTGATGAACCTCCTGGATTTTCCTAAGCAACTCCGTAAAAGAATGATCCTCCGGAGGAGTCCTTGGCCTGGGTTTCAACGGAGAGAGAGGCTCGTCGTCTCTCTCGGAGCAACCGTCGGAAGAGTCAGAGGATGAAGAGGAGAATGAAGAAGAGAAAGACTCCCTTTCCCAACCCAGGAGAGGAACGGGCCCCTTGGAAGCGTGTCCTGCCCTTCTCGGGACCCAGACGGAAGAACACTGTAATCCAGAAGTGGTGAGGGAGTGTGCCACCTCAGACACATGGGAACCTGGGAAGGCACCTTTGCCGGAAGGCGGCTCTCTACCTTTTTGGCGAGCTGAGCCTTGTCCTCAGCCCACCAGGAGGCCAGAGTCTCCTGCAGGTCCACCGGCGGCCGCAAGCGCGGTGGAGGAGGAGGCGGGGGATAAGGATACGGGTTATAACCGTATGGAGCGTATCCAAAACCCGGTTGCGGGTAGCCCGGTGACTGGTATTGTGGAGTCGAGTACTGCGGTGTCTGGAAGCCCGGCATTGGGTACTATGCAGCTGGATACTGCGTTCCCGGATACACCGCCGTTGAACAAGACAGAGGATACCAGGGAGCCGGGCGGGCTGCCGGAGTTGACGGCCTGGCCGTAGGCCTCACGGACAGTTCCATAGTGGAGAGCCCGGATGGCGGAGGGCCCGATGGAAGCGGAATGTCTCCCAGAGTCGGTAAGACCGATGTCAGAGGCCCTGGCGCCAGAGGTATCGACGTCAGAGGGGCCAGCGTCCAAGGAGCCAACATTCGGTCTGGCGCTCCAAGTGAAGGAAGGACTGACTGAGGCAAAAGATCCCCAGCTTCGCCCGGGGATGGAGGGGAAAAGTCCTCGGGGTCGGGATGGGGAGACTCTGGTTCCCCAGACGGGAGCAAAGGCTGCAGGGTACCGGGTACGACAGACGTGGGGGTCCGTCTGTTCCTTCGCCAGCCGGACGTCGGACGAGCCGACGTGAGACTTAGTAGTGAGCACTCGGCAGGCACCGGAGGAGCCGACGTCTGACTTACGAGAGCCATCACTGGAGGCAGGCAGAGTAGAGTGATCGGCCTGGTCCAGTGGAGAGGAGGCCGCACGTCACCCCGGAGGATTGTCCGTCTTACCGGCCCTCTCCGGGCGGACATCAGAGTAGCCGACGCCCAGCTTACCGGAGTTTCCCACAGTGGTAGGCCGCAAGCCTTCGGCCGAACCAGGGGCGGAGGCCTCCAACTGCCTGGAGGCGCCTACAAGGCCCGAGTGCGAGCCAGAATGGCAGGCCGACGCCCCCTCGGAAACCTCAGAGGCGGCCGTCGAGGAGCGATCCCCCAGAGGGGATGTTAACTGCATCCCAGCGACTCCCGAGGGAGATGCAGTGGAGGAGCCCTTGTACCAGTGCCTCTCCTTCTGATGGCCTTCGGGGGACGTGGATGTCTGCCTCAGTTTTTTTAGCTCCTTCTCCATAGGACTCATTTTCTTCTTTAGAATATGGGCTTCCAGGGAATGCTGCCACCTTTTCCAGGTAGCCGCGTTAAAACTGAAGCAATGCTGGCACTTCTCAACCGGGTGATTGGGGCCTAGGCAGAACAGGCACAGGGAGTGGCTGTCCTTGTGCAGTAGTTGGGCACCGCACAAATCGCACTTATTCTTGTGCTCGGAGGGTGTAGGGAACGACATATACAGACGCTAGTATTGACGTTAGTCGAAAAAATAATGATTTTTCAGTAAAAAAATGACGAAGGTAGGGCTGAAGAAGCGTAAACTTTTCCACGAGGTACTGCACGAGTTAACGGCAGGAAAGAACTGGAAGCGGGCGTCCAGGACCACCCCTTTATACCAACGTCTCCCGACGTCGGTCACCTGACATGGGGGCGGTCCCTCGCCAGGGATTGCTAGCTAGAAATTTTTCCGTGGGGTCCTGCCACATGCCGGCGTCAGTCCTATATGTAATTACCTACTGCAAGAGCCCTCTCGAAGTAAGATCTACTGTTACAGTAAGTTCCTACATAACTGTACTATCTTACTTCCGAGAGGGTTCCTTCAGTAGGTCATCACATATAGAACAGTTCCAAGCAGCCCCTCCAAAGAGGGGGACAGAGAAACCAGGGAGGAGGTGAAAATAGCTCTCCAACAAAAACTAGGAAGCAGAATGGACCCAGCACAGGACAGAAGGCCCTGCAAGACAGCTAGGCCAAAGCCAGCCCTCCGCCTAGAAGCAATGTCAAGACTGTAGTGTTTGGTAAATGTATGGACAGAACTCCAAGTGGCTGGGGCACAGGTACTGTATCAGATAAACGTTCCGAAAAAAGGCAGCGTTAGTAGCCATGCCCCTAGTAGAATAATCCGATGGGACCCGGCAGAGGTTTTTGGTACTTTTGATAATACCAAATGCAGTTGCCTAACCATTTGGAAAGGCACTGCTTGGAAACCGGTTTGCCCTTAGACCCGGGGGCCAAAAGAAACTGAAAACTGATCGCAGCTACAGAAATCTTTGGTCCGCTGTGTGTAGCAATGAAGGAACAGATGGACATCCATGGTATGCAGGAGTGCCTCAACTCTATTGGAAGGGGACGGATTGTTTGGAAGTCGTCCAGATGAAAAAACATTTCCATTTCATGACCTAAGTGGAATGAGTAGAGGGTTTTCCAGCCTCTATAAGGACTTGAGCGACTCGGGAGGAGACCACAAAGCAAGAAATTGCTATGTCGCAGAAGCCATGCATGAATATGCAGTGCCCTGAGCCCCGGATGTACAAGCCAACCTCTATCCTAGAGGAAGAGGTCGTGGGTCACTGGCAGTGCAATCTGTGGTTCCCTGGATAGATGCAACAGTGGAAACCAAATTTGTTTCGGCCAGAGAGCAGCGATGGGAATCATCCTCACCATCTACCTGAAGCTTGACAAGGGAAACTAAGGGAAGGCGTACAAAAATTTACCTGTCCAGGAAACAGACCACGTGTCGTACCAGATGCCCTGGAACAAGCGAGCAAAAATTGTTAAGTTCTGTGATGCACTGGGAGGCGAAAAGGTCGATTTCCAGACACCCCCAATTTAGGAAGAGAGGTTCTGCCACTTTCTGATTTAATTCCCACTCATGAGCTAGGGTCCGAGACCTGCCGAGACTGTCCACCAGGATATTTGGAATGCCTGGAACGTGCACAGACACAAGAGCCAAACTGCGCTGGACCGCCCAGTTCCACACCCGCATCACCTCCCTGCACAGGGGGCACGATCAGGTTCCTCCTTGTTTCTTAAGTTACCAGACTACGGACATAGGAGGCAGCATAGTGCAGTGGTATAAAACACTGAGTTGGAGACCTGGATTTGAATCCCACAGACCCTACTTACATACTCTGTGACCCTGAGCAAGTCACTTAATTTCTTTGTGCTCCCAGCTCACTCCTGTAAATAAACTTTCAGCTTAGTGTCTCCGTTTAAATAAAAAAAAAAAAAAATTGTCCGTTTGGACAAGCAGTGATCCCTTGGGAAGGAAGGTCTGGAAGGCTTGCAAGGCATACAAAACCACTCATCTCCAGAACCTTGATGTTCAAAGGTGCTTCCAAGCTGGACCACAGTCCTCGAGCTTGGTGTGCCCCCAAATGCGCTCCTAATCCCATGCACAAAACGTCCACAGTTAGGGAAGCCAGAGGAGCAGAGATCCTGAAAGGGAGACCTAAAGGAAGCAAAGCACTTCTTTCTCAACCGCTGCTGAGACCAGTACCAGATGATCCAGGTCGTCCAGGAGTTGGTCCCAACTGTACATGCAAGGACCACCAAGTAACTCATGTGAAGCCTGGCCAGGGGAACAGCGGTGATGGAGGCCGCCATCAAGCCAAGAAGGCAGAAATCTCCCAGGCCAGGTTGGTCCTGGATGAAGCCACTCGAGAAGTCAAATGGATCAGGGTCTCCACCCTGCACTGGACCGTATCCAAGACTGCCTCAATGAACTGTAGTCTGGGACAAGATCATGGATGACTTTGGAATATTGATGGTAATCCCTAGTCTGCCAAAGAGGTCCAAGGTGAAACAGAGAGCATCCAGTAGAGAGTCCTTGGATGGGGATGAGATCAGCCAGCTGTCCAGGTAAGGGAAAACTGCAATACCCTGGCATCGTAAGGAAATCACCACCATTGCCAGTCACTTGGTAAAGACCCAGGGTACCGAGGAAATACGAAAAGAGGACACCAGAAATTGGAAGTGCACCCATTGGAACTGGAACCGCAAGAAACAGCAGTTGCTGCTGAAGATCGGGATGTGCAGGTAAGCATCCTGCATGTCCAGAGCGCACAGCCAATGATCCTACAGAAGGAGTGGAAGGAAACTGGAGCATCAACATTCTAAAGTTTTTGCACTTGACAAACTGATTGGGGTTGCTTAAGTATACAATGGGTCTGATGCCTACAGTCTTTTTTGGAACCAGGAAAAAAAATGAGTAAAACCCCCTGCCCCTTTGCCGGAGGGAAATGCACTCTATTGTTTCACTGAGCAAGAGGCTTTCAACTTCTTCGTGGATGAGAAGAACCTGATCCCTGGGGTAAGACGACCTTTTTGGCGGAGATTCTGGAGGAAGTTCAAGAAAAACAGGTTATTTAACTGTAACAGTAGTTCTAGAAGTGGTATATGTTGTTCAACCACACTTACTGGCACATTCCTTTCCCCTTTAAAGTTTGCAGGATGTCTTCAAGCTGGCTCCTCCTCCTACCCACCTGGAATGTATATACCTCGACTCCGCCCCATGACGCCATATCTTAGTCCACTGGAAGCCAGGTTGTGTACGTCCGCATTCGGGGAGGACGGGTGGGTCCGTGTGGATGAACATATACCACTCCTAGAAATACTGTTACAGCTGAGTAACCGGTTTTCTAAAATCGTGGATATGTTGTTTATCCACACTTCTTGGCAGACTCCTAGCAGTTCTTCGGGTGGAGGGAGGCAAGGTATACACCACCTACTTAGGGAACAGAGATTGGAGAACTGAGGTCCCAAAACCAGCATCCCAGCGTGACTCAAGGTCGATGTGAAGTTTGTAATGAAGGTGTTTGTCAACTTCCATGTAGCAGCCCCAAAGATTTCCTGGATAGCAATGTCCCTGGAAGCAGCCACCGATGTAGCAGTATGGTGGGTAGAATAAGCTCTTATCCCTCAGGGAGGCCTCAGGCCCACCAACTCACAGCATAGAGTTATGCATGATGTAATCCATCTTGCTATGGTCCGGTTGGGTGCAGGTCTGCCAGAAGATGCTTTAGTGTAGGTGAGAAACAGCTGTCGAACCTCTCCACGGACTTCCGCCGTCCTCTTATAATAGGAGACAGCACGTCTCAGGTCCAAAGTTTGGAGCCTGTACTCTGCCTCAGAGGTGTAATTAAAGTAGTATACTGGCAAGAGTCAACACATAGTTAAGGTGAAACTCTGACACCACCTTCGGAAGGAATTTGGGGTTGGGGCACAGGACAACTTTGTCCCTGTGGAAAACCAGATAAGCGCCTGGAGCTCCCCTGTCCTAACAGACGTGATAGGCACCCAGGAAGGCAGTCTTCTACAAGTGTGACAGCACAAACTTGTGTACTGGTTCAAATGGCTTCCCCATGAGCTTTACCAATACCAGCAGTAGATCCCATGGAGGTGAAGGTTCACTTACTGGAGGGGATATGTGACACAGGCCTTTGAAAAAGCGCCCAACCACTGTCTCCTGCGCTGTTGGCAGACTGGCCCATGCCCAGTAAGCAGAAATGGCTGCCAGGTGCACCCTAACGGTCGATGACAATAGACCCCATTTGGAGAGAGACCAAAGGTAGTCAAGAATATTAGCCACTGAACAGGCAAAGGGTCCAGGCCCTTGTCCTGACACCAAATGGAAAACCTTTTCCACTTTATGGCACATTTCCTGGTTGATTCCTTTCTAGACGCCTCCACCACAGTGTAGACATTTTCGGAAAGACCCAGAACCTGGAACTCTAGCCGCTCAGGTACCAGGCTGTGAGGTGCAGGGATCGAAGGTTCAGATGGAAGACCTTCCCCTGGTTCAGAGATATCAGGTCCCTGCGTATACAAAGCCGCTCTGGGGGCCTGCAGCTGAGGCTGAGGCGATCTAGATATCAGAACTGGCGTGGCCCGTCTGGAGCTACCAGAAAGGCACTTTCTCATGGGCTTGGGAGCCCACCTGAGGGACAACGGGGCCCATGGCCTCTCGACCCCTGAGGAGTCCTGATGCCAAGAATGACAGTCTGCTCAGGAAGGACAAACGGGCTCTATTCCTGCAAACGGTCTGGGGCGGTCCACCACTGGAGCATGCCCCACATCTTCCGAGTTACAGTGATCAGCTGGTCGAAATGACAGACGCCAAGTTCACTGGGCGGACAGCTCCCATTGGAGGGGGCACATGTACAACCGGGCCCAACAGACTACTGAGGTGCACGCCGCCAGGTAACCCAGAAGGCGCAGAAAGTACCAGGCAGGGCACAAGTGACCAACCAGAAATGATTGCGGAAAGGAAGAGAGACCCCCCCCCCGGCCCTGTCCGCCAGGAGCAGAGCTCTGCCTTGACAAGAATCAAGCTCTGCCCCGATGAAGCCAGTCACCCGAGAAGGCACGAGTTCTGACTTGACCTCACTGACCAGAAGGCTGAGCTGGAAGCAGGTCTGGAGGGCCAGATACCAGGATCTCTCCACATCCTATTGGGTAGAACCTGCCAGGAGCCATTCGCTAAGGTAGGAGTAACTTTTGACACCCCCCCCCGAAGATGGGCCACCACCACTGCAATGCATTTGGTGAAGACCCGAGGGGCAATTACAGGCCGAGTGGCGAGGCTTGGAACTCGTACAGGGTCCCTTTGACCCCGAATCGGAGGAATCGCTGATGGGGTGGACGAATTAGGATGTGAAAGATTGCGTCCTGCAGATCCAGTGAACAGAACCACATGTTTCGCTCCAAGGATGGTATGATCTGGGACAGAGCGACCATACAAAAGGTGCGTGACCTAAGATATTGATTCAGGTTATGAAGATCTAGAATGGGGCGCCAGCCACTGGTCCGCTTGGACACCAGCAAGTACCTGGAGACAAAGCCTAGGTCTGCAGACAGATCAGCCATGAGAGCTACTGCCTCCTTGAGGAGGAGCTGAGCAATGTAGTCTTGAAGAGTAGACTGGGTGCATGCGGAAATCCGTTCTTTCCGAGAGGCGTGGGCTCGGCTGGGAGAGTACTGCTCGAATTCTAGAGGCAGTCCCTGACCCAAAAACTCTAAGAATTCACCTGTATGTAGTGACAGCGAACCAGGCAGAAAGTGGCAGAGCCGGCCCCTTACGGGAAGACCCACAGCTGGCGTGATTGGAATAGGGATGGCAACCCCCAGCCAGTCACTGAGTAGGCTTGGAGGAGGAGGCTCCTGGACCTGCACCTTGGCCTCGTCTGCAGGCCTGTTGGGGTCCAGGCTTGGGCCGAGGGTGCCAAGCTTTAGCCTGCTGCTGATGCTGCCTTCCTCCCTCGTAGGACTTCTGAACCGCACGGGAAGAGTGCTGAAATGGCTTATTTTCCTTCTGCTGATTCTTGTCCAAAGAGCTCATGGCAGAAGTGGCGTCCAAGGTGGCACTGGACTGCTCCATGCGCTGTAGGTGACCGGCCACTCCTGGACCGATCAAGTCGGTCCCAAGGAAAGGCACATCAACTAACTTGTGCTGAGTATCTGACGGGAAGCAGAAGAGCCTCAGCCAAGCCCTGCGGTGAGAGGCAACTGCGGTGGCCATCGAGCAGGCACAAGAGTCCCCAATGTCCAGAGCCATCAGGAGCTGCTGATTTGGCAAAAGCACAGCCCCGATCTCTGACCTGCTTAAACATGATCTGCATGTCCGTAGGGAGATGAGGGAGGATTTCATCCAATGACTAGAAAAGGGCATGGGAGAAGTGTGCCATGATGACAGCCGAACTTGCTTGACGAAGGCCAAAGAAAGATGACTTGTAGACCTTCCGTTTCAAATGGTCCAAATACTTGAGACTCCTAGTCGGGAGGTCTGTCAGTGTAGGCAGAAATGCCAGTATGCCTGAACAGAGGCGGACACCAGGCTCTCAGCCAAAGGGTGCTCTATGAACCCCGCAAGGTATCCCATGGGCACCACATACTTGCGGACCATGCAGGCAAATGGTGCTGTACAAGAGGCAGGACGTTGCCACAGTTCAAGAGCCAGACCAACAATGGCCGCGACCACAGGAAAGGCCTCCGTCAGGGTATCCCCTCTCTTGAGGATGTCCATGAGAGGGTACTCTGCCCATTTCTGGATGGGTTCCAGGGGCATCCCTATAGAATCAGAGATTAGACAAAGGATCTCTTGGAAGGAGGCACCCCCTTTGCTAACGGACGACTCATCTCCAGGATAAGAGTGGAGCCCTGTGACAGAGTCCGAAGCGTTGGGGTACAACGGCCTGCCGCCCAAGTCACCCTCAACCCTCCGAGGGAGAACCGGGGTGACAGTCACAAACATCAGGGAAGACCGCTATCTGGTCGGTCATTTTTAGAAGGAGCCTCTCCCACAGGTTGCTTAGGCGGCTCCGCCACTATCGGTGGCAAGACCGGTACAGGCCGAACCGAGGGACGGGCTGGAGACGCGTGTGGCGGAAACAAAGGCTTTGGTTTCGAGGGGGTCTGCTTCAGCCCAGGAGGTGAAAGCCAAGTAATGGCTGGGATAGGAGTCTAAGTCGACTTGAGAACGGACAAAATCAGCTGTTGCCACACGAGATCCTCGTAGCGCCAGAGTTTGTCGGAGCCTCTCCTCAAAGGAGGAAGAGGACGACCAGTGGCGTTGTCATCCAGACGAGGGGGTTCTCGACCAAGATCAGACGGGCTGACTCGGTTGCTTGGGATACAGAACCGGGTCCTCAATGGGGACACTAGCAGGCTGGGTCTCCTCATCGGGGAACACAAGGACCAGAGTCCTTTCAAAAGAATCATCGACCAGGGCCAACGATGGCAGGTCGACTGGATGAAGAACAATCTCTACCTCATCGGCCACATCCTCGATCGTCTGGCCAGACAGAAGATCAGTGAAGCCTGCGGCCAAAGAAGCGATCTCTACCAAGGTCGAGACCGCATACTCCTGGGACTGAGACTTCTCTCGGTCTCGAGAGTGCTTTCGCCGAGACAAAGACAAACTTGGTTCCTTATCTCTTTTACAAGATCGGGAGGAATGCGAACCCGCGGGCTCCTCTCCCCAAGTGGGGAGAGACTGGCACCACTCCTTGAAGGAACCTGTGAATGTGAAGCCCAGGTTAAGTAGGACAAGAAAGCTTAGACTGTCCGAAGCGCAGGCGGCTTTTTCTTCTAACACTTTCATGTGTTCCACTTGCTCAGCGGAACCTGCCCATCTAGCCTCCTTGGACTTCACTGCTAAGATTCCTTTTCTCCAGTCACCCCAACTTCAAACGTGTCAGGCTGTCGTCCAAGACGTTGGGATGGAAGGCCAAGCAAAATCTGCAGGACGAGATGTCATGGCCGACACAAAGTCAGTACACGCATGAGAAATAGGGATCGGTGCGCAACATCTTCCATGATCAAGGACGCAAAAGCGCAACTGCTAACTAGGATAAGTTTTAATTTCAGTAAAAGCTAAGTTTTGAAGGCCAGGACCTACGAAATGCAAGAGTACGAGGGAGAAAACTTGCATCTTCCAGCGGAAAGGAAGATCTGGCATCATGGGGCAGAGCCGAGGTATATACCACCCTGGCGGGTGGGAGGAGCCAGTTTGAAGACTTCCAGCAAGATTTAAAGGAGAAAGGGACATGCCAATAAGTGTGGATGAACAACATATCAACAATCTTAGAAACTCTACGGTGTGTCTGACTAACACTAGTTGCAAGACCCATGTGTCAGAAGTTATTACCTTCCATTCCTGTGCATTGCGGGCGAACCGAGCTCCCACCTGCTCCTCATCGTAAGACTGAGGAGGTAGTGGGGATAGTGAGTCAGGGAGTGGCAGGATGTTCATGGGAGGGCCTCCTGCATGTCTCTGGTTCTTGGAGGCCGGAGGAGTAGAGGAACCCGTGGATATGAGTTTGCCCTGGCACAGACATGGGGCCTGCTTCCTCTGCCTCCAGGTCCTTTTCCGACAGGGCTGCTGCAGCTGTTGAGTGCCCGATCGGTACATGGACCAAACTTATCTGAAGGCAAGGACTCTGTCCTGGAGATCTGTGATATCTTTGGTGTCCCCACCAAAACGCACTGAGTCCCGGAAGGGGGGCATACTGAATCAATCATTCACTGTACTTCATTAGCAAAGCCAGAAATGCAAAGCCAGGAATGCCACCTTAGGGCACCAGCAGTTGCTGAGGTGTGAGCTACAGAACAGACAGTCTTATGTAGCCCGCAAGGCATGCCTACATGAAAAGCGAGGGAGGCGAAAGTCCTTGGCAAGCTCCTCTTTGAGGCTCGAGAGTTCCATACACTGGACAAGAGCCTCGAAGCTGGCCAGGGTAGCCTATTTGTGGGACACCATGTTGGTCACATTGTTGAAGGATTTAAACGTGCATGTGGCAGAGGCGTAAAACTTTTCTACTGAGCTGGTCCATTTGCCACGACCGCCTGGAAGAAAGATGCTCATGTGCTTGGGTGCAGCAGAGCGGTCATGAGCAGCTGAGATGACAGAGTCCGCTTTAGGATGAGTCTTTAGGAATGGAGCATATTTCGGTGCCGGTAAATCTTGTCTGCCCTCTTGGGGACAGCCGGGAGGGAATGAGGCATCTGCCGGACCGCAGAGGTGTGATCCTGGTGAGGTCTGATCCAAGGAAGAATGCGGACCAGAGACGGACCAAGTCCAGGTGTTCGGCTAGCCTCTGTCTCATTGGGTCTTGTTCCTCTGACTCCCAGTCTAAGAAATCTTTCATGGACCTCAGAAGATTCGAAAAGGCAGGGTCTTCTGGGGGGAAAATACAGGTTACTCACCTGTAACAGAAGTTCTAGGAAAGGTATATGTTGTTCATCCACACTGTCTGGCAGACTCCTAGCAGTTCTCCGGGAGGAGGGAGGCAAGTCGCACACCCCTACTTAGGGAATAAAGACTGGAGAACCGAGGCCTCAAAACCAGCATCCCGGTGTAACTCAAGGTCAATGTGGTAATGGGTGATGAACGTATGTGCTGACTTCCAGGTAACAGCCCGGCAGATTTCCTGGATAGGGACGTCCCTGGAAGCAGCTACCGATTCAGAGGTATGGTGGGTAGAATGAGCTCTTATCCCTCTGGGAGGCTCCATGCCCGCCAACCTATAGCAGAGATCAATGCAAGAGGTGACCCACCTGCCTATCGTCCGCTTGGCTGCAGGTCTGCGAGGTGTGGCTTCAGCGTAGGTGACAAACAGCTGGCAAACCTCTCCCAACTTCAGCCATCCGCCTCTTAGAATAAGCGAGCGCCTTCTAGGGTCCAAAGTATGGAGCCTATATTCGGCCTCCGAGGTGTGAAATGGGTAGAACACCGGCAGAGTCAACACCAGGTTAAGGTGAAACTCCAACACCACCTTCGGAAGGAATTTCCGGTGGGGGCGCAGGACAACCTTGTCCCTGTGGAAGACCAGATAAGGAGACTCGATGGAAAGCACCTGGAGCTCTCCCACCCTTCTGGCTGACGTGATAGCCACCAAGAAGGCAGTCTTCCATGACAGGTGAGAGACATCACACCTGTGCATCTGTTTGAATGGCTTGCCCATGAGCTTAGCCAATACCAGCAGCAAATCCCACGGAGGTGGAGGTTCTCGCACCGGAGTGGATATGTGATCAAGGCCTTTGAAGAAGCACCCCACCACCTTCTCCTGTGCCACCGACTGCTTCCCGGCCCGCGCCCAGTAAGCAGAGATGACTGCCAAGTGTACCTTAAGGGTCGTCGACTGAAGCACTAGCTTAGAAAGGGACCACAGGTAGTCCAGAATGTTTGCCAAGGAACAGGAGGAAGAGTCCAGGCCCTTGCCCTGACACCAAATGGAGAATCTCTTCCATTTTAAGGCGTAGCATTTTCTGGTAGACTCCTTACGGGATGCCTCAACGATGTTGAGGACCTCGTCAGAAAGACCCAAGGCCTGGAACTCTAGCCGCTCAGGAACCAGGCCGTCAGGTGCAGGGATTGAAGGTCCGGATGGAATATCTTCCCCTGACTGACTGAGATCAGGTCCGGGCGGGCTGGAAGCCGCCTCGGAAGCCTGGAGCTGAGACTGAGGAGATCTGGATACCAGAACTGACTGGGCCAGTAGGCTACCTGAATCGCATGCGCCTTGTCCCTCCTCACCTTGAGAAGCACCTTGTGGATCAAGGGAAATGGGAAAAAGGAATAGAAGAGGCCCGGGGTCCACGGCCTCGAGAAGGCATCCCCCTGCAGCAAGCCCTGCTGAGGGGGGCAGGCATGAAACAGTCTCAGCTTTGCATTCTCCCTGGAGACAAACAGGTCCACCTGAGGCGTGCCCCAGTGGGAGAAGAGATCCTGTACTACCTCTGGCAGGAGAGACGACTCGTGAGATGCAGCCTCTATCCGGCTTAAGGCATTGGCCAGGGTGTTGGAGGCTCCTGCCACGTGAATGGCAAGGAGATCTGCCTCCAGGCTGCGCACGAGTGACCAAATGTGGAGAGCTTCCCTCCACAGAGGCATGGAGCATGTCCCGCCCTGGCGGTTTAGGTAGTACATGGTCATGGTATTGTCTGTCTGGACCTGAACCACTTGACCCCGTAGAAACGGAGTGAAGGCAGTGAGGGCTAGACGAACCACTCGAAGCTCTAGCAGGTTGATGTGGCATCAGGACTCTCAGAGGGACCAGAGGCCGTACGCTCTGTGCTCCCCCAGATGGGCACCCCAATCCATCAGAGGCATCGGACGATAAGAGAGACAGTCGTCTCAGGGCGGACAAATGGGATGCCCTCCTGCAGATGTGCCGGAACGGTCCACCACTGGAGAGCGTTCCACATCTCCTGGGTCACTGTCACCAGCAGATCCAACAGATCGAAGCACTGTGACCACCGGCTGGCCAGTCTCCATTGAAGGGGACGCATCTACCAGTGGGCCCAACGGACCACGCTGGTGCAGGCCGTCATGAGGCCCAGGAGACACAGGAAGTCCCGGGCAGGACGTGATTGCCCAACCAGAAATGACTGGGCAAAAGAGGAAAGAACCTCAGCCCTGTCTGCTGGGAGCCATGCTCTGGCTCGAAGAGAGCAGAGCTCTGCCCCGATGAAATGTATCACCTGCTTTGGCGTGAGTTCCAACTTGGCCTCGTTGAGGAGGCCAATCTGAGGGCAAACCTGGAGGGCCAAATCTCTGGACCGCTCCACCTCCGCTCTGGAGGGGGCTGCAATCAGCCAGTCGTCCAGGTAGGCATACACCCGGACGCTTCGGCGCCGCAGGAATGCTGTCACCACTGCCATGCATTTGGTGAAGACCCTGGGAACTAGGGACAGGCTGAAGGGCATGGCCTGGAACTCGAAAAGGGATCCCTCCGCTCTGAAACGGAGGAATCTCTGATGAGACGGATGGATTGGGACGTGAAAGAAAGTGTCCTGGAGGGCCAGGGAACAGAACTACATGCCTCGTTCCAAGGATGCGATTATCTGAGCCAGAGTGACCATCCTGAAGGTCCAAGACCTTAGGAACCTGTTCAGTTCATGCAGGTTGAGAATGGGACGCCGCCAGCCCCCCTGTTCTGGGACCAGGAAACACTGAATACAAACCCGGGTCTGGAGGAGGATCCGCCACCTTCCCCATCACCTCTTTTTCAAGAAGCAGGGCAATATCTTCTCGGCAGGCCGACAGCGAGGCTGCGTACTCCGTGGCCCACGGCTCGAAAGGGTGGGGTATGCTCGAATTCCAGAGGCAGGCCCCTTCCTACCACCTCCAACACCCAGCGGACTGTGGTGATAGCGGACCAAGCGGAAAGGAAGTGGCAGAGCCATCCTCCCAGGGTGGGTTGACGAAGCTGGGGGAGACACCCCTCAACCAGTCACTGGGCAGGCTTGGAGGAGGGACCGGCCGAGGGACCTCCTCGGCCTTTATCTCCCTTCCTCCTGTTGGAGGAAGCCGCAGGCTTGGGTTTGGGATGCCAGGCGCGAGTCTGCTGGTCCAAATGCTGGTGCTGCTGGGCCGGACGTGCCGCAGGCACAGAAGGACGAAAGGGCTTGTGCTGCTTCTGACAGGGGCCTTTGTCCTTCTGGGCAGGTGTGACAGAGTCCAGAGTGGCATAGGACTTATCGATCTGCTGGAGGTGACCTTCCACTCCAGGGCCGGGGACGTCCGCCAATTTGTGCTGGATATCCACTGTGAAGGTGGATATCCTCAGCCATGCTCTGCGGCGCACAGCCACTGCAGCCGCAACCTATCTGTCACAGCAGTCCTCTATGTCCAGAGCTGTTTGGAGCTGCTGCTTCGCCACTGCCCTACCCTAGTCCCGAATCTGCCAGACCATGGTCTGGAGGTCGACCGGGAGATGAGGGATCACCTCATCCAGGGAGCCTATGAGAGCGTGGGAGAAGTGTGCCATCAGCACAGCCGAGCTGGCATAGCGGAGGCCAAGGGAGAATGCAGCATACACCTTGCGCCCGGCATAGTCCAGTTTTTTGGACTCCTTGTCGGGATGGCTTGCCCACATCCCTAGTGTTTCTGGAACGCCAGAAAACACTCATGACCAACCCCTCGGCAGAGGGGGTGCTCTGAAAACACGGGCAAAGAGCCAGTAGGGACCGCATACTTCCTGGCCATTCTGGCCAAGGGTGCAGGACAGGAAAGAGGCCGCTGCCAAACCTCCAAGGCTGGGCCGACAATGGCCTCAGCCACAGGAAGGCCTCCGTGGGAAAATCCCCTCGGTCCAGTATCTCCGTCAGGGGATACTTGGCCCGTTTGGATACGGACGTAAGCTGCATCCCAGTGGACTCCGAGATGAGCCGAAACAGACCCATGAAGGACGATGGGCTTTCGTCCAGTGACTGGCCCCCGGAGGACTCCAGGTCAACCTGCCTGGAGAACAGGGAGGAGTCGGACTCCAAGGAATCCACAAAGAACTGCCTAGGGCCTGGGCCACCCTCCACCTGCCGAGGACGGTCGGGAGTGAGGGTGACCGACAACCTGTGAGGCAGGCCGTGACCCAACCAAGAGTCCTTGATCGCTGCCCCTGATTTTGGTTGTGGAGGCGGAGGTTCCACCACAATCGGTGGGGCATCAAGTTTCGGCCGAACAACCGGCCCAGACTTGGGCATCTCGACTGCAGCAAGAGGTTGCTTCAGCCGTGCGGGTGACAGCCACTTGATGGCTGGGGAAGGAGTCAGTGTCGACTTGCTCCCGGACTAAAGTAACTGCTGCCACATCAGTTCCTCGTAGCGTCAACACAATCTGCGCCGAAGCCTCTCCTCTTCCAAGGAGGAAGACGAGGATGAGCAGCGTTGCCGCTTACCTTGGTGCCGAGACCGCCGACGTCGGAGGGATCGGCTGGACCAAGAAGTAGTCCGAGATAGAGATCCTCGGTGCATCAGAGAACAGGACTGAGGAAGAGCGGGGGACACCTGCTCTTCCCTCGGCTCGGACACTAACCGGGGACTGCTGCACCAAGGGCGCAGGCAGATCCTCGGTCTCCACCGGGGGAACCAGCGAAGAAGGGTTGTCGGCTTCACCAGTAGACAACCCGTCCAACGGGTCGAGAAAAATCTCGACCGTGTCGACTGGTGTCTCGGCCGCCTGGCCTGACTGGTACGCCGTGAAGCCAGCAGCCCTCAGCCGCAACCTCGACCAGTAGACGGTCGGCTGTCCGGGGAAGGGGACCCCTCCCACTCCCACGAACACCGACGATGGGACTTACCCTTGGAATCCTTCTTTTTGGACCAAGAAGAATGTCCCAATGGCCCCTCTCCTTTCATGGAAAGGGAATGGCAAAGCTCCTTGAACGAAGCAGAATACGAGGTACCCAAAGAGAGCGGGATAAATGCCACGACCGAGGAGGAGGAAGATGCAGCCTGGGCCGCCTCCTCCTCGAGGGCAATCATCTGCTCGAGGTGCTCAGCCGAGCCAGCCACAGCGGTCACCGCCCAATGGGCCTCTTTCGACTTTACCGGCGGGTAATGCTTCACGGGGCGCCCAAGCTTCAACCGGGCAGCGCAATCCTCCAAGACGTTGGCCGAGAACGAGCAAGACTCGGAGAGGCCTGCAGGTCGTGTTTTAGGCTGAGGCAGTACACACAAGTGGAGTGCGGATCCGTCCTGGACATCTTCTGCCCACAAGGGCACCGCCAAAAACCGGGAGTCGATTTGTCCATCGCAGCCGCGAGGGAAAAAGAAATTTTCCAAAGTCTTGAACATTTTTAAAAAAGTTTAGGACGAACCGAAGAGTTAAGATCCAGTCTCACGCAGAGCGCTAAGGAGGGAACCTGAGCTTCCAAGCGGTGAGGAAGATCTGGCGTCATGGGGCAGAGCCAAGAGTTTAACCACGCGGGTGGGTGGGAGGAGCCAGCTTGAAAACCTTCCGACAAGATTTAAAGTGGCAAGGAACCTGCCAGACAGTGTGGATGAACATATCCATGGCCCTAGAACCTTACCTTTCAGACCCTCTGGCTCCTCCAAGGTGCCCTCTGCCGACTTCTAAGCGGCATCATCGTTGTCTGACCACTCATCAGAAGATTACAGATCCCGGGAAGGGTAATTTCCCGACGAGCTGCTCCCAAGACATTTACCGTGGACAGAGAAGAGGGGACAAGAGACCTAGGATGAGGGAGTCTCGTCTCCAGGTCTGAAACCAACTTGGAGTGCCCCCGACTGGATGAGGGTCTTACAACTCCAGCATAGCCACAGGAAGTGGAGAAGGCTGTGGCTGGGTGGGGGGGCGCAAGAGAGGAGGAGGAGGAAGCAGAACCAGTGGGGGCAGGCAATGGTGGTAGGAGTTATAACCAGTGTAGTACTGCCCAAAAGCACTCCATTCAGGAGGACCAGCAGGGCAGGGGTCCCCAGGATACCCAAAAGGGTAATGTAAGACAGTCCGGGGTCCTGTATAAATCCTTGTCAGATCTGACTGAGGGGGTACCCACATTGGACCCACTGTAGTATAAAATCAGCAGAGGGTCCAGTGTCAGGAAGAATGACGTCAGGACCGGCACCCACCAAAAGGCCCCCTACCAGGTCTGGCGCCAGACCTGAAAGCTGCAGCAAACCGCAGGGCCCTGGTTGTGGAAGAGTAGTCAGAATATCCAGCATCTAAATGCGATTCGCCAGATCAGACACTGGGATCGGGGACAGAATAATAGTCTGCTCTGAAGGAGGAGGGGCCTCTGATGAAGGACAGAAAGCTGAGGAGGAGCCTCCTCTGTGAACCGGTTAGGAGAGCATGGGACAGACCTCAAGGAATGTACCACAAATCGAAGGGTTCCATGCTGCCTTCGCCTGAAGTACCCGCCTGAGAACGGATGGGGAGGGTAAAGGCGATGGAGGGAGGAGAAGGGCCTTCTCCCCCATGCTCTGCTGGTCAACGGGTGAGGTCCCGCTAGGCCCCGATGGGAGAACCACGCCTGAGCAGCTAGAGACAGGCATCTCATCAGGCAGAGGCGGGCAGGTGGGGGAGGAGCCCCCGACAGACTTACCAACTGGTGAAGGGCAGATCCGCAAAGGCTGCAGAGCAGTCTTACCAGCAGCGTGCAGTCCCTGGAGGAGCCAGGGGCTGGCTTAGCAGTGCGGTTGGATGAGCAGATGGTCTACTGACCTGCCGAGGATTTGTCGGAATTACCGTCCGAAGTCTTCTTAGGCGGTGGCTGGGCCTTGCTTGTCAAGGGCTGCGAGGTCTCATCCATGGAGAACTCCCGCTCCCGAGATATCTCCTTATGGTGCTTCTTTGAGGGAGAAGACTACTCAGAAGAGGACTCTAATGCAGTCCATTTGCTTTTCTGAAGAAGTTAAGCTGACCTTTAAAAGGTGGACCTCCAAATCCTGCTGTCTCTGCTGTTTGGTGGCCTGATTAAAAGTTTGGAACTCCGAGCAGGAGGAGACAGGGTGATCTGGGCCAAAACAGATCACACCCTTTAGGTGAACATCCTTACCAGGGATCTGCGTGCCACAGGCAAGCTCTTCTTGGGTAGACACATCAAGTAGAGAAATACTGAAAATAAAGATTTGGCAAAGGAAAAATCCATGATCGCTATAGGCAGTCTGCAATATGACTGACACGAGGAGACAGTGGGAAAGAACCGGAGGGCGGGCATGGGGACAGCCCACTATATTTGGCCACGCTGACGTCGGGTGAGCGGTCCCCCATCAGGGATTGCCAGAAATGTCTGCCATGCGGCCAGACGCCAGGTGGCACCAGTCCTAAGTGTAATGACCCACTAGAGGAACCCTCTTAAAGTAACATCACTGTAATCAGCTTAATCTAAGTTTACAAAAAAGGGTTCAACCCAACCCTTCTGCTCCTAAATCAAGGCAGCACTCTAAAAACACTTCCACAGAGGCGTTATTTTCTACAGAGCATCTTGCACCTCAATGACTTAGCAACAGACATTTCCAAGTAGATTTTTATAGATCAATTTTTTTTCAATTAGTTTTATTTTTCAAACATGTTTTAACAGACATCTACACTCAGTTAATGCAGCATATAACTTAACAGTTCTAAGCAAAAAAGTAATTACATCTCAGGCCAAGAATACTATTCATATACAGTAGCTTAAAATGCAGTGGTACATTAACTGACATACTGAGTCAATCTAGAAAAGTTATGTAGTTGGAATAAGTGTCTTTTTCCAATGTGGTCACAATAAACGTGCATCTTTTAATGATGTGGTGTTCTGTGCAATTTATTAAGCTTATAACTTACCCTTATTAGGGCAGATATTCCTATATATAACGGAGATGTCCATAACAGGGGGTTTCATTGCTAAAGTCTTGCTCTCTTCCTTTTTTCACCCCCTTCTTTCCTTCTCCCCCCCCTTTCATTAATCTTTCAGGGGACATAATCTTTACAATGTTCCAGCTGGTACATAACCCACTTTCTCCACCTGATCTCAAATTTTGTAACTTTGAGTCTGGCAGAGAGGTATTCTAATGAATATATGTCTCTCACTATGGGCAGCCACATTTGTTTAGTCTGAATTCTGTATGTATGCCATAATCTAGTAATAGCTTTATGGGATGCCAGAATCAGGAAAGTAATTTGCTTTAATATTGCCCTGTCTATTCAGACTACTTCTGGTTTAACAACAAGCATTTGTCAATGCCGAATGTTTGCTTGCTGGCCTTGGCAGTGGTAGTGTAGAAGTTACAGAGCTGCATAATAGTAATGGCAGTGAAGTATTGAACTGAAGTCAACCCCACCACCACTCTGCAGAGAGTGACAGGCATTGGGGTGTGCCTTTGGGTCGTCAGGCATAACGGCCACGCCATTCAATTACACCACCCTGCAGACACTGGTAAGTGTCCACGGTGTTCCTTAGGGTCTTTGTTCCTTATGCGCAACCCATTCCATTAGGAAATACAGTGGGATGGGTGCGATATAGGAGGTTGGGGTGAACTTTGGGGCCGAAGAGTCCAAGGCATACCTCAATGCTTCTCACTGGCTGCAGGGTGTGGAATGGTAGGAGCATTACAGGCAAGAATCCCAAGTCACACCCCTGATGCCTGTCATTCTCTACAGGGTTGGGCGTTATGGTTGGAAACCCTAATACCTCAGGCATTCGTTGGTATTTTCATTCCAAATGTTCAACATGGTTTTTTTTGTTACCCCACCTCATGAACAGGGGGAATAACAGTTTCTTAGTCGAAAGCTGCTTATGCACAGCGACTATGGCATTTATCACCACAGGTGCAAAAACATTCCGAACAGGATATAAAAAATGACAGCTGTACTGTTCATGAGGAGGTGTAAAAAATGGCAATTTTGTAAATCTGCAGTAAAAATATTTAAAAAATGGTGAAGTCAGGAGCGTACATAGAAACTGTGCAATGCACACCTGTAATATAATTAGGTTGGGGATTTTTTTTTTTTTTACAGCAGATTGTCAACTCAGGCATTTTGGTGCCTCCAATCATGAACAGTGTCACTGATTTTCTTTATCTGTCCCGAACAATAATTTCCCACAGCGACCACACACGCATCTCTGTGCTGAAAGTGTGAAAACACACTTCAGCCATGTTGTGAAAAATGACAGCTGTACTATAAATAAGGCAGTCCGGAAAAATGCCACTGGTGAAAATCTGGACTTAAAATATTACAAAGTCATGAACTTACGAGGGCGTGGAAATCACGCAATGCTCACTCGTAATAGTTATTTTATGGACTTTTGTCACCAAATTTTCAACATAGCCATTTTAAGACCTCTGCTCATGAACAGCGTAACTGTGATTTTCTTAATCTGTCCCAAACATTGCTTTCACACACCAACAGCACCATTGTGCGCTACATGTGTGAAAACACATTTTAGGCGGTATATGAAAAATAAGGAAGTGTAATAAAATGGCAATGTTGAAAATCTGGAGTGAAAATATTGAAAATTTGTGAACTTACGAGCGTGCGTAGGAACTGCGCAACGCACACTCGTAAAAGTCGTTTTTTGAAATTTTTCCACCAAATTTTCGAAATAGGCTTCTTGAGAGCCCACCTTATGAACACTGGCAGTATCATTTCGTTAATCGGTCCCGAAAGGTGATTTCGCGCAGTGACTGCGAAATCACCATTTGGGCGCGAATAACGCCATGACAGTGACATCATTCATGAGAAGGGGTCCCAAAAACCCCATGTTGAAAATTTGGTGCAAAAATTCCAAAAAATGCCTGAGATATGCAACAATGCTGAAAACCCCCTATCTAGCCCATTATACAGCTTACCGGCATTTCCTCAGTTCGCAGTCGGCTTTGAAGAGTGCAGACGTGTTCCCGGTCCACCGAAGATCGTCCGCCGAGGTCCGAGGTAAGTATGGGGTGAGGGGGGTGTGGGGAGGCAGGGTGCGCAGTGGGTGGGTGCGGGTTGTGGGAGGTGGGCCAGGGAGACTACATGGGACCATTTTTTCTTTACAGGTGTTCTTTTTGTTTCCAATAATGACGCAGAACATTTGCCACGCTGGGGTGGGCTCCCAGCATGGCACAAGGATGGTTGGGGGGCATTCAGCCGATGGGGGATTGGGCACCCCATTACGCCCAAACATCGATTGCCACGCTGGGGTGGGCTCCCAGCGTGGCACCCAATACTCGGGGGTGAGGACAGTGAAATAGCGGGGGATTGGGCACCCCCGGCTATATCATGAGTTGCCACGCTGGGGTGGGCACCAGCATGGCATTTGGAAGGCTGCGGGGAGGGCGCAGCACAGCCGCAAGGGGATTGGGCACCACCGTCGCTGCTTATACTGTGTGTGTGTGTGTGTGTGTGTGTGTGTGTGTGTGCTGGCATGCGTGTGTGTGGGGGGGGAGCTGCGCATGAGCAATCGATATCTTATCGCTGCTTACTGAAGCGTAGCTCCCCCTTTGAGCTGTGTGCCACTGCATTTTGGAGCTTGTCACAGACAGCTCCATCATGCACTGGCTTACAGGGTCCACGCCTGCCAACACACTGATTGAACTGGAAGAGCGGGTGACACCTCCAAAATCTCGGGTGATGGCACTATGTTTCTTGCACATGCGTGCAAGCAAACATAACAAACATAATAAATGTATCTTAATTTTTGAAGACTTTTTTTGTGTGTGCGTGCATATGTGACGTATGAATGAGGGATCCACTCACTGTAGATCAAGGGAGGATGTAAAATGGTGCAGGTACATGGGGGGGTGAACAAAGTGGTAGACAGTAAGCCCTACCACAGCTTCAGGCTGATGTAGCACAGTGATACATGGGGGTGAACAAAGTAGTAGACAGTAAGCCTACTACAGAGCTTCAGGCTGATGTAGCACAGCTGGACTAAGGCAAGGGAGGATGTGAAATGGTACAGGTACATGGGGGTGAACAAAGTAGTAGACAGTAAGCCCTACCTGAGCTTCAGGCTGATGTTGCACAGCTGGACTAATACAAGCACCCACGGCATGTTCTTATAGTCCCCATTTATATGTCCATTTATGTTCTTACAGCGCTGATTGCCTAACTGAGCCAAGATGTAAAACAGATACTAAAATGTCAGGTTTATTTCAGGTGACCAGAATCGCAGTGGGGAGAGGGGGCAAGTGAAAATGCCCTGAGAATGTGCTTAAACTTATTAACTGTTGCTGTGCCACGGAGTGATACACCGGTCCAGAATCTCTATACGTTCAAATTATGTTTGCAGCCTAAAGGTGCTTAGGTGGATTGGCATTTACATTATTCAGCGGCAAATCTTTTTCATACGTTTTGTGATCATCGGTTAAGATATAACCACTAACTGATGAGACACTTAGGGGCATGAAACTGTGCTACCAGCAAAGTTGCATTTGCAAAGCCCTGAATATTTATCTGTTGATAATGAAATGAAAACGGTCAGCTGATAACATTCAGCCACTGTCCATTGCACAGAGAGACATCTCACTGATAGATATGGAGCAAAGGGACATGCACTTGCCAGTAACACCACTACAGCTCCAGACATGGAAGAAAGAAGTTCATGCACTTTCATCACTGTTAACTTTTTCAGCATTTTAAAACAGTTACTTAGCATCTGCACTAAGATGTTACACGTCGCTGAACTGAATTGTGACACCAGAATACATGCGATCAACATTTGTCAGCAAAAGTGAATTGAAAAAAATCAATAGATGTATAAAATGGTAAGTGACATGAGTCAATAACTAACATATCTGCATTTAATACTTGGCTTAAAATTTGAGCACTACCATATTCGCACTCACAAACATCAAACAGGGATACCATTTATAATTCAGCTAATGTCAAGCAGTTTGAGCCATAAAAGTATTACTGTATCAGTATGGTGGCAGCAACAGGATCAGGAAATTATGAAATAAAATGCAACAGCACCCCGTCAGCCATATGTTGTGCGAGTGGAGGGAAGTACATGAGCACCCAGGGTGGGCGGTTAGCGGCTTCAGATTCACCGGAGAAAAGGGTGGATTCGATTGTGAGCTACAGCTGAACTTGTGTTTTCTTTTTCTATACCTAGTTTTCGCTATTTTGTTAGGGCACATGTCCAACCCTAAGATGTTTAGGGTCACAAGGTGATGTGACTTCATTGAGCATCTGCTTTGAGAAAGAGCTGTGTGATTCTAAATGCCAGCTCACAATAATTCAGAGAAAAAAAAAATATTTTGAAGCTGCATTACCAGACTAAGTGTGCAGTTTAGTGAATTACCACACAGGGGTGTGTATATGACAGCACTAAAAGGCGCATTAAAGTGCTTCAGTCATGAAAACTCTCCCCCAGTGGCTGCTGCTGAAATGAAACATAGACTGACAGCAGATAGGGACCGCTAGGCCCATAGCATAGCATAGCAGTATGTTCTCCTTTGTGCATTCTGGCTGTTCTTTGCTTCAGCTGCAGGTAGTACAGTACGCTCAAGTTCATTTGCATAGGTTTTAGCAGCTGGGAGTTCACACTGACAGAGTCTAGTAAGAGAAAACGCTTGGAATTACACATACAACGAAGTCTGAGTTTTCACATCAAATGCTGAGGTATTTTTTCTGGAGGATTAGAACCCATGGAGTCCATGAAGGTGTGCTTGGAGAGCTGGCGTGTGTAAGAACTGTTAGGCACCCACACATTTTGGTGGTCTCACTCCTTGGCAGGGAACAGTTTATCAAAAGTAATGATGTGTGGCTTGCCGATCTAAGCTAGACAAGACTACACCATCCTATCAGGCAACCGACAGTTGATCTGTGTGTGTGTATGTGTTTTTTTTTTTGGGGGGGGGGGCTGCTCACTGAAGCGTAGCTCCCTCTTTCAACTGTATGTCACTGCATTTTCAACTGCTGTCAGACAGCTTCAGCAGTGATTGGAGAACTGTGACCACGCCTGCAAACACACTGACTGAATTGGAAGATGACACCTCTGAAAAACTCAGACAGCGGCACTATGTTTCTTGCACATGCATGGGATATCGATGGGTGTAAAAGTTCTGGGCGGCTGTAGATAGTCCAGCTAGCTCCCTTTAATATATGTTGCCAATAAGGAGTTAATTTAGGGCAATGCCATAAAATGCGACTCTGGTCTGCACTGTCGGAATTGCATCCCTGTAACATTCTCCTCTGGTAATTTCCAGAAAAGTGTATGTGTATGTGTATCAATCAATCAAATCAATCAAAAATCTATTTATTCAGGCGAACATCATTGAGCATAGCTCATTTACAAGATGGACCTGAGTGGTCATAACAAAAAAGGTTACAGATTGTATACAAAAACATGATATTGAATAAGCACAAATCAATCATTTATGAGTGAGATAGATGTACACATATTAACATATATACAAGGCAAAGGACAGTAAACCTAAAACCTAATAAATGAGAGAAACAAACAGTTTAGTAGGGATAAGGCTTGGATAATGGCACAAGGGTGGGCATATATATGAGGTTTGATGGGGAAGGACCAGAGGAATGATGAAGAATATGGATGAGCTTTAAAAGGGGGTGGAGGAGAGAGGGGTGTGGGAGGGGTGCGGGTGTGGGAGGACTAGGCCTTGTGGAGCAGTTGCACGAATCTGGGATTAAGGTGGTGTACAGCTTTTTGAAGGATGTAAGAGGAATCAGTGTATCCATTTTCAAGACTTTTGGATAGAATTCCAGATAAGTGCCGGAACAACTGACTGCAGCTCTTCCATGCAGGTGCAGGTGATAGGAATCTTCAACGGATCAGTTTATTACTCAAGGTGCTGACAGGAGGCCCCTGGATGATCACGGTTGAAGCAATCTGAAGATGTAGGAAGGGGTTTGTTTGTCAGAGCTTTGTAGATCCAGATAGCAGCATTTTTTTCCTTCTATTTTGCAGGGATGTCCAACTGACTGCATTGCGACTGAGAAGGCAATGATGGGTGCTAGAGGAGGTCAGTAGTAAGATCTAATAGCTCTATAGATACAGAAGTTGTCTAATTTGTTTAGATGGGAGAGGAGCAATGACCATAGAGAAGTCAGCATAATCACAAGGGACAGGAATGATGCTAGGATTAATCTTTGTTTGGAATCTTTGGTCAGAGTGATGTTGGATCCTATAGAAAAGACCAAGTCTTTGTCTTAGCTTTTCAGGAGCTCTTCATAGGTAGTATAGTCTGGTTATTTATATCCATACTCTAGATATTTGATTGTCTACATATTCCAAGATTTTCACCAAGGATGAGTAGAGAGTTGTGGGAGGTGAATGATGGGATAGTGGAAGAACAGTTCTTGGTGGCAAAGAACATAGCTTTGGTTTTTCTTGGCATTTAATCAATAATTTCTTTTCTAATAGGTTGTGCTGAAGGAGGAATTCCAGACTGCAGGAGCTCACAGGCTTTTGATGGTGAGGGATTGCTCACATATAGTACAGTGTCATCTGCAAGAGGTGGATATTAGATAGTGAGAGATTGGAATCAATATTGTTGATGTAAATGGCAAAAAGGATGGGACCCAGGATGGGCACTTTGCGGTACACCTCTTAGAGTGGTTTAGAGGTAGATAGATCACCTCATTTTTTACCAGTTGTAATCTTTCCGGAGAGATAGCATCTGAACCATTTAAGAGAGTGAGTCAAGGCCATGGAGTTCAGAGAGGATTAGAAGATCATGATCCACAGTGTCAAGGAAACTGCTTGGATCCAGAAACACAGCACAGTCATTATTCTTTTTGTATGGGAGCGATCTGCCGTCATTTGTGACTTTTAGCTAGTGCAGAGATGGTGCCGCTGCATAGATCTAAACCAGATTGAGCTGGATTTGGGAGATTATTTAGCAAGTATCAAGGTGAAACAGTTAACTAGGTGCATGTGTATGTATGTACACACACACACACACACACACACATATGTATATATATATATATATATATATATACACATACAACCATATATATATATATACACATACATACACACACACACACACACACCAATAATGGGGTATAGTAAAGAGTGCGGAATAGGAGGGCATACCAGGAAAGAGACAGCAAGTGAAGAGGTGACTGCTCTCTCAGTGGAAGGAAGTAAATGCAAATCTAGGAGCTTTCAACTTACTTCTTAGCACTGTGATATATAGGCAGGAAAGGAGGTGGGAGTTTGAAGAAGGTTGTGCAATGGCTACTTAAGTTCGTTTTAGTGTATATGGAAGGATAGGAATATAAAAAAGCTGCTCCATCATATCTAAAAGCAGTAAATCTAAGGAGGTAAGGGAACAAAGAAAATACTGGTACTGATAGAGGAGGAGAGGGAGACTTGGGGGAGGTTTGGCATCCTGCATCACAGGAAGGTGGGGGTGCTGGTGGGCAGCAGCAGCAATGGGTGAGGTGTTGGGCTGTACTGCGGTGCACCAATCTTTTAAAATTGCCTGGAGTGTGAGGAGGATGTTTTAGACATACTGTGAAAAACTTAGAAAGGAGACTGAGGGTCTGCAGGAGGAACTAAGAGACAGGGCAAGGCAGATTGGGGTGGGTTTAGTCAGCTACTGGAGGGAGGAAGAAAGGGAGATGAGAGAAGGCTGATTTAGCCAACAGTGGTAAGGAAAGGGTCAAGAAGGGAAGCAGAGACAAAGGGGGCCCAGGCCAGGAAGAACAATTGCAGGGAAACCAGGTCAGGACAGAAGACAAACGGAAGGAGGAGGAGATAGGGACTTGTGAGGGGAGGCGAAGAACTGGCAAAACTCATGGAGTGGAAAGAAGAGACAGTTACTACTGAGAGAGAGGGCAGGCATTTGCTGAGGGCCTTCAGAAAATGGTTGTGCGCTACTAGAGAAGAAGAAGTGTGGAGGAGGGAAATGATGAAATTAGAGTGAGTAACTGATAAATGCCTGGACCCAAACTGGAGTAGGGTAAGTTCTGCTGGGATAATGCAAGCAGGGGTAAAAGAGTAACAATGTCAGGAGGAGGAGAAGGAGCTGGAAATGAGAGGGAGATGAATGGAAGCAAGCAGGGAGTAAGAGGGGTGGAACTCTTGAGTGCTGGGGGACTCAAATGCACTAAGAGTTAGGTGGGGTAGCAAGGGAGAAGGCATAGTCACATTTGGGTGGAGCATACTCAGGAATGACAGTGGAAAGGGGGACGGTCTGTTCTGAAATATGCTAGAAGGGGTAGGGACAAGCCTCATTTAATTATACAAATGGGACAAACGACCTGGCTGACAAGACAGCAGATACAGTCCAGAGGAGGTTTGAGGAACTAGCACAATTATGTGAGGGGGCAGGAAGATCAGTAACTTTTTTAGAGACACTTCCGGTGCCAAAGGCAAGCACAACAAGAAAGCTGAGAATAGAGGAATTTAACGGATGGCTAAGAACCTGGTGCTGTGCTAAAGGGTATAGGCTGTTGGGGGCGGGGGACCTGGGAAGACAGTAGTCTCCATGCAAGGACAGACTACACTTGGTGAGGAAGGAAAGAAAGTGTTGAAACAGAGGATGGAGGAGTACATAGAGGAAGTTGGGAATTTAAACTAGGAGTGGCAGTTGGGGAAGAGATATGCAGAGACCACAGGTTGGGAAACCATATGAGCTTACCCCCCATAACAGTGACAAAGGACAAATGGCAAGTACTGTTGGTGATGCTAGGAAAGGAGGGCAGGATGGGAGGCGGGGAAAAGGGTGGAAGGTGGTTACCCTTAATGCTAGGAGCCTTGGGAGGAAAACTGCAGAGTTACAGGTTCTCATGGCAGAGGGAGAGGTGGACATTGCAGCCATCACGGAAACATGGGCCACCCAATACAATGACTGGGACCTGTCTGTACCAGGGTACAGGTTATTTCGTAGGGACAGGGTGATTGGGGAAAGGAGGGGGGGTGCTTCTCACATGTGGGAAGGAATGAAGTATGTAAGGGAGGAAGGGGAGGAGGGTAGTACAGAGTCACTTTGGATGCAAATCCAGGATTCCAAGAATAGGATTCTTAGAATGGGAGTGGTGAACAGGCCACCATCTCAGATGGAGGAGTTAAGACAGGGAACTAGCGGGACAGATCAGGAGGACCTGCGAGAAGGGTAGTGTGGCAACTGTGGGGGACTTCAACATGCCAGGAGTGGACTGGAGCACCCCAACAACCAGGAACAGAAGGGAGCAGGTACTGCTGGATGCCTTCCAGGACAGCTTCCTGCTGCAAATGGTCAGTGAACCAACCAGGTTAGGAATACCCTGACCTTGTGCTGTAACAATGAGGACTTTACAGCAGAGAACTTACAGTGGAGGAACCGCTGTCGGGAGTGACCACCACTCCAGTATGGCTCACAGTGGATATGGGCAAGGAAGGAGTGGAATCAAGCACTGTGGTGCTGGACTTCAGGAGGGCCGACTTTGAAGAATGGGGAGTGGTAAGGGTACCTGGCCAGAATTCAATCTAGTGGGACACTAACCAGGTGGGAGCTCATAAAGCTGGGGATGAGTGGAGGCAACCAAAACCTGCTGCAAAGCCCACAGCAAGAAAGCTGGGGCTAAGAAACCGATCTGGTTGAGCAAGGAGGTCATGGTAAAGGTAAGGAGGAAAGAGCTGCCTTTAGGAAGTACAAGAAACAGGAGAGAGGAAGGAGGAATACTTGACAGAATCGAAGAAGGTGACAAGGGGCAGAAAGGGGAGCCAAAGCATCTACGGAACTCAGGCTGGCACAAGGCATTAAGAAGGGGAAAAGGACTGCCCTAAGTACATCAGGGAAAAGGCTGCAAGGACCACATAGTAAGGATTAGGAAGGAGGGGTTGGGTGGAAGCAGGGGGTGCGATAAGGCGGAAGCACTAAATGAGTACTTCTGCTCAGTATTTACTAAAGAGAAGAGGGGTGACACCCAAGGTGGGAGAAAATGCACAAGCAGGGTGGGAAGTGGGTGACATATGGGAAACTCATGGAGAGCAGAGTTTTATGAGGGTTTGAAGGCACTGAGGGTGGACAAGCGCCCAGGCCCAGATGGCATCTCACCCAGGGTACTGAAGGAGCTGGCAGAGGTCCTTATGGGACCTTTGCAGACCTATTTAATGCCTCACTACATTCAGGGGTGTACCTCAGGACGGAGGATGGCTCATGTGGTGCCCTCCACAAGAGTGGCCCCAGGATGAACCGAAAACTACAAACCAGTGAGCCTCACATCCATCGTGGGTAAGCTAATGGAGACTATCCTGAAGGAGGCTGGTGGCCCTCCTAGAGCCAAAGGACTACAGGAGACAGCAGACATGGCTTCATACGTGGCAGATCCTGCCAAACCAACCTGGTCGAGTTCTATAGGTAACTAGGCAACTGGACAGCGGCCATGCAGTGGATGTCCTGTATCTGGACTTCAGTAAGACATTCGACTCAGTGCCACATGGAAGGCTGGGAAGGAGTTAAGTAGGCACAAGAGGCGGGTGTTAAAGCTGGTGAGATGGGTAGCAAACTGGCTGCAGGGAAGGCAACAGAGGGTGGTGGTGGTGGGTGCTCTCACACCCAAGGGCAGTGATGGCGGTATTCCACAGGGCTCTGTGTTGGGACCAGATGTTGGGATATTCATTGCAGACATATCATGGGACATCAAAGAGCAAGATCAGTCTGTTTGCTGATGATACCAAGGTAAGCAGCAGTGGTGGATGACCTAGGGGATGGCAGGGGTTGCAGGATGATCTGGAAAAGCTTGAAACCTGGTCAGACACCTGGCAACTGAGCTTTAATGCCAAAAGTGCAAGGTGCTGCATTTGGGATAGAAGAACCCAGGAGAACTACCAGCTAGAAGTGCAGCTTGCACAGACAGAGGAGGAGAAGGATCTGAGTGTGCTCATTTCGGGTCAATGAACAACTCGACACAATGTAAGAAGGCAGCTGCAAAACCAACAAAATGCTGGGTTTGTATTGCAAGGGTATATCCTCGAGGAGGGAGGAGTGTGATTCTGCCACTGTATAGGTCATTAGTTAGACCACACCTGGGTACTGCGTGCAGTACTGGCGTCCATATCTGAAGAGGACATTCCAGTTACTGGAGGTGCAGCGCAGAGCAACAAAGATGATCAAAGGGCTGGGGACTTATACGAGAGAGGAGGCAGAAGGTTCAACATGTATTCACTGGAGGAGAAGAGAGGGGGTGACATGATTGAAACCTTTAAATACTGTACATAGAAGAAATAAACAAGCACAGGTACAGAGGGGCTGTTCAAAGTAAGGAGGGAGGGCACCAGAGGCCATGATGTGAGACTGGAGCGAGGAAGGTTCAGGAGGGAGATGAGGACACTTTTTTACAGAGAGGGTGGTGGCTGGGTGGAATGCGTTACCTGCAGAAGTGGTATGCATTAGAACAGTGGACTGCCTCAAACGAGGATGGGACAGGACAAGGGGGAGGGTTAATGAAGGGGAAGGGTGGAAGGGAGGGGCAGCTGCAGAATAAGGGGTGCTAGCTGCACATTCGAGCAGACTTGATAGACCTCTAGGCCTTTATCTGCTGGCAAATTTCGTATGTTCATAAGTGGAGAGTTTCAAAACCTGGAGCACAGAGCTGTACCACCCCACCACCGAGACTTCTCCATCTAGCTACTTCGACCATATAAGTCTGGTAGATTCCGCAGAATCACTTAGCCTACAATGCAGAACCAGATAGATATGACTGATTAAATGCCCTGTAGGAGAACCCGGGATGCGTGTATGGATCAGAGTGGTAAATGGAGAAGGGTCTGTGTATGTATCGGAGAGGTCTACCTCATGGCTACAGATATATAACTTAATATGTAAATAGGAAATAAAATATTTGTAGGGTATCTGTTATTTTGCTTCTGACAATACAAATGGGAGAAATCCATTTGGGCCTATGATCTGTAAGACATTTTATTCCATATCTGCTCCGTTTTCAAAGGTCATAGCACTTTATCCCTTGTTAATTTCTTCATCATAGGCCAAAGCTGCGAAATAAAGTTTCTCGATGTTGGAAAGGTATTAATTTCTCAGCTGAAACCAAACTCGAAGTGCTTCTCTAGTATACTGTAGGTCTGGTAAATCCCTAGTGTGCTACATTTGGGAGTGCGGCTAAAATGTTTTTGTGCTTCAAGAGGTCTCCCCAGGTCTGCTCTAATTTTTTTTCCCAATTTGCAGAGTAAACTGGGTTCATCCAGTTTGGCACCAGTCGAAGCTGTGCTGCAAGAGCATCTTTTTTAAAAGTCCAGAAGGTTTAAGTCCACCTTTCTCCCCGGGTGCCTGTAAAATGGAATATTTAATTCTTGGGGGGTTTACCCAGCTAAATAAATTGAGAAAGAAATCTGTCCCATGCTTGGAAATAGAAATGAGAGGTGGCAAATGGCAAGATTTGTAGAAAAAAAACGGCAGGCATCAGGACCCCACGGAAAAACTTTTCTAGCTAGCAGTCTTCAGCAGGGACTGCCTCCGATGTCGGTCCCGCCCCCAATGTCAGGCGTAGTACATAAGGAGGCGGTCCCGTCAGAATCCCCAATTTTCCCGGCGGAGACTTCCGGTCACTGGATGACATCAGAAAAGGAGATAGAGGACCTGCCATCAGATGGCCAACATTAAGAACCGACCTTTCCAATCCTAAGGATAGTGTAAGGCTGGAACCTACTTCCTCCAAAGGGGAATGGTGAGCGGGAAGGTACCTGCTGCAAGAGCTGTTCTGAAGATCTACTGTTACGGTAAGTTCTTACGTAACTGTACTATCTTCTTCAGTACAGCTCTTGCAGCAAACCCCGATAGGACTGATTCCCAAGCAATGGCGTCTTGAGAGGCCAATGGGAGGGAGGCAATACGGAATTCAGACCCGTCCTGGGCCTAAGACATGAGGCCCTGAAGAACAGCAAGGCGAAACTCGCTCACGCTTAAGCGATATCAGGCTATAATGCCTGATAAAGTGTGCACCGAACTCCAGGTGGATGCGGCACATATAGCTAGAGATGTTCTTCAGTGCCGCAAAAGAGGTAGCCACTCCTCTTGATGAATGGCCCTTGACCACTCCTGGCAAGGGTTTCTTATGCTTGTCGGAACAAAACGAGATACGTTGAATGAGCCAGCGTGAAAGGGTCTGTTTCGAAACTGGGGCCCCTTTCATCCTCTCAGGGAATGAAACGAACAGTTGCTCCGCTTTCTGGTGCTGCTTGGTTCTGGTCAAATAATATCGGAGACACCTGTGAACATCCAGGGTGTGGAGCAGTGCTTCTTCTCGACTGGCGTACTTAGGAAAGTACACTGGTAAATCAATGTCCTGGTTAAGAGTAAGGGCTGAAACCACGTTAGGCAGGAACTTAGGATTCATCCTCGGGGACACCCTGTCCTGATGAAAAATTAAATAAGGCTCCTTGCACATGAGAGCATGTAATTCGGAGATTCTTCTCACCGAAGTAACGTCAACCAAAAACAACATTTTCCATGACAGAAAACGTGGCTACGCAATCTACGCAGGTACAAAGGGAATTAGAAGGGTAAGAACATAAAGTCATGGCGGAAAGAACTAGGATTCTGGTGGGACCGCCTCCTTATGTACTACGCCTGACGTCGGGGGCGGGACCGACATCGGAGGTGGTCCCCGCTGAAGACTGCTAGCTAGAAAAATTTTCCGTGGGGTCCTGACGCCTACCAGCTTCAGTCCTAATGGTGTAACCTGCTGCAAGAGCTGTACCTCGAAAAAGATCAGCAGCTATTACTACATATTGCCAGAAAGGGGGGTGGGGTCTCTGTTGGATACTGTGGAAAGCGGGGAGGATGTATGTAAGAACAGGTTACTCACCTGTAACAGTTCTAGGAGTGGTATATTTTGTTCATCCACACTTCTTGGCATGTCCCTTTCCCCTTTAAATCTTGCCGGAAGTCTTCAAGCTGACTCCTCCCACCCACCTGGGTGGTAAATACCTCGGCTCCACCCCATGATGCCAGATCTTAGCCCGCTGGAAGCAAGGCTGTGCGCCTGAAGCCAGGGAGGTCGAGTAGATGCGCGTGGATGAACATATACCACTCCTAGAACTACTGTTACAGGCGAATGACCTGTTGTTCTAGGATTGTGGATATGTTGTTCATCCACAATTCTTGGCAAACTCCAAGCAGTTCTCCGGGAGGAGGGAGGTAAGGCGCACACCCCCTACTTGGGGAACACATATTGGAGAACCAAGGCCCCAAAACCGGCATCCCGGCGTGACTCAAGGTCAATGTGGTAGTGGGTGATGAAGGTGTTTGCTGACTTCTAGGAAGCAGCCAGATTTCCTGGATAGGGATGTCCCTGGAAGCAGCCACCGATGCAGCAGTATGGCGGGTAGAATGAGCTCTTATCCCTCTGGGAGGCTCCTTGCCCGCCAAGTCATAGCACAGACCTATGCATGACGTAATCCACCTTACAATGGTCCATTTGGCTGCAGATCTGCCAGAAGCGGCTTCAGCATAGGTGACAAACATCTGGCGAACCTCTCCATGAATTTCCGCCGTTCTCTCCTTATAATAGTAGAGAGCCCGTCTCCGGTCCAGAGTATGGAGCCTGTACTCTGTGTCCAAGGTATAGTTAGAATAGTATACTAGCAGAGTCAACACCTGGTTAAAGTGGCACTCTGACACCACCTTCAGAAGGAATTTCAGGTGGGGGCGCAGGACAACTTTGTCCCTGTCAAAGACCAGATAAGGGGAGTCCACTGAAAGCGCCTGGAGCTCCCCTGTCCTTCTGGCTGACATGATAACCACCAGGAAGGCAGTCTTCCACAAGTGTGAGAGCTCACACTTGTGCATGGGTTTGAATGGCTTGCCCATGACGTTTGCCAAAACCAGCAGTAGATCCCACGGAGGTGGAGGTTCACGCACCGGAGGGGATATGTGATCCAGGCCTTTGAAGAAGCACCCGACCACTGTCTCCTGTGCCAATGTCAGCTGACCGGCCCACGCCCAGTAAGCAGAAATGGCTGCCAGGTGCACCCTAAGGGTCGAAGATCAAAGACCCCTTTGGAGAGAGACCAAAGGTGGTAGAGAATGTCAGCCACAGAGCAGGATAAGGGGTCCAGACTCTTACCATGACACCAAATTGAAATATCGCTTCCATTTGAAGCCATAACATTTCCTGGCAGATTCTTTTCAAGAGGCTTCCTCCATGGTGAATACATCCTCAAAGACCCAGAGCCTGGAGCTCTAGCCGCTCAGATACCTGGATGTGAGGTGCAGGGATTGAAGGTCCGGATGGAATACCTTCCCCTGTTTCAGTGATATCAAGTCCGGGCGTGTGCAAAGCCGCTCCAGGGGCCTGCAGCGGAGGCTGAGGAAATCAGAATACCAGAACTGGTGCGGCCAATCTGGGGTTACCAGAATCACCTTTGCCTTGTCCCTTCTCACACTGAGTAACACCTTGTGGATAAAGGGAAATAGAGGGAAGGCGCAGAGGAGGCCTGGAGTCCACGGCCTTGAGAAGGCATCACCCTGCAGCAATCCCTGCTGAGGGGGGTGGGCAAGGAATAGCCTCAGCTTGGTGTTTTCCCTGGAGGCAAACAGGCCCACCAACGGTTTGCCCCAACGGTAGAACACACTGTAAACTACCTCTAGATGGAGAGACCACTCGTGGGATGTCTGGACTATGCGGCTGAGAGCATCCACCAGCTGGTTCGAGGATCCTGTCACATGAATGGCTAGGAGATACGCCTCCAACTGGGTTACGAGAGTCCAGATGCGGAGCGCCTCCTTGCACAGCAGATGGGAAATGTGTGCTGCCCTGTTTGTGGAGATAGTACATGGTCGTGGTATTGTCCGTCTGGACTTGAACCACTTGACTACGGAGCTGAGGAGCGAAAGCTGACAGTGCCAGTCTGACTGCTCTGAGCTCCAACAGGTTGATGTGACATCGGGATTCCTTGGGGGTCCAGAACCCGTGGACCCCGTTGTCCCCCATGTGGGCTCCAGAGCCCATGAGAGAGATATCTGTCTTGAGAACGACAGTCAACTCAGGGCGGACAAACGGGGTCCCTTCCTGCAACCAGTCTGGGGCAGCCCACCACTGGAGAGCATACCACATCTTCTGGGTTACAGTCATCATCTGGTCGAAATGACCATGGCGCGGAGTCCACTGGGCGGCCAGCTCTCACTGGAGGGGTGTATGTGCCATCTGCCCCAACAGACCACTGAGGTGCACACAGCCATGTAACCCAGAAGGCGCAGAAAGTCCTGGGCAGGGCGCAAGTGCCCAACCAGAAATGATCAAGCAAAGGAGGAGAGAACCCCTGCCCTGTCTGCCAGGAGCCAAGCTCTGGCTTGACAACAGTAGAGCTCTGCCACGATGAAGCCCATCACCTGAGAGGGCAAGAGTTCAGACTTGGCCTCGTTGATCAGGAGACCGAGTTGGGAGCAGGTTTGGAGAGCCAGATCCCTGGACCTCTCCACCTCCTGAAGGGAGAAACCTGCCAAGAGCCAGTCGTCAAGGTAAGGGTAAATTTGGACTCCTCTACACCGAAGGTGGGTTGCCACCACTGCATATGCACTTGGCGAAGACCCATGGGTCCAATGACAGGCAGAACGGCATGGCTCAGAAATCGTACAGGGTCCCTTTGACCCTGAAGCGGAGGAACCGCTGATGGGATGGACAGATTGAGACATAAAATAATGTGTCCAGTAGATCCAGTGAACAGAACCACGTTTCGCTCCAGGGATTGTATGGTCTGTTTCAAAGTTACCATCCGGAAGGTGCGGGACCTGAGATATTGATTCAGGTTGTGGAGATCTAGGATGGGGCGCCAGCACCCCATCCGCTTGGGCACCAGGAAGTACTTGGACACGAAGCCTGGGTCTGTAGGAGGATCTGGCACTGGAGCTACTGCCTCCTTGCAGAAGAGCTGAGCTACGTAGTCTCGAAGAGTCGACCGAGTGCAAGCTGAGATCCTTTCCTCCCAAGGGGCGCAGTCTCGGCTGGGTGGGCACTGCTTGAACTCTAAGGGCAGTCCCTGACCAACCACCTCGAGAACCCACCTGTCCTAGGTGATATCGGACCAGGCATAAAGAAAGTGGCAGAGACTGCCCCCCCCCCTTCAAACGGGAGGACCCAAAACTGGCGTGACTGGTGTAGGGATGGCAACTCCCAACCAGTCACTGAGCAGGCTTAGAGAAGGAAGCTCCTGGACCTGCGCCTTGGCCTCCTCTACAGGACTGTTAAGGACCCTGCTTGGGTCGTGGGCGCCAAGCTTGAGCCTGCTATTGCTGCAGATGCTGCTGCCTTCCTTGACAGGAGGGATGTCCGACCGCAGGGAAAGAGTGCTGAAATGGCTTCTTTCTCTTCTGCTGGTTCTTGCCTGAAGAACCTTTCAGAGAAGTGGCATCCAAGGTGGCACTGAACTGCACTATGCGCTGAAGGTGACCAGCCACTCCTGGGCCGAACAAGTTGGTGCCTAGGAAGGACACGTGAGCTAATTTATGCCAAGTATCTGCCGGAAATGAGGAAAGCCTCAGCTAAGCCCTGCGGTGAGTAGCCACTGCGGCTTTCCAGGGCCGTCTGGAGCTGCTGTTTTGCAACAGCACGGCCCTGATCATGGACCTGCGTGACCGTGGTCTGCATGTCCACGGGAAGGTGAGGGAGGACCTCGTCTAATAACCCCAAGAAGGCATGAGAGAAGTGTGCCATGGTAACAGCCAAGCTGGCCTGACAAAGATCAAAGGAAGAGGCCGCATAGACCTTAAGGGCAGAGTGGTCCATATACCTGGACTCCTTGTCCGGGGGTTGGTCAGTGTCAGCCGAGCTTCCAGTACGCCTGAACACAGAAGCAGTCACCAGGTTCTCGGTCGAAGGGTGTTCTGTGAACCCCACCACAGATCCCATGGGCACTGCGTACCTGTGGGTCATGCAGGTAGATGGTGCATGACAGGAAGCCGGACGCTGCCAAAGCTCAAGGGCCGGGTCAACAAAGGCTTTGGCCACTGGAAAGACCTCCATCGGGGTATCCCCCTTTTGAGGATATCCAAAAGGGACTACACCTTTTTCTGGATGGACTCCAGGGGCATTTGGGTGGATTCAGAGATCAGGCAGAGAATGCCCTGAAAGGAGAAAGTGCCTTCCTCCAATCCTGCCATGGAAGACTCATCCTCAGGATGAGAGTGTACTCTGGTGACGTCAGAGTCCGAAGAATCGGGATACAACCACCTCCTGCCTAGGTCTCCCGATACCCTTGGGGCAACAGTTGTCGACAGACGTCAGGGAAGCCCGGTGTCTGTTCAGTCCTCTTTCGACGGAGCCCTTCCCTGAAGTTGCTTAGGCAGTGATTCCACCAGAAATCTGTGGAGAAACCGAGGCAGGCCGAACCAGGACCAGGCTGGCCCCACGGGATGGGGGAACCGAAGGCTTCGGTTCTGGAAAGGTCAGCGTCGGCTTAGGAGGCGGGAGCCAAGTGATGGCCAGGTGGATGGCAGAGCTGGCTTCTGCCCAGACAAAACCAGTTGTTGCCACATGACATCTTCATAGCATCAGTTTCTGACAAAGCCTCTTCTCATCCAAGGAGGATGAAGACCTGTAGCAACTCTTTTTTGAATGTTTGCGTTTCCTTGGCAGATAGGTCAACAGATTTCTGGACCTGGACCAAGATCGGGCGGGCCGAGCCAGTCGATCGGGAGACAATGGGGTTGGTGAAAATAGAGGATCCAGAACCGGGTCCTGAATGGGGATGCCAGCAGGCTGGGTGTCCTCATCAGGAAAGACAAGGGCTGGAGTCCTTTCCAAAGAGTAGTCGACTGGGGTCGGCGAAAAGAGGGTCGATTGGGTCGAGAACAATCTCCGCCTCAGCCACTTCCTCAGTCCCCTGGCCAAAGGGAAGATCTGAGAAACCGGCGGCCCAGGATTTAATCTTGACCGAAGTAGAGACAGCGTGTTCCTGGGACTTGGACCTTTCTTAGTCCCAAGAACGTCTTCGCTAGGACGAAGACCCAGGGTCCTTACGACTGCGAGCCAGAGGGCACCTCACCCCTGGTGGGGAGAGACTAGCACAACTCCCTGAAGGAGCCCGAAAAGGTGGAGCCAAGGTTAAGGGGAACAAAAAAGCTTCGACTGGCCGAAGCTTGAGCTGCTTCTTCCTCAAAATGCCTTCATTTGTTCAAGCTGCTCGGCGGATCCCACAACCGCGGAAACTGCCCACCTCGCCTCCGATTTCACCGGCTGGTTCCTATTCTCCAGGCTCCCCAGCTTTAAGTGCACTAAGCGGTCATCCAGGACGTTGCAGCGGAAAGCGAGGCAAAAAGTGCATAACAAGCTGCCATGTCCAACACCTAGGCAATAAAAGCACATTAGGTGGTGATCAGTGCGCGACATCTTTTGGCCACAGGGGCACCGGCAAAATCCGAGGGTAGATTTTTCCTCCATGTCCGATGAGGTAAAATCGGAATTGCTAACTCGAACAAGTTTTAAAGTAAATTTCAGCAAAAACTGATGCTGTGAATTCAGGGACTACGAATTGCTGCAAGAGCACGAGGGAACCCGCATCTTCCATCGGAATGGAAGATCTGGTGTCACGTGGCACAGACAAGGTATTTACCACCTGGGTGAGTCGGAGGAGCCAGCCTGAAAACTTCCGGCAAGATTTAAAGGGGAAGGGACATGCCAAAAAGTGTGGATCAACATACCCACGCTCCTAGAATAAGTAATTCTTTAAATTTCTTCTACAACTCCAATGAGTAGCCATCTGGGCCCAGTGGTTTGACTGTTTTGGCAAACTTTAACTTGTGATTGATCTCTGCCACAGAAATCTGCACCAACAATTTATTTGCTTGTTCTGTGGGGATACGTGGGAGTGATAAGGCTGCCAAACAGGCCTCAATCCTGGTTGGGGATACTGTCCGGTCCTCTATATAAATCTTGGTAATACTGTTTTAAAATGACTTCTTCAGATGGTCTCCTGGCTAGCCTCCCACTTTTAGGATCACACATGCTGGTAATGCATACTTTTGCTTTTTGTTCTGAGCTTTCTGGCTAAGGTTCTAGCACCACCAGGACTACCTTCATATCTTAATCTAAGATAATATAGTTGCTCCTCAGTTCTTTGGTCTATTCATTTCTGCAATCTTTGTCTAAGTGTTCCGAGATTTGACTTAACCATAGGTCCCCCTGCTCAGGCCATTGTTGCCAATGCAGCAGTTCATCCTGCAGTTCTCTTTATTGAAAATTTGACAATGTCCCCCCTTAAGACTACTTTTAGCATGTCCCACAATATAGTAGGTTCTACCTCAGGCGCCAAATTTTCCTGTAGGATTTTAGGAATGTCCTCTAATCGTATCTATACATTCTGGATCTCAAATTTGGAAGTGCCAAACGCCACTGTGTTTGTATGTGGCCCCTAGGTTAAGTTTCATATATAGTAGAGCACGATCCGACAGGAATCTAATCCCATGCTAAACATCACACAGATTGTCTATGTGTTCTAGTGTAGCGAAACAGTCTAGACGAGCTGCTACCCCAGTGTGTTGGGCTATATGAATGCATTCTCTTTTCTTGGGAAGCAATGCCTCCAGGTGTCCACTATATAAAGTGAAGGGATGGTGTACTTCATATATTTCTGGAGTGCTGTCACTGTGTGGATGTGCAGTAGATACATCCTGAAAAGAATCTATAGTAATTATTTAAGTCTCCTCCAATAAAAAGTTGCCCTTCCAGAACTGATAACAAATGATTAAAAAAAATGTACTGTCAATGTTTTGAGGGAGCCTGGGGGGAAATAAGCAGAGGCCAGCGTAACTGGCCTGGAGTAGAGTAAGCCAGTAAGTATAGCATATCTGACCCCCTCTAGTTTTTTTTTTTTTTATAAACAAACAGAACCCCTAGTTGCATCAGGATCATTACTCCTTTTCCCTTTACTATAAGCAGATTCAGCTGCCAGAGAGAGGCCACATTTTTGAAATTTCAAGTTCTTATCAGTTCATGAGTCTCCTGGAGAAATAATTTCTGGACTGCCTTTTTTGAGAAACTGCAGGAGACCAGATCTTTTGATCGGGTTACCAGTACCATTTATATTTAAAGATGCCATTAGGGATTACTTAGACGTAACTGAAAGGGGGTAGCCCGTTTGTTAGCCATCATCTCCCTGTAATCGATACTTTTATGACCATCTTCACCACAAAAAGCATCTAATGAATTCTGTTTCTATTGCCCTGAGCTTCATCATAAAAATCATAATTTATTGAGTGAGGCTGCATCAAGAAATTCAAACATTCACTATAAAATCCAGGTAAATCAATTAACAAAACTAACCACAAAATATGGTTAACTTGTATAATTCTGGATTTGTATATGACTAAATCATGTCCCAAATTTAGTAGAAGTCACAATACCAATAAATTTATAAATGAACTACCAACAAGGTGGTAAAATTATAAAACCAGCAGGATTTAAAACTATCCTGAAACTCTGCACACAACTGAGCAACTCCCAAGGAAGTGAGGGGATAATTTTTTCCTCCTCTGTCGAGACTGCTGTAGAAGTCCCAGGGTGGTATATCCTGGTGATACCAGGGACCCCAGAAGCACCAGAGTAAAATCTAGCACCGCAGACTGCCACGCCAAGGGAGATAAGTAACCAGATGAGCCACATATGTAGTTCTCCCCAATTCTGCACCCCCGGGCTGGCATTCTAGGCAGTCAGCCGCTTTAAATTGCAAGTTTTGCCTTTTCTAGACAAAGAAAGCCTAGCATCGAAGTCACACAAGTCCGGAACTGATATCAGTACTGACATAGCCACTAATCTCAGGCTATTATGTAGTAAACTTTATCAATCATAGTAGGTTTCTAACCAGTATGTGTCGAAGGAAGGGTTAGCAGGATGTCTAGTCATCCCTGAGGGATACTGAAACATTCAGTTCTGCATTTTTTATATTATAAACTAACATCCAATGTTTTAATATTGTCCCAGTACCCCCCCCCCAAAAAAAAAAACTTCCCCCTTAAATTACAGCCAAATGCCCAAACCACAGATAAAAAGCTAGGCAGATTTTTAATATGTAGACCTTATTTTAGGTTTGTTTCACCCCTCACTCAGGTTCAGTCCTTTAAAAGCATTGCAGTAATTTCTTCACTTATTGTAAAGCCGCCTATCTCTTAATTGAGAGTCCTTCACTGTATCCCAGGTTTCATCTTGCAGTTTTGTAAGGCATTTTCATACCATGGTACCTTCTGTTTGTCGGAGAACTAGTCCTTTAGCTTGCAATGTAACAGCGCCTTCTGGTGGGTCAAAAGTTGAGAACCCTCAGCAAACATGACTAAAGTGTGCTGGATAGGGAGTGGCGAAACAAAGCTGTTGCTGCTTAAAAAAGCAGAGGATCGGTGTGCAGGCTCTTAGTTTTGCAGAAATCAGTAGGGAATAGAAATCAAAATAAATTATTTTTTCTCTATATTTAGTATCTCAGATTCTCCTTGCTCTGGTCAGGATATGCCGCTTTACTGCGTAGTTTAGAAATTTTAAAATGGAGCAAGGCCTTTGATCTGGTTCAGCTGGTTTTGCCACCAAGTGTCCCGTGCACCCTTTCAATGTCTAATTTATAGCCTGGGTCTAACTGCAAAGAGTCATGGAGTAAACCCTCTACGAATGCACATATCTCTGCCTTCTCCTTCTAGCACTCTATGGCTTCTCATTGTTCTTACGGGAACAAATTTCAAGATCCTCAGATTTATCTTTCAGGATCTGCTGTTTGTCTATCAAGTGCACCACTATGCACTCCAGCCCATCAGTTCTGCCATTGAGGTATGTGGTGCAAGCTTCTACCTCTGTTACCATGGTTGCTAGTTTGCCCAACTCTGAGGTTAGTTCCGATCTGAAATTCTTGACTTCTGTTAAGAAAATCTTGCAGCTCAGAAAGAATGGAAGCATCGCTGGGCTGAGTGGTTGTGAGTTTGCAGTGCCATTCGGCTGTCTGGCTGCTAATCCTATAGAATCTGCGACAGGAGGGTTTCAGCGCCCCCACCTTTATTTTTAATGCACACCTCCCATTCAGTTGTGGGACTCTTCCTTTAAACTTATTTGATGCATTGCTTTGTTTTATTAGCAGGAAGAGTTTGTCTTTTGACTGGGACGATCGGAGCTATTGTTCAGGCTTGCATTGCAGGCAGTGACATCACCATAAGTCCTTGTACATCAATAGTTCATTGCTGACTGGGGACAACATTACTAAAGCCGGGCAGACCATTCTAAAGTTTAAGAGTGTTCTTACATTAATAGTGTCATCCTAACAAACGTAACTAACAGCTGCATTAACACATACTGTGAAATCAAATTAGTGTACTGTGCAATTTAATTGAACGATAGAACAGTTACTGAAAAATTTACCTTAATAATAGATCTTCGAGAATCTCATGCAGCAGGTTACACTTTATGAGCAACAGGCACCAGGACCACACGGACATGTTTGCAAGCAGTCTATATGGGGCAGCCAAAATCAACATCCCCTATACAGCTTTGGAAAGCTTCATGCCATCCTCAGGTCCCCACCCGAGACCATCCAAAGAGGAGAGACTCCTAAGGGAACAGGGAAGCGCCAGAAGGAGTACAGGAAACAGAAGGTTGACCACCTTGTGGAAGAGAATCAGCAGAGAACTCAGACAGAGGAAAGAGGGAAGGATGGCATGACCTGCTGCAAGACTGAGATCTACAGAACTATTCTATCTTCTAGAATATCTTTTGTAGCAGATCACACCATAGGAAAAAGTCCCAATTAGTACTGCAGAGGATACCATTACAGAAGGTTGAAAAGGCAGACATCTAGGAAAGGAGGCCCTGTAACACAACCATGTCAAAATTTCCCTGCCTTCAAGAAGCAACGTCCAGGCTGTAGTGCTTTCTGAAAGTGTGGATAGTACTCCAAGTGGTAGCAGCACAGATCTCCGCTGCCGAGATGCTCCTGAAACAGGCAAAAGCGGCCATGCCACTGGTGGGGTGGCCCTTGACAACCCCAGGAAGCTCCTTACTGTACTTCCCATTACAGTAAAGAACACAGCTGGCCAACCATTAGGACACAAACAGTTTAGGAACCAGAACGCCCACTTTCCCAGAAGTGAAAAACAAACTGCTACAAGGACTTTCTCTATTCCTTCGTGTGATGAACATATCAGTATTCTATGTACATCTAAAGAAATGAGCAATGCTTCCCCTGAATTGGCATGCTCCTGATAAACAGAGGATGACCGTTTGATTCACAGTAAACTCAGACTCAACCTTTGGCAAAAAACAGGTTACTCACCTGTAAAGTACAGTTACATAAGAACTTACCGTAACAGTAGATCTTCAAGAACAGCTCTTGCAGCAGGTTAGACCATTAGGACTGAAGCCGGCAGGCATCAGGACCCCACGAAAATCTTCTAGCTAGCAGTCTTCAGAGGGGACAACCTCCGACGTCGGTCGCGCCCCCGTCAGGCGTAGTACATAAGGAGGCGGTCCCGCCAGAATCCCCAATTCTCCCGGAGACTTCCGGACGCTGGATGACATCAGAAGTGGAGACCAAGGATTCGCCCTCAGAAGGACAAAGGAAAGAAAGCTCCTGCCGAAGCCTGGTTACGCCTGACCTCCTCCAAGGGGGAATGGTGGGCGGGAAGGTACCTGCTGCAAGAGCTGTTCTCGAAGATCTACTGTTACGGTAACTTCTTAAGTAACTGTACTATCTTACTTCGAGATACAGCTCTTGCAGCAGGTTACACCATTAGGACAGATTCCCAAGCAATAGCGCCTATAGACACTCTGGGAGGAGGCGTAGCGGGGAGATCTTGAAAATCCTGACTCTAGGACAGGAGACCCTGTAGAGCGGCAAAGCCGAAATCTGCTCTCCGCCATGAGGCGATGTCTGCCTGTAATGTTTAATGAAAGTGTGCACTGAGCTCCATGTAGCTGCGGCACAAATGGCCGAGGTGGAGACGTTCTGCAGCGCGGCGAAGGAAGTAGCCACCCCCCTAGTCGAGTGGCCCCGGACTGTGCCCGGAAGGGGCTTCTCTTTGTTGTTGTAGCCAAAAGAAATGCACTGCACGAGCCAGCGAGAAAGGGTCTGTTTTGAGACTGGTTGGCCTAACATCCTCTCAGCAAAGGAAAAACAGCTGCTCGGATTTGCGATGCTGTTTGGTCCTGGTCAAGTAGTATCTTAAGGAGCGGTGGACATCTAGGGTGTGAAGCAGTGCCTCTTCTCTATTGGTGTACCTGGGGAAGTACACCGGCAGATCGATGTCCTGATTAAGGGTGAGGGCCGACACCACCTTAGGCAGGAATTTTGGATTCATCCTCAGGGACACTTTGTTCTGGTGGAAAATTAAATAAGGTTCCTTACACATGAGGGCGTGTAGCTCAGAGATTCTCCATGCTGATGTAACAGCAAACAAATATAACGTTTTCCACAACAAAAAAACGCAGCTCGCAATCTGCAGCAGGCTCAAAAGGGGGCAGCGTCAGCTGCTCAAGGACAAAGAGTAGGTCCCAGGGAGGGACGGGATCCTTGATGGGCGGCCTAAGGTGTAACACCCCCCTCAAAAAGCCACGAGAGGCATCGAGTTGTGCCACTGTGCGTTGACCTATCGGGTAGTGGTAGGCCGAAATCGCAGAGAGGTGAACCTTAATAGAGGAATAGGCAAGGCCTGAGTGAAAAAGGGAAAGCAAGTATTCTAGGATGGATTTCTCTGGGCATTCTAAAGGGGAGAAACCGCGTGCCTGAGACCACGGGCAAAACCGGCGCCATTTCATGGCGTACGTCGCATGCGTTGCCAGCTTTCTGGCAGCAGAAAGGACTTCCGCCACCTCTTGCAAGACCCAGTGTCACATAATGGCTATGTCTCGAGGAGCCAGGCATGCAGGTTTAGAGAGCATAAGTCTGGATGGACTAGCGAACCCTCCTCTTGAGACAGATGGGAGCTGATGGGCAACGGGAGTGAAGGTTCCCGGGACAGCTGCGTCAGCATGGGGAACCAGATCTGTCTGGGCCAGAAAGGCACTACCAGGATCATTGTTGCATGCTCCCTGCGAAGTTTGAGAAGGACTCTCTGGATTAACGGGAAGGGAGGGAAAGCGTAGAGGAATCTGTCCGCCCAGGAGAGGGACAACACGTCACCAAAAAACACCAGGCTCTGGATCTAGCGAGCAAAAATTGGGCAGTTTTGCGCTGGATGGGGGAAGCGAACAAGTCCAATTCTGGAGTGCCCCATGGAAGAAACAGATCCTCTGCTACCTCCTGAAGAAGTTCCCACTCGTGGGCTCTGGCCTGGGAACGACTCAGGCCGTCTGCGAATGTGTTGTCCACTCCGGGAACATGAACTGTAATCAGGCTCGCGCCGTGTCGAATTACCCATTCCCACACTCTCATAGCTTCCCTGCACGGGGGGTAAGAGTGTGTGCCTCCTTGTTTGTTGAGGCAATACATCACCGCCGTATTGTCTGTTTGAAGCGGAAGAGTACTATGTGGGATTTCTGACTAGAAGACCTGCAGGGCATAAAGGACCACCCTCATCTCCAGAATGTTGATATGGAGGCGAGTTTCTTGAGGGGTCCACGATCCCTGGGACCTCACCCCGTTCAGGTGTGCCCCCCACCACAGCCCCGAGGGGTCTGTGGAGAGGATTACCTCCGGGGACAGCGCTGCAAACTGGACACCCACAGAGAGCGTCTCTGGGTCTAGCCACCATTGCCAGTCCCGAATCACGGCCTTCGTGATTCTGACCGGCTGCTGCATATGGTCTTGCCTTTGATCCCATTGCACTTTCAGTATCCACTGGGTAACCCGCATGTGGAGCCTTGCCATCGGGACGGTTGGAATGCCCGCAGCCATATGTCCAAGCAAGCGAAGCACCAGTCTGGCAGGGACGGTCTTTGCTGAAAAGTCCCTGATGAGGTACCTGATGCATTCCGCTCTGTCCTCGGGAAGAAAAGCCTTCCCTTGGATGGTGTCCAGAACTGCGCCAATGAACTGCAGCTTCTGGGACGGTACCAGGAGAGACTTCTCAAAGTTAACAAGAATGCCCAGCGACTGAAAAACGGTATGGGTGTTCTGGATAGCCAACGACAGCACCTCTCTGGAGGCGGCCATGAGAAGCCAGTCGTACAGGTACGGGAACACATAGTGGCCCTGTCTCCTCAGAGACACTGCCACGACTGCCATGCACTTAGTAAAGACCCTGGGGGCCGACGACAGTCCGAAAGGAAGTGCTCGGAACTGAAAGTGGTGGCCGAGGAACTCGAAGCGCAGGAACCTCCTGTGCACTTGAGCAATGGGGATGTGCAGGTAGGTGTCCTGCATGTCCAGTGACGCTAAAAATGCGTCCTTCAACGTGGGAATAAGCCCTTGGAGGGTCACCATGCGAAACCGTTTGAAGGCGACCGACATATTGAGGTCGCTAAGGTCCAATATTGGACAGAGGTCCCCTGTTTTCTTTGGAACCAGAAAGAAGTGGTAATAGTAGCCTGCTCCTATCTGGTTCTCCGGGATGTACTCCACTGCTCCTTTTTGCAGAAGTGCGAGTACTTCTTGCCTGATGAGCGATCTGTGCTGACCTGAGTAGCGGGAGAGCAGAGGAGGCCTTGTGGGTGGCTTGTCCACGAATTCTATAAAGTGGCCTTTTGTGTCCAATTGGAGTACCCACCTGGTGGTGGTAATAGACTGCCACCCTGGCAGGTGGTCTGCAATTCGACCCCCAACCTTGGTGTCCCGTTGATCCTGAGGTGCGGGGGCCAGGAAGGAGTCAGGTTGTGGCGGCTGAGGGTCCTGCAGGCTGGGCTGACTAAGCGGGGCACTGGCCTCTGCCTGAGGACGACTTCCCCTGGGCTTTTCAGGAGAAAGAGCCCCCTCTGTTGCGGACCGGAACGGGACTATTGTCTCTGCATCCGGCCACGAAAACGGCTCTGGTTCCTACGAAAGAAACTAGGCCTATACATGGCATGGACAGACCTCACGGCCTTCCCGGCCTCCTGAAGCTTGGTGAGAACCTTCTCCGAAGACTCACCGAAGAGAACTTCGCCATGGAATGGGGCGTCCAGTATGTTTTTCTGGACATCCGGGGTGAATCCGGAGACATGAAGCCATGAGTGCCTCCGGAGGCATACGCCCGAGGCTGCCCCTCTGGCCGAAGAGTCCTTGGAATCATACACGGCTCGAAGCACCTGGGTTCCCACGTCTGAATCCGTGCGGAGGAGCTGAAGCAGTTCTTCCTTCTGCTCACCTTCCGGCATCTTTTCTTCCAGCTCTAGTCCTTGCTCCCACAAAGCATTCTGAAACTGGACCATGTGGGTGAGATAGCTGAGGGACCTAATGGCGCAGGTTGTAGCTGCGTACATGCGCCTGCCCATCCCGTCCAATTGTTTGGACTCTGGGTCCGGTGGCAGGGTGCTCAGATGTTGCAGCCTCTGGGACCGGTCATGTGAGGCTGTAATGACCAGGGAATCGACCAGAGGATGAGATGCCAAGTACTGGTCCTCCCTAGGGGCCTTGTACAGGCGGTCAGCCTTCTTCGGCATCGCCAGGAGCGAATGTGGACGTTTCCACGCTGCGTTGGTGACATCCACGAAGGTATCCACCAAGAGTGGTACCACCACAGGCTTGGGGTCCTTTTGCCGAAGATAGCGTGAGAGGCATAGCCTCTCGGGGGCCCAGCCCATATTCTCTTGGATGTGCCTCATAATCTCAGAGAACAATGGGTCATCCGGAGGAGATCTTGGGAGCTCACGTGGATCTGGACAGGGGACACTGATGGGAAAAGGGGATCTGGATCTGTCTGAGAAGTCTGATACAGAGTCCTCCATCGAAGGCGAGTGGCGGCATCTTCTGGGTCTCTTGGGGCTGGATGACCCTGAAGAAGATCTGGACAGAGGTCTCCTCTTTTCTGGTCTGCCCCTAGCAGATTCTGCAGACTCCTGGGGGGGGAGGTACTTGGCCTTCTGCCCCAGATTGGGTGGGGGGCACTGGGGTCAGTGGAGTCACGGGTGGAGGAGGAAGAGGAGCAGGTGTGGGAACCACGTCCTTTTTTATGGTGTCACACCAAAAGGTAAACAGCTCCTTGACTTCAGAAATATTGAGACCAGACGATGGGCCGGGCGCTGGTGGTCTGTCTGGTTCCGGCGTCGGCCCCCCAAGGGTCTCTGGTTCGGGAGAGGGTTCCCTTGGGGGTTCGACAGGACCGGGTTCGCCCGCCTGGTCCTCAGGCTGAGTCGACTCTTCCTCCGTAAGTACCTCCTGGCTGACGTCGGTAGGTGGCGTAGGTGTTCCTCTCTCTGCTAGGGCGGGCGTCGGTCCCCCGGCCGGCGTCCGTGTTGAAGAAGGCCTGACGGGCGACGGGCGTCTGGCAGTCGTCTGGTCTCGGGACTGGTGGTGCTTAGGCCGACGTCGGGTGGGCAGACGTCCTCTTGAGCGATGTCAGCTCCTTGGTTTTCCGCTGAGGTGGAGGAAGCAAGGAGACCGACCAGAAGTCGGGAGCGGAGTGGCGGGAGCCGGACTTGTGGTGATGGCGGTCCCCTGACCTCGGCGAGGCCTTGGACGAAGAGGAAGAAGGCCTGAAGGTCAAAACAGGCTGCAGAGTGGAATAACCAGAGGATGACTTGACCGCGACCGGGGGAGGCTGAGAGCGGGCCCGGGAAGGCGAGCAGTCAGACCGGGGCCGGAGCTACGGGAGTCTGAAGCCCTAGAAAGAGATTTAGAACTCACCCTCTCCCTGTGCTTTTCGAGGTGCCGACGGGCTTTCTCGGATGATTCCCTCTTGGAGGCAGAATCCATGGCCTTCAATCTCTCTTCTAGAAGGTAAGCTTGGAGGGCCTTCTGATGACGGATCCGGGTCAAATTGTTGAATCCTTGACAGTAGTAGTAGGCCCGGGTGTCGTGGTCTGGACCTAGGCACCGCACGCAGGCCGAATGCGGGTCTTTAAAGGGAATCTGCTTCCCACAGGCACACTTTGATGGACGGCCCTCCGCGGATGTTGGAGAGGACATCAGATTGCAGACGATTCGAGGAAAGAGTTTCCAGTCGAGAAACGGGAAAATAACCTTTCCAGGCGTCGCCCGCTAGGTACTGACAGGAGGGTTGAGACATGCAAGTCGATGGCGGGAAAGAACTGGGGATTCTGGCGGGACCGCCTCCTTATGTACTACGCCTGACGTCGGGGGCAGGGCTGACATCAGAGGCGGTCCCCACGAAGACCGCTAGCTAGAAGATTTCCGTGGGGTCCTGACACCTGCCGGCTTCAGTCCTAATGGTGTAACCTGCTGCAAGAGCTGCATCTCGAAGTAAGATCAGTAGTTCAAGGAGTGGTATATGATGTTCATCCACACACCAAGCAGTGCTCCTTTCCCTTTAAGGCTCCACTGGAATGTCTTCAAGCTGGCTCCTCACACCATCCCCCTGGGTGCAACTCCACTAGCACTGCCCCATGACATCAGATTTTGCCCGCTGGAAGCAAAACCCATCTATCACTTGCAAGGGGAGGTTGGTTGGGTCAGTGTGGATGATCATAAACCACTCCTAGAAAGTACAGTTATGTACTTACCAGAACAGTAGTTCTTCGAGAGGCATCTCTTGCAGCAGGTAATACACTTGGGTCCTCGCCAGGAGGGCGCTCTTCTGCACAGTAGCTTTCTTCCAGCAGTCTTTGCCTAGGGGCCGCCCACACATAGAAACATAGAATTTGACGGCAGATAAGGACCTCTTGGCCCACCCAGTCTGCCCATTTTCCTACCTAACAGATAAGCTGCAGATCCTAGTTAACCAACAGCTTACTTCCTCCTACACCCCACTAGGACTGCCTTATGCCTGTCCCATGCATTCTTGAAGTCCCCCACTGTTCTTGACTCCACGACCTCCTCAGGGAGGCTGTTCCATGCATCCACAACCCTTTCAGTGAAAAAATACTTCCTCATTCACCTCTCAATCGTCTGAGATTCTTTCTCCGTCCCCATTTGAGAGTACCAGGTCTAAGATTACTCCTCCCGAGTGGGTTCCAATACTAGCTGTCTGAGGCATGCCCCCTGTAAGGCATCAAGAATGACCTTGCTCTTGGATGTGCCTGCAGCAAAGGTGCTCCAGTTAACATCTGGCATATTCAAGTTCCCCCATCAATATCTCCCCTTTTTCTGCCATTCTAACAAAGCCTTCTATCATTTCCTTGTCCATTCCCTTCCCTTGAGATGGGTGTCTGTATACAACCCCCATGCGGACTGTGGTACCATTTCCTGTCTCCAGGGTGACCCAGAGTGCCTCATCTGCTCCTGTTTACTCTTCAGCTCTGTTGCTTTGATCCCTCCCATTACATAGAGAGCTACTCCTCCTCCTCTTTTACCCTCCCTGTCCCTCCTGGAGATTGTGTATCCTGGTATGCTGACATCCCAGTCATGTTTCTCTGTGTACCATGTTTCTGTGACTGCCACAATATCCAAGCAACCCTCTTCCATCAAGGCCACTAGTTCAGGGAGCTTGTTACACAGACTACGGGCATTGGTGCTCATCACCCTGCACTTTTTGATAGCCTTACCTCTTTTATCCCCATTTCTGTCCTTACTGTCTTTGCCTTTTTTTACATTTAAATCTGTTCTGCTCCCCAATAACTTCTGTACCTTTGCGTTTACCTCACTAATCACTATGTTTTGTGGGAGGAGGTTGGGATTTCCCTGCTCCTTTTCAGTGCACACGACATCACTCTGCTCCTATGTAAGTGCGGGTGTGGGGGGGCCAGGCATCCTCAGTTCCCCGCCAGATTCAGCTCATTAATGAGGATCTAGGGAGAACCAATTCACCTTAGCTGTCCCCCAATGTATATTTGTATCAGAAGTTATTCTCAGAGCAGGAGGGTAACTGAGGGAGGGGTCGTACCTGCTGCTAAAGATACCCCTCGAAGATCAACTGTTACAATAGGTACGCAACAGTACTATCTATGATGGGCATAATCTCTTGCAGCATGCAATTCACTCCTAAGCAGTAAACCCAGGAAAGACGGAAAATGTTAGGATAGCATACCTTGTAAGAAAGTGCAGCCAAAGGTCATCCTACAGTGAGAAGCATTGTCTAAATTGTAGTGCTTCATAAAGGCATGTACTATAAACCATGTGGCTACACAGCAGCTATTCGTGACAGAAACCCCTTTGAAGTAGGCCGCAGTAATGCCCATGGCTCAGGTAGAAAACGCTTGAACAGGCCCTGGTAATGGTTGGTTATATTTCATCTAACAGAAGAATATGCAATGTGATAACCATTTGGAGAGAGTTTGCATGTTAACTGGGAAACCGTCCCTGGACGAACTAAAGGAAACAAATAATGGAAAAGTCTTTAAAAAGATTTTGATACATGTTTTATACCATCTCAGAATGCTATGGACATCTAAAGTATGAAGGAGGAATTCCCCAGGATCACAATAAAAAAAAAAATTGGGGAAATGGACCGGCTACTCTACAAACTGATTTAACATATGCTATGAAACTACCTTGGGTAAAAAAGGATAGATAGGTATGAAGAGACCATCTTTGTGAAAGACAAATTAAGGTTCTCCACACATTAGAGCATAAAGTTCAGAGATACGTCAAGCAGAGGAGACCGCTACTTAAAATATGGCTTTTCAGGGTAAGAAATGGAGGTCACAAGTAGCCACTGGTTCGAACCTTGAAAGGGTTAGCTTTTGAAATAAATGATTACAGTCCCAGGGAGGGGCAGATCACCTAATAGGAGGTTTAGGCTGTATTACACCTCTTAGAAACATCTTGGCAAGATGGTGTTGGCAAAGCAATCTTCCTTTCCATGATTCATGAAAGGCTGAAACAAAGGCTAGATGGACTTTAATAGAGGAAAAGCTCAAGCCTGTCGAGGTGAGCGAAGAGAGGTAGTCTAAGACTTTGGACACGAGAAAGGGTCCACAGAGTGGGAAGCAGACCAAAGGAAAACATCTCCATTTGGCATCTTAAATTTGTCAGGTAGATGGTTTGAGAGAGGCCAAAACAATGTTGGCCACCAGAGGCAAGACTTGCAGATGGGCGATGAAAGCATCCTCAGAAGCCAAGTGTGTAGATGGGAGAGATTTCAGGTTGGGGTGAAGGGGAGTGCCCTGATCCTGTGTTAGCATGTCTAGCCTGATAAGCAAAGGGAGCGGTTCCGCTACAGACTGTTGTAGTAGTAGGGGAAACAGCATCTGCTGTGACCTGAGAAGGGCTACAAGAATCATGGTGACAGGTTTGAGCTGTAACTTCAGCAGGGTTCATTACAAAAAAAAGAGGGTATCGGATAGCATATTGCAACAACTGGGGAGATGGAAGGTCAAAGGCAGATCTGGCTGTAGAACTGTGTGCCAGACCCGCAGTCTCCTCATAGAGGCTGAAAGACCTTGGCCCCCCCCCTTTTGATTTTGCAGGAAATATACCACAGAGGTGTTGCCTGTCTGAAGTAGGACAGGTCTCCGCTTAAGAAATGAGAGAAAAGACGGAAGGGTGAGGTACACCGCTCTGTCCCCATGGCTTGTGTGTGGAGGTGGGGAATGAAAGGGCACGCCTTGAATGAAGAAAAAACAATTGGCCCACCACTGCAGGTCAACAGAAGGGTCTGAAGTGACTGAACTACGGGCCTCGGAAGTACATGCACTGTCTCCATTGTATAGACAGAGTCTACTGGACAGGTTGCATATCAAGCCTTGTTTGGGAGACCACAGAGATGGATGTGGCCATATGTCATAGAAGACACAGGAAGTGACAGGCCAGAATTTGTGTTAAAAGGAACAGGAAAGGTCAGGCACAGAAGTTCTTTCTCATCATAGTCCAGCAAAAAAATTATCTTCCTACGACAGAGTCCAGCACTGCTTCTAAGTATTGGAGCCACTAAGCTGGATCCTGACTTGACTGGGGCCAGTGACCAGTTATTCTGAAGTGTTGGAATAGATGGGGTTGGTGGATCGGGAGGGAAGCAGGGAATTCCTAGAAGCAGCAGAGGCAAGGGGATATGAAGAGTCAGATTCCGCAGACAACAGCTCTCACAGATATCAGACATGTGGTAAAGACCTTTAGGGTGGACGAAAGTCCAAAGATAGAGGAACAAAAGTGGTAGTGTTGGTCTGATAGGGGAGCCATGGTGACCACATTTGGCAGGATTAAGGAAAAAAGTTCCCCTGAAAATTGGTATCCGATTCTCTGGATAAGATACGAAATGGAGGAAAAAAGGGTGCAGGAGCGGAGGTGACCTCCAAGGTAGTCCCTTCTTTGAGTAATCTGAAAGAACAGGTTACTCACCTCTAAACAGTAGTTCTAGGAGTGGTATATGTTGTTCATCCACACTGTTTGGCATGTCCTTTCGCCTTTAAGAATCTTACCGGACAGTCTTGAGGCTGGCTCCTCCCACCCACTTGGGTGATTTAACCCTCAGCTCCGCCCCATGACACCAGATCTTTGACCGCCTGAAACTCAGGTTGTTCGTCAAAGCCAGGGAGGTCGGCTGGGTTCGTGTGAATGAATGAATGACATACCACTCCTAGAATGGGCAGTTACGCAAGAACTTAAACCCAACAGATCTTCAAGGAATGTCTCGCAGTAGGTTATTACTCTTGAAAGGTTCCAGCAGAGGGCACTGCCACATGGCAGCTTCAGTTGTCTTACCAGGGACCAACCACACATGACTTCACCTCCTTGCTTCCTATTTAAGTGTGGGCGGTCCCTGTTATACTCTGTACCTCGCCGGTTTCAGCTTGCAAAAGTGAGGACCGATGGAAACCGAGGTACCAGTAACTCCAACTCTAAGTCCTTAGACCAGATTTCCCCTGTTAGAGAAGGCAGGGGGATGGAGGGCAGGACAGTACCTACTGCAAGAGACATTCCTCTATCTACTGCTATGGTATGTTCTTACCAAACTGCACCATCTTCTATGGAATGGTCTCTTGTAGTACGTTATTACTCTTGGGAGAGTTCCCAGCAGTTATGTCCAGGTGAGGACAGCTACCATAAATACTCTTATAAGCAAAGTTTATCCTTTTTCATTCCTGTTTATAGTACTTCAGATAATACGTGGGTCACGTCAAAAAAGCAAGTTAAAAAGGGAGCCAGGGAGACCAAAACAGCAAAGGAGCTGCACTGTAAATGGCGCCACTCAGCTGGCACTAGTAGAGCTTTGGGGGGGATGGGGGGGTGTTTAGAGTGAGAGAGGTGTGCATGGTGGAGGAGATGCCAGTGAAGAAGCCTCACTTAAAGCAATGTAAAAGAGCAAGAATGCAGCAGTAGGGAGAGCCGATGAAAGGACACAGGAAAGAAAGGAAGCACTCCTTGAGGGGGGAGTCATTTAATAAAAAAGATCCACAGCACGGCTGTGTGCAAGCGTTGAGGGGGCACAATGGTCGGGGGGGGAGAGACTAACACCATTTGGGCTGGGAGAGCCCATAAACAGCGCCAGCAGCACACAGCAAAATAAACAAAGAAAGGGGTCTAAATCAAACAGTTGTGGCTCTGTGCAAGTGCCGAGGGGCCACAATGGTGAACTGGGGACAGGAAAAGCAAGACAGCATTTGAGATAAGAGCCTACAAACAGCACTAGCAGCTCACAGTAAAATAAACTAAGAAAGGGGCTACATCAAACAACTGAACATTTTTTCTGGGTCAGCTTATATGCGGATTGATGTTTACAACGAATGCATCTCAGGTTTGGAGGTCTGCTCATACACGGATCTGCTACTAAGCGAGTATATACAGTATGACAGGAAGACCAGTAAGACAGCTTGGCCAAAGGCAGTTCTGCGTCTTGAGGCAACAGACTGTAATGCCAGGTAAAGGTATGGATGGCAGACCAGGTGGCTGCATTGCAAATATCAGTAGTGGAGGTACCCTTGAAACAAGCCGCTGTGGCCATTATGGCCCTAGCAGAATAGCCTGACATGACCCATTAAGGGCTTATTGTAGTTTTTGCAACAATAGGTAATGCAATGGGCTAGCCAGCTAGACAGGGTGCGTTTTGCGACTGGAAGACCCTCACAACCTGGAACAAAGGTGACAAACAGTTGAGGTTTTGCAAAGGGACTTCATCCGATCAGTATAGTAACGAAAGATACAGAGACATCCATTGTGTGCACAAGTCGTTCTCCTGGACTGTAGTACTCAGGGTTAAAAAAAAAATAATAATTTGAGGTCTGTTCCTAAACCACTTTAGGCAGAAAGGAAGGGTTAGTGCGAAGAACGGCCCTATCTTTACGAAAAGATAGATAAGGCTCTCTGCACATAAGGGCATGAAGCTCAGAAATTCGTTGAGCAGCAGTGAAAGACACCTGAAATAGCATTTTCCAGGAGAAGAAACGCAGGTCACAAGTGGCTGCTGGTTCAAAGGGGTCCCATGCTAGTTTTTCAGTCATGAAATTCAGATCCCATAGAGGAATGGGACGCCTTACAGGAGGTTTCAAATGCAATATGCCTTTCAAGAACATCTTAACCAGATGGTGTTGATAGTGAAGCAGACCATCTAACGGTTCATAGAAGGCAGAGATGGCTGCCAAGTGGACTTCAAATAAACTAACAGCTGAGGCACACTGAGGACAAGGACACCAAATAGTCCAAGACCTTTTTAAAAGGGCAAGAGCAAGGGTCCACTGAATGGGAAGCAGATCAATGGAAAAGCATTTCCATTTAAAATTGTAAGTATCCCTGGTAGCCTGCTTCCGGGTGGCAAACAGAACATCCGCTAGCTGAGTACAGACCTTAAGTCTATTTCTAAAGAAGTTTTCAGGAGCCAAGCATGAAGACTGAGGGTGTTCAGATTGGGATGCAGGACGAAGCCTTCGTACTGCGTCAAAAGGTCTGGTCGGAACGGCAATGGAAAATGTTTCACTATTGACAGTTGCTGCAGGAGTGGGAACCATGCCTGTCGATGCCACATTGTAGCTATAAGAAGCATCGTGGCCGGCTCCATCTGTAGTTTCATTAACGTTCGGGGCAGGAAAGGGACAGGAGGGAAGGCATACAAGAAGAGTCCTGTCTATGGTTGGGAAAGGGCATTTACAGAGCTTCCCCCTGTGTTCAAGATAATGGACAAGTATGAGAAGTTTGTTGTTTTCTGGGGATGCAAACACATCTATTCGTGGGGTGCACCAGAGAAGCAAGATCCTGCAGCTTGAAGTAGAGCAACGTCCATTCATAAGCAGAGGACTGGTGACTCAGAAGGTCCACTGACTGCGACAGCCAGGAAGATGAGCGGGTGTGAGCATCAGTTACTGTTTGGTCATAACGCGCCACACCATGATCGCTTCCATGCAAAGGGAGCGGCAGCATGTATCCCCTTGTTTGTTGAGGTATCAGACCACCATCATTTTGTCTGACTGAATCAGTAGATGAAATGGGGTCATATGAGGACTAAACATGTGCGGCGCCTGAAGAACTGCACATAGTCCCAGAAGGTTGAAATGATAATGGGAGTGACCTAAAGGCCACGTGCCCAGAGTCAGATATGGACAGAGATTAGCACCCCAACCTTCTAGAGGTTCGTCTGTTAGCACTTCATGAGGAGGGGAAGTGCGAAAGGGCATGCCCCGATTGAGATTGGAGCGGCGCGTCCACAATGCAAAAACATACTTGAGTGCTGGAGTCACCCTGATAGGTCTTCGAATTGCTCTGTTCTTTGGCACCACTGCTCTTCTAGAACCCATTAGGAAGCATCCGAAAGTGTGTAAAGTCCACGGTTTGTATGGTTGCGGCCATGTGCCTGAGGAGGCGTAGCGTAAAGTGGGCAACAACCATCTTTCGTGACTGAATTTCTACGGCCAGGCCCATTAGGGTATCCTGATGAGCTGGAGGTACATAGGCCTCGGCGACAGTCGTGTCCAGTATAGCCCCAATACACCGGAGCAACTGGGTCAGATGAGGGTTGGACTTGGGCCGGTTCACCTTACTCCGGAGACTGGAACAACTAAAAGGTCTCCAATGGGAAATATAGCAGATATTCTCTAGTATCTGCTTTTATTAGTCTCACGCAAAAGATTAGTAGTCAAATTAACCAGCCTGGGAGTGCATCCCAGGGTGCTAGCCTGGGTAAAACATCGGCTGAACAACAGGACACAGAAGGTAACTGTAAATGGAGTCCACTCTGAAAAAAGAGGGGTAACTAGTGGCGTACCGCAGGGTTCAGTACTGGGTCCAGTCCTTTCTAATGTCTTTATAAGAGACACTGCAGAGGGACTGGAAGGAAAAGTATGCCCCTTTGCAGATGAGACAAAGATCTACAACAGGGTTGATACACAAGGAGGCGTGGAAAGGATGAGAAGGGACTTGGCAAGGTTGGAGGAATGGTCAGAAGTATGGCAGCTTGGATTCAATGCAAAGTAATGCACCAGGAAACAAAACCCAGGGAAGATTACACAATGGTGGTGGGGGGTTAGTAACAACAAAAATGGAAAGGGACCAGGGGGTAATCATATCAGATGACCTTAAGGTTGGCAAGCAATATGAGAAGGCAGTAGGGAGGGCTGGGGGGATACTGGGATGTATAGGGAGAGGCATCACCAGCAGAAAACAGGAAGTTGTTATACTCCTGTACAGACAGTTGGTGACACACCATCTGGAGTACTGCGTCCAGTTCTGGAGACCCCATCTCCGAAAGGACAGACAGGATGGAGGCAGTTCAGAGGAGGGCAACTAAAATGGTGCAGGGCCTGCAAGAGAAGCCATACGAGGAGAGGCTAAAGGAGCTTAATATGTATACCACTGAGGAAAGGAGGGAGAGGGGAACATGATAGAAACGTTCAAGTACCTCAGTGGAATCAACAAAGTCCGAGAGAGTAGCATCTTTCAGAAAAAGATGTGCAAGACCAAGGGACACAATCTGAAGATAGAGAGGGACGGCTCAGGGGCAATGTGAGGAAGTATTTTTCCACAGAAGGTGGTGGACGCATGGAACAGCCTTCCTGAGGAGGTTGTGGGGTCTAAAACTGTGGGAGAATTCAAGAATGCATGGGACAGACAGAAGGCAATTTTTGTGGAGGGGGGTAGGAAGAAATAGGCAGTTTATTAAATAGGATCTGTAGTTTATCCTCTAGGTAGGGAATTGGGCAGACTAGGTAGGCCAAGTGGTCCTAATCTGCCATCAAAATCTATGTTTCTATTTTAATTCGTCCAAGAAGGTGAAGACGAAATGACTTTTCTCAAGGTTTCTTCAATCACAGCTAGACATTTGCTGAAAACCCATGGGGCTGATGAAAGGCCGAAGGGCAGACCCAAAACTGGTAATTCTGGCATAGCAGAAGGAAGCGAATGTATTGCGGATGGGCTGGATGAATGGGTATATGGAGGTATGCGTCCTTCATATCCAGTGCACACATCTAATCTCCTTGGCGGAATAGAGGCAAGATAGACGAAGTAACCATCCAAAAATGTTTGTACTGGATGTACTGATTTAAGTTTTTCAGATCTAGTATTGGTCTGATGTCTCCAGTTTTCTTGAGTATCAGAAAGAAATGGTAATAAAAGCCCCTACTGTGACAATGGCACAGGAAGAATAGTCTGCTTGGTAAGTAGAGCTGTTAGTTCCTCATGGAGTATAGGAAGGCATACCTGAGGATACTGACATTTCAGAGGAGGAAGGTGAGGTGAAATTAGTTCCAGTGTATGTTCAGTTTCAATAATCTGGAGTACCAATGCATCTTTCATTATTTGGTGCCAAGACTCCAAATGAAGGGCAAAACGACCCCCAACCACCACAAGGCTTTGATGAACAGGAGAAGGGAAAGCCCTAGAAAGTTACTGAGAAAGTACAGTTATGCAAGAGCTTACTGTAACAGTAGATCTTCGAGAACAGCTCTTGCAGCAGGTTACACCATTAGGACTGAAACCAGCATGCACCAGGACCTCACGGAAATTTTCTAGCTAGCAGTCTTCAGCGGGGACTGCCTCCAACGTCAGTCCCGCCCCTGACGTCGGGCGTAGTACATAAGGAGGTGGTCCCCACATAATCTTCAGTTCTCCCGCCGGAGACTCCAAGCCGCTGGATGACATCAGAAGAGGAGACAGAGGATCCTCCACCAGATGGCAAAAACTAGTGAATACAAATGTCCCATCCCAAAAGATGGGTACTTGATTACGACCTACCTCCAAAAAGGGAGATAGTGGGTGGGAAGGTACCGGCTGCAAGAGCTGTTCTCGAAGACAGTACAGTAACGTAAGAACTTACCGTAACAGTAGATCTTTGAGAGAGGCTCTTGCAGTAGGTAATTACATATAGGACTGATGCCAGCAGGCGGCAGGACCCCCACGGAAAAATTTCTAGCTAGCAGTCCCTGGTGAGGGACCGCCCCCACGTCAGGTGACGGCGTCAGGAGACTGTATAAAGGGGCGGACCCGGACTCCGCCTTGGACGGTTTCTTTCCGCCACAGGCCAAAAGAGGCTGAGACCAAAGAAGGCGGATATTTCCCCTAATGGAAAAGGAGCAGAAAAAGCCTAGTGGGATGGAGGGTGGGAAGGTATTACCTACTGCAAGAGCCTCTCTCGAAGATCTACTGTTACGGAAAGTTCTTACTTAACTATACTATCTTAATTCGAGAGAGCTCTTGCAGAAGGTAATTACATATAGGACTGAATCCCAAGCAGTCTTGAACAAAGAGGCACCAGGAGGAAGAAAACTACTCCAAAAGGTAGTTCTGGTTGTGCAAGCCTCAAGATAAGAGGCCTTGCAAAACAGCCAGACCGAAGCCTGTTCTACAGCGAGAGGCAACATCCAAACTAGTGTTTCGTAAAGGTATGGACAGAAGTCCAGGTGGCTGCAGCGCAGATGTCTGCCGCAGACACATTCTTGAAACAAGCCGCTGAGGCAGCTACTCCTCTTGTGGAGTGGTCTCTGACTTGACCCGGGAGGGTCTTGTTGCATTTGTCATGACAGAAAGTGCTGCAATGAGCCAACCACTTAAGACACTGCTTGGAAACCACACTGCCTTCCCTTTTGTAAGCGAGAGAGACAAACAACTGATCAGTCTTTCCGAGATCCTTTGTCCTGTTGGTGTAGTATCTCAGAATCCAGTGAACATCCACAGAATGGAGTAAATACTCCTATTGATTAGAATACTGCGTAAAAAAAAGCAGGTAACTATGGACTGACTCAGAGTAGACTTGGCTACTATAGGGAGAAACTTAGGATTCGTGCGAAGAGCAACTTGTTCCTTGTCAAAAATCAAGTACGGGATTTTACACATCAGGGTCAAGAGCTCGGAGATTCTCCGAGCCAAAGTAAGGGCCCCCAAGAAGAGAGTATTCCACGAAAGGAACTTCAAATCCACAGAAACTGCAGGTTCGAAGGGAGGGGGAGTAAGTTTCTCAAGAATAAAGTTCAAGTCCCAGGGGGGAGCTGGAGTACGGATGGGGGGCCTCAGATGGAGGACCCCTCTGAGAAAAGTCTTGGAGACCTACAGTTGAGCAAAAGCCTCATCAGCGATGGGAACATGAAAGGCCGAAATGGCCACCATGTGTACCTTCAGAGAGGAATGGCTGAGACCCAGGTCAAACAGATGATGCAGATACTCCAGCAGAAGCCCTGCTGAACAGGAGAAAGGTTCCACATTCTTTGAAGCGGCCCAGACAGTGAATCTTTTCCACTTCATGGCATAAGTGGATCTGGTGAAGGGTTTTCTAGACTCCACTAAAATCTCTGCCACTTTGGGAGACGCTCCAAAACAGGATTTGGCTAGATCTGCAGGAGCCATGCATGCAGTTGAGGGGATCCGAGGCCTGGATAGACCAGGCTCCCCTGATCCTGGGTCAACAAACCTCGAGACAGAGGAAAAGGAAGAGGAGGATCCTCTGAATATTGTTGTGGAAGAGAGAATCAGAATTGCTTGGGCCAGAAAGGAGCGATCAGAATCATTTGCGCTCCTTCTGAAGCTAGTTTCTGCAAGACTCGTGGGATCAGTGGAATTGGGGGAAAGACAGACGAATCTGTCCTTCCAGTCTAGAAACAGAGTCGCTCCAAAAAGCGTCTCACTCTGGAACGAGCGAGCAGAAGATGGGAAGTTTTGCGTTAAGGGGGGATGCGAACAGGTCGACCTGTGGTGTTCCCCAAAGTTGGAAGATATTGTCTAGGACCCCTTGGTCCAGTTCCCACTCGTAAGTCAGAGCAGAAGAGTGACTTAGCTCGTCTGCCAGGGTGTTGTCTACTCCCGGAATGTGAACTGCCGTGAGGTGAAGGTCGTGTTGTGTTGCCCAATCCCAAACCCTCATTGCCTCCCTGCATACAGGGTAGGACAGAGTCCCTTCCTGTTTGTTGATGTACCACACTACGCACATGTTGTCCGTCTGGATGGCCGGGAAGTATGTATTGGTAAAGGGCTTGGCTCGCGTATAACATTTCCCGAAGCTCGAGTACATTGATGTGGAGAGCTTGTTCTAGCTTGGACCAGGAGCCCTGGGTGAGATGAGGGCCTAGATGGGCGCCCTAACCTTTGCCTGAGGCGTCTGTGGTTAGAGTCTTTGGGGGATGAAAGAAAGGAACTCCCCAAAACAGGTGCTCTCGAACCATCCACCATTGCAAGTCTTGCATCATCGGTGAGGAGATCAGAACTGAGTGATCTAGGTCATCCACTAGCTGATCCCACTGAGAGCGTAGAGTCCACTGAGAGAGCCTCATGTGGAGTCAAGCGCTTGGTACTATCGGAATAGCAGTCGCCATGAGTGGGAGAAGGCGAAGGACCGACCTCGCAGAGACCATCCTGCGGTCGGACAACAGACTTGAGTCTGAAGGGTGGACGCCCTGTCCGGAGGCAGGAAGGCCTTGCCCATGGTCATATTGAGAATTGCCCCAATAAACTGTAGCCTCTGGGATGGGTCCAGATGAAACTTGGAATGGTTGATGGTAATACTCAGGCAGGCAAAAACCTGCTGGGTAAAGGACAGGAAACGCAGGAGTTCCTCCCTGGACAAGGCCGCCAGGAGCCAGTCGTCCAGGTACAGGAAAACCTGCATTCCCATGATACGCAGGTGGGCTGCCACCACTGCCAGGCATTTGGTAAATACTTGGGGGACCAAGGATAGACCAAAATTGGAGTGCATTGAACTAGTAGTGGTCCCCCGGAATGCAAAACGAAGGTATTTGCGATGAGATGGGTGAATGGGAATGTGCAGATATGCATCCTGCATATCCAGAGCACAAAGCCATTGACCCTGCCGGAGGAGAGTCAGAAGGCTCTGCAAAGAAAGCATCCTGAACCTTTTGTACTCTACGTAAAGATTTAGGGAACTCTGATCCAAAATTGGTCTGAGATCTCCTGTCTTCTTTGGGACCAGGAAGAAATGGGAATAGTAACCCGTCCCTCAAAGATGAAGGGGAACAGGCTCTATCGCTTGCTTCAGCAAAAGAGCAGAGATTTCCTCCTGGACCAAGAGAAGATGTTCCCGTGAATAAGAACTTCAGAGGGGGGTGGTGTGGTGGTTTCTGAAGAAACTCGATGGAGTGTCCTTGTGCTATGAGCTGGAGCACCCAAGAATCTGTGGTTATCCTCTCCCATTCCGGAAAGTGGAGGGAAAACCTCCCTCCTACCAGTTCCTCCGGGGAGTCCGGAGGCAGTAAGAGAGGAGAGGAAAGGAGTCAGGTGGTGTGGGGCAGCGCCGCAGCTGAAGCACCCGCTGCTTTTTTGGAAGGGGGGGCTTGGCAGCTGTGGGGGCCCGGCGTTTTGTGGCTCGCCTTCCCTGGGGTTTCGCCTTTGGCTGATTCAGTCTGCGAAAGGGACGGCGCTGCTGCTGATGGGGACGGTACAAGGAATCAACAGACTTCAGAGCCGTCCACTTCTGTTGCAGATCGGTGATTATGTCCTTGACATCACCCCCGAAAAGCACAGACCCCTGGAAAGGTGCTTCCTGGATAGCAGATTGTTCCTCCGGGACCAGACCTCACACACGGAGCCAAGCATGACGCCGTAGGCCTACAGCGAAAGCTGAGCTCCGCCCAGCAGTGAAAACTGCATCACATGTCGCACGTATCATGTGTCGACTGGCCAAACGAGCAGAGTGGACAAGATCAGCCAACTCCTGCTTGACTTCAGAGTCAGGCAAGGAGTCCAGTTTGGCTTCCGCCCAAGTCAGGATGGCCTTCTGGTAGTCCCCCATATGGCCGACAGTTCAGGGCCCTGATCCCCAGCGTGGAGGAAGAGTAAATCCTTCTCCCATACTGGTCCAGAAGGCATGATTCCTCATCAGGCAGTGACAAGCTAAGATGTTTGGGGTTCGACGACCAGCCATGAGCGAAGCTAACCACAACAGAGTCAGCACGAGGGTAAAAATCCAGGAAATCAACACCCTCTGGAGCCTGATATAGCCAGTTCGACTTCCTAGGAAGTGGGGCTAAGGCCGATGGCTGCTTCCATATTGTGGTAATAAGGTCAGCAGGAGGCTCTATCCAGGGTGGCACCAAGGTAGGAGCTGTCACGGGCAGATCCAGATGTTCAGCGAGTTTCGGACGCTGAGGATCTGGTTCCAGGGAGCGCCACTAATGAATCTCCTGGATTTTCCTAAGCAACTCCGTAAAAGAAGGATCCTCCGGAGACTTCGAAGGAGTCCTTGGGCCTGGGCTTTGACAGAGAGTGAGGCTCGTCATCTCTCTTGGAGCAGCCGTCGGAAGAGTCCGAGGAGTCCAAGGGTGAAGAGGATGATGAAGAAGAGAAAGACTCCCTTTACCGACCCGGAGGAAAAACGGACCCCTTGGGTAGTCCCCGGGGAAGCGTGTCCTGCCCTTCTCTGGATCCAGACAGAAGAACCTGAAATCCGCTAGGTGGTGAGGGAGTGCGCGCCTCAGGCGTCACGGGAACCTGGGATGGCACAGTCGCCAGAAGGCGGCTCTTGACCTCTTTGGTGAGCTGAGCCTTGGCCTCAGCCCACCAGGAGGCTAGTCTCTCCTGCAGGTACACCGGCCGCCGCGAGGGCAGTGGAGGAGGAAGAGGCAGGGGATAAGGATACAGGTTGTAACCGTATGGAGCGTATTCAAAACCCAGCTGTGAGTATTGTGGCGTCTAGTACTGCGGCATCGGGAAGCCCGGCGTCTGGTACTGTGGCGCCAGATACTGCGGTCCCGGGTACACCGGCGTCTAATAGGACGGAGGATACCCAGGAGCGGTGCGGAGCAGGCACCTGGCGGGAGCCTGCAGGCGGGTCCATAGTGGAGAGCCGGAGGGCCGATGGAGCAAAATATCACCCGGTCAGTAAGGCTGTCCAGGCCGACGGCAGAGGCCCTTGCGCCAGAGGTACAGAAGGAGGGGCCGGCGTCAGAGCCGGCATCAGGTCCGGCGCACCAGCTGGAGGAAGGATTGACGGAGGCAAAAGATCCCCAGCTTCGCCTGGGGATGGAGGGGAAAAGTCCCCAGGGTCCGGCTGGGGAGACTCTGGTTCCCCAGACGGTAGCGAAGGCTGCGAGGAACTGGGTACGACGGATGTGGGGGGGGTCCGTCTGTTCCTTCGCCGGCCGGATGTCGGACGAGCCGATGTGAGGCTTAAAGGCGAGCTCTCGGCGGGCGCCGGAGGAGCAGACATCCGACTTAAAAGAGAGCCATCACCAGAGGCGGGCCGAGTAGAGTGATCATCCTGGTCCGGTGGAGAAGAGGCCACGCATCGCCCCGAAGGGTCAGACGTCTTACCGGCACTCTCCGAGCGGACGTCAGAGGAGTCTACGCCCAGCTTACCGGAGTCACCCACAGTGGAAGGCAGCGAGCCTGCGGCCGAACCAGGGACGGAGTCCTCCAACTGCCCGGAGGTGCCTGCAAGGCCCAAGCACGAGCCAGATGGGCAGACAGACGCCCCCTCGTAAACCTCTGAGGCAGCCGGCGAGGAGCGATCCCCCAGAGGGGATGTTACCTGCGTCCCAGCAACTCCCAAGGGAGACGTGGTGGAGGAGCCCTTGTCCCGGTGCCTCTCCTTCCCCTTCTTCTTCCGATGGCCTTCAGAGGGGGAAGTGGACGCCTGCCTCAGTTTTTTGAGCTCCTTCATAGAACTCATCTTCTTCAGAATATGGGCTTCCAGGAATTACTGCTGCCTTTTCCGGGTAGCCGCATTGAAACTGAGGCAGTGCTGGCACTTCTCGACCGGGTGATCGAGGCCTAGGCAGAACAGGCACAGGAAGTGGCAGTCCTTTTGCGGTAGTTGGGCGCCGCACGAATCACACTTATTCTTGTGCTCGGAGGATGAAGGGGACGACATACACAGACGATAATACTGATGTTAATCGAAAAAATGATGATTTTTTGGTAAAAAAGACGAAGGAAGGGCTGACAAAGCACAAACTTTTCCGTGAGGCGCTGCACGGGCTAACAATGGGAAAGAACTGGAAGGCGGGCGTCCGGGGCCACCCCTTTATACAGTCTCCTGACGCCGATCACCAGACGTGGGGTGGTCCCTCGCCAGGGACTGCTAGCTAGAAATTTTTCCATGGGGTCCTGCCACCTGCCGGCATCAGTCCTTTTTGTAATTACCTACTGCAAGAGCCCTCTCGCAGTAAGATCTTCTGTTACGGTAAGTTCTTACGTAACTGTACTATCTTACTTCGAGATACAGCTCTTGCAGCAGGTTACACCATTAGGACCGATTTCCAAGCAGTAGTGGCAATCATGCACCACCGGAAGAAGGAAAGGTAGAGACCTTGACATAACTGGAGCCTACAACACAAGTCCCTGAAGGACAGCTAGACCAAACCCCACTCTTAGCCTTGATGCAATGTCCAGACTAATGCCTGACAAAGGTATGCACAGAGCTCCAAGAAGCTGCAGTGCAAATAGCTGAGGTGGAGACATTCTAACGCCGCAAAGGAAGTAGCCACCCCTCTTGTGGAATGACCATTAACCGCGCCCGGTTAGGGTTTATTGCGCTTGTCATAACAGAAAGTGATGCACTGGATGAGCCACCAACAGAGTGACTGGAGACAGGCGCTCCAATCATTCTGTGAGCGAATGAGACGAAAAGTTAGTCTGACTTCCGGATCCATTTGTTTCTGGTCAGGTAGTATCTGAGGCACAGATGCACATCAAGGGTGTGCAGAAGGGCTTCTCCTCAATTAGAGTACCTTGTGAAATGCACTGGTAGACAGATATCCTGATTAAGGGTGAGAGCTAAAATCACCTTGGGCAAAAACGTTGGGTTTGTCCTTAGGGATACCCTGTCTTGGTGGAAACCAAATAAGGCTCTTTGCACACAAGAGCATGCAATTCAGAGATCCTTCTAGCAGAAGTAACAGCAACTAGAGAACGTTTTCCGAGAGAGAAAACGTAGCTCAATCCACAGCTGGTTCAAAAGGTGGCAGCGTAAGCTGCTCCAGGACAAAAGGTAAGTCCCAAGGAGGGATTGGATCATTGATGGGAAACCTAAGGTGGAGGACACCCCTTAAGAAGGCACGAGTAGTGTCCAGCTGGGCCACCGTCCGATGGCCCATGGGGCATGTTAAGCAGAAATTGCACAAAGGTGCACTTTAATCGAGGAGTAAGCCAGTCAGGAGTGGAAGAGGGAAAGCAGGTACTCAAGAATCAGCTTCTCTGGACAGTCTAACGGCAGGAAGTTGTGCGCCTGAGCCCACAAATAGAATATGAAAATTACGTACCTACCGTAATTCTTGATCTTCTCTTGTATCTTCACCATTCATTACTGCCTGGGTGTAAGCCGGAGGCGCGCACCGTCAAGGAGCTTTTTTTTTTTTTTTTATAAAGCGCAGCTAACGGCCCGCCCTCGAGTGGCGTCATCGCGGCGCCGTTAATGTCGACTCCTCCTCCAACTCAGTTCTGTGAGCCGGAGGCAAAGCGAAAGCAGAGAAATAGAGATAGCGAGGCAAGATAGCCAAGGGATAGCAAAGTAAGGAAGAATGAACTGAAAAGGAATAAGCCGATGGAGGAAGGACAGAGGAGATAAGAGTATCCTAACCTAGGGACTGCAGGGCCTCCTTACCTGGGCGACTCTAGGAGGAGAGAGAAGAAGGTAAAGAAGAAGAAAAGAAAAGAAGAAGAAGAAGAAGAAGAAGAAGAAGGAGGAGGAGGAGGAGGAGGAGGAGGAGGAGGAGGAGGAGGAGGAGGAGGAGGAGGAGGAGGAGGAGGAGGAGGTGGAGGAGGAGGAGGAGGAGGAGAAGAACAAGAAGAAGAGAATGGGATGTTGAAGGGACCAGAATGCCCAACGAGCATAGTTAGCTTATAGCTCAAGGCTCGACTAACAGTGAAGCAAGAATCCCCGGAGATAGAGCTGAAGAGAAGGTTCACCGAACCCGCTAGGCAGACTCGGGAGGGCATAGTCCTCATCTTCAACATGCCATTGTTCTTGATTCCCCACTTCGGGCTCCTGGCCGAAGAAGGCTTTTAACTGGAGGACACCCGAGGAGGGAAGGATAAAACCCAGGCAGGATGAGAGCGCTGCTCAGGGGTTTAGAAATGGAAAATCTAAGCCTTTAGGCGTTTGTAGGTATAGAAGTGGGACTCAGTCGGACTCGCCAAGGCAGGCCAGAGGCTTAGACTGGCTAGGATTGGTCATGGTCAGCACTGCTTGTCTGTAAAACTGTCCAGGAGGACACTTGAAAGGAAAAACCAATGATCAAAATCTCACGAGAAGGGCTTTGTCTGCCCTTGCATCTTCCTTTTTTTTTTTTTTTTTTTACAGATAATCATTTGCAGGCTTAGGAGCATGACCTCAAATGCAAAGAATGCCTATGGCAGTCGAAGAGAGTTCCCTCAGCTTCCCCCTTTTTTTTTTTTTTTTTTTTAGAAAAAATAGTCGTGCCCGTTCCTCTGCTCTGCAAGGCAAGAATTAGAGAAGGGGGGGTTGCGATTCTAGGGCGTAACAGCTGGAAGCACGGGATTGCAGGATCAAAACTGAATAGCCAGAGCCAGGCTAAAACCCCAGAAGTATCTCGACCGAGGGATGGCAAGAGATAGTTGTGCAGTTTGATCGCCAATGCAATTCCACGAGATGGCCCAAGAATCTTAAGAGTAAATAATTTTCTGGAAGAAATAAGGACCCCTCCCCAAAGATATAGATTTTTTTTGGAAAAATTGGAGCAATGTTTCCTACTTTTTATTTTATTTTTTTAAATTTTATATTTTTTGCAGAGAGAGGAAGGAGATGGGAGGTGGAGAAGCCACAGGAAGAGGCCACTGAGGGATGGTGGTGGTGTAAGTAATGAGCGGTGAAGATACAAGAAGATCAAGAATTATGGTAGGTGCGTAATTTTCATATCTTCCCTTGTCAATCTTCACCATTCATTACTTCCTGGAGTAATTAAGCTCCTCCCGGGGAGGCCACTCCCTGAGGGAACAAGAGACCCCAGCCTTCTGCTGGTGAGAAACAGAAGGAGACGACCCTGGCTATTCAGAAAGCCTAACTGGGAGAAGAGCTGGGAGGTGCCTCCCGAGGACGAGGAGACAGAGGGAGCCTGTAAAAGTCTCCTAGCTCTAGAGGGAGAAAAGCGGGTCCCCGGAGGCGGAGCGAATCACCCTACGCCGGGCCAGGGTGACAACCTAGAGAGCAAGCCATGCCGTCCGCCTGATGCAGATCGCTGTCCCCGCAAGCCTGGAAGCCACCTTATTGGCGTCGTAAGATGCCCTTGCTTGGTGTCTTGCCAGCTCCAGGCCTACCGCGGAGAGGGCAACAGCTTGTCTGGTTTGCTCCGTGTCAGGCATTGATGCCAACAGCTGGGACATCATTGACCACAAATGCCAGTTGTAGGCAGCGTGGTGAGCCTGATGAGATGCAATACAGGCACTACATGCGAAGAAGAGAACTCTTAGCCCAACGGTCGAACTGGAGAGAGTCCGGATCCGGTGGGCAGTCGTGCGCCAGGCAGCGGCGCCCAGGAGTATCATCTAGGTAGACCAAACCAGAGGGCGGGTTGGGAAGGGAACCTAGGGACTCTGAGGGGGCACAATACCTACGCTGGCAGTCAGCCGGGGCTGGAGAAGAAGCGGCTGGGGACTGCCAGGACCGGATAGACGCCTCCTGGAAGGGGATAGGCCAGGAAGGTACCACCAAATGCTGGGCACTGAATTCACCAAGGAATTCTCGGCCTCCCATTTGGTATTGTCTCCGAACATAGGAAATCCGAAGATCCTCCACCATCCTCGAAGCTGATATTCCGTGAAATCAGCATCGGAGGAAAGATGAGCAGGGGTCCTCTCCCTCAAGGAGGGAAGGCGAGGATGATGGGAGCTGGAATGTCCAGAGGATTCCCTGCGAGGTGGGGAGAGTCAAAGACCCGCTCATGCATGTATCTAACATATGAGGGGAAGGCAGCACCAGACCCTGAACTGCTCCCAGGATACGGACCCGTGGGACCGACATGGCCTGGGAGTGGGGTGGTGAAGGCAGAGAGATGAGAGGGGCACCTCCGAGGAGGCAACTGCTCTCTGCCAGGGCTCTGGAATCCGAGGAACGGAGGCCTAGTAGGAGGGATCCCGGACAACAGACCAGGCCATGAAGCGGAACTCTGGGGAGGCGGAGCCTGGAAGAGCCAGGGAGAACCTCCCTGTGCGGCCGGACTGCATGGATCCAGAAGGGCAGTCCATACGAGGCGCCGGAGGCACCTAGAACCCTGGAGGGAGGCGGGGTTCTGCACCTACGACTCCTGGCCACCCCTGAGGTGGCCAAAGAGACCAGTGGCAGACCCCTGCCCTCAACCCCTCGGACTCCGAGGCGCCCTCCTCCTCGACCACAGCGTCCCCTGTCCCTAGAGGGCAACAGCACCCTGGGGGTAGCTGTCACGGCCCTCCAGAGGGGCCTCCCCTCAGTCACCCCACGCCTGCCCCCGGCTCCGGCCACCCCAGCCGGGGAACCCTCAGGAGGCACGAGTGGGGGACAGAGGAGGGCGCCTGCGCTGCCTGGTACCTCTAGCTACAGGGGACACAGACCCGAAGAGTGGGGGTGCCAGGATGGGTCCACGTCCGAGTCATCGCCCTCCGAGGAGGACGAGACCAGCTGGACCTCAATGCTGGCCACCCCAAGGGTCTCTGAGGCTACGGTGCCATGACGGCACCGGTACCAAGGCGACGCCGCTCCCCACGCCGGCAGCAGCCGGAGGCAACTCCAAACCCCCACGGCGCCGGCAGGCTCGGCACCGCCTGGAGGATGGACTAGGCCCAGGCGCCGCCAGCATCTGGAGGAGAGGCGGCACCGCCGAGCGGCACCGTTCCCCAAGCGGCACACGCCAATGGCGCCGCCATGATCACCGGCACCGCTGATGGCACCGCCTGATCACGGCGCCCTGAACGGCGCGGATCCAAGCGGCGCCAAGTCGATCACCGGCACGGATCAAAGCGGTGCCGAGGCGGCGTCGAGTCCCCCGAGCCAGGCCCAAAGTCGAGGGCCTCGACAGGGAAGCCTGCACCTCCGAGGAGGTGACTGCCGGCGGTGTCTGCGCCGCGCCCCGGAAGGACTACGACGCTCCCCAACACCGCAGAAGGGCCTCCTCCTCGGCAGAAAGACAAGGAGACCCCTCCTCCTCGGACCGTATAGGCCGGGAGGAACCGGGGAAGAGCCTATGACCTTGCCGAGAATCGAGCCGCCGTCCCCTAAGGTCGGGGCTTGACTCTTTAACGCGGTTCGAGGACAGGCGGTCCATCGAGAAACAGGCGTCGCGAATCCATATCATGGTTGGGTCCCAGCAAGCGAGGCAAGCGTCATGCGGTCCGAGGCGGAGAAATGCCGGCCACAGGAGCACCGACACATGGGCGTGACCCGTCTTGGCAACAGCTCCCGAACCCGGACATAGCGAAAATAACAAGGCTAAACACAGTAGGAAACACACCGGCCGCCGTGAAGATAGAAAAAGAAGTCTTACCAGATGGGCGTCGATGTGACGAAAAAACAGGAGTCTGTACACTCGCGCTTAAATTGACGCTTCACGCGGAACAGGTGCTGCCTCGGACGGTGGGAGAAACAGAACTGAGTTGGAGGAGGTGATGCTATAGCGGCCGCCCCTCCGCGTAGCGTCACTCTGGGGTGGGGCGTTAGCCAAAGCTTTTTAAAAAAAAAACTCCCGTGACGGGTGCGCGCCTCCGGCTTACACCCAGGAAGTAATGAATGGTGAAGATTGACAAGGAATATCTACATCATTTCATGGCGCAAGTTGCGTGGGTAGCTGTTTTCTGGCAGCAGAGAGTATATCTGCCACTTCTTGCAAGACCCCGTATCGCATCATGGCTATGTCTCTAGGAGCCAAGCGCGCAAGTTCAATGAGCGCAAGTCTGGATGGACCCGTGAACCCACCTCCTCAGACAATAGATGGGAGCCAATCAGTAAAGGAACTGGAGGTTCCCAGGATAGCTGGTGCAAAATAGGGAACCAAATCTGTCTGGGCCAGAAGGGTGCGATCAGAATACGTGTCGCTTGCTCCCTGCAATGTTTTAAGAGAACTCGCTGGATCAACGGGAAAGGAGGAAAGGCATAGAGGAATCTGCACGCCCAGTAGAGGGACAACGCGTCTCACCAGAAAACACCAGGCCCTGGATCTAGCGAGCAAAAAATTGTGCAGTTTTGCATTGGATGGGGATACGAAAAGATCCAACTCTGGAGTGCCCCATCTGCAAAACAGATCCTCTGCCACCTCCTGCAGAAGTTCCCACTCATGGACTCTGGCCTGAGAGTGGCTCAGACTGTCAGCGATGGTGTTGTCCACTCCCGGGACATGTACTTCAATTAGGTTTGCGCCATGTTGCAATACCCTCTCCCACACTCTCATGGGCCTCCCTCCAAAGCGGGTAGGAGTGAGTGTCTCCTTCTTTGTTGAGGTAATACATCACCACAGTATTGTCTGTAACAGAAGTGTACCCAGTGGAATCTCCGACTGGAAGGCTTACAGAGCGTAAAAGACTGCCCTCATTTCCAAAATACTGAAGTGGAGATGAGACTCCTGGGCTGTCCACAGGCCCCCGAGACCGAACACTGTCCAGGTATGCTCCCCACCTGAGCCCTGAGGCGTCTGTGGAGAGGGACATAGTCCGTGATGGCGCTGTGAGAGGAACCCCCGCATAGAGGTTACCTGGATTTAGCCACCATTGCCAATCCTGAATTACGGCTTTCGCGAATCGGACTGGATGCTGCAGATGGTCTTGCCTTTGGTCCCATTGCACCCGTAGCATCCACTGGGTTACTCGCATGTGGAGACGTGCCAGCGGGACTGCCGCAATGGCCGCAGCCATGTGTCTGAGCAGGCAAAGGACCTGTCTGGCTGGGACGGTCTTCACCAACAAGTCCCTGATGAGGGATCTGATGTGTTCCGCTCTGTCCAAGGGAAGAAAAGCTTTCCCTCCGACGGTGTCCAGAACTGCTCCAGGAGTGACTTCACATAGTTGATGAGATACCCAGTGACTGAAAAAGGGACTGGGTGCAGTGAATAGCAGTCATCCAGTGCCTAACTGGAGGGCACCATGAGAAGCCAATCATCCAGGTATGGGAACACGTAGTGGTCTCGTCTCCTCAGAGATGCCCCTATGACCGCCATGCACTTTATGAATATGCGAGGTGCTGATGACAGCCCAAAGGGAAGAACTCGAAACTGATAATGGCGGATCTGAAACTCTAAGCGCAGGAACCTCCAGTGTGCTTCAGCAACCAGAATATGCAGGTAGGCATCATGCACGTACAAAGACGCCAGAAAGGCGTCCTGCTTCAGCATGGGAATTAGGCCCGGAAGGGTCACCATGCGGAAGCATTTGTAAATGACCGAAAGGTTGAGGTCGCCGAGGTCCAGTACTGAACGGAGGTCCCCCGTTTTCTTTGGAACCAGGAAGAAGTGAGAATAGTACCCTAGTCCTCTCTGGTTCTCTGGGACATGCTCCAAGGTTTACTTTTCCAGAAGCGCGAGCACTTCCTACTTACTGTATGAGCAGGGAAGGTCTTGGTCTTATAGGTGGACTGCCTACAAATTCTATATAAATGGCCTTTTTTGACCAGCTGCAGAACCCACCTGTCTGTGGTGATCGATTGCCACCCTGGCAAGTGGCATGCAATGCGACCCCCAACTTTCTTTTCCCGTTGATCCAGAGGAGGGGCAGGGGGCGGGAAGGAGTCATGCTATGGCAGCGTTTGATCCAACAGGCTGGGCCGACTTTGCAAATCATTGGCCTCTGCCTGGGGATGACTTGGCCTGGGCCTTGCGGGTGAAAGTGCCCATCTGCTGTTGGCCGGAATGATGTTGCCTTTGTAGCCAGCCCCGGAAACTGCTCTGGTTCCTACGAAAGGAACTAGGCAGAGACCTGTACATGGCTTGTACAGATCAGACTGCCTTTCCTGCGTCCTGAAGTTTGGTGATTACACTCTCAGAGGCTTCACCAAATAGGACTTCACCGTTATAAGGGGCGTCTAAGATATTCTTCTGAGCGTCCGGGTAAAGCGGACCTGCAGACCAGGCGGCTCTCCTGAGGCATGCGCCTGAGCTGCAGCTCTGGCTGAAGAGTCTGCAGAATCGTATCGACTCTGAGCACTTGGGTCCCCACATTCTAACCCATGCGGAGGAGGTTCAAGAGCTCCTCCTTGTGGTCGTCATCGGGCATCTTCTCGACCAGGTCCTGTCCTTGCTCCCACAGTGCGTTCTGGAACTGTACCATGTGGGTGAGGTAATTCAGTGACTTGATGGTGCAAGTCGCGGCTGCGTACGTGCGCCTACCCAGGGCATCCAATTGCTTGGATTCCTGGTCCGGTGGCTGTGTGCTCAACTGCTGAGGTTTCAGACTGGTCATGCGAAGCAGTGATGACCAGAGAGTCAGCCAGAGGATGGTTCGCCAGAAACTGGTCCTCCCTAGGGGCCTTGTATAGGCGGTCAGCCTTCTTCGGCACTGCGAGAGTGGAGTGCGGACATTTCCAGGCGGCCTTAGTGAAGTCCGCAAAGGTATCCACCAAGGGCGGCACTACCACAGGCTTCGGGTCTTTCTGCCGAAGGCAGCGAACAAGGTGTTCTCTCTCAGGGTAGAGCTCTTCAGCATCCCACCCCATGTTCTCCTGGAAGTGCCTCATGATCTCCGCGAAACAGGGATCATCCGGAGGAGACCTGGGTAAGTCGTGTGGGTCTGGAGAGGAAATGCTGATAGAAGGTGATGTGGAGCACTATTAAGTGTCAGATCTGGAATCCTCCCCAGACTGAGTGTACCGGCGTTGTCTGGGTCTCTTGGGGCTGGATGACACAGAGGGATCTAGAAGGAGGTCTTCTTTCCAAAGATCTGCCCCGAGGAGGTGGTGTCTGCTCCTTGGGAGTTGGCGATCATCCTACGGGCCCCTTAGCTGGAGGAGGGACGTAGGCGGTGAAGGAGTAGGTGGAGGATGTGTGGTGACCACATCTTTTTTGATGGTGTCCTACCAGAAGGTAAAAAATTTTTTACCTCTGCAAGATTCATACCAGACGACGGGCCTGTCGCCAGGGTCAGAAGTCTGGTCCCCGGGGGTCTCCCGCTCCGGGGAAGGTTCCTGTGGGAGCCAGGCGTCCCCGGTGTCACCCGCCTGGCCTTCGGGCTGTGTGGCATCCTCCTCAGAAGAATCCTTCTGACGGGTGTTTAGGCGTCGCCGGCTCCTGGGAGCGCCAGTGGTGCTTGGCCGAGAGTGGGTGGGCCGACGTCACGTCAGACGTCAGTTTAAGGGACGTGAGGTCTTTGGTTTTGTGGGGAACCGGATCCAAACCACACGGAGGCTGGGAAACTGACCTGACGTCTGTGTCCCACCAGCTGGAAGAAGATTAATGGCGCTCCCCAGACTTCGATGAGACCTTAGATGGAGTGGAAGAGGCCTACTGCCTGGAAGTCTTCAGAGGCTGAAGAGAAGAGGAGCCACTGGAAGATCTGACCTGAACCAGGGGAGCTTGCGACTGAGCCCTGGAGGGAGAGCGGTACAATTTCGAGCCAGAGCTTCAAGAGTCTGAGACCCTCGCAGGAGACCTGGATCTTTCCTTTTCCCAGTGCTTGTGGGTTTTACCCTAAGACTCCCCACCCCCCGACGCAGGTTCCTTGTCCATAATTTTCAGTTTCTCCTCCAAGAGAAACGCTTGAAGGGCCTTCTGGCGGCGGATCCTGGTGCGACTGTTGAAGCCCTGGCAGAAGGAGAAGTCCTTGGTGTCGTGTTCCGGGCCTAGGCAGCTCACGAAGGCCAAATGTAGATCCTTGAAGGGGATCCATTTGCTGCAGGCACACTTCGTATGGTGAACCTCTAAAGAAGTTGTTGGAGAGGACGTCAGTTGATCAAAAGTCAAAAGGCAGACGAAAATCGTAGTTCTAATGGTCGTCGCACACTAGAAAGAGACAGAGAGGCCAATACTGGCGAAGTCGACGGCGGGAAAAGAACTGAGGATTATGGGGGGGACCACCTCCTTATGTACTAAGCCCGATGTCGGGGGGGGGGTGGGACCGTCTGAGGCAGTCCCCGCTGAAGACCGCTAGCTAGAAAATTTCCGTGGGATCCTGGCGCCTGCCGTCTTCAGTCCTAATGGTATAACCTGCTGCAAGAGCTGTATCTCGAAGTAAGATCTGGAGTTGCCAATCCCTCCAGAGGGACGGTCACCATTTGAATTTCCTCTTCTGTTTCAACCACGTTAATGAAAACCACCTCGGTGACAGGACTTGTAGCGGTTACCTCTCATTATAGTGTGAGTATTGGTTCCGTGGCGTATGGTATATGCCGTGAACAGTTCAAAGGGTACTTCCAGAAGCCTGGAGATCTTCCAAAGTGATTTGGGCACAAGGACCAAATAATTTGTCGCCACAGAAAGGGGCATTAACTACTTCATGCTGGACATCAGGTGCCAGGCCAGATATCCAAAGGCATTCATGGTGGCGGAGGGAGACACCTGTGGCGTAGAGCCGTGTAGAAGTATCAACCACATCGTAGTCCAAGCGAAGAAGGTGGCAAGAGATGGACGTCACAGTTGACACGATTTGGAGCAATTGCTAGTCTTGGGAAGGAAGTAATTTGTTAAGGAGGCCTATGGCAGAGGTACCCAGGGTAAGCTGGTGTTTCACCATGTGGCCCATATAGTTTAGGAATCATATTCATGCTGCCAGAGGCGGGGGCAGACACAACAGGTTACTCACCTGTAACAACAGTTCCAGTAGTGGTATATGTTGTTCATCCACACCCTTTGGCATGTCCCCGTCCTCTTTAAGATCAGACGGAAGTTTTCAAGCTGGCTCCTCCCACCCACTAGGGTGGTATATACCTTGGCTCCGCCCCATGACGCCAGATCTTAACCCGCTGGAAGCCAGGTGTTGTGCATCCACAGCCAGGAAGGTCAGGTGGGTCCATGTGGATGAACAACATATACCACTCCTAGAAAGTGCAGTTACACAAAGACTTTTGCTGTAACAGTAGATATTCTAGGAATGTCTCTTGCAGCAAGTCATTACTTCTGGGAGTTCACGATAGGTGGCGCTCCAGCACTGAAGTTTCTTCCAGCACTCTCCACACCAGGAACCACCCACACGACCTCACTTCCCGGGCTGTACCTATAAAACTAGGGCGTAGTCCTCGGTAATCTCCGTTCCCCGCTGGTTTCAGCTCCCAAGCGAGGGATCGAGGGGAACAAAGGTACCAAAGCTTCCCAACCCTACATTATTTTTCCTGTTGCAAATGGCAAGGAGTTGAAGGAAATGAAACTACTTACTGCAAGATACATTTCTAGAAGATAAACTTTTACAACAGAAGTCTTTATGGAACTGCACCATCTTCCAAGAAATGGTCTCTTGCAGTAAGTCATTACTTCTGGGAGATTCCCAAGCAGTTATCAAACAGAGGGTGGCCATATTTGGAGTTCTGCCTTATATCTTAGTATGGTGTTAGGACCAAATGGAGCTGTAAACAGTATATCAGCATCTAAAAACAAGATTTTTTTAAGTAACCCATTACATCAGTTACAGGATCATGGCTGAAGGAAAAGACAGACTGGCTATTAGTTGACATCAGCTTAGTCTAAGGAGATGTAAACCCAATTAGGGTATGGCACACCACAGTACTGTAATAGGTCATAAGAAAGTCAGACATATAATGCAGTAACTGGAAGATTTCCGTGACATGCACTTGAAAAGACTGTCAAAACTCATTGGGTTCAGAGTCTGGAATACTAACCCAAATAATACAATGTTATTTTGTAGTGTTACAATGCAGCAATTTAGTACAGTTCTTTTGGTTTGTTTATTGCGCTGTGAAACATCATATTTCATGAAGGAAGCCAGTGACACCTAGTCAGTGGCAACATTGTACCAGTTTTAGGGAAAGGACATAGAATACAACAGAGAGATGCATTCAGTTCCATCATGTATCAGTAATCTCATTTGCAAGGGGGGCCCAAGCATGTCAGGGACTATCGCCTCGTCAGGCGTAAACCTACATATTAGTATGATGGGCCCTTTGTTGATACTGTCGGATGAACTGACATGAAAACAATGATCCGGATACTTACAGATTTAGGAGTCATGTGATTTCATGCGTGAGATTTGAAATGTAAGAAATCAGAAGGTTTGTAACCTGCCAATAGTTTGTTGTCCAAGTAGCGTGGATCAGCAAGTTTGATAAATCTTGCACTTTATACAGGTTTTAGGTATACACCATGCCCAGTCTGTCCAGACAGTAGAAAATGTATCCATTTGGTAGTAAAAGGATACTGAAGTAGCAGATAATGTTGCAAAATGAAACAATGCATCTGTGACCTAAGGAAGTCAGTGATTTTTAGAATCAGCAACTATAACCAATCTTGTAGGTGATTTAAAGAACATGTAAAATAATAGTGATGTTGATATATCCATCTTGTAATAACCTTACTTACAAGAGGGTCCCAGGTATGTCCAGGCCTGCAACTTTTGTGAGTGTAAAACTAAAATGTTCGTATGATGAGCCCAGTATGTGTACTGTTTGGAAAACAGAAGCAAAATAATGAATATAATTGAAATCATAAGGCAATGGATCTCATTTTTGAGATTACATAAACACGTGTGTGTGTGTGTGTGTGTGTGTGTGTGTGTGTGTGTGTGTGTGTGTATATATATATATATATTATATATATATATATATATATAAAAACAAGCAAAAAGAGACTTAAGACTTATGTCTGAATGGGTTCTTGTGATCAAACGTTCACCAAGTGAAAGCAGCTTATATCAGTAGGAAATTGAAAACAATAGTAATAGATGCACCGGATAGTGGGAGTGACAGAGACCAGCGCACAACAGGCAGAGAGGCATCCCGACGGAATGGCCATAATGGTCTGCAACAGTGATCCCTCTAAAAAGCGGTTAAATGTATAGGGCTTGTTGAAAGGCCTCAGGTTTCAGGTGAAGTCTTTAGTGAGAAGAAGAGGTGCTCTGCCTGCCAGAGTGGTGGTCATGGGCTTAAAGGCTTCTAGGTTATCCAGTCTCGTTTGAGCCCCGGGGCCAAAAAGATGGTCGCTTCACAATGGGCATTAGCCACATGCTGTTGAGAATCAGGCACTAGCCATGAGAGTCTAAGCCATGCCTGAAGGTCTGCAAAATACAGACTGCAGAGGCTCAAGCTGAAGCATCTGTAATGTCGCATCCGGATCTTTTTCAGAGAATGTACAGGTAGTCTATTTATAAGGTCACCAGCACAGATACTTGCCAGACGTTGGTTATAGTTCTTGTATGTACAGGCATGACAGTACTGTTTTTGTTGCAGTAGTCAGTCAGCACCGCTAGATCATAAAACATAAGGGGACTCATTCTCTTGAATATTCAGTAAGAGGCATGACAAGCAGGCAGTCCAATCTCATGCAGGCCAGTGTCGGAGGCACAGACAGTCTGAAAAAAAAAAAAAAAAAAAAATACTGTACGAGTATCACGCATGAGAGCAGATGAGGCTGGTAAGCCCCCTGCGTGCTGTACCATACAAATACAGGTTACTCACCTGTAATAGGAGTTCTAGGAATGGTATATGTTGTTCATCCACACTTTCAGGCAGGTATCCTTGTCGCTTTAAATCTTGCCGGAAGGTCTTCAAGCTGGCTCCTCCCACCCACCCGGGTGGTAAACTCGGCTCCGCCCCTAGCATGAATCTGGCCGCTGGAAGCTCCGTTGTCGCGTCGAAGCAGGAGGTCGTGTGGATGAACATATACCATTCCTAGAACTGCGTTACAGGTGAGTAACCTGTATTTAGGACATGGATATGTTGTTCATCCACACTTTCTGGCAGACTCCTAGCAGTTCTCTGGGAGGAGGGAGGCAAGGCGCACACCCCCTACTGAGGAAATAAAGACTGGAGAACAGAGGCCCCAAAACCAGCATCCCGGTGTGACTCAAGGTCGATGTGGTAGTGGGTTATAAAGGTATGTGCAGACTTCCAGGTAGCAGCCCTGCAGATATCCTGGATAGGGACATCCCTGGAAGCAGCTACCAATGCAGCGGTATGGAGGGTAGAATGAGCTCTTATCCCTCTGGGAGGCTCCATACCCACCAACCTATAGCAGAGATCTATGCAGGAGGTGACCCACCTGCTTATCATCCGCTTGGCTGCAGGTCTGCCAGGTGCAGCTTCAGCGTAGGTGACAAACAGCTGGCGAACCTCTCCCTGAACTTCAGCCGTGCGCTCCTTATAGTAAGCGAGCGCCGTTCTAGGGTCCAGAGTATGGAGCCTATATTCGGCCTCCGAGGTGTGATTGGGGTAGAACACCGGCAGAGTCAACACCTGGTTAAGGTGAAACTCCGAAACCACCTTCGGAAGGAATTTCGGGTGGAAGACCAGGTAAGGAGACTATGGAAAGCGCCTGGAGCTCTCCCATCCTTCTGGCTGACGTGATAGCCACCAAGAAGGCGGTCTTCCACGACAGGTGAGAGATATCACACCTGTGCATTGGTTCGAATGTCTTGCCCATGAGCTTTGCCAATACCAGCAGCAGATCCCATGGAGTGGAGTTCACGGACCGGAGGGGATATGTGATCCAGGCCTTTGAAAAAGCGCCCAACCACCTTCTCCTGCGTCACCAACTGCTTTCCGGCCCGCGCCCGGTAAGCAGAGATGGCTGCCAGGTGCACCTTTAGAGTCGTCGACCTAAGCCCTTGCTGAGAAAGGGACCATAGGTAGTCCAAGATGCTTGCCAAGGAACAGGAGGAAGGGTCCAGGCCCTTGCCCTGACACCAAATAGAGAATCTCTTCCATTTGAAGGCATAGCATTTTCTGGTCGACTCCTTACGGGACGCCTCAACTACATTGAGGACCTCGTCGGAAAGACCCAAGGCCTGGAACTGTAGCCGCTCAGGAACCAGACCGTCAGGTGCAGGGACTGAAGGTCCGGATGGAACACCTTCCCCTGATTGACTGATAACAGGTCCGGGCGAGCTGGAAGTTGCCTCGGGAGCCTGGAGCCGAGGCTGAGGAGATCTGGATACCAGCATTGGCGGGGCCAGTCTGGGACTACCAGAATCACCTGCGCCTTGTCCCTCCTCACCTTGAGAAGCACCTTGTGGATCAAAGGAAATGAGGGAAAGACGTAGAAGAGGCCCGGGGTCCACGGCCTCAAGAAGGCATCCCCCTGCAGTGAACCCTGCTGAGGATGGCGGGCATGAAACAGCCACAGCTTCGCATTCTCCCTGGAGGCAAACAGGTCTGCATGAGGTGTGCCCCAATGGGAGAACAGATCTTGTACTACCTCCGGCAGGAGAGAACACTCGTAGGACACAGCCCCTATCCGGCTTAGGGCATCGGCCAGAGTGTTGGAGGCTCCTGCCACATGGATAGCTAGGAGATCCGCCTCCAGGCTGCGCACGAGTGACCAAATGCGGAGAGCTTCCTTGCACAGAGGCATGGAGCGCGTCCACGCCTCGCCAGGTTAGTACATGGTCGTGGTATTGTCTGTCTGGACCTGAACCACTTGACCCCGGAGAAACGGAGCAAAGGCAGTGAGGGCTCGACGAACCGCCCGAAGCTCCAGCAGGTTGATATGGCATCGGGACAACTGAGGGGACCAGAGGCCGGGCGCTCTGTGCTCCCCCAGAGGGGCACCCCAACCCATCAGAGAGGCATCGGTCGACAGAGAGACCGTCTGCTCGGGGCAGACAAATGGGATGCCCTCCTGCAAGTGGACTGGAGCGGTCCACCACTGGAGAGCGTTCCACATCCCCAGGGTCACCGTCACTAGCTGGTCCAATGGATCGCAGCACTGTGGCCATTGGCAGGCCAATCCCCACTGAAGGGGACGCATGTGCCAGCAGGCCCAACGGACCACGCTGGTACAGGCCGCCATGAGACCCCGGAGGCGCAGGAAGTCCCGGGCAGGGCACGACTGCCCAACCAGAAATGACTGGGCAAAGGAGGAAAGAACCTCGGCCCTATCTGCCAGGAATTGTGGTCTGGCTCGAAGAGAGTCGAGCTCTGCCCCGATGAAATGTATCACCTGCTTCGGCCCAAGTTCCGACTTGGCCTCGTTGATGAGAAGGCCGATCTGAGAGCAAACCTGGAGGGCCAGATTTCTGGACCGCTCCACCTCCGGTCTGGAGGGGGCTGCTATCAGCCAATCGTCCAGGTAAGGGTACACCCGGACCTCTCGGCGCCACAGGAATGCTGTCACCACTGCCATGCATTTGGTGAAGACCCTGGGAGCAAGAGAAAGGTCGAAGGGCATGGCTCAGAACTCGAAAAGGGATCCCTCCGCTTGAAAGCGAAGAAATCTCTGGTGAGATGGACGGATAGGGACATGAAAGAACGTGTCCTGGAGGTCCAGAGAACAGAACCACATACCTCAATCCAGGGATGGTATTATCTGAGCCAGAGTGACCATCCTGAGGGTCAGAGACCTTAGGAACCTGTTCAGTTCATGCAGGTAGAGAATGGGGCGCCAGCCCCCCATCCGTTTTGGGACCAGAAAGTACCTGGACACAAACCCCGTGTCTGAGGGAGGGTCCGACACCTCTCTGATCACCCCTTTCTCGAGGAGCAGAGCGATGTCGGCTCAGCAAGCCGACAACGAGGCTGTGGACTCAGAGGCCCCCCAAGGGGCGACGGCTCGGAAGGGCGGGGTCTGCTCGAACTCTAGAGGCAGGCACTTTCCTACCACTTCCAGCACCCACCGGTCTGTGGTGATAGCGGACCAGGCGGAAAGGAAGTGGCAGAGCCATTCCCCAATGGGGGGAGTCCAGGGTGGAGTGATGAGGTTGGGGGCGACACCCCTCAACCCAATCACTGGGCAGGCTCGGAGGAGGGACCGGCCAAGGGACTTCCTGGGCCTTTGCCTCCCTGTTTCCTGGAAGAGGAAGCCGCAGGCTTGGCTTTGGGATGCCAAGTGCGAGCCTGCTGGCCCTGATGCTGTTGGGCCGGACGTGCCATGGGCACAGACTGACGAAAGGGCTTGGGTTGCGGTCTGCAGCCCTTGTCCCTCTGGGCAGAGGAGACAGAGTCCAGGGTGGCACTGGACTTTTCGATTCTCTGGAGGTGACCCTCCACTCCAGAGCCGAAGAGGTCGGTCCCCAAGAAGGGGACATCCGCCAACTTGTGCTGGGTATCCGCTGTGAAGGTGCATATCCTCAGCCATGCCCGACGGCGCATGGCCACCGTGGCCACGACTGACCTGGCACATGAGTCGCCAATGTCCAGAGCAGTCTGAAGTTGCTGCTTGGCCACTGCCCTGCCCTAGTCTCACACCTGCTTGACCGTGGTCTGCAGGTCAGCCGGGAGATGAGGGACTACCTCATCCAGGGAGCCCAACAGGGCATAAGAGAAGTGTGCCATCAGCACGGCCGAGCTGGCCTGACGAAGGCCAAGGAAGGACACAGCGTAGACTTTGCGCCCGGCGTAGTCCAACTTCTTGGACTCCTTGTTAGGAGGCTTGTCCACGTCCCTGGCGCTTCCGGCAGGCCAGAAGACACTGTCTGTAACCAACCCCTCGGCTGAGGGGTGTTCCAAAAAAACGGACAGGGAACCGGTAGGGACCACGTACTTCCTCGTCATCCTGGCCGAAGGCGCAGAGCAGGAAGCAAGACGCTGCCAGAGCTCCATGGCAGGGCAGACAATGGCCTCGGCCACCGTAAAAGGCCTCCGTGGGTGAATCCCCTCGGTCCAATATCTCCATTAGGGGATACTTGGCCCGCTTGGATACGGGCTCGAGCTGCATCCCAGTGGACTCCGAGATGAGCCTAAGCAAACCCATGAAGGACGATGGGCTATTGTCCAGCGACTGACCTCCGGAGGACACCAGGTCGACCTGCCTGGAGAACAGAGAGGAATCGTCGTCAGACTCGGACAAGTCTGCAAAGACCTGCCTTGGGCCTGAGCCCCTCCACCTGCCGAGGGCGGTCGGGAGTGAGGGTGACAGACAGCCTATGGGGCAGGCCCTGGCCCTGGCCTGACCGAGAATTCTTGGCCGGGCTCCCAAATTTCGGCTATGGAGGCGGAGGTTCCACCAGAATCGGTGGGGCAGCCGGTTTCGATTGAGCAACAGGCCAGGGGGCAGGCGCCTCGGCTAGGGCGAGGGGTTGCTTCAGCCACTCTGGTGACAGCCACTTGATGGCCAGGGAAGGCGACAAAGTCGGTTTGCTCCCGGACAGAAGGAGCTGTTGCCACATGAGGTCCTCGTAGCGCCGACGCAACTTACGTCGAAGCCTCTCCTCGTCTGAGGAGGAAGAAGAGGACGAGCGGCGACGCCGCTTAGTACGATACCGAGACCACCTATGTCGGCGGGATCGGCTGGACTGTGAAGATGTCAGAGACCGAGACCCTCAACCTCGGTGTTTCCGAGGAGGGTTCTGGGGCAGGGCAGGGAGGACCTGCTCTCCCCTCGGCAGTTTCGACCGTGGACTCCAGAACCGGAGGCACAGGCAAGTCCATGGTAACCTCGATCTCCGCCGGGGGAACCGGGGAGTGAGGGTTGTCTGCTTCACAGGTCGACAACCCATCCGGACGGTCGAGAAAATCTCAACTGCGCCGACTGGCGCCTCGGTCAACTGACCTGATGGGGACACCGTGGAGGCCAGTGGTCAAGTCGAAGGATCGACGGGTCGAGGGTTTACTACTCGGGGAAGGGGACCTCTCCCGCTCCCAAGAGTGTCGACGGAGGGACTTACCTTTAGAGTCCTTCTTCTTGGACCAAGAGGAAAGTCCTGATGGCCCCTCTCCCTTGGTGGAAAGGGACTGACAGATCTCCTTAAAGGAAGCTGAATAGGAGGATCCCAAGGAGAGCGGAATAAAGGCCACAGCCGAGGAAGACGAAGATGCGGCCTGCGCCGCCTCCTTCTCGAGGGCGATCATCTGCTTGAGCTTATCCGCCGAGCCAGCCGCTGCGGACACCGCCAAACAGGCCTCCTTCGACTTCACTGGCGGGTAACGTTTCTCGAGGCGCCCAAGTTGTAAATGGGCGGCGCGGTCCTCCAGGACATAGACCGAGAAGGAAGAGCACAGGTTGCAGGCCTGCGGGTCGTGCTCAAGGCCTAAGCAGTAGACGCACGTGGAGTGCGGATCCGTCTGAGACATCTTTTGCCCGCATGGGCACCTCCGAAAACCGGGAGTCTATTTGTCCATCACAGCCGCGAGGGAAATAATTGACGGAAGTCTTGAAAACCTTAAACTTTATTTCGGGTAAACCGAAGAATTAGGAACCAGTCTTATACACAGAGCGTTAAGAAGGGAACCCGAGCTTCCAAGCGGTAAGGAAGATATGGCGTCATGGGGCAAAGCAGAGAGTTTTACCACCCGGATGGGTGGGAGGAGCCAGCTTGAAGACCTTCCGGCAAGATTTAAAGCGGCAAGGATACCTGCCAGAAAGTGGGGATGAACAACATATCCATGTCCCTAGAATTCTTTATTTTGTAGTGATGCTGCCCCATAGTATCTTCTGATGCATGTTGAAAATATTCATGGAAGTCCATGGTAAACTTGCAACAAGGATCCCCCATAACTGTATTATATGCAGGTAAAAATGCTGTTCTATGATGCAGGGGCTGCACTGTCGACTGTGGTAGCCGCCTCATCGATGAGAGAGGAAGAGAAGCATGCCTCTATGATGTACTATGTTTTATAGATGAGGGATAAGTAAAAGCATGCTCCGTCGACGGTGGAATACAGTCGATGGTGGGACATGCACCATCGACGATGGAAATGCTGTCGTCGGCGATAAGGTCAAGTCATACCCCGTCGATGGTGGTAGACATCTCGTCGACTGTTATGCTTTGGAGTATGTCCCGTCGACTGAGAAGGCAGCCCCGTCAACGATGTAGCAAGTAGAGTGTGTTCTATTGACTGAGGAGGTGGTGTCATCAATGAGGATGTCCATCATTGATGGTGAGAGTAGCCTCGTCAACAGGGGAGATGAAGAATGAAGCTTCATCAACGAGGAATATCCCTTTAATGAAAAAGAGCCCGCATGTCGACGGGGTGAATGCCCGTCAGTGCTCTTTTGATGAAGTGTTTCCCGTCGTCAACAGGGGTGAATACCAGTCGATCATGGGTCTTCTGGATGATATCCGTTTCGGAGGTATGACCATTGAAAGGCGGTCAGGCAGGACTTTAGGTGAAACTATTTCCTTTCCTATTCCAGTCGATGAATGTTGACAGTGAGACATCCATTGTAGTAGTCTTATCTAGTACAGGAGCCTGGTGTCTTGTAAAGTCCAGGCATCCCAGGCGACTGTCAATCCACTTCGTATACTGCTATATAAGAGATGCTACCAGAGCTGAAGCAGGCGGGAAAGTGAACAGAGATTACCAGGGACCACCCACTTTTATAGGTACAGTCCAGGAAGTGAGGTCACGTGGGTGGTCCCTGGTGTGCAGACTACTGGAAAAAGCTTCCGTGCTGCAGCACCTCCTATCGGGAACTCCCAGAAGTAATGACTTACTGCAAGAGACCATTCCGTGGAAGACCTACTATTACAGGCGAGTAACCCGTTTTTCTAGGAGCATGGATATGTTCATCCACACTCTTTGGCAGACTCCTAGCAGTTCTCCAGGAGGAGCGAGGCAAGGTGCACACGCCCTACTTAGGGAAAAGAGCTTGCAGAACTGAAGCCCCAAAACCAGCATACCAGCATGACTCACGGTCAATATGGTAGTGGGTGAAGGCGGCGTTTGCTGACTTCCAGGTAGCAGCCTGACTGATTTCATGGATAGGGATGTCCCTGGAAGCAGCCACCGATGCAGCAGTATGGCAGGTAGAATGAGCTTTTATCCCTCTGGGAAGCTCCTTGCCCGCAAACTCATAGCACAGACTAATCTATGATGTAATCCATCTTACAATCGTCCACTTTGCTGCAGGTCTGCCAAAAGCGGCTTCAGCGGAAGTGACAAATAGCTGGCAAACTTCTCCCCGAAATTCCACAGTCCTTTCCTTGTACGAGGAGAGAGCACGTCTCAGGTCCAAATTATGAAGCATGTACTCTGCATCTGAGGTGTAATTAGGGTAGTATACTGGCAGAGTTGACACATGGATAAGGTGAAACTGACACCACCTTCGAATGGAATTCCGGGTGGAAGCGCAGGACAAACTTATCCCTGTGGAAGATTACCAAAGGGGAGTCCACCGAAAAGCGACTGGAGCTCCCCTGTCCTTCTGGCAGACGTGATAGCCATCAGAAAGACAGTCTTTGACAAGTGTGATAACTCGCACTTGTTCAAATGGCTTGCCCATGAACTTTGCCAGTACCAGCAGTAGATCCCACAGAGGTGGAGGTTCATGCAACGGAGGCTATAGGTAATCCAGGCCTTTGAAAAAAGTGTCAGACCACTGTGCCCTGTGCCGTGAGATGATCAGCCCGTGTCCGGTACGCAGTGATGGCTGCCAGGTGCACCCTAAGGGTCGATGACCGTAGACTCCCTTTGGAGAGACCAAAGGAAGTCAAGAATGTTAGCCACTGAACAGGACAAAGGGTCCAGGCCCTTGCCCCAACAAATGGAAAACTTTTTCCACTTAAAGGCATAACATTTCCTGGTCGAATCCTTTCTGCATGCCTTCACCATGGTGCAGACATCTTCGAAAAGACCGAAAGCTTGGAACTCTAGCCGCTCAGAAACCAGGCTGTGAAGTGCAGGGATTGAAGGGCCGGATGGAATACCTTCCACCGATTGAGTAATATCAGGTCCAGGTGTGCTGGAAGCCACTCTAGGGGCCTGCAGCTGAGGCTTAAGAGATTTGGATACCAGAACTAGCGTGGCCAGTCTAGGGCTACCAGGATCACCTTCGCCATTTCCCCTCCTCACCTTCAGGAGCACCTTGTGGGTCAAAGGAAATGGAGAGAAAGCAGAGAGGAGGCCTGGGGTCCACGGCCTCGAGAAGGAATCCCCCTGCAGCGAGCCCTGCTGAGGGCAGGGAACAGCTTCAGCTTGGTGTTTTCCCTGGAAGAAAACTGGTCCATCGGTTTGCCCCAGTAGGAGAACAGGCTGTAAGCTACCTCTGAAAGGAGAGGCCACTAATGGGATGTCTGGCCTCAGTAACAGAGCATCTGCCAGATGGTTTGAGGCTCCTGCCACATGGATGGCCAGGAGATCTGCCTCCAATCTGCTCACGAGGGTCCAGATGTGGAGTGCCTCCCTGCACAGCAGACAGGAATTCGTGACGCCCTGTTCCTTGAAGTAGTACATGGTCATGGTACCGTCCGTCTGGATTTTAACCACTAGACCCCAGTGCCAGTCTGACTGCTCTGAACTCCAACAGGTTGATGCGGCATCGGGACTCATAGGGAGTCCAAAGCCCGTGGGTCCTGTTGTCTCCCATATCTGCTCCCCAGCCTTGAGAGGCATCAGTCGTGAGGATAACGGTCTCTGAGCGGACAAACAGGATCCCTTCCTGCAACCAGTCTGGGGCGATCCACCAGTGAAGGGCATCCGACATCTTCTGGGTTACAGTGATCAGCTGGTCAAAATGACCATGTCGCTGGGTCCACTGGGCAGCCAGCTCCCATTAGAGGGGGCTTATGTGTAACCAGGCACCAACGGACCACTGAGGGGCACACCGTCATGTAACCCAGAAGGCGCCGAAAGAACCAGGTAGGGTGCAAGTGCCAACCAGAAAAGATTCGGAAAAGGAGAAAAGAAACTCCGCCCTCTCTGCCGGTAGCCGAGCTCTGCCCCGATGAAGCCCATCACATGAGAAGGCACAAGTTGCCCCCCCCCCAAGATGGGCAGCCACCACTGCAATGGATTTGGTGAAGACCCGTGGGGCCGATGACAGGCCAAACAGCATGACTGACTCATACAGGGTCCCTTACACCCCGAAATGGAGAAACTGCTGATGGGATGGACGGATTGGGACGTAAAAGAACGCATCCTGCAGATACAGTGAACAGAACGACATGTTTTGCTACAAGGATGGTATGATCTAGGACAGACTGACCATCCGAAAGGTGCATGAATCGAGAAACTGATTCAGGTGGTAGAGACCTAGAATGGGGCACCAGCCCCCCGTCCGCTTGGGAACCAGGACATACCTGGAGACAAAGCCTGGGTCTGCTGGAGGATCCGCCACCAGAGCTACTGCCTCCTTGAGGAGGAGCTGAGCAATGTTGTCTCAAAGAGTCGACTGGAGTATGGATGGATACTCTTTCCTCCCGAGGGGCACAGGTTCGGCTGGGATGGTACTGCACAAATTCCAGAGGCAGTCCCTGACCGACCACTTCGAGAACCCACCTGTCCATGGGAATAGCGAATCAGGCGGAAAGGAAGCAATGGAGCCGGCCCCCCCACAGGAGGACCCAGAGCTGGCATGACAGAGATGGGGGTGGCAGCCCCCATCCCATCACTGAGCAGGCTTAGAGAAGTAAGAGGCTACAGGACCCGAGCCTCAGACCCCTTTTCGGGCCTGTTGGGGTACAGGTTTGGGCTGAGGGTGCCAAGCTCGAGTCTGCTGACCTCCTAGGTAGGAGAACTGCCAAACCGCAGGGGAAGAGTGCCGAAATGGCTTTCTCTTTTGCTGGTTCTTGCCCAAAGAACTCCTGGCAGAAGTGGCATCCAAGGTGGCACTGGACTGTTCAATGCGCTGTAGGTGACCGGCAACTCCTGGGTCGAGAAAAATCAGTCCCGAGAAAAGGCACATCAGCTAACTTATGCAGAGTGTCCGCTGGGAAGGAGAATAACCTCAGCCAAGCCCTGCAGCGAGAGGGCGCTGCAGCGTGCAGCTGCCATTAAGCGGGCACAAGAATCCCCAATGTCCAGGGCCATCTGAAGTTGCTATTTGGCAACAGCATGACCCAGGTACCAAACCTGATTAACTGTGGTTTGCATGTCCGTTGGGAGATGTGGGAGAACTTCATTCCCTGACCCGTGAAAGGCATAAAAGTAGTGTGCCATAATGATGGCCGAACTGGCCTGACGAAGGCCCAAGAAGGATGCCACATAAAGTTTCTGCAGCGAATATTCCAAAATCTTGAACTCCTGGGGGGGAACACTGTCAGTGTTGGCAGAACTGCCAGTAAGCCTGAACACAGAGGCAGTCACCAGGCTCCCGACCGAAGAGTGCTCTGTGGACACCGCAAGGGACCCCATGGACACCGCATACTTGTGGGCCATGCGGGCAGACTGTGCTGAAGATGAGGCAGGGCGCTGCCATAATCGAGTGCTGGCCCAACAATGGCCTCGGACACAGCAAAAGGCCTCCATTAGGGTGTCCACTTTTTAGGATGTCTGTGAGAGGGTACTCCACCTTCTTCTCGATGGGCACAGGGGCATCCCTGTGGAATCAGAGACTACACGCAGGATCCCCTGGAAGGAGGAGGAGCCCTCCTCCATCCCTGTGCCAACGGACAATTCATCATCCCCTGCATGCGAGTGGAGTCTGGTGACGTCAGAGTCTGAGGAATCGGGGGTTGGGAGTGGTTTGCCACCCAAATCACCCTCAACCCGTCAAGGAAGGTCTGGGGTGACTGACCGACAGACGTCAGGCAAGTCCGGTACCTGCTCAGTCCTCTTTTAAAGGAGCCCCTCCCACAGGCCGCTTAGGCGGCGGCTCCATCACTACCGGTGGGGAGAGCGGCAAAGGCCAAACCGGAGGAAGGGCGGAGGAACCAAAGGTTTTGGTTCAGAGGGGTCTGCATCGGCCTAGGAGGTGAAAGCCAAGTAATGGCTGGGGTAGGCGGAGGAACCGGCCCTGCCTGGTCAAAATCACCTGTTGATACTCGAGGTCAGAGTAGTGCTGGAGTTTCCTTCGGAGCCTCTCCTCATCCAAGGAGGACGAGGACGACCTGTGGCATTGCCTCTTCTTGGACCGCTTATAGCTCCTCCTTGGCCTTTTGGCTGAGGGGGTTCTGGACCTCAACTGAGATCGGACGGGCCAACTCAGTCATTTGTGAGACACCGGAGGGATCCGTGAAACCAGAGGGTCCAGAACTGGGACCTCGATGGGGACACAAGCAGGCTGGGTCTCCATCGGGGAACACCAGGACCGAAGTCTTTTTCAATGAGTCAGCCACGGCCAGCGACAGAGGGTCAATCGGGTCAAGAATGATGGACTTAATCGGCCACCTCCTCGGTCGCCTGGTCAGACAGAAGGACTGTGACGCCTGCGGCCGAGGAATCGATCGAGACAGAGGGAGAGACCGCATGCTCCAGGGACAGACCTTTCTTGGTCCCAAGAGCACTTTCGTCGAAATGAACTCAGGCCCAATTCTTTTCCTCTTCAGAGAGTGGGAAGAGTGCGAGCCTGTAGGTGCCTCACCCCGGGTGGGGAGAGACTGGCACAACTTTAACAAGCCTGTGAAGGTGGAGCCCAGGTTGAGAGGAATGAAGAAGCTACACTTGGCCAAAGAGCTGGCGGCTTCCGCCTCGAATGCCTTCATGCATTCTAGCTGCTCGGAGGTGCCCACGGCCGCATAAACCACCCACATAGCCTCAGACTTCAACGAAGGGTTCCTTTTCTCCGGTCTTCAGAACTTCAGGAGTGCCAAGCGGTCTTCCAGGACGTTGGGATGAAAGGCGAGGAAGAAGCTGCAAAACTAGGTGTCATGGCCAACACCTAGGCAGTAGACACGCGTGATGGGGTGCATGACATCTTCTGGCCACAAGGACACGGCAAAATCCCTAGGAAGATTTTTATTCCATGATCGAAGATGCAAAAGCGCGATCGCTAACTCGAATGAGTTTAAGTTTCGGTAAAACAGAGGATTTGAAAGCCAGGGTCTACGAAATACATCAGCACAAGAGAGGCAACCTGAATCTTCCAGAAGAAAGGAGGATCTGGCATCATGGAGCGGAGCCGAGGTATACACCACCTGCATATATGGGAGGAGCTAGCTTGAAGGCTTCAAACTGATCTTAAAGGGAAAGGAACATGCCAAACAATGTGGATGAACAACATATCCACGATCCTAAAAAAATATGACCAACTGCAGGAACCTCTCTCAAAGATCTACTGTTATGGCAAGTTCTTATGTAACTGTACCATCTTACTTCGAGAGGGTTCCTTCAGCAGGTCATCACATTAAGTACCGAATCTCAAGCAGTCCCTCAGAGGAGAGAGAGAGAGAGAGAGAGAAACAAGGGAGGAGGAAAGAAAAAATGGGAAATAGAATGGATCCAGCCTAGGACAGAAGGCCCTGCCAAACAGCTAGGCCAAAACCTGCCCTCCGCCTAGAAGCAATGTCCAGACTGCAGTGTTTGGTAAAGGTATGGACAAAACTCCAAGTTACTGCGGTGCAGATTACTAGCTGCGGAAATGTTGGGCAAAAAAGCAGCAGAAGCTGCCATCCCCTGGTAGAATGACCTCTGATGGAACCCGGCAAGGGTTTGTCATAGCTTTGGTAATAGTAATGAATAGTTACCTAATCAATTGGAAAGGCAATGCTTAGAAACAACTTTGCCCGCCAACCTGGGGGCCAAAAAAAAAACAAAAAGCTGATCACTGCTAGGATATCCTTTGTTTGCTACGTGCAACACCGAAGGATCCGATGGACATCCATGGTGTGCAAGAGTGCTTCACCTCTGTTCACAGGGGACAGAAACAAAACTGGAAGCTCCACTGACTCGTTCAGTGAGACTTCTGATGCTACCTTGGGTAAAAGTTAGGATTTGTCCCAAGGACCGCCCAGTCCCTGTGGGAAATTAGGTAAGGCTCTTTACACATTAGAACCTGAAGCTCCATTATCCTTCGGGCTGAAGTAACAGCAACCAAATATAAAGTCATCCAAGAAAGGAAGCTCAAATCACAGCTCATCGCTGGTACAAAAGGAGGGAGACTAAGCTTCTCCAACACAAAATTCAAATCCCAAGGGGGTGTAGGGCTGCGGATGGGTGGTATCAGATGGAGAATCCCTTTCAGAAAGCGATGACACTTCCCAACTGAGCCACGGGTTTACCATCCACCAGCTCATGTACGCTGAAATTGCCGAAAGGTGGATTTTAAAAGGAGGAATACGACAGACCGAAGTCTGAAAGATGGACGAGGTATTCCATCGTTTGCAGGGCAGGACAAGAAAATGGGTTCCATTCTTTGGAAGCTGCCCAAACAGACAAACATTTCCACTTCATAGCATAAGTGGAATAGAGCAGAGGGCTTTCGTACTTTTAAGATCTGAGCGACTCGCGAGGAAACCCCAAAGTGACAAGCCGCTATTTCTACAGGAGTCACGCATGAAGATGCAGTGTCCTGAGACCCACATGAACAAGACTACCTTGATCTTGGGTTAAGAGGTCAGTGGTTCTCTCGCCAACTGTTGCAGCAGCGGGAACCAAATCTCTCTCAGCCAGAGAGGTGCGATGCAAATCATCCAAGCCTTCTCTTCCTGGAACTTAAGGAGAACCCTCTGAAGAATGAAAAACTGAGGGAAGGTGTACAAAAATTTCCCTGTCCAAGAGAGACAGTGTTGTGCCAGAAATACAGGTTACTCACCTGTAACAGGAGTTCTTATCCACACTTCATTGCAGGTTCCTTGCCGCTTTAAATCATGCCGGAAGGTCTTCATGCTGACTCCTCCCACCCACCCGGGTGGTAAAACTCTCAGCTCCACCCCATGATGCCAGATCTAGCCTGCTGGAAGCCAGGTTGTGCGTCGAAGCCGGGGAGGTCGGGTGGGTCGTGTGGATGAACATATACCATTCCTAGAACTCCTTTTACAGCCGAGTAATCTGTATTTCAAGGGATATGGACATGTTGTTCAATCCACACTTCATGGCAGACTCCTAGCAGTTCTCCGGGAGCAGGGAGGCAAGGTGCACACCCCCTACTTGGGAAACAAGGACTGGAGAACCGAGGTCCCAAAACCAGAATCCCCACATGACTCAAGGTCGAAGTGGTAGTGGGAGTGAAGGTGTGCGCTGACTTCCAGGTAGCAGCCCTGCAGATTTCCTGGATAGGGACATCCCTGTAAGCAGCCACCGAAGCAGCAGTATGGCGGGTAGAATGAGCTCTTATCCCTTTGGAAGGCTCTCTGCCCACCAACCTACAGCAGAGATCAATGTAGGAGACGACCCAACTGCCTATCGTCCGCTTGGCTGCAGGTCTGCCAGGTGCGGCTTCAGCGTAGTTGACAAACAGCTGGTGAACCTCTCCCCGAAATTTAGCCGTCCGCTCCTTGTAATAAGCGAGCACTCTTCTAGGGTCCAAAGTATGGAGCCTATATTCAGCCTCCGAGGTGTGATTGGGGTAGAACACCAGTAGAGTCAACACCCGGTTAAGGTGAAACTCCGACACCACCTTCAGAAGGAATTTCGGGTGGGGGTGCAGGACAACCTTGTCCCTGTGGAAGACCAGATAAGGAGACTATGGAAAGCACCTGGAGCTCTCCCATCCTTTTGGCTAATGTGATAGCCACCAAAAAGGCAGTTTTCCAAGATAGGAGAGAGATGTCACACCTGTGCATCGCTTCTAATGACTTGCCCATGACCTTAGCCAATACCAGCAGTAGATCCCACGGAGGTGGAGGTTCTTGCACCGGAGGGGATATGTGATCAAGGCCTTTGAAAAAGTGCCAGATCACCGTCTCCTGTGCCGACTGCTTCCCGGCCCACGCCCGGTAAGCAGAGATGGCTGCCAGGTGCACCTTAAGGGTCATCAACCGAAGCCCTTGCTGAGAAAGGGACCACAGGTAGTCCAGAATGCTTGCCAAAGAACAGGAGGAAGGGTCCTGGTCCATGCCCCGACACCAAAAGGAGAATCTCTTCCATTTAAAGGCGTAGCATTTTCTGGTCGACTCCTTACAGGATGCCTCAACAACGTCAAGGACCTCAGCAGAAAGACCCAAAGCCTGGAATTCTAGCCGCTCAGGAACCAGGCCGTCAGGTGCAGGGATTGAAGGTCCAGATGGAAAACCTTCCCCTGACTGAAAGAGATCAGGTCTGGGCGGGCTGGAAGCCACCTCCAGAGTCTGGAGCAGAGACTGAGGAGATCTAGATACCAGAACTGGCGGGGCCCGTCTGGGGATACCAGAATCACCTGCATCTTGTCCCTCCTCACCTTCAGAAGCACCTTGTGGATCAAGGGATATGGGGGAAAAGGCGTAGAAGAGGCCTGGGGTCCACAGCCTCAAGAAGGCATCCCCCTGCAGCGAGCCCTGCTGACGGGGGTGGGCATGAAACAGTCTCAGCTTCGCATTCTCACTGGAGAGAAACAGGTCCACCTGAGGCAAGCCCCAGTGTGAGAAGAGATCCTGTACTACCTCCGGCAGGAGAGACCACTCGTGGGACACAGCCCCTAACCGGCTTAGGGCATCGGCCAGAATGTTGGAGGCTCCTGCCACATAGAAGGCAAGGAGATCCGCCTCCAGGCTGCACACAAGGGACGAAATGCAGAGAGCTTCCCTGCACAGAGGCATGGAGCGTGTCCCGCCCTGGCGGTTTAGGTAGTACATGGTCGTGGTACTGTCCGTCTGGACCTGGACCACTTGACCCCGTATAAATGGAGCGAAGGCAGTGAGGGCTAGACGAACTGCTCGAAGCTCCCAGCCGTGCGCTCTGTGCTCCCCCAGATGGGCACCCCAACCCATCAGAGGCGCATCGGTCGACAGACCGTTGGCTTGGGGCGTACGAACGGATGCCCTCCTGCAGTTGTGCTGGAACGGTCCACCAATGGAGGGCGTCCCACATCCCCTGGGTCACTGTCACTAGCTGATCCAAGTGATCGGAATGCTGTGACCACTGGCTGGCCAGCCCCCATTGAAGGGGACGCAGGTACCAAAGGGCCCAATGGACCATGCTGATGCAGGCCGCTATGAGGCCCAGGAAGTCCTGGGCAGGGTGCAACTGCCCAACCTGAAATGAATGCGCAAAGGAGGAAAGAGGAAAAAACCTCGGCCCTGTCCGCCGGGAGCCTGCTCTGGCTCGAAAAGAGTCTAGCTCTGCCCCGATGAATTGTATCACCTGCTTTGGCACGAGTTCCGACTTGGCCTCGTTGATGAGGAGGCTAACCTGAGAGCAAACCCTACACCTCCATTCCGGAGGTGTCTGCAATCAACCTGTCGTCCAGGTAGGGGTACACCCTGGACCCTTCGGTGCCGAAGGAATGCTGTCACAACTGCCATGCATTTGTGAAGATCCTGGGAGCTAGGGAAAGACCGAAGGGCATGACCCGGAACTCAGTGGGATCCCTCTGCCCTGAAGCGGAGTAATCTCTGGTGGGACGGACGGATTGGGACATGAAAGAACGCGTCCTGGAGGTCCAGAGAACAGAACCACACGCCTCGTTCCAAGAATGGAATGATCTGAGCCAGAGTGACCCATCCTGAATGTTCGAGACCTTAGGAACCTGTTCAGGTCGTGCAGGTCTAGAATGGGACACCAGCCCCCCGTCCATTTCAGGACCAGGAAGTACCTGGACACAAACCCGGGTCTGGTGGAGGATCTGCCACCTTCCTGATCACCTCTTTTTGAGGAGCAGGGCAATGTCAGCTCGGTGAGCCAACAAACAGGCTCACCCGGATCCCGTGGCGCCCGAGGGGCAGCGGCTCGGAAGAGGCGGGGCCTGCTTCGAACTCCAGAGGCAGGCCCTTTCCTACCACCTCCAACACCCAGCGGTCCGTGGTGATAGCGGACCAGCGGAAAGGAAGTGGCAGAGCCATCCCCCCATGGGGGATTGACTTGGCTGGGGACGACACCCCTCAACCAGTCACTGGGCAGGCTTGGAGGAGGGGTCAGTCGAGAGACCTCCTGGGCCTTTTCCTCCCTGCTTCCTATTAGAGGAAGCTGCAGCCTTGGCTTTGGGATGCCAAGCACGAGCCTGCTGGCCCTGATGCTGGTGTTGCTGATCCGGACGTGCCGCAGGCGCAGAAGGGCGAAAGGACATATGTTGCTGACGACAGCCCTTGTCCTTCTGGGCGGAGGTGACAGTTCAGGGTAGCGTTGGACTTTTCGATCCGCTGGAGGTGGCCTTCCACTCCAGGGCCGAACAGGTCAGTCCCCAAGAAGGGGACGTCTGCCAGTTTATGCTGGGTATCCGCCATGAAGGTGCATATCCTCAGCCATGCTCTGCGGCGCATGGCCACTGCGGCCGCTACTGATCTGGCACAGGAGACTCCAATGTCCAGAGCCGTTTGGAGCTGCTGTTTCGCCACCGCCCTTCCCCGATCCCGCACTTGCATGACCGTGGTCTGCAGGTCGGCGGGGAGATTAGGGATCACCTCATCCAGGGAGCCCATGATGACGTGGGAGAAGTGTGCCATCAGCACGGCCGAGCTGGCCTGGCGGAGGCCTAGGGAGGATGCAGCGTGTACCTTACGCCCGGTATAGTCCATCTTTTTGGACTCCTTGTCGGGGTTGTCCACATCCCTAGCATTCCCAGAACGCCGGAAACGCTATCGGTGACCAACCCCTCCGCAGAAGGGTGCTCCAAAAAATGGAAAAAGAGCCAGTAGGGACCGTATACATCCTGGCCGAAGGTGCAGGGCAGTAAGCCAGCCACTGTCAGAGCTCCAAGGCTGGGCCAACAATGGCTTCAGCCACTGGAAAAGCCTCTGTGGGTGAATCACCAGAGTCCAGTATCTCCGTCAGGGGATACTTCGACCGGTTGGATATGGGCTCGAGCTGCATCCCGGTGCACTACGAGATGAGCCGAAACAGACCCATGAACGACAATGGGCTCTCATCCATCGACTGCCCCTCAGAGGACTCCAGGTCAAGGGGCCTGGAAAACAGGGAGGGGTCATCATCAGACTCAGAGAAGTCCGCGAAGAGCTGCCTGGGGCCTGAACCACCCTCCACCTGCCGAGGATGGTCGGGAGTGAGGGTGACCCAAAAACCCGTGGAGCATACCCTGACCCAACCGAAAGTCCTTGGTTGGTGCCCCCGATTTCGGCTGTGGAGGCAGAGGTTCCACCACAATCGGTGGGGTAGCTGGTTTCGGCCGAACAACCGGCCCAGGCTTGGGCACCTCGACTACAGCGAGGGGTTGTTTCGGCCATTCGGGTGACAGCTACTTTATGGCCAGGAAAGGGGACGGCATCGGCTTATTCCCGGACAAAATGAGCTACTGCCACATTAAGTCCTTGTAGCAGCGACGCAATTTGCGCCAAAGCCTCTACTCTTCCGAGGAGGAAGACTAGGATGAGCGGCGCTGCCGCATTCTTTGGTGTCGAGACCGCCAATGTTGGCGGGATCGGCTGGACCGAGACGAGGTCCAAGACGGAGACAGAGACTCTTGGTGTTTCCGAGGGCGGGTCTGGGAGGGAGCTGGGGACACCCGCTCTTCCCTCGGCTCGGGAACTTTGACCAGGGACTCCAGCACAGGAGGCGCAGGCAAGTCCTCGGTCTTCACTGGGGGAACCGGTGAAGAAGGGCTGTCTGCTTCACCAGTCGACAGCCCGTCCAACGGGTCGAGAAAAATCTCGACTGCATTGATGGGTGTTTCAGCCGGCTGACCTGACGGCGACATCGTGAAGCCAGCGGCCTTAGCCGCAACCTCTGCCGAAGTAGTGTCGACTGTCTGGGGAAGGGGACCTCTCCCGCTCCCATGAACATCAACGGTGGGACTTACCCTTCGAGTCCTTTTTCGACAGAGAAGAGTGTCCTGATGGCCTCTCTCCCTTCGTGGAAAGGAATTGGCAAAGCCCCTTAAAAGAGGCTGTGTAGGAGGATCCCAGAGAGAGCTGGATACATGCCGTGACTGAGGAAGATGAGGATGCAGCCTGTGCCGCCGCCTCCTCCTCCTCGAGGGCGATCATCTACTCGAGTTGCTCAGCCAAGCCAGCTGTCGTGGAACCCGCTCAACAGGCCTCCTTGCACTTCACCGGCGGGTAGCGCTTCTCGGGGTGCCCAAGCTGTAACTGGGCATTGCAGTCATCTAGGACACTGGCCGAAAACGATCGACATAACTCTTAGGCCTGCTGTTTGTGATCTAGGACGAAGCAGTAGACTTACATGGAGTGTTGGTCCACCCTGGACATCTTCTGCCCGTATGGGCACCGCCGAAATCCGTGAGTCGAGTTGTCCATCACAGCCGTGAGGGAGTAATTACACTGAAGTCTTGAGAACTTCAGAATTATTTTCGGGCGAACCGAAGAATTAGGATCCAGTCTATACACAGAGCGTTAAGGAGGGAACCTGAGCTTCCAAACAGTAAGGAAGATCTGGCGTCATGGGGCAGAGCAGAGAGTTTTACCACCCGCATGGATGGGAGGAGCCAGCTTGAAGACCTTCTGGCAAGATTTCAAGTGGCAAGGAACTTGTCAGACAGTGTCGATGAGCATATCCATGTCCCTAGAACAGGGAGTTAGTCCATTGGAGGGACAGGAAATGGTGTCCACTACCTCAAGGAGACGCTGCCTGTGATAGAAATGAGGGCAGTCGGCTGGGCCACTAGTAGCTTAGTGGAGGTAAAGGATGGGAGGGCCATAGGGGACAAGTTGAGGGCGGCTTATGCAGTGACCACGAGCGGTAATCAGATGGGTCCCAGTCCTGGTGCTTATGGTTCCAGACAGATTTCTCCCGGCACTTAAATTATGAGAAAGACCTGCAAGACTGGGGCAGATGAGGCTAAAGAGCTAGAGTCATGCAGCTCCTTTTCCATCGCAAAAAACTTCTGCTTGATGAGATGGCCTTCCAGTATTTTGAGAGGACATCTCCAAGTGGCCTGGTTGAGCTTCTAGAAAATCTGGCAGGCTTCGGGGTCATGACTGGGGACTAGGCACAGGGTGCAAGAGTGGCAGTCTATCAGAAATTTGTTTGCCGCAGGCACGGTTTGTGGAGCAGTCTGAAGACGAGGCAAGAGGAGAGGATAAACTATGGCGGTAACACAAAAAAAAAAAAACATATCGATGTTTACACTGTAGACTGCTAGCTAGAAAGTTTCCGTGTGGTTCTGGTTCCAGGTGGCCAAGTCCTACAGGTGTTCTCCTGCTGCAACAGCCTCCCTCGAAGCAAGATCTGTACACAGTTTGAGGTAGGGTCTCACTGGTGATCTACACAGGGGTATTATTTACCTCTTTCTGCTGGTGATACCCCTGCCTATGCATCCAAGCATCCCACTAGCCCTACTCAAATTGTTTAGCTACGCTCAGGTCATCAGAAGTGATAACCCCCAGGTCCCTTTACTGCTTTCCAATTGCAGGTGCTTCTCTCAACTAATACGTTGCCCCTGGGTTTCTGTGCCCCAAATGTATGCTTTTACACTTTTCAGAGTTTAAACCCAGCTGCCAAAATGGTGACCATTCTTCCAACATTTTTACATCTTCTGATCCCCTCCGTGTTGCAGATTTTTGCATCACCCACTAACAGACGTACCTTCTGTTCCAGTCCTTCTGCAATGTCACTTACAAAGACACTGAAGAGGACTGGGCTTAGTACTGACCTTTGTGGCATACCAGGACGCCATTTACCACTACCCTCTACCCATCTATTTTGGCATCCCATCCCAGGCTTTTCAGCTTACACCAGATTTCTATGTGCAACAGTGCTGTAGGCCTTACTGAAGTCCAAGTAGGCTTCATCAACTGCTCCTCCCAGATCCATTTCCTTGGCTACCCAGTGAAAGAACTCTATCAGGCTTGTCTGGCAAGACCTCTCCGTGTGAATCCATTCTGCCTCAGATCCTGAAGACAGTGGGGAACAAGGTATTCCCAAATGCTTGCCTTCAGTAATGATTCCATTACTTTTCCCACTACTGAAGTCTCTACTCACCTCAGTTTCCAATGTAGCATAGAAATACTTAAGCCCTCCTAAAGTCTATAGGGACCCCTCCAGTTTGCAGTGACAGGTCAAATACGGCTGTCAAAGGTGTAGCCAACTTCCCCTTGAGCTCCCTCAGTACCCTGGGGTGCACCTCGCCTGGTCCCATTGTCTTGTCTACCTTTAACTAGGACAATTCCCATAGGACCCTGTCCCACTGTATAAGAACTAGTGTCATCCTACCGTACCTTAAAAACTTACAGTCTCTTAATGCCCTAGTTTTCCATCACTGGCCGCTTCCTACCCCATTCCTCCATAAATACTGAAGAGAAGTCTTTGCTCAACATGTCCACTTTATGGTGATCCTTTTCCATAAACACCCCTCTTTCCCCTTGGCCTTTTTCTTTTCGATCATGTATCTAAAAAGATGCATTTTTTTTTTGTGATCGATATATGCAATATTCTCCTCAGTTTGCATTTTAGCACTCAAACTGCTTTCCCTGTCTCCCTTTATTTCTCCTAAGAAGTCTCCCTATTCTCCACACTCTCGCTGGGATATTCAAAGGGGTTCTGCAAGCGCCCCAGCGTAATGTTGAGGGGATGTTGCTTTCATGAAATCCTGATCGCGCGGTACCAGTATTGTATGCAAGCGCAAGTGCAGGCGTGCTCATGCATATTGCATATCAGATATTCAGCCGGGATCTGCGGTGCATATGCAGGCACACACCGCCCTTGGAGCGCCACGAGGGGTGGGGGCGGCCAAGGAATAACAGGAGCAAGGCCAGGCTAACCACAGGTAAGCTGCCATATTGCAGGGTGCAACACGGCAGCCACCAGCTGTCAGTGGCCACCCCACTTCCTGGGCCACGGAATGTTCTGACCCCCACCCCACCCTACGCCTGTGGGCTTTGTAAATGTAACATCCCTAGTGGTCCAGTGGACCCTACCCCCTCACCTGATCGCCGGCGTAAGTAAGGAACTTCATTCCCTTGTGATCCAGTGGACATGCTCCCTAGCCCGATAGTGGACTTCCTAGAATTAATTCTATACCTGGTGGTCAAGTGGACCTGCTTCCCCAGCCCGATCGTGGGCTTCCTACAATTCTATCCCTGGTGGTCGGTCCAGTGGACCACTCCCAAGCCTAATCGTGGGCATTGTACGAGAAACCATGATGGACCAGTAGTACCGCCCTCCCCACCCGACCACTCAGACCCGCCACCCTACTCCCCCCAGGTCAGTGGCAGGCAGCAGCTCCCCACCTACAAGCCGCCTGGGCATGTACAGTACGGCTGTACGCCACTGGTCCATAGCATGGGCCAATGCACGTGCAGACCGTACTGTACTACCCAGGCCCGTTATGTGAAAGGATCTATTCACCTATCGGGACTGTAGTACAGTATGGTCTGCGTCCATTAACCTGCTGTGAATCAAATGGAGCATACAGTCGTACTGTGGGCTGTCAGAAGGGGCATGCGGGGTATGGCGCTGCCACCCCACGCTGTGGGGTAGTAGCGTGTGTGGGTCTGAGGGGCGTGGGGAGTAGGGTACCACTGGACTACCAGGGTTTTCTCATACAATGCCCGCGATCAGGCTGGGGAGCGGTCCACTGGACCATCAGGGAAAGGATTACGTTTAGGAAGCCCGCAATCGGGCTGGGGAGCAGGTCCACTGGACCACCACAGAATGGAATTATGCCTGCGATCGGGTAGAGTCCACTGAACCACTAGGGATAGGTTACATTAACAAAGCCTGCAATTGGGCGTGAGGATGTGTTGCTGCCGAGGGGCAGGGGATGTCTGCCCCGGCAGCTGCATAGCAGGGCGCCAGGTGCAAGTCACTGGGGATTGACGCACCTGCATGCAAACTGGGCCCTGCTGACATCCAAATGGCTCCATTTGCACCATGCATGCATAATGGCCCCATTTGCATAATTGCCGCTGAATATCGCAGTCCCTGCTCCTGGCACAACCGCACTTGCGCATCCTCCTGCTCCTCACTTGTACTGGCGCAGTGCAACTGTGCCATGCACAATGCAGGCGGCCACAGTGCCATATTCAACGATGCTGAGCCACGGCACAACACCATTGAATATTGCCCAGTACATGCCCTGGTGCATCCCAGTTTCGCTGGGCCCAGGCTTGCAACCCAGCCTGGCGCAGTCTTAATATCCCTGCTTCAATACTTTCTAAAAACTAGTTTCTCTACTCTTATTTTTTCCGCTACCTCACCACAGAACCACTTTGCTTTCTATTTTCTCTTTCACTTGTTAACCTGCCTGACACAGATTTGTAGCTTTTTCCAATGCCCTCATTTTTTCCCCACAGGTCCATAACTTCTGAGTTTCCCCATTTCTGCTACAGTAACATAGAAACATAGAATTTGACGGCAGATAAGGACCGCTTGGCCCACCCAGTCTGCCCATTTCCCTACCTACTGGATAAGCTGCAGATCCTAGTTAACCAGCAGCCTACTTCTTCCTACCCCCAACCCCCAGAATTGCCTTATGACTATCCCATGCATGCTTGAATTCCACCACTGATTTTGACTCCACAACCTCGTCCGGAAGGCCATTCCATGCATCCACAACCCTCTCTGTGAAAAAATACTTCCTTAAATTACCTCTGAGCCCCCACCCCATCTTCAAATTGTGCCCTCTTGTTCTTGCACACCTCTTTTTTTGAAAGATGCTACCCTCTTGGACTTTGTTGATTCCCTTGAGGTACTTGAAAGTTTCTATCATGTCCCCCCTCTCCCTCCTTTCCTCGAGGCTATACATATTAAGCTCCTTAAGTCTCTCTTCATATGTCTTCCGGTGCAGACCCTGCACCATTTTAGTTGCCCTCCTCTGGACAGCTTCCATTCTGTCTATGTCTTTGCGGAGATTGGGTCTCCAGAACTGCACACAGTACTCCAGATGGGGTCTCACCAGCTGTCTGTACAGAGGGATAATAACTTCCTGTTTTCTACTGGTGATGCCTCTCCCTATGCATCCCAGTATCCCCCCAGCCCTCCTTGCTGCCTTCTCACATTGCTTGCCCACCTTTAGGTCATCTGATATGACTACCCCAGGTCCCTTTCCATTTTTGTTGTTGTTAGTATCTCACCCCCCATTGTGTACTCTTCCCCTGGGTTTTTGTTTCCCAGGTGCATTACCTTGCACTTCTTAGCATTGAATCTAAGCTGCCATACATTTGACCATTCCTCTAACCTTGCCAAGTCCCTTCTCATCCTTTCCACCCCACCCTGTGCATCAACTCTGTTACAGATCTTAGTGTCATCTGCAAAGAGACATACTTTTCCTTCCAGTCCTTCTGCAATGTCGCTTATAAAGACATTGAAGAGGACTGGTCCTAATACTGAACCCTGCGGTACCCGCTAGTAACCCTCCTTTCTTCTGAGTGGACTCCATTTACTATTACCTCTGTCCTATTCTCCAGCCAATTCTTACCCAGGCTGTCATCTTGGGACCCACTCCCAGGCTGGCTAACATATATTAATCTTTTGTGTGGGACTGTGTCAAATGCCTTGCTAAAGTCTAGGTAGGCCATGTCCACAGCCCCTCCCTGATCTACTACTTTGGTCACCCAGTCAAAGAAATCTATCAGATTCGTCTGGCATGACCTTTCCGCTGTGAATCCATGCTGCCTAGGGTCCCTGTCCCTTCTGGCCTCTAGATACGCCGACAATTCTTTCCTTAGAAGTGATTCCATCATTTTCCTATCACTGAGGTTAAACTAACAGGTCTATAGTTTCCTGCTTCTGCCTTGCTCCCACTTTTGTGAAGGGAATCACATCTGCCCTCCTCCAGTCCTCGGTACCACCCCATCCTCCCATGATTTGTTAAAGAGGGTAGTCAGTGGTGTCACTAGTTCTACCCTTAGTTCTTTTAGAATTCTGGGATGAATCCCATCAGGCCCCATTGCTTTGTCCACCTTCAGTTTTAAGAGTTCTTTCAGAACCCTTTCTTCTGTAAATGGGCTGGTATAAACTTCTGTATCCAGAGTGTTACTACTGTTTGTTTTATGTACCTCCCCCTCTTCCTTTGTAAATACTGAGCAAAAATATTTGTTTAGTATCTCTGCCTTTTCACATTCTCCCTCTGCCCACCCTCCCTCCCTCCCCTTTATTAAGCCTCACTATCCCTCCCTTGGTCTTCCTTTGCTCCTGATGTACCTATAAAGGTTTTATTCCCTTCTTAACTGAGTTAGCTATCTTTTCCTCAGTTTGGGCCTTTGCTGTTCTGACTGCCTTCCCAGCCTCCTTTTGCTTTAACTGATACAGTTCTCTGTCCTGCTCCTGCCGATTCCTTGTACTTCCTGAATGCTTTCTTTTTCTCTTGAACCTTCACTGCCACTTCCTTTGAGAACCATAGTGGTTTCTTACATCGTCTTGTTTGTTTATTTGCTTCACACAAAGGCTCGTTACCTCTGTGATGGCAGTTTATTATTCCCCATTGTTCTTCCACCCTCCTTCCTGCCCATTTGCTAGTGCATTCCTTAGGCACTCACCCATTTTGGCAAAGTCAGCCTCCTAAAGTCCAGTACTTTTGTCTTTGTATGGCTTGACTCTATTGCTGTGTTTATTGTGAACCATACTGTTCGATGGTCGCTAGTTCCCAGATGGCTACCCACTTCTACATCTGTGATCCTCTCCCATCTCCATTTGAGAGTATCAAGTCTAATATTGCTCCCTCTCGAGTGGGCTCCAGTACTAGTTGTCTAGGCATGCCCCGTAGGGCATCTAGAATAACTGCTCCAGTTAACATCTGGCATATTCAGATCACCCATCAGCAATATCTCCCTTTTTCTGCCATTCTAAGGATACTTTCTATCATTTCCTTGTCCACTTCCTCCCGAGAAGGGGTCTGTATACAACCCCTGTCTGGATTGTGGTGCCATTGCCTGTCTCCAATTTACCCACAGTGTTTCTTCTCCTCCTGTTTACCCTTTTGTTCTGTTGCTTTTATTCCTTCCCTTATGTAAAGAACTACTCCTCCCCCTCTTTTACCCTCCCTGTCCCTCCTGTAGATAGTGTATCCTGGTATGTTTACGTCCCAGTCATGGTTTTGTGTGTACCATGTTTCTGTGACTGCCACGATATCCAGATGTTCCTCCTCCATCAAGGCCACTAATTCAGGAAGCTTGTTACCTAGACTACGGGCATTGGTACTCATTGCTCTCCATTTTTTGGATGGCCTTACCTTCTGTTGCAGCATCCCCCACTGACCATTCTACCTTGGTCTTTTTCTCATTTAGTACCCTGTTTTGTAGGGAGAGGCTGGGATTTTTCTGCTGCTTGTCAGTGCCTCCCCCATTGACTAGTTTAAAAGCTTGCCAATGAAGCATTTAAACCGATTGCTCAAAAGACTTGTTCCCTTCCTGGACAGATGCAGACCATCCTGCCAGTATCTGAGGCACTCTCACATTTTGCTGAACTCAGCCCCTGCTGAAGTCTATGAACATCGACCTCATGCAGTTCGCTTCTAAACTGGTTCTTCTATAAAACCACAATGTATGGTCAATTATTCCCAGGTGGTCCACTCACTGACATCAGCAGTACAGACCCCATTTGTATGTACCAAATCCTGCCAACACCGCTTCACGAGTGGGTTCCACTACAAGTTACAGGAGAAATGCATGCTGTAGCTAGTCAAGGATGTCCCTACTTCTGGCTGCTGCCGCAGCAGAGAGACTCCAATCCACTTCCAATAGACTGAAGTCCTGTACTAATATCACCTATCCGTTATGAGCCATCCTATCCCAACCACTTCTTCCCCATGTTAGAGGTCTATACATCACTCCTGTACAAACAGACAGTTTCCTTTCCTCCAGGGTGACCCAGAGCATCTTCACTCCCTTGTATTTCCGTAGCTTTTACAGTATGTTGTCCATTATGTAAATGGCTACTCCTTTTCCACCTACCCTGTCCTTTCCGAACAGAACAGAACATATCCTGGTATAGCCATATCCCAGTCCTGGTATTCAAGGAGCCAGGTTAACTCATTCACTCTACAGGAACTCTTTGAAATATCCACCACTTTTGTCCTGTATACTCGCAACACTGCATCCTGGGCCCTTCTAAGCAAAAATCAAGCCATAAATAGCATGTCACAAACAAATGTGAATACCTCAAACCACAAGTGCTACACACAAAGGAGTGGCAAAGTCGTTCAGCACAAAACCTTTCCAATGGTGCTACGCATTTATAAGCAATTTTTTTCTATATCAGTTGAAATTGCAAAAGTGTGTTTTCCAATGAAAAAGTTAAACCAGTACTGGTAGGAAAATATCTAGCATATGATCATCAAATTAAGCATCCATGTGTTAATTGTAGGTACAAAAGCAATTTTGTACCAGAAAAGCAATTTTTGTAATGTAGAACATACATTTTTTTCTACATTACATTCAAGATGCTTAGGTGAGACTTGAGGGACAAATGTCAGCCATACACACACACACACCATTCCATAAACAAGTGAATTACTCCTAAAGTATACGTGATTCACACAAAGTGTCAGTAGTAAAGTTCTTCAGCACAAAATTACCTTTCTAATGATGCTATGCAGTCAATTCTAATAAATTTGGTTCACAAACAACAGAGAAATAGTGCACACGACCTGAGAAATGCCTCCTGCACACATGAAGTCTGTCTGCCGACTGAAGTACTTGTGGGACACAAAAGGGACGTTTTCCTCGCCACCTACAGGCGTTTCCAGGAGGCAATGAGTGTTTAAGAGAAACTCTGGGCAACAACCTGCTTCTCCCCACATGGTACCCAGAGGGCCTTGCAGCAATTTCCAACCTCAAGACACAAATGTTTACAAAATTCATTTTTACTTACCTCCCTGTCTTTGCCCAAATCCTCTACCACCTCCCCGACTGGGTCCAGTGCCACCTCTTCCTCGTCTGTTACTATCACTGGAACAGCTTCTTTCACCAAAACCTACAGTAAAATTAAATACAATTAATAGACATCCCTGAAACCAGACAATGTTTTACAAATGTTAATACCCCAATTCCAATTTTAACCGGACTAACACCATCATTGGTGCCAAGGAAAGTGCCACAGGGACAGGGTTACATGTCCTATGGGTGGCACACCTAAATAGACATGTTCAGACATATTTGCATCATGACTGTCTAGCTCAGATTAGTTTCACTGTGACTGGTCTAGTGCCATGAACAAAAAGGTTGGCTGGAGCAGAGATAATCCAGATTCAAATCCCAGAGCCACATACATGGTAAAGAGGAAGACACAAACACTCATTCCTTCAGCACAACAATTTCTTTAAATAAAAATAAGACACTGAGCTCAGTAATGCAAGCTAAACTGTGAGGGGGGAAAAAATAGCCTCACCAGGTAGTTAACCCTTCCTCCCCCTGTACATTACTCTGTTTTCAGTGAATAGTTGGCAGTTCAACAAGGATACACAAGCAAGTTCAACTGCACAAGTCTTTCTAACCTCAGAACCGCCAGACACATTGGTGGCTATAAACCTTGGCACTTGAGTGGCAATGAGGAGAACATAAAGTTTCATGTAATTACAGCATACTGGTATTTTCATGAACCAGAAAGAGGGAACATTTGGTAGGGAGCAAAAACAACTCATTTCACAAGGCACCACAGTGGGAATTAGGTGCATTCATCAACAGAGTGGTCAGAGTTCTATTTCTACAGTGGAACCTTGAAGGATTAGGAAATATAACAACTTGGATTCTGCATGAGTGAAAGGTGTCACAGAGACCTTTCTCATTAAAGGGCAGAAAAGACTCATTACTCAGACATTTTGCCAGCCAGGAGTCACGCACAATCATGTGCAGCACTGATGCACAACACAACTTGGGAGACCCCAACACACCTCAGTTTCATGCCGAATACTAGCCTCATCAGAACTGGTTACTCAGCTGTAACAGTAGTTCTAGGAGTGGTATATGTTGTTCATCCACACTTCTGGGCATGTCCCCTTCCACTTTAAATCTGCCAGAAGTCTTTAAGCTGGCTCCTCCCACCCACCCAGGTGGTATATAGCTCGGTTACACCCCATGACGACAGACCTTAGCCTGCTGGAAGCAAGGTTGTGTGCCCAAAACCGGGCAGGTCAGGTGTGTGTGTGGATAAACATATACCACTCCTATAAAGTACAGTTACGCAAGAACTTACCTTAACAGTAGATCTACGAGAGAGGATCTTGCAGTAGGTAATTACATATAGGACTGACGTCGGCAGGCGGCAGGACTCCATGGAAAAATTTCTAGCTAGCAGTCCCTGGCAAGGAACCTCCCCCATGTCAGGCGACCAGCATCATGCGACGTTGGTATAAAGGGTCGGTCCCGGACGCCCGCCTTCCAGTTCTTTCCCGCCACAGGCCCAGAAGGCCCGGAAGAGAGAGAAGCAGATGTTTTCCTTCCTGGAAAAAGAGCTGAAAAAACCTAGGGGGATGGAGGGCGGGAAGGTATTACCTACTGCAAGAGCCTCTCTCGAAGATCTATTGTTACGGTAAGTTCTTACGTAACTGTACTATCTTACTTCGAGAGGGCTCTTGCAGTAGGTAATTACATACAGGACAGAATCCCGAGCAGTCTGGAACAAATGAAAGGCACCGGGAGGAGGAATTACTCCAAGAAGTAGCAAACAACCTTGCAAACCTCAAGATAGGAGGCCTTGCAAGACAGCTAACCGGAAGCCTGCTCTACGGTGAGAGGCAATGTCCAGACTGTAATGTTTCGTAAAGATATGGATGGAAGTCCAGGTGGCGGCACCACAGATATCTGCCGCAGACACATTCTTGAAACAAGATGCAGAGGCTGCCACTCCGCGAGTGGAGTGACCTCTGACTTGACCCGGTAGGGTCTTCTTGTACTTGTCATAACAGAAACTGATGCAATGAGCCAGCCACTTTCACAGGCATTGCTTGGAGACAGCATTGCCTTCCCTTTTATGAGCAACAGAGACGAACGACTGATCAGTCTTTCTGAGATCCTTCGTCCTATCGGTGCAGTATCTCAGAATCCTGTGGACATCCATGGTATGGAGATACAGGTTACTCACCTGTAACAGGAGTTCTAGGAATGGTATACACTACCAGTCAAAAGTTTTAGAACACCCCTATTTTTCCAGTTTTTACTGAAATTTACGCAGATTAATGTCTCAATGTACTCTGAAATTAAAGCATAGAACAAATAAACAATTGGAGATAAAAAAGAAATAGAATCATTTTGTTTAACAAAATTTAATCTCAATTTTTGACTCAAAGTAGCCACCTTTTGCAGATATACTGTAACCGACGAACACACTCGTGTCATTCTTCCTACAATGGACATCAAATATTGTTCGGGAAGTTCTTCCCAACACTGTTGCAGAAGTTCCCACAAATGTGTTGCACTTGTAGGTTGCTTTGCTTTCACCCTTCTGTCCAGTTCATCCCAAACCAGCTCGATGGGGTTTAAGTCTGGAGACTGTGCTGGCTATTCCATGATTTGAAGCCTACCGTCTTGTTCTTTTCCTCAAAAATAGTTCTGACACAGCCTGGAGGTATGTTTTGGGTCATTATCTTGCTGTAGGATGAACTCCTGACCAACTAGGCGTAGACCAGAGGGTATTGCATGGCGCTGCAAAATGCTGTGGTAGCCCTTTTGGTTCAGGGTGCCAGTCACTCTGTGCTGTTCTCTGTGAGCCGCCTATCACGCAAGCTGTTGACTCTCAGAAACTTGTCTTCTGATTCTGTTGTGGCTTTGGGTCTGCCAGACCTCTTCCTGTCAGAGTTTCCTCCAGTTTCTAAGTGCCTTTTGATGGTGTAGGAAACTACTCACCCGACACCTTGGCCTTCTTTGCAATTTCTCTACAGCAGTTTTTGCTAACCTAAACTTTTTTTTTTTTTTTTTAACCTCTAGAAGTTTACCACTTACCTTTGTACCATTTCAGGTTATTCACTGGACTTGAATTGCTTAAATTTCAATAAAAACTGGAAAAATGGGGGTGTTCTAAAACTTTTGACCGGTAGTGTATGTTGTTCAACCACACTTACTGGCAGGTTCCTTGCCGCTTTAAATCTTGCTGGAAGGTCTTCAAGCTGGCTCCTCCCACCCATCTGGGTGATAAAACTCTCGGCTCCGCCCCATGACACCAGATCTAGCCCGCTGGAAGCCAGGTTGTGCGTCGAAGCCAGGGAGGCCGGGTGGGTCGTGTGCATGAACATATACCATTCCTAGAACTCCTGTTACAGGTGAGTAACCTGTATTTCTAGGGAAATGGATATGTTGTTCATCCACACTTATTGGCAGACACCTAGCAGTTCTCCGGGAGGAGGAGGCAAGGCGCACACCCCCTACTTCGGTATAAAGACTGGAGAACCGAGGCCCCACCCAACATCTCGCCGTGACCCACGGTCGATGTGGAAGGGGATTGGTATACGCCTGCTTCCGGGCAGGAGCCCTGCAGATATCCTGGACAGTAGTATCCTCGGAAGCTGCCACCGATGCAGCGGAAGGGCGGGTAAAATGAGCACTTATCCCTCTGGGAGGCTCCATGCCCGCCCACCTATAGCGGAGACCTATGCAGAAGGTGACCCACCCGCTTGTCGTCCGCTTGGCTGCAGGTCTGCCAGGGGTGGCTTCAGTGTAGATGACAAACAGCTGGTGAACCTCTCCCAAACTTCAGCCCGACGCTCCCTGGGTAGGCGAGCGTAAAATAGGGTCCCAATGGATCCTATATACGGCCTCCGAGGCGTGAATCGGGATGAACCCCAGCAGAGACAATACCTGGTTAGGGAAGACTCCGACACCGCCTATGGAAGAAACTTCGGGTGGGGCACAGGACAACCTTGTTCCTGTGGAAGACCAGACAGGTAGAACCAAAGGAGCGCCTGGAACTCTTCTCCTCCTTCTGGATGGCATAGTAGCCCCAAGAAGGTGTTCTTCCACAACAGGTGGGGAAACTCGTACCTGTGCAAAGGTTCGAACGGCTTACCCGTGAGCTAAGCCCATACCAGCCAAGATCCCACAAAAATGGGGATATTCTCCCCCAAAGGGGAAGTGTGATCGAGGCCTAGAAAAGCGCCAGACCACCTTTTCTGCGCCACCGACTGCCTTCCGGCACGCGCCTGGAAGACAGGGGTGCCCAACAGAAGCACCTAGAGGGTCATCGGCCGAAGCCCTAGTTCAAAAGGAACGGACCGCAGATGGTCCGAAATGCTCACTGAGGGACGGGAGAGGGGATCAGGCCCTATCCCAACACCAAATGGAGAAAACTTCCATTTGAAGGCGCGCATGTTTGGCAGACTCCTAGCAGGACGCCTCGAAAAACGTCGAGGACCTTGGCGAAGGACCCAAGGCCTGGTCCCTAGCCGCACAGGGACCAGGCCCTCGGGTGCAGGGATTGAAGGTCCAGATGGAAAACCTTCCCCTGAAAACAGAGATCAGGACCGGGCAGGCTGGAAGCCGCCTCGGGAGCCTGGGGCCGAGACTGAGGAGAGCTGGATACCAGAGCTGGCAAACCAGTCTGGGGCTACCAGCATCGCCTGCGCCTAGTCCCTCCTCGCCTTGCCCGTGGGTCAAGGGAAATGGGGGAGAGGTGTAGAAGAGGCCCGGGGTCTGCGGCCTCGACGACATTCCCTACAGCGAACCTTGCTGAGAGGGCGGGCATTACAGTCTCAGCCTCGTATTCTCCCTGGAGGGAAAAAGGGACCGCCCGAGGCATAACCGGGAGGGAGAAGATCCTGTGCTACCTCAGTCAGGGAAGACCACTCGTGAGGCGCAGCCTATGTCCGGCTTATGGCATCAGCCAGGGTGCTGGAGGCACCTGCCTTCGAATGGCTAGGAAACCACCTCCCGGCTGCACGAAAGACCCAATGCGGAGAACCTTCTTACGCAGAGGTAAGGGGCTTGTCTGAACCTGGCGGGATAGGTAGCACATGGTCGTGGTGTTGTCCGCCTGGACTTAAACCACTAGACCCCGCACAAATGGAGCGAGCGGTGCAAGCAAAGCGGACCGCCTGGAGCTCCAACAGGTAGGAAAGACATCGGGACTCCCAAGAGGACCAGAGGTGGAGCACTCTGTATTCCCCTTGATGGGCACCCCCACCCATCCGAGACGCATCGGTCGGAAAAGACCGACGACTTTGGTCAGACAAACAGGATGTTCTCCTGCAAAGAGCTGGAACGGTCCAAAGGAGAGCATTCCGTAACCCCTGGGCTGTAGTCACGAACTGGTCTGAAAGAACGCAGCACTGTGACCGCTGGTCGGCCAGCCCCCATTAGGGGGACACAAACCGGCGGGTCCAAACAGACCACGCTGGAGCAGGCCGCCGCGAGGCCCAGGAGGTGCAGCAGGTCCGGGTCAGGGCGCAACTGCCCAGTCAGACCTGACTAGGTAAGGGAGGAAGAACCTCAGCCCTGTCCGCCAGGAGCTGAGCTCAGACTCAAGAGTCAAGCCTCGTCCCAAAAAAGGATCACCCGCTAAGACACGAGTTCCAACGTGGCTCCGGCAAAGGGAGACCAGTCTGAGAGCAAACTAGAGGGCCAGAACTCTGGACCGCCCCCCTTCCGCCATCCTGGTGGGGTTACGCCCGAGCCCTCCAGTGCCGCAGGAACACTGCTGAGCAAAGACCGAAGGGCCTGGCCTGGAACTCGTAACGAGATCCCCCACTTAGGAAACGGAGGAGTCTCCCAAGAAACGGACGGAACGAAGTGAAAGTACGTCCTGGAGGTCCAGGAAAGAGTCATACGCCTCGTTCTGAGGATGGGATATCTGAGACAGAGAGACCATCCCGAAATGCGGCTAAAGATTGGGGAGTAAGCCCCCCCGTCCATTGGAACAAGGATACCTGGACAGGAACCCAGGGTCTGAAGGAGGATCCGTAATCTTCCTGTTCACCTCTAATCAGAGGGCCAGGCAAGTCGGCTCAGCGGGCCGACAACGAGGTTGTGGACCCCAAGGCCCCCGTGGGACAATGGCTCGAAAGGGTGGTGCCTACTCGCAATCCCAAGGCAGGACCTTCCCTTAGCAACTCCCGACACCCCGAGGTCCAGAAAAAATGGACCAAGTGGGGAAGGGGCGGAGCCGTCTTCCCACAGGGGGACCCGGGGAGAGGTGACGCGGCCGGGGACAGTGCCCCTCAGCCCGTCACCAAGCAGCCTTGGAGGAGGAATTGGCCAAGGGAGCTCATGGGCCTTTACCTCCCTGCTTCCTTTTAGAAGAGGACGCTGGCTTGGAGTCAGGGCACCCAGCGCAAGCCTGATGGCCCTCATGCTGGGGTTGATGGGCCAGTCGAGCCGCAGGAGCCGGGGGGCAAAGGGGCTTAAGCAAAGGTTGCCGGCTGCCCTTGTCCCTCCAGGCGGGACAGACCGAGTCGAGTGGCATCGGACTTCTCTGTCCCCTGGAGGTGTCCCTCCACTCCAGGGACGAAAAGGTCAGTCCCCAAGAAGTGGATGTCCGCCAACCTGTGCTGGGTTTCCAATGAGAAAGAGGATAACCTCAGCCACGCCCTGCGGCGCATGGCCACTGCGGCCGCCACTGACCTGGCACAGGAAATCACCCAAGTCCACAGCAGTCTGAAGCTGCTGCGTTGCCACCACCCTACCCTGGTCCTGCACCCGCCGGACCGTGGTCCGCAGGTCGGCCGGGAGATGAGGGAACACCTCATCCAGGGAGCCCAAAAAGACGTGGGAGACATGTGCCATCAGTGCAACCGAGATGGCCTCAGGAGGACGCAGCATAAACCTTGTGCCCGACATAGTCCATCCTTTTGGACTCTGTCAGGGGGCCTATCCAAATCCCGAGTGTTCCCAGAACACTAGAAAATACTGTCGGTAACTAACCCCTCAGCTGAGGGGTGCTCCGAGAAACCGGGCAAAGAACTGACCGGGACAGAGTACTTCCTGGCCATCCAGGCCGAAGGCGCAGGGCAGGAAGTAGGCCGCCGCCAGAGCTCCAAGGCCGGGCCTACGATGGCCTCGGCCACCGGGAAGGCCTCCGAGGGTGAACCCCCTCGGGGTCTAGAATCTCCATCAGGGAGAGGCCCATTTGGACATGGGCTCAAGCTGCATTCTGGTGAACTCAGATGAGCTGAAGCAGGCCCATGAAGGACGACGGGCTGTTGTCCACAGATCATTCTGGAGAGGACCCCAGGTCCTCCCGACTGAGGAACATAGAGGAGTCAACGTCGGACTCAGAGGGGTCTGCAAAGAGCTGCCTCAGGCCTGAGTCACTCTTCGTCCGAGGGCGGGCGGGAGTGAGGGGGAGAGACAACCTGCAGGACAGGTCTTGACCCGACCTAGGCTCCACCGAGGGCCGTGGGGCAGCAAGGTTCGGACGAACAACCGGCCCCCGAGTGGGCACCTCGACTGCAGCGAGCGGCTGAGTCGGCCGATCGGGTGGCAGCTGCTTACTGGACGGGGAATGAATCTGAATAGATTGATTCCCGGACAACAACTGCTGCCACATGAACTCCTCGTAACGTCGACGCCATCTGCATCGAAGCCACTTATCAGAGGAGGGAGACGAGAAAGAACGGCAATGCCACTTGGTGCCCCAACCGAGAAAGCCGAAGTCGGCGTGAGTGGCTTGACCGAGAGGAGGACCAAGACAGAGACCCGAATCCTCGGGGAAACCGAGGGTGGGCCTGGGAAGGAGCGGGGAGCGCCTGCTCTTCCCTCGGCTCGGAAGAAAGGACCGAGGCCTGTCGACCCGAAGGTACAGGCAGAACCTCAGCCTCCACCGGGGGACCGGCAAAGGGATGGCGGCTCCAACAGTAGACAGCCCAGATGACAGGTAGAGAGACTAGGCAACGCTGACGGGAGTCCTGGCCGGCTGACCCGACGGGGACACCGTGAAGCCAGCGGCCTGAGCTGCACCCTCGACGAAAGTCAAACGTCAGCCAGCAGGGGAGGGGGAACTCTCCCGCTCCCTCCAGTGCCGACGATGGGACCTAGCCTGCGACTCCTTAGACTTGGGCCGAGAGGCAGGTCCCGAAGATCCCTCTCCTTTTGAGGAAAGGGACTGGTGAAGCTCCTTGAGCGAAGCTGAATGAAGAAAACTCAAGGATAGCAGGATAAGCGCCGCGACCGGGGGGGGGCAGACTTGGACACCGCCCTCCATGGAAGAAGGAAGATCGAGCTGCTCAGCCGAGATAGCTGACACGGACACTGCCCGAGTCTCCAGGAGTTACCGCGGCGAAAAATTTCAGGTCGCCTGAGTTCGAACAGGCGCCGCACGACCGGCCCGAAGGGCACACAGCAAACATCGCAAACTTGCAGATCATAATCCAAGTCGAGGCAGTAGACACACGTGGAGTGCGGGTCTTTTCTGGAGGAATTAACCGGGCACCTCCGGGAGCCGGAAAACGAATGATTCATCGCAGCAGCGAGAGATCATCGAAGTTTAGAAACCTTCCAATTTAATTCGGAGAGACCGAAAATGTCAGGAACCAGTCAAAAACACATAGCGCTAAGGAGGGAACCTGAGCTTCCAAGCAGTAAGGAAGATCTGGCGTCACGGGGCGGAGCCAAGAGTTTTACCACCCGGGTGGGTGGGAGGAGCCAGCCTGAAGACCTTCCGGCAAGATTTAAAGCAGCAAGGAACCTGACAATAAGTGTGGATGAACAACATATCCATGTCCCTAGAACAAGTATTCTCCCTTGTTGGAGTACTGCGTGAAAAAGGCAGGCAACTCAACAGACTGATTTAAGGTAGATTCCAATACCACTTTCGGAAGAAACTTAGGGTTCGTGCGAAGAGCTACTCGTTCTTTGTGAAAAATCAGATAGGGGACTTCACACATAAGGGCCTGGAGCTTGGAAATTCTTCGAGCAGAAGTAATGGCCACCAGGAAGAGAGTCTTCCACGATAAAAACTTCAAGTCTGCGGAAGCCGCAGGCTCAAAAGGAGGAAGGGTAAGTTTCTCGAGAACAAAGTTCAAATCCCAAGGGGGAGCAGGAGTCCAAATAGGGGGCTGAGATGAAGGACCCCTCTGAGAAAGGTCTTGGATATCTCTAATTGGGCAAAGGCTTTATTAGCAAAAGGAACATGGTAGGCTGAAATAGCAGCCATATGAACCTTCAAAGAGGGGTGACAGACCCAGGTCGAAAAGATGACGCAAACTGAGCAGAACGGCCACAGGACAGGAGAAAGGCTCCACGTTCCTGGAGGCAGCCCAAATGGAAAATCGCTTCCATTTCATAGCATAGGTGGACCTAGTGGAGGGTTTTCTAGCCTCCACTAGAATCTCGGCCACCTCAGGAGATGCCAAAACGAGATTGGGTTAGGTCTGCAGGAGCCATGCATGAAGTTGGAGAGACTTGAGTCCCGGATGGACCAGGGTCCCCTGATCCTGGGTCAGCAATCCTCGAGATAAAGGAAGAGTAGGAACCTCTGAGTATTGTTGGAGAGAACCAGACTTGCCTGGGCCAGAAAGGAGCGATTAGAATCATTCTCGCTCCTTCCAACGCAAGTTTCTGCAGCACACGAGGGACCAGAGGAATTGGGGGAAAATCATAGACAAATCTGTCCTTCCAGCTTAGAGGCAGAGCGTTGCTCCAGAAAGTGCCTCGCTCTGGAGCAAGCGAGCAAAAGGTCGGAAGTTTTGCGTTTTGGGAAGAGGCGAACAGGTCTACCTGTGGAGTCCCCCAAAGCTGGAAGATGCAGTTTAGAACATTTTGGTCCAGTTCCCACTTGTGTGGCAGAGCAGAGGAACGACTTAGCTTGTCTGCCAGGATATTGTCGACTTCTGGAACGTGAATCGCCGTGAGGTGAAGGTTGTAAAGCATTGCCCATTCCCAAACCCTCATTGCTTCCCTGCACAGCGGGTAGGGCAGAGTCCCTCCCTGCTTGCTGACGTACACCACACCATGCACATGTTGTCCGTTTGGACAGCTAGGTGACCGGGAAGGATGTATTGGTGAAGGGTCTGAAGAGCATATAGTACTGCTCAAAGCTCGAGCACATTGATGTGGAGAGCTAATTCCAATCTGGACCATAAACCCTGGGTTCGGTGAGGACCCAGATGGGCTCCCACACCTTCGCCTGATACGTCCGTGGTCAGAGTCTGGGAGGGGGAGGATGAAAGAAGGGGACCCCCCCCAGAACAGTTTCTCCTGAACCATACACCACTGCAAGTCTCTTGTCATCGGCGAGGAGATCAGCACCAGATGATCTAGGTCGTCTAAGTTGATCCCACTGAGAGCGGAGAGTCCACCGAGAGGTCCTCATGTGGAGACGCGCGCGCGGAACCGTCGGGATGGCGGCCGCCCTAAGCCCCAAAAGACTGAGCACTGACGTCGCCGGAACCTTCCTGCATTCCGAAAGTAGGGAAATCTGTGACTGGAAGGAGGCCCCCTGTCCAAAAGCAGGAAGGCCTTGCACACTGTCGTATCGAGGATTGCCCCGATGAACTGGAATCTCTGGGAAGGGTCCAGATGAGACTTGGAATGATTGATGGTGATACCCAGACAAGTGAAAACCTGCTGGGTGAGGGAGAGAGAGAAAATGCAGGAGTTCCTCCCTGGACGAGGCCGCCAGGAGCCAATCGTCCAGGTAGGGAAACACCTGAACTCCCAAGGTACGCAGGTGGGCCGCTACCACCGCCAGGCATTTGGTAAAAACTCGGGGAGCCGAGGAAAGACCAAAGGGGAGTGCCCGGATTTGGTAATGGTCCCCCTTGAAAGCAAATCGGAGGTACTTCCGGTGCGAGGGACGAATGGTGATGTGCAGGTATGCATCCTGCATATCCAGTGCACAAAGCCATTGGCCCGGCCGAAGAAGGGGCAGAAGGGTTTGAAGGGAGAGCATCCTAAACTTCTTGTATTCTACATAGAAATTCAGGGAGCAGAGATCGAGAATGGGTGTGATATCTCCTGTTTTCTTTGGTACAAGGAAGAAATGGGAATAGTACCCCGTCCCGTGGAGGTGAGGAGGGATGGGTTCTATGGCCTGCTTCGTGAAGAGAGCAGATATTTCTTCCCTGACCAAGGGAAGATGGTCCCTTAAGTAAGAGGACTTCAGAGGGGGGTGGCGTGGAGGTTTCTGTAGAAACTCTATGGAGTGCCCCTCTGCTATAATCTGAAGCACCCATGAATCCGATGTTATCCTCTCCCAACCTGGAAGATGGAGGGAGAACCTCCTCCTACCGAATCCTCCGGGGAGTCCTGAGGCGGTGTGAGAGGGAAGGAGTCAAGTGGTGTTGGGCAGCACCGCAGCTGGGGCAACCGCTGCTTTTTTGGGCGGCAGGGGCCTGGCAGCTGTGGGGGCCCAGCGTTTGGTGGCCCGCCTTCCTTGGGGTTTCGCTTGAGGCCGGCTGCGTCTGTGAAAAGGACGGCGCTGTGGAGGATGGGGACGGTACATAGAATCCACATATTTCAGGGCCATCCCCTTCTCCTGCAAGTCGGTGATGATGTCCGTGACATCACCACTGAAAAGCACAGAACCCCTGAAAGGTGCTTCCTGAATTGCTGACTGCACCTCCGGGACCAAACCTGACACTCAGAGCCAGGTGTGACGCCGAAGACTTATGGCGAACGCAGAGCTCCGCCCTGCAGTGTCCACTGCATCGTAGGTCGCGTGACAACTGACTGAAGAGCAGAACGGACAAGGTCAGCCAACTCCCGCTTGACTTGGGAGTCAGGCAAGGAGTCAATCCCGCCTGGGTAAGGGCAGCCTTCTGGTAATCCCCATATGTGCCACATAATTCAGGGCCCTGATACCTAGTGTGGATGAAGCATATATCTTCCTTCCATACTGATCCAGAAGGCGAGATTCCTTATCTGGGGGAGACAAGCTCAAATGTTTAGGGTGTGCCGACCGGCCGTGAGCAGTGCTGATCACAAAGTCTGCACGGGGGTGAGAATCTAAAAAGTCTACACCCTCCGGAGCCTGGTATAGCCTGTTGGACTTCCGAGGAAGTGGGGCTAAAGCCGACGGTTGTTTTCAAATAGTGGAAACAAGGTGGGCATGAGGCTCGATTCAGGGTGGCACTAGAGTAGGGGCCGTAAGGAGCAAGTCCAGATGTTCGGCGAGCTTAACCCGCTGAGGATCTGGCTCTAAGGAACGCCACTGATGTACTTCCTGGATCTTCCTGAGCAACTCCGTGAAGGAAGGATCCTCCGGAGATGACTTCGGAGGTGTCCTCGTCCGGGGCTTGGACGGAGAGCAAGGCTCGTCGTCTTTCTCAGAGCATCTGTCAGAGGAATCCGAGAGAAAAGAAGAAGAACTGGAAGCAGAGTAAGACTCCCTGACTCGTCTTGGGGGAGGAACGGGTTACTTAGGGGGAATCCCTGGACGCGTGTCCTGCCCCTCTCTGGATCCAGAGGGAAAAGCTCGGGAATCCGGAGGGGGAGAGGGAGTGTGCCGTCTGGGGCGTACAGGGGTCGGAGGTGGCACCGTCGCCGTAAGGCAGCTCTCGACTTCCATGGTGAGCTGAGCCTTGGCCTCAGCCCACCAGGAGGCCACAGTCTCCTGAAGATCCACCCGGCAGCCTAGGGGCGGTGTGGGAGGAGAAGGGGATAGTTATATGGATTATATCCATAAGGCGAGTATCCATAACCCGGCCGGAATACTGGGCTGGTATTGCGGATGTCGGGTACTGCGGTGGAGGGCCGCGCCGGGTACTGCGGCAGGATACTGCGGACCCGGGTAGGCCGGCGTCGGTTACGACTGCGGATACCCAGGTACCGGAGGAGCTGTCGAAGCAGACGGTCCAGTAGGTAGTCCCACGGGCAGATCAACAGTGATAGGCCCGTGGAGGGAAGGGCCCGATGGAAGAGGAATATCCCCCGCCGGCGTCTGAGGGGCCAGCGTCAGAACCGGCATCAGCGGGGCCGGCGTCCGATCCGGTTCAGTGGCAGGAGGGTCCCACGGCGGAAAAGCATCCAGAGTATCGCCCAGGGACAGAGGATTAAAGTCCCCGGGGTCAGGCAGGGGGGACTGACTCCCCTGACGGCAGCGAAGGCTGCGGGGAGCCTGGGACGACAGAGGGTCTGTCGTAGGCTCCGACGCCCGGAGGAGCCAACGTGCGACTTAGGGGCAGAATCCCAGCGGATGCCAGAGGAGCTGGCGTTCGACTTAAGGGGTCCCTCGTCGGAGGCGGGCCGAGGGTGGGAAGCAGCCCGGTCCGAGGGGAACGCTGTTGTGCGCCGTCCCAAAAGGTCGGGCATCTTAGCGGCCTTCTCCCGGCGGGTGGAGAAGCTGACGTCCGGCTTATGGGAGGAACCCGCCCCAGTAGGCCGCAAGCCTGCGGCAGTACTGGAGGCTGAAGCCTCCTTTTGCCCGGAGGAGCCTGAAGGGCCCGAACGCGAGCCCAATGGGCGGGCAGACACCTCCTCCAAAGCCTTGGAGGCTGCAGTCGGGCAATCCCCCGGAGGGAACGTTACCTGAGCCGCAGGTCCAGCCGGAGTCGCGGAGGAGGAGGAGGCCTTCTCCCGGTGCCTTTCCTTGCCCCGCTTCTTGTGTCCTTCTGGGGAGGTCGACGCCTGCCTAAGCTTTTTCAACTCCTTTTAAGGAGATGGGCTTCCAAGGACTGCTGGCGTCGTCTGCGGGTGGCCGCGTTGAAATGCAGGCAATGTGGGCACTTTTTGACTGCGTGGTCGGGACCTAAGCAAAAAGGCAGAGGGAGTGACCGTCCTTGTGAGGCAGTTGACTACACGAGTTTACGATTTCAGAAAGGAACGCATAAAACAGACGTTCACCTGACGAAAAAAAAAACAGTACTGATAACTTTGTTAAAAAAAAAAAAAACAAAGAAACAGGGCTGAGCACGAACTTCACCGCAAGGCGCTTCACGAGCTGATGGCGGGAAAGAACTGGAAGGCAGGAGTCCGGGACCACCCCTTTATACAGACGTCGCATGACGCCGGTCGCCTGACGTGGGGGCAGTCCCTCGCCGGGGACTGCTAGCTAGAAATTTTTCCGTGAGGTCCTGTCGCCTGCCAACGTCAGTCCTATATGTAATTACCTACTGCAAGAGCCCTCTCGAAATAAGATCTACTGTTACAGGTGAGTAACCTGTTCTAGGAACGTGGATATATTGTTCAGCCACACTTCCTGGCAGACTCCAAGCAGTTCTCTGGGAGGGCGGCGGCAAGGCGCACACTCACTAGTTAGGAAATACAGATTGGAGAACAGAGGCCCCAAAACCAGCATCGCGACATAATTCAAGGTCAATGTGATAGCGGGTGATGAAGGTGTTTGCAGACTTCCAGGTAGCAGCCCGGCAGATTTCTTGGATAGGGATATCCCTGGAAGCAACCACCGATACAGCAGTATGGCGGGTAGCATGAGCTCTTATCCCTCTGGGAGGCTCCTTGCCTGCCAACTCATAGCACAGACTTATGCACAATGTAATCCATCTTGCTATAGTCCATTTGGCTGCAAGTCTGCCAGAAGCGGCTTCAGCATAGGTCACAAACAGCTGGCAAACCTCTCCACGAATTATCTGCTGTCCTCTACTTGTAATAGGAGAGCACATCTGAGGTCCAGAGTATGGAGCCTGTACTCTGCGTCCGAGGTGTAATTCGGGTAGTAAACTGGCAGAGTTAATACCTGTTTAAGGTGAAACTGACGCCACCTTCGGAAGGAATTTCGGGTGGGGGCGCAGGACAACTTTGTCCCTGTGAAAGACCAAATAAGGGGAGTCCACCGAAAGTGCCTGCAGCTCCCCTGACCTTCTGGCAGATGTGATAGCCACCAGGAAGGTAGTCTTCCACAAGTGTGAAAGCTCACATTTGTGCATGGGTTCGAATGGCTTGCCCATGAGCTTTGCCAAAACCAGCAACAGATCCCGTAGAGGTGGTGGTTCACGCACCGGAGATGATATGTGGTCCAGGCCTTTGAAAAAAAAGCACCCAACCACAGTCTCCTGTGCCAATGTCGGCTGACCGGTCTGCGCCAGATGAGCAGAAATGGCTGCCAGGTGCACCCTAAAGGTTGATGACCGCAGAACCCCTTTGGAGAGAGACCAAAGGTAGTAGAGAATGTTAGCCACAGAACAGGATAAGGGGTCCAGACCCTTACCCTGACACCAAATGGAAAATAGTTTCCATTTTAAAGCATGACATTTCCTGGTTGATTCCTTTCTAGATGCCTCCATCATGGTGTTAACATCTTCGGAAAGACCCAAAGTCTAGAACTCTGGCTGCTCAGGTATCAGGCTGTGAAGTGCTGGGATTGAAGGTCCGGATGGAAGACCTTCCCCTGGATCAGAGATATCAGGTCTGGGCATGTACAAAGCCACTCCGGGGATCTGCAGCTGAGGCTGATGAGATCTGGGTACCAGAACTGGCGCGACCAATCTGTGGCTACCAGGATCACCTTCGCCTTGTCCTTCCTCACCTTGAGGTAACACCTTGTGGATCAAAGGAAATGGAAGGAAGGCATAGAGAAGGCCTGGGGTCCACGGCCTCGAGAAGGCATCCCCCTGCAGCGAGCCCTGCTGAAGGGGGGGGGGCGGGCATGATACTGCCTCAGTTTCTTGTTGTCCCTGCAGGCAAACAGGTCCACCATCGGTTTGCTCCAATAGGAAAACAGGCTGTAAGCTACCTCTGGATGGAGAGGCCACTTGTGGGATGTCTGGCCCATACCGCTGAGCATCAGACAGCTGGTTCGAGTCTCCTGCCACATGGATGTCTAGGAGATCCGCCTCAAAACGGCTTATGAGGATTCAGATGCAGAGCGCCTCCTTGCACACCAGACAGGAGTGTGTGCCACTCTGTCTGTTGAGGTAGAACATGGTCGTGGTATTGTCCCATCTGGACTAGAACCACTTTATCCTGGAGTTGAGGAGTGAAAGCGGACAGGGCTCAGAGCAGTCAGACTGGCACCAACAGGTTGATGTGGCATCGGGATTCCTCGGGGGTCCAAAACCCATGGGCCCTGTTGTCTGCCATGTGGGATCCCCAGCCCATGAGAGAGGCATCAGTCATAAGGACGACAGTTTGCTCGGGGCGGACAAACCGGATCTATTCTTGCAACCGGCCTGGGGCAGTCCACCACTAGAGAGCGTCCCTCATCATCTGGGTTACAGTGATCAGCTGGTCGAAATGACCAAATTGCTGAGTCCACTGGGCAGCCAGCTCCCACTGGAGGGGGTGCATATGCAACCAGGCCCAACGGACTACAGAGGTGCACGCCACCATGTAACCCAGAAGGCGCAGAAAGTTCTGGTCAGGGTGCAAGTGCCCAACCAGAAATGATTGGGCAAAGGAGGAGAACACCTCCGCCCTGTCTGTAAGAAGCAGAGCTTTGGCCTGACAAGAATTGAGCTCTGCCCCAATGAAGCCCATCACCTGAGAGGGCACGAGGAGTTGGGAGCAGGTACGGAGGGCCAGATCCCTGGATCTCTCCACCTCCTGAAGGGAGAAACCTGCTGTGTCAGTCATCGAGGTAATGGTAGATTCTGACTCCTCGATGCCGAAGGTGGGACACGAATGCTATGTATCTGGTGAAGAAAGGATGGGCCGATAACAGACAGAACTGCATGCTCGGAAGTCATACAGGGTCCCCCAGACCCTGAAGCAGAGGAACCACTGATGGGATAGAAGGATTGGGACGTGGAAGAAAGCATCCTGTAGATCCAGTGACCAGAACCACATGTTTCGCTCCAGGTATGGTATGATCTGGTTCACAGTGACCATCCAAAAGGTGCGGGACCGGAGATATTGATTCAGGTCGTGGAGCTCTAAGATGCCCCCGCCGCACCAGGCAGTAACCTGGGGTTCTGGATCTCAACCGAGATCAGGAGACACTGGGGTTGGTGAAGAGAGGGTCCAGAACCGGGTCTTTGATGGGGACACCAGCAGGCTGGGTCTCCTCATCAGGGAAGACAACGAACAGAGTTCTTTCCAATGAGACATCGGCCACGGCCAGCAACAAGGGGTCTATCGGGTCGAGGATAATTTCAACCTCGTCGGCCACTTCCTCAGTCCCCTGGTCAGACGGAAGATCCATGAAGCCGGTGGCCGAGAATGCGATCAACCAAAATCGCATGTTCCTGGAACTATGACCTCTTGGACCCAGGAACGTCTTCACCAAGATGAAGACACGGGGTCCTTCTCTCTTCTGAAGAAAGAGCGGGAGGAGTGCAAACCCAAGGGTGCCTCACCCTGAGATGGGAGAGACTGGCACAACTCCTTGAAGTAGCCCATAAAGGTAGAGCAAAGGTTCAGAGGAACAAAGAAGCTTTGACTGGCCAAAGCTAGAGCTGCTTCCTCCTAAAATGCTTCAATTTGTTCCAGGTGTTCGGCAGATCCCATGGCCATGGAAACCACTCACCTCCTTCGATTTCACTGGCGGGTTCCTTTTCTCCGGTCTCCCTGGCTTCAAAACGCGCCTAGCGGTCGTCCAGAACGTTGGGATGGAAGGCCAGGCAAAAACCACACAACGAGGTGTCATGTCCGACACCTTGGCAGTAAAACGCACATTAAGTGGGGTCGGTGCGCAACATCTGGCCGCAGGGCTACCGGCAAAATCCCGGGAGAGATTTTCCTCCATGACTGATGCGGTGAAAGAAAAATCGCCAACTAACGATTTTAAGTTTTGGTAAAAACAGATGATTAGAATCCAGGGCCTACGATATGCTTGGAGACCATGAGGGAACCGGCATCTTCCAGCAGAAAAGAAGATCTGGCGACATGGGGCCCAGCTATACCACCCAGGTGAGTGGGAGGAGCCAGCTGGAAGACTTCCAGCAATATTTAAAGTGGAATTGGACATGCCTAGAAGTGTGTATGAACATATCCACGCTCCTAGAAAGCCTCTTTCACAGAGTTAAGTAAAGTTACATAAAAACTTAGTGCAATAGTAGACATTAGAGATGAGCTGTTGCAGGACGCAACACCAACAGGACTAAAGCCGCCTGGCGTCAGGACCCCACAGAAAACTTCTAGCTAGTCGTCTACAGTGGGGGGCCACTCCCACCGTCAGCATGTTGACTTCCACTTATGCTATAAAAGGGGCAGTCACCCACAACTACCTCAGTTTCCTTGCCAGAGAGCCCGGCATGCAAGAACCAGTAAAAAAAAAGTCAAACAGAGGCAGTTTCTCAGAGCCGCAGAAAGCAACAGCCAATGCAAAAAGAGAAGCAGCATCAAGGGGAAGAAGAAAGAAAGTAGCGCCTGCTGCAAGAGCTCTTCTCAAAGATCTCTTATGGTAAGTTCTCAAGTAACTACACTATCTTTTTTCAAGTGGGCTCTTGCAGCAGGCAGCACCGGAAAAAAAGAGTCCCAAGCAGTACCGGAAATGACAAAGTCCACTGTAAGGAGGCAAAGACAGTAAAAGACTGTTCAAGAAAGAAGGCAGTGAAGAACAGCTAGGCCAAAAATTGCCCTACACCTGGAAGCAAAGCCCATGCTGTAATGGTTGACAAAGGTGTGAATCAGACTCCAAGTGGCAGATGCATACATGTCCGCAGCAGACAGACATTCTGGAAGGAGGCAGCAGAGGTGGCCATATCCCTGGTGGAGTTACCCTTAACTGCCCTAGGCGAGGGCTTGTCGTACTTACAGTAACAGTACACAATGCAATTTGCAAAACATTTAGACATATACTTTCAAAACAGGAGAAGTCCCTTCTCTCTTGGGGCAAACGAAAAACCACCAGTCTTGCAAGCCGGCTGGGTGTGATTTGTGTAATCACGCAGCACCCTATGTACAGCAAAGAATGTAATAATGCCTCCCCAGCTTAGAGTATTCAGGGAAATAGGATGGATTAGTATAGTGTGAACTCAAACGCCACCTTAGGCAGAAGCTTTTTAGGATTAGTCCGCAAAGACAACCCTGTTTTTGTGGAAAACTAAGTAAGGCTCTTCAGACATCGGAGCCTGAAGCTCGAAAATCCTCCAAGCTGCGCTAACTGCAACAAAAAATTTCCAGGGCAGAAAGCACAGCTCACAACTTGCTCAAAGGGAGGCAGAGTGACCTTTTCCAGCAAAAATAGCAAGTCCCATGGAGGAAAAGGGTCCCAAATGGGAAGTTTCAAATGTAGGATACCCTACAAGGATGTGCGGGATACCTCCAGCTGGGCAAAAGCTTTGCCCAACAGGTGCATGTTATACAGAGATGGTGGAAAAGTGCACCTTAAGCAAAGAGTACCAGACCAGAGTTAGAGAGGAAAAGGAGATACTCAAATCAGATTCAGACAGGTGAAGAGATCCAGGTGGTGAGTGGTCGCCTATATGGAGAAGCACTTCCAATTCATGACATAGGTGGCTATTGTGGAGGGTTTCCTGGAAGCCACCAAGACATCACCAACCCCGGAAGAAACCCCAAGGCAGGCGATGGCCAAGTCTGTAGGAGCCACACATATACCTGCAGAGACTCGAGGTCTGTATGAAAACAGGGAGCCCTGTTCCTGGGAGAGCAACACTGTCCACAGGGGCGTAAGAGCAGCAGGTTCCACTGCCAGCTGCTGCAGTAGAGTAAACCAAATCAGATGCTGCCAGTAAGGAGCAATGAGAATCACCTCTGCCCCATCTGACTAAAATTTGAGAACCCTCTGCGGAAGGGGAAAGGCATACAGAAACCTCCCTTTCCAGGAGAGGGATAACACATTGCACCAGAAAACTCCAAGTCCTGGATCAAGCAAGCAGAAAACTGGTAATTTTGCATTGAATGAGGACGAGAAGGTGTCCAACTCTGGACGTCTCCATCTGTCAAAGTGGTTTTCGCACACCGTGGACAGGAGTACCCACTCGTGCATCCTCGACCTGGACTGGCTTAGACTGTCGACCAGGACGTTCTTCACATGTGGAACATGGACAGCTGAGAGTTCCAGGCCGTGCTTGATGGACCAATACCAGATCCTCATCGCCTCCCGACAAAGGGGGTAAAGTGTCACCCTGCTTCTTCATGTAGAAGACTACGGACATGTCTATCTGTACCAGCAGCGGGCTGGTAAGACCTTGAGTCTGAAAGGCCTTGAGAGCGTACAGAACTGCTCTTATCTTCAGCACACTGATATGGAGATGTTGCTCAGACTCTGACTAACTGGGTCTGATGACCGGCCAAATGAGCTCCCCAGGCCAGCGGCGTCCGTGATAAGGATCTTTTGAGGAGAAACCCCTGCATGAATTTAAGGGTTCTCCTCAACACTCCAAGGTTCTTTGCACTGGGTGCAACACCAGCACTGGTTGATTAATGAAGTCGGTGCATGGATCCCACTGCTTTTGCAGAGTCCACTGAAGAACCCCCACATGTAGATGGGCTAGGGAAACCATGGTGACGGCTTCTACCATGTGCTCCAGAAGGCAAAGAAACAACCTGGATGTAACCAGACAACTGGAGGAAACCAAGTGGGCCTTTGCAATCAAATGTTCGGCCTGTCCTCCAGCAGAAAAGCTTTGCCCTGATAAGAGTCCATGACTGCTCCAATGTATTGGAGGCATTGGCACGGAGATAAACAAGACTCTGGCAGACTAATCGTGATCCATAGAGTCTGGAAGAGCCAAAGGGTGCCTGGAGGATGGTGCGGGACAGATGGCGGCCGGAGAAATAAGGATGCTAGGTAAGAGGAGCCAACCAGGGGGAGAAATTACCAAAAAAACCAAAAGTACAGTTGCGCCGTCAAACAGAAGATTCTCTAGAGGAGCTCTTACAGCAGATTACACTATTAAGACTGAAGCCAGCAGGTACTAGGACCCCACAGAGAACTTCTAGCTAGCAGTCAATGGCAAGGGACCAGAGACCGCCCGCCTAACGTCCCTTGTGGTATAAGAGGGGCAGTCCCCCACCACCGCCATCTCAGTTATCCCACCGCAGACCACGGAAATCAGAAAATGGAGAACCAAGGCATTCCTCTGAAGCAGGGAGAAAAAAAAAAAGAGAGGCAGTCGCCAGAGGAATAAAAGGAAGACAGTATCTGCTGTACAAGCTCCTCTCGAAAATATACTGTTACGGTAAGTTATGCAACTGCTATCTCAGTTCAAGGGGGCTCTTGCAGCAGGTTACACCATAAGGAGCGATTCCCACACAGCGAAGACTGACCCTGGTCAACTGGGACCCCTCCCCCTCCTTAACAGAGCACAAACTCAGTTGTCCATGGGATAAATCAAACTGTGCAGCATACCAAATCTTACCCATCCTGACTGATGAGGCTCGCATTGCTATTGCAAGAGGTAACCTCCTCCCCATTTTGGACTATTGTTAGTCCACACTCGTTTCTCCTCCACCCTTCGTACACGACTCGACAGTCTACAACAGCATCTGCCACTTTGCCCTATCCACCAGTTACTCCACCCATCACTGACCTCTACCGCTCCCTAAACTACCTCTCACTGCAAGGTCGCTTTGACTTCACCCTCGGCTGCCTCACCAATACCTGCATCAGAAACAATCGTGCCTCCCTGCTGTCAAACCTTTTTCAAGCACCGTGCCTCAACTAGAAGTCTCCAACGCTCCCTTGTCCCTCCACTGGAGACGGAGAACCGCCACTAATGAGAGGCAGAGCCCCATCAGTCATGGCACCCCTACTATGGAATGGACTGCCTCCCCACCTCAGAGTATCTAACAAGCCCCTTGCATTCAAACATAACTTTAAATCCTGGCTCCTCACTATGAACAGCTGTACCTGTCCATCCAGGTAACACCTACCTTTCAACACTCCTAGGTCCCAATACCTATTCTCCTTCCTATTTCCTGTTTGACTAACTAGACTACCTAAATGTATTTCACCCAAGGGGTGGGGAAGAGGTAACCTCATGTTGTACCTAAATTGCAATCTAATATTGTACCACAATTTAATGTAATTCATTAACTGCACTGTACCAATATCCTGGCTTGTATCCAAATGTGGCTTGTATGTTTATCACTGTAAGCTGTCAATATCTCTACTCTGTATACTGTGTTGCACTAAATGCTGTTTATATTAGTTATTCTGTATCTGCTTTTTGCTTGTCCCCATCTGGCCAGAGTCATGCCCGTTAACGGTCCTCTGGACCACAGCACCTCACCCATTTAATAAAGTCATATACAATAAAGGGAGATGTCGGAGTAAAGCTCTTGAGAGCAAGCCCACAAGAACAACTCAGTTTTACTAAGATGAATAACAGATTCCAAGGGTGGACAGGGTCCCAGTTGGGTGGCCTTAGATGCACAATACCCCGCAAAATAATGCAGGATAAGTCAAGCTGGGCAAGGGTCTTGCCATCTATAGGTGCATGATATGCAGAAAGGGCAGATGTACCTTAATGGACAAGTAACTCTGGGCCAAATTAGATAAGGAAAGGAGATACTCTAGAATGTAATTCTCTGGACAAGTAAAAGCCAGATGGTGCACGGAGGCCCATATGCAGAACTGTTTTCACTTCACGGCATATGCTGATCTAGTGGAGAGTTTTCTGGCAGCCACTAGAACTTCTGCCACCGGAGGGGCACCCTGAAACGAGCAAAGGCCAAGTCTGCAAGAGCCATGCATGAAGGTGGAAAGACGTCACATCCGGATGGATCAGGGTTCCTTGCTCCTGAGAGAGCAGGTTGGAGCACAGGGGATCGGGGGGGTTCCACTTCCAGCTGCTGTAGAAGTGGAAACCAAAACTGTGGTGGCCAGGAGGGGGTTAATAAAATGATCTCCGCCTCTTCTGACTGCAATTTGACAAGGACTTTCTGCATTAAATGGGAAGGAAGGCATACAAAAGTCTCCCTGTCCAAAAGAGGGACGAGTCTCACCAAAAAAACACCAGACCCTGGATCTAGCGAGCAAAAATAGGGTAGTTTTGTGTTGGATGGGGATGCAAACAGATGCAGCTCTGGGTGGCCCCACCTGTCAAAGACGCATCTTCTGCCACTGCTGAAAGAAGCTCTCACTCGTGAACCAAGGACCGAGAACGGCTTAAAACTGCTGGCCAAGGTGTTTTTGAACATCTGGAACATGTACAGCAGTCGGGCTTAGGTGATCCTCTATGGCCCAATACAGCGCACTCATGGTTTCTCTGTAGAGGGGGCAAGAATGCATTCCCCCTTCATTATTTATATAAGATACCACAGACGGGTCATCTGTCTGGATCAGAAGGTGACCTGGGAGCAAATGAGTCTGAAAGGCTTGGAGCACATAAAGTATTGCTCACATCTCAAACACACTGATATGGAGATGCTGTTCGAAAGGGGACCAGATCCCCAAAGTCTGTCCCAAATGGGCACCCCAGCCCTGCCTAAAGGTCTCTGTGGAAAAAGTTTGCAGAGGTGACTCAGACAGGAAAGGAATACCCATGGAAAGGTTGAAGTCAGTTCGGCCACCACGTCATAGTCTCACAGAGAGTTGGATGCTGACACCAGGATATCCGAGTCAACTGAACGTTGCTTCCCTTGAACCCAGAGCTTCCACTGGGCCACTCATGTGCATGTGAGACAAAGGTACCGTAGCAATGGCTGCTGCCATATGACAGCAGTCTGAGAATCATTCTGGCTGGGACTTGCAGAGATACGATCAGTCGAGTCTGAATGCATTCTGCTCTGTCAGGTGGAACAAAGGCCTTGCTTGATGTCCAGAATTGCCCCCATGTACTGGAGACTGACTTGGTCAAGGGGATGATTTTTGAAGGTTGGGGGGTTATCCGCAGGCCCCTAAACAGGGAAAAGATGGCCTCCATGCTTCTGAGCAACTTCTTCGTAGGAGCTGTCAGAAGCCAGCTGTCCAGGTAAGGGAACACGTAATGTCCCCAAGGCTTCTGCCACTACCATTGGGCATTTCATAAAGGCTCATGGGGCCGAGGACAGGCCAAAGGGCAGGGACGGAAACTGGCAACAGTTTCCTTAGAAGCAGAAGCACAGGAACCACCTGTGGGGTGTGTGGAAGGGTGTCTGGTATTTGTGTTCATATGCTCACTGTTTTCCATAAAAAAATAAAATCTACTGCAGTAGCATATCTGTCTTTTCTCTGCTTTTTCTCTTTCTGTAGTGCCCCGTTTTCAGGTTGGCCACCTGAGCACAAAATAGGTGATTCTTTACTGTATTCTTTTTCTAGCAGTCTAGTGCTTTTATTTTTTCCTTTCTGCTATGCAGAGGAACAAATACCAGCCTTCCCTTGTCTCATTCACTGAGGTATAGTGTGTTTCAAAATCATAGCTTAAGCACAGGAACTTGGGCTGGAGCTGCTCGAACCTGCGCATGAGGCCATGGGTGTAGCTGCTGGTCTTAATGTGCTTTGTGTTTGTTTAGAAAGCCCTGCTCCCAGACTATTAAATAAAGCACACTTTTTAGAGTTCAGAGCATGAAGTTTGCAGCATGAAGCACCTTACTGGGCAGTTAGAATTCAGAAGCTGTGTGCTCCGTGCTGTGAGACTGCTAAATATTACACACTCTGAGACACTGTGTGGCAGTCTACAATATTATCCCGAAAGTTCATGCTGTCTGTGGTTTTGGTTAAGTTAGCATAAGATAGTTCAGCCCTTTTTACGTTCGCTTGCGCGCATGCGCAAGGAACGTCTTGGGAGAATAGGACACTTTGGAGGTATGACTGTCCTGTGCAATGCAGTGCTTCGTTGAGCAGGCGTGACGGTCCTGCACCAATGGATGCGGGAGCTGTGAATGACAGCAGTGGTCTTCAGTTCAAAGAAAACCACCACTGCAATCAGTGGTGGCAACGCCTCTGTATGAGCAGCCGAAACAAAATATGTCCAGCTTCCTCGTCCTGTTGCTGTCCTGCCCACTGTTTTACTGACTGCTTATTTTCTGTAGTTGTCAATAGTGCCACGCCTGCCGAAATTCGTCATGGCAGGGAAATACAGGTTACTCACCTGTAACAGGAGTTCTAGGAATGGTATATGTTGTTCATCCACACTTATTGGCAGGTTCCCTGCCGCTTTAAATCTTGCCAGAAGGTCTTCAAGCTGGCTCCTCCCATTCACCCGGGTGGTAAAACTCTCGGCTCCGCCCCATGACGCCAGATCTAGCCTGCTAGAAGCCAGGTTGTGCGTCGAAGCCGGGGAAGCGGGGTGGGTCGTGTGGATGAACAACATATACCATTCCTAGAACTCCTAATACAGGTGAGTAACCTGTATTTCTAGGGACATGGATAAGTTGTTCATCCACACTTATTGGCAGACTCCTAGCAGTTCTCCGGGAGGAGGGAGGCAAGGCGCACACCCCCTACTTGGGTATAAAGACTGGAGAACAGAGGCCCCAACCAACATCCCGGCGTGACCCAAAGTCGATGTGGAAGGGGAAATCGGTATATGTCTGCTTTCAGGTAGAAGCCCTGCGGATATCCTGGACAGGAGAATCCTCGGAAGCAGCCACCGATGCAGCGGAAAGGCGGGTAAAATGAGTACTTATCCCTCTGGGAGGCTCCATGCCCGCCCACCTATAGCGGAGACCTATGCAGGAGGTAACCCACCCGCTAGTCATCCGCTTGGCTGCAGGTCTGCCAGGTGTGGCTTCAGCGTAGATGACAAACAACTGGCGAAACTTTCCCAAACTTCAGCCCTACACTCCCTGAGTAGGCGAGCGTTAAATAGGATCCCAATGGATCCTATATACGGCCTCCGAGGTGTGAATGGGGTTGAACCCAGGCAGAGACAATACCCGGTTAGGGAAAGAGGACACCGCCTACGGAAGGAATTTCGGGTGGGGCACAGGACAACCTTGTCCCTGTGGAAGACCAGATAGGGAGATTCAAAGGAGCGCCTGGAACTCTCCCCTCCTTCTGGATGGCATGGAAGCCCCAAGAAGGTGTTCTTCCACAACAGGTGGGGGAACTCACACCTGTGCAAGGGTTCGAACGGTTTGTCCGTGAGCTAAGCCCATACCAGCGAAAGATCCCACAGAAATGGAGATACTCTCCCCAGAGGGGAGGTGTGATCGAGGCCTAGGAAGCGCCAGACCACCTTTTCTGCGCCACCAACTGCCTTCCGGCCCGCGTCCGAAAGACAGGGGAGGCTAACAGAAGCACCTAGAGGGTCGTTGAACGAAGCCCTTGTTCAATAAAGAACGGACCACAGATGGTCCGGAATGCTCGCCGAGGAACAGGAGAGGGGACCAGGCCCTATCCCAACACCAAATGGAGAACTCTTCCATTTGAAGGCGAGCATGTCTGGTCGACTCCTGGCAGGACACCTCAAAAACGTCGAGGACCTTGCCGGAAGACCCAAGGCCTGGCCCCTAGCCGCACAGGGACCAGGCCGTCAGGTGCAGGGGTAGAATGTTCGGATGGAGTACCTTCCCCTGACAACAGAGGACAGGACCGGGCCGGCTGGAAGCCGCCTCGGGAGCCTGGGGCTGAGACTGAGGAGAACTGGATACCAGAGCTGGCGAAACCAGTCTGGGGCTACCAGAATCTCCTGCGCCTAGTCCCTCCTCGTCTTGCCTGAGGGTCAAGAGAAATGGGGGAGAGGTGTAGAATAGGCCCGGGGTCCGCGGCCTCAGAGGCATCCCCTACAGCGAGCCGTGCTGAGGGGGCAGGCATGAGATAGTCTCGGCGGAGGAAAAAAGAACAAAGGTCCACCCGAGGTGTGACCCCGAGGGAGAAGATCTTGTGCTACCTCCGGCACTGAAACCACTCGTGAGGTGCAGCCCTGATCCGGCTTAGGGCATCAGCCAGGGTGATGGAGGCTCCTGTCATAGAAATGGCTAGGAAACCGCCTCCCGGCTGCACGAGAGACCAAATGCGGAGAACCTCCTTATACAGAGGCAAGGGGCTCATCCGATCCTGGCGGGATAGGCAGCACACGGTCGTGGTGTTGTCCGCCTGGACTTAAACCATTAGACCCCGCACAGACGGAGCGAGCGGTGCAAGCTAAGCAGACCGCCTGGAGGTCCAGCAGGTAGGAAGACATCGGGACTCCCGAGAGGACCAGAGGCGGTGCACTCTGTATTCCTCTTGATGGGCACCCCCACCCATCCTAGATGCATCGGTCGGAGAAGACCATCAGCTCGGGGCAGATGAACAGGATGTTCTCCTGCAAAGAGCTGGAACGGTCCAAAGGAGAGCGTTCCCTAACTCCTGGGCTATTGTCATGGACTGGTCCGAAGGAACGCAGCGCTGTGACCGCTGGCTGGCCAGCCCCCATTAGGGGGACGCATGAACCGGCGGGTCCAAACAGACCACGCTGGAGCAGGCAGCCGCGAGGCCCAGGAGGTGCAGGAGGTCCCGGGCAGGGCGCAATTGCCCAGTCAGACCTTACTGGGTAAGGAAGGAAGAACCTCAGCCCTGTCCGCCAGGAGCCGAGCTCAGACTCAAGAGTCGAGCCTCGTCCCGAAGAAGGATCGCCCGCTAAGACACGAGTTCCAACATGGCTCCGATAAAAAGAGACCAGTCTGAGAGCAACCTAGAGGGCCAGAACTCTGGGCTGACCCTCTTCCGCCTGGAAGGGTTGCAGTCAGGCCGCCATCCAGGTGGGGTTATGGCCGGACCCCTCAGTGCCACAGGAACGCTGCTGAGCAGACCGAAGGGCCTGGCCTGGAACTCGTAAAGAGATCCCCCACTCAAGAAACGGAGAAGTCTCCCAAGAAACGGACAGAACGAAGTGTAAGTACATCCTGGAGGTCCAGGAAGAGTGTCACACGCCTCGTTCTGAGGATGGGATATCTGAGACAGAGAGACCATCCCGACATGCAGCTAAAGAATGGGGCGCAAGCCCCCCCGTCCGTTTGGGACCAGGATACCTGGACACAAACCCAGGGTCTGAAGGAGGATCCACAACCTTCCTGATCACCTCTAATTAGAGGGCCAGGCAAGTCGGTTCAGCGGGCCGACAACGAGGCTGCGGACCCCAAGATCCCCATGGGACAATGGCTCGAAGGGTGGTGCCTGCTCGCAATCCCGAGGCAGGACCTTCCCCTAGCGCCTCCAACACCCAGAGGTCCGGGAAAGCGGACCAGGTGGAGGAGGGGCGGAGCCGTCTCCCCATGGGGGAACCCGGGTAGGGGTGACCGGGCCATGGACAGCGCCCCTCAGCCTGTCACTGAACAGGCTTGAAGAAGGGATTGGCCAAGGGAGCTCCTGGGCCTTTACCTCCCTGCTTCCTTTTAGAGGAAGACGCTGGCTTGGGGTCAGAACACCCAGTGCAAGCCTGCTGGCCCACATGCTGGAGTTGACAAGCCAGTCGAGCCGCAGGGGCCGAGGGGCAAAGGGGTTTACGCAAAGGCTGCCAGCGGCCCTTGTCCCTCCGGGCGGGGTGACAGTCTGGAGTGGCATCAGACTTCTCGGTCCCCTGGAGATGTCCCTCCACTCCAGGGCCGAAAAGGTCAGTCCCCAAGAAGGGACTATCTGCCAACTTGTGCTGGTTTTCAGATGGGAAAGTGGATAACCTCAGACACACCCTGCGGCGTATAGCCACTGCGGCCGCCACCGACCTGGCACAGGAATCACCTACGTCCAGAGCAGTCTGAAGCTGCTGCTTCGCACCACCGCCCTACCCTGGCCCCGCACCCGCCGGACCATGGTCCGCAGGTCAGCCGGGAGATGAGGGAGCCCCTCATCCAGGGAGCCCAAAAGGGCGTGGGGAGAAATGTGCCATCAGTGCAGCCGAGCTGGCCTGTTGGAGGCCTAGACAGGACACAGCGTATACCTTACACCCAACGTAGTCCATCCTTTTGGACTCTTTGTCGGGGGGCCTATCCACATCCCGAGCGTTCCCAGAACACTGGAAAACACTGTCGGTGACTAACCCCTCAGCCGAGGGGTGCTCCGAGAAACCAGGCAAAGAACCGACAGGGACAGAATACTTCCTGGCCATCCTGGCCGAGGGCGCAGGACAGGAAGTAGGCCGCTGCCAGAGCTCCAAGGCCGGACCGACAATGGCCTCGGCCACCGGGAAGGTCTCCGAGGGTGAACCCCCTCGGTCTAGAATCTCCATCAGGGGATAAGAGGCCTGTGTGGACACTGGTTCAAGCTGCATCATGGTGAATTCCGAGATGAGCTGAAGCAGACCCATAAAGGACGATGGGCTGTCGTCCACAGAGCGTTCCGGAGAGGACCCCGGGTCCTCCCGACTGGGGAACAAGGAGGGATCGAAGTCGGACTCCAAAGGGTCTGCAAAGAGCTGCCTCAGGCCTGAGTCACTCTTCGTCCGCCAAGGGCGGGCGGGAGTGAGAGGAACAGACAACCTGCGGGACAGGTCGTGACCCGACCAAGGTTCCACCGAAGACGGTGGGGCAGCAAGATTCGGACGAACAACCGGCCCTGGAGCGGGCACCTCGACTGCAGCGAGCGGTTGTTTCGGCCGATCGGGTGGCAGCTTGCTGGACGGGGAATGAATCAGCGTCGATTGATACCCGGACAACAACTGCTGCCACATGAACTCCTTGCAACGTCGACGCCATCTGCACCGAAGCCATTCCTCATCCGAGGAGGGAGACGAGGAAGAACGGTAATGCCACTTAACTCTGTGCCCTGACCGAGATCGCCGAAGTCGGCGGGAGCGGCTTGACCGAGAAGAGGACCGAGACCCCAATCCTCGGGGAAACAGAGAGTGGGCCTGGGAAGGAGCGGGAGGCGCCTGCTCTTCCCTCGGCTCGGACAAAAGGACCAAGGCCTGATGCCCCGAAGGTACAGGCATAACCTCGGCCTCCGCCGGGGAAACCGGCGAAGGGATGGCGGCTCCAGCAGAAGACAGCCCAGATGACACGTCGAGAGACTCGACAACGTCGACGGGAGTCCTGACCAGCTGACCTGACGGGGACACCGTGAAGCCAGCGGCCTGAGCCACACCCTCGACCGAAGTCAAAAGTCGGCCGACAGGGGAGGGGGAGCTCTCCCGCCAGCGCCGACGATGGGACTTAGCCTGCAACTCCTTTGACCTGGGCCGAGAGGCAGGTCCCGAGGGTCCCTCTCCCTTCGAGGAAAGGGACTGGTGAAGCTCCTTGAACGAAGCTGAATGAGGAGAACTCAAGCAGAGCGGGATAAGCGCCGTGACCGGGGCAGACTTGGACGCCGCACCCCTCCAAGGAGGAAAAGATCGAGCTGCTCAGCCGAGACAGCCAACGCCAGATGAGTCTCCAGGGATTTTTCCAGCGCGGAAAAAGATTCAGGTCGCCCGAGCCCGAAACGGGCCGCACGGTCCTCCAGGGAGCTGGTCGAAAGGGCACAACAAAAATCGCAAGCTTGCAGATCATGGTCCAAGTCAAGGCAGTAAACGCACATGGAGTGCGGGTCTTTCTTGGAGGAATTAACTGGGCGCCTCCGGGAGCCGGAAAACGAGCCATCTATAGCAGCCACGAGGGAGAAGAGTCAAAGTAATAGAAAAAACTTCCAACTAAATTCGGAGAGACTGAAGAATCAGGAACCAGTCCATCACACAGAGCGCTAAGGAGGGAACCTGAGCTTCCAAGTGGTAAGGAAGATCTGGCGTCAAGGGGCGGAGCTGAGAGTTTTACCACCTGGGTGGGTGGGAGGAGCCAGCTTGAAGACCTTCCGGCAAGATTTAAAGCGGCAAGGAACCTGTCAATAAGTGTGGATGAACAACATATCCATGTCCCTAGAAATAGCTGTCCCACCAGTGCAGAGCAGTCTGAGCTGAAGCGGGAATTACGTGTGTTGAGTGCAACGTGTAACCTTTCCTGTTTTCTGAAAAGGGACGAGCACTACAAGTGCTCTGTGGCACTAAGATCGCAGTAAAATTTGATTAGCCTATATGTGTAGTGGAATTTGCGAGACAGAATGAAAAGTCTGTTTAGCGCTGATTCTACCAACAACCTGGTGAGCTGGCCAGCTAGCGCTATTTTGAGCTGAAAGAACTGAACGATAGACTTTGCAGAGCCAAATAGCGTCAGCATGGAAACCCTTGAGTAGCTCGGATCCAGCATGAAAGCTATCAGCCCAGTGAGATCTGTCCGGAAAAGCAGCAGTCTGTCAGAGCACAGCCTGGGCATCTCCCGCAGCAAGACGCCCGTAGATGACCCGATGAGAATGCTGTATAATATGAACGACTGCTACTCTAAACTGAAGCAGCTGGTGCCTAGCATCCCACAAAACAAAGTGAGCAAAATGGAAATCCTGCAGCATGTCATCGACTACATTCTAGATCTGCAGATCGCCCTCTACTCCCACTCCGGTATTGTGAGCCTCCACCAACAGCAGAGACCAGGGCAGACTTCCTCGTCCAGGACCCCCCTGACCGCCCTCAACACAGACGTCAGCATCCTATCCCTACAGGCATCTGAATTTCCATCAGAGTTAATGACAGATGACAGCAAAGCACTTTGTCGTTAAATGAATGGTGTTCGCTTGGACTTTTTTTTTGCACAACAACAACTACAGGACCTGGGAACTGACATTTTTTAAATTTCTTATTTGTCCAGCCTGGAGGGATCCCAAGCCTGAACAGACTTTGTATGAAATATCTCTCCTTTATTTCCTGACTTGGACTCGTCTACTTATTTATGAAGAGATTTTTAAACATCCTTGCTCCATTCGGAAGGCTTTCTGTAACTATTCCCATGGGGGAGCAAAACAATGAATGAATAAAAATAATAAGGACTCGCGCGATTTTAAGACTTCGCCTTTTTCTCAAAGGTGGAGCGTGATTCGAAGGAGCAAAAGTATTCAGTTGTTTGATTTAATTCTTGTCAAAGAACTGTTTTGGACACCTTTGGGACTGGATGCTGTACAGACTGTATATAATAAAAGTGAGACCTTATGAACTCTATAATCCTATCGGAGTTTCTTGTATAGTAGCAGAAATAAAGGCTTCTGCAGAGAGTATGTTGTACTTAATCATGCTAAACTTTTTATAGAAGTTTAATTGTAAATTGAAACTTTTTATACAAAATAAATCAAGTACCTTTATTGAAAAAAAATAAAAATTGGAGGGAGGACGATTCAGAGGAAATAGGAGGAAGAATTTCTTCACAGAACGGGTGGTGGACAAGTGGAACACCCTGCCAGAGGAAGTGGTGGGGGCTGAAACAATCACGGGATTTAAGAATGCATGGGATAGACAAAGGAATTCTGGAGGTCAGGGGTAAGGGGCAACAGACTTCTAGGAAAACAAACTGAACTTACAAGCTCAAATGGGCAGACTGGGTGGGCCATAGGCCCTTATCTGCAGACACTGTCTATGTATCTATGTATGCAAATGAGGACTGTCAGTTTGTAGACTGAACCGATTTTTCCCCAGTTGGTCTGTTTGATGCAATTGGTCCTTCCTGTATAAAACTGTCACTGCTAGCATCAGTTACATGTGTTGTGGGGTTCCTTATTTTTATGTTATTGATCACCTTCGGGTCACAAACAGCATGGAGTAAAAAAAAAAAACCACACAGAATTCAGTGGGCAGACACTGAATTCTTACTAACTACACAATCAATGTCATCTTGTTGTTGCTAATAGTAGAAATACAGTGCTGGCCAGGAATGTGAAGGCATGTCACGAATATCGCCTTCTCAATGCATTTCACCTGTCTCACTCTTCAGTCAGCACCGAAACCTATGTCAATACACATCAGGGTGGCCCTTTTTCCCCCCGATATTTACTGTGAAGACACAGGGGCTTTGTGCACATTCTGGGCACTATGTACATGTTGTAAAAAGCAATCATTTTTAGTGGTGCACTCAGTAAATACAGAAATTTGCAGACAGTCATAATATCAAGTCAGACTCCGAGTGTCAGGAAATATGGTGCGCTGGCCATAAATCAGAAGGCCTTCTGCAGATTGAATCACTAACCCCTTTCATTATAGTGTATGGTGGAACGTCATTCTCCACCAAAATCCATTATTGTCGAAACCTTGTAGTCACACACTAGTAACGTTTGCAGTGCAGTAGAACAATTTTTTCTACTGCACTGCGAACGTCACACAGTGTCCTCGATCAGCATTTGACAGGGCTCACTCCATAGACAGGACACATAGCGAAAGCAGCAATGTCGGCGGCAGTACCAATGTTTAGCGTTAAAACGTTCAAAATGGAGTAAGACTTCCAATTCCGACACGGAGCAGACAAGAGCTTAAGAACACACCTCCGCTTTCCAGGGACAAAGTTACCCTTTTCCTTAAACGTACAAAAGCAAAATGGCTAAAGAAGGTCGTAGGAGAGAGCGGGGACCATCTCTGTCAAGTAAAATAAGCAATTCACAGAGGAAAGACTTTACTGGAGAAGAAAAACGACCGCACAGTCCTCCACGAGAGACTCCAGCTACGACAGAGGCTGAGATGGATCTCTTATCTCGCACAAGGTATGAAAATATACTGCGGGAGATTCGTGATTCTCGTGCGGAATCAAGGAGAGAGTTTCAATCCCTGGCAGTTCAAATCTCTAACACAGATACCAAAGTTAACGCAGCAGAAGGCAAAATAAAAGTTCTGGAGGAGAACAATACGCACCTTTCTAATGCAGTGGAAGCGTTATTCCAACAGGCCCAGGCCCTGCAAAGTAAGTGCATCGATCTGGAGGGTCGCTCAAGGCGCAGCAATCTCAGGCTATACGGTCTCGCTGAAGGTGCTGAGGAACCCCCAATGACAGCATTCTTAGAAAATCTACTGAAAGATGTTTTAGAGCTACCACCTAACTATGCCTTATCCATTGAAAGGGCCCAACGCTCACTGGGCCAGAAACCATCTGGGGAGTCAGCCCACCTTCAGTCAATTATCTTCAAGTTAAGTAGTTACAAAACTAAAGACGACATTCTTCGTAGGGCTTGGGGTAAGGAGGAGTTGACGTACCTTTCATCTAGAATAACTCTGGACCATGACTACGCCCCAGAAGTGCAGCAAGCAAGGCAGCTATATGTACCGATACTGAAAGCGCTGAGGGCTAAGGGTATAAGATTCCAAACTCCATTTCCCGCGAAGCTGCGCGTGTTTTGGGAAGAAGGCTCTCAATTGTATCTTTCTCCTGTAAAAGTGATGAGCTTCAGAAGAGGGGAATTCCAATTCCCACTATGGATGCAGAACGAGTGCATAAACAGATTTCCAGCGGGGTTTTTACCGCAGACTGCAAATGGACTTGGGAGACTGGCAACTCTGAGGAAAGTAGGAGAAGCCCTGGGACGGCTGCAGCGAATAGGGAGCTCCAGATCTAGGAGCGATTCCTCTCCGGATAGTACTTGAGTAGGACAGAAAGAGAGACTGAAATAAGTTTTGGCCCGAGATGAGGAGCACTTCCCCGTGGTGACGATGTATAGACCTGACAAAGCGCTGCTAACGGCCGTGAGGCCTATTAAGACTTGAACACTGGGATTCTTATTCTTTTAAGGGTCTGCACCGAGTTGCCTTGCCGCTGACCACCATTGGTGAAGGTTAAATTATATTATATGACCTTCCAACATATTGGTTTGAAAAGGAAGGGTATTTCAAATGTTTAAAAAGTAAGTGTTTAAATTTAAACCGCCCCTGGGGGAACAATGAGGCATATTTTTTGCTCATACGGTACACAACCTTGTTGTACGCTCCTCTAGAGGTGTAAGGAGCGGAGGTGACTCTGTGGCGATCTTCCCACTCGAATTTACTCCTTTGGAGTTATTCGTTGAAGAGGCTCTGTTAAATCAGGGCATTCCTCCTCTTCAACCCCTACCTCGTAACCCACTTTGGTGGCTTTTTTGAGGTTTGGGCAAGGGATCCTAGGTTTTGGATCCCCTACCTTGGAAGCCACGTGTTTTAAAATAACAGGAAATTGTTGTTGCAATTAGTGAAGTATAGAGCTTTAGTTAACAAAAGCTATAGATTTGTTGTGGTAGACTACCCACTACCTTTCCCTTTTTTGCTTCATTACCTTCTTTATTTGATCCCTTTGTTTCTCCCCCGAGCCCTCTGTAGACTTGCTTCCAGTACTTAGACCCTGTTTCCCTGCCTAAAGGGTTCCTGTAGGTGTTGGAACCAGGTGACACTAGGGTGAAAGCAAGGAATTCTGGTGGAGGGAAGTAAGAAATATCTGGGTTGGGCTTGAGGAAGAATCCCTGCCGAGTTAGAAATGGCAGCTAGACCTACCACCTTTTGCTCCTTCAATGTAAACGGGCTGACTAACCCAATAAAGCATAGCAAAATACTTTCCTTCCTCAAGAAGAGTGAGGCAGACGTTCTGTTTTTGCAAGAAATGCATCTCTCATTGAAGGAGCATCAGAAGTTGGGGAAGTTTGGTTTTGGTGCTTCTGCGTATGCAACTTATGGAAGGGGAAGGCGCAGGGGGGTGGCAGTGCTTGTCCCAGAGAAGACGCCCTTTGAGCAAACAGCACAGCTGACAGATGGAGAAGGGCATTATGCCTTCCCGAAGGGGCGTCTCTTTGGGAGGTTACTAACCCTGGCATCGATTTATGTCCCCCCTGGCTCTGACTTTGACATATTGTCAAATTTTTTTAAGATTACAGGAATGGGCAGAGAGGGAGGTAATTATTGGTAGTGATCTAAATTTGGTCTTGAACCCGAGGCTGGACTCTTCCTCTGCGGTCCCCCGCCGCAATCAGGTTTGTATAAAAGAGGTGGGGAAACTGCTTACTGAACTGGGACTGGAGGACGGATGGCACCTTACCCATGTAAAGCAAAGAAACTTTACCTTTTTTTCCGCTCCACATCAATCCCATTCACGACTGGACTACATTTTACTCCCAGTAGAGCTAGTTGGTCAAATAAAAGATAGTTGGATAGGGGACAGAGCACTGTCAGACCACGCACCAGTTTTTTGCCAACTTCATCTAGGGGACTTTGGTAAACGTACATTCTAGAGATTAAACACGTCCTTGTTGCAAGACCCAGAGGTGAAAAAGGCGGTTAGTGATACAATAACCCAGGCAGTGGCTGACAATGACTCCCCAGGGACATCGGCGGCTTTGCTTTGGGATACTTATAAGGCTATAGTGCGGGGTAAATTTATTGCTATATCGGCTGTTAAGAAAAAGCAAAGAGAAACCCAAAAAACAAAGTTGAAGGGGGAGATAGGTAGTTGTGAGTCCCAGCTAAAGAGTAAGTATAATGCAGAAACCTTCAAAAAGCTTAGCAAGCTTAAGGCTGACCTTAACAAGTTGTTGGAATATCAGGTGGAGCAGAAGGTCCTGTACCTTAAACAAAAGTACTATAAGGGAGGCCCAAGAGCCACTCGTCTACTGGCAGCTCGTTTGCGATCCCAGAGAGTGAGACCACGGATCTCAACCCTGATACACCCCAGCTTGAGGCAGAAATTACATAAGACCCCTGTAATAGTAGAGGCCTTTAGAGAATTTTATACTTCACTATATGCCCCCCACACCCCAGCAAGAGAACAATATATCTGAATACTTGGAACGTATTTCACTGCCCTCATTGACCCATCAAGCCAAAGTAGATCTGCTAACCCCTATTAATGGAAAAGAGATGCAAAGAGAAGTCACGAGACTGAAGGCTTCTAAGTGCCCAGGTACAGATGGGCTGCCGGGGGAGTTCTATAAGCATTTTAAAAATCAGGTTATACCACTCCTACTTAGGGTCTATAATGGGACTTTGCAAACTGAAGAAAAGCCACCAACTTCATGGGAACAGGCCATCATTTCAGTTATACCCAAACAGGGGAAAAACCCCAAGCTTTGTCCTTCGTATCTACCCATCTCCATACTAAATACAGATTATAAAATTTTTATGTCAGTTTTGGCAAAACATATGCAAAATGTAATACCTAGTCTGATTAATCTTGATCAGACGGGTTTCATCCCGAATCGTCAGGCACAGGACAACCTCAGGAGAACTACCCACCTAACTGACTATTTGGGTACTGCTCGGACACCCTCCATCTTTCTTAGTCTTGACGCCGAAAAAGCGTTTGATAAAGTCTTATGGCCTTTCCTACGTGCAGTACTCGGCAAATTTGGTCTCCCCGTCCAGTTTATTGAAATGTTTAAATTATACTGTACACCAAAAAGATATATTAGAGCGAATGGCCATGTTTCCTCTTCCTTCCCACTATGTAGAGGAACACGTTAGGGTTGTCCGCTGTCACCCATCCTCTTTGCTTTATATCTGGAACCTTTAGCCCGAAGTATCAGAGAGAACTTAAATATTAAAGGAATAAATACAGATGGGGACGAACATAAGCTTGCATTGTATGCAGATGACATCTTGCTATATATCACAGAGCCCGAGTCATCTATCCCGTATCTATTTCAACATATAAAGGAATTCTCAGAACTTTCAGGGTCGTCCTGAATACTCATAAAACAGAGGCCATTACTTTTAATTATTCCCTTCCCAACTCTTAAGAGACAAATACCCATTAAACTGGGACCTCCCATCTATGAAATATCTGGGAATAATGTTATCACCTAACAACTCTCAGCTATACGACCTAAATTTCCCCCTATAATAAAAGAAATACAAACATATTGAAAGGTGGTCTGTGATCCCTTTCCCTCTGTACAGCTGAATTCAATCTATTAAGATGAACCTGTTACCGAGGTTTCTATTTTTGTTTCAATGTGTGCCCTGCTTAATTTCAAGAGAGAGGTTGGCGGCCTGGCAAAGGATGCTTTTGAAATTTATATGGGCAGGAAAACGCCCTAGGATTAGAAAGCAAACTATCTTTTCGAAGGAAGAGAGGGGGTTTGGTGTCCCTTGTTTAGAGGTATATTGGGTGGAGACTCAATTGAGGGTCTCTCTATTATTACAACACCCCACTTACCAGGCTAGTTGGAAGGCCATGGATCTAGCTACCCATTGTTCTCCCTTCCTCTGGTCCCAAATGTTTGCGCCAGCTACATCAGTAAGTAGATCTCCCCCACTGTATTCGGGCACTGTGGCAGCTCTGATGGGTTGCAGACGTGGTGCCTGCGTGGAATTACTAAGGTATACCTCTGGAAATACCAGGCTTGGTCCCTGAGCTCGTCTCACACACCTGCTCATGGGAACCCTTGGTTTAAGCGACTTCAGAGACAGGGATGTTGGGCTCCGTGGCAGCTAATGAAAGGGGAGCAGATCCTGACTTTTGAAGAATGCGTCCAAAAGTTTAATTGGCCGCAGGGAGACTTGATATTCTTCTACCAAATCAGAGACTACATAAAATGTTTACGTAAATCTTTTTTAGATTCGGGGGGGGATACCCCCACCGATGGTGTTTAAAGGGATATGGGGAGAGAGAGGGGGGGAACATGCAATCTCTATACTTTATAAAGTTTTCATTATGTATTCACATTGCTCCACCATATATATCAAAGAGAAGTGGGAAAAGGATTTTGGGTTAAACATATATAAAGAAAGATGGTTATTGTCTATAAGGAATACTTGGTCTACTTCCTCCTCTCCGGGGTGGCGCGAATTTTTATGGAAACTAAGAAGCAGGTACTTCCAAGTTCCGGAGCAGGTGTCTAAATGGAATCCAGAGATCTCGCCACTATGTTGGCGGAAATGTGGTAATTAGGGGGCATCTCAAGCTCATATTTTTTGGCATTGCCCTATGCTCAATCAATATTGGAGTAATATCCAAACCCAATTACAGAAAATTTTTAATATTGAGGTTCCTATGGGACCGGAACATATAATTCTGGGACTACACCCCCAGGAGGTTGTAGGTAAGGAGGCCAAGTATCTCTGGAATATTTTGGTGGCGGCAGCCTATAAGGTGATTTCCAGGAAGTGGCTTTCCCCCCCAGTCACCTACAGAATTGGAATGGAGGGACCTAGTAAACAACGTTAAAATATGAGAGGATTTCCTTCCCGCTAACTCAGAGGGCTTCACAGTTTGTAAATTGATGGGCAAGATGGGAACTACTTAGTTAGGGAATCTAGAGAGGGATCGATCTTTTTTTTAAATTATGTAGTACCAGTTGAAACTGTTAGTAATAATTAGAATTCTAGTGGACCTCTCCAGGTCTCTAGATAAGGATGTATAAAATAATGTTTGAAATTATATAAACAGTGTAATGGAATCTGATAATGCTAATAAAAATGAAGTAAAAAACGTTCAAAATGTAAAGTTCTTACAGTTAAAATGTCAAGCATGAAAACGTTCAAAATGTAAAGTTCTTTTTATGTTCGCTTGCGCACATGCGCAAGGAACGTCTTGGGAGAATAGGACACTTTGGAGGTGTGACTATCCTGTGCAATGCAGTGCTCCGTTGAGCAGGCGTGGCAGTCCTGCACCAATGGATGCGGGAGCTGTGTATGACAGCAGTGGTCTTCAGTTCAAAGAAAACCACCGCTGCAATCAGTGGTGGCAACGCCTCTGTATGAGCTGCCGAAATAAAATACGTCCAGCTTCCTCGTCCTGTTGCTGTCCTACCCATTTTACTGATTGCTTAGTCGTCATGTCCTTTAGCTGACTGATCCCACAGAAGAATACTTCAGTTACACTAGCGTTTTTGCAAACACGGCTATTTTAGCAGTGCTGCGAATCCCCTCCCCCCCAAAGAGACATTAGTTCGCAGAAGAACACATTGCTTGGCCAATGTCATACCTTGCTCGGCTCCAGACCCTTGGCTCCTGATGTGTGTGCAATTCGTTCTGCGGCACAGCCCTCTTCCTGTCCCTGAATCTGTCCAGCAATCCCTTATTGACAAGAGCATTGTCTGCCCGTTTGTCTTACTGATTGCCTAGTGGTCATTTCCTTCAGTTGACTGATCCCAGAAAAGAATCCTTCAGTGACAGTGGATTTTTGCAAACGCACCTATTGTAGGAGTGCTGCAAATTAGCTGCCCCGCCCCGCAAAACAGACATTCGTTGGCAGAACACCACATTACTTGCATAATGTCATAGCTTGCTCGGCGCTTCAGTTACAGTGCATTTTGGCAAACACGCCTATTCTACCACTGCTGCAAATTACCTGCCCCCGCCCCAAACAGACATCCGTTGGCAGAAGAGCAACCTGCTTGCACAAGGTCATAGCTTGTTTTTTAAATTTACTGTCAGAGTCTAGCACATAACTAAATGAAAGCTCTGAAAGATAGAAAAGTAGAGCTTTAACATGCACTGTGTGTGATGTTTGTGTTGTATTGAAGCTAGCTAGTGCAGGTCAAAACACAAATGTTCTCATGTTTTTCTGCCCTGTGCCGGCAAGTTTGCAAGTGGCTTTGCCAGATGTTTATTATTCCTATCTAGTGCAGTGTTAGATATCTAAAGGGGGTGAGCTTTATGGATGCAGTTTGACAAAGAAAGGTGAAAGCCTTTTTACTGGATGCACTTTATTGAATGTGAGGTTTCTTACAGTTTCTTCTCTGATGTTTAATAGCCCCACATGCAGCTATTGTGTCTTGCTTGGTATTTAATGGAATAAATGAATGAATTGGTAATGAGATTACTGGATATTACGGGAAAAAAAAAACATCACATCTCAGTATCTGGGAGAACAGGACTGAAGTACATGTTATTAATGCATGTACTGTACATTAGTTAGAACTTGAGTGGATTTTTTTTTTTTTTTTTTTTTTAATAACCAGACTGGAGAGTGAGTGTCTGAAGTAAAAAACTAATGTGTATACAGTAAAAGTGTCTGTGTTGAGTAGGGAGAGTGGGGGACAGTTGATAGAGACATGCTGTTAAATAGAAATCATGTGAAACTGTTGAAATGGTCTACCTGGCTATATTGGCGGTTGTGTGTGTGTGTGTGTGTGTGTGTGTGTGTGTGTGTGTGTGTGTGCGCGCACGCGTGAATTTAGTGTTCATGAAAGGTACTAGATTGATAGCACTGTAACCTGAAGTCCTCTGTTTATCCACATGACAGGTAGAGTATGGGCAGCCACAGTGCAAGCTTGTGCACACTGCCCCACCAGTGTGCCTCAGCCCTGCCATGGAGGGACCACCACGTATGCAAGAGGGTAGTTCAGATGCATTTACATTCAGTCCTCAGCCTCTCAAGTGAGACTGCCAACATGGTTGCATAGCCTATGTATGAATGCATTTTACAGGTTAATACATACAGGCCCTGTTGAGATCGACCGTCGAGCCGAGGGGTGAGAAAGTCTGAGTCAGCCCAGCCTAGTCTAGTTCTAGTGCTGTAGTGACCGTCCATCATGACATCGGATCATCGAAGACTGGGATAGAGTCAGGAGAGTTTACGGGATTTCTGGAAAGCTTACAGAATTTCTGGAATTGTGGTGGAGGAGTCACTGGCAGCTGCTGCCTGCTGAGATCAACCGTATAGCTGAGTGGGTGAGAGAGTCAGTCCAGCCTAACCATCCATCACAACATCGGATCATCAAAGACTGGGATAGGGTGAAAGCGAGCGATGAGACAGCCGCTGCTGCACAGGATCGGAGTGAAGAGGCGGACTACTAGAGGAGACTTTGAGCTGAGGCAAGTCCCTTATAATCTTCAGGGAGGGTCGAGAGGTATAAGGCTGGCTGAGCGCTGCCCGAGTGTGGTTACAGTGGGTTATTCATTATTACATTAGTCTAAGTGGCGGCAGTGTGGCATGGCGTGGCAGGAGGGCGCGCTTCAAACAGAATGGGTCGAACAGCTGTTTTGTGCTTCCTGCTTCCATCATGAGAAGCATTTCATGGCGCTTCGGCTTCATGCAAATCAGAGTTTTTCTCTTTTTGTTTAGTTTATTTAATCTTTGGATGGCGTTTGTCCTGCTTCCACGATAAGAAGCATTATGTCAGTTGGATCACCGATCTCGATCAGAGCAGCAGAATGCTGGGGGGTGTAATGGATCTAGAGTACCTCAGTTTTTGATGTGTTGAGATTACAGACTGTGAGGGACCCAAATGTAAGCAGGACCTGCCAAAGACTTGAAAGTGAAATCTCTGGGTTCCACAGAGACACCAACAGATTATATGCACGCAGAGCTAAGGTTTGAGGTCTACTGCCTAAACAGGGGTCCTGTAAATCTGGATGGGACCTGACAGCTTGGGTGACAGGTTCCAAATATAAAGCAAATAAAGGGCATCCCTGACAGGTGCTGTGATGTAATGGGAAGGGATTGGAAACATGACCATTAACTTTAATATATGCCTTGGGCTCGTGATAAATTACCCCAGAATTTTGATGAGAGAAGGGATTGGGTTATACAGCAAGCCAGCCAGTTACAACTTGCTATGTTACAGCCCTTACTTCCCTGGTGATTGCAGCTTACAGAGCTTAACAGGCATCACACAGTGTGTCACTGGCAATGCTAGAACCTGTGACCTCAGGCTGTACAGTACGTTCGTCACTTTATTTAGCAGCCCTGCCCTAGCAAGCTTACACATGTATTCCTGTCTCTTAGGCATTCCGTTTGTCAGACAGGCCCTTTTTTTTTTTTTAAATTATTAATTGTTCATGTACCTGTGGGGAGGGGGGCACCAGAGTGCAGACAGGATCGGGTCATGATGCTTGCCACAGTAAAAGGTAACCAGCAACAGTAAAACCAGAGATTTTTTTATGTTCTATATAAATTCTAACAATGTACAGGGGTCAAAATTGGCACCAGCCCACTAGCCAAATGCTGGTAGATTTTCTTTTGGGACAATAAATAATATTTCAGTAAGTACACTACCTGGACCAATGGAAATGTCTTTGGGGCTAATGGATTTTCCCTGTCATCAGCCCTGCTGGCTAGTGGCTGCAAAACTTAATTTCAACCCCTGATGTATTACTGCCTCCTAAAGCTTTGTATATCTTTTCAAAGGCTGGCTGCCATCCTGCGTCTGTGAAGCAGGCATCTAAAAAGAAGTGCGTATTGTTAAAAGATGCTTACAATGTTCCTTTAGTTGTTTCTGCATCTGGCACACAATATTGCCACACGAATGAAATCAGAGCTACAGGGTATATCAAGGCTAAAACCCTTCTAGCAAAAATGAGATATGGAAATGAAACAGTATTTTTAAGGGTGCAAAGATAGGATAAACCAGTGTAATGTACTCACTGTAAAACTTACAATATTTTTCTTGAGCTCCATACCTCTTTTTTTGCTACAAGGGTTTTAGCCCTGCCATACTGTGTAGTTCTTGACTGTCTTACTGTTTACCTCAGATTTCAGTCACTGACTTTAGTGGAAAGATGTGTTAGATGCAAAAATAAGGGAAAGCAGTACACATTTCTTTTTTCGATGCCTACTTTACCAACTGTAAGTAAAAGCCAATAGTGTGATATTGTTGGGGTTGTGGCTAGTGGTGTGGTGGCATGGCTATTGGTGTGAATGGATAGCTAACTTGATGTGGTAGAAGCTTATAACTAAAAGCCAGTCTGTTAGTCTAACAATTGCTGGTGGTGTGACTAGTGTAGTGGCATGGCTAGTGGTATGTGAATGTCCTGGCTAGTGGTGTGGCGGCATGGCTAGTAGTGTGTGAATGAACCTGTGTGTGACTAGCTGCCTTGATGTGGTACAGAGGCTTGTCATCATGCTATGTTGCAACTAAAAGCCAGTCTGTTAGTCTGACAATTGCTGGTGACAGCATGGCTAGTGGTGTGCTGGTATAAAACACAGGAAATGACGCTTACGTCAGGTGAGACGGCACGAACAGGGCATGGACAGTGCAGGGAATGGGAAGCTGGCCCGAACAAGGGGGGGTAGCAGTGAGTCCACTTGGCGTGCAGATCTGAAATTCCTGGCTACACCACTGATACAGGGCCCTTATCAGAGGATTTTCTTTTTTTTAAACTTTTCAACTGTCGCATCGAAAAAGTAACCAGATGTTGTATACATTTATAAACAAGCACACATAAAACATACAGGGCCCTTACCTAAGGGACATTTATACGTTTACACAGGCTTATCTCTTTTAATAAATGTTTTTTAAAAGAGTTGCATTAATTTAAAGGATTTATGGATAAACACATGCATGTTATAAATGAAATGGGTATTTAAAGGTAAACTGTAGGGGTACTTCCATGCTTGGAAAGTTTTGTTCGCCCATCCTCCTCAGAGGTTGTACTTTAATTCCTGCCTGTATGTAAAGTTCCTCACTTGTCCCATCTCCATCTCTCCCTCCCAGCCGGTTCCCCAAGAACACATCCATCCATCCTGGATTCCTCCTCATATCCCATCGGGCCCCTACCTTGAAGCAGTAGGGCAGCAGGACACTCCGGTTCTGCAGGCGGGATTCAGGTGAGACAAACACATGCTCCGTGCTCTGCTCTCTCATACTCAGGGCTAGGCAAAGTGCTTGGTACAGCTCGGTGCTGACACTACGGGGCCAGTACTGTTCACTGCTGCTGGCTGTCTGTAGCTCCTGTCCTTCTGTCCGCCTCCTCTTTTGTTCCCCAAAACTTCCAACTCAGGTCACAAATGTGAGCAGCGAAAGGCTGCGGCTGTCAGATAATGAGAGTCCTCCCCTGCTGTGCGCAAACAAATGTTTCGAACCACCAGCCCAGTGAGCACTGAGCAATGACAAACCGGCACAGGCAAGCAGGGATATATACTGACTACAAGAATCACTGCAGAGGCAAGTCAGTGAAAAACTCCAGCTCCACTACAATATGGGAACTTTGAGCCCTTTGAAGGAGGGGGAGGCGCCCATTCCAGTGACAGCCAACCCTGGTACTCCAAAGCACTGACTCTGTGTGTGTGAGAGTTGGATCCTGGCCCCCCACCGCAGCTGCTCAGCCTCTCCCAGTGACCAGTGGTGGGCGCGGGGGGGGGGGGGAAGAGACATCAGCGCACACACACAGTGGTCACCATTCCTAGCCTGACAAGGCAACTGGGGTTGGAATCTCCCGCTTCCCGTGATACCTATCCGATGCACCCATACTACTGCTAGCAAGGTTTACAACTCCATTACATCACAGCGAGGGTCTGACAAAAACAAGTTGCATTTTAACAGCACCTTTTAAATGGATTAGAATGCGAGATACTAACAAAAATGTGGGATGTTACTGGTCCTCAGAAAATGATGGACTGGCCCTCACAATGTGGGACACAGACACTCATTAAATGTGGGATAGTGGCCTACAGCATGTGGGACACTGACACCAAAATGTGGGAAACTGACACTCAGAAGGTATAACACTGACACATGCAACACTAGCCCTCCCGAAGTGCAACACCAAAAGAAAGGAGATTCTGGCTCAGTACACTGGAATCTAGTACAATTGCTTAGCAGGTTTACTTTTGCTTTAGCAAGAGAGTTATGAATTCCTGCTTTAAGAGTTTCCAGCATCTTCTTTGCATGGGCAGTACCTTTTTTATGTGGGACACAGTAATACTTTGAGGTAGAATGAGGGTGATCCCTCAAAGGAGGGCAACTGAACAAGTATCTCTATTACAGGAGAAAGTGATACAGCTTGAGTTTAAAGTTTCAGTACTCTTGACTTACACCACATCATCTGGCACCTTCTTCCATACATTTACCACTCTCCATGAGTAAATAAAAACAAATGCTTCCTTGCTAACTAATCCCTTCCCCCTTCCCACCACCCCTGTATGCCCTCTTGTCCTTCAGTCCCAAATACACTGTATTGCCCTGATCAAATCAACTGTTCCTTTTTTTTGTTACTTATATTTTTAATACTCCTCTCTGGTGCAGCCAATATCCTCCACATCTTGCCCACTCCCCCCTTCCCCAAACACCTAATGCACTTACCCTCTGCCTTCCAACTCCTGAGCTTTCCTGTGGCAGAGTACGGGCAAGCCTGAAAAGCACCTGTAGAAAAGGGGGTTTGGGGGGTGGGAGAGTGTGGGGGAGAGGGGGAAATGTATATAAATGTATATTCAGGGATGTCCAAGACTTTGCCTTAGCATGTTTCTGTTCCTCCTACAATTTGTTTCTGTGACTGAACAGTGGGTAACAGAGTTACAGACTTGCTCTTCTGCAGACAAAGTATTTTACACCAATCTGTTATGCTGCCTACTTCAGGCAATAGAACCACTTGTGAAACTGTCTCCCTCATTTTACTTTGTCACTGATTTTTTTAAGACAAGTCCAAGTGCCAAATACCTGCAAGTGAACGTTCGGCATTGACAAATGCTTGTTATTTTAGGGTTGCTCTCATTGTAAACAAACAGCCTTTCACACTATTGGAACCTGAAGTTCACTCCTACCTGAAAACACAGGGACTGAGTGTGGTGCTCACACTGAGGCCATTCCTGCTGTCTCCTTAGGAGGCAGCCAGCCCTTTCCTTCACTTAGTTATAGTTGGGGGGAAGGGAGGAGCCACCTGTTCCTGCAGCAAAGCTGTTTTTCTGTTGTATTGCTTTGTTTTATGAACTTTAACATTAGCAAACATGTATAAAGGTAATTCATTCAGTTGAGCTCATGGTATCAAAATAAAATGACTGTGGGCTTTTTGCTGTAATAGTTGGTTTGAGGGAGGAGTCAGCAATAGTCACATGTTTATGCTTTACTATAAGCGAAGTATCCTTTCAGGAGACCTCAGATTCGTCTTCGGATCAGCCGGTTACTGACTCCTCTGTTTAGGTCTGCTCCTTTCCAGACCTGTAGCCAACTATGTGCTGGTGGGGTGACTATTGCTGCCTGTACCTCAAGAAAGCAGGAGCTGAATACTATTTGATTTTGTTCATTTTGTATTTTATTTGCCGAAATGTAGCTGATTGACTGCTTTTTAAAGTTCTTTTTTTGCCTGCAATAAATTTCTGGTCTGGCAATAGCCTTTCCAACACCTTAAATCTCTGTGTCAGTGTCCATCAGTACACCCACAAACCACGACAGGGTGAAAACAAAATATGGAGGTAACAGGGAGAAGATCAGGAAGAGTGGCCATCCTGAACCTTTTGTGCTCTAAGAATTTGTTCAGATGGCTGAGGTCCAGAATGGGGTGCAGATCTCCTGTTTTCTTGTTATCAAAGAAATCAGTAGAAACCCTTCCCGGGTCGTGCCGGGAATGGGTTTGATGGCCACCTTTTGCAAAAGTGGTGGCATCTCGTCTTGGAGCACACTCAGATGGGCCATGGGGTAATGGGAAGGAGCTGGAGGATTGTCTGGAGGAATCTCAACAGTTCTAGCATATGTCCTGTTCCACTAATTGGAGGACACACTGGTCCGAGGTTATCCTGCCCTAAATGTCCCTGTAAAGATAGACATGATTTCCCATGCCTCCCCTTGGGATTCCACTGGGGGGAGGGGGAGGAGAGATCAGGCAAGGAGTCAGGCAGAGGTGCCAGGGGCAGGCAGCATGGCCTACGAGGTTCTGCAAGCTCTGGGCACTAAACCTCTTGTGGCTTGAGAAGTAGCTTTTCTCTCAAAGGAAACCCTGGGCTGCTGATCTCTAGGTTCTTGCTTGGAATTGCTATGAAAAGGCTCTCACTAGGATGATTTAGGCTGAGACCGACAGAGTACAAACTGAACAGATGAGCCTTACCACACTCATGAAGGAGAGTGATGAAATTCAGAGAGTCCTCAAAAACAAACAAGATAGGGCATCTAAGCTCCAGGGCAAACCTGAAAACCCTGACACACAAGTGGCGGCGTAGGAAAATTCCCATAGCCACACTCTACCTGCGGAGTCCACAGAATCATAGGAGGCCGAGAAGATGGGTCCTCACATCAGAGCCAGATTTGAAAAGGTGCAACTCAACCTTCCCAGGGAGGTCCAGTTGAGCTTGTGCCATCTCAAAGGCCTTCTCCCACAGGGCATTCTGATACTGAACCATGTGGGCAAGGAAGTTTAGGGAATGTACAGCATACAAGGCTGAGGAGCAGACGTTCTTGCCAAACTAGTCCATCTGCCTCGAGTCCTTATCAGAAGGCTGAGTGCTGATTGTGCAGGGGTCACTGAACAGTCATGGGCCGTATAAATGTCCGAATCAGCTTCCAGGTGCTCCCCATAAAAGTGTTAGTTTCTTGGAGGATTACACAGGCAATCCACCTTCTTGGATGTCGCTGGTGTGTCGTCAATGCACAAGTCAGGAAGCACAGGAAACCCAGGAGCAGTTGCAGAATTCATCAATATTTATTTACACTAGCACTACCATAAAATAAACGTTCAGTATAACTATTTACAAACGCAAAATAAAAAATTCCTTCAGTCTGTGTCCCTTGTTCTCCTAATCACTCTTCCAGTTGCAGCCTAGCTCTTTTACAAGTCTTTTAAATCCCCATTCTTAGCAAGCATCCTGTTCTTGTAAGTTTCAGAAGCTGCTAGAATACAGTGCTTTCTGAGGCCCCCTTTGCAGCTTTTGCAAAATGCTACAAGATTTGCACTCAAGTAACCTTTAGAGTTTACAATAGCTTTCGGCAATCATCTCAAAATAAGATATACATTTCAATAGTAACACTATTTTCTAAACCAAAGTGATCCCAATATCAGATACAATTTCATACAATGATCTGCACATATTTTTATATCAGCACATCTAAATATACAATAGAAAAACAGACAGTGAGCCAAAGAACTGCAAGATTGTCTGGTTGATCAAGCCCGAGGTCTCAAAGGAAAATAGGTCTGCGTAAGCGGACAAACGGACAAAAAAAACAGATTACTCACCTTTGACAGTAGTTCTAGTAGTAGTAATACATTCTTCATCCACACTTTTGGCAGACTTCTAGCAGTTCTCGGGGAGGGGGGAGGTAAGGCGTACACCCTCTACTTGAGAAACTGACTGGAGAACTCTGGTTCCAAAACCAGCATCCCAGTGCAACTCAAGGTTGATGTGGTAATGGGTAATGAAGGAGTTTGCTGACTTCCAAGTAGCAATCTCAGAGATTTCCTGGATAGGGATGTCCCTGGAAGCAGCCACCGATGCAGCAGTATAGTGGGTAAAAAGAGCTCTTATCCCTCTGGGAGGCTCCATGCACACCAACACATAGCACAAACCTAAGCAAGATGTAATCCACCTTGCAATAGTCAGTTCTGCTGCAGGTCCGCCAGAAGCGACTTCAGCACTGGTGACAAACAGCTAGCGAACCTCTCCCCGAATGTTCGCAGTCCTCTCCTTATAATAGGAGAGTGCTCATCTCTGGTTCAAAGTATGGAGCTTGTACTCTGCCTCAGAGGTATAATTAGAGTAGTATACTGGCAGAGTTAAGACCTGGTTAAGATGAAAATCTGACACCATCGGAAGGAACTTTGGGACAGTCCATAGGATAACCTTGTCCCTGAGGAAGACCAGATAAGGGAGTCCTCCGAAAGTGCCTGGAGCCCCCCCGCCCTTCTGGCAAACGTGACAGCCACCAGGAAGGCAGTCTCCCAGGACAAATGTGACAAGGTACACTTATGCATTGGTTCAAATGGCTTGCCCATGAGCTTTGCTAGTACCAGCAGTACATCCCACAAAAATGGAGGTTCACACACACTGGAAGGAATATGTGATCCAGGCTTTTGAAAATGCGCCCGACCACAGTCTCCTTCGCCGTCTGCTGACCAGCCCAAGCCCAGTAAGCAGAGATGACTGCCACATGCAGCCTAACAGGCAATGACCGAAGACCCCCTGTGGACAAAGACCAAAGGTAGTAGAGAATGTTAGCCACTGGACAGGACAGAGGGTAGAGGCCCTTGTCCAGACACTGAATAGAAAACGTTTCCATTTGAAGGCATAACATTTCCTGGTAGATTCCTTTCTGGATGCCTCCACTATAGTGAGGGCATCTACGGAAATAACCAAATCCTAGAACTCTAGCCACTCAGGTACCAAGCTGTGAGGTGCAGGGACTGAAGGTCCAGACTGTATTCCTTCCCCTGATTGAGAGAGAGATCAGGTCCGGGAGTGCTGGAAGCCACTCCGGGGGCCTGCAGCTGAGGAGATATGGATACCAGAACTGGCACGGCCAGTCTGGGGCTACCAGAATAACCTTCGCCTTGTCCCTCCTCACCTTGAGGAGCACCTTGTGGATCAAGGGAAAGCATAGAAAAGGCCTGGGGTCCACGGCCTCGAGAAGGCATCCTCCCTGCAGCGAGCCCTGTTGAGGGGGGCGGGCATGAAACAGCCTCAGCTTGGTGTTGTCCCTGGAGGACAACAGGTCCACCATCGGTTTGCCTCAGTGAGGAAACAGGCTATAAGCCACCTCTGGATGGACAGACTACTAGTGGGATGTCTTGCCTAAGCAGCAGAGAGCATCCGCCAGATGGTTTGAGGCTCCTGCCACATGAATGGCTAGCAGATCTGTCTAGAGGGAGCTGACGAGGGTCCAGATGCAGACCGCCTCCCAGCAAAGCAGACAGGAAGGCATGCCACCCTGTTTGTTGAGGCAGTACATGGTCGTGGTATTGTCCATCTGGACTTGAACCACTCGACTCCGGAGTCGAGGAGCAAAAGCTGACAATGCCAGCCTGACTGCTCTGAGCTCCAACAAGATGATGTATCGGGACTCCTCAGAGGTCCAGAATCTGTGGGTCCTTTTGTCCCCCACGTGGGCTCCCCACCCCATGAGAGGCGCATCGGTCTTGAGGACAGCCATTGGCTCAGGACAGAAAAACAGGATCCCTTCCTGCAACCGGTCTGGGGCAGTCCACCATTGGACAGCATCCCACATCTTCTGGGTTAGTGATCAGCTATTCAAAATGACCATGGCGCTGAATCCACTGGGCGGCCAGCTCCCACTGGAGGGGTGCATGGGCCACTGGGCCCAACGGACCATGGAGGTGCACGCCGCCATGTAACCCAGAAGGCAGAGAAAGTTCCGGGCAGGGCGCAATTGCCCAACCAGTAATGACTGGGCAAAGGAGGACAGAACCTCCGCACTGTCCACCGGGAGCCAAGCTCTGGCTAGATGAGACTCAAGCTCTGCCCCGATGAAGCACATCACCAGGGAAGGTACGAGTTCCGACTTGGCATCGATCAGGAGGCCAAGTTGGAAGCAGATCTGGAGGTCCAGGTTCCTGGACCTCTCCACCTCCTGCTGGGTGGGACCTGTTAAAACCCAATCGTCAAGATGGGGGTAAATTCTGATCCCTCAACGCCAGAGATGGGCTGCCACCACTGCAATGCATTTGGTTAAGACCCGTGGGTCCGAACGGCATGGCTCAGAACTCTCATAGGATTCTTTCAGCTGTGAATAGGACCACCCCCCAATGAGACAGATAGATTGGGACGTGGAACGCATACTACAGATCCAGTGAACAGAACCACATGTTTTGCTCCAATGATAGTATGATCTAGGACAGAGTGACCACCCGAAAAGGTGCGTGACCCTAGATATTGATCCAGATCGTGTAGATCTAGAATGGGGCGCCAGCCCCCTGTCCACTTGGGCACCAGGAAGTGCCTGGAGACAAAACCTGGGTCTGCTGGAGAACCCGCCACTGGAGCTACTGCCTCCTTGAGGAGGAGCTCAGCGATGTCATCTCAGACAGCCAACTCAGTATGGACGGATACTCTTTCCTCCCGAGGGGCTTGGCTTGGAGCCTACTGCGCGAATTCCAGAGACGGTCTCTGACCGACCACTTCCAAACCCACCTGTCCGTGGTCATAATGGACCAGGAGGAAAGTGGTGGACCCAGACCCCAACAGGAGGACCTAGAGCTGGCATGACTGGAGAGGGGGTGGCAGCATCTGCCCAGTCACTGAGAAGAACTGGAGGATGATCCAGGACCTCAACCTCTGCATTCTTTATGGACCTGGGAGGGCCAAGGCTTGGGACAGGGGCACCAAGCTCGAGTCTGCTGCCCTCCTTGAAAGGAGAGTTGCTGGGCTGCAGGGGAAAGAGTGCTGAAAAGGCTGCTTCTTCTGCTGCCTCTTCCTGCTAAAGGTTCTTAGAGCAAAAGTAGCATCCAAAGAGGCGGACTGCTCAATATGCTGAAGGTAACCAGCCATACCTGGGCCGAAAAGGTCAGTGCCCAGGAAAGGTACATCAGCTAGTTTGTGTTGAGTATCTGCCGGGAAAGAGGGGAGTCTCAGCCAAGCCCTGCGTCGAGAACCAAATGCGGCTGCCATCGAGCGGGCACAAGAATCAACAATGTCCAAGGCTATCTGGAGCTTCACTTTGGCAACAGCCCGGCCCTGATCCCAGACCTGCTTGACCGTGGTCTGCATGTCCACAGGGAGGTGTGGGAGGACTTCATCCAAAGACCCCAAGAGGACATGGGAGAAGTGTGCCATGACGACAGCTGAACGTGCCTAACAAAGGCCTGAAGACCAGGCCGCACAGACCTTTCGAGCTGAATGATCCAAAAGTTTGGATTCCATTTCTAAAGGTTGGTCAGTGTCACCAGAACTGCCAGTATGCCTGAACACAGAGGCAGTCACCAGGCTCTCAGCCAAAAGCTGCTCTGTGAACCCTGCAACTGACCCCATGGGCACTGCATACTTGTGGGCCCATGCAGGAAGACAAAGCTGGACAGGATGCAGGGCACTGCCAAAGTACTAGAGCCGGGCCAACTATGGCCTCGGCCAGAGGAAAGGCCTCCGTCAGGGTATCCCCTCTCTGGAGAACATACATGAAAGGGTACTCCACCTTTTCCTGGATAGATTCCAGGGGCATCGCTGCAGGCTCAGAGATGTGGTGAAGAATGCCTTGAAAGGAAGAAGAACCACCCTCTGTCTCTAGTCTACCAACAGATTCAACATCAAAATTTAGGCTTGTCTCATCCGAATCTGAGGAACCCGATTACAATGGTCGACCACCGAGGTCACCATCGAACTGCTAAGGGCAGGTCAGGGTGACTGTGACCGAAAGGCTCCAGGGAAGCCTGGTGTCTGGCTCATCTCCCTTTGAAGGAGCCCCTCCCACAGGTTGCTTGGGCGGCGATTCCTCCACGATCTGTGGAAAGACCGGTAAAAGCCGAACAGGAGGATTCGCCTGCTCCGAAGGCAGAGGAACTGACAATCATCTCCAAAGGAGTCTGCTTCGGCCTGGGAAGGGAAAATCAGGTAAGGGCCGGGGTCGGCTTGTTCCCGGACAAAATTAGCTGTTGCCACATGAGGTCCTCATAGTGCCAGAGTTTCAGATGGCGCCTCTCCTCAACCGAGGTGGACGAGCATGACTGACGGCGTCACCTCTTTCGGTCGAGGGGGTCCTCGACCTGGATCGAGATCGGACAGGCCGATACGGTCGTTCGGGAGACACCAGCTGGAGCGGGGAACACATCCTCAACGGGATTCCCAGCAGGCTGGGTCTCCTTGTCAGGAAAAAGAAAGGACCAGAGTCCGATCAAGTGAGTAGTCGACTGGAGTCCGCGACAATGGGTCGATCAGCTAGATGACCATTTTGACCTCGTCGATAAATGGTTCAGTCGACTGGCCAGACGGCAAGGCAGAGTAACCAGCCGCCGAAGAGGCAATCTGGACCAAAGTCGAGACTGCTGGTTCCTGGGACAAGGATCTCTCCCAATCCCAACATCTTCACCGAGACGAAGACGATCCCGGGTCCTTTTCCCCGCTTACAAAACAGAGAGGAGTGCATGACCACAGAATGCTCCCCCTTAGTAGGGAGAGACTGGCACAACTCTCGGAAAAAACCCTAGAAGGTGGAGCCCGGGTAGAGCGGAATGAAGAAGCTCCGAGAGGAAGATTCTGCAGTACAAGTCGCTTCCACCTTGAAGTATTGCATATGTTTCAATTGCTCGGCGGATCCTGCAGCCATAGAAACAGTCCACTAAGCCTCATTCGATTTCACCGGAGGAATCAGTCTTTCCAGCCTCCCTAACTTCAGGCGTGCAAGACGGTATAGGACATTAGGGTGAAATGCAAGGCAGAAGTCGCACTCAGAAGTGTCATGGCCGACACCCAAGCAGTATAGGCACGCAGCGTGGGGATCGGTGCACAACATTTTCTGGCTGCACGGACATAGACGAAATCCAGGGAAAGACTGGTCTTCCATAAATCGAAGCAGAAGAGTCACAGTCGTTAATGCAAACTAGACAAAGTTTAGGAAGAACCGAAGGTTTAGAAGCAAAGGCCAACAAAATGCAGGAGCATGAAGGAGGCAACCTGAATCATCCAGCGGAAAAACCTCGAGTCATGGGGCAGAGCCGAAGGTTATACCACCCGGGTAAGTGAGAGGAGCCAGCCTGAAGACTTCCAGCAATCCTTAAAGGGAAAGGGGACATGCCAAGAAGTGTGGAGCAACATATCCACAATCCTAGAAAGGACAGATCCTTGCATTTTAAACACTAACAACTGGGACAGGGTTCTATTCCACCCCGTCACATACAACCCCCCCTCCTGAAAAGGGAACCTGTTTTATTAAACAGCTTTCCAAAACCTTTTATTCTCCAACATTTGCTGCTTTCAGACATTAAGCACATGTACATTATCAGTTTTTATCCAACAGTACAGCAAGCAGTAAAGTTCAAACCCATACATTTGTTTTTCAACCTTCAGGACCCTCAATTCCTCATCCATTTATCGACAAAAAAAATTCAGCACTGCCATTCTCTTTAGCAAATTTGTGTCATCACCTTGAATTTAAATGGCGTTATTGCTAGGTACCGCCTTGCAATTCCAGGATTTTTATCTTTCATCTGGTTAAGCCAGAGAGGATTCAATCAAAATCTTTATTTACCCAGGCAATCACCATTGAGCAAGCTCATTTCTAAGGTGGACCTGCAGTTTGCAAGGACGAGGATACAAAATAGAGTACAAGTAAAATATACATAAAACAGTAGCAAGACGTATACAACAAAATATGTACAGTGTAGAAATAAAGTTAAATAATGTATACAGAGATGCCTTTATAATCTTATCAATCAATAACATGTTCATAGCCTGTAAGAGAGTCCCCCTGGGATATGGAAAAGCGCACGCGTAGGAGGCAGGGACGCTGGCAGAAAGATTCTGGGATACTAAACAGGTGGTATCAGGGCATAAGAGTAGGCGATTCGGGGGGTGTTGCAGTGAGTACGTAGTACCGGTGGGACTGGAATGGACTGAAGTGAACCAGTAGTACTGATGGGACTACAATGGACTGGGGGGGTAATCTTGGTAAGGGGAACACTTAGTCTGAACAGGAAGGACTTGGATTGAGTGGAAACGTCAGCTGGACAAGTAGGAAGGGTGGAAAGTTACAGAGCTCAACAAATGTTTTGGCATTCAGGGTCTTGAACACAGCAAGACTAACAGGTGAGCCATGTCTCAGCGATTTCTGTATCCTATTACAAAGCGTGGGCAGGACAAAGCTTAAGGCTGCTCTTCCAAAACAGGTACCGAACCCTAGGTACTTTCATGGATTGTGATCTGTTACAAGAACAAAGTCAGTTCCTAGCAAATAAAACTTAAGGGACTCCATGTCCCACTTTGCTGCAAAACATTCCTTTTCAATAGTGGAGTACAGTTTCTCGGTCATGCAATGTCTTACTTATTTACAGAATAGGATGTTCCGTCCTATCTATATTTTGGCACAGTACTGCACCAAGGCCTACGTCGTATGCATCTGTTTGTAACACAAATGGTTTCTCAAAGTCTGGGCTTCTTAAAACAGGAGCTGAACATAATGCAGCCTTAATGGCTTAAAACACTTCATCACACTCTGGGGTCCATTTCACATTATTTGGGTACTGTTTTCTTGTGAGAGAAGTAGCTAACACAGCAAAGTTGGGAACATATTTCCAATAATAACCAGCCAGCCCCAAACATTACCAGACATGTTAGTTTTAGGGAAAGGGCTGTTGGCTACAGCTTCTATTTAAGAAATCTCTGGCTTAGCTTCTCCATTTTCTAACACATAGCTCAAATATCTGGTTTCCTGCATGCCCAATGCAGATTTGGTAGGATTAATAGTCAGACCTGTGTTTTTGATAGCTTGAATAACTGCCCGTAGGTGTTCCAGGGGGCTTTCCCAGTCTGGACCATGCACCGCAACATCATACAGGCATGCAGCACAATAACCAATTTGAGGGGATAAAATGACATCCATGTACCACTGGATGTAGCTGGCGCACCATGTAAACCAAATGGCATGGTGGGGAACTGATAGAATCCTACAGGCATGGCAAATGCAGTTCTCTCTCTGGATTCTTTAGCTAAAAGTATACGCCAGTAACCCTTGGTGAGATAGAGAGTACGATACACTTTGCACTCCCCAGTCTATAAACCAAATCATCTATTCAGGGCACAGAATAACGGACAAATTCTGACACTTGGTTAAGTTTCCGGAAATCAAGGCATATTCTAACACCCACTTCCGTTATGTTTACAATTACCGTGGGAGATGACCAAGCACTCAGACTCCTCTACGATACTCAATTCATTTTTTTTTTTTTTTTTTATATTTCCTTAACCACATCAACTCGTAACCACTCTGGTAACCTGTATGACTTTTGCCTAATAGGACAAGCATTCATAGACTTTGACAGCAGATAAGGACCACTTGGCCCAGCCAGTCTGCCCATTTCCCTACCTACTGGTTAAGCTGCAGATTCTAGTTAACCAACAGCCTACTTCCTGCAACCCCCAACTATAATTGCCTTGTGTCTGTCCAATGCATGTTTGAATTCCCCCACTGTTTTAGACCCAACGACCTCCTCAGGAAGGTTGTTCCATGTATCCACCACTCTGAAAAAAAATTTCCTCACATTACCCCTGAGCCGTCCCCCCTCTATCTTTAAATTGTGCCCCCTTGTTCTTGCACATCTTTTTCTGAAAGATGCTACCCTCCTCGACTTTGTTGATTCCCTTGAGGTACTTGAACGTTCCTATCATGTCCCCCCGTTCCTCCTTTTATCAAGAGTATACATATTAAGCTCTCTCAGTCTCTTCATATGGCTTCTCTGCAGACCCTGCAGCATTTGAGTTGCCCTCCTCTGGACTGCTTCCATCCTGTCTATGTCCTTGCGTAGATGAGGTCTCCAAAACTGCATGCAGTACTCCAGATGGGGTCTCACCAACTGTCTGTACAGAGGGATGACAACTTCCCTTTTTCTACTTGTGATGCCCCTTCCTATGCACCCCAGTATCCCCCTGGCTCTCCTTACCAACTTTTCACATTGCTTACCCACCTTTAGGTCATCTGATATGACTACCACCAGGTCCCTTTCCATTTTGCTGTTCTTAGCACCTCCCTGCTATTGTGTACTCTTCTCCTGGGTTTTGTTTCCCAGGTGCATTACTTCACTTTGTATTGAATCTAAGTTGCCACATGTCTGACCATTCCTCCAACCTTGCCAAGTCCCTTCTCATCTTTTCTACCCCCGTATCAACTCTGCTACAGATCTTTACGTCATCTGCAAAGAGGCATACCTTTCCCTCCAGATCATCAGCAATGTCACCTATAAAGATGTTAAAGAGGACTGGACCCAGTACTGAGCCCTGAGGTACTCCACTAGTAACCCTCCTTTCTTTGAAATGTGTTCCATTCACTATTACTTTCTGTGTCCTGTTGTGCAGCCAGTTTGCTACCCAGGCTACCACCCTGGCACCCACTCCCAGGCTGGCTAACTTGATTATTAATCTTTTGTGCGGGACTGTGTCAAATGCCTTGCTAAAATCTAGGTAGGTCATATCCACAGCCCCTTCCTGGTCTATTACTTTGGTCACCCAGTCAAAGAAATCAATTAGATTCGTCTGACATGACCTTCCTGCTGTAAATCCATGCTGCTTTGGGTCCTGTGCCCGCTGTACTCTAGGTACTCAACAATTCTTTCTTTCAGAAGTGATTCCATCATTTTCCCTACCACTGAGGTCAAACTTACAGGTCTGTAGTTTCCCGCTTCTGCTTTGCTCCCACTTTTGTGAAGGGAAATCATATCTGCCCTCCTCCAGTCCTCAGGCACCACCCCATCCTGCCATGATCTGTTAAAAAGCGTGGTCAGTGGTGTCATTAGGTCCTCCCTTAGTTCTCTTAGGATTCTGGGGTGAATCCCGTCAGGCCCCATTGCTTTGTCCACCTTGAGTTTTCGAAGTTCTTTCAGGACTCTTTCTTCTGTGAATGGACTGGTGTCAACCCCCCCACCCAGAGTGCTTCTATTGTCTGGTTTAGGTAACTCCTCCTCATCTTCTTTTGTGAATACTGAGCAAAAGTACTCATTCAGAATCTCTGCCTTTTCACTGTCTCCCTCTGTCCACCTCCCCTTCCCTCTCCTTTATTAATCTTCACTATCCCTCCCTTAACCTTTCTATGCTCCCTAATGTACCTATAAAAGGTTTTATCCACCTTATTAACTGAGTTGGCTTTTTTTTTTCCCCTTCGGTTTGGGCCTTTGCTAGTCTGACTGCCTTCCCCACTTCTTTCTGCTTTAACTGATACAGTTCCTTGTCATGCTCCTTCTGTGATTCCTTGTACTTTATGAATGCAGCCTTTTTCTCCTTAACCTTCCCTGCCACCTTGTTTGAAAACCATAGTGGTTTTTTACTCCGTTTTTTCTTCTTTATTTGCTTCACACAAAGGCTTGTTGCCTCTATGATGGCAGTTCTGATTTTTCTCCATTGTTCTTCCACCCCTCTTTTTGGTCATTTGCTAGTGCATTTTCAGGTATTCACCCATTTTGCAAAGTCAGCTCTTCTAAAGTCAGTATCCTTGTTTTTGTATGGCTTATCTCCATGGTTGTGCTCATTGTGAAGCACACTGTGCAATAGTCAGCTTGTTCCCAGATGTCTACTGACTTCTAAATTTGTGATTCTCTCTCCATTTGAAAGTACCAGGTCTAATATTGCTCCCTCCCGAGTGGGTTCCAACACAAGTTGTCAAAGGCCTGCCCCCTGCAGGGCATCGAGAATGACCCTGCTCTTGGACGTGGCTGCAGTACCTGTTATCCAGTTAACATCTGGCATATTCAGGTCCCCCATCAACAGTATCTCCCCTTTTTCAGCCATTTTGAGAATGTCCTCTATCATTTTGTTGTACATTTCCTCCCCTTGAGACGGGGGTCTGTATACAACCCCTGTGCTGATTGTGATGCCATTCCCTGTCTCCAAGGTGACCCAGAGTGCATCTTGTCCTCCCCCCTTACTTTTTAGTTCTGTAGCTTTGATCCCTTCCCTTATGTATAGAGCTACTCCATCTCCTCTTTTACCTTCCCTGTCCCTTCTGTAGATTGCGTACCCTGGTATGTTGACATCCCAGTCATGGTTCTCTGTGTACCATGTTTCCGTGACTGCCACAATATCCAACTGTTCATCTTCCATCAGGGCTACTAGCTCAGGAAGTTTGTTTCCCAGACTACAGACATTGGTACTCATTGACCTCCATTTAATGTTGGCTTTATCCTTTCTCTCCCCCATCCCTGCTCCTACTGTCCTTGTCTATTTTCTATTTACCACTGTCCTGCCCTGTGTTGAGCTTTGTACCTCAGTGTTTACCTTACGACCTGCCATGTTTTGTGGGGGGAGGTTTGAAATTTCCTTTTATCAGCGCCTCCCCCCTTGGCTAGTTTAAAAGCTTGCCAAGGAAGCATTTAAACTTATCACCTAGGATCTTGGTTCCCTTTGTGGACAGATGCAGACCATCATGCCAGAGTAGACCTTTATCTTTCCAGGTGGCCCCCCAGTCCCCAATGAAGCCAAAGCCCTGTGCTCTGCACCAGTTTTGCAACCATTCATTAAACTGCATGGTGTGCAGTACCCTAGCCTCACTCCTGCCATGGACTGGTAGCACCTCTGAGAAGGTTACGATGCTTGCTACCCATCTGAGGCCCCTCCCCAACTCCACAAATTCATTCTGCACTGATCCCATGCCTAGCTAGGTCATTTGTCTCAAGGTGGACTATGATATCTAGTTCCCTCTCCTGCGATGCTGCTTCTGCAATCCTGAGGATTCGCTTCCTGTCCCTCCAAGCCATGGCACCAGGCAGGCACCTTACTTCCTTCTCTCCCTTTCCCAGGTTTACCCCACTAACAATAGACTCCCCTATCAGAAGCTGTTTCCTTCCCCTGTGGTGTCCCTTGCCACCCTTTTGTGGGTCTCCCTTGTGGATGTCCTCAGCTTTCTTCTGGGTCTCCACTGAGGGTGCCATCATAGAGGAACTTTGCTCTGCCAGAATGGCATATGATTTGTGTAGAGGTACAACTAGGGGGCTTCTCTTCTGGTCCACCACCCACACCCTCCAAGAACCCACTGTGGTCCAACTGCTCTTCATACTTGGCAACCTCTGAGGCAGTGGTTGTGGCAGTGGTGCTCTTTGGAAAGGGGAGGCCTCCTTAGTCCTTGCTAGTTCAGCCTGGAGGTGGGCAACCTCCTCCCTCAGAGCTGACAGTTGACTGCAAATGGGACAGCAACGCAGTTTCCAGAATGTGTCCCGGAAAACTGCTGCCCCACAGCCAGTACATTGCACCACCCCCACATGTCCCTCTCCCTTATAATATTGTATATCTATTATTTGTGGTGTGTACCTACCCTTTTTGCACTGTGCTGAGTTATTAAGGATATGACAGTTCTGCCCCAAGACCTGTTGAGGAAGTGATGTCAGAACTGTGGCTATAAAGGAAATGCCACGCCGGGGGGGGTAGTCCACAGCCACTGGTCACTATTACGTGCTCAACCCAGTACCGTGGTAAAACAGGGTTTTAAATAACTGCAAAACTGATCAGCAGTTTCACGAATAAAACCGCTAATCAGCTGAGATAATGAATAGCTCATGTCTCAGTTTGGCAATGTAAACTACTAGAAAATGCATATACCTGCTTTTTCGCAACTGATTACAATGACAGTGCTAATCAATTTTTGCAGTTATTTAAAACACTGGAGGTACTGTTAAATGTCATTAGCACATTACGAATGTCTGCAGTTTGTACTGAAATTAAGGAAACATTTACCTGTATATAGCATCAGCATTTACAGTTTTGTTCTAGTCGGTCATACGCTATAATGGCCACATCAATATCTTCCTTAGTTTCTGGTAAAACCAGCAAAGCAGCTTTTGGCATTTTTTCAACCAGTTTCTTGGTGACGTTAGCATGGTACATCTTAGTAGGGATTTCTTCTCTCAGGGGTCTCAATCTCAGTTAACAGTACCAGTACGTTTAAGAACTTTATAAGGCCCTTGCCACTTCACCGAGTTTGTTTTCTGTTGTGGGTAACGGTAGCAAAATCTTTTCACATGGCTCGAAAACAATTTCTTTTACCCCATGATCATAATATACCTTCTGCTGGTTTTGAGCCTCTTCCTAATTACTATGGGTAATTTAAACATTCTGCCAGTTTTTTTCTTAGGGCACAAATGTAGGATGTTATAGATTTCTCCTGGGTGGGATAACCTTCCCATGTTTCTTTTATCATATCCACCATACAGCATTTCAAATGATGAAAACCCTGTTGATCCCTGTGGCACTTCTCTGTAAGCAAAAAGTAGGTAATGCGAGTATTTGTCCCAGTCTTTCTTTACCCCTTTTACAAAGCTTAACATGCATTTTAGTGTTTGGTTAAAACACTCAACACCATCTGTCTTAGGGTAATAAGGGGAGGTTCTTATGGCAGTGATACCCAGTAGTCTGTACAGCTCCTTAAGTAATGCAGCGCAAAAATTACTACCCTGATCAGTAATTTTATTATGTACGCCCACTCTGCTGAAAATTTCTGCAAGCTTGGCTGCAACTTTTGGGGCTATAACAGTACGCATTGCAACTGCTTCTGGGTATCGAGTAACAGTTACATACTACCAGGATAAATCTATTACCCTTTTTACTTTTGTTTAAAGGACAAACCACATCCATTGCAATTCTCTTAAAAGGCACATCTATTAAGGATAGGGGCACCTTGCCTTTTCTAGTGACTGGGGCTACTTTCTGACACTCAGCACAGGAATTACAATAGGTAGCGACATTTCATTAATTCCAGACCACCAAAACCTATACAGCAATCGGGCAAAGGTGCAATCCCTCCCTGAGTGACCAGCCATAGGACGATCACGTGCCATCTGTACCAACTCTGTTCTATACTTCTGGGGTATAACCAACTGTTTTGTCTGTTCCTGTGTCTGAGGTTTAACTCAAACTCTATATATTTTTTTTTTTTTTTTTTTTTTTTTAAACATTGGTCTGCCTTGTTTTGGTTTCCCCCAGCTGCTTGAAATAACCCTGGAGAGAAACACCATTAGTTGCTCTAAGAAAATCAGTCAGTTAATTTAGTTTCAGCATTTTCATATTTTAACCCTTTACGTCAAGTCATTTGCAGCCAGTTTCTTCAGGCATCGCCTTTCTTCACTGGATTTTGGATCTTGGACCTGTGCTCAAACAAGTCCGAATCAGAATCACTGAAAAAAAAAAAAAAAAGTCCCCACTGCCTAAAATTTTCTTTGCCTGAGCTCATCACCATAGCTGCTGAAACATCAGGACTTACTCCTTTAATCAACTCCGTAAATCCTGTAAAGTCATTTCCAGTAATCACACACACAGATAACTTGGGTACTATCCCCACTTTCATTTGATGAGACACCCTTAATGGTCAGTCACTTGGGTGGTGGGATAGTATAGTGTGTCCCCCATGGATGCAGATGACGTCAGTACCTGATCCTTTTACACAGCGTTTTTCCGAGCACTTCAACATGCACTAGGGTCTGTCTACTTCCCGAATCAATGAGTCCCTTCACAGTCTTATCCCCCACCTTCACAACTGGGAAGTACTTGCCCCAATTTGCCAAGGACAAATCTGCTCCAGTACCACTCACTACGGCAGTTTCTTGCAAAATGGCCTGGCTTATTACAGTTATAGCAGATAATGCCTTTGGTCACAGATTTGTTACCCCCACCAGACTTCTTATCAGGCCTGGAACTTAAATATTTTTTGGGGGGGGGTGGTGTCTAGGCTGTTCTCATTGTTGTGGCGTTTGTCTGGATATTTTGTAGTCCTCGGCCAAAGAAACAGCCTTTTCCCCATTCTCTGGTCGGTGTTCCTTTACTCACAGCTGCACATCTGTAGACAAGATACTGAACTGCTCCATGGCAAATGTGTCCATCTATGAGACTGTTTTGCTCTCTGGTTGGATCCATTTTATCAGTAGTTCCGAGTCGGGTGAAGGCTTAGAGGATTGTCGACAGTTATACCTCAGATACTGAAATCTGCCTGTTGGTCTTTCTGGAGAGATCATACCTTTTCAGGATTTCGCTTTTTATCAGGTCAGCTTTCTGACTGTGCAGTCTCCATACTGCTGTAGGCAAGTTGGGCTTTACTGGACAGGTAGGGTACCAGTCTGACTGCCCATTGCTGCTTTGTCCAATGGCAGGCTGTGGCAACTCTTTCAAAGGTTGTCAGGTATGCTTCAATATCATCCGAGGGACACAAATTTGTAAGTTTAATGGCCTTTAAGCTGCTTGCATTTTGTTGCTCGTCTGGATCTGTGCAGGATCCTCCGACTTAAGACAGCTTGCTAGACATCTAGCCATCGTTGCTCCTGTCGCTGTATCCATCTCCTCTACGCATCTAAATGCGTAATCTCTTTCTCTCTGCTTCTCAGTCTCTGTTGCATAGCCCATCTGAAAAACTCCATCAGGCTTTAAAGTTCTGTCACTGCCTGTTCTTTTTCCATGACTTTTGCTGGCTGTATAATCTCAGACTAGACTTCCGTTGTGGCTAGTCTGGCTGGCATTCTCCTGGTAACCACTCCTGGACTTCCTGCTGCAGAATCCATACCTTCCCCTTTGTGCTTCCATACTAGGTCCAGTACCCACACACAAAACTCCTGTCTTAGGGTATGCATGGCATAAATCCCACTTGGGCTAACACCATCTGCCGTCTAGGCACAGGTCAGGAAGCACAGGAAAACCAGGAGCAGTTTCAGAATTCATCAAAAATTTACACTAGCAGCATCAAAATTAACTTGTACTATTTACAAAGGCAAACTATAAAATTCCTTCAGTCTGTGTCCCTTGTTCTCCTAATCACTCTTCCAGTTGCAGTCTAGCTCTTTTATAAGTCTTTTCAATCCCCATTCTTAGCAAGCATCTGTTCTTGTAAATATCCTGTTCTTGTAAGTTTCAGGAGCTGATAGAACAGTCTGCCTTCTGAGGCCCCTTTTGCAAAAGACTAGAAGATTTGCACTCCAGTAACCTCTAGAGTTTACAATAGCTTTATGCAATCACCTCAAAATATAATTATATATACTTCTACAGTAACACTATATATTTTGAAAACGTGATCCAATATCAGTTACATTTTCTTACATGATTTGCACACATTTTTATATCAGCAAACCTAGATATGCAAGAGAGAAAAACAGACAGCAAGAGAAAACAGAGACAGAGCGGGACAAAGAATTGCAAGATCGGGTTCATTAAGTCCAAGGTCTCAAGAAAATATGACTGCACAACTGGACGGACAAATAGACAAAAAAGGACATATCCTTGCATGTTAAACACTTGCTCCAACAACTCAGATAGGGCTCTATTCCACCCTGTCATATGGTGTTCAGGAAGGGCGCTTCCAAACTGCTTTATTGACATCCTTGAGGGAATCAAGGAGGGGCCTAACCTGGTCTTTAGAAGAAGTGGGCGAAGGATCCCTCTGCGTTGGGGACTCTGTTGGTACCTCCTTGTCCTTCAAGTATGCCTACCAGCCCACAAAAAGTGTGTTAAGTTCCGCTGGTAGGTCTTAGAAACGAGGCCAGGGGAACGGACATCCATGGGGTAGGTTTGGAAGGCCCTAGTGTTGGTTTCTCAGGTTGCAGTTACCCTAGCGTTTGCTTCGATGGTGTCAGGTTAACCGGTGTCAGATCCTGAGGGAAGGAACCGTCTGGCATCAGTCTGCCTGGGGTTGAAAGATCAGGCATCTGTCCCCCTGGAGTCGGCTGTGTGGTGACAGGTACAGTCTGCAATTGGTGAGGATTTGGGGACGACAACAGATATCGTCTGGGTTCGCGCCGGTGAGGCCTGCATCAACCGGTGCCAACCTGGAGGGAGAAGCTCGCGAAGGGGAGCCAACTCCAGAGTGGGGCAGAGGTGTCACACTCACAGGGGTGGTGACCGCATGCAGTCTGCAGCAAGCTGGCAATTGTCCATGACTTCGGAATATTATTTATTTGCTTTTGTTGACCGGGTGGGTACACTAGACATAGGAATGCCTATTTTCAGGTACAACCCAGGAGGGTACAAATGAAACACAAAACATCAGTGTGACGCAGCACACATAAACCATACAGTAAATAGTAAGCCAGGAGAATACAAAACATCTCAAACATTAATAAGACTATAATAATACACGAGCAAGCAAAGTAGGTAGTAGAGAACATGGATAACAGGATCATAGAGAAGAATGAGATAAGTACAACTCAGGTTAGGAGATTCCTGTAGGTCCTTAGCAAGTAGCTAGTTAGCAAGTCCATGATAGCGCAATGACTGGGGGAGGCAGAGGGGAAGGGGTAGAGTAGGAGAGGATAGATTGGGGAGTATAACAGGTAGGGTGGAAATAGGAAAGGGCAGGCAGAGCTGGGTACTGGTTTATGGTGGCTGGAAGCAGATGCAGGGACTTACTGTGAGTAGGTGCTGACGGTGGAACTTCTTAAAACAAGTATGCGTTGGGGCACGACGAATAGCTAGAGAGATAGTATTCCAATATTTGGGGCAGCGTGGAAGAAAGTTCGTGTACCCACTAAGGTCCTACATCTAGGGATGTACAGAGGTGTCTGGTCAACTGAACGGAGACCACAGGAAGGGGTTTGAGGATGTAGTAGCAAGGCAAGAGATTGAGGGAGGCCTGCTCTTATCGTACCGTCAATTAAGGCACCATAAGATAGGAGGCGATGGGCCACAGGACTAGGATATTCTAGGTCCGAATAAAGCAGACAGCGATGTTTAAGCCAAGGAGAGGTAGACGCATAACGGCAGATGTTGTTATATGTAGTGTCCCATGCATGGAGGGAGGTCTTAGTTGCACCTAGATAGATGACAGAGCCATAAGCCAAGGATGGGAGAAGGCGGCCTTGTGCCACAGCAAGCCTAGCTGATGGGGTAAGGGCACAGTTAGTGCGGTAGGCTCCTCCGATCTTTGCATTGACTGATTTGCAAGTTGTAGTGATGTGGAGATCAAAGTCCAAGGATTCATCAAGAAGAATGCCAAGGAATCTAAAGGATGAGGTGTTTACTAACTGGGAATTGTCAGAACAAGATATTTTGAAGGAGTTCCGATTTACTTTTAGTTTAGCTGGAGAGCCAAAGAGCATTGTTTGAGTTTTCATTTCGTTGAGAATGAGACGGTTTGCAGTAAGCCAGGACTGAAAGTTTTGGAACTCTTGGGATAGAGAGTTAGTCAAGTCCAATACGTTACTGGCACTATGATAGAGTACAAGGTTGTCTGCATAGAGCAAGGTAGAGCAAGTAGACACTTGTTGAGGGAGGTAGTTTATGAAAATCGAGAAAAGCAGTGGACCAAGTACGGATCCCTGTGGGACACCAGTTTGTACGATAGGACTGATAGGGCTGAGTTAAAAGCAACAGCCTATCGATTTGATAACTCCGAAACCAGTTCACCGATTCAGCTGAAAAACCCAGGGAGGTAAGCTTTGTAAGGAGAAGGGTGTGGTCAACAAGGTCAAAAGCCTTGGCGAGATCAATGAAAGTGGTACCTGTCGAGAGACCAGAGTCCATGGCTGTGTAAATGTCATTAGTGAGTTTCAGAAGAGCAGTGGAGGTAGTATGACCTTTGCGAAATCCATGCTGGGATCCGGAGAGGAGGTTGTGTTTATGGAGATATTCAGTAGTTTGCCTAGCAACTAGTTTTTCAAGAATTTTACTGAGCACCGAGAGAATGGCAATAGGCAAGTAGTTGGCCATCTCTTTAGGATCACCTTTCTTTAGAATTGGTGTTATCCTAGCTATCTTCCAAATGTTAGGAACTATACCATGACATAGCGACAGGCTGAAAATTTCAGTTAGGAGGGAGGCTATAAGCGGGGTAGCAGCTTTCAGAAGCCTAGGTTCAAGACCATCAGCGCCTGGACTAGGTTTATCAGGAATAGTCAGCAACAGCATTAGGACTTCAGATTTAGTGACAGTCCGGAACCTGAAAAGTGGACGGGAGAGCAACGGAACCTTGGCCACGGGAGAGGATGCCAGATGGCTAGGAGGGAAGGAGTCTAGATAGCGTGACAGGTCCAGGAAATGATGGTTGAAAGAGTTGGCGATAGTCACAGGGTTGTTACAGTATATTCCGTTCAGCAGCATATCATTGGAGGTGGAAGGTTTATCAGAGCCAAAGAGAGTTTTGATGACAGACCAAAATTTACGAGACTCTCCTCCAGCATTAAGTGATTCTTTACAAAAAGAGCTTTTTGCTAGACGGATGTTTCTTTCACAGGAGTTTCTCAACGCCCTGTAGTGACTGATCTGCTGGCAGACCTGAGACCTTAAAACGATGCCAGCGTTTGTCCCTGTTACGAAGCTGAGCTAGGAGATCCTTTGTTAGCCACTATGTTTGTGTGCCTGATTCGACGAGTGACACGAGGCGCATGAAGGTCTTGAGAACCAATAAATTTTTCGAGGAAGTAGTCTAAGGCAGATTGAGCATTAAGAGAGGTAAAGATAGGTGACCAGTCAATGAGTGAGAGATCGTACAGGAACTGTGTCGGATTAAAGTTAGCCATGTTACAAAAGGTGATTAATTTCGGAGGGGGAGATGATTGTCTGCCTGCATGCCAGGTGCAAAAAACTGGGGAGTGGCCGCTAATCGAGTCGGCAAAGGTCTGGCAAAGCTTGAAACCTGGTCAGACACCTGGCAACTGGGCTTTAATCCCAAAAAGTGCAAGGTGCTGCATTTTGGGATGAAGAACCCAAGGAGGAGTTAACAGCTAGGGGGAGTGCAGCTAGCCCAGACAGAGGAGGAGAAGGATCTGGATGTGCTCATTACAGGGTCAATTAACAACTCAGATCAATGTAGGAAGGCAGTTGCAAAGGCCAACAAAATGCTGGGTTGTATTGCAAGGGGTATATCCTCGAGGAGGGAGGAGGTGATTCTGCCACTGTATAGGTCATTAGTTAGACCACACCTGGAGTACTGCGTGCAGTACTGGCGTCCGTATCTCAAGAGGGACATTAAGTTACTGGAGAGGGTGCAGCGCAGGGCGACAAAGATGATCAAGGGGCTGGGGGACTTATACGAGAGGAGGTTGAAGGAGTTGAATATGTACTCACTGGAGGAGACAGGGGTGACATGATTGAAACCTTTAAATACATGAAAGGAATAAACAAGACAGGTACAGAGGGGCTGTTCAAAGTAAGGGAAGGGAGGGCCATATGAGACTGGAGCGAAGAAGATTCAGAAGGGAGATGAGGAGACACTTTTTTAAAGAGAGGGTGGTGGCTGGGTGGAATGCGTTACCTGCAGAAATGGTATGCAGTAGAACAGTGGACTGCTTCAAATGAAGATTGGACAGGACAAAGGGGAGGGATAATGAAGGGGAAGGGTGGAAGTGAGGGGCAGCTGCAGAATAAGGGGTGCTAGCTGCACATTTGAGCAGACTTGATAGACCTCTAGGCCTTTATCTGCTGGCAAATTTCGTATGTTCGTAAAGGTACCAGCTCAGACAATGTGGTCAAGACGGTTTGTGAGGGCCCAGTCAAGTAAGGAACTAGATCGGGAGGGTGGGGCCATGATCCTGGTAGGGTCATTGATCAGTTGATGGAGGGCACAGTCATGTACAATAGTATGGAGGTATAGGCAGGTATAACCTAACCAGTTTAGATTTAGATCCTCAAGGATAAGGACTTCATTACGTCCAATAGTTAGGCTCACCTGGGAGAGGAGTTCAACTAAGCCTGGGGTACCACACCTAGGAGAGACCACAGACTCCCTGACCAAAAGGGCGACAGTCAAAGACACACCACCCGAAGAGGACCCAGTCGAGCAACTGGCTGAGCACTGCTCTGTTGAATGAGCCTGAGAGGTAGAGGACAAAGGACGGAGCCCCAAAGAACCAATGATTGAGACAGTTCAAAGCCAGTGGTTTTACCACAGGCATCCTGGAGGCTGAAAGAGTGGAGGGGGCAGACCTCCAGCAGGAGGAAGACCCATGATCAAATCCAGACATGCGCGAGGACCTGAAGCAAGAAGAGGATCAGAGTTTCTCCGTGTGCTCCTCCCGCTGTTTGTGCTCTCTCGGAGACTTCTAATCCTTAGCTGAAAAAGAAAAAATGAAGACCCCGGAGACTGCGGAACATGAAGTACTTTGTTAAAGCTCCTTCTCCAGCGTTAACTTCTGCTGCAGCAGGAAGGATTCCATGGTCTTCCTGGGGCGAAGCCAGGTGTGATGGTAAAAATCCTGGCAATGCTGGCAGGCCTCAATGTCATGATCCTGGCCCAGGCAAAGCAGGAACACCAAATGGCCGTCCTTGAGGGGAAACTGCTTGCCACAAGCGTACATCATTTGCCGTCATTCAACAGACAAGGAGAAGACGACATGGACAAATTCTACAAAAGTTTAAGAAAATCGCCAAAATAATGTGCAGGTAATGCGGAGACAAGAGCGGTCAAATTGAGCAGAAGGCATCCATGGAGGTCGGACTTGCGCAGGTAGATGGCAGGAAAAGAACTGAGGTGGTGCTGTGCAGAAAGGTTTTTGAGACCTCCAGCTGAGCCATGGGTTTACCATCCACCAGCTCATGGTATGATGAAATTGCCGAAAGGTGGACCTTCAAGGAAGAATAGTACAGACCACAAGTCTGAGATAGAAGTATTCCATGACTTGTGGGGCAGAACAAGAAAGGGGCTTCCAATTCTTGGAAGTTGCCCAAATGGAAAATCATTTCCATTTCATGGCTTAAGTGGAACGAGTAGAGGGTTTGAGCCTCTAGAAGTACCCGAGTGACTCGAAAGGAGACCGCAAAGCAAGAAATCGCTGTGTCTGCAGAAGCCATGCATGAAGATGCAGTGCCCCGAGCCCCAGATGGACAAGGTGACCTCGATCCTGGGTTGAGGTCGAGAGTCACTGAAGTGGAACCGGTGGTTCCTCGCTAGCTGTTGTAGCAATGGGAAAAATAAATTGTCTCAGGCAGAGAGGTGACGAAGATCATCCTCGTATTCTCTGCCTGAAGTTTCAGAAGCACCCTCTGGATAATAGTTAACGGAGGAAAAAAATTACTCACCTTAGTAATTATGTTTCTTCTAGTGGACTCTTGCTGTATTCTGACAATTGCAGTTAGCCCCAGCCTTTAAACTGCCCCGGAGAAGAAAGGGTTAACTTTTCTATGCATGGCACAGAATGTTCATCTCGAGCTCAGTTGCAGCCTCTGCCTGTTATTCGAACAGTCAGACCTTTACGAGCAAAACTCACTAGATGTTCTGTGTGGAAACTAACATTTTTAACTAGTCAACTGGCAGAAAAATAATGCTTTGGGCCCTCAAAGGAAAACTCAAGTCAGGAAACCCAAAAACCAAAAACAATCAAATGAAATAACATTCCACCCAAAGAAAAGAGGGTGTAAAAGGGGTCACCTCTAGGGTGCCAACACTGCGCCTGCCCACCCACATCCCAAAAATCTAGGTTCTGAGAGGGGAGGCAGGGCGGAGGTCAGAACACAGCAAGACTCCACTAGAAGAAACAATTACTAAAGTGAGTAATTTTTTCTTCAAACATGAAGTCTTGCTGTAATCGGACAATTGCAGACTACCAAGCAGTACCTCCATGGAGGAGGGACAGAACCTACTTTGGAAATAGGCTCTGAAGTACTGCTGTGCCAAACCAAGCATCACTCCTAGCCTGGATATCCAGAGAGTAATGCTTGGTAAAAGTATGGACTGTTTTCCAGGTGGCTGCTTGACAAATTTCTAAGAGGGATATCCCTGGCAGCAGCTGTACCTCTTGTGGAATGAGCCCTCAGGCCTGAGGGTGTTTTACCTAGTTTTTCATAGAATTGTATACAAGAAACAATCCACCTGGCAACAGATCTCTTGGTGGCAGGTTTGCCATTCCCAGTTTCTCCATAAGTGAGGAACAACTGGAGGAAGTCAAACCTGTGACCCTTGGTACGCTCTATGTAGTAGCTAAGGGCTCTTGACATCCAAACTGTGTAGCCTCCTCTCTCCCGAGGAAGAATAATCAGTGAAGAAAACAGGGAGAGATATAGACTAAGGTGCAAATCTGAAACCACTTTAGGCAAGAACTTTGTTAGTTCTAAGAACCACTTTATCTCTGTGAAAAGAGAAAATCAGATTCCACTGACAGGGCTTGCAATTCGCGGATACTTCTAGCAGAAGTAATAGCTACCAAAAACACAATTTTCCAAGTCAAGTACATAAGCTCCGCTAAGGACAAAGGCTCAAAAGGGGGTTGCATAAGCTGAGCAATGCAAACATTAAGATCCCAAGCAGGAGCAGGATCCCTAAAGGCGGGACTGGTGTGAAGCAATCCCTTGAAAAACTTACAGGATGGGATGACAGAGAGGAAGACTTGCCTACTGACAGGAAAGCAGAAAAAGCTGCCAAGTGTACCTTGTGAGTAGCTGGTCTGAGACTTACACCATAGAGATGAATCGTATAATCCAGAACCACAGGCAAGTCAGCAGAGTCTGGAGAAATATTCTTCTTAGAACACCAAATGCTGAATCTTCTCCATTTGGAGTTGTAAGTCTTTCGGATGGAAGGCTTTCGAGAAGCCTTAAGGATATCCAGAACCCCCGGGAAGGATGCAGATCTGCAAACTAACTCTAAGAGCCAAGCCTCGAGATTGAGAGACAGAAGATTGGGGTACCAAATCCTCCCCCCAAGAGGATGTTAACAGGTTCTAATTCCTGGGAAGAGACAGGGGAAGATGGACTGCTAGGGACAGCAACAAGGGATACCATGGCTGCCTGGCCCAGTCTGGAGCAATCAGAATCACTTTGCATAGCTGTGACCTTATCGACTAGCACTTTGAACAGGAGAGGGAGGGGGGGAAGCATACAAAAATGTCCCTTCCCAGTTCAGAATCAGAGCATCCAGGGGGACTAAGCCCAAGACTGGGGGTCTGCAACAAGAGAGGAAGTTGGTGATTGTCTGGGGCTGCGAAAAGATCCATCTCCAGAGTGTCCCATCTTGAGAAAATCACCTTCAACACCAGAGGATCTAGGGCCGACTCGTGATGGCCCTAGGACATTCTGCTTACTGCATCTGCTAGAACACTGTCCTTTCCTGGAAAGTGAACTATCAGAGAGGGTTGCAGGGAATAAGCCAGGGACCACAACTACATTGCTTCTGTGCACAAGACCGCAGACCAAGTGCCTCCTTGCTTGTTGATGTACCACATGGTGGTGGTTTTCTGTTCTGACCTAAACCACCTTGTTCTGTACTGATTTGGAAAAACCTTGTAGTGTCAGAAACACTGCCCTGAGTTCCAAAAGATTGATGTGCAGAAGAGATTCCTGAGGCTACCACAGTCCCTGGGTGGCAAGTTCCCCCAAATGAGCTCCCCAGCCCAGCAGGGAAGCATCTGTGGTGAGGACCACTGAATGTTTGCAGGGCTTGAATCAGAGTTCGAGACACTGGAATTAGTTTGGTAAGGGAATCCTTCCTTTGAGACCAAAAAGCTATTAAGTGGAACTGAATGTTCCTCATTTGGAATCTTGAGCCTTGGACCACTGCTGTAGAAGCTGCCATGTGGCCCAATAACTGAAGGAAGTGCTTTGCTGGTCGAGACACATGAAGGCTGAATGAAGAGGCCAGTACCACGAGAGCCCTTGCCCTGTCCGGGAGAAGGAAGGCTCTTGCTTTTACCGTATCCAGCTCTGCCCCTATGAAGGTGAGGAGCTGCACTGGTTCGAGAACTCACTTTGCTAGGTTGAGAAGAAATCCTAAAGAAGTGAGCACTTGCTGGGTCACTTCCAGGTGTGACCTGACTTGGTCTGGGGACTGGCCCACTATGAGCCAGTTGTCCAAATACGGAAAAATGTAAGTCTTCTGTCTTCTTGGGAAGGCAACAACTACTACCAGGCACTTTGTGAAGACCCTTGGGGCTGATGTTAGGCCAAAGGTCACTGCTCTGAACTGATAGTGGCCTGAGGGCAACTTGAACCTCAGGTACTTTCTGTGGGAGCAAATGATGGGAATGTTAAAGCAGGTATCTTTGAGGTCCAAGGAGGCTAGCCAGTCCCGTCAGAGAGGGAAGGATAATTCCCAGAGTTACCATCTTGAACTTTGGCATCAAAAGATGTTTGTTCAGGTATCTTAGGTCCAGGATGGGTCGCCACTCTCCTGTCTTCTTGGGGGGTTAGGAAGTACCTGGAGTACAATCCTTTGCCCATGTGTAGGGTAGGCACTCTCTCTATAGCTCTTAGAAGAGAAGAAACCTCTGCCTCCAGGGCAAGGGCTTCTGAGAGATTTGCAGGTGGAAAAGATCTGGCTCATCTTGGGAAATTTTTTGAAGCCGAGAACCAGTCCCTGGCTTACTACTTCCAGGATCCACTTGTCTGGTGTAACAGACATCAAATCCTGGACAAAATAAGCCAGCCTGTCCCCTACTGGGATGGCAGGATCAACCCGGCCAGACCCATCAGTGTGCCTGCTTGGCAGGGGCTTTAGGCTGAGGCCTGCTCATCCCCCTTCTGCCTCTCCCTTTGAAGAACCCCCTCTGTGAAAAGGAAGAAGAGGCCTGTACTTGGTAAAAAGACCTTCGGAAAGGCCTGCCCCTGTCCCTGCACTGCTGCCTTTGAGGAACTGCTTGCCTACCTTGGCTTGAGCACTCCTGTAAGTGGTCCTGTATTAATCCATTTTCTTCATGTAATTCTCTGTCTGCTCCCCAAACAGAGAATTACCCACTACAGGAAAATCCATGGCCTTAGCCTGGGTATCCTCAGAGGCGCTAGTACACCTGAGCCAAGCCATTCTCCGAAGAGCCACAGATGTAGCCATGACTCTTGATATATCATTTGAGTCTACAGCAGCATGAAAATACAGGTTACTCACCTGTAACAGGAATTCTAGGAATGGTATATGTTGTTCATCCACACTTATTGGCAGGTCCCTTGCCGCTTTAAATCTTGTGGAAGGTCTTCAAGCTGGCTCCTCCCACCCACCCAAGTGGTAAAACTCTCGTCTCCGCCCCATGACGCCAGATCTAGCCCGCTGGAAGCCAGGTTGTGCGTCGAAGCCAGGAGGCCGGGTGGGTCGTGTGGATGAACATATACCATTCCTAGAACTCCTGTTACAGGTGAGTAACCTGTATTTCTAGGGACATGGATATGTTGTTCATCCACACTTATTGGCAGACTCCTAGCAGTTCTCCGGGAGGAGGGAGGCAAGGTGCACACCACGTACTTCGGTAGAAAGACTGGAGAACCGAGGTCCGACCAGCACCCCGGCGCGACCCAAGGTCGATGTGGAAGGGGAAAGGTAAAGCATGCTTCCGGGAGGAAGCCCTGCGGATATCCGGACCAGAGTATCCTCGGAAACAGCCACCGATGCAGCGAAGGGCAGGTAAAAATGAGCACTTATTCCTCTGGAAGGCTCCATGCCCGCCCGGCTATAGTGAAGACCTATGCAGGGGTGACCCACCGCTGCCGTGAATCCCACTTGGCTGCAGGTCTGCCAGATCAATGACTACAGCGTAGATGACAAACAGTTGGCAAACCTCTTCGAACTACAGCTATACACTCCTAGGTAGGTGAAGCGTTAAACAGGTTCCTGGAGCCTATATGCCATGACCTCCGAGGTGGTGAATGGGGATGACCCCGGCAGAGGCAATACCCCGAAGGGAAGACTCCGCCATGCCCCGGAAGGACTTGAGGTGGGACGGGGACAACCTAGTCCCTGTCGAAGACCAGATAGGGAGATGCAAGGCGCCTGGAACTCTCCCCACCTGGATGGCAGAGTAGCCCCAAGAAGGTGTTCTTCCGACAACAGGTGGAAAGCTTCGCAGCACCTGTGCAAAGGTTGAGGATGGCTTGCTCGTGAGCTAAGCCCATACCAGCAAGGGTCCCACAGAATGGGGATACTCTCCCCGGGAGGCGGATCGAGGCTCAGGGAAGTGCCAGACCACCATTCTGCACCACCGACTGCCTTCCGGCCTTGGAAAGACAGGGTGACCACAGGAAGACACCTATAAGGTTTGCCGGCCCAAGCCCTATTTCAAGAACAGGCGCAGATGGTCCAAAACGCTCGCCCAGGGACGGGAGAGGGCCAGGCCCTAGCCCATCATCAAATGGAGAACTTTTCCAAAGAGGACGAGCATTATTTTGGCCGACTCCTAGCAGGACGCCTCAAAGTCGAGGACCCTGTCGAAGGACCCTAGGCCTGGCCCCTAGCCGCACAGGGACCGGGCCAACAGGTGTAGGGATTGAAGGTCCCGAAGGAAAACCTTCCCCTAAAGGAAATCAGGACGGAGCGGACTCAGAAGCATCACGAACCTGCGGCAGAGACTGAGAGAGCTGGATACCAGAGCTGGCAATCCAGTCTGGGGCTACCAGCATCACCTGCGCCAAGTCCCTCCTTGCCCGCAGGTCAAGGAAATAGAGGCGCGGGGCCGGGGTCCGTGGCCCTGACACCATCCTACAGCTGACCTTGCTGAAGGGCGGGCATAAGCAGCCTTGGCCTCGTTATTCTCCTGGAGGGAGGAGGAGAAGATCACCAATGCTACCTCCGGAAGGAAAAACTTACTCATGAGCGCAGCCTATGTCCAGCACAGGAGCAGTAGCGAGGAACTGGAGGCTCCCATCATCAGAAGACTGGGAACCAGCCTCAGACTGCTAAAACCTAATGCGGAGAACCTCCTTACGCCGAGGAAAAGGGGGTTTGACCAAACCTGGCGGGGCAGGCACAAGGTTGTGGTATTGTCCAGATGGGCTAAGACCACTAGACCCGCTGAAAGCGGGTGTGATTGCTAACTAAACAGACAGCCTGGAGCTCCAGTGGGTAGAGAGGACATGGGACTCCAGAAGGACCAGAGCTGAGCACTCTATTTCCCTAGATGGACACCCCATCCATCTGAGAGGCATGGGTCTGAGAGACCAAAATCGACCCAGGAGGACGAACAGGAAGTTCTCCTGCAGGAGCCGGAGCAGTCCGGATGAGGGCGTTCCGCTAACTCCTGGGCTGTAGTCACGAACTGGTCCGAGGCATAGCACTGTGACCACTGAGGCACGTCCCCCTAGGGAACTCAGCCGCGAGAGCCCAGGGGGTGCAGGAGGGTCCGGAAGGGACACAATTACCCAGCCAGCCCTGACTGGGAAGGAGGAGGGAAGAGCCTCAGCCCTGTCACTTGGAGACAAGCTCCTGAACTCAAGAGTGAGGCCTAGGTCCGGAGAAAACCTCACACGCTAAAGGCGAGAGTTCAACATGGTTCCGGTAAGGAGACCAATGTAAGCCTGGAAGGTATTAATCAAAAGCTGCCAGCCCGGAGTGGGAGTTCGCACGGACCCTTCAAAACGTAGAAACTGCAGAGCAGAGAGAGCAGAAAAGGCCTGGCCAGAAATGGTAAGGAGACCTCCACCTGAGAAAGGAGGACTCTCAAGAGCAGGGGCCGGAGCAGGGAGGAAATGCAGTCCTGGGCCAGGAGGAAAACTTAAATGCGCCTCCAGACGCTGAGGATGGGAGATGGGGTGGAGGGACCATCTGTCGTACACCGAAGGATGAGAGCAAGCCCCGTCCGTTGAGGCCAAGAACACCTGGACTCCGAACCCTGGGTGGGAAGGGCCCCACCCTCCTGACCCCATAAGTGGGGAGCCAGGCAAGTCGCTCTGTGGTCCGGCGAGGAGTCTGTGGACCCAAGGTCCCCGTGGGAGTAGCGGCTCAAGAGGAAACCTGTTCGCAACCTGCGACAGGGCTATCATAGCACCACAAGAGGGAAGGGGTCTTGAGCCGTCCCCACAGGGAATGCCAGGCAGGGTCGGCGGTGCTGGGGACAGCTCCCCATTAGCCCGTCATTGAGCAGGCTTGACTGAGGAAGAGGCCGGGGCCCTCGGGGCCTATTTCCATGCTTCGCTTTTGGAGGAAAGGCGCTGGTCTGGCAACAAGCCAACCAAGCGCATGCCTCACTGGCCCTTGAGCTGGGCAGGTCCGAGGCCGCAGGGGTAGAGACAGGGGCTTGCATCAAGGCTGAGGGCTGCCCTTGTCCCTCCGGGCAGGACTGTCAGGAGTCAGTGGCATCCGGACTACGGGCCCCTGGATATGTCCCCTCCACACCAGGGCGAAGGGTCAATCCCAAGAAGGGGTGTCCGCCAACTCATGCTGGGTTTCCAAGGAAAGGAGGATAACCTCAGCCGCCCTGTGGCGCATAGCCACTGCAGCCGCCACCGATCTTGCACAGGAGTCGCCCAGATCCAGGGCAGGCTGAAGCTGTTCCGTAGCGCCTTACCCTGGTCCCGAACCGCCAGACCCGTGGTCCACTGAGTCGGTTGGAAGATGAGGAAGGACCTCATCCAGGGAGCCCAAAAGGGCGTGGGAACAGTGCGCCATCAGTGCCGCCGAGCTGGCCTGACGGAGGCCTAGGGAGGACAGGGCGTAAATCTTGCGCCCAACGTGGTCTATCCTTCTGGACTCTGTAAAGGGGCCTATCCACGTCCCTAGTGTTTCCAAAACGTTGGAAAACATTGCCGGTAACTACCCTTCAGCCGAGGGTGCTCAAAACCAGGCAGAGAACCGACAGGGACAGGGGTACTTCATAGCCACCTGGCCGGCGTGGGGCAGGAAGCAGGCACGCCACCAGGCTCAAGGCTGGGCCCGATAGCCTCAGCCACCGGAAGGCCTCCGAGGAGAGCCTCCTGGGTCCAGAATCTCAAAGGGGGAATGTGTCCGTCTGGAAGCAGACTCGAGCTGCATCGGTGGGCGATGGGCTGTAGATCACAGAATGTTCAGGGAGAAGACCATGGGTCTTCCCATGAGCTATGTAGACGGCGTTGGGCTCAGAGTCTGCAAAAAGCTGCCACGCCAGAGTCACTCTTCAACCGCCGAGGGCAGGCAGGAGTGAGGGGACCGAGTGACCTGCGAAACAGGTCATGTTCCGGCCTGGGATCCGGCGATGGAGGGGCAGCGAGGATCGGGCGAGCAACTCGCCCTGAAGAGGGCCCTCGATTACCTCAGTGACTGCATTCGGCCCGACCTGGAGCGGCGGATGCCTGGCGGAGAGAATGAATGGGTGAGTGCCTTCGGACAACAGCATCTGCCGCCACATAAGTTCCTGCTGATGGCGGCGCTAACCATGAACCACTCTTCATCCGAGGAGGGGGACGAGGAAGAACGGCAAAGCCACCTGACTCGGTGCTCCAACCGAGAACGCCGAGGTCGGCGTGAGTGGCTAGACTGAGAGGAAGACCGAGACCCAAATCCTCGGGGAAATCGAGGGCAGGCAGGAGAAGGAGCGGAGCAAGCCCGCTCCTCCTTCAGTTCGGAGAATTTGGGGGAGGACTGTCGACCCAAGGGTACCGGCAGAACCTCAGCCTCCACCGGGGAAACCGGCGAAGGAAATGCGGCACTAGCAGGAGACGGCCCAGATGACGTGCCAAGGGCTCGGCCCGTCGGCGGGGGTCCTGGCCGGCTGACCTAATGAGGACACCGTGAGGCCAGAAGGCAGCTTGCTCGACCGAAGCAGGCGATCAGCCTACAGGGAGGGTTTTCCGCTCCCGCCCGGGCCAACAAAGGGACCCGCCTCGCGCCCCTTGAAATGAGCCGAGGAGAAGGTCCCAGGGTCCCTCTCCTTTCAAGGAGAGAGACTGCGAGAACTCCCTAGCAACGGTGAATGAGTAGAACCCAAGGACAGCAGGAAACAGCAACCGAGGAAGGGGGAGGTGGTCGCACTTCGCCAGATCGAAAGCTGCTCAGAAACAGCGAAGCGGACGCCCGACGATCCGAGGATTCTCCTGAGCAGGAACAACTACCGGATGTCCGAGCCTTAACGGGTCAAAAGGGTAATTCCTTAGAGCTGGCTGAAAGGGCACAAACAAAATTCGCCAAGAGAGCTGAGGATCATGATCCAGATCATCGCAGTAAATGCATGGAGTGCGGTCTCTCCCTGGAGGAAAAAGAGAAGCCTCCTGGGGTCGGGAAAGGATTGAGCCATCGCTGCAGCGAGGAAGAAGACAACAAAATTTCTCTTAAAAGATTTCGAAGACCAAAAATTCTAGGAACCAGTCCAACGCAGAGAGCTAAGGAGGGAACCTGAACTTCAAGCAGTAAGGAAGATCTGGCGTCATGGGGAGCGGAGCAGGAGTTCCACCCGGGTGGGTGGGGGAGCCAACATGAAGACTTTCTGGCAAGATTTAAAGCGGCAAGGGACCTGCCAATAAGTGTGGATGAACAACATATCCATGTCCCTAGAAATACAGGTTACTCACCTGTAACAGGAGTTCTAGGAATGGTGTATGTTGCTCATCCACACTTATTAACAGGTTCCTGCCACTAAACTTCTCACGGAAGGTCTTCAAGACATCTCCTCCCCCACCCACCAGGTGAAAGCCTCGGCTCTGCCCCCATTATGCCAGATCTAGCCCACTTGAGACCAGGTTGTGCATCAAAGCCAGGTAGGCCGGGTGGGTCATGTGGATGAACATATACCATTCCTAGAACTCCCTGTTACAGTGAGTAACCTGTATTTCTAGGGACGATGCATATGTTGTTCAATTCACCTTACTGGCAGATTCCTGGCAGTTCTCTCTGGGAGGAGGAGGCAAGCACACCAACTACTTGGGGAATAATGACTGAGAACAGAGGCCCCAAACCAGCATCCCAAGTGACTCAAGGTCACGATGTGGTAATGGGTAATGAAGGTGTGCTGACTTCCAGGTAGCAACCCTGCAGATTTCCTGGATAGGCACGTCCTGGAAGCAGCCACCGATGTAGCAGTATGGCAGGTAGAATGAGCTCTTATCCCTCTGGGAAGCTCCATGCCTGCCAACCTATAACAGATCTATACAGGAGGTGACCCACCTGCAAATCCGCTTGGCTGCAGGTCTGCCAGGTGCGGCTTCAAGCGCAGGTGACAGCTGTGAACCTCTCCCTGAACTTCAGCCATCCAAAACCATGTAATAAGCGGCGCTCTTCTAGGGTCAAGATGCGGAGCCTATATTCGGCCTCCGAGGTGTGATTGGGGTAGAACACCGGCAGAGTCAACACCTGGTTAAGGTGAAACTCAGACACCACCTTCGGAAGCAATTTCGGGTGGGGGCGCAGGACAACCTTGTCCCTGTGGAACACCAGATAAGGAGACTCGATGGAAAGCGCCTGGAGCTCTCCCATCCTTCTGGCTGATGTGACAGCCACCAAGAAGGTGGTCTTCCATGACAGGTGAGAGAGGTCACACCTGTGCATCAGTTCGAATGGCTTGCCCATGAGCTTTGCCAATGCCAGCAGTAGATCCCACAGAGGTGGAGGTTCTCGCACTGGAGGGGATATGTGATCAAGGCCTTTGAAAAAGTGCCAGACCACCTTCTCTTGTGCCACCGACTGCTTCCCGGCCTGCGCTCGGTAAGGAGAGATGGCTGCCAGGTGCACCTTAAGGGTCGTCGACCAAAGCCCTTGATGAGAAAGGAACCACAGGTAGTTCAGAATGCTTGCCAAAAAGCAGGAGGAAGGGTCCAGGCCCTTGCCCCGACACCAAATGGAGAATCTCTTCCATTTAAAAGGCATGGCATATTCTGGTCGATTCCTACGGAAAGCCTCAATAACGCTAAGGACCTCGTCCGGAAAGACCCAAGGCCTGGAACTCTAGCCACTCAGAACAAGGCCGTCAGGTGCAGTGATTGAAGGTCCAGATGGAATACCTTCCCTAACTGATTGAGATCCAGGTCTGGGCGGGCTGAAGCATGCGAGAACCCTGGAGCTGAGGCTCGGAGATCTGGACACCAGAACTGACAGGGCCAGTTTGGGGCTACCAGAATCACCCTGCGCTGTCCTCCTTGCATTGAGGGAGCACCTTGTGGATAAAGGGAGATGGGGAAGGTGTAGAAGAGGCCCAGGGTCCATGGCCTCCAGAGGCATCCTCCTGCAGCAAGCCCTGGCGGGGGCATGAAACAGTCTCCGACTTCTCCTGGAGGCAAACCAGTCCACCTGAGGCATGTCCCAGTCGCGAGAACAGATCTTGTACTACCTCAGGCAGGAAAAGACCATTGCATGGGAGTAGCTCCTATCCAGCTTAGGGCATCAACCAGGAATGTTGGAGGCTCCTGCCACATGCAGAGCTTCCCTGCACAGAAGCCTGAGCCGATCCCACCCTGGCAGTTTAGATAGTACATAGTCGTGGTATTGTCCATCTGGACCAGGACCACTTGACAAAGGTACAAATGGAGCAAAAGGCGGTGAGGGCTAGGCAGGACGCTCAAAGCTCCAGCAGGCTGATGAGACATCAGGACTCCCGAGGGACCCAAGAGGCTGTGAGCTCTGTGCTCCCCAGATGGGCACCCCAACCCAGAGGCATTGATCGATAGAGACCCGGCTGCTTGGGGCAGACAGGGATGTCCTCCAACAGATGAGCTGAAACGGACCACCACTGGAAGCTCTCATCTCCTGGGTCACTGTCACTGGTGATCCAAAGGATCGAGCGAGTGACCAGTGGTAACCATCACCATTGTAGGATGCAAGTGCCAACGGGCCCAATGGACCACGCTGGTGCAGGCCACCATGAGGCCAGAGGCGAAGGAAGTCCTGGGCAGGAGCACAACTGCAACCTGAAATGATGGGCAAAGGAGGAAAGAATCTTGTACATGTCCTGGGAGCCGTGCTCTGGCTACCAGTCTTGAGCTCTGCCCCGATGAATAGCATCACCTGCTTTTGGCACGACTTACCGCTGATAAGGAGGCCAACCAGGCAAACCTGAGGCCAGATCCCCGACTGCTCCACCCTCCATTCTGGGGAGCCGCATCAGCCAGCCAACCAGGTAGGGTACACCTGACACCGCCGCAGGAATGCTGCCACCACTGCCACGCATTTGAAGAACACCGAGCTAGAGAAAGGCCAAGGCATGGCCCGAACATGGGGACCTCTGCCCTGAAGCAGAGGAATCTTTAGGGACAGACAGTTGGGACGCAGAACGATCCTGGGTCAAAAGAACAGAACCACATGCCTCATTCCAGGATGGAATGATCCGAGTCAAGTGATATCCTGAAGGTTCGAGACCTTAGGAACCTGTTCAGGGCATTCAGGTCCAGAATGAGGTGCCAGCCTATCCGCTCCGGGACCAGGAACTATCTGGACACAAACCCTGGGTCAAGGGAGGATCCGCCACCTTCCTGATCACCTTTGAGGAGCAGGCAACGTCGCTCGACGGCAGACAGGGAGGCCAGGGACCCCCTGAGTCCCCCAGGAGAGAAGGCCCAGAAGGGCGGGCCTGCTCAACTCCAAGGCAGACGCCTACCACCCAACACCCAGCGTCTATGGCGATAGTGGACCAGGCAGAAAGAGTGGCAGAGCCATCCCCATAGGGGAACCGGAGAAGCATGAGGCTGGGGCAACACTCCTAAACCAGTCACTGGGCAGGCTTGGAGGAAGGACCGGCCAGGGACCTTCTGGGCACACCTCCTGCTTCCCGCTGGAGGAAAGCCAGGCTTGGCTTTGGATGCCAAGCAAGCCTGCTGGCCCTGATGCTGGTGTTGCTGAACCGGATGCCACAGGCAGAAGGTCGAGGACTTGGGTTGCTGACACCTTTGTCCGAGCAGCGGACGAATCCAAGGTGCCTTCCACTCCAGGGACGAACAGGCGCGTCCCCAAGAAAGGGATATCTGCCAATTTGTGGTGGGAATCCGCCGCGAAGAGTGAATATCTCAGCCAGACTCTGCAGTGCATGGCCACTGAGGCCGCCATGATGAGACAGGTCTCGATGTCTAGATGGCAGACAGCTACTTCACCACCTTCCTGATCCTGCCTGTGACGTAGTCTGCAGGTCGGCCAGGAGATGAGGGATCACTCAGCCAGGAGCCCATGAGGAAGGGAAAGTGTGCCATCAGGACGACCAAGTCATGACTGAGGCAGGGAGGACGGCAGGCACCTTCATGGCATAGTCCAAGCTTTTGGACCTTTGTCGGGGCTTATCCACACCCAGCTCCTGAGCGCTGAAAATGTTGTCGGTGACCACCCTCCGCAGAGGAGTGTTCAAAAACAGGACAAAGAGCTACAGACCGCACTTCATGTCCTGGCCAAGGCATAGGACAGGAAGTCTGCAGCACCAAAAGCTCAAGGCTGGGCCAACACGGCTTCAGCCACTGAAAAAGCCTCAGTGGAGCATCACCTTGGTCCAGTATCTCCAGGAGGATACTTACCCGCCGAATCCGCTCGAGCTGCATCCAGACACCCCGAGATGAGCCAAAGAAGACCCATGAACCATGATGGCTCGGCCACAGACTGCCCCCAAAGACCCAGACAAGGGGCCTGGAAACAGGGAGAGGCTGGCCAGCTCTGAAGAGTCTGCGAAGAGCTGCTGGGGCCTGAGCCACCTCCACCTGCAAGGACAGTCGGGAGTGAGGGTGGCTGACAACAGTGAGACCCCTGACCCAACCGAGAGTTCTGGCCGGAGCCCCAGATTTCGCTGTGGAGGAGGAGTTCCACCACAAACGGTGGGGCAGTTGGTTTGCCAAACAACCGCCCAGCTTGAAACCTCGACCAATAAGGGGGTTGGCTCACCTTCGGGTGACAGCCATAATGGACAGGAAGGCCAGCGCCTACTTGTTCCGGACAACTGAGCTGCTGCCACACAAGTCCCGGGCCTCAACGAATCCACACAAAGCCCCTCTTCAGAGGAGGAACCACGACGAGCTGCGCCACTCTTCCTCTGTGCAGAGACGACTGCAACGTCGGATAGGTTGGACCGAGACCCCAGTGTTACAGGGGTGGTCTGGAGGAGCAGGGACACCGCTCCTTTCTCAACTCGAACCTTCACGGACCCAGCACAGGAAGCGCAGGCAAGTCCTTTGTTTCCACCAGGGAAGTCAAGAAGAGGCCAACTCTGCTTCAGTAGACAGCCGCCCGGACGGTCGAGAAAATTAGACCAGCACGACTGAAAACGGCTGCTGACCTGACGGGACACCATCAAGCCAGGGTCTTGGCCTCAACCTCACCAAAGTAGAGAATCACTGTCCAGGGAAGGGACCTCCCGCTCCCTACAAAATGTTGACAGGGACTTACCCTTGAATCCTTTTAAAAAACTAAGTGTCCCATCGCCCCCCTCAGTGCAGAGGGACAGCAAAGCTCCTTCAAAGAAGCTGCAGGGAGGATCCCAGAGGAGGGACAAATGCAGCGACCGAGAGGATGAGGATGCGTGGGCTGCCTCCTCGAGGCGATCATCTACTCGCAGTTGCTAGTCGAACCAGCCACGGACACACCAGACTCCTGGACTACAGAAAGAACGCTTCAGCGCACGTTGTATGGCCCGCGACGCCACGAGAAAGACCTGCACAACTCACAGGCCTGTGGGCCGTACAAGGCCTAGGCAGTAGACCACGGGAGGCGGATCTGTCCTGGCTGCCTTCTACCCTCATGGGCACCGCCTCGAAACTGGGAGTTGATTTGTCCATCGCAGCCATGAAGGAAGAATTTGACAAAGTCTTGAAAACTTTAAAATTATTTTACAGGTGAACGAGAGAGTTAGGATCAGTCTATATGCAGAGTGAGGAGGAACCTGAGCCTAAGTGGTAAGGAAGATATGATGCCTTGGGGCAGGCAGAGGTTTACCACCGGTGCGGGAGAAGCAAGAAGACCTTCCGCAAGGAACTGCCAGTAAGTGGATTGAATATATCACGCCCTAGAACTGAACTTCCCATGCCTCAATTCCATTGCAGCCGCCTCCTCCAACTCCTTGGCAAGCTGGTGAAACCTGTTTAAACAAAACCACCCAGCTTCTGGTACCCAGCTGCATATGTCATATACTTAGCCTGCCTGAGTACCAACGACCATGCCATGTACCGCTGCTTTGCCAAGGCATCAATCTTCTGGAGTCCTTGTCAGGGGTGTGATGCCAAGGGTCTTGCTCATCACAGGCAGCAGCCTGTACAACCCCAACATGGCTGCATTGCTGATAAAGGAACCCGTATTGAGCCTGAAAGTGTAAATCTGTCCATTCTTCTGTCCACAAGAGGTAAGGACTGGGAGACTTAATTTTGTCTCTTTCCCAAGAGATTTGTGGAAAGGAATAGACAGTCTCCTGGACTCTGGATGTCAATCATCCCCGTAGTCAGCTCCTGATCCTCCACTGCCTCCACAGGAAGCTGGAGGTATCAGCCACCTTTCAAAACATGAAGTCTGAAGGGGACTCAAAGCTAGGAAAAACACCTGAAGGTCTGGGAGATGTCCAGGTCAATAGGCACATCCAGACTTTCACCATAATCATCTTCCAACTCCTTCCTCCTCAAACTCCAGTTCATAAAAGACTTTTCTGGCAAGTTTAAGTGGCAGGACTCAGTTCATGTGGATGAACAACATATCCATGTCCCTAGAAATACAGGTTACTCACCTGTAACAGGAGTTCTAGGAATGGTGTATGTTGCTCATCCACACTTATTGGCAGGTTCCTTGCCACTTTAACTCTTGCCGGAAGGTCTTCAAGACATCTCCTCCCCCCACCCACCCAGGTGGTAAAGCTCTCGGCTCTGCCCCATTATGCCAGATCTAGCCCACTTGAGACCAGGTTGTGCATCAAAGCCAGGTAGGCCGGGTGGGTCATGTGGATGAACATATACCATTCCTAGAACTCCTGTTACAGGTGAGTAACCTGTATTTCTAGGGACGTGCATATGTTGTTCAATTCACACTTACTGGCAGATTCCTGGCAGTTCTCTGGGAGGAGGGAGGCAAGGCGCACACCAACTACTTGGGGAATAATGACTGGAGAACAGAGGCCCCAAAACCAGCATCCCGGCGTGACTCAAGGTCGATGTGGTAATGGGTAATGAAGGTGTGTGCTGACTTCCAGGTAGCAGCCCTGCAGATTTCCTGGATAGGCACGTCCCTGGAAGCAGCCACCGATGTAGCAGTATGGCAGGTAGAATGAGCTCTTATCCCTCTGGGAAGCTCCATGCCTGCCAACCTATAGCAGATCTATACAGGAGGTGACCCACCTGCCTGTCGTCCGCTTGGCTGCAGGTCTGCCAGGTGCGGCTTCAGCGCAGGTGACAGCTGGCGAACCTCTCCCTGAACTTCAGCCATCCGCTCCATGTAATAAACGAGCGCTCTTCTAGGGTCCAGAGTACGGAGCCTATATTCGGCCTCCGAGGTGTGATTGGGGTAGAACACCGGCAGAGTCAACACCTGGTTAAGGTGAAACTCAGACACCACCTTCGGAAGCAATTTCGGGTGGGGGCGCAGGACAACCTTGTCCCTGTGGAACACCAGATAAGGAGACTCGATGGAAAGCGTCTGGAGCTCTCCCATCCTTCTGGCTGATGTGACAGCCACCAAGAAGGTGGTCTTCCATGACAGGTGAGAGAGGTCACACCTGTGCATCAGTTCGAATGGCTTGCCCATGAGCTTTGCCAATGCCAGCAGTAGATCCCACAGAGGTGGAGGTTCTCGCACTGGAGGGGATATGTGATCAAGGCCTTTGGAAAAGTGCCAGACCACCTTCTCTTGTGCCACCGACTGCTTCCCGGCCTGCGCTCCGTAAGGAGAGATGGCTGCCAGGTGCACCTTAAGGGTCGTCGACCAAAGCCCTTGATGAGAAAGGAACCACAGGTAGTTCAGAATGCTTGCCAAAAAGCAGGAGGAAGGGTCCAGGCCCTTGCCCCGACACCAAATGGAGAATCTCTTCCATTTAAAGGCATGGCATATTCTGGTCGATTCCTTACGGAAAGCCTCAATAACGTTAAGGACCTCGTCGGAAAGACCCAAGGCCTGGAACTCTAGCCACTCAGAACAAGGCCGTCAGGTGCAGTGATTGAAGGTCCAGATGGAATACCTTCCCCTAACTGATTGAGATCAGGTCTGGGCGGGCTGGAAGCCGCCTCGGGAGCCTGGAGCTGAGGCTCAGGAGATCTGGACACCAGAACTGACAGGGCCAGTTTGGGGCTACCAGAATCACCTGCGCTTTGTCCCTCCTTGCATTGAGGAGCACCTTGTGGATAAAGGGAGATGGGGGAAGGTGTAGAAGAGGCCCAGGGTCCATGGCCTCCAGAAGGCATCCTCCTGCAGCAAGCCCTGCTGGGGGGGGGGGCATGAAACAGTCTCGGCTTCGCATTCTCCCTGGAGGCAAACCAGTCCACCTGAGGCATGTCCCAGTGCGAGAACAGATCTTGTACTGCCTCAGGCAGGAAAGACCATTCGTGGGACGCAGCTCCTATCCAGCTTAGGGCATCAACCAGAATGTTGGAGGCTCCTGCCACATGCAGAGAGCTTCCCTGCACAGAGGCACGGAGCACGTCCCACCCTGGCAGTTTAGATAGTACATAGTCGTGGTATTGTCCATCTGGACCAGGACCACTTGACAAGGTACAAATGGAGCAAAGGCGGTGAGGGCTAGACGAACCGCTCAAAGCTCCAGCAGGCTGATGAGGCATCGGGACTCCCGAGGGGACCAGAGGCTGTGCGCTCTGTGCTCCCCCCAGATGGGCACCCCAACCCAGAGAGGCATTGATCGATAGAGAGACCGTCTGCTTGGGGCAGACAAACGGGATGTCCTCCAGCAGATGAGCTGGAACGGACCACCACTGGAGAGCGTTCCTCATCTCCTGGGTCACTGTCACTGGCTGATCCAAAGGATCGGAGCGTAGTGACCATTGGCTGGCCAGTCACCATTGTAGAGGATGCAAGTGCCAACGGGCCCAATGGACCACGCTGGTGCAGGCCACCATGAGGCCCAGGAGGCGCAGGAAGTCCTGGGCAGGGCACAACTGCCCAACCTGAAATGACTGGGCAAAGGAGGAAAGAATCTTGGCCATGTCCCCACTGGGAGCCGTGCTCTGGCTCGCAGAGTCTTGAGCTCTGCCCCGATGAATAGCATCACCTGCTTTGGCACAAGTTCCGACTTCGCCTTGTTGATAAGGAGGCCAACTAGTGCAAACCTGGAGGGCCAGATCCCCCGACTGCTCCACCTCCATTCTGGAGGAGGCCGCAATCAGCCAGTTGTCCAGGTAGGGGTACACCCGGACCCTTCGGCGCCGCAGGAATGCTGTCACCACTGCCATGCATTTGGTGAAGACCCTGGGAGCTAGAGAAAGGCCGAAGGGCATGGCCCGGAACTTGTAGAGGGACCCCTCTGCCCTGAAGCAGAGGAATCTTTAGTGGGACAGACAGATTGGGACGTGAAAGAACGCATCCTGGAGGTCCAAAGAACAGAACCACATGCCTCATTCCAAGGATGGAATGATCCGAGTCAGAGTGACCATCCTGAAGGTTCGAGACCTTAGGAACCTGTTCAGGTCATTCAGGTCTAGAATGAGGTGCCAGCCCCCTGTCCGTTTCGGGACCAGGAACTATCTGGACACAAACCCTGGGTCTGGTGGAGGATCCGCCACCTTCCTGATCACCTCCTTTGAGGAGCAGGGCAATGTCGGCTCGACGAGCAGACAGGGAGGCTGCGGACCCCGTAGCCCCCCCGAGGAGAGAAGGCCCAGAAGGGCGGGGCCTGCTCGAACTCCAGAGGCAGACCCTTTTCTACCACCTCCAACACCCAGCGGTCTATGGCGATAGTGGACCAGGCAGAAAGGAAGTGGCAGAGCCATCCCCCCATAGGGGGAACCCGGAGAGAGCGATGAGGCTGGGGGCAACACTCCTAAACCAGTCACTGGGCAGGCTTGGAGGAAGGACCGGCCGAGGGACCTTCTGGGCCTTTTCCTCCCTGCTTCCCGCTGGAGGAAGCTGCAGGCTTGGCTTTGGGATGCCAAGCGCAAGCCTGCTGGCCCTGATGCTGGTGTTGCTGGGCCGGATGTGCCACAGGGGCAGAAGGTCGAAAGGACTTGTGTTGCTGTTGACAGCCTTTGTCCTGAGCAGACGTGACCGAATCCAAGGTGGCCTTCCACTCCAGGGACGAACAGGTCGGTCCCCAAGAAAGGGATATCTGCCAATTTGTGGTGGGAATCCGCCGTGAAGGTGGATATCCTCAGCCAGACTCTGCAGTGCATGGCCACTGAGGCCGCTACTGATCGGGAACAGAAGTCTCCGATGTCTAGAGCTGCTTGGAGCAGCTGTTTCACCACTGCCCTTCCCTGATCCCGCACCTGCTTGACCGTAGTCTGCAGGTCGGCCAGGAGATGAGGGATCACCTCAGCCAGGGAGCCCATGAGGGTATGGGAAAAGTGTGCCATCAGGACGGCCAAGCTGGCCTGACTGAGGCCGAGGGAGGACGCAGCGTGCACCTTGCGCCTGGCATAGTCCAGCTTTTTGGACTCCTTGTCGGGGGGCTTATCCACATCCCTAGCGTTCCTGGAGCGCCTGAAAATGTTGTCGGTGACCAACCCCTCCGCAGAGGAGTGTTCCGAAAAACAGGACAAAGAGCCAGTAGGGACCGCATACTTCCTGGCCATCCTGGCCGAAGGCATAGGACAGGAAGTCTGCTGCTGCCAAAGCTCCAAGGCTGGGCCAACAATGGCTTCAGCCACTGAAAAGGCCTCAGTGGGAGCATCACCTTGGTCCAGTATCTCCAGGAGGGGATACTTGGCCCGCTTGGATACGGGCTCGAGCTGCATCCCGGTTGACTCCGAGATGAGCCAAAGAAGACCCATGAACGATGATGGGCTCTCGTCCACAGACTGCCCCCAAAGGACTCCAGATCAAGGGGCCTGGAAAACAGGGAGGAGTCGTCGTCAGACTCTGAAGAGTCTGCGAAGAGCTGCCTGGGGCCTGAGCCACCCTCCACCTGCCAAGGACAGTCGGGAGTGAGGGTGGCTGACAACCGGTGGGGCAGACCCTGACCCAACCGAGAGTCCTTGGTCGGAGCCCCAGATTTCGGCTGTGGAGGAGGCGGTTCCACCACAAATCGGTGGGGCAGTTGGTTTCGGCCAAACAACCGGCCCAAGCTTGGAAACCTCGACCATTGCAAGGGGTTGTTTCGGCCTTTCGGGTGACAGCCACTTAATGGACAGGGAAGGCGACGGCGTCTACTTGTTCCAGGACAAACTGAGCTGCTGCCACAATAAGTCCTCGGGGCCTCAACGCAATTTGCGCCAAAGCCCCTCCTCTTCAGAGGAGGAAAACTACGACGAGCGGTGCCGCCACTTTCCTCTGTGCAGAGACAGAGACTGCCAATGTCGGCGGGATAGGTTGGACCGAGACCCTCAGTGTTACCGAGGGTGGGTCTGGGAGGGAGCAGGGGACACCCGCTCCTTTCTCAGCTCGGGAACCTTCACCGGGGACTCCAGCACAGGAAGCGCAGGCAAGTCCTTTGTTTCCACCAGGGGAACCGGTGATGAAGGGTTGTCTGCTTCAGTAGACAGCCCGTCCGACGGGTCGAGAAAAATCTTGACCGCGTTGACTGGTGTCTTGGCCGGCTGACCTGACGGGGACACCATCAAGCCAGGGGTCTTGGCCTCAACCTCGACCAAAGTAGAGTGTCGACTGTCCAGGGAAGGGGACCTCTCCCGCTCCTACGAATGTTGACAGTGGGACTTACCCTTCGAGTCCTTTTTTAAAAAACTAGAGTGTCCCAATGGCCCCTCGCCCTTCGTGCAGAGGGACCGGCAAAGCTCCTTCAAAGAAGCTGTGTAGGAGGATCCCAGAGAGAGCGGGACAAATGCCGCGACCGAGGAGGATGAGGATGCGGCCTGGGCTGCCTCCTCCTCGAGGGCGATCATCTGCTCGAGTTGCTCAGTCGAACCAGCCACCGGACACCACCCCACGGGCCTCCTTGGACTTCACAGGCGAATAACGTTTCTCGGGGCGCCCAAGTTGTAGCCGAGCAGCACGGTCTTCAAGGACGTTGGACGAGAAAGACCTGCACAACTCACAGGCCTGTGGGCCGTGGCCAAGGCCTAGGCAGTAGACGCACGTGGAGTGCGGATCTGTCCTGGCCGTCTTCTACCCTCATGGGCACCGCCGAAAACTGGGAGTTGATTTGTCCATCGCAGCCATGAAGGAAGAATTTGACCAAAGTCTTGAAAACTTTAAAATTATTTTTACAGGTGAACCGAAGAGTTAGGATCCAGTCTATATGCAGAGCCTTAAGGAGGGAACCTGAGCTTCTAAGTGGTAAGGAAGATATGATGCCTTGGGGCAGAGCCGAGAGTTTTACCACCCGGGTGGGTGGGAGAAGCCAGCTTGAAGACCTTCCGGCAAGGAACCTGCCAGTAAGTGTGGATTGAATATATCCACGTCCCTAGAACTGAACTTCCGATGCCTCAATTCCATTTGCAGCCGCCTCCTCCAGCTCCTTGGCAAGCTGAGTAGAAGCCTGTTTAGCCAGTGTCCCACCCAGCTTCTGGTACCTGGCTGCATATGTCATATACTTAGCCTGCCTGAGTACCAAGGACGATGCCATGTACTGCTGCTTTGCCATGGCATCAATCTTCCTGGAGTCCTTGTCAGGGGGGTGTGATGCCAAGGGAATGCTTGCCTTATCACAGGCAGCAGCCTGTACAACCCCAACATGGCTGCATTGCTGATAAAGGAACTCCGTATCTGAGCCTGAAAGAGTGTACCTCTTGTCCATTCTTCTGTCCACAAGAGGTATGGGACTGGGAGACTTAATTTTTTGTGTCTCTTTCCCAAGAGATTTGTGGAGAGGAATAGACAGTCTCCTGGACTCTGGGATGTCAATCATCCCTACGTAGTCAGGCTCTTCCTGATCCTCCACTGCCTCCTCCACAGGAAGCTGGAGGGTATCAGCCACCTTTCTGTAAAACATGAAGTCTGAAGGGGACTCAAAGCCTAGGAGAAGAAACACCTGAAGGTCTGTCTGGGGAGATGTCCAGGTCAATAGGCACATCCAGACTTTCACCATAATCATCTTCCAACTCTCCTTCCTCCTCAAACTCCAGTTCATAAAATTCTTCCAGGGCATATTCTGAAACCGGGGGAACCAACCGAATCGAGCCCCTGCCAAAAGGTGCCAGATCAAATCGGAACCGATCGAGGCGATTCCACAATACGAATCGTTTTGGCTATTTCATCGGCAGTCAGAGTATGAGATTCTGGATCCGAACCAGTCGACTTGTCTTTTCGTTTTCTTTTTGTCGGAACAGGATTCCTCGGAATCGGCTCTCCTTTTGCCCTAAGAAGTATCGCCCTGGTCAAAGGGCACTCCTGGTTAGGTCGAAACCGAACCGGGCTGGCCATCCGGGTCAGCGGAGTTCCGGCCTCCCTTTCCCTCAGTCTACCTAATCTCTTTTCAAGGGTAGATTTGGGAAAATGTTTGCAAATTTGGCAGTCTGAATCGAGGTGGTCAAACCCCAGACAATAAACAGGTGGTGTGGGGATCGGCCTTAGCAAAAAACTCCCCACACACACTGCAATGTTGAAACCCAGAGGGCCCAGTTTTTTTTTTCCTTGGGTTTCTGAGACATGGCCAACCTAACCAAACTTACCCTTTTTTCAGCAACCGCCAGGCAAGACTATCGGTTCCTGACCGTGTCACGGGTCTTTGGGGGGGGTACCAAAACTTTTCTTTTTTTTTTTTTTTTAAACACATACGGACCAGTAACCACACACTAAAGTAAAGTACAAATTTTATATGAAAATAATCGGTTCAGCCAAACCAATCCACACTTACAAGTTCCACACAGAAAACAAAACAAAACCTATCTAGTACTCTCAGTACCACAGAGACTTGAACAGACGATGCAGAAACAACAATTTCAGTAGAAAAACCGACCGAAAACAGACACTTTAACCAACTTTGAACAGAGCAGCAGGAGAAATCTCTGGAGCGACTGTTCAGTGAGGTGTAGTAAAGAATCTGACGGCTGCAGTTCAAACAACAGGCAGAGGCTTCAACCAAGCTCGAGATGAACATTCTATGCCATCCATAGAAAAAGTTAGCCCTTTGTTCTCCAGGGCAGTTTAAAGGCTGGGGCTAACTGCAATTGTCAGAATACAGCAAGACTTTGTGGTTTGAAGGAAGGCGTACAAAAATTTCTCTGTCCAAGGGGGAGAGAGAACGCATCATGCCAGAAAGCACCATACCCTGGAACGAGCAAGAAAACACTGGAAAGTTTTGTGTTGTATTGGGAGACGAAAAAGTAGCTTTCCGGACACCCCCATCTTAGGAAGACAGAGAGAATGACACTTTCTGATTTAATTCCCATTCATGATTTAGGGTCAGACCTGTTGAGTCTGTCCCGCCAGGACATTTTGGATGCCTGGAACATGCACTGCCACTTGGGCCAGAATGTGCTGGACCTCCCAGTTCCACATCCGCATTCTCCTCTCTGCACAAGGTGTACAACAGAGTTCCTCGTTTTTTTGATGTACCAAACTATCAACATGTTGTCCGTTTGGACCAGCAATGATCCCTTGGGAATGTGGGCCAATAAGGTGTACAAGACCGCACTCATTTCCACAACATGGATGCGTAATGATGCTTCCAAGCTGGACCACAATCCTTGGACTTGGTGCTCTCCTAGATGTGTTCCCCATCCCATGTTCAATGCATCTGTACTTAAGGATGCAGAGGGAGCTGGGCTCCTGAAAGGAAGACCCAAGGAAAGGTTGCAGGGGTACTGCCACCACAGCATTTCTTTCTAAATTGCTGAGGACACTAGGACTGGAAGGTCTAGGTCATCCAGGAGTTGGTCCCACTGCAAGACCACCAAGTGACTCGTGGAGCCTCGCCAGGAGAACGGTAGTGATGAAGACTGCCATTAGGCCAAGAAGGTGAAGGACCTCCCAGTCCCGGATGGTCCTGGAGGATGCCAAAGATGCGTGACGGACCACGGTCTCCGCACTCTCTGGAGGTAGAAAGGCTCTGCATTGTATTGCATCCAAAACTGCCTCACTAAATTGTAGTCTCTGGGACAGGGTCAAGGATGACTTGGGAATACTGACAGTAATTCCCAGTTTTCCAAAAAGATCCAGAGTAAAAGCATAATCTCCAGTAAGGAGTCCCTGGAAGGAGCAGAGATCAGCCAATCGTCCAGGTAAGAGGAAACCACAATACCCTGGTGGAGCAAAAAAGGCCACCACCACCAGGCACTTGGTAAACACCAGAGGGTACACACGATAGCCCAAAGGGGAGGGCCCGAAACTGGAAGCATTCCCCTTGGAAAAGGAATCGCAAGAATCTGTGCTGGCTGGGGAAGATCAGGATGTGCAGTTAAGCAGCCTACATGTCCAGAGCGTTGTCAATGATTCTCCAAAAGGAGTGGAAGAAGACTGTTGCGTTAGCATCCGGAACTTTTTGAACTCTAACACACTGAAACTGCTCAAGTCAAGAATGTGTCTCGAGTCTCCCGCCTTTTAGAACCAGGAAAAAATGGCAGTAAAACCCCTTGCCCCTCTGCCAGAGGGGAGTGTGCTCTACTGCTTCCTTAAGCAACAGGCTTTGAATTTCTTCTCAAATGAGGAAAAACCTGATCCCTGGAGTAGAAGACCTTTTTCTTAAAGATTCTAGAGGGACTTCCAGAAACTCTGTAGTGTGTTCGACAGACACCAGCTGCAGGACCCATGTGTCAGATTATTGCGTGCCATTCCTGCACATGGCGGGTGAACCTTCCCTCCACCTGCTCCTCGTTGCATGACTGAGGAGGTAGTGGGGACAGGGAGTCAGGAAGTGGCAGGGCATTCAGGGGAGGACCTCCTGAACAAGTCTGGTTTTTGGAGGTGGGAGGAGTGGCGGAACCCATGGCCATGCTGTTGCCCTGGTGATGAGCCGGGACCCGCTTCCTCTGTCTCCTTTTCCAAAAGGGCTCCTGCTGCTGAGTGCCCGATTGGTACATGGCCGTCACTGATCTGAGGACGAGGCATTTGTCCTGGAGATCAGTAATATCTGGTGTCCCCACCAAAAAGCACAGAGCCCCGGAAGAGGACATCCAGAATCACAGACTATACTTCATTGGCAAGGCCAGAAATGTGAAGCCAGGAACGCAGTCTTCAGGCAACAGTAGTCGCAGAGGCGCGAGCTACAGAATCAACAGTTGTATGAAGCCCAGAAAGCATGCTTACAGGAGCACGAAGAACCTTGGCAAGCTCCTCTTTCAGGCTTGGGGGTCCATCGTCTGTACTCTGGCCTCTAACCTTGTCAAGGTAACCTTTTGGTGTGACACCATGTCGGCCACATAGTTAAGGAACCAGAGCGCACATGTGGCCGAAGCATAAGCCTTCCTGCCAAACTGGTCCATCTGCCTCAACTCTGTCTGGAAAAGACGTGCTCATGTGCTTAAGTGGAAGGGAGTAATCATGAGCAGCTGAGATAACGACAGAGTCCGCCTTGGGATGAGTCTTAAGAAAGGGAGCTTCATTCGGCACCCAGCACACTCTAGTCCGCCCTCTTGGGGACAGCCGGGAGAGAATGGGGCATCTGCCAGATGGTAGAGTTGAGGTCCTGGTGAGGTCCAATCCAAGGAGGAAACTGGAACGGGGACAGAGACCAAGTCCAGGTGTTCAGCTAGTCTATCTCATGGGGTCCTGATCCAGACTCCCAGTCGGAAAAAAAATTAAAAACTTTCATAGACCTCAGCAGATCCGAAAAGGCAGGGTCCTCGGGGGGTGGGGGCATGGGAGAAACCTTACTCTTCAGACTCTGGTTTCTCAGAAATATCCTCCATCAACTCATCTGCATCCTCGTCACCATTACCTGCCCCCTCGTCCAGCAGAGCATGAATGTCCGGTAGAACAATGGTTTGAGGAGCCGTCCCAGACACACACAGTGGAAGGAGAAGAGCTCTTCAAGGACAGAGATCTGGGAGAGTGCGAGAGTGGGAGCCTACTCTACAGATCCGATACCAACTCTGAGGGCGCCCCTTGCCACCAAGACAGGATTACGGTCTTGAAATCTGGCATAGTCTGAGACACTGGAGAAGGCTGAGGAGGAGGAGGAGGTGGAATTACCAGTGAAAGTGGGTAATGATACCCCTGGAAGTGCTAACCCTGGTAGGTATTTGCAGCCAGGGTAGTACTGCCCCAAAGAACTCCCATCAGGAGGAGGACCAGTCGGGTAGTGGTCCCCGGGATACCCTGGTAGGTAACGAGGAACAGTTCGGGGTCTGGAATAAAACCCCACTGTCAGGGGGTCTGACTGAGTGGGGACCCACATCTGACCTGCGGTTTTATAAACTGGAAGATCATCCAGCGTCAGGATAGTCAACATCAGGGCTACTGATGTCAGGACCGGCATCAGAGGGGATAGACGATGGAGACCCGGAGGGACAGTGTCTGGCGCCGGAGCCAAAGGATGGGTCAGACCACTGGGCCCACGCTGAGGAACAGTTGGAGGTTCTGGCATCTGGCTGGGAATCGCTGGATCAGACAGTGGGACCAGGACTGGAATAGTCACCAGGTCTGAAGGGATCCCACCCAATGGGGGAGGAGGGACCTCCACTGTAAGACCAGATGGCTGAAGAGGAGCCTTCTTCCCCGTGACCCCATCAGGGGAGTGTGGGACTGACCTCGAGGAATGGTCTTAGACTTAGAGGGGTCCTGCACCATCTTCGCCAGAGGTACCAGCCAGAGAAGAGTACTGGTGGGGAAGAAGATGGGCAGTCTCCCCCTGGTTCTGCCGGACGCTGGGGATGGCACTGTTAGGCCCAGACAGGAGAACCACACCCAAGCAGCTGTCAGAGACTGGCGTCTTACCAGATGGAGCCGGGCAGGTGAAGAGGACTACTCTGCTGTACCCAGGTGGGTCCCCGAAGCCTGGGGGCAGACTTACCAGTGGCTGGGCAGACCCCAGAGGAGCCGTGGGCAGAATTAGTGGCCGTGTGGCCATCGGAGGAGCAGACAGACGACTGACCTGCAGAAGGTTTACCAGACGTACTGTCCAAAGTCTTAGGTGGCGGCCTTGCTCATCGAGGGTCGCAAGACCTCAGGCTGGGCCTCCGTGGAGTGCTCCCACTTTCGATATTTCTCCTTGTGGTGTTTCTTGGAGGGAGAGGATTTTTCTGAGCTGGACTCATGGATCCAGTCCATTTGCTTTTCAAGTGAAGCAAGACAGACTTAACAGATGGGCCTCCAAAGTCTGCTGTCTCCACTTATTGGTGGCCAAATTAAATGTTTGGCACTCCGAGCAGGATGAGACATGGTGGTCTAGGCCAAAACAGATCATGCACTTTAGATGACCATCCTTATGAGGAATTTGCATGCCGCAAGACTAGCACTTCTTAGTAGATGTAAGCAAAAAGTTTGGAAATAAATGGTGAAGGAAAAAATGTAATGTAAGAACCAACAACGATCGCTAATGGAAGTCTGCTAAGCGACTGACAAGGCAACGGCGGCAAAGAACTGGAGGGCGTGTGTGAGGACCGCCCACTATATATGGCCACGCTGACATCAGTCACATGACATCGGGTGGGCGGTCCCTCGTTAGGGATTGCTAGAGAAGTCTGCCGTGCAGCCGACGCCAGGTGACGCCAGTCCTTTATGTAATGATGTACTGAACGTGGACAAAGCAATGGGGTCTGACTGGATTCACCCCAGAATTGTAAAAGAATTAAGGGGAGAACTAGTGACACCACTGACTACCTTTAACAAATCATGGGAGGATAGGTGGGGTACTAGAGGAATGGAGAAGGGTGGATGCAATCCCCATTCACAAAAGTGGGAGCAAGACAGAGGCAGGAGACTACAGACATGACAGTTTGACCTCAGTAGTAGGGGAAATGATGGAATCACGTCTGAAGAAAGGAACTGTTGAGCACCTACAAGTCAGTGGGGCACAGGTCCAAAGGCAGCATGGATTCACAGCAGGAAGGTCATGTCAGACGAATCAGACATTTATTTGACTGGGTGACCAAATTAGTAGACCAGGGAGGGGCTATGGACATAGCCTACCTAGATTTTAGCAATGCATTTGACAGTCCCACACAAAAGATTAACAGAATTATCCAGCCTGGGAGTGGGTCCCAGGGTGGCAGCCTAGGTAAAACATTGGCTCGACAGCAGGACACAGAAGGAAATAGTAAACGGAGTCCACTCTGAAGAAAGGGAAGTTTACTAGTGGGTACCGCAAGGTTCAGTACTGGGTCCGGTCCTTTTTTAATATCTTTATAAGTGACACTGCAGAAGAACCTGAAGGAAAGGCATGCCTCTTTGCAGACGAATCAAAGATCTGCAACAGGGCTGATACACAAGGTGGGGTGGAAAGGATGAGAAGGGACTTGGTAAGTTTGGAGGAATGGTCAGAAGTATGGTAGCTCAGATGCAATGCAAAGAAGTGCAAAGTAATGCACCTGGGAAACAAAAACCCAAGGAGAGAGTACACAACTGGGGGTAGTAACAGCAACAAAAATGGAAAGGGACCTGGGGATAATCATATCAGATGACCTAAAGGTTAGCAAGCAATGTGAGAAGACAGTAGGGATGGCTGGGTGGATACTGGGATGTATAGGGAGAGGCATCAACAATAGAAAACAGGAAGCAGTTATCCCTCTGTACGGACAGTTGGTGAGATCCCATCTGGAATACTGCGTCCAGTTCTGGAGACCCCAGCAAGGACATAAACAGGATGGAGGCAGTCCACAGGAGGGCAAATAAAATGGTGCAGGGTCTACAAAAGAAGCCATATGACCCATTATTTCTAAAGATTGCGTGTCATGTGCTTGCAGTCCCCCTAACTCACCTCTTTAACCTTTCCCTAAACTCTGGCTCTATTCCCACACTGTGGAAGACAGCCCAAGTGGTCCCCCTTCTAAAATCAGGGGACCCTAAGGATCTTAATAACTACAGGCCCATTTCCATCCTACCTGTGTTATCCAAGATGCTGGAGAAATTAGTGAGTATTCAGTTAAGGGACTATCTGGACAATGCTAATCTATTAAATCCAGCTCAATCTGGATTCAGGGCCAAACATAGCACTATCACTGCATTAGCCAAGGGCACCAATGATTGGCAAACCAAATTGGATAAAAAGAACAATGTCTGTGCAGTATTCCTGGACCTGAGCAAAGCATTCGACACTGTGGACCATGAACTGCTACTCTCATCCCTACACTCCATTGGCCTAGATCCACCCTCCCTTAAGTGGTTCAGATGCTACCTCTCCGGTAGATCAGAGCAGGTAAAAGCTGAAGGTGACCTATCCCCATTAAGACCACTGTCAAGAGGAGTCCCCCAAGGCTCTATTCTGGGTCCTATCCTTTTTGCCATTTATATAAATAAAATTGATTCAACCCTTACCAAGTCCTCAGTACATCTCTTTGCTGATGACACTGTATTGTATGTTAGCAACCCTTCGCCTAAAGTTGCTCGTGAAATCCTACAAGCAGAATTCTCCCTGTTACATCAGCTTCTCGAGAAAAAGCTTCTGCAAAGAAAACCAAAGCAATGATGTTCACAACCCAAAACTCCACCAACACATCCTCTTCAATCAATCTCCCCCAGCTATGCACTATACTTGGAGAAAATCTGGAGTATGTTGAAAATTTCAAATACCTAGGTGTGTGGATTGACAACAGACTTGACTTTACTCAGCATCTAGAACTGCTGAAAAAGCTTCGTCTAAGGCTTGGCCTCCTCTACAGATTAAAACCCTTCCTTAATAGAGATTCAAAGATGAGACTAGTCCAGGCCATCTTTCTATCAGTCACTGACTATGTAGACTTCCTCTATAGTCACTGCCCCACTCCCTACCTTCAAAAGTTGGATACCTTATATCATAGAGCAATAAGGTTCATTACAGACCTGCCATATAATACTCACCATTGTTCTCTCTATGACGCAACTGGATGGGTTTCCTCTTGTGTCAGGAGAAGCAGAAATGCAGCTCTATGGATCTACAGAGCTTTATCAAAAAACTCCCAAGCTATATCCTGACTGCTTCAACCTGACCACCCTAGCTCCTATGCCCTAAGAAGCAACAATATCATCCTGCTCAAATTGCCCAAAGTCAACACCAAAATAGGGAGGGCAGCAATCAGCTATTCTCTAGCCATAGCATGGAACACCCTACAAAAAATCCCTTTAAACTGTCCATTATCATTCCATTTACATCCTTCAAGCAGCACTGTACAGCCTTCTTCAGAGAAATGCAGTTGCTATCGCTAGAGATAGAATAGTCATCCCACAAAACCATATTCCAATCACATATGGCATATTCCTTCCAGTCAGACACCGCCAGTATATGGCACCCAATATTCCCTTCATCCTTGTACTCATTATGTGAGTGACTGTCATGATCCTCATTGAGATATATATGTACTGTAAGATATTGTAGATGTTAGTTTAACTTTCTCTTAGCCAAGCTAACATGTGAATTCTCTGTATATTATTGTGTTATAAATAACATTCTCCTTTTTTCTGTATGTATAACTGTCTCATAAGTATGTGATGTAATTGCTGTGCATCAACTCGAACCTTGACCTTATCAGGTCCATCTTGTAAATGAGCCTTGCTCAATGATGATCGCCTGAATAAATAAAGATTTGATTGATTGATATGAGGAGATACTAAAGAGCTTAATATGTATACCCCTGAGGAAAGGGGGGGGGGAAGAGAGGCATGATAGAAACTTTTAAGCACCTCAATGGAATCAACGAAGTCCAAAACGGGATCATCTTTCATAAGAAGAGATGCGCAAGAACAAAGGGACACAATCTGAAGATTTTTTTTTGGGGAGACGACTGCTCAGGGCAATGTGAGGAAGTATTTTTTTCATAGGGAGGGTGGTGGACACATGGAACGGCCTTCCTGAGGAGGTCGTGGGGTCAAAAACAGTTGGGGGGTGGAATTCAAACATGCATGGGACAGACTTAAGGCAGTTCACGTGGGGGAGGGTAGGAAGAAATAGGCTGTTGGTTAACTAGGATCTGCAGCTTATCCAGTAGGTAGGAAAATGGGCAGACTAGGTGGTCCAAGCAGTCCTTATCTGCTGTAAAAGTCTATTTCTAAATCTAGATACTTAGATTTATCAAAACCTACCAAATTATTTAATACTATTTGTGACTACAATCTCGCCGGTTAAGACTGGTTTGTGTTTATACTTCTGTCCATAGGAACGAGAGGCCTGTGACAACTGTTTCTTTGCCTTTCGACTTCAACAACCGTTTTAGTCAATGGCAATTTTTCTGGCTATCAACACCTTTTGAGCAAGAAAGTTCTCCTAGGCTTTCCAGTGGCATCACCTCGTAGCCTTACTAAACTCTGGCAAATCTCTCAGGCTCCACATTGCAAGACAGGCCCAAACACAGACGTGACAGTAATCCACGTAGATTTTGTAGCAAAAGGAGCAATTAACGAAACAAAGGCTCCTTGTCCTTAGGCAGCTTACAGAAACGATGGTAGAAAATGAAAAGGCTCAACAGCAACTCCTATTTCGACACTGATTATCGGCATGTCCAACGCGAATGATGGTGGGAGAAAGAAATGAGCATTGCTGACGGCAGGAGAAAAATGGAATATTGGGACTGCCCACATTATATACACATATTGGCACTGCACGCCGCTGTGAGCCACCCTCATCTAGCCAGTTTTGGAAAGGTCCCAACACTGATGGCTTCAAGTTCCAAATGTGCGGTCTAATGTAGGAGATGCGAGTAGCCTAAATCATTTCCAGAGCTAATTTTGGGAACTGTAAGCCACTGGTGTTGGGACTGTTGGAAACTTCTGCCAAGCTGGGGCCGCCCACAAGGACATCTATACTCAGCACCTCCACATCATGGGCAGTCCCATACCTCCTCAGTCTTCCCGGTGAAGCTAAAGTTGTACCATACTGACAGGAAACCAGAAATCAGAACTCTGACTAGGTAGACAGGAGACAAAGAAGCTGCCAAAGGAAAACAGCAAATGGTAAGGATACAAGATTAAAAAAAAAAAACAAGCACATCTTCTAGAGAATACCACCTGAAGACAGACGGGGCTGGCAGATGGGCAAGCTAAGACTAAGAGGACATTTTCAGAGAGCTACCATTACTCTAAAGTAACAAAATTATCTTAGAAGATCTCACTCCATACAGTCACACATTAGGAATGATTCCAGAGCAATACTAGAGTGGCAATAATGAGGAGGTCAGTAAAGTAAGGTTACAAAGGATTCCCAAGATCACAGGCACTTAAGAGACGCCAAGCCTGAATCCAGTCAACACCAAATCAGAGTGTTTCATGTCAGGATGGAGCAAATGCCATATGGCAGCCAAGCAGATGCCTGCAGCTGAGCAAAAGCATGTACAGAAGCCACAGAAAAGGACAAACCTGCAGAAAAGACCAGGGAGCACATTCTTAAGTGTCCAAAAGCACAGTGACATTTAGTTGGCAAGCAGTCCAGTAGGATACAGAAAAAGGGGTCCAAAAACCCTGTGGAGAACAGAGAAACTGAATAACTGTAGGCAGTACATGTGAGAAACAGAAGTACAAGGCTGCAGGAAAGTGGAATCACAGCACACTGTTGGGTCAGGCAAGGAAACCCTGTATCATAGGTGGCAACCAGACCCAAAAGGGCCCATTCAAGAGACTCCATAACAATGTGGTAACCAGCAGAACATATCAAACTAGCAACAGCAGTGGCCATGGGGAGGTGAGGAAAGGGTACCATGCCAAAGAGCAAAGTCATACCAAACAGCACAAATAGAGTTTGAAAGGGACAGAGATCAAAGCACACAACAGGACAGTGGATTGGTCCATGAAGCAAAGCACAAACACCAAAATGTGGCCATCAACAAGAACACAGGTCCAGAGGCCAAGTGACCAGAAGGAATCCAGAGCCAACAGGGGGGGAAAAAAAATCTCAGAACAGGAGAGAGGCAGAATGACAGAAGCCAGGCATGACAATGTCCCAAAAGACAGACATACAATGGCAGAGAACAGAGCAACATTCATAGAGGTGAGTGAGGTCCAGCTGGAATGGATCACAATCGTAACCAAACCTAAGGTGAGTCAAAGCAAGGTGACGAGTGCCACACAAATCAGAAGTAAATCTCCCAGGAGCAGAGTACAAAGGACTAAGGAGCAGGGATTACAGGACGTCCACAAACCCATTAACACAGGCTGAGGAACAAGGCTGGGTGTGAGACAGAGGTACAGTAACACTGAAACAAGTACTGAACAGTCCCGTTTATCCAAACGGCTTGGGCAACAAACTTCGGGTTTGAATAAACGGAGTTAGTAATACTGAGAGTTTATCATAGGGCTGAATCTTTAGATATTTGACAGCAGCAATATACACCTTGTCCCTCATTAATATAACTGGTATCTCTGGGTGTGCTAGTAAGTTGTTCAGAAGTAGGACTGCATTGGGGAGAGAGAGACATAGAGGCAATTTTACACTTGAAACAAGTGTTCTTTGTATCATTTGGAGAACACACCATCCATCCACATATTCTAATGGCTCACGTACACCATAGGAAAGGCCGAAATTTTTACATGGAGAAAGCAGATAGGTTCCTGAGACATACCAAGAAAAGGAGGCAGTCTGAGAACCACTAGCATTACCATCTTTGGGGTTCCAGTTTCCCTGTATTGTACTTCCCAAACCTCTACATTTCAGCATAATTTTAACATGATCAGTAAAGATATAAACATTTAGTTATCTTACTTTTTTCCTCCTCACACCACGTTTACCCACAATACCCACATCATCTACAGTTCTGCTGTCCCACTGACTTGAGAAGGCGAACAGGGAAATTAGACTGTGCATTCAGCACTGGCTCTGCATGTTAGTGGGATGCGGTGAGAAACCGTGAAGCATCCGGAATACAAACATCCCTCACAGCTTCCCCCATGTTTCCGAATAATTTTTGACACCAAGTTAGACAAGGCCATCCTCTGTGCAGTGGCTAAGATGTAAAACTGTGACACTAATTACTTTATGAATCACTTGCTTCCAAAGTTGAACTTCCCATAGAGTAGTATTTCTTCCAGTCCACGCCTTCACAATGTCTCGTTCACTCTCACATTGAGAGTTCAAATTTTGAGGCAAGCGATTGAGAAATTAAGTACTGCCACAGTTTTTCATAGTGTAGACTGCACAGAGGATGACCTTGTCAAAGGTACCGCAGAAACTCACGGGGACACGGTCATGGTATTTCGGGTGCTTCACAGTTTCTCACAGCATCCCACTAACTTGCAGAGCCTGAGCCAAGACCACAGAATATATTCCCCTATTCTCCTCCTCACGTCACTAGGATGACAGAACTCTGGGTGGTGTGGGCATTGTAAGTAAACATGGCGAGACGAGTAAATAAACTAAAATTATTTTAACAGTTTCTCTCTCTACTGATCATGCGAACATTATGTTGAAATGAAGAGGTTTACTATGGAAGACATCATACAGGACAATGGAACCCCAGAGACGGCACCTCCCTTTTAACACAAGCAAGCACAGTCAATACAGTCCTTTTGCTTCTTAAATCCTAGGAGAACACAACACAACCCAGCCACACATTCTGCTGGCTCGCATACACCATAGGAAAAGCAGGCATGTTTATGCAGCGAAATCAAGTAAGTTCCTGAGATTTTAAGTAGGCAGTTTGAGAAACACTAGCATTAACACAAGCAAGCACTGCAATGTGGTACTTACCCTTATACCCTGGAGCATCCTTTTCTCCACTGTGGGCCAGGGTCTTGTCAGGGGAGGCATCGACAAACCATTTTCATCTGTAAATCTGATGTCAAGGATTCTGATTTTATCAGATCATGAAGCTGCTGCATAGAGGGAACTACTCATTCCTCCACAGTACTTGGCCTCTCCCCACACAGCCGCAATTCTCCCTTCTTGAAGCAATCCAGCCTTCCATTACTGGCTAAAAAGCTAAAGCGATAACCATAAACCTGTCTGTGCAACAGATAGCCTTTTTTTGCAGGAGAGGGCGAGAGATAGATGTGCCCTTCCTCCTCCCCAGACAGAAACAACTACATTGCCTTGTCTCTCTGGTCATCCCTGCAGGCTCTATTCATGAACAATTCTCTGAGCTCGTCCTCTGCATATTCATACTCACTCTACAGGGGATTTAACCACCCCATACTCAGCAGCAAGAGAGACTGTATACTCTCCATTCTCCATGCATTCAAGGATTTGCAGTTTCTCGTGCAAGATGAAAAGCATGTATCCATTTACTAATCATTTTACTTAACCCCCAAACAAAAGGACAAAGACAGCACAGGTAACAGCAAACACTAAACAAGAAGTGGTACTCAACAGCTTATCTGAACAGCATATTATCGACAAAAATTAGTTCGTTGGCAAGAAAGTTCCAGGTTAACAGGGTTTGACAGAATGGGACTATTATAAAGACCCGCCAGGTGAAAGTACGGTTGCATAAGAATGTACTGCAACAGTAGATCTTAAAGAGTCCCTGTCCCGCAGCAGATCATAACACATGGAAATTCAGCCGTAGGAGTAATCTCCTCCAGATGACTTCTAAGCAGGTGACCCTGGGATCTCCCCAAAAAAAAAAACACTACCATGTGGTGTGCCAGGCAGGTATAAACAGGGGGAGGTACCAGCTACACCTCCAATCTTTTCCATCCTGGCAATCAAATGTAAAAAATTTCCAAGGCATCAGACGGAACAGAGGAGGGAAATTAAAGCAGCTGCTCGTGGAGCTGTGAAAGACAGAAGCAAGGAACCCTTCTGCAGTAACACTAAGGGGAGAGTAGAGAGGGGCTGCAAGACCTGCTGCAAGAGATTCTCTTGAAGAGCTACTGTTACGGTAAGTTCTTACACAACCATACTATCATCCAGGCATTCTCTTGCAGCAGGTTATAACACATGGAAAGATTCCAAAGCAGTTATACCCAGCAGGAGGAGGAAGAGAAGCACGAAGGCTAAAGACAGTAGCGCACGGAGGCGATGAGATTCTGGTACTGGGAGCTCGTGCAGCACATCTGTCTGCAGTGCACGTTCCAGGCATCCTAAACACCTGGTTAAGGTGAAACTGACACCACCTCCAGAAGGAATTTCGGGTGGGGGCATAGGACAACCTTGTCCCTGTGCAAGACCAGATAAGGGGAGTCAATCAAAAGCACCTGGAACGCCCTGTCCTTCTGACAGACGTGATAAACAGGAAGGCAGTCTTCCACAACAAGTGTGACGACTCACACGTGCATTGGTTCAATTTGCTTACCCATGAGCTTTGCCAATACCAGCAGCAGTTCCCACGGAGGTGGAGGATCACACACTGGAGGGGATATGTGAGCCAGGCCTTGGAAAAAACACCCGACAACCATCTCCTGCACCCAAGTCAGCTGAACAGCCTGCGTGTGGTAACCAGAGATGGCTGCCAGGTGCATCCTAAGGGTCGATCACCGTAGACCCCCTTTGGAGAGAGACCAAAGATAGTAGAGAACGTCACCCACTGGACAAGACAAAGGATCCAGGCCCTTGCGCAGAAACCAAATGGAAAATCTTTTCCATTTGAAGGCGTAACATTTGCTGGTCAATTCCTTTCTGGATGCCTCCACCACGGTGTAGACATCTTCGTAAAGACCCAAAGCCTGGAACTCTAGTCGCTCAGGTACCAGGCAGTGAGGTGCAGGGATTGAACATTCACGTGGAATACCTTCCCCAGTTGATGATCAGGTCCAGGCATGCTAGAAGCCGATCTAGGGGCCTGCATCTGAGGCGGAGGAGACCCGGATACCAGAACTGGCACGGCCAGTCTGAGGCTACCAACATCACCTTCGCCTTGTCCCTCCTCACCTTCAGGAGCACCTTGTCGATCAAGGGAAATTGAGGGAAGGCATAGATGTGGCCTGGGGTCCATGGCCTCAATAAGGCATGCTCCAGCAGTGAGCCTGCTGAGCGGGGACGGTCATGGAACAGCCTCAGCTTGGTGTTGTCCCTGGAGGCAAATAGGTCCACCATCAGTTTCCCCAGCTGGAGAACAGGCTATAAGCTACCTCTGGGTGGAAAGACCACTCGTGGAATGTCTGGCCTAATAGGCGGAGGGCATCTGCCAGATAGTTCGAGGATCCTGCCATATGGATGGCTAGAAGATCTGCCTCTAATCGGCTCACGAGGGTCCAGATGTGGAGCACCTCCCTGCACAGCAGACAGGAGAGCAAGATGGCGTGTTTCCTGAGGTAGTACATGGTCGTGGTATTGTCCATCTGGACTTACACCATTTCACCCTGGAGCAGAGGAGCAAAAGCTGACAGTGCCAGTCTGACTGCGCCAAGTTCTAACAGGATGATGTGGCACCGGGACACCTCAGAGGTCCAGAGCCTGTGGGCCCTTTTATTCCCCATGTAGGTTCACCAGCCCACGAGAGAGGCATCAGTCGTAAGGACGACCATCGCCACGTGGCAGACAAATGGGATCCCTTTCAGCAAATGGTCTGGGGCAGTCCACCACTTGAGAGCATCCCACATCTTCTGTGTTAGTGATCAGCTGGCCGAAAGGACCGTGGAACTGAGACTACTGCGCGGCCAGCTCTCATTGGAGGGGCGCATGTGCAACTGGGCCCAACGGACCACTGAGATGCACACAGCCATGTAACTCAAAAGGTGCAGAAAGTCCAAGGCAGGGCACAACTGCCCAACCAGAAATGAATGGGCAAAGGAGGAAACCTCCACCCGGTCCGCCGGAAGCCGAGCTCTGGCTTCACAAGGGTTCAGTTCTGCCCTGATGAAACCCATCACCTGAGAAGGCATGAGTTCAGACCTGGCCTCATTGATCAGAAAGCAGAGTTGGAAGCAGGTCTGGTGGGCCAGGTCCCTGGACCTCTCCACCTCCTGTTGGGTGGAACGTGCTAGGAGCCAATCGTCGAGGTAAGAATAAATCCCAGACACCCCCGGATGCCCGAGATGGGTCACCACCACTGCACTGCATTTGGTGAAGACCCGTGGGGCCGACGACAGGCCAAACGGCATGGCTCTGAACTCGTACAGGGTCCCTTCGATCCTGAAACAGAGGAACCGCTGGTAGGACAGACGGACTGGGACGTGAAAGAACGCATCCTGTAGACCCAGTGAACAGAACCACATGTTTCACCCCAGAGATGGCATGATCTGGTTCAGAGTTACCAACCGGAAGGTGAGAGACCCAAGATATTGATTCAGGTCGTGGAGATCTAGGATGGGGTGCCAACCCCCCCCCCCTTAAGGATATCTACGAGAGGATATTCTGCCTTCTTTTGGATAGGCTGCAAAGGCATACTGGTGGACTCGGAAATTAGTTGAAGGATGCCCTGGAAAGAGGAAGGACCTTCCTCCAGGCCTGTCACTGACAACTCATCAGGGAGTCAGTGAACACCAGTGGTATCCGAGTCAGGATACAGGGGTCTCCCGCCAATGTCCCCTTCAATACACCGAGGGTGATCAGGAACAACAGTGATGGACAGAAGATGGGGCAGGCCTGTATCTGTCTGATCTCCTTAGAGGGGAACCCTCCCTGAGGCTGCTTAGGCAGTGGCTCACCAAAATTGGTGGGGGAGACCGGAACAGGCCGAACAGGAATGCGTGCCTGTCCTACTGGAAGGAGAACCAGAGTCCTCGGTACAGGAAGAGTCTGTGTTGGCCTAAGAGGCTGGGGCCAAGTAATGGCCGGTGTAGACAGAGTAGCCGGCTTTTGACCAGTCAGAATTAGCTGTTGCCACATGAGGTCATCTTAAATGCCGGAGCTTCCCAAGTCTTTCCTCGTCCGAGGAGAATAAGGATCAGTGGGGGCGCCTCTTCCAGGAGTGTTTGTGACCCTTTTTCGTTTTTTCGATGACAGGGTCCTAGTCTTCTATTGAGACAGACTGTGTCTGCTCTGTCAACTGGGAGAGGCCAAATTCAGTGAAAGAGGTTCCGGCTCCTGTCCCTCGATCGGGATAACTGAAGGACAGGTCTCCTCGTCTGGGAAAGAAAGGATGGGTGTCCTCTCCAATGAGTCGTCCAGCGGGGTCGGCGACAACAGCTCGAGAGAAATCTCGGCTGCTTCTGCCGTATCTCTACCTTAGTGCCTTGGCCTGAAGGAAGGTCCAAGAAGCCGGCAGTCGAGGAAGTGATTTCGACCGAGGTAATGACTGCCAGGTCCTGAGAATCTGAACGCTCTCGGTCCCAGGAACGTCTCCTTCGGCCAGAAGATCTAGGGTCCTTGTCCCTTTTCTTAAGGTGCGAGAAGTAAGAGCCCGAAGGCGCCACACCCTTGGTAGGGAGAGACTGGCACAGCTCCCGAAAGGACCCAGTGATGGTGGAGCCCCAGGTTAAGCGGCAAGAAAAAGCTACAGCTGGCCGAAGCTTGAGCAGCTTCCTCTTCGAAAGCTGACATCTGGTTGAGCTGCTCGGCGGATCCCATGGCCACCGCCTACCTGGCCTCCTTCAATTTCACCAGTGGATTGGGAAGGTCCAGTCTCCCTAGCTGTAGGCATGCCTTGCAGTTGTCCAGGATGTCGGGATGGAAGGCCAGACAGATGGTGCAAGCAGTGGTGTCATGTACGACACCCAAGCAATAAACACACAAGAGCTGGGGATTGGTGCGAGACATTTTTTGTCTGCAAGGACAACAGCGACACCCGGGGGATGACAAGTCCTCCATGTCCTATGCGTTCGGATTCGAATCGTAAACTCCTACGAGTTTCAAAAAAAGCAAATGCAGTAAAAACAGTCGATTAGAATCCAAGGCCTACGGTACTTGTAGAAGTAGCACGAGGCAACCCAAATCTTCCAGCGTAAAGGAAGATCTTGCGTCATGGGGTGGAGCAGAGATATACCACCTGGGTGGTGGGAGGAGCCAGCTTGAAGACTTCCAGCAAGATTTAAACGGGAAAGGGACATGCCAAAGAGTGTGCATGAACAACCTATCCATGCTCCTAGAATTATGCTGTACTGCAAGTCTTACGATTTTTTTTTCCTTTTGAGTTGCTTGTATGTTCTGTTACACTACTGTATTACGTATTTAGTTCTATGCCTGTAATGAAGTTCAAATTTGCCCACTTTTTTCTACAACTGCCATGGGATCTTTAGCAACCACCTTTACCACCAGAACAGGCAGATGGGACCTCAGGTTTTACAACTCATTCAAAAGATGGCACCTCAGGTGCACAGCACATCCCTCATGCTGCACCACAGAGTCAATATTGGGATTTAACACAAGTGCCTGGTGTGGGGACAGAACCCACAGCCTTTTGATCTTCCGGCCTCAGAGGAAAGCGTGCAACTCTGAGCCACTGACATTGCTAGATTACTATATTAGAGTGAGGGACTGGATATGATGGACCTAGAGTCCCTTACAACATTAAATTACTGTCACCCCAATGGTGCAGAGGGTGGAGGCCTCGCCGCATCTCACCGGCGACCTGACTTCAGGTGAGACCTCGGGGAGCCGGGAGTCAGACAGGGAGGAGAGGACTGAGGGTCCGGAGTTGCTCTCACCTGGGAAGGAGGGGGTACGTGGATACTTAACTTGGGCGACTCCCAGTGGAGACTGGGGGTATGACAGACTCTGGAGATCCAGTCAAGAGGATAGGCTGCAGCAGGACCCCTGTGGGCGGGTGCAGAAGCACGCATGCCGGGAGCACTGCACATCTACACTACGTAGAGGATCAAAAATCTAACAACCTGGTAGGTGAAAGTGGATCGAGTGGGCAGCCCCCACACCCAATGACTGGCCTTCCCCAGCCCGGTTCTGGTACTCACTCCATGCCCTGGTGACTACTAGATTTGCAGACAGAGCGCCAGGAGAAGTTGACTGTCCCACTTGGGGGGGGGCAGGCAGCCAGCCAGTGGTTGCAGAGTGGAGAAGTTAACCATACTGAAACACTGTTGGGGAGGGCTTTGAGCAGTGTCAGCTCCAGTCGTGCAGTGTCTCCACACTGGAGACCATCCTTGTAAGCCAGACAAGCATAATGAAATTTAAAAAAACAAAACAAAAAAACACCGTCATTAAATTAATATGCTGCTGTGAAGGGTTGGACATGAACAGGAGACCTTTACAAGATTAAAATTATATGCTACAGTGAAGGGGTGGACTTGCTGGACCAGAGTCCCCTATAACATTAACAGATTACTCAATCGAAACATTAGTTCTAGGAGTGGTATATGTTCATCCACACTGGTTGGCATGTCACTTTCCCCTTCAAATCTCGCTGGAAGGTCTCAAAGCTGGCTCCTCCCAACCACCTGGGTAGCATAAATACAGGTTACTCACCTGTAACAGGAGTTCTAGGAGTGGTATATGTTGTTCATCCACACTTTGTGGCAGGTTCCTTGCCGCTTTAAATCTTGCCGTAAGGTCTTCAAGCTGGCTCCTCCCACCCACCCGGGAGGTAAAACTCTTGGTTCCGCCCTATGACGCCAGATCTAGCCCGCTGGAAGGTCGGATGGGTCGTGTGGATGAACATACCATTCCTAGAACTCCTGTTACAGGTGAATAACCTGTATTTCTAGGGATGTGGATATGTTATTCAATCCACACTTTGTGGCAGACTCCTAGCAGTTCTCTGGGAGGGGGGAGGCAAGGCGCACACCCACTACTTTGGAAATAAGAACTGGAGAACAGAGGTCCCACAACCAGCATCCCGGCGTGACTCAAGGTCGATGTGGCAATGGGTGATGGTGTGTGCTGACTTCCAGTAGCAGCCCTGCAAACTTCCTGGATAGTGACGTCCCTGGAAGCAGCCACCGAAGCAGCGGTTTGGCTGGTAGAATGGGCTCTTATGCCTTTGAGAGGCTCCATGCCCACCAACCTATAGCAGAGATCTATGCAGGAGGTGACCCACCTGCCTATCGTCCGCTTGGCTGCAGGTCTGCCAGGTGCAGCTTCAGCATAGGTGACAAACAGCTGGCGAACCTCTACCCGAACTTCAGCGCTCTTCTAGGGTCCAAAGTATGGAGACTATTTGACCTCTGAGGTGTGATTGGGGTAGAACTCCGGCACAGTCAACACCTGGTTAAGGTGAAACTCTGACACTATCTTCAGAAGGAATTTCTGGTGGGGGCACAGGACAACCTTGTCCCTGTGGAAGACCAGATAAGAAGACTTGATGGAAAGCATCTGGAGTTCTCCCATCCTTCTGGCTGACATAATAGCCACCAAGAAGGCATTCATCCACGACAGGTGGGAGATATCGTACCTGTGCATTGGTTCGAGTGGCTTGACCATCAGCTTAGCCAATACCAGCAGTAGATCCCACGGAGCTGCAGGTTCTCGCACCGGAGGGGATATGTGATCAAGGCCTTTGAAAAGGTGCCAGACCACCTTCTCCTGCGACACAGACTGCTTGCCGGCCCGCGCACAGTAAGCACAGATGGCTGCTAGGTGCATCTTATGGGTCGTCGACTAAAGCCCTAGCTGAGAAAGGGACCACAGGTAGTCCAGGATGCTAGCCAAGGCACAGGAAGAAGGGTCCAACCCCTTGTCCCAACACCAAATGGAGAATCTCTTCCATTTGAAAGCACAACATTTTCTGGTTGACTCCTTATGGGACGCTTCAACGATGTTGAAAACCCTGTCGGAAAGACCCAAGGCCTGGAATTCTAGCCACTCAGGAACCAGGCCGTCAGGTGCAGGGATTGAAGGTCTGCATGGAGAACCTTCCCCTTGTTAACTGAGATCAGGTCCAGGCAGGAAGCCACCTTGGGAGCCTGGAGAGGAGGCTGAGGAGATCTAGGTACCAGAACTGGTGGGGCCAGTCTGGGGCTACCAGAATCACCTGCGCCTTGTCTGCTTTGCTTTGAGAAGTACCTTGTGGATCAAGGGAAATGGAAGGAAGGTGCAGAAGAGGCCTGGGGTCCATGGGCTCGAGAAGGCATCCCCCCTGCAGCAAGTCCTGCTGAGGGGGGCAGGCATGAAAGAGCCTCAGCTTTGCATTCTCTCTGGAGGCGAACAGGTCCACCTGAGGGGTGCCCCAATGGAAGAACAGATCTTGCACTACCTCTGGCAGGAGAGACCACTCGTGAGATGCTGAGCCTATCAGGCTGAGGGCATCAGCCAGACTGTTGGAGGCTCCTGCCACATGGATGGCTAGATCAGCTTCCAGGTTGATCAAGAGGGGCCAAGTGCAGAGAGCCTCATTGCACAGAGGCAAGGTGTGGGTCCTGCCCTGTCGATTGAGGTAGTACATGGTCGTGGTGTTATCCATCTGGACCTGAATCACTTGACCCTGTACAAACGGAGCAAAGGCAGTGAGGGCTAGACGCACTGCTCTGAGCTCCAGCAGATTGATGTGACAACGAAACTCCTGAGGGGACCAGAGGACGAGGGCCCTGAGCTCTTCCAGATGGGCACCCCAACCCAGAGAATTGGTCGTCAGAGTGACAGTCGGCTTGGGGCGGACAAACAGGATAACCTCCTGCAGTTGAGCTGGAATAAGCCACCACTGTAGGCCTTCCCACATCTCCTGGGTCACTGTCACTAGCTGGTCCAGAGAACCGCAGCACTGTGACCATTTGCGGGCCAGTCCCCACTGCAGGGGACGCATATGCGAGCGGGCCTAAAGGACCACACTGGAGCAGACCACCATGAGGCCCAGAAGGCACAGGAAGTCCCGGGCAGGGCGCAATTGCCCAACCAGAAATGATAAGGCAAAGGAGAAAAGGACCTCGGCCCTGTCTGTAAGAAGCCAGACTCTGGCTCAAAGAGATTCTAGCTCTGCTATGATGAACTGAATCACCTGCAATGGCACGAGTTCCGACTTAGCCTCGTTGATGAGGAGGCAAATCTGAGAGCAGATCTGGAGGTCCAGATCCCTGGACCATTCCACCTCCAACCTGGAGGGGTCTGCAATCAGCCAGTCGTCCAGGTAAGGGTACACCCGGAACCCTACGCGCCGCACGAATGTTGCCACCACTGCCATGCATTTGGTGAATACCCTGGGAGCTGGAGAAAAGCCAAAGGGCATGGGCCCGGAACTCGTAAAGACATCCCTCTGTTTGAAAGCAGAAGAATCGCTGATATGAGAGATTGGGTCATGAAAGAATGAATCCTGAAGGTCCAGAGAACAAAACCATACACCTAGTTCCAAGGATCGAATGATCTGAGCCAGAGTGACCATCATGAAGGTGTGCTGCCTTAGGAACTTGTTCAGATCGTGCAGGTCGAGAATGGGGTGCCAGCCCCCTGTCCGTTTTGGGACCAGAAAGTACCCGTCACAAACCCTTAGTCTGGAGGAGGGTTCGCCACCTCACTGATCACCTCCTTCTGGAGTAGCAGAGCATTGCCGGCTCAACGAGCTGACACACGGCGGAACTTGTTGTCCCCCATGGGGCGACTGCTCGATAGAGGGGGAACTGCTCGAATTCCAAAGGCAGACCCCTGCCTACCACTTCTAGCACCCAGCAGTCCGTGGTGATAGCGGACCATGAGGAAAAGTGGCAGAGTCATCCCCCCACGGGAGGAACCTGAGGAGGAGTGACGAGGTTGGGGTGACACCCCTCAGCCAGTCACTGGGCAGGCTTGGAGGAAGGGCCCGCTGAGGGACCTCCATGACCCTTGCCGCCAGGCTTCCTATTGGAGGAAGCGGCAGACTTGGCCGTAGGGCGCCAAGTGCGTGCCTGCTGGCTCTGGTGCTGCTGGGCCGGACGTGCTGCAGGAGCAGAAGGGCGAAAGGGCTTATGCTGCTGCTGGTGGCCTCTGTCATTCTGGGCAGACGTGACAGAGTCCAAGGTGGCACTGGACTTCCTGATCCTCTAGAAACTGCCTTCCACCCCCGGCCCGAATAAGTCTGTGCCCAGGAAGGGAACGTCTAACAGCTTGTGCTGGATGTCCGCCGAGAAGGTGGAGATACGCAGCCAAGCTCTGCAGTGCACGGCCACTGCGGCTGCTACTGATCAGGCCCAAAAACCACCGACACTACGTCCAACGAAGTTTGGAGCTGCTATTTTACCACCACACTTCCCCGATCCCGGACTTGCTTGACCGTAGTCTGAAGGTCAGCCGGGAGATGAGGAATCCCCTCATCTAAGGAACCCATAAGGGCGTGTAAAAAATGTGCCATCAGAACATCCTAGCTAGCCTGACTAAGGCCTAGGGAGAAAGCAGCGTAAACCTTCAGCCCCGTGTAATCCAGCTTTTTGGACTCCTTAATCGGGCGGTTTGTCCATGTACCGAGAGTTCCTGGGGAGCCGGAAAACACCATCGGTCACTAACCCCTCCGCAGAGGGGTGCTCCGAGAAACCAGAGAGTGTGTCAGTGGGGACTGTGTACTTTCGAGCCATCCTGGCCAAAAGCACGGGACAAGATGCTGGCTGCTGCTACAACTCCAGGGCAGGGCCAACAAAGGCTTTGGCCACAGGAAAGGCCTCTGTAGGTAATTTCCCTAGGTACAGTATCTCCATGAGGGGATACTTGGCCCTTTGAAACGGGTTCGACCTGCATCCCGGTGGACTTAGATGAGCCGAAGCAAACAGAAAAAGAGGATAGGCTCTCATCCACCAACTGACCCTGCAGAGACTCCAGCCTGCGGCCTGGAGAACAAGGAGTAGTCACTGGCCAGACTCAGAGGAGTCTGCAAACAGCTGCCGGGCTGCCTGAGCCACCCTCTACCTGCAGAGGTAGATCGGTACTGAGGGTGACCAACAACCTGTGGGGCAAGCCCTGACCCAACCGAGAATCCTTAGTCGGGGCGCCAGTCTTCGGTTATGGAGGCAGAGGTTCCACCACAATGGGCAGAGCAACTGGCTTCAGACGAACAACTGCTGCCGGGGTCTGCTCCTAGACCACTATAAGGGGTTGTTTCGGCCGCTCCAGTGACAGCCACTTAATGGCCGGACAAGGTGACAGTCTGCCTATTCCCGGACAATAAGAGCTGCTGCCACATTAACTCCTCGTAGTGCTGATGCAACTTGCGCTGCAGTCCATCCTCCGAAGAGTACAACGAGGATGAGCGGCGCCACCGCTTTACATGGTGCTGAGACTGCCTACGTCGGCGGGACCGGCTGGACCTGCAAGAGGACTGAGAGAGACATTGGGGGGTTCCAAGGGTTGGTCAGAGAGAGGACAGGGGAAACCCGCGCCTCCCTCTGTACAGGGACCGTAACTGGGGACTCTGGCACAGGAGGCGCAGACAAGTCCTCTGTTTCCATCGGGGGAACTGGTGAAGTAGGGTTGTCTGCTTCTCTAGTAGACAAACCGTCCAACTGGTCAAGAAAAATCTCAACCGCGTTGACGGATGTCTCAGCTGGCTAACCTGATGGGGGCACTGAAGCCAGCGGCCGCAACCTCGACCAAAGTAGAGCATCGGTGTGGTGAAGGATCTCTCTCCCACGAACATAAATGATGGGACTTACCCTTACAGTCCTTCTTGGACCGACTGGAATGTCCCGATGGCCCTTCTCCCTTGGTGGAGAGGGACTGGCAAAACTCCTTAAATGAAGCCATGTAGGAGGAGTCCAAGGAGAGCGGGATAAATTGCTGCGGCCAAGGAGGAATAAGCAGCGACCTGGGCCACCTCCTCCTCAAGGGCGATCATCTGCTCCAACTGCTCTGTGGAGCCCGCCGTCGGACACCGCCCAACGGGCCTCCGTAGACTTGACTGGCGGATACCATTTTTCGGGTTGCCCTAAAATAAGACTGGCAGCGTGGTCCTCCAAGACCGAAGCTGAAAAGGACTTGCACAATTTGCAAGCCTGCGAGTCGTGACGAAGCCCCAGGCAGTAGACACAGAGTGCGGATCAGTGAGAGACATCTGCCCACATGGACACCGACGGAAGCCAGGAGTCAATTTGTCCATAGCCACTGCAAGGGATGATGAAGACCGAACTCTTATAAATTTTAAAATAAGTTTCGGAAATTCCAAAGAGTGTGAATCCAGGCCTAAAACGCAGAGCACTAAGGAGAGAACCTGAGCTTCCAAACGGTAAGAAAGATCTGGCGTCATGGGGCTCAGCCGAGGGTTTTACCACCCGGGTGGGTAGGAGGAGCCAGCCTGAAGAACTTCCAGCAAGATTCAAAACGGCAAGGAACCTGCCAGACAGTGTGAATTGAACATCGTATCAACGTCCCTAGAATTGGTCATTTTGGCCCAGCCATACCTCTCAACTGTACCACATTACGAGGAACGTTCCTCAATTTACTTCACAATAGCTCCCTGTTCCACATTGTGAGGACTTGTTCCACATTCAAAGTCAACATTTTAAAGCAAAAATCCATAGTAAATGATGCAAAAAATATATTCAATTAATAACAGACTTTCTAAACATAAATGCAACATTTTAACAGTGTTTTGAGCTTCTTAGGTAAAGATTTGATGCAGTGTTCCACATTTTGCCCATTTGTTCCACATTTTGACAGCCAATGTTCCACATCTGGGGGACAAAAGGTTGAGAGGCATGTGCCCAGCAGATGGAAGCGCAAGTATTGCTGATGGGCTGGATGACTGGTATATGCAAATATGCATCCTTCGAATCCAATGCTCACACTTAATCTCCTTGGTGGAGGAGAAGCAAGATGGACGTTAAGGTAACCATCCAAAAATGTTTCTACTGGATGTACCGATTTAGGTTTCTCAAATCTAGTATTTGTCAGACGTCTCCAAATTTCTTGGGTACTGGAAAGAAATGGGAATAAAAACCCTGTTGCGACAGTGGCACGGGAACAACAGCCTGTTTGGCTAGTAGGGCTGTAAGTTCCTCCTGGAGTACAGAAGTTGTACCCGAGGATACTGAACCAGCAGAGGAGGAAGTGGAAGTGATACTGAAATTAGTTGCAGTGTATGTCTAGTTTGAATAATCTGGGGAATCAATCATTTGTCGTTATTTGCTGACAAGTCTCCAAATGGAGAAAAATGACCCCCTACCGCCTCAGGAGGCTTGGACGAGGAGGCGAGTGGAAAGCCATAGGAAGTCAATGAGAAGTGGCGTTGACAGCCCCTCCAGAGTTACGGGCACGGGAGGGATACGAGCCAGTTGAACTGCCTCGTGTTTTGACCACGTCCCCGAAAAACACATCTGTCAGAAGACAGAACTGTTACCTCTTATTGTAGTGCGAGTATTGGTTCCATGGCATATGGTACATGCAGAGAACCATTCGGAGGGTACGTCCTGAACCCTGGAGATCATCCAAAATGGTATGGGTATCAGGACCAAATTTTATGCAACAGAAAGGGGCATTAACTACTTTATGTTGGACATCTGGGGCCAAACTAGATACCCGAAGCCAAGCATGGCAGAAAGAGCAATGCCTGTGGCAGAGAACCATACATAATTATCAACCACAACGCTGCCAGACTTAAGAAATGGACATCATGGTTGATATGATTTGTAGCAACTGCTCCTTGTCCTAGGAAGAAAATAATTTGTTAAGGAGGTCTGAGGCAGAGGTACTCTGTGTACGCTAGTATTTCACAATGTGGCCCATATAGTTTAGGATCCTTATATTCATGGTGCCAAAGACGAAGACCTTCATGCCCAGGTAATCAAGTCGTCAGGATTCTTCATCGGGAAGTAAAGAACTCATGTTTAGGCCTTTTAGTGCAGTCATGAGCAGCCGCAATGACTGCAGAGTCTGCTGCAGGCACTGTGGACAAATACTGATGGTTCAAGGGGGCTTGGTACAGCCGGTCAACCTTACGAGCGACTGCTGTTACAGTTGAAGACTGATGCCATGCATCAGAAATGGCATTCCAATAGGAAGGTATTAATGAAAGAATGACTAGAATATGCTCCGAGTAGCTCAAGGTACTCAGCCATGTCCCATCGCTGTTCATCTTGTTCAGCAGTAGAGAACCCCATAATGCTGAATCTGTATCACGTCATCTCACTTGCAGGACCTTTGGCAGACCCATTTAATGCCTCACTACATTCGGGGTGTGTACCTCAGGACAGGAGGATGGCTCATGTGGTGCCCCTCCACAAGAGTGGCCCCAAGGATGAACCGGGAAACTACAGACCAGTGAGCCTCACATCCATCGTAGGTAAGCTAATGGAGACAATCCTGAAGGAGAGGCTGGTGGCCCTCCTAGAGGCCAAAGGACTACAGGACAGCAGACAGCATGGCTTCATAAGTGGCAGATCCTGCCAAACCAACCTGGTAGAGTTCTATGACTGGGTAACTAGGCAACTGGACAGGGGCCATGCAGTGGATGCCTGTATCTGGACTTCAGTAAGGCATTCGACTCAGTGCCACATGGAAGGCTGGGAAGGAAGTTAGTAGGCACAGGGGCCGGTGCAAAGCTGGTGAGATGGGTAGGAAACTGGCGGCAGGGAAGGCAACAGAAGGTGGTGGTGGGTGGGGAGCTCTCACACCCAAGGGCAGTGACGAGCAGTGTTCCACAGGGCTCAGTGTTGGGACCAGTGTTTGGGATATTCATTGTAGACATATCATGGGACATCAAGAGCAAGATCAGCCTGTTTGCTGAAGATACCAAGGTAGGCGCGGTGGCCGATGACCTAGGGGGATGGCACAGGTTGCAGGATGATCTGGCAAAGCTTGAAACCTGGTCAGACACCTGGCAACTGGGCTTTAATCCCAAAAAGTGCAAGGTGCTGCATTTTGGGATGAAGAACCCAAGGAGGAGTTACCAGCTAGGGGGAGTGCAGCTAGCCCAGACAGAGGAGGAGAAGGATCTGGGTGTGCTCATTACAGGGTCAATGAACAACTCGCACAATGTAGGAAGGCAGCTGCAAAGGCCAACAAAATGCTGGGTTGTAGTGCAAGGGGTATATCCTCGAGGAGGTGATTCTGCCACTGTATAGGTCATTAGTTAGACCACACCTGGAGTACTGCGTGCAGTACTGGCGTCCGTATCTGAAGAGGGACATTAAGTTACTGGAGGGGGTGCAGCACAGAGCGACAAAGATGATCAAGGGGCTGGGGAACTTGTATGAGATGAGGTTGAAGGAGCTGAACATGTACTCACTGGAGGAGAGGAGAGACAGGGATGACATGATTGAAACCTTTAAATACATGAAAGGAATAAACAAGACTGGTACAGAGGGGCTGTTCAAAGTAAGGGAAGGGAGGGCCAGGCCACGATATGAGACTGAAGCGAGGAAGGTTCAGGAGGGAGATGAGGAGACTTTTTTTCTTCACACACACACACACACACACACACACACACACACACACACACACACACACAGAGATGGTGGTGGCTGGGTGGAATGCGTTACCTGCTGAAGTGGTATGCAGTAGAACAGTGGACTGCTTCAAACGAGGATGGGACAGGACAAGGGGGAGGGTTAATGAAGGGGAAGGGTGTGGCAGCTGCAGAATAAGGGGTGCTAGCTGGACATTCGAGCAGACTTGCTAGACCTCTAGGCCTTTATCTGCTGGCAAATTTCGTATGTCACTGAAAGAGGAGCCATACAAAGAGGTGACAGCCCAAGGGGACAAAAGATCCTCCTTGAAGGGGGAGACTATGGAGTACGGAGAGTCCGGGTCCGGAAATTCTATATTCAGAAATTCCTCTCCATAAATGTCCCACAGGAGGTCCCTCACCAGGTCTGGTTCATCAAAGGGGGATAGTGGAGACCAAGCGTGAACCTCCTGGTCGGTATGGGGCCGCTTGGGTGGAGGAGAGGCAGAACTCTAGGAAAGATGAGCCAGCGTCCGAGTAGGAGAGTGGCAATATACCATGGATTACAGTACTTGCGTACAATGCGTTCAATACTGGGTACCTGCAACAACAGGATATCCACCTGTCAAGGCTGGCTGTTTGTAATAGGTGTAAGAGGGTATGGGGCGAGGGGGGTGTCAGGACTAAACCCGGAAAAATGGAGCCCAGGGAGTCTAAGTCTGCTGCACCCCTCTATAGGAAGGCACCTGAGGGGTACATTAGTTTACCCTTAGGAACTCCCATTGTCGACGAGGCAGGAGAAGAAAGCAGACTATGGGACAAAAGACGTCGACGGGAAAGGGGCTCCCATTGACGGAGCAGCAGTTTGCTTGGCTGCAGGTCCCACAGCGATAGTCTAAGAAGAAAAGGAAAAGTGCAGTTACGTAAGAACTTATTGTAACAGGAGATCTTCGAGAACAGCTCTTGCAGCAGGTAACACCATTAGGACTGAAGCCAGCAGGCGTCAGGACCCCACAGAAATCTTCTAGCTAGCAGTCTTCAGCGGGGACCGCCTCCGACGTCGGTCCCGTCCCTGACGTCAGGCATAGTACATAAGGAGGCGGTCCCGCCAGATTCCCCAGTTCTCCCGGAGACTCTCGGCCGCAGGATGACATCAGAAGGGAAGACCGAGGATCCGCCATCAGAAGAGAAAGGGAGAAAAAGCGTTCGCTCCTGCCAAGGCCTGGTAGGCCATACCTCCTCCAAAGGGGAATGGTGGGCGGGAATGTACCTGCTGCAAGAGCTGTTCTTGAAGATCTACTGTTACGGCAAGTTCTTACGTAACTACTATCTATCTTCGAGATACAGCTCTTGCAGCAGGTAACACCATTAGGACTGATTCCCAAGCAATAGCGCCTCAAAGCATTCTGAGAGGAGGCAAATAGAGATCTTGAGTAAGTCCTGACTCTAGTACAGGAGAACCTGTAGAATGGCAAGGCCGAAACCCACTTTCGGCCACGATGCAATATCCAGGCTATAGTGCCTAATAAATGTGTGCACTGAGCTCCAAGTAGCTGCAGCACAAATGGCCGAGGTGGAGGCATTGCGCAGTGCTGCAAAGGAGGTAGCCACCCCCCTTGTCGAGTGGCCCCGGACTGTACCCGCAAGAGGCTTCTGTTTGTTGTAGCAAAAAGAAATACACTGGACAAGCCAGCGAGAAAGGGTCTGTTTTGAGACTGGTTGGCCCAGCATCCTCTCAGCGAAGGACACAAATAGCTGCTCCGACGTGCGAAACTGTTTAGTCCTGTTCAGGTAGTACCTTAAGGAGCGGTGAACATCCAGGGTGTGAAGCAATGCCTCTCCTCTATTAGAGTACTTGGGAAAATACACAGGCAGATCGATGTCCTGGTTAAGAGTGAGGGCAGAGACCACCTCAGTCAGGAATTTAGGATTCGTCCTCAGACACACTGTCCTGGTGGAAAATTAAATAAGGCTCCTTACACATGAGAGCATGAAGCTCAGAAATCCTCCTTGCTGACGTGACATCAACTAAAAGTAACGTTTTCCACAACAGAAAACGCAGCTCACAATCTGCGGCAGGTTCAAAGGGGGGTGAGTTTTTCCAGGACGAAGAGCAACGCCCAAGGAGGAACGGGATCTTTGATGGGTGGCCTAAGGTGCAACACCCCTCTCAGGAAGTCTCGAGAGGCATCTAGATGTGCCACTGTGCACTGTCCTACCGGGAACTGGTAGGCCGAAATCGCGCAGAGGTGAACTTTAATAGAGGAGTAGGAGAGATCCGAGTGGAAGAGGGAAAGCAGGTATTCCAGAACCAATTTCACTGGGCATTCTAAAGGGGAAGGACCGCGAGCCTGTGACCACAAGCAAAATCGGTGCCATTTCATGGCGTACGTCGCATGCGTTGCTGGCTTTCTGGCTGCGGAAAGAACTTCCGCCACCTCTTGCGAGACCCCGGGTCGCATAATGGCTATGTCTCGAGGAGTCAGGCATGCAGGTTCATTGAGCGTAAGTCCGGGTGAACTAGTGAACCCTCCTCTTGAGACAATAGATGGGAGCTGAAAGGCAACGGAACTGGAGATTCCCGGGACAATTGCATCAGCATAGGGAACCAGATCTGCCTGGGCCAGAAAGGCACTACCAGGATCATTGTTGCATGCTCCCTGCGCAGTTTGAGAAGGAGACTCTGGATCAACGGGAAGGGAGGGAAAGCGTAGAGGAATCTGTCCGCCCAGGAGAGGGACAACACATCTCGCCAGAAAACACCAGGCCCAGGATCTAGCGAGCAAAAATTGGGCAGTTTTGCGTTGGATGGGGAAGCGAACAAGTCCAACTCTGGAGTGCCCCATTGAAGAAACAGATCTTCATTACCTCCTGAAGAAGTTCCCATTCGTGGACTCTGGCCTGGGAACGACTCAGGCCGTTCATGATTGTGTTGTCCACTCCGGGAACGTGAACTGCAATCAGGCTCGCGCCGTGTTGGATTACCCAATCCCACACTCTCATAGCTTCCCTGCAAAGGGGGTAAGAGTGTGCGCCTCCCTGTTTGTTGAGGTAATACATCACCGCTGTATTGTCTGTCTGAAGCAGAAGAGTACTCGGCGGGATTTCTGACTGAAAGGCCTGCAGGGTGTAATGGACCGCCCTCATCTCCAGGACGCTGATGTGGAGGTGGGCTTCCTGAGGGGTCCATGTTCCCTGGGACCTCACCCCGTTCAGGTGCGCTCCTCACCCCAGCCCTGAGGCGTCTGTGGAGAGGATTGCCTTCAGGGACGGCGTTGTAAACGGGACCCCCGCAGAGAGTGTCTTTGGGTCTAGCCACCATTGCCAGTCTCGAATCACGGCGTTCATGATTCTGACCGGATGATGCATGTGGTCTTGCCTTTGGTCCCACTGCACCTTGAGCATCCACTGAGTTACCCGCATGTGGAGCCTTGCCAAAGGGACGGTTGGAATGGCCGCAGCCATGTGTCCGAGCAAGCGACGGACCAACCTGGCGGGGACAGTCTTCTTCGCTGAGAGATCCCTGATGAGGGATCTGATGTGTTCTGCTCTTTCGTCAGGAAGAAAGGCTTTCCCTTGGACGGTGTCCAGAACTGCGCCTATGAACTGCAGCTTCTGGGACGGTACAAGGAGAGACTTCTCGTAGTTGATAAGAATGCACAGAGACTGGAACAGATCCTGGGTGCTCTGAATAGCCAGCAACAGCGCCTCTTTGGAGGCGGCCATGAGAAGCCAGTCGTCCAGGTACGGGAACACGTAGTGGCCCTGTCTTCATAGAGACGCTGCCACGACTGCCATACACTTGGTAAAGACCCTGGGGGCCGATGACAATCCGAACGGAAGAGCCCGGAACTGAAAATGGTGGCCAAGAAACTCGAAGCGCAGGAACTTCCTGTGCGCTTGAGCTACTGGGATGTACAGGTAGGCATCCAGCATGTCCAGGGACGCTAAGAAGGAGTCCTTTTTCAGCATGGGAATGAGTCCTTGGAGGGTCACCATGCGAAAACGTTTGTAGGCGACCAACATGTTGAGGTTGCTGAGGTCCAGAATTGGACGGAGGTCCCCTGTTTTCTTCAGAACCAGAAAGAAGCGTGAATAGTATCCGGATCCTATCTGGTTCTCTGGGACGTACTCCACTGCTCCCTTTTGCAGGAGTGCGAGTACCTCTTGCCTGCTGAGTGATCTGTGCTGACCCGAGTAACGGGACAGCAGGAGGCGGCCTTGTGGGTGGCTTGTCCACGAATTCTATAAAGTGGCCTTTTTTGACCAACTGAAGAACCCACTTGTCGGTGGTTATGGACTGCCACCCTGGCAGGTGGTCCGCGATGCGACCCCCGACCTTGGTGTCCCGTTGATCCTGAGGGGCAGGGGCCGGGAAGGAGTCATGCTGTGGCGGCCGAGGGTGTTGCGGGCTGGGCCGACTTTGCAGGGCGTTTGCTTCGGCCCACGGACGACTTCCGCTGGGCTCTGCAGGAGGAGCCCCTCTGTTGCGGGCCAGTGCGGGACTGCTGTCTCTGCATCCGGCCTCGAAAACGGCTTTGGCTCCTACGAAAGCAACTAAGCTTGGGTCTGTACATGGCCTGGACAGACTGCACCGCGTTCCCGGCCTCTTGAAATTTGGTGAGGACCTCCCCCGAGGACTCACCAAAAAGAACTTCTCCGTGAAACGAGGCATTCAGGATGTTGTTCTGGATGTCCGGGGTAAATCCGGAGACACGGAGCCAAGAGCGTCTCCGGAGGCATATGCCTGAGGCTGTCGCTCTGGCCGAAGAGTCCGCGGAATCATACGCGGCTCGCAGCACCTGGGTTCCCACGTCCAAACCCATGTGAAGGAGTTGTATCAACTCCTCCTTCTGCTCACCTTCTGGCATATTTTCCACCAGATCCAGTCCCTGCTCCCACAAGGTGTTCTGAAACTGTACCACGTGGGTTAAGTAGTCGAGGGACCTGATGGCGCAGGTAGTGGATGCATATGTGCGCCTGCCCATAGCGTCCAGCTGCTTGGACTCTGGGTCCGGTTGCAGGGTGCTCAAATGTTGCGGCCTCTGGGACCGGTCATGAGAGGCTGTAATGACCAGGGAATCGGCCAGCGGATGTGATGCCAAGTACTGATCCTCCCTATGGGCCTTGTACAGGTGGTCAGCCTTCTTCGGCATCGCCGGGAGTAAGTGTGGAAGTTTCTACGCTGCCTTGGTGACGTCCACGAAGGTGTCCACCAAGGGTGGCACCACCACAGGCTTTGGATCTTTTTGCCGAAGATAACTGGCAAGGCAGTCCTCTCTGGGTCGAGTTCCTCTGCGTCCCAGCCCATGTTCTCCTGGATGTCTCAATCTCCGAGACCGATAGGTCATCCAGAGGAGATCTTGGGAGCTCACGTGGGTCCGGAGAAGGGAAGCCGATTGGAGGGGGGGATCTGGATCCGTCAGAGAAGTCCGATCCAGTGTCCTCCATCGAAGGCGAATGGCGGTGTCTTCTGGGTCTCTTGGGGCTGGGTGACCCTAAAGATGATCTGGACGGAGGTCTCCTCTTGTCTGGTCTACCCCTAGGAGGATCCGCAGGCTGCTTGGGGAGAAGGTACTCAGCTTGCAGCCCCAGATGGAGTAGGGGGCGCAGGGGACGGTGGAGTCGCAGGTGGAGGAGGTTTGTGAACCACATCCTTTTTTATGGTATCCCACCAGCAGGTGAACAGCTCCTTAACCTCAGAAATGCTGAGGCCCGACGACGGACCTGGCGCCGATGGTCGGTCTGGTTCCGGTGTCGGCTCCCCAGGGGTCTCGGGTTCAGGGGAGGGTTCCCTGGGGGGTGCGACAGGACTGGGTTTGCCCGTCTGGTCCTCGGGCTGGGTCAGCTCCTCCTCCGTGAGCGCCTCCTGACCGACGTCGGTGGGAGGCGTAGGGGTTCTACTCTACAGGGATGGACGTCGGTCCCCCGGCTGGCATCCGTGGTGGCGAAGGCCTAACCGGCGACGGTCGTCTGTTCTCAGGACCGATGGTGCTTGGCCAACGTCGGATCTGACGTCCTCTTGAGTGAACTCAGCTCTTTGGTCTTCCGCTGGGGAGGAGGAGGCAAGGAGATTGACCGGGCGTCAGAATCCGGATGGCGGGAACCGGTCTTGTTGTGGTGGTGGCAGTCCCCTGACCTCGGCAGGGCCTTGGAAGCTGAAGAAGAGGAGGGCCTGGAGGTCTTGTCCTGAGGAAGAGAGGAAGAACCTGAAGGAGTCTTCACCGCTGCAGGGGGAGGCTGACAGTGGACCCGGGAAGGGGAGCGGTCAGACCGGGAGCCGGAGCTACGGAAGTCAGAGGCCCTAGAAGGGGACTCTGATCTCACCCTCTCCCTATGCTTCTCAATGTATCTCCGGGCCTTTTCAGACGATTCCCCCTTGGAGGCTGCATTCATGGCCTTAACCTTTTCCTCGAGCAGGAATGCCTGCAGGGCCTTCTGGCAATGGATCCGGGTCCGGCTATTGAATACCTGGCAGAAGGTACAGGCCCGGGTGTCGTGATCTGGGCCTAGGCACCGGACGCAGGCCGCATGCAGGTCTTTAAACGGGATTTGCTTCCCACAGGCGCACTTCGATGGATGGCCTTCCATGGAGATTGGAGAAGACATCAGACAGCAACTTTGAAGAGAAAATTAACTTTTTTCCCCAAACGGAAGAACTTAACCAGGCGTCGCGCGCTAGAAATGAACCAAAGGGTCGAGATATGCAAGTCAACGGCGGGAATGAACTGGGGAATCTGGCAGGACCGCCTCCTTATGTACTACATCTGACGTCGGGGACGGGACAGACTTTGGAGGCGGTCCCCGCTGAAGACTGCTAGCTAGAAGATTTCCGTGGGGTCCCAACACCTGCTGACTTCAGTCCTAATGGTGTTACCTGCTGCAAGAGCTGTATCTCGAAGTAAGATCCTTCGTTAACAGAGGGACAGCAGAACGCTCCGTCCTGAGTGCCTAGGCAAGCTTAGTCGATGAGGGAAACGCTCCAGTCGACGATGAAGGCACAAACTTCGCTCCATCAATGCGAGAAGTGCTTCCCAAGAATGCTCAGTCAACGGTGCACATGTTGCAGAAGTCACAGTCGACATGCCTCATGGTAGGCAGCTTCTCCTTCTCCCCTTTATGATTACATCAAGACCCAGTGGTAGGGAAGCCTTTGGAACGAGCCCCCTGGGTATGCTCAAATAGGGAAACCTGTTCCTGCAGTAAACTTGATTTCTTACAACAGTCGTCAACGAGTTGCATGGTTCAATTCTTTACAGAAACTACAAGGGGGTGTCCGTGGGTCCCAGTCACCTAACACAGTATAGCAGATTATCAAGCTTGAAAATCTTCCTGCCACAAGAACAGGAACGAAATGAGGCTTGCTTGTCTGTAGATCCTTTTAGACACTCATTTTGTTCAAGTCTCGTCAATAACTGCTTCACTGAAGACTAAGCTAGCCGCTGTGCTAACTGAAGCAGTCGGGAACATGAACAGAGGATACCAGGGACTGCCCACACTTCTACAAGGAATAAAGAAATGATGTCATGTGTGGAAGGTACCTGGTAAAAGACTGCTGAAGAAACGGCCATGTGACAGCGCCCTCTGCTGGAACCTCCCAAGAGTAATAACCTACTGCAAGAAACCATTCCGTAGAAGAGCTACCGTTACAGGTGAGTAGCAGTTTTTTTCTAGGATCGTGGATATGTTGTCCATCCACACTGGTTGGCAAACTCATAGCAGATCTCTGGGAGAAGACAGGCAAGACACACACACACACACACCCTACTTGAGAAACGGACTGGAGAACAGAGGCCCCAAAACCAGCATCCCGGCATGACTACGTCGATGTGATAATGGGTAATGAAGGCGTCTGCTGTCTTCCAGGTAGCAGCCCGGCAGATTTCCTGAATAGGAATGTCCCTGGAAACAGCCACTGACAGCAGTATGGCTGGTAGAATGAGCTCTTTTCCCTCTGGGAGGCTCCGTGTCCATCAACCTGTAGCAGAGATCAATACACGATGTAATCCATCTGCCGATCGTCCGCTTTGCGGCAGGTCTGCCAGGTGCTGCTTCAGCGTAGATGGCAAACAGCTGGCGACCCTCTAGACGGATTTCCGCCATTCTCCTTGTAACAGGAGAGAGCTCGTCCCAGGTCCAGAGTATGGAACCTGTACTCAGCATCCAAGGTGTAGTTTGGGTACAACACAGGCAGAGTCATTCCCTGGTTGGGATGAAACTGACACCACCTTCGGGAGGAATTTTGGGTGGGGGCGCAGGACAACCTTGCCCCTGTGGAAGACCAGGTAAGAAGACTCCTCCGAAAGTGCCTGGACCTCCCCAGTGGTCACCAGGAAGGCAGTCTTCCACGACAAGTGTGACATCTCACGCTTGTTTATTAGTTCGATTGGCTTCCCCATGAGTTTTGCCAAAACCAGCAGTAAATACCACGGAGGGGGAGGTTCACACACCAGAGGGGATATGTGATCAATGCTTTTGAAGAAGTGCCAGACACCTTCTCCTGCGCCACTGTCTGCTGACCAGCCCACGCCAGATGAGCAGAGATGGCTGCCAGATGCACCTTAAGGGTCGTAGACTGAAGATCCCCTTTGGACAGAGACCAAAGGTAGACTAAGATGCTAGCCACTGGACAGGACAGAGGGTCCAGGCCCCTGCCCAGACACCAAATGGAAAACCTTTTCCATTTAAAGGCATAGCATCTTCTGGTCAACTCCTTCATGGATGTTTCCACTATTGTGAGTACATCCTCAGAGACCCAGAGCCTGGAACCCAAGCCGCTCAGGAACTAGGCTGTCAGGTTCAGGGACCGAAGATCCGGATGGAATACCTTCCCCTGACTGACCGATATCAGGTCCAGGCACGTTGGAAGATGCCTCGGGAGCCTGTTCCTGAGGCAGAGGCGATCTGACTACGAGAACTGGTGGGGCCAGTCTGAGGCTACCAGGATCACCTACACCTCGTCCCTCCTCACCTTCAGAAGCACCCTGTGGATCAAGGGAAATGGAGGGAAGTCGTAGAAGAGGCCTGGGGTCCACGGCCTGATGAAGGCATCCCCCTGCAGTGTGCCCTGCTGAGTGGGGCAGGCATGAAACACCCTCACAGCTTGGTGTTTTCCTGGGAGGCAAACAGATCCAACGGTTTGCCCCAGCAGGAGAAAAGTCTGAGCTATCTCTGGATGGAGAGACAACTCATGGGATGTCTCACCTACGCGACAGAGCATCCACCAGTTGATTTGAGGCTCCTGCCACATGGATGGCTAGGAGATCTGCCTCCAGTCGGCTCACAAGGGTCCAGATGGAAAGCGCTTCCCTGCACAGCAGCCGGGTTTGCGTGCCGCCCTGTCTGAGGTAGTGCATGGTAATGGTATTGTCCATCTAGACTTTAACCACCTGACCCCAAAGGTGCTGAGCGAATGCTGACAGCGCCCAGTCTGACCGCTCTGAGCTCCAGCAGGTCAATATTGTTATCGGGATTCCTAGAGGGTCCAGAACCTGTGGGCTTTGTTCCCCATGTGGGCTCCCCAGCCTGGGAGAGAGGAATCTGTCGCAAGAACGACCACGGGCTCGAGGTGGACAAACTGGATCCCTTCCTGCAGATGATCCTGGATGGTCCACCACTGAAGGCCGTCCCACATCAATAGGGTCACAATTATCAACTGGTCGAAATGACCATGGCACAGAGTCCACTGGGTGGCCAGCTCCTATTGAAGGGGGCACATACGTCACCAGGCCCAGCGGACCATGGTGGTTCAGGCTGCCATATACCCTAGAAGGTGCAGAAAGTCCCGGGCAGGGCGCAATTTCCCAACCAGAAGTGATTTGGCAAAGGAGAAGAGAACCTCCGCCCTGTCCCTATAAGCATATAAATCAGAGAAGGCACGATTTCATACTTGGTCTCGATCAGTACACCAAGCTGAGTGCAGATTACGAAGGCCAGATCCCAGGACCTCCCCATCTCTTGCTGGGTGGAACCCGCCAAAAGCCTATAGTCGACACAAGGCTAGACTAACTGACACCTGACGTGGGTTGCCACTATTACAATGCATTTGGTGAAGACCCATGGGGTCGATGACAGACCAAATGGCATGGCACAGGACTTGTAAAGGGTTCCCTCTGCTCTGAATCGGAGGAACCGCTAATGAGACAGACTGATTGGGACGTGGAAAATTGCGTCCTGGAGTTAGAGTGGGTAGAACCATATGTTCTGCTCCAGGGACAGAATCATCTGAGACAGTTACCGTTCTGAAGGTGCGTTGCCCCAGAAACTGGTTCATGTCGTGCAGATCCTGAAGGGGGCAGCAGCCCCCCATCCACTTCAGGACCAGGAAGTGCTTGGAAACCAACCCTGGGTCAACTGCGGATGTTACTCTGGCCACTACATTGAAGAGTTGGGCTTTGTAGTCTCTCAGAGCAGACTGAGCATGTGCTGATGCCCTTTCTGCCCATGGGGCGCGAGCTTGGCTGCTCGCACTCCAGAAGCAGAACCTAGCCAACCACTTCTAGAACCCACTTGTCCATGGCAACAGCGGGCCAAGCAGAAAAAGTGGTGGAGCCAGCCATGCACAGGAGGACCTAGAGCTGGCATGATAGGAATAGGAGTAGCAGCTCCTATCCTGTCATGGAGCAGCCTTGGAGGAAGAGGATCCTGACTGGAAATTGACCGAACCCCCACCTCCCTTGTCTGCGGGCCCAGACTTGGGCAGACGGCACCAAGCCTGTTCCTGCTGTTGCCCACCTTGGAAGGAGGGCTGCTTGGCTGCCACAGCAGGGTGCTGATATGGCTTTTTCTTCTGCTTCTTTTCACCTTGAGTGTCTTTCTGAGCAGAAGTAGCAGAGTCCAAGTTGACATTGGACTGCTCAATCCATTGAAGGTGACCGTCCACACCTGGGCTGAAGAGATCAGTGCCCAGGAAAGGAACATCAGTAAGCCTGTGTTGGGTGTCCGCCGTAAAGGTGGAGAGCCTCAAATAAGCCCTGCAATGCATGGCAACTGCCACCAAACAGGCACACGAATCCCTGATATCCAGGGCCGTATGGAATCGCTGTTTGGCAACAGCCTGACCCTGGTCCTGGACCTGCTTGACCGTAGTCTGGAGGTGAGCAGGAAGATGAAGGAGAACCTCATCCAAAGAGCCCAAAGAGGCATGGAAGAAATGCACCATGACAACGGGCAGACCTTGCTTGATGAAGGCCTAGCAAAGCGGTGTCAGACCTTCCTGAGAGAGTGGTCCAATTTTTTGGATTCCTTGTCCAGAGGTCTATCCCTATCTGCGGAGCTGCCCGTGCGTCAGAACACTGAAGCAGTCACCAGACCCTCGCCCCCACAGAGGGATTTTCCGTGAATCCAATAGGCACCGCGTACTTGCGGGTCATCTGGGCAGACTGCGTGGGAGGCAGGGTGCTGCCAAAGCTCCATAACCAGATCAACAATTGCCTCAGCCACTGGGCAGGCTTCCGGAGTGTCCCCTCTCTTCTTAAGGATGTCCATAAGAGAGTACTCCACCCATTTCTGGACAGGCTCTTGGGGTATCCCTTTGGATTCGGAGACCAAGCGAAGAATCTCCAAGAAGGACGAAGGACCCACCTCCATCGAGAGACTGCCCATCGCCTCGTCTACTGGACAGTGCCAGTCGGAGTCATCAGAATCTGAGGTATCTGGATAAAATCGGCCGGCTGCCTAGGTCACCCTGTACATGCATGGGGCGGCCAGGCATGAGGATGACCAATAACCTGCGAGGAAGAGTGAACAATCCAAGACTATGTCAAAGGAGCCCCTCCCAAAGGCTGTTTAGGCAGCTTCACCACAATCAGTGGAGAGGTAAATTCTGGCCGAACTGGGGCAGGTTTCACTGGCTCCATGGGCAGGGGAAACGTTTTAATCAGTTCCAATGGAGTCAGCTTTGGCCTAGAAGGCAAGAGCCAAGTAATGGCCAGCATGGAAACAGAGGCAGATTTATGACCTGAGAAAATCCGCTGTTGCCACATAAGGTCTTCATAGCATCTACCGAGTTTCCGCTGAATCCTCCCTTCATCAGAGGGGGACTAAGACAAATGGCAGCGGCCCCTTTTCTTGTAGCGCTAATGCACCTTCCTCAGCCTATCGGACGAGGGGGTCCAAAACCTCGACCTTGAGAAATGGGGTGACCAACGGAGTCACTGGAGACACAGGGGGAATCAGTGATTTTCCCTGATCAGAGACCAGCTCCTAGATGAGACTGCTAGCAGGCTGGGTCTCCTCATCAGGGAGAGTCAAGACTGGGGTCCTGGTAAGAGTCGTAGGACTCGAACAACAGATCAACAGGGTTGAGAGTCATCTCCATCGCGTAGTCGATAGAGACTTTGTCCGCCTGAACCGACAGCAGGACCAAGAGGCCAGCAGCCAAAGTCCAAACTCGACCAAGGCTGAGAATGCCAATTCCTGGTACCGAGATCGCTCTCTATCCCAAGAAAGTCTTCACCGAGACTAAGAATCTCTCGGTTCCTTATCTTACTGGACTAGGAAACATGAGAGCCCGAAGGTCCCTCACCCTTAGTGGGGAGAGAGTGGCACATCTCCCAAAAGAACCTGAGAACGTGGAGCCCAGACTAAGCAGAAAAGAAAAAAAAAGCCAAGAGGAATGCTCTGTGGCCCGCTCCGCCTGTTCCAAGGCCTGCATTTGCTCCAGCTGTTTGGTGACCGCAGAGACCGCCCACCGGACCGCCTTCAATTTCTCCGGCCTACCCAGTTTTAAACGTGCGAGACGATTGTCAGGGACGTTAGGTGGAAAGCGAGACAATAACCACACATGGTATGCAGGTCTGTCCATGACATCTTCTGTCTGCATAGGCACCAACGGAATCCGGGGGAAGATGAGTCCTCCATCGCAGTTGAGACCGAAAATTTGCAATTGCCAACTATAACAAGGTTAATCTTCAGAATATCCGAAGTATTAGAAGCCAGGGCCTACAGAACTAGGTAGCAGTAAGGAGGCAACCCGAATCTTCCAGCGGAAAAAATGATCTCGATTCATGTGGCGAAGCCAAAGGTTTTACCACCCGAGTGGGTGGCAGGACCCAGCTTTGAGACCTTCCGTCAACATTTAAAGGGGAAGGGACATGCCAACTAGTGTGGTTGAACATCATAGCCACGATCCTAGAAAAGTACAGTTATGTAATAACTTACCGTAACAGTAGATCTTCGAGAGAGGCTCTTGCAGAAGGTAATTACACATATGACTGATGCTGGCCGGCGAGAGGACCCCAAGGAAAAATTTCTACCTAGCAGACCCTGGCGAGGGACTGCCCCCACGTCAGGTGACCAGCGTCAGACGTCGTTATAAAGGGGCGGTCCTGGACGCCCGCCTTCCAGTTCTTTCCCACCACAGGCCCGGACGAGAGAGAAATACAGGTTACTCACCTGTAACAGGAGTTCTAGGAATGGTATATGTTGTTCATCCACACTCATTGGCAGGTATCCTTGCCGCTTTAAATCTTGCGGAAGGTCTTCAAGCTTGCTCCTCCCACCCACCCGGGTGTTGGTATAACTCGGCTCAGCCCATGACGCCAGATCTGGCCCGTGGAGCTCAGGTTGTGCGTCAAGCTGGAATGTAGGGATGAACAACATATACCATTCCTAGAACTCCTTGTTACAGGTGAGTAACCTTGTATTTCTAGGGACATGGATATGTTGTTCATCCACAGTCATTGGCAGACTCCTAGCAGTTCTCCAGGAGGAGGGAGGCAAGGCACACCCCAATACTTACTTGGGAAAGAGAGACTGGAGAACCGAGGCCCCAAAACCAGCATCCCGGGCGTGACTCAAGGTCGATGTGGTAATGGGTAATGAAGGTGTTTGCTGACTTCAGGTAGCAGCCTGCAGATTTCCTGGATAGGGGCGTCCCTGGAAGCAGCCACCGTTGCAGCATGTAAGCGGGTAGAATGAGCTCTTATCCCTCTGGGAGGCTCCATGCCCGCCAACTTATAGCAGAGATCTATGCAGGAGGTTACCCACCTGCTTATCGTCCGCTTGGCTGCAGGTCTGCCAGATCGCGGCTTCAGCGTGGGTGACAAACAGCTGGCGAACCTCTCCCAATTTCAACCGTGGCTCCTTATAATAAGCGCGCCTTCTAGGGTCCAGAGTATGGAGCCTATATTCGCCTCCGAGGTGTGATTGGGGTAGAACACCGGCAGAGTCAACACCTGGTTAAGGTGAAACTCCGACACCACCTTCGGAAGGAATTTCAGGTGGGGCGCAGGACAACTCTGTCCCTGTGGAAGACCAGGTAAGGAGACTCGATGGAAAGCGCCTGGGCTCTCCATCCTTCTGGCTGACGTGATAGCCACCAAGAAAGCGGTCTTCCACGACAGGTGAGAGAGCACACCTGTGCATAGGTTGAATGAGCTTGCCCATGAGCTTTGCCAGTACCAGCAGTAGATCCCACGGAGGTGGGGGTTCCCGCACTGGAGGAAATGTGATCAAGGCCTTTGAAAAGCGCCAGACCACCTTCTCCTCGCCACCGACTGCTTCCCGGCCCCGGTAAGCAGAGATGGCTACCAGGTGCACCCTTAGGGTCGTCGACCTAAGCCCTTGACTAGAAGGGACCATAAATAGTCCAAGATGCTTGCCAAGGAACAGGAGGAAGGGTCAAGCCCTTGCCCTGACACCAAATGGAAAACCTTTTCCATTTGAAGGCATAGCATTTTCTGGTCGACTCATACGGGACGCCTCAACTACATTGAGGACCTCGTCGGGAAGACACAAGGCCTGGAACTCTAGCCGCTCAGGAACCAGGCCGTCCAGGTGCAGGGATTGAAGGTCCGGATGGAACACCTTCCCTGATTGACTGAGAGCAGGTCCGGGCGAGCTGAAGCTGCGCGAGTCCTGGAGCTGAGACTGGGAGATCTGGGTACCAGAACTGGCGAGGCCAGTCTGGGGCTATCAAATCACCTCGCCTTGTCCCTCCTCGCCTTGAGAAGCACCTTGTGGATCAAGGGAAATGGGGAAAAGCGTAAAGAGGCCGGGGTCCACTGCCTCGAAGGCATCCCCTGCAGCGAGCCCTGCTGAGGGCGGGCATGGAACAGACTCAGCTCGCGTTCTCCTGGAGGCAAACAGGTCCACCTGAGGTGTGCCCCAATGGGAGAACAGATGCTGTACTACCTCCGGCAGGAGAGACCACTCGTGGGATGCAGCCCTATCCGGCTCAGGGCATCGGCCAGGGTGTTGGAGGCTCCTGCCACATGAATGGCTAGGAGATCCGCCTCCAGGCTGCGCCGCAGTGACCAAATGGAGAGCTTCCTTGCATAGAAGCATGGGCGCGTCCCGCCCTGGCGGTTTAGATAGTACATGGTCGTGGTATTGTCCGTCTGGACTCGGACCACTTGACCCTGGAGGCAGGCAAAAGCGGTGAGAGCTAGGCGGACCGCTCGGAGCTCCAGCAGGTTGATGTGGCATCGGGACTCCGCAGGGACCAGAGGCCATGAGCCCGTGTTCCCCAGATGGGCACCCCAACCCATCAGAGAGGCATCGGTCGATGAGACAGCCGTCGGCTCGGGCGACGAACGGGATGCCCTCCTGCAAATGATCTGGAATGGTCCACCACTGGAGAGCGTTCCACATCCCCTGTGTCACTGACACAAGCTGGTCCAAAGGATCGCAGCGTTGTGACCACTGGCTGGCCAGTCCCCACTGAGGGACCCATGTTCCAGCGGGCCCCAGCGGACCCACGCTAGTGCGGGCCGCCATGAGACCCAGGAGGTGCAGGAAGTCCCGGGCAGGGCGCGAATTGCCCAACCAGAAATGATCGGGCAAGGAGGAAAGAACCTCGGCCCTGTCACGGGGCAGCTCTGGCTCGAAGAGAGTCGAGCTGCGCCCGATGAATAGAATCACCTGCTTGGCTCGAGTTCCGACTTGGCCTCGTTGATAAGGAGGCCCAGTTGAGAGCAGACCTGGAGGGCCAGATCTCTGGACACTCCGCCTCCTTCCTGGAGGAGCTGCTATCAGCCAGTCGTCCAGGTAAGGGTACACCGGACCCTCGGCGCACTTGGAATGCTGTCACCACTGCCATGCATTTGGTGAAGACCCTGGGAGCTGGAGACAAGCCGAAGGGCATGGCTTGGAACTCGAAGAGGGATCCTTCCGCTCGGAAGCGAAGGAATCTCTGGTGCGACGGACAGATAGGGGCGTGAGAAAAGCGATCCTGCAAGTCCAGAACCACCGCACCCGCGTTCAAGGATGGTATTATCTGAGCCAGAGTGACCATCCTGAAGGTTCGAGACCTTAGGAACTTGTTTGGAGTCGTGTGGAGTGAAGGCCAACCCCGTCGCTCGGAACCAGGAAGTACCTGGACACAAACCCTGGGTCTGAAGGAGGGTCACCACCTCTCTTATCACCTCCTTCTGGAGGAGGAGGCGATGTCGGCTCGACGAGCCCCCAGTGAGCTGGGGATCCCGAAGCCCCCAGTGGCGGCGGCTCTGAAGGTGGTGCCTGCTTCGAATTCCAGAGGCAGGCCTCTTCCCACCACCTCAAGACCCACCTGTCCGTGAAACAGCGGACCAGGCGGAGCGGAAGTGCGAGCGCCGTCCCAGGGGGACCCAGGGGTAAGGTGGAGGGAATGGGGCGACACCCTCTAGCCCGTCACTGGGCAGGCTTGGAGGAGGGACCGGCCGAGGGACCTCCTGGGCCCTTTCCTCCCTGCCTCCTGTTAGAGGAAGCCGGCGGCTTGGGTTTGGGATGCCAAGGCCGAGCCTGCTGGCCCTGACGTTGCTGGGCCGGGCGCGCCGGGGGCACAGAAGGACGAAAGGGCTTAGGCTGTGGTTTGCGGCCTTTGTCCTTCTGAGCGGAAGAGACCGAGTCCAAGGTAGCATTGGACTTCTCGATCCTCTGCAGGTGACCTTCCACCCCAGGGCCGAAGAGGTCAGTCCCCAAAGGAACATCCAGCCAACTTGTGCTGGGTATCCAGTAAAGGTGGATATCCTCAGCCAAGCCCTGCCGACATATAGCCACTACGTCCGCCACTGATCTAGCACCGCAGGTCCCCTATATCCAAAAGCAGTCTGGAGCTGCTGTTTGGCCACTGCCCTGGTCCGCACCTGCTTAACCGTAGTCTGCAGATCGGCGGGAAGATGAGGATGACCTCATCCAGGAGCCAACAGGGCATGAGAAAAATGTGCCATGAGGGCGGCCGAACTGGCCTGGCGAAGGCAGAGAGGGCATGGCGTAGACTTTTAGCCCGACAGTCCAATTTCTTGGACTCCTTGTCAGGAGGTTTGTCCACATCCCTGGCGTTGCCGTGGCCTGACGCTGTCGGTAACCAATCCCTCAGCAGAGGGTGTTCAAAACGGACAAGGAACCGGTAGGGACGCATACTTCCTGGCCATCCTGGCCGAAGGCGCAGGGCAGGAAGCAGGCGCTGCCAAAGCTCCAGTGCGGACCCACTATGCCTCGGCCACCGGAAGAGCCTCGTCGGAGAATCCCTCGGTCCAGAATCTCCGTGAGGATACCTGGCCCGTTTGGAAGCAGGTTCGAGCTCCATCCGGTGGACTCAGAGATGAGCGAAGCAGTCCTAGGAAGGACGACGGGCTATCGTCCATTGACTGACCTCCTGAAGACTCCAAGTCCAGTCGCTTGGAGAAAAGGAGGAATCATCTTCGGACTCGGAAGAGTCCTCAAGACTGCCTCTGGCCTGAGCCACCCTTCACCTGCCGAGGGTCGGTCGGGAGTAAGGGTAACTGACAGCCGATGGGGTAGACCCTTAGCCCGACCGAGAATCCTTGGTCGAGCCCAAATGGTGGCTGTGGAGGCGGAGGTTCCACGAATCAGTGGAGCAGCTGTTTTGGCCGAACAACCGGCCTGGGTATAGCTCCTCGGATAAGTCGGGGATTGTCGGCCGCTCGGTGACAGCCACTTAATGGCCAGGGAAGGCGACAGGGTTGGCTTACTCCCGGCCAGAGAGCTGTTGCAACATAAGTCCTCGTCCATCCGCCGTAATTTACGCGAAGCCTCCCTCGTCCGGAGGAGGGGCGAGGGCAGCGGCGACGCCGCTTACCCATGATGCCGAGACCGAGACCGCCTATGACGGTGGGATCGGCTGGACCGCGAAGAGGTCCGAGACCGAGAGTCCCGGAATTTCCGAGGTCGGTGCGGGGAGGTGTCGGCCGGAATCGGCACTCCCTTCGGCTCGGATGGTCCATCCGGGGCTCCAGAACCGAGGCACAGGCGAGCCACAGGATCCTCAACTCCTCCCGGGGAACGGAGGGAATCTCGGCTGCTAAAGCGACAGCCGTCAATGGGTCGAGAAAAATCTCGACTTCCATCGATGGGAGTCTCGGTCAACTGACCTGGCAGGGGACACCGTGAGGCCAGTGGCGAAGCCGAGTCGATCGAAGCAGAGCGGTCGACGGCCCGGGGAGGGACCTTTCCCGCTCCCAAGAGCGCCGACGGAGGGACTTACCCTGTCCTCTTTTGGACAGAGAATAAGGTCCGCAGGCGTGAGGCCTTCTCCTTTAGTGGAGAGGACAGACAAAGCTCCTTAAAAAGCCGTGTAAGAAGAGCCCAGAGAGAGCGGGATAAATGCCGCGGCCGAGGAAGATACGGCCCGCGCCGCCTCCTCTTCGAGGGCGACCATCCGCTCGAGCTGATCCGCCGAGCCCGCCGCCGCGGACACCACCAACCGGGCCTCCTTGGACTTCACCGGAGGGAAACGCTTCTCGGGACGGCCCAGTTGCAATCGGACAGCACGGTCTTCGAGGACGTAGGCCGAGAAAGATGAGCACAGGTCGCAAGCCTGCGGGTCGTGCTCAAGGCCTAAGCAGTAGACACACGTGGAGTGTGGATCCGTCCGAGACATCTTCTGCCCGCATGGGCATCTCCGAAATCCGGGAGTCGATTTGTCCATCGCAGCCGCGAGGGATAGAAGACTAAGTCTTTTTGCAAAATTTATTTTAAATCCACAAACGGAGAAATAGGAACCAGTCTCAAACGCAGAGCGTTAAGGAGGGAACCTGAGCTTCCAAGCGGTAAGGAAGATCTGGCATCATGGGGCGGAGCCGAGAGTTATACCACCCGGGTGGGTGGGAGGAGCAAGCTTGAAGACCTTCCGGCAAGATTTAAAGCGGCAAGGATACCTGCCAATGAGTGTGGATGAACAACATATCCATGTCCCTAGAAGCAGATATTTCCCTCAATGGAAAAGGAGCTGAAAAAGTCTAGTGGGATGGAGGGCGGGAAGGAATTGCCTACTGCAAGAGCCTCTCTCCAAAATCTACTGTTACGGTAAGTACATAACTGTACTATCTTACTTCGAGAGGGCTTTTGCAGTAGGTAATTACATATAGGACTGAATCCCAAGCAGTCGAACAAATGAAAGGTACCGGGAGGAGGAACTACTCCAAGAAGCAGCAAAAGCCTTGCAAACCTCAAGACAGGAGGCCCTGCAAGACAGCTAACCCAAAGCCTGCTCTACGGCGAGAGGCAATGTCCAAACTGTAATGTTTCGTAAAGGTATGGACGGAAGTCCAGGTGGTGGCAGCACAGATATCTGCTGCAGAAACATTCTTGAAACAACCCGCAGAAGATACTATTCCCAGAGTGGAGTGACCTCTGACTTGACCTGGGTCTTGTTGTACTTGTCATAACAGAAAGTGATGCAATGAGTCAACCATTTAGACAGGCACTGCTTAGAAACAGCATTGCCTTCCCTTTTGTGAGCAAAAGAGACGAACAGCTGGTCAGTTTTTCTGAGATCCTTAGTCCTATCGGTGTAGTATCTCAGAATCCGGTGAACACCCATGTTATGGAGTAAATATTCCCCTTGGTTGGAGTGCTGCGTGAAAAAGGCAGGTAACTCTATAGACCGATTTAAGGTAGACTCTGCTACCACTTTAGGTAGAAACTTAGGGTTTGTGTGAAGAGCTACTCATTCTTTGAGAAAAATCAAATAAGGGATTTTACACATGAGGGCCTGGAGCTCGGAAATTCTTCAAGCGGAGGTAATGGCCACCATGAAGAGAGTCTTCCACGATAGAAACTTCAGGTCTGCAGAGGCCGCAGGCTCAAAGAGAGGAAGGGTAAGTTTCTCGAGAACAAAGTTCAAATCCCAAGGGGGAGCAGGAGTCCGGACAGGGGGCCTGAGATGAAGGACCCCTCTAAGAAAAGTCTTGGATACCTCTAATTGGGCAAAGGCTTTATCAGTGAAAGGAACATGGTAAGCTGAAATAGCGGCCATGTGAACTTTCAAGGAGGAATGACTGAGACCCAGGTCGAAGAGGTGACGTAAATATTCAAGCAGAACGGCCACAGGACAGAAGAAAGGCTCCACATTCCTAGAGGCAGCCCAAATAGAAAATCTCTTCCATTTCATGGCGTAAGTGGACCTAGTAGAGGGTTTTCTAGCCTCTACCAGAATCTCCGCCACCTTTGGAGAGACACCAAAGTGAGATTAGGCTAGGTCTGCAGGAGCCATGCATGAAGTTGCAGGGACTTTAGTCCCGGATGGACCAGGGCCCCCTGATCCTGGGTCAGCAATCCTCAAGATAAAGGAAGAGGAAGAGGAGGAACTTCTGAGTATAGTTGTAGAAGAGAACCAGATTTGCCTGGGCCAGAAAGGAGCGATCACAATCATTCTCGCTCCTTCCGTTGATAGTTTCTGCAGTACACCAATGACCAGAGGAATTGGGGAAAAAGCATAGCTGAATCTGCCCTTCCAGTTTAGAGACAGAGCGTCGCTCCAGAAAGCGCCTCACCCTGGAGCGAGCGAGCAAAAGGTGGGAAGTTTTGCATTTTGGGAAGAGGCGAACAGGTCTACCTGTGGAGTCCCCCAAAGCTGGAAGATGTCATCTAGAACCTTTTGGTCCAACTCCCTCTCATGTGGCAGAGCAGAGGAGCAACTTAGCGCGTCTGCCAGGGTACTGTCGACTCCTGGAACACGGATCTCTGTGAGGTGAATGTTGTGAAGCGTTGCCCAGTCCCAAACCCTAATTGCTTCCCTGCACAGCGGGTAGGATGGAGTCCCTCCCTGCTTGTTGATGTACACCACGCACATGTTGTCCATCTGGACAGCTAGGCGACTGGGAAGGATGTATTGGTGAAGGGCTTGGACAGCATACAGTACTGCTCGTAGCTCGAGCACACTGATGTGGAGGGCTAGCTCCAATCTGGACCATAAACCCTTGGTTCGGTGAGGACCCAGATGGGCTCCCCAACCTTCGCCTGATGCATCCGTGGTCAGAGTCTGGGAGGGGGGAGGAAGACAGAAGGGGAACCCCGAAACAGGTTCTCTCGAACCATCCACCACTGCAAGTCTCTTGTCATCGGCGAGGAGATCAGAACCAGATGATCTAGGTCACCTATGAGTTGATCCCACTGGGAGCGGAGAGTCCACTGAGAGATTCTCATGTAGAGCCGCACGCGGGGAACAGTCGGGATGGTGGCCGCCATGAGCCCCAAGAGACAGAGAACCAACCTCGCCAGAACCTTCCTGCGTTCTAATAGTAGGGAAATCTGTGACTGGAGGGAAGCCACCCTGTCTGGGGGAAGGAAGGCCTTGCTCACAGTCGTATCGAGGATAGCCCCAATGAACTGAAGTCTCCGGGAAGGGTCCAGATGAGACTTGGAATGGTTGATGGTAATACCCAGGCAAATGAAAACCTGCTGGGTGAGGGAGAGAAAATGCAGGAGCTCCTCCCTGGACGAGGCCGCCAGTCGTCCAGGTAGGGAAACACCTGAACTCCCATAGTACACAGGTGGGCCGCTACCACCACCAGGCATTTGGTAAAAACTCAGGGAGCCGAGGAAAAACCAAACGGTAGTGCCCGGAATTCATAATGGTCCCCCTGGAAAGCAAACCGGAGGTACTTGCGATGGGAGGGACGAATGGGGATGTGCAGATATGCGTCCAACATATGCAGCGCACAAAGCCACTGACCCGGCCGAAGGAGGGGCAGAACGGTTTGAAGGGAGAGCATACTGAACTTTTTGTATTCCACGTAGAAGTTCAGGGAGCTGAGATCGAGAATGGGTCTGAGATCTCCAGTCTTCACTGGGACCAGGAAGAAATGGGAATAGTAACCAGTCCCCTGAAGGTGAGGAGGAACGGGTTCTATGGCCTGCTTCGCGAGAAGGGCAGATTTCTTCCCTGACCAAAAGACGACGGTCCCTTGCGTAAGAGGACTTCAGAAGGGGGTGGCGTGGAGATTTCTGTAGAAACTCTATGGAGTGCCCCTCCGCAATAATCTGAAGCACCCATGAATCCGTTGTTATCCTCTCCCAACCCAGAAGGTGGAGGGAGAATCTCACTCCTACCAGTTCCTCCGGGGAGTCCGGAGGCGGTTTGAGAGGGAATGATTCAGGTGGTGTGGGGCAGCGCCGCAGCTGGGGCACCCACTGCTTTTTTGGGCAGTGAGGGCCTAGCAGCTGCGGGGGCCCAATGTTTAGTGGCCCGCCTTCCTTGGGGTTTTGCTTGAAGCCGGCTGAGTCTGCGAAAAGGACAGCGCTGCAGGGGATGGGGACGGTACATGGAATCCACAGATTTCAGAGTCGTCCCCTTCTCTTGCAAATCGGTGATGATGTCCTTGACATCACCGCCAAAAAGCACTGAACCCCAGAAAGGTGCTTCCTGGATTGCTGACTGCACCTCAGAGACCAAACCTGACACGCGGAGCCAGGCGTGACGCTGAAGACTTACGGCGAACGCGGAGCTCCGTCCGACAGTGTCCACTGCATCGTAAGTCATCCTCAGGATGTGACGACTGGCCAAATGAGCAGAACGGACTAGGTCAGCCAACTCCTGCTTGACTTGGGAGTCAGGTAAGGAGTCAATCTTAGATTCCGCCTGGGTAAGGACAGCCTTCTGGAAATCCCCCATATGTGCTACATAATTCAGGGCCCGAATTCCCAGTGTGGAAGAAGCATATATTTTACTTCCGTACTGGTCCAGAAGGCGAGATTCCTTATCCAGAGGAGACTAGCTTAAATGTTTCGGGTGTGCTGACCGGCCGTGAGCGGCGCTAATCACAACAGAGTCTGCACAGGGGTGAGAATCCAAAAAATCTACACCCTTCGGAGCCTGGTATAGCCTATTGGACTTCCTAGGAAGCAGGGCTAAAGCAGACAGTTGTTTCCAGATAGTGGAAACAAGGTGGGCATGAGGCTCGATCCAGGGTGGCACTAAAGTAGGAGCCGTAAGGGGCAGGTCCAGATGTTCGGCGAGTTTGACCCACTGAAGATCTGGTTACAGAGAACGCCACTGATGTACTTCCTCGATCTTCCTGAGCAACTCCGTGAAGGAAGGATCCTCCGGAGGAGAAGGAGGAGTCCTCGGCCAGGGCTTGGACAGAGAGCAAGGCTCGTCGTCTCTCTCGGAGCATCAGTCGGAGGAATCCGATGAATCCGAGAGCGAGGAAGAATTAGAAGCAGACTAAGACTCCCTGACCCATCTAGGGGGAACCCCTGGACGCGTGTCCTGCCCCTCTCTGGATCCAGAGGGAAGAGCTCTGAAATCCAAGGCGGAGAGGGAGTGTGCCGTCTCTGGCGTATGGGGGCCGGGGGTGGCACCGTTGCCATAAGGCGGCTCTCTACTTCCTTGGTGAGCTGAGCCTTGACCTCAGCCCACCAGGAGGCCAGAGTCTCCTGTAGATCCACCAGCGGCCTGGGGGGCCGTGGAGGAGGAGGGGGATAACTATACGGATTATATCCATAAGAAGAGAATCCGTAACCCAGCTGCAGGAAAACCGGCGTCGGGTACTGCGGCGCTGGATACTGCGGCCCCGGGTAAGACTGCATCCGATCCAGTTCTGTAGGAGGAGGAGGGTCTGACGGTGGAGGAATATCCCCATCGCCCGGGGACGGAGGTGAAAAGTCCCTGGGGTCAGGCTGGGGCAACTCGAGCTCCCCGAACGGCAGCGAAGGCTGCGGGGAACCTGGGACGACAGAAGATAGAGGGTCTGTCGTAAGTGCCGACGTTCGACTTAGGGGCTAGATCCCGGCGGGGCGCCAGAGGAGCCAGCATCCGGCTTAGGGGGTACGTCTGAGGCGGGCCGGAGGTGGGAAGCTGCCCGGTCCGAGGGGGACACGACCATGCGCTGCCCCGAAGGGTCGGGCGTCTTATCCGTCTTCTCCCAGCGGACGTCAGAGGAGCCAACGTCAGACTTATGGGAGGTGTCCGAGCCAGTAGACCACAAGCCTGCGGCGGATCTGGGGGCAAAGGCCTCCTTTAGCCCGGAGGCGCGCGCGAGCCCGACGCCTCCTCCAAAACCTTGGAGGCTGTCGGACGATCCCCCAGAGGGGATGTTACCTGAACAGAGACTCCGGCCGGAGTCGTGGACGAGGAGGCCTTTTCCTTGTGTCTTTGTTCCGCTTCTTGTGGTGTCCCTCAGGAGATGTCGACGCCTGCCTGAGCTTCTTCAATTCCTTTTCCACTGAAGACATCTTTTTGAGCAGATGGGCTTCCAGGGACTGTTGGTGTCATCTGCGGGCAGCTGCGTTGAAGTGTGGGCAATGCGGGCACTTGACCGCATGGTCGGGGCCTAGACAAAAAAAGGCAGAGAGAATGGCAGTCCTTGTGTGGCAGTTGGGCGCCGCACGAGTCGCACTTATTTTTGGAAGGCAACGACATACACCGATGTTAACTTGACGATGTGAAGAAAAATACTGAGAAATATTCGATAAAAACCGAAAGAACAGGGCTTTGCTAAGCACGAACTTTACCGCGAGGCGTAACGAGCCAACGGCAGGAAATAATCTGAAGGCGGGCGTCAGGGACCGCCCCTTTATACAGACGTCATCTGACACCGGTCACCTGACATGGGGGCGGTCCCTCGCCAGTGACTGCTAGCTAGAAGTTTTTCCGTGGGATCCTGCCGCTGGCCGGCATCAGTCCTATGTAATTACCTACTGCAAGAGCCCTCTCTAAGAAAGATCTGATATTAACAGTGAGGGGTTTGGACATGAACTCAGAGTCCCTTACGAGCTTTTCCAGGACATCCGCATGCATGTAGGGGCAGTGAACTGTTTGTGGATTGTTGTGCTAGTTAAACAGAGGGCTTTCGTTTCCAGTGCTGTCGGTGTGTTGCAATTCACCAGAAATACATACATCACAGATTAAGTCTGCACTGCACCAGTCCTCACTACACCTCTGCCTACAGACAAACATATGCTGCAATAATAATAAAAAGTTTTATACGGAACTCCAGCAGTCCGAAGTAAGCTGGTTAGAGGGGCTTGGGGGTATTTCAAATACAGCAACAACCAGATGCAAATGTATAAAATTAAAAATAATACTTTCATTAGTACCCAGCACCCCTGCAGGAAAACGCAACACTGTCCTTTTCAAATGTGGACAAAGCCTTTGCCTCCTGAAATTGGCAGCCACAACAGATTCAAAGAAACATTCTGAGGCTAGCAGGCCACCTTGAATTTGGCATACTTATCTTAAAGATAGTACAGTTATACAAGAACTTACCGCAACAGTAGATCTTCAAGAGAAGCTCTTACAGCAGGTACAGTAACATCATTAGGACTATGCCACAAGGCACTAGGACCCCACGGAAACATTTCTACTAAACAGTCCAAGACAGGGGACCACTCCGACATCGGCCCCGATGACCCATGTGTTACGGGGGGGTCGTCCTCTGGCACCACCTCATTTTACCCACCGGAGATCAGGCTGGCATTCAGGATGGGGAACCGAGGAGGATCTCCCGTCCCCAGAGAGAAATACAGTTGCTTAACCCTGGGGGCAGGTGAGAGGGAAAATCCACCTGCTGAAAGAGCTCCTCGAACTTCTGTTACTGTAAGTTCTTACATAACTGTACTATGGGAAGGATATATACAGTTTTAAACCTGTTACAGAACTTGCTGGTACATTGCACTGCCCGCTGATCACCAGACTGAAGCTTCACCCTTGACACGGGTACGTCTGCTGCTTCAAGCAGCCAAGCGGACCCCTTCTGTCCGCCGGCTGCCTTCCTCACTGCACTGCCCGCTGATCACCAGACTGAAGGTACGCTGCAGAAACTGGACTGTCCAGAACCATCGACTCTGCCTGCTGACGGGCTGCTGCAGTTCTTTAATTCTTTGCTACTGCTGTTTCCTCTCTGGATCTTAAGCTAATGTTATATTCCGATTGTGGTACTTGTTAAATCTCTCCAAATTATCTTGCAAATCCTAACTTAAATGCAAACCTAAGCTTGTTTACAGCAATTTTGCACTGTAAGGGTAGTTTGAAGTGAAAGTTCATTTAGGCTGCAGGTTTGTAGATTGTAAAATCTTTTTAAGGTCCAGTGGTAAGCTACCCTGGATCAGAAAGTAAGTTTAAAGTGATACAGTTTTTTCTGTTTAGACCAGATTCCATTTGGGTCACAGTTGTAAGCTTTGCCCTGCAAATAATTCAACTTCTCTTTCACTTTCTGTCCTTCTGTCTCCTTGCTGCTTGAATTTTTATGCCCATCCCCAACCTTTATTAAATACTCCCCCTACCCCCTAGGCACAACCCCTAGCAATGTTCATCCTCCCCTCTCTCTAATATTGCAACTCCTCTTAAAGATACAGAGTGCAGCTATTAGGCCTAACACTTGTTCTGTCTTGCCTTTAAAGACATTTTCCTATTTTCACCACCTGCTTGCCTATCAGCATTGTTTAGTTCCTGCTCTGCTATCTGCTGTCCCAACACCTTCAACTACTGCAAGCTGCTGACGAGGGGAGGCGTGGGCGACCTACACCGAGGGTCCCCCCAGCGCTAGTTGTGGTCATCTGTTCCTTTTGGGGCCCTACCATACGGGGTGTCCTGGTTTGCCCTTTACAGGTTCCAGGAGCCCTGGTTTGCTCCTTTCTAGGTCTCCAGTTGCCTATAATCTGTGGGGGTGGTTACTACTGTCCTTACCATGGAAGAACTGGAAGCCACCTCTCCTATGTTCAGGAGGGGGCGGCAGGTCGGATTTACGACACTAATAATTATGATACTGGCCCTGGGGCTAGTCCTCCTTTATTGTGCTACCTCGACTCCTAGCCTATTTATTGACCCAGGGTTGTGGCCCTCCTCCCATGATGATACAGATTTCTCCTTTTCCAACCTACTTGTAACTAAGGTAATGCACTACTGTACTGTCCTTAGCCTTGACACTAGATGCCTTATGTGTATGGTCAGAGTGAAGAAAGTCCGAAGCATGCACAGGCCTGGAGGTAGGCCGCTCGTAAGATTGTTCCTCCCCTGGCTAGCCCTACTCTCACTTCTCATGGCTGGAGATGTTGAGCTCAATCCTGGGCCATCTAAACTGATCTCTAATATTCCTGCCACCTGGAGTGGGAATAAGGGACTAAAAATAGTGCATATGAATGTTAGGAGCTTGCTTCCTAACCGAGACGATCTCCTAGCGTGGACTGAACTATATACAAGCCAGACATCCTAGGTATAACAGACTTGGCTCAAACCCTCTATTCCTGACTCTGCCTGCTTCCCAACAGGATACGAGTTCATTCGTCTAGACAGGACTGGGGGTAGGAAGGGGGGTGGCACCCTCATCTACTACAGATCCCATCTGAAAATCTCCCTGGTGGCACAGAGTAAACCTGATCATCCACCTTGTGAGTTTCTTCATGTGCTCCTGCTGCTGGGCGATGCTAAGAAGCTGCACTTGGTGTGCGCCTACACCCCCCAGGATCTGACAGGACTCACTTTCCTCTTAGATGCAGTTAGGCCCAGTATAGGCGACAATGAACTCATTATTATGGGTGATATCAACGTGAACTGGGAGTGTGGCAATATTAGAAATGCGAATCACAACTTGCCTGCCTATCCCTTAACCAACTAATCCATGACCGACGAGACAGGCAGCCAATGGTTCCTCAAGTTCCCTGCTGGACTGGATCCTGACCAACGGCGGAGAGGACTGCCTCGTCAGGCACGCTACAGACTCCATATCTGACCACTCCCGGTATACTGTGTCTGGAAAACCCTCCCTAGAATTCCACACAAAATCATTCAAGTCAGAAAATACTCCAGTTTTGACCCTGAGGCTTTCCTGGCCGATCTAGGATGTACTGACTGGACCAGGGTGCTTGAAGCCTCTGACCCCTCAGTGGCAGCCTCCTGCTTCATACATTCCTTTGGTGTTCTCAAGATACCGCCCCCAGGGTCACCGGAGGGTGAGGGAACAACCACCTTCTGGCTGAATGGTGACTTACTTGCCCAGATGCGGAGAGAGAAAATGCTGGGCAAAGTACTAAGGGTTCCAGAGATCCTGCTAATCTCCTGAGATATTGGCAACTCAGGAATCGGTGTAAAAAAGCTATTAGGGCTGCCAAAAGTAACTTCTGTAAATCGGCACTACTTAGCTCTGTCAGAGATCCTAGGAGGTTCTGGAGGAACATTAAATCCCTCGTCAGTGGGCCCTCACTCGGGTGTCGTGGACATGATTATTGATGGAGTCTCATGCAATAATCCCCACACTATAGCCGACCACCTCAATCTCCACTTCTCCGACCTTTCGGCCCTCACCTCTCGTTTCACGACCGATGGGGGTCGCTCGCTAATATCCCTCCGATGCAGAGTGAACATCCTCCTCGGAGAGTATTTAATCTACGGCCGTGTCTGTCCTTGATGTTGGAACCGCTTGGCTGCCCTCTCCCAGCACTCCAGTGCAGGGCCTGACAACCTTGAGCCCAGGCTTCTCAAGCTGGGAGCAGCTTACATTGCCCCTCTGATTGCCCATATCTTTAACCTATCCCTTAGCTCGGGGATAGTCCCTGTTCTGAAGCAGGGAAATCCCAAACTCCCTGACAACTATCGCCCTACATGGTTTCCGGAAGGGTCATAGTACCACTACTGCCCTGATTACTGTAACCTCTAGTATTAGATCCGCCATGGATCAGGGCAAACTGTCAGGTGCTATATTTATTGACTTGTCAAAAGCTTTTGACCTCGTCAACCATGACCTACTGGGGGAGCAGCTCAGGGCTCTTGGGTTCTCTCCGCATGCCATGAGTTGGATGATGGGCTACCTAACGGGTAGAAAGCAGCGCACCTGCTTTAACAAGGTCCTCTCTGAGCCTAGGGCTGTGACCATGGGAGTTCCCCAGGGATCGGTACTTGGACCTCTCCTATTCTCACTTTTTATTAATCAACTCCCACGGGTGACCTCTCATTGCCAAGTCACGCTTTATGCAGATGACCTGTGCTAGTGGGCCCATGCTCGTAATGCTGCTGACCTTAACCAGTGCCTATCTGAAGACTTCAGCAGAGTCTCCGGCCTGGATTACCAACCATAGACTGGTATTGAATCCTAACAAAACTCAGGCCATGCTCTTTGGTTCCACGGCCAAGTTAAAAGCCCCATCAGCTATGCTCAAAATAGCTTGTGGTGGAGGCCCCCTGTTACCAACAGCGAGCTCAATTAAATATCTTGGGGTCACCCTTGACCCACAACTTGACATAGGAAGCCATATCCAAAACATCTGCAGAGCCACCAGGTGTAAGCTTGGCCTTGCCTACAGGGCCAAATACAACCCGACTCCGGGAGCGAGGCTGGTACTTGCGAGGGGAGTGCTTCTCCCCTCCCTCAGTTATGGATACCACCTATTGCCAGGTCACCCTAAATCCATCTTAATCGGTGGAACACGGCATATAATGATATCTGTCGGTTTGCACTTGCTGCTCCCAAACTCACCCACCGATGTGAGCTCTATGACAAACTCAACTGGCTCCCCTGCGAATTCCTGATCCTTGGTGTAGAAACTTCACCAGGAAAGTGCTTGCCACGGGCATCCCGTCGGGACTGGCGCATCTCCTCCCAAAACTGGCGCCATCCCCTACCAGCTCAGCTCACAGACCTGAGTTGCTAAGTTCCCTACTCGGACCCTTATGGGGGAATCGTGACTTTGCCACTTTTGTGCCTAGGCTCTGGAACTCCATTCCGGACTCTGTTCGCTCTGCCCCTTCCCATGGGACCTTTCACTCCTCCCTGTGGTCCCACCTAAAACAAACGACAAGATGTGACTGCTCCTAGTCTCTGTAATGTAATACTCTGCAGTCCACTATTGTCCACTCCGAGTCCATGATGGTCTATGAAATATGTATTCAGTGATTCTAATGTCTATATGTCCTGTAGCAATTTGTACTATGTGTGGCAGTATCCCTGCCCTTATACAAGCGTTGTTATAGCTGTTTTTTACTGTATCATACTGTTTCTCCAATTTTGCAATGTATGTATACTGTATGTTTTGTGCTCTCCCGGGTCATTCCTGAAAATAGGCATACTACTTGTCTAGTGTACTTACCCGGTAAACAAAAGCTAAATAAATAAATTAACTTTCTGTTGTATAGTTCTGAATTACTATACTATGTTAACAAGTTTCTATATTGCCCGTTAAATTTTGATACTGTTTGTAAGCTTTTAGTTTTTGAAACTTTGTAACAGGATCATCTTGTAAATAGGAAAGTCCTAATGATGTGTTTTTTCCATCTACAATCCTATATGAAAATAAAGGTTTTACTATCTTACTTCAAGAAGGAGCTCTAGCAGCAGGTAACACCAATAGGAGAGTACCAAGCAGTACAAGAAGTGACACAGGTCAGAAGGGCGGTGGACTAGGACAAACCATGTCCTAAGCACTCCTTAAGAAAGTAGTCCCTGGAGGACCGCAAGGCCAAAAATAGAGGTTACTCACCTGTAACAGGAGTTCTAGGAATGGTACACGTTCATCCACTCTTACTGGCAGGTTCCTTGCCGCTTTAAATCTTGCTGGAAGGTCTTCAAGATGGCTCCCCCCACCCGGGTGGTAAAACTCTCGGCTCCGCCCCATGACACCAGATCTAGCCTGCTGGAAGCCAGGTTGCGTGAAGCCGGGGAGGTCGGTTGGGTTGTGTGAATGAACATATAACATTCCTAGAACTTCTGTTACAGGTGAGTAACCTGTATTTCTAGGGACACGGATAAGCTGTTCAATCCAAACTTACTGGCAGACTCCTAGCAGTTCTCCGGGAGGAGGGAGGCAAGGCGCGCTTAGCCTACTTGGAAAAGGAGGACTGGAAAACAGAGGTTCCAAAACCAGCATCCCAGCGTGACTAGGTCGATGTGGTAGTGCGTGATGAAGGTGTGTGCAGACTTCCAGGTAGAAGCCCTGTAGATTTCCTGGATAGGGACGTCCCTGAAAGCAGCCACTGATGCAGCGGTATGAAGGGGTAAAATTAGCTCTTATTCCTTTGGGAGGCTCCATGCCTGCCAACCTATAGCAGCAGAAATCTATGCAGGAGGTGACCCACCTGCCGATCGTCTGCTTGGCTGCAGGTCTGCCAGGTGCGGCTTTAGCATAGGTGACAAACAGCTGGGGAACCTCTCCCCGAACTTCAGCCATCCACTCCTTGTAATAAGAGCGCTCTTCTAGGGTCCAGAGTATGGAGCCTATATTCAGCCGCCGAGGTGTGACTGGGGTAGAACACCAGCAGAGTCAACACCTGGTTAAGGTGAAACTCCGACACCACCTTCCGAAGGAATTTCGGATGGGGCACAGGACAACCTTGACCCTGTGGAAGACCAGATAAGGAGACTCTATGGAAAGCGCCTGGAGCTCTCCCATCCTCCTGGCTGACATGATAGCCACCAAGAAGGCAGTCTTCCACAACAGGTGAGAACTATCACACCTGTGCATCGGTTTGAATGCCTTGTCTATGAGCTTAGCCAGTAACAGCAGTAGATCCCACGGAGGAGGAGGTTCTCTCACCAAAGAGGATATGTGATCAAGGCCTTTGGGAAAAAGGCACCCGGCCACCTTCTCCTGCACCACCGACTGCTTCCCAGCCCGCGCCCGGTAAGCACAGGTGCACCTTAAGGGTAGTCAACCGGGCTTAGCTGGAGAAAGGTACCACAGGTAGTCCAGAATGCTGGCCAAGAAACAGGAAGGAAGGGTCCAAGCCCTTATCCTGACACCAAATGGAAAATCTCTTCATTTAAATGCACATCATTTTCTGGTCAACTCTACGGGATGCCTCAACAACGTTCTGGACCTCATCGGAAGGACCCGAAGCTGGAACTCTAGCCCCAAGAACCAGGCTGTAGGGTGCAAGGACTGAGGTCCGGATGGAATACCTTCCCCCGATTGACTGAGATCAGGTCCGGGCGGGATGGCAGCCACCTCAGGAGTCTGGAGCCGAGACTGAGGAGATCTGTATACCAGAACTGGCGGGGCCAGTCTGGGACTACCAGAATCACCTGCTCCTTGTCCCTCCTCGCCTTGAGAAGCACCTTGTGAATCAAGGGAAATCAGGGAAAGATGCAGAAGAGGCCCGGTGTCCACAGCCTCAAAAAGGCATCCCCCTGCAGCGAGCCCTGCAGAGGGGGGCAGGCATGAAACAGTCTCAGCTTCGCATTCTCCCTGGAGGCAAACCGGTCCACCTGAGGCGTGCCCCAGTGGGAGAACAGATCTTGTACTACCTCAGGCAGGAGAGACCACTCGTGGGACGCAGCCCCTATCCAGCTTAGGGCATCGGCCAGGGTGTTGGAGGCTCCTGCCACGTGAATGGCAAGGAGATCAGCCTCCAAGCTGTGCACGAGTGACCAAATGTGGAGAGCTTCCCTGCACAGAGGCATGGAGTGCGTCCTGCCCTGGCGGTTTAGGTAGTACATGGTCCTGGTGTTGTCCGTCTGGACCTAAACCACTGACCCCGTAGAAACGGAGCGAAGGCGGTGAGGGGCTAGATGAACGCTCCAAAGCTCCAACAGGTTGATGTGGCATCGGGACTCCGAGAGGATCAGAGGCGCGCTCTGTGCTCCCCAGATGGGCACCCCAACCCATCAGAGAGGCATCAGTTGATAGAGACCGTCGCTCGGGCAGACAAACGGATGCCCTCCTGCAGATGTGCTGGAACGGTCCACCACTAGAGAGCTTTCCACATCCCCTAGGTTACTGTCACTTGCTGATCCAGAGGATCGAAGTGCTGTGACCACTGGCTGGCCAGCCCCCAACGAAGGGGACGCATGTACCAGCCGGCCCAATGGACCACGCTGGTGCAGGCCGCCATGATGCCCAGGATGCACAGGAAGTCTCAGGCAGGGCACAATTGCCCAACCTGAAATGATTGGGCAAAGGAGGAAAGAACCTCGGCCCTGTCCACCGGGAGCCGTGCTCTGGCTTGTAGAGTCGAGCTCTGCCCCAATGAGTAGTATCACCTGCTTTGGCATGAAAGGGGAGGCCAACCTGAGGGCAAACCTGTAGTGCCAAATCTCTGGACCGCTCCTCCTCAGCTCTGTAGGGGGCTGCAATCAGCCTGTTGTCCAGGTAGGGGTACACCCGGATCCTTCAGCACCGCAGGAATGCTGTCACCACTGCCATGCATTTGGTGAAGACCCTGGGAGCTAGGGAAAGGCCGAAGGGCATGGCCCGGAACTCGTAGAGGGATCCCTCCACCCTGAAGCAGAGGAATCTCTGGTGGGACGGACGGATTTGGACGTGAAAGAACGTGCCCTGAAGATCCAGAGAACAGAACCACATGCCTCGTTCCAAGGATGGGATTATCTGAGCCAAAGTGACCATCCTGAAGGTCTGAGACCTTAGGAACCTGTTCAGGTCGTGCAGGTAGAGAATGGGATGCCAGACCCCCGTCCGTTTTGGGACCAGGAATACCTGGACACAAACCCCGGGTCTGGAGGTGGATCCGCCACCTTCCTGATCACCTCTTTTTCGAGGAGCAGGGTGATATCGGCTCAGCGAGCCGACAAAACTCTCTTGGACCCCATAGCCCCCCGAGGGAGACAGCTCGGAAGTCGCGGGGCCTCGCTCGAACTCAGGGCAAGCCATTTCTACCACCTCCCACACCCAACGGGTCCGTGGTGATAACGGACCAAGCGGAAAGGAAGTGGCGGAGTTGCCCCCATGGGGGAACACGGGGAGTGACAAGGCTGGGACGACACCTCTCAACCCATCACTGGGCAGGCTTATAGAAGGGACCGCCGAGGGACCTCCTGGGCCTTTACCTCCCTGCTTCCTGTTCAGGAAGCCCGCGGGCTTGAGGTTTGGGATATCAAGCGCGAGCCTGCTGGCCCTGGTGCTGGTGGGCCAGACGTGCCGCAGGCGCATAAGGACGAAAGAACTTGTGCTGCTGCTGTCGGCGGCCTTTGTCCTTCTGGGCGAAGGTGACAGAGTCCAGAGTGGCATTGGACTTCTCGATCCGCTGGAGGTGACCTTCCACTCCAGGGCCGAAGAGGTTGGTCCCCAGGAAGGGGACATCTGCCAGTTTGTGTTGAGTATCCGCCGTGAAGGTGGATATCCTCGGCCATGCTCGGCCACCGTAGCCGCAACTGATCCGGCACAGGAGTCTTCAAAGTCCAGAGCCATTTGGAGCTGCTGTTTAGCCACCGCCCTACCCTGGTCCCATACCTGCCTGACCGTGGTCTGCAGGTCAGCTGGGAGATGAGAGATCACCTCATCCAGGGAGCCCATCAGAGCGTGGGAGAAGTGTGCCATCAGCACGGCCGAGCTGGCCTGAGGGAGGCCAAGGGATGATGCAGCATACACTAAGCGCCCGGGACAGTCCAGCTTTTTGGATTCCTTGTTGGGGGACTTGTCACATCCTAGCGTTCTAAGCGCCAGAAAATGCTGTCAGTGACCAATCCCTCGGCACAGGGATGTTCCGAAAAACCGGGCAAAGAGCCGGTAGGGACCGCATACTTCCTGGCCATCCTGGCCGAAGGCCCAGGACAGGAAGCAGGCTGCTGCTAGAGCTCCAAGGCTGGGCCAACAATGGCTTCAGCCACCAAAAAGGCCTCCGTGAGTGAATCCCCTCGGTCCAGTATCTCCATCAGGGGATACTTGGCCCGCTTGGATACGGGCTCGAGCAGCATCACGGTGGACTCAGAGATGAGCTGAAGCAAACCCATGAAGGACGATGGGCTTTCGTCCATCAACTGGCCCCCGGAGGACTCCAGGTCCATGGGCCTGGAGAACAGGGAGTCTGACTCCGAGGAGTACGCGAAGAGCTGCCTGGGGCCTGAGCCACCCTCCACCTGCTGAGGAGGATCGGGAGTGAGGGTGACAGACAACCTGTGGGGCAGGCCTTTACCCGACCAAGAGTCCTTAGTCGGCACCCTCGATTTCGGTTGTGGAGGCGGAGGTTCCACCACCATTCAGTGGGGCAGCTGGCTTCGGGCACCTCTGCTACAGCAAGGGGTTGTTTCGGCCGCTCGGGTGACAGCCACTTAATGGCCAGGTAAGGCGACGGTGTCGGCTTGTTCCTGGGTAGAAGTAACTGCTGCCACATCAGGTCCTCATAGCGTTGACGCAACTTGCGCCGTAGCCTCTCCTCTTCTGAGGAAGAAAACGAGGACGAGCGGTGGCACCGCTTACTTTGGTGCAGAGACCGCAGATGCTGGCGGGATCGGCTGGACCAAGACGATGTCAGAGACCCTCTGCGTTTCCGAGGACGGGTCTGAGAAGGGGCGGGGGACGATCGCTCTTCCCTCGGCTCAGAAGCCTTAACCAGGGACTGCGGCACCGGAAGTGCAGGCAAGTCCTCGGTCTCCACCGGGGGAACCGGTGAAGAAGGGTTGTCTGCTTCACCAGTCGACAGCCCGTCCGACGGGTCGAGAAAAATCCTGACCACGTCGATGGGCGTCTTGGCCTGCTGACCTGACGGGGACACCGTGAAGCCAGCAGCTTTAGCCACAACCTCGACCAAAGCAGAGTGTTGACTGTCCGGGGAAGGGGACCTCTCCTGCTCCCACGAACGCCAACGATGGGACTTACCTTTAGAGTCCTTCTTTCTGGACCAAGAGAAATGTCCCGATGGCCCCTCTCCCTTTGTGGAAAGGGATTAACAAAGCTCCTTGAAAAAAGCTGAGTATAAGGTACCCAGAGAGAGAGAGAGGGGGATAAATGCTGCGACTAGGGAAGATGCAGCCTGTGCCGTCTCCTCCTCCTCGAGAGCGATCATCTGCTAGAGTTGCTCAGCCGAGCCAGCCGCCGTGGTAACTGCCCAATGGGCCTCCTTCGACTTCACCGGCGGGTAGCACTTCTAGGGGCACCCAAACTGTAACCGGGCAGCACGGTCTTCCAGGGCGTTGGCCAAAAACTAACGGCATAACTCGCAGGCCTGCGGGTCGTGTTCTAGGCCGAGGCAGTAGACGCACGTGGAGTGCGGGTCCGTCCTAGACATCTTCTGCCCACAAGGGCACTGCCGAAATCCAGGAGTGTATTTGTCCATCGCAGCCGCGAGGGAGAAACTTGACCGAAGTCTTTAAAATTTTAAAATAAGTTTCGGGCGAACCGAAGAATTAGGATCCAGTCTACACGCAGAGCGTTAAGGAGGGAACCTGAGCTTCCAAGCGGTAAGGAAGATCTCGCCATGGGCGAGCCGAGTTTTACCACCCAGGTGGGTGGGAGGAGCCAGCTTGAAGACCTTCCGGCAAGATTTAAAGCGGCAAGGAACCTGCCAGACAGTGTGGATGAACAACATGTCCATGTCCCCAGAATTTAAGTTTTTCCAACATACAAGAAGATTCCATGAAGGGACGGGGTCCATCCTGGGAGGTCTGATGTGCAAGATTCCCCGAAGGAAGGTCTTACACAAATCCCATTCTGCCAGAGCTTTCCCACCCATCAACGCATGGTAAGCAGACAGTGCAGAAAGGTGCACCGTAATGGACAAGTAGCAGAGTCCCAAGTCCGACAGGGAAAAAAGGTACTCCAGCACAGATTCCACCGGACAGTGGAAATGGTCCAAGGAACCCGGGGGGGGTCCCCTAAGCAGGCACTTTCCATTTCATGGCATACGTTCCTCTGGTCGAGGGCTTTCTTGCTGCCACGAGAACCTCTGCCACGCTATACGACACTCAATCTGTCCTTGATTAGGTCTGATGGAGTTATGCATGCAGATGCAGAGACCAAAGACGCAAGTGTACTAGTGTTCCCTGCTCCTAGGAGAGCAAGCAAGTGGACAGGGTAACAGGACCAGAGGTTCTGCTGCCAATTGCTGGAGCAACAGAAACCAGATCTGACAAGGCCAGAAGAGTGCTACAAAAATCATACATGCGCTCTCTGTCTGCAGCCTGAGTAGCACACTCTGGAGGAGCGAAAAGGCATACAGGAACCTCCCTGTCTAACAGGGACAATGCGTCATGCCAGAAAACACCAGGCCAAGTAACTAGACAGCAGAAATTGGGCAGTTTGGCGTTTTGTGGGGACACAAAGTGGTCCAGTTATGGCCAACCCCACATTTTGAAGAGGTATTCTGTGACCTTTTGCAGTAGATCCCATTTGTGGCTCTGAAATACAGAGCGGCTTACGCTGTATGCAAGGACGCTGCGAATCCCTAGAACATGAACCACTGAGATGTCCAGGTTGTGATCCACTGCCCACTGCCAAACTCTCATGGCCTCTGCACAAGGGGTAAGAATGTGTGCCACCTTGCTTGTTGAGATAGACTACTGGAGTGTTCTCTGACTGGACTAACAAAGGACCTGGTATGAGAAGTGACTAGAAGGCCTGCAGGGCATACAGGACAGCCCTCACTTCCAGCATGTTGATGTGGCTTATGCTTCATGAAGGTCCAGGTGCCTCACTTGGAGGGATGCCAGATGCGCCCCCCCAGCCCCAAGGCGTCCATGGTTAGGACTTGCTGAGGACTGGGGGATTGAAAGAGAACCCTGGTGTCCAGCCGAGAAGGGGTTGTAAACAGAATTACTATAAATGATTTAATTCTGTGGCTGTTTAAGAAAATGTGTGCATTAAAATGTGCTTGTTTTATCATGGTTATGTCCAGAGGGGACAGATTTACTCTGATATGCAATGCAATTACAAGCGGTTTATTGCAACACAGTTAACATTTAAACACATTCGACGTTTAGACAGTACAACACACTGTTAGAAAATCTTATTCAGACTTTTGTCATGCTTAATGCACTTTATTTCATTGCACAATTTCCACTACATACATACTGTATGAGGCCGTGTAACTCCTATTGGGAGTTAACTTAAGGTAGTATTCTCTCAAAAACAGTCTTACCTAACAAGTATTCAATTGCTTAGTACTAATCTTTGCTAGCATTTAAATATTTCACTACAGTTTGTCTATTCATTTAAATATGGAATCAGAATTCTTTAGACATTTCAGTAAGCACATTAAAAGTCTAAAATCTATATATACACTCAACCAACTTCTCAGTCTCTCTCATCCCCCCCCGACATCTGGAGATTTTTAAAGTGTCCTAGGAGAGGCTGATTTGAAGATCTTTTCCAGGCTTTTGAATTCTTTTCTCGAGGCTTACAAATAAAATAAAGTTAGTACAAGTTCAAGGTCTTACTCAAGACAAAAACAAAAAGTATTTAGAGTTCAGCAGAATATTAAGAGTCAATAGCAGTAGAGTAGATGTGAGATCTACTCCAGCGATTAAACCGATTCAGATGGAAGCTAGTAGACAATTAGAAATTGTTGATTAAAGACGTCATATAGGCAAAATACTTCCTCAGAAGTAGCATCAGGTTTTGGAATGATATAGCCATATTTGAACAGAAGCTAATCTGGGTTGCAAGGCTAAGATACGTGCAGAGGTATTAATACTAATTAGACGCTCTCAGTACCCTGTCTATTTGTCCTCTTGAACTTTGTCCATGAGGTGACAATTTACAGACTTATAACCACAAGATCTTCCGCTGTGAATATTCAGAAATTAGGTGATTGAGGTTCTCTCATTGTGGTTTATGGTGCTGTGGTCTGGTAGCAGATGGTTCACTGTTCCAAGGAACCATTTCTTTGGGCTGTGTGGATTTTCAGAAGTGTTGCAATTTCACATGGTATGATCAATGACCTAATAAATGCAGAGTTTTGATTTTAAAATACTTCTGGAACAGTCAGCCCTTTGTACATAGAGTCCGATGAATTAGTTGTCATTTTAAATGTCCTTGAACAATATGCTTTAAGCTTGCTAACTTCAATGTAAATTATTCCATGATTTCTTTGTGGAAATGAGTTCCATATACCTGGGTTAACAATTTGCTAGTCCGTTTGACTAGAGACTTCAGAAATGTTTTTATGACCAGTTCTTTTAATGTACATTAATGGCAGCAGAAATTAAGGAGAACATCCTTTTTACACTTTTGCAGGATCTGGCTGCTTATGGTCACTACTGTGCCTACAGGGTGATCCACCATTCCCAAAGTATGAGCTACCGCTTTGGAGATCCTGCTCAGTTGGAAGAGATCGTCCATGCACTCATCCCATAGAACCCTGTGGTTCCACTGCAGGACCCTCATATGCAGATGAGGAACTTTAGTGATGGCCTAAAAGCTGCAGAACCACTCTGACCAAGATCAGATTACAAGAGATAACTCTCCGAACAATCGCCTTTAACTTGTCTGCTTGGTCCAGAGGGAGAAAGGCTCTTCCCTGGATGGTGTCCAAGACTATCCCTATGTACTGTAGCCTTTGGGTAGGCCAGGCAAACGACTTGGGGAGGTTCAGGGTAACCCCCAACTCGTAACAGACAAAAGGTCTCTTCTGCTGAATAACACAGCTGTTCTTCCATAGTGGCTATAAAAAGATCATCCAGGTAGGGGTAAACATAAAAATCTTTCCTCCTGAGAACTGCTGCCACTACTGCCAGGCACTTGGTGAAGACCCTCTGTGCCGAAGAAAGGCCGAATGGCAGCGCTCTGAACTGATAGTATCCCCCCTGGAAGGTTAAGTGGAGGTGCTTTATGTGGGATGGCAGGATCTTCATGTCCATATAGGCATCCTGCATTTCCAGGGAGCTGAGCCCATCACCTTAGTGGATCATGGGCAGCAAGCAGACCAGGCAGTGTCACCATCCTGTACCTTTTGTAGTCATTGAAGGTGTTCAGTTGATTCATATCCAGGATGGGACAGGGAGGTCCCCTGTTCTCTTTGGGACAAGAAACAAGTGGGAATGGTATCCCCCCTTCCTCTGTGACCAAGAGGTACTGGCTGAATCGCTCTTTTCTCCAAGAGGGTCCGAATTTCTTCCCTTATGAAAACTGCATAGGATGGGGAGCAGTTGGTGAAGACAGGTGGGTTGTCCAGTGGGATTTGAGAGAAATCGAGGGCATACCCTCTTATCTGGAGCACCCACTGGTCCGTGGTAATACTGGACCATCAGCCGAGGTAAAGGGAGAATCTCCCATTTACTGACTCTCCAAAACTCCACCGGAGGTAAAGACAGGCAGGGAATCATGCAGAGGCAGAGGGGGTAGGGCAAGGGAGCTCTGGCACTTTTGGGTCCTTGTATGCACAAAAGCAGGGAGAAGGCACCTTCTCAAAAAAAAAAAAAACCGAAACACAACTTTTGGTTGCTGATACCTTCCTTGAAGGCTCTGTTTTTTGCAAATCGTGCAGAATCTGGCAGACAGCTCAGTCTTGCATATTATGAACGTCAGAAACCGCCTTAGCCTAGTGATCAGTTTCTTGGTATCTGAACTGAAGGGAACCGACCCCTGACATGGTGCATCTAGGACTGCATCATGCAGATCCTGCTGGAATCCAGAGACCCGTAGCCAGGCATGGAATCTCATACATACTCCTGTGGCAGCTGCCCTGCCAGCCTTATCTGCAGAATCGTATGAGCTTCTTAAGACATGTTTGCCTACATCAATGTCGGACTGAATAACCGCCATAAGCTCAGATTTGTTATCAGAATCCGGTTGAGCTTTGGCCAAGTCCAAGACCTTGTTCTACTTTCAGTACGTATGTGCCAAAAAGATCGGGGACCCAACTGTGTAGATAGCAGAGGAGTACACTTTTCCGCCCATCTGGTCCAGCTTCTTAGATTCTGGATCGGGAGGCTGTGAGCTCATATGCCTCTGTGGTTGCGCCATGGAATATGCCTTTGGTTGCTCGCTCAGTTGAGGCTCTCCTTTCGGTGTCCTGTACAGGCAGTCTGCCTTCCAGGGGACGGCCAAAGTGGTGGAGAGGTGCTTCCAGGCCAGTTTTGAGACATCCTGGAATGGCTCCATTAGTGGAAGGACGACCACGGATTTTGGATTGTTTGCACCCAAGAACTCTGCCAAGCCCTGGTGTTCGTGGTCAAATTCCTCTGTGTCCCACTGGTTAAGGTACTGAATGTCCCACATTACATCCAAAAAGGAAGGGTCGTCTGCAGGAGACCTGGGTGAGTCCACACAGTCCGGAGAGGGAGCTCGTCCTCGTAGTAGTTGTAGCAATAGTAAGAGTCCCCTGCATCGTCGTCTGTGGACGAATGCGGACATCCTTGGATGAGTGCATGGACAGGTGTCTACCATGACCACTAGATGCTGAAGACCCCCAGTCGTCATCTCCCAATGATGGGAGGAGGGGGGCAGCCTGGCGTCCGAGGCAGTCTTACAGGTGAGAATTCTGAGGAGGTGGCGGGAAGCCTCTAAAGCTAGGGGACTTGGCTCTCATGGCCTAGGCAGCAGATCCCCCTTTAAAGGTATTCCACCATGAATTGAACAGTTCCAACCTCTGCCAACGAGGGGGCTGTGCTGGCGGAGGGGTACAAATGTTAGAGGCCCCAGGCAGCGGCCTTTGTGGTGCGTCCGGTTCGGTCGTCGGGTTTGCAAGCTCTTCAGGCGTGGGACCGGTGGCACTGTTCCTTCTCAGGTAGTGTCCCCCAGAGGTCGGACATCCAGTTCCCTGGGAGGAGGCAGGGACGACAGGTTCAAACCTTGTTCGAGAGGTCCGGGCATCCGGTCAGTCGTCTGGTCCCAAGTCTGGTGCTTCAGAGTAGACAACCATGTAGTAGGGGGCAGCTGGTCCAGTTCAGACACTGAATCAGAAGGAGCTGAGGTCTGGCGATCTTCTGAAGTGGTAGACGCCTTTTCAAGAGGTAGCGGGTGCTTCTGATGGCACAGATTCCTGGCGTCAGTTGGTGTCGGACCCCTTCGACCAGTCTGACGACTCAGAGGCAAAGAGGGCAACAGACTCCAACCTGCTGCCCAAAGACGCCACCTGTCCATCTGACAGACACTAGCGACTGCATGTGGGGCCCCAAAATCAGGGACATGGGGCAGACAAACGCCCATGCCCAGAAGACTCCTTAGCATGTGAATGGGAAGAAGTGGGAGTCTTCTTCGCAGAAACCCCAGGCAGAGTCAGAGCCAGGAGGAAAAAAATTCTGACCTCCTGCAGGGGAGAGCTGGGGTGGAATTCTGACCTGGCTCGATCCTTGTCACTATGATGGTGCCTCCCATCCGATTTTCTCTCTGGGGGAGGAATCCCTGGCTGAGGAGGAAGCACTGTGCCCCAAAAAGGTCCTCTGCATAGCAGCCACATGCTGCTCCAGGTGGTGAGCTTTTAATGTCTTCAGGCGGTGGATTCTTGTATTAAACTTCTGGCAATGCGGGCAGTCGTCTGGCTTGTGGCCTGGGCCTAAGCAAATAATTCAGGCCAAATGGCACTCTAGCAGGGATCTGCTTGCCGCATGCGCAGTTAGACTTCCACCGTGGCGCAGATGATGGAAGACATGCACAAAATAAGAAAATGGTGAGAAAAAAACCAAAACTAACCAATGTTACTGCACGAAGCACAAAAATGACGGTCGACTACAAGAGAGGTATCCGTGCAGCAGATACTAGCGGCTTGATGGCAGTGGTGCTGGAAGACCATCCCCTCCTTTATACCACGTGGGCCAACTGGGCAGACGTCAAGTGGCAGTCTCCCGTCTTGGGACTCCTAGCTAGAAATTTTTCTGTGGGGTCCTAGTGCCTGGTGGCACAGTCCTAATGGCGTTACCTGCTGCAACAGCTCCCTAAGTGAGATGAGATGTTATTTATGTTAGAAGCACTTGACCCTTTTTGAAACAGCAAAGCACCTCTTCTATGTGCTTTGGAACTTGACTGTCATGCTAAATAGCACTTATGTTTCTCAGGCTTCCTAGACACTTAAAGGGAGAGGAATTTGGAGTTGTTCTCTTAGATGCTATATTGTTATTTATGTTAAGAGCACTTGACAAGTCTAGACTTCCAGAAACCCAGAGAAAAGGGAGTACTTCATTCAACTGGCAGTGATTAGCATTTGTGGAAGGATACACTTGAAAGTACTACAATTTTGTACTTCAGTATCCCATTTTCCCAGTTACAGCAAGACCACTGCAGGCTCTGTCCACACACGTAATTAAACACAAATAGCTATCTGACATTCTATAAACAATGTTTTACTTATAATAAACTTGTTTTCAAATTACCACGATTTTCAAATCCAGTTCTTCTTGACTGACCATCTTCATTTTCATTGTCTGTATAGAGACAGAGGAAAATAAATAGAGTAGTAGCCACACAATTCCATTAAACCAACACAGTTAGAAAAATTTAGCTAAAATAGAAACAGAATAAGTCCGTGTTATGCACCGGAAAATGCTCAAAATTTGCAGATTAGAAACAATGTGGTGCCAACTAGCGAGCCTGGTAACCAAGTTCTACAGTGGATGGGAACAGTACATGTAGAAGGAAGAACCCCCCCCCCCCCCAAAAAAACACGATATCCACTGCCATGAGGAATGAAAGGCAAATGCTTGAAAACAGTCTGCCAAATCATGACTGATGCCTTAGCAGATTACCTGTGGGACCAAGAATTCACCAGACAGTGTGCCCACCATTATAAGTGAGACCTTCCACTTGTACCCAAGACCAGTTACCTCCTCTTGTCTTGCTCCGGACTTCTTCATGGTCCACTGGGTACATGGCACCAGGTGTACACCAGCCTCATCAATATTCATGACGAGCTCTAATGGAACAAGCTCTTGCCGGGCAGCATGGCTAAGATGGGCGAGGAAATTAGCCTTCAGTTCAAAAAAATCATTGGGAGTTTTTCTGCAAGCTTTAGTCCCCTTTCTTTTAAAGAACCCAATCCAGTTTAAAAAGGACCAAAGCCACTGTCTTCTGATCAGTGGTCCACCAAATTCAGATAGAATCTTGGGGTTTCGTGCCCTGATCACCCCAACAGCAGCAACTACCTGTGTGTTCACACCTGCACCTTTTGCGCAGAGACTTATTTTTCACATCTCACACTCAATGTTCAGTATTAAAGGATAACTGCATCCTCATATCTTGCCATTTGTTTCCCTGTCAGACAGCTCTTTTCATGTAGCTGTTAAAGATGTATGCAACTGCTTCAGTTATTTTTTACACTTCATACAAGGCCCTGTCACTGTCCTGGGAGGGTCAGTTTCATGGTTGTTGAAATTTCATTGTCTCCCCACCGAGAGCTGCATTAGCATGCGAGAATGTGATGCATATGTAACCCCCTACAAATGGGGTTCCCGAAAAAGTCTTCCTCGAGCTTGCCTAAATGCTTACTGCCAGGCTGGAGTCCTGCATTTTAGCAGTTGAAATCAGAGTGCCTGTACAGCCTCCGTGTACTGTCTCTTTAAAGGGAAACAGTGGAAAAGGCACAGCTTTACCCAGGCACTACAAAAATGCATGATTAGTTCTTTCAGACAGTAACATTTTTTAAACAAATTACTCCAATTGATTTTTTAGTGATTTAAACAGTGGCCTTCAACTTTCACTTTCTATTGCTGGCAGCCACCATTTCATGAATAGCAGAGGGCTTCCTGAGCTCACTTTATGCTACTATGTCCTGCCAACAAATAGCTGAGGTCAAACAGGCATATTAGCATACAGTGAGCTCAGAAAGCTCACTGCTACTCATGAAATGGCTGCTGCCAGCAACAGGAAGTGGCAGTTGTACGGTAGCTGTTCTAAATCATTAAATAAAATTGTTACTGCCTGAAAGCACTAACTTGAGTTTCTGCAGTGTCTGAGGAAAGCTTTGTCTTTTCCATTGTTTCCCTTTAAGAGCTGCCTGGATTGCAGTCACAAGTAATCTGAGAAGGAGCTCTGTTGAAAGATGCAACTATTTGCTGAAAATCATTTAGCGTGATAATGTAGTTTGTCTAACCTGCCTTCTGTGTAGCAAGGATGGTTTTGTTTATCTCCACTATCTTGGTCCTGGAACGTAAATTGGGCCAATCAGTACTGGTGGGACGTACAATGGAGCTGGACTGCAGGAGCTGTCTGGAGTCAAAATCTGTAGGAATTGTAGTTTGGTGCTTTTTGCGCGTGAAAGGGAAGCCTTTGTTGTGACCGACAGGAGGATCAGCCAACCGAACCTTTTGGATCTTGGAGAACTTCCCAGGCTGCTGCAGCCATATTTAGTTTTTGAGCTGAGAAGTGAAGTAGTATCAGCTCAAGTGATTTTTGAGCAGCAGCAGTTGTGTAGTTTTGCATGGTAGAACTGTTAAAGGGCCGAGTTCTGGCCTGTCTGCTGTACGAGAGGAAAAAGATTATTAGGACTGAATCAGAGTTGTGAGAACTATTTAAGCCACTGGACTGTGACCAGGCTTTAACATGAAAACCGAAGATTTGCTGAATGCGATCGGCCTGTCAGGTTTCCAGCTACTTTTGAATCTCCGGTTTGTGCAGAGACTTTGCGATCGTGACTGGAGAGTGGTTTGCCTGGTACAGTAGAATTTCCTTACATGTAAATGTGCTGTGTATTGATAGTGGGTCATGATTTGACTCCCCAATGTGTGAACTGTGTCCTGTACTGCGTGCAGTACTGGCATCCATATCTGAAGAGGGACATTAAGTTACTTGAGGGGGTGCAGCGCAGAGCGACAAAGATGATCAAGGGGCTGGGGGACTTATCATACGAGAGGAGGTTGAAGGAGTTGAACATGTACTCACTGGAGGAGAGACGGGGTGACATGATTGAAACCTTTAAATACATGAAAGGAACAAACAAGACGGGTACAGAGGGGCTGTTCAAAGTAAGGGAGGGGAGGGGCCACCAGGGGCCATGATACGAGACTGGAGCGGGGAAGGTTCAGGAGGGAGATGAGGAGACTTTTTTACAGAGGGTGGTGGCTGGGTGGAATACGTTACCTGCTGAAGTGGTATGCAGTAGAACAGTGGACTGCTTCAAAATGAGGATGGGACAGGACAAGGGGGAGGGTTAATGAAGGGGAAGAGTGGAAGGGAGGGGCAGCTGCAGAATAAGGGGTGCTAGCTGCACATTCGAGCAGACTTGATAAACCTCTAGGCCTTTATCTGCTGGCAAATTTCGTATGTTCATATCCAGCGGAATCGTACTGAATCCGCGTTCATCTCCATTCGGCCTGGGAAATGCCACACTGGCCCTGCCAGACTACCCGCTGCACAGAGAAAACCACCGACGAGAGACCTGCCTGAGGATCAGCCCCCTGCTCCATGCTTGAACAGGAACGACGCCTCTGGTATCGTGAGTCATCAGGTTAGCTCCCTGCAACAGCCGCCTAGTATAAAAAAAAAAAAGGGTCATCTGATTGTCTTGTTTTCTTTTCACGAACTGAGCCCTCCGGCTCACAAAGTGTGTGTTGTGCACGTTTTCTTCCATCACAGGGCCCCAACCAGCTGCAACGTTCCTAGCAAGCCCACCATTCTCCATCTGGGTAACCAGAGTGTGAGACTTTATCGACCCTGAAGTGCATGCATAGCTGATTCATAGAGCCTTTAAGCAAATTAACCCGATTACACCCCTCCCTTTTTCAAGCCCCGTAAATAAATCAGATCCAACTCTTTTTTGCATTTACCCCGACTGTGCTTAGTTTGTGCAAGAGTACTGTACTGCTATTATTTGCTGTGTATAACCTTGTTTTAACGGAGGTCCCCAGGGCCGGTCAGAGGAAAGCCCTGGTGGTAAGTGCAAACAGTGTGGGTACTTGTGTGGTTTGTCAGGGGTACTGTGAAAGTGACTGGGTGTTGTTCCAACCACTAGTAAGGAAAGAGGGGGTTACAGTGCCCTGGAGGGCTGTGCCCAGGTTAGCTTGACCACTACCAACCCTGACCTCCGGGTGGAGGCACTGTTTCAGAACTCAGGCCCCTTAACCTTCTACTAGCCATGCAGGCAGGAGTAGTAACCCTTGGGACAACGCTACCTAGGGGTTACACGTAAAGAACCTTTAAACTCCCCAGTATGCCTGTCTGCTTAAGTAGTTTTAAAAAAAACAAGCTGCAAGAAGGTGTGAAATACCACATTCACCTTCAGTGAGTTTTACAAGCTATCAAGAGTTGCAATGCAGGTTTTTACCCCTTTGAACTCCATTCGGTTTATGAGTTTCCACAGAGGTTTTGCAGCATACCTGTTATTTCAGCATATATATACACACATGATATAAATGGTTGATGTGACATGTTCTCATATGCTAATGCAGCTCTCGGGTTCAAAGATTTCAACAATGAAATGGACCCACCCAGGACAGTGACAGGGTCCAGTATGAAGTGTGAAAATTAACTGAAGCAGTTTCATACATTTAACAGCTACACAAAGTTGTCTGTTGACATGGAAACCAACATTCAGAAGATATGAAAGTGCAGTTTTCCTTTGAACATCTGTGGGATGACCCCCTTGGCTTGGTAAGCAGACTGTGTTAAAGCTGGGTCATTGACAGCTTTTACTTTATCGTGAGTTTTAGCCTGCCTTGAATTTCCTAACTGTGCTCTCATTGATCACTCTGCCATATTGTTTTTTAAAACTTGACCGCGTTCATAACACCACTGGTAGTTGCATCGTGTCCAACCTGAAAACAGTTCAGGACTGTAATGGGCATAGTCAGCGCACCCTTTTCGGGGGGCGGGGGGCACGATGCAGCTCAACAATCAGCATTTTTATGGGGGCAGCAGCAGCATCATTCAGAGCTTCTGGAGTAATGTCCTCCACCAAAGTCAAAGAAAATTCCCTTTTTAGTCCCTTACTCCTCTGAAGCCACTGTACCAAAGACATTTCAAAGTGAAACAGAGAGCACACCACAGCAGTCCATCCAGTGAGCACAGACTACAGTGAGTGAACACACAAAGCTGCAACAGCTATGGGTATAAGGCCAATTACAGGTACCCACAGGTGCTTGAAATCAATGATACGACTACAGTGTGATTACAGTGAGAAATGTTAACAGAGGGATTAACTGGATTAGCTGCTAATGGTTGACAACTGAATGCCTGAATGACTAGTAATAGGATGCAAGTAGGATTGTTCTGTGGAGCTGCTTTTTTAGTACTTTGATGCTATGTCACACAATGTCAGATTCCATATATAGAAGTACAGCACAGCAAACTTACTACTGCCAACAAGCTGCATAGCCACAGACCACTAAATTAAAATGCAACTTTTCAATTCTACAGCATTTGCTCTTTCACGCCTCCACCACACCGTATCCACCCCTGGACAGTTCTCCCAGGTCAGCAGAGTTATTTTTCATTATGACAAGGAGGCATCCTGTCAGGAATGTGTCAAACTGAAAAGGATGGACTGTCATCAGCAAGAGTCAATAGAGAGCCCTTAGGCTGCTGACAGAATTGGAACGCATAGTAATTCTGGACTGTTATTAGTCCGCAGCACAGCATGGTTTAAATGAAATAAAAATATTCACAGTATGGACAGAACTGTTTTTCTTAGCCCTCACAAGGCCCACATCCAACCTAACACATATTGTTTCACCCCTATTTTCTCACAGTCAGGCTGCCAAAGTTGATATTGCTGCACCCCTCTTCCGGCAGGAAATCAAGCTAGTCTTGGACACCAATTTTTCCACTTAGCTGGCCGATACAGTGCTGGGAATACAACACAGTCTCACACCAAGGGATAAAGACCTTTAACTCCATGGCATTCTGGCACAGCAGCCGGCCTCCGCTTACAAGGGTGTAGGCAGGCATACTCACTGTACATATTTGTGTACAGTTTTGCTGAGTGCCTGCTACAAACCATATGCCTTTCTGTTAACATTTTCATTCTAATCTGTAGTATTTGGGCTAGTGTAGGTCACTGGGGAGTGTGTCTGTTTAAACTTGTTTAGGAGACCGATACATGTATAACCTCTTTAGAGATTTAGAGGAATCATCTAACAATCTGATCCGTTTGGAAGGGGGGTACCATTTGGAGAGGATGTGTACATATGTTAGTGTGGGGGGGGTGTAACTGTTGGATATTGTGTACACAAAATTAAAATTTCTGGCTGCACCCCTATCTGCTTAGGAAGAATTACTTCACAGAAGACGTGAATACTGTACATAAAAAAAAAAAAAGAAAGACGTGAATACCGTACATAGAATAGGCTGCAAGAGCACACGAGTTATCAGGTTATACTATACATTGAAGCCCAGACTACACATGTACATTGAAGAAAATGGGGCGACTATGTGTACACACCTGGTGGATGGGACAACCTTCTTTATTCCTATACAACATATTCTGAAAAATTGGCACAAACACCTACTACTGATTTCAAATGTTTTAAAGGGGAACCCAGTCAGGACCACCTGGAAACTTATCCTCGGTGAGATCATGCACATCTAAGTGCATCATCGCTGGCTATGTAATATGGGTGGCCCCATCACACTACAGTTTCCCAGAGTCAGAGGACAACTGGACTAGTAAGGACCAAGGAAACCCGGACTTGAGAACTACCATACTCCAGTCAAGCAGAGGAGGAGAACCAGTGTGCGACAGCAGATAATTAGAACACCACAGAGAACAGTGGTAAAGTGGGAGGGTTGGCTGCTGCTCAGTGGAGGGCATTCTCGAAAATTTACTGTCACACTAACTACTGAATCTTGGGGGATCTCTCTCTCCACTGAGCCACATCACGAAACTATCTACAAGCAGTACCAGAGCACTGTGGGAGGCAAAAGAAAAACAAACAAGATCGCACTGGGACAGTGGTGCTCCTTGACAGAGAGAAGTACTGAAAATACTCAAAGTCTGGCACTCGCCACCTCAAATTACTTGGACACCATACTCCAAACATCAGTGACAATCTTAAAAAGATACAAATAAAATGCAAACAGCATGCCTGTCGGCGGGCACATTTTGTGTCTGCATTTTTTTTTTGTACCTTTCTAAGACTGTCATTGGAGCCCTAAGTTTTACAACTTGGTGTCCGCGCAATTTGAAGAAGAGAGTGCCCGATTTTTAGTATTTTCAGTACCACTGTGGGAGGCCGGAGGGTACAAATGACCCAAAAACACAAGAACTTGAGGTCAAAGCCAGCAACTCTAAGACGTGTCAAGACTGTATTGTTTATTGAATGTGTGAACAGTAGTCCAAGTGGCACTAGTACAGTCAGCAGCAAAAGCTTTCAGCAGCAGACTAATGTACCAGACAACCATTTGGAAAGGGCATGCTTAGTAATAAGGGAGCCCACCATCTGGGGACAGAAAGAAAGTTGGGTGCGCCCCCAAGGCAAGTATGATCAATCTAGAAATATAGCATTGCCAGCCCCCCAGCACAGCAGTAGGGGCTACCACTAGCGGCGCCAGCGACTCGAGTTCAGGAACAGACAGGCTGCTGGAGGGCAGCCGGGGGCGGGGAGACAAGCACCCACAGGCTGCTCCCTCCTCCTCCAAGGAGGGTAGGTTGCAGGTCCCACTGCTCTACTGCCACCTGGGAGACCCACGGGTGGGGGGTGCAATGAGACAGGCAAGAAGAGGGAGGAAGAAGTTTGCCAAGAGTTGGGCGTCTCGTTGTGCACTGCCCTTAGCTCCCCAAGCGTGCCAATGCCTTGAGAGGCGGCACCACAGCGCAGGAAATACCCAATCGTGGAAATGAGATGGGATGCGGCTGCGCCAGATCCCACAATCGGGTTCCCCGCAAAGACCACTAAAGACCTCCTGACACACACTATAATGGACTTCGGCGGGGGGGGGGGGGCCCACAGGCAGAAGCATGATGGAGGTAGGTCCTGTGGCTTCATACGAGAAGCACCCGGGAAGGGAATAGGAGTTCCCCACAGCCTAAGACACCCGGAAGGGAACCACTGCTATGGAAAGAAGGAGGCAGTAAAAAAAATGAATAAGACATCAATGCAACATATAGCAACCATAGACTATGTTCACCAGCATTTGAAGGAGTGGGAAAAGTGAAGGGGAAGGTCAACGGTCTTTAAAGTGCGAGATCAGAAACCATCTATTTTTCCACCCAAAAAAAAAATAAATAAAACAACTGATTCACAAAGTTGCCAATACGGCGGAGGGTGGGGAAATGAAGGGGCTTTGCAACCAGTGCTCACACTTCAGAAAATACTCTTACAAACAAAATGTATACAGGTAACAGCATCTTTCAAGAGAGAGTCCAACTCTGAAGTAGCAGCAGGTTAAAAACTATAAGGGTCTCTAACCATTTTCAGGTCCCACACCAAAACCAGAGCTCAGACACCAGGGGGAGAAGAAGCAGAATCCCTCCCTGGAATCTGCAGTTAACCTCATATTTCACATCCATTTTCACTATCAGAAAGTGCCTGAAATAATATACTGCAACTATATGCACATTCACAAAGGTAGGAGAAATTACTTCATACTTACAGTAATTTCCTTTTCACTCAAACATTGTCAAAGGTTCTGCTTACTGCAAAATGCTGACCACAAGGGGCTGGTCTGAGGCTTTTCCAAACATTTCAGAATCGGTCTAGGTCCTCAGACATCAACAATAAGTAACAGACACAAATGGAGACTAATCCAAGTGCTACAGATAGTTGCCCTCAAATGCATTAACTTGAAATGCGTCTCCAGACAGCCTACCCCCAACACCACTGGAGATATGGAAAGCTTAAGTGTCTCCATTAGAAATCATGGAAAGCAGCAGCGCCTCCCGAAACTCTGCCTTCCAAAATTCTGGGAGAGAAGGGAGCCTTGGCATTCTAGTCAGGCACAGCAGCTGGACAGTCTGATGAGTTAGGGGGAGACGATGGAATGGGGAAATGTTGACCATGAAAATCCCCACCTTTAGATATTTTTGGCATTTTATAAATATGAGCTTACAGTACTGTGGGTTGTGCTAAACCTGAAAATACTCCATGTTACTATTGCTTGCTTTGACTGTAGCCCAAATGTTAAAATGTTCAGTGGTTTGTGTGATTGTCACTCATATATACTCAATATGCTGAAGTCTATCAAAAATATTTTAAAACTTTGTAAAGATAGATACTATTCGCAATACTCAGACCAGAATAAGCACGTTTCAGCATTTGACATCTGATTAAAAGGAAAGAAAAAAAAAGTTGTTTATAGACAGTTAATATATATGGTTAATTAACTTTCTCACTGGGGAGGAGGTACAGCTCCTCAGAGCGGTCAAACAGTAGAGGATCCTGAGCACATCAGAATTCCGAAGGCAGCAGTCACTCACCTTTGTCCACGAGGTACCTTATACATGCCTAACTACCAATCTCCATTATACCCACAGCAATCAACTCTACACAAACAAATCAACCTGCCATCATGTAAATGATTTGTCACACAAAAATAATGACAACTTGATAACAGACCTCATTTGCAGAGCTATTTTAAGTGGTCTTTCTGAATAATTCTTCACTCTTCCCCATATGGAGCACAACTGGCTCACCACCTTCGGATGCAGTGATCACTCGTGTGACAACTCACGCCTGACTGAGGTCGTCCACCAGCTGCTTGTTTGCTCCCATAAAGTACAGTTACACAAGAATTTACTGTAACAGCAGATCTTCGAGAGGCTCTTGCAGTAGGTCATTTATTTAGTTCATACATCGGATTTACAACCTTTTAGAGTCTCAGACTCATTTACAAAGGCACCTCGTCACAGGGAGGGGAACAACAAATAGTGTGGCAAGACAGGGTGGAACAATACAGGTGTGCGATACATACATTATACATAGCATAAAACATAAGGTAGTTTCCCCCCATAGTACAGAACAAAATTCATTGGTAGGTCCTAGCAGGTCATGCAGGCAATAGCCAGAGGAAAATGGAGTGGGGTAGGCTATCGAGGCCTGGGGGCAACGGCAGGCTACCCTGGCATGCACTTCCAGTGCCAAGTAGGTGGCTGCATGGGGTCAACTTTTAGAATTGACCAATTTTAGGGGTGCTTGAGATGTCGTGGGGAGGGAATTATACCAGGACGGTGCTCAGTACTAAAAGGACCTTTGGGCAAGGGAGGTCCTGGCTCTAAGCACCTGGAAGGTGGTTTTGCCGGCGGTACGGGTGGCGGCCGAGTGGGAAGGAAGCTGGAGCTGTGCAGTGATACCAGGGGACACAGTCCAAGAAGAGTCTTTTTGCTAGTATACCAGTGTGATATTGCAGTCGTTCTTCCAGATTGAGTATGTTCGTGGTGGTATAGAGCCGACATGTGTGGGTTCCACTTGGGGCACCGGCCAGGAGCCTGCAGGCTTTGTTGATGGAGGTCTGGATTTTGGTGAAGGCAGTGGGGCCAGCGGCTGCGTAGATGGGGAGGCCATAGTCAACTAGTGACAGGATGGAGGAAGTGATGGCCAACTGCAGGACAAAGCCAGGGAGACATTCTGTGTCGATAGAGGAGCCCAATCCGGGTGTTCATGGCATTACATATAGGACTGATGCCGGCAGGCGTCAGGACCCAACGGAAGCATTTCTAGCTAGCAGTCTGGCGGTGGACCGCCCACATGTCAGGTGACCGACATCATGCAGCATCAGTTTAAAAGGGCGGTCCCCCACACCCGCCTTCCAGTTATTTCCCACCAAAGGCCAAAAGGTAAGACCAGAGAGAAGCAGATATTTCCCTCCTAGAAAGGAGCTGAAAAAGCTTAGGGGATGGAGGCTGGAAAATTATTACCTGCAAGAAACCTCTCTCAAGATCTACTGTTACGGTAAGTTCTTATGTAACTGTACTATCTTACTTCGAGGGCGCTCTTGCAGTAGGTAATTACATACAGGACTGAGTCCCAAGCAGTCTGGAACAAGGAGAAGCAAACGGGAGGAAAACTACTCAGAAGTAGACCCTCTGGTTGTGAAGGCTTTAGGAAAGGTGACCTTGCAAAACAGCCAGCACAAAGCCTGCTCTACGGTGAGAGGTAATGTCCTAACTGTAATGTTTCGTAAAGGTACGAACAGAAGTCCAAGTGGCGGCTGTGCAAATGTCAGCCGCTGACACATTCTTGGAAAAAAGCCAGAGGCAGCGATCCCTCTGGTGGAGTGGCCTCTAACTTGACATGGCAGGATCTTGTTGTACTTGTCATAACAGAAAGGGACAGAATGAGCCAACCATTTCGACAGGCATTGCTTAGAAACAGCACTGCCTTCTCTTATAAACAAAAGAGATGAAGAGTTGATCAGTCTTTCTGAGATCCTTTGTCCTGTTGGTGTATCTCAGAATTCAGTGAACATCCAAAGTATGGAAGAGGTACTCTCCATGATTAGAGTGCTGCGTAAAAAACACAGGCAACTCTATGGATTGATTCAGCGCTGATTCTGCTACCACCTAGGGAGAGTACGCAGAGCCACACGTTTGTGAAAAATCAAACACAGGATTTTACACATCAGGACCAGGAGCTCAGAAATCCGTCGAGCAGAAGTAATGGCCACTAGGAAGTAAGGAACTTTAAGTCCGCTGAGGCTGCCGGCTCAAAAGGAGGCAGAGTAAGACTCTCTAAAATGAAATTCAGATCCCAAGGAGGGGCAGAAGCCCGGATAAGGGGTTGTAACTGAAGCACCCCTCCCAAAAAGGTCTTAGAGACCTCCAGTTGAGCAAACATTTTGTCTGCGAAGGGAATATGGTAGGCCGAAATGGCTGCCATGTGAACCTTAAAGGATGAATGCTTGAGACCCAGATCGAAGAGGTGTCACAAGTAATGCAGAAGTCAGCAGACTGAGCACGAGAAGGGCTTGACATCGCTGGAGGTGGCCCAAATAGAGAACCGCTTCCATTTCATGGCATAAGTAGATCTGGTTGAGGGTTTCCTGGCCTCCACCAGAATCTCAGCTACTCGAGGGGGGAAACCCCGAATCGGGCTTGAAGGAGCCACACATGCAACTGAAGGGACCTGAGGCCTGGATGGACCAGGGTCCCCTGATCCTGGGTCAGCAAAAATAGCGACAGAGGAAAAGGAGGTTGCTCTGAGTACTGCTGCAGAACACAGATACATAGATATATAGACTGCGTCGGCAGATAAGGACCTATGGCCCACCTAGTCTGCCCATTTGAGTTTGTAACTTCAGTTTATGTTTTCCTAGAACCCTGCTGCCCCTTACCCCATGACCTCCAGAATTCCTTTATGTCTATCCCATGCATTCTTAAATCCCGTGATTGTTTCAGCCCCCACCACTTCCTCAGGCAGGGTGTTCCACTTGTCCACCACCCGTTCTATGAAGAAATTCTTCCTCACATTTCCTCTGAATCATGCTCCCTCCAACTTCATCCCATGCCTTCTAGTCCTGGAACATCTTTTTCGCTTAAAAATAGTGTATTCTTGCACCATGTTCCTCCCTGTAAGATACCTGTATGTCTCTATCATGTCCCCTCACTCCCTCCTCTCCTCCAGGGAGTACATATTCAATTCCTTCAACCCGTCCTCATAGGACTTGTGATGCAATCCATGTACCATCTTTGTTGCCCTCCTCTTAACCTTCTCTACCCCATCTATGTCCTTACGTAGGTATGGTCTCCAGAACAGTAGGCTATACTCCAGGTGGGGCCTCACTAGTTTCTTGTATAGTGGAATCATGACCTCCCTTTTCCTGCTGGTGATGCCCCTGCCTATGCATCCCAGCATCTTTTTTGCTTCATCTGCTGCCTTGTCACACTGTTTCAATACCTTGAGGTCATCAGAGATCATAATCCCAAGATCCCTTTCCTGCTTGGTGCATGCTATATCCTCACCTCCCAACTGATGCATTGTGCCGGGGTGTTTGTGCCCCATATGCATTATCTTGTACTTTTTTTGCATTGAATTTCAAGTGCCAAACCCTTGGCCATTCTTCAAGTTTCTGCAGGTCCTTTCTCATTCTGTCTACACCCTCTGGTGTGCCTGCTCTGGAGTTTTGTGTCATCAGCGAACAGTGAAATTCTGCCTTCTAGGTCCTGCGAAATGTCACTGATGAAGATGTCTAATAGGACCGATCCCTGTGGTACCCCATTGGTCACTCTTCCCTCTGTGGAGTGACAGCCATTTACCACCAGCCTCTGTGTCCTGCCGCCCAGCCAGTTACCTACCCACCACACTACTGTCCTGACCACACCCATATGCCCTAGTTTGTGTAATAGTCTTCTATGGGGCAGTGTGTCAAAGGCCTTGCTCAAGTCCAGAAAGGCCATGTCCACTGCCCTCCCCAATCCACCTCCTGAGTCACTCAGTCAAAAAATTAAACGAGGTTGGTTTGAAATGATCTCCCCCTGGTGAAACCATGCTGCCTTGGATCCTGCAGTCCACTAACAACCAGATGTTTCAATCTCTCCTTCAGTAGTGCTTCCATGATCTTCCTCACTACCGAGGTGAGGCTGACTGGTCTGCAGTTCCCCGCTTCCTCTTTGTTCCCACTTTTGTCTAAGGGGACTTCATCTGCTGTCCTCCAGTCTTTCAGTACCTCCCCCGTTTCCAGTGATCGGCTAAACAGGATAGCCAGAGGTTCAGCCACCACCTCTCTGAGTTTAAGGACCCTGGGGTGCACCCCATCTGTCCCCATTGCTTTATCAACTCTTATTACTTCCAGTTCCTTCAGGACCCTTTCTCGTGTAAAGGGACTTGTGCCCATTTCTGCACTATTCTCACCTCTTGTATTCCCTTCAGACCCATTACCCTCCTCTTCCTCAAAGACTGAGCAGAAATACCTGTTAGGTATGTCAGCTTTACTGTTGCCATCCTCCATGCGGCCCCCATCCTCCCCCTTCAGTCTCACTATCCCTCCCTTTGCCTTTCTTTTTTCACTTATGTACCTGTAAAAGGTTTTGTCCCCTCTACCCACTGATTTTGCAATGTGCTCTTCTGTCTGAGCTTTGGCTTCCCTTACTGACCTCCCTGCCTCCCTTTGCTTCTCCTGCTACTTCTCCCTATCCCCTTCTGCCTGTGTCTTTTTTATTGCCTGAATGCAATCTTTTTGGCTTTCACTTTCTTTGCTACCTCTTTGGAAAACCATAATGGCCTCCTCTTCCTTTTCCTCTTGCTAACCTGCTTAATGCATAATTCTGTTGCTCTTGTAATCCGTTTTAAATACTGCCCACTGTTCCTCAACCCCCGATTCCTGCCCCATTCCCCTTAATGCCTCTCAAGTATCTCCCCATTTTCCCAAATCTGCCCCTCTTAAAATCCAGGATACGTGTTTTTGTGTGGTTTGGTTCTGCTCCTTCTTTGATTTCAAACCACAATGACTGGTGGTCACTGTTCCCCAGGTGCTCCCCCACTGTTACCCCCACCACACTGTCCCCGTTTGTGAGCACAAGGTCCAGTATTGCCTTCTGCAGAGTTGGTTCCATGACCAGAGAACCAAACTTGCCTAGGCCAGAAAGGAGTGATCAGAATCATTTGAGCTCCTTCTGAACAGAGTTTCTGCAAGACTCTCAATCAGTGGAATCGGGGGGTGGGGGAGGCATAATCTGTCCTGCCAGTCTAGAGACAGAGGGTCTCAAAAAAACTGCTGCGCCCTGGAGCGAGCAAGCAGAAGATGAGAAGTTTTGTGCTTTGAGGGGTTGCAAACAAGTCTACCTGTGGAGTTCCCCGGTGCAGGAAGATGTCGTCTACGACCCCCGATCCGGTTCCCATTTGTGAGCTAGAGCAGATGACCGTCTGAGCCTGTCTGCCAGTGTGTTCTCAACCCATGGGACGTGAGATGCCAAGAAGTGAAGGTTGTGCTGCATTGCCCAATCCCAGACTCTCATCGCCTCTCTGCAAAAGGGAGTAGGAACGAGTTCCTCCTTGTTGATGTACCAGACCACACACATATTGTCCATCTGGACAGCTAGGTGAGAGGAAGACAGATACAGATGCAGAGCCTGAAGAGCATACAGTACTTTCCTAAGTTAGAGCACACTGATGTGAAGGGACTTCGAGCTTGGATCAGGAGCCCTGGGTCCTGTGAGGACTGAGATGGGTTTCAACCGCCAGAGGCGCCCGTATTCAACGCCTGTGGGTGGGGGAGACTGAAGGAACTCCCTGGCAGAGGTTCTCCTGAACCATCCACCACTGCAAGTCCCAAGCCATGGGAGTGGAGACCAGGACAAGTTGATCTAGGTCGTCCACCAACTTATCCCACTGAGACCGAAGCGTCCACCGAGAGATTCTCATGTGGAGACGAGCACGAGGGACTGTCGGAATTGCAGCCGCCAACAGCCCAAGGAGGCAAAGTACTGACCCGACGCTGACCCACCTGCGGCTGAACAGGATGACCTGGGCCTGGAGAGTGGCTGCCCTGTCCGGTGGCAGGAAGGCCATGCCAAAGGTTGTGTCCAGGATCGCCACGATAAACTGGAGCCTCTGGGATGGGATCAGATGGGACTTGGCCTGGTTGATAATACCCAGGCAAGCAAAGACCTGCTGGGTGAGGGAAAGAAAGCACAGGAGTTCCTCCCTGGACAGGGCCACCAGGAGCCAAAGGTCCAGGTACGGGAAAACCTGCACCCCCCCGAGTATGCAGGTAAGCTGCAACCACCAAAAGGCATTTGGTGAACACCCAGGGCACCAAGGAAAGACCAAATGGGAGGACCTTGAACTGGTAGTGGTCCCCCTGGAACGCAAAATGCAGGTATTTGCGGTGGGAAGGGCATATAGGGATATGCAGGTAAGCATCCTGCATATCCAAAGCACACAGCCACTGTCCCGGCCGGAGAAGGGGCAGGAGGCTCTGCAGCAAGAGCATCCTGAACCTCTTGTACTCCACTAATAAGTTCAGGGAGCTGAGGGAAAGAATCAGCCTCACGTCCCCAGTTTTCTTCGGGACCAGGAAGAAATGGGAATAGTACCCCATTCCCAGAAGAGAAATGGGGACGGGTTATATCTACTCCTTCAAAAGAAGGGAGAAAATTTCTTCCTTGACCAGAAGATGATGCTCCTGCGAGTACAATGCCCTTGGGGGAGGGTGTTGAGGGGGTTTCTGAAGAAGCTATTGAATAGAGTCCCTCTGCAATGATTTGGAGCACCCATGAATCCAATGTTATCCTCTCCCAACCCAAGAGGTGGAGGGAAACCTCCCTCCCACCGGTTCCTCTGGAAACGCCAGAGGCTGTGGGAGAGGAAAGGAGTCAGGTGGTGTGGGGCACCATCGCGGCTGAAGCTCCCGCTGCTTTTTTGGGAGGTAGGGGCTTGGCAGCCAGAGGGGCCGGATGTTTATTGGCCGCTTTCCCTATGATTTCACCCTCTGCCGATTCCGCCTGCGAAAGGGATGATGTTGCGCTGGAGGGGGATTGTACAGGGAGTCCAGACTTCATTGCAGTCCCCTTCTCCTGCAGATCGGCAATAAATGTCCGACATCACCCCTGAAAAGCACCAAACCCCAGAAAGGCGCTTCCTGAATAGCAGACTGCACTTCCGGTACCAAACCCGACACACGGAGCCAGGCATGACGCCGTAAGCCTACAGTGAAAGCCGAGCTCCTACTAGCAGTATCCACTACATCATACGTAGCACGAAGCAGGTGCCGACTGGCAGAACGAGAACGGGCAAGGTCAGCCACTTCCTGTTTAACCCGAGAGTCAGTAAGGGAGTCCATCTTAGATTCCACCTCACTAAGAACTGCCTTCTGGTAAATCACCCATGTCACCTATATAGTTCAGAACCCTAATACCCAGAGTGGAAGAAGAATAGATCATCTTGCCGTACTGGTCCAGAAGACTGGATTCTTTGTCAGGTGGAGACTAGCTCAAATGCTTCAGATTAGCTGACCAGCCGTGAAGGAAGTCAACACCTTCGGGAGCCCGATAAAGCCTATTAGACTTCTGGGTAAGAGGGGCTAATGCAGACGGTTGCTTCCAAATGGTGGAAACAAGGTCTGCATGAGACTCAATCCAGGCTGGCACCAAGGTGTGAGCAGTCTCTGGCAGATCCAGGTGCTAAGCAAGTTTCCTACAGTGTGGGTTGGGGTCCAAGGAACGCTACCTATGAACTTCCTGGATTTTGTGCAGCAACTCCGAGAAAGAAGGATACTCTAATTCAGAGGAGTTCTAGGTTTGGTCGGAGAGCGTAGCTCGTCAACCGAGTGGTGGTGGTGGAGGAGGTGGAGGAGGTGGGAGGAAGAAGAGGGGAGGAGGAGGAGGAAAGAGGAGACTCCCCCCCTCTCCCGGTGCAGGGGAAGAACATACCCCTTAGGAAACCCTCGGGGAAGCGTGTCCTGTCCCGTCCTGGAAACAGAAGGCTCACTACTGGTATCCAGAGGTGAAGAGGGAGTCTGTTGTCTGGGGCGTACAGGAGCCGAACTGGCACTGTCGCCGAGAGAAGACTTGCCACCTCTCTGGTGAGCTAAGCTTTGGCCTCACCCCACCAGGAGGTCAGAGCCTCCTCCAAGTCCACCAGCGGCTGAGAGGGTGCTGGAGAGTGGGATACGGATACGGAGTGTATCCGTAATCTGACAGTGGGTAACCCAGCGTCAGGTAGTAAGGCAGAGTACTGCGGTGTCTGGTACTGCAGAGCCGGGTAAGACAACGCCGGATAAGATGGAGTTAGATACCCAGGAACCGGGAGATCTGACGGAGCAAACGGCCCGGCCGCAAGCACAGCGGATGGGCCTGGAGCAGAATTTCTGGCAGGCAGGGGCCCCGGCGTTGGAGCGGCATCCGGGAGGGGGGATGTCACATGGCATCGGTAGGACTGGTGTCGGCATCCAGGGAACCGACGTAAGGTCGTCTGGCCCAGCGAGAGGATGCCTGATGGGGCGCAGCAGGAACCTCTCCATTGCCTGGCGATTGGAAGAGATCCTCAGGGTCAGGCTGAGGAGACCCAAGGTCCCCGGAGGGCAGCGAAGGCTGCAGGGAGCTAGGAAAGGCAGACACAAGAGGGTCTGACGTTGGCACAGCCGGCGTGCAGACGTCCGGTCGTCCGACGTCCGACTTATCAGCGGAGTCCAGGCGGATGTCCGAGGAGCCGGCGTCCAACTTAGTGGACCCATCGTCCAAGGCAGGTCACGAAGGAGGAGCGGCGGCCTGGTTGGGCGGGAAAGTGGCCGTGTGCCGCCCCAAAGGGTCGAGCGACTTATCGACCATCTCTGTGCGGGCGTCAGAGGAGCAGACATCCAGCTTACTGGAGCCGCTCGAACCAGTAGGCCACACAATGACTGTTTTACCGGGAGCGGATGCCTCCAACAGCCTGGAGGCGCCCGAAGGGCCCGAGCCAGACGGGCAGGCCGAAGCCACCTTGGAACCCTCCAAGACAGCCGGAGCAGTCCCCGGAAGGGACGTTATCTGGAGCACGGCAACTCCAGCTGGAGTCGTGGTGGATGAGGAACTCCTGCCCCAATGCTTCTCCTTGTCATCCTTGCGATGGCCTTCGGGGGAAGTGGACGCATGCTGCAGCTTTTTCAATTCCTTCTCCATGGAGAACATCTTGAGGATATGGGCCTCCAGGGACTGCTGCCTCAGTCTGCGGGCGGCAGCATTAAATTTAAGGCAGCGCTGGCACTTCACCTGATGGTCCGGGCCAGACAGAAGAGGCACTGGGAATGGCCATCCTTCTGCGGGAGCTGGACGCCGCACGAGTCGCACTTATTTCTGTGCTCAGAAGGTGTAGGGGATCACATACACCAATGAAAGGCTGACGATTAAGACAATTATCAAAAAATTTACAGTAAATACTACTGGCGACAGAGCTGACGAGCATTGAAATTTACCACGAGGCGCTGACATGAGCGAATGGTAGGAAAGAACTGGAAGGCAGGCGTGGGTGACCGCCCCTTTATACTGATGCCGCATGATGGTCACCTGACGTGGGGGGTTCCCCACCAGAGACTGCTAGCTAGAAATGTTTCCATCGGGTCGTAACGCCAGCCGGCATCAGTTCTATATCTAATTACCTACTGCAAAACCCCTTCTCAAAGTAAGAATGTAGATTGCCAGAACGCAGATTGCCAGGAGACCTGCACCAAAGCTGCACACGAGTCTCCAGGTGTGGAAGGCCTCCCAAAACAGAGTGCTCGCGGCGTTGCTTGTTCAGAAAGAACGTATCTGTAGTGTTATCCGTGTGGATTTCCATGACCTGACCCTTGCCAAAAGAAGCCAATTCAATCACAGATAAGCACAATGCTCTCAGTTCCAGCAGGCTGAGGAGACGTTTGACTCCCTTGGGGTCCAGAACCCGTGGGCTCTAGTTTCCCAGGGGCACTCCAAAACCCACCAGAGATGTATCTATTTTAAGACTAACTGTATGCTCTGGTAAGTTAAATGGAACTCCTTCATCCAGATCTTCCAGGAATGGATCTGCTCCATTAATTCTCACTAATGGGTCTGTGCAGGAAGCGCTAGGACACCACAGGATCCAGAAATTTTCAGGACAGTAGATGCGGAGGAGGCAAGCCATGCGCTTACATGGCACTACAAGAGTGGCTCGGCACCAGCCCCCAACTGTCAGTTCCTCTCTCCCCACCACCATAACGGCACTTCCATGACAACGTGCGCCACTTGGGTATCAGAACTTCACATCCATAAAGCCGCTTTCAGTTATCAGGGTTTAGTTATTTAATGCTAGTTTGTTTTACTAGTTTAGTAATTCTATGTTCTCCTAGTCCTACAGAGCTTACATCAAAACAGCTGCAAGATTAAAATAGGGAGCCTTCAAGCAGATTGCTCCAGTAGCGGGGCTGTGTCGGGTCCAACATCATGGGAGGGAAGGTGCAAGGGTGAATGGCAGCCCTATATACCACGAAAAGAGCAGGCTGGTTCCAGATTCCGGTTGGGTTCTTGACGCCTTTCAGCCTTCTTCCTTTTGCCTTTTAGGGAGAGAGAAACTGTACCACTCAAGCTCACCTTCCAGTAAGTCTTTCATGATACCCTTCATTCCTTCGGCCGTGGACCTTTCAGTGCTATCCAGGGCTTTGGTGCCAGAATACAGAGGCCTCAGACCTGGAGTACCTCTTCTGTCCTTTAATGGGGTCCCTGGTAGGCAGTTTTTCCTAGGTTGTTCTTCAGAATAGCAAGTGTAGCATCAGACTGGGGTGTCACTACTTGCGGGTCCAGACCCTGGCTCTTCTAGGTTTGTGGCACTGAACTGGTGGGACGAGGCCCACCCCCAAGTCAACAGAGCATTTGGCTCAGACAATGGCCTATTCTTGCCGGTGACCGCACCAACTCCTGCCTCGCTGGTGGCACCCCTATCTTCCACCTCTGGATAGGACTAGCAGACTACCACTCGCCACCTCCGTGCCAGCAAGGTCGCTGGTACTCTGGGGCTGACTGTGCCAAATTCAGCCTTCAAGGCCTATCTTGCTGCCATTCTACCATCAGAGCAGTTCATCTCTGCACTTCTCTGGTGCCAGATTCTCGCCTGCTTTGGTGTAGGTCCACTGCTCCTGACAGAGACATTGCTGCATCACCTACAGCAGTTTTGGGTGAAGGGATTCCCTGGCGCTGGATTCAATTTCTCCAGATGCCGTCCCTAGCAACTAAAAAGGCACTTTACTGGCCCAGCGCGACTCGGTGCTGTGTTTTGACTGGCACTATGTCCGCCACAGCAGTATCAGGAGTCCTGTCTAGGACTGATGCTGTCTGCAGAGGGTCCGGCGCTGCATCTACCTTGATATCAGGCAAAATTTCTACCTCCAGGTCCAACGTCATACCTGGCAGGGCTCTACTGCCATGTCAGACCCATCTGCTACCTGGTCCTTTCCAAGGTTCTTTGCTTGACACCCCAAAATGAGGACCCTTCAGACTAGCACACTTAATACCATTATTCATCCTCCAGACGACGGCTTTGATTTCCTGGCTTAATCTGTCCAGATACAGGCCCTTCTGCTATACCAGAGCTCTTGCAAATGTCAGCTTATCGTATAAAGGTGGGAGGTCCCCCACACTACCTCAATTCTCAAGAGACCCCAAGCAGGCAGCAAACGGAGAACTGACAAGGTTCCAAAGCACCAAAAGAAAGGCAGAAGCCGGCGACCCGGGTTCAGGAACGGACTCGGGTGGCTGGGGGAGGGAGGGAGGAGGATCGAGCATCCCAACGGATGCTCTCCTCCCTCAGGTGGAACCAAGAACGCTTTCGCTGCTTGCATCACCGCAGCCGGTGGAAGCACCGACAATGAGGGGATGGAGGCGGCCCGTCGCCAGAGTCGGGAGGGGACGCCGGCAGCGCATGAGGGCTTGGCGCATGCCAGCATGTCGCTACTCGGGACGACGTCCCAGCGCACGACGTCTCAGAGGGCAGGGGAAATCAGGGGAGAAAAACGGAAAAACCCTCTCGGCAGCCCTAGATGATAGCCTCTAGGTACCATCCGGACCACCGAAAAAAAGAGGGACAGACCCCACTGTGCAGGGAAGGAGAAAGGAGGCACTCTAGGGGCAGATCCCACCGGAGGTGGAATGGAGGGTTGAGAGGAAGGAAGGAATGGGCTCAGAGAGTAGAGAAGGAGGCAAAAAGAGATAAAGTAAAAAAAAAAAGGCAGAAGCAGTGCAAGAGAAAAAAAAGAGCAGCAAGGGGAAATAGGAAGGGAAAGCAAAGTGCTAAGAGAAAGTACAGTTACGTAAGAACTTAACAGTAGATCCTCACATGTAGGACTAAGTCACCAGGTGCTAGGACCACAGAAAACTTCTAGCTAGCAGTATCTGGCAGAGGACTGCCCCGCCACATGACAGACGTCAGCATGGAACTATATAAGGAGTGGTTCCCACACCTCGCCCTCCAGTTATCCCACCAGAGACCTAGAAAGGTGAAACAGGAGAGAAGGAATGGACTCCTGGAGCTAAAAACGATTACAGGAGAAAGAGTAGAAGAAACCCAGTGGGTGGGAGGGAAAGCAGTACCTACTGCAAGAGCCTCTCGAATATCTACTGTTACATTAAGTTCTTACACAACTATTATCTTCCTTCAAGAGGGCTTTTGCGGTAGGTACTCTCATACAGGACTGAATCCCAAGCAGTGACCAGAGACAAGTCACACATGGGAGGTAGGATCAGGTAAGCACAAAAGAACAGGGTACTCATTACAAGAGTTCCAGTAGAAGAGCAAGGCCAAAGCCCACTCTGCACCTTGAAGCAGAGTCCAAACCGTAATGTTTGGTAAAGGTATGGACAGAACTCAAAGTTGCAGCCGCGCAAATGTCTGCAGCTGGAATGTTCCTGAAACGAGCAGTAGAAGCAGCCATGCTCTGGTTGAATGTCCTTTGACCTCCCCTGGAAGAAGTTTCTTGTAAGTCTTGTAACGGAAGGTAATGCACTGTGCCAACCACTTGGACAAACACTTTTGAAACAGCAGCGCCCTCTCTTGAGCGCAAAAGAAACAAACAATTGGTCAGTTTTATGGACAGGCTTTGTTCTGTTACAGTAGTACCAAAGAATTATGCGAACATCCAGAGTGTGCAGAAGTGCTTCACCCCGGATGGAGTGCTCCTGGTAGTACTCTGGCAAGTCAAGTGACTGGTTCAAGGTGAACTGTGATACCACCTTAGGTAAGAACTTTGGATTGGTTCATACAGCCACCCGAGGTCTCTGGAAAAAAAATCAAGTAAAGTACCGCACACATTAGGACCCAATGCTCGGAAATCATTAGAGATGAAGTGATGGCCATTAGGAAGAGCACTTTCCAGGAAAGGTAGCACGTCAGAACTTGCTACTGGCTCGAAATCAGGCAAAGTGAGTTTCTCTACGATGAAATTCAAGTTCCAGGGTGGAGCAGGGCTCCGTACTGTTGGTCTTAAATGGAGGATTCCCTTTAAGAAAGTTTTGGATACCTCCAGCTGGGCCGAAGTCTTGGTTCTCACAGGAATGCGGTAGGCAGAAATGGCAGATAAATGGACTTTCAAAGTTGAGAAACAGACCCAGACCATAGAGATGTAGCAAGTAATCTCAGACCTGTGTTACTGAACATGAGAAAGGTTCTAGCCCCTTCGGATCTAAACATATGGAAAACCTTTTCCATTTATTGGCACAAGTGGCTCTAGTGGCAGGCTTTCTGGCCTCCACCAGAACCTATTCTGTGCTACCCTTGGGGAAGACCCCAAAACGTGCAGTAGCTATGTTAGTAGGTGCTATGCATGCAGATGAGACCCAGGACATCTGTGTACCAGGGTCCCCCCTTCCTGTGTCACAAGATCTTGAGAGACTGGCAGTGGAAGTGGAGGCTCCACTGACTGTTGCAGTACAGAACCATATTTACCTCGACCAGAAGGGAGCTATGAGAATTCTTTGTGCTCCTTCTGCCTGGAGTTTTATTAGTGCTCTCTAAATCAACGGAAGTGTATGGAAGGTGTACACGAACCTCCCCTTCCAGCATAGAGACTTGCCAGAAAACACCATGCCCTGGAGTGTGTGCACAGAATGCTAGTAGTTCTGTATTGAATAGGAAGAACAGGTCTATTTGTGGCCTTCCCCACCTTCCGAAGATGTCGTCTACCACTGACTGAGCTTGTGTGTGGCTGTGTGCGTTTGCCAGGATGTTCTGAATGCCTGGCACGTGGACTGCTGTCAAATGAAGATTGTGGTTGGCTGCCCAGTACCACACTCGTCGCTTCCCAATAAAGGGGATAAGAGCGTGTTCCGCCCTGTTTATGTACCAAACTATGCACATGTCTGAATCATGAGTTGACCCTGTTGGACAACGTGCTGGAAAGCCTTTAGGGTGTTCAACACTGCCCTCATTGAGGGTACACAGATATGAAGGGACAGTCCGTTGAGGGACCAAGGACCTATCTGTCCTGTACTTTCCCAGGTGTGTTCCCCATCCCAGGCCTGAGGCATCAGTCAGGGTTTGGGAGGGAATCCGTGCGGAGTGAGACACCCTTGGAGAGGCTGTCCTGGTTTTGCCACCACAAAAAGGTTCCGAGGTCTGAGATCAGGATCTTGTGGTTTAAACTGTCTGATCTCTGGTCCCTCTGCATTCTGAGGGTCCATTGAGAGACTCCTGTGTAGTCTGGCCAAGGGGACCGAAGGGCTGGCCACAGCCATGAGCCCAAGCAGTCAAAGGACTGACCTGGCTGGTATCCTCCTCTGTGGTGCTACCAGGTGTGCCTGTTGCTGTAATCCTGCCATCCTGTCCTGCCGCAGGAAGACCTACCCTGGACTGTGTCTAATACTGCTCCAATAAATTGGAGCCGTTGGGAAGGAAAAAGGTGGGACTTGGCACGGTCGACTAACTGCCCACTCATTGAAAAACATCCAGGGTAAGGGCCAAAGAGTTGACCAGATCATCTCTCGACAGATGAAATTAGCCAATTGTCAAGGTATGGCAATACTTGTACCCCCTCTGTGTAGAAAATCTGCCACCACCACAAGGCACTTCATGAACACTCTGGGTGCAGAAAAAAAAAAAAAACAGGCCAAAGGGAAGAGCTCTGAACTGAAAGTCCTCTCCCTGAAAAGAAAACAGGAGGAATTAGCAGTGCAGCTGAAAAAATCGAGATAGAGGTTCAGGGAGCTCAGCTCGAGAATGGATCAGATCGCCTGTCTTTTTTGGTACTACGAAGAAGTGCGAATAGTACCCGTTCCCTTGATGTTGCTTTAGAACTGGCTCTACTGCTGCCTTTGCCAGCAGGGAGTTTATTTCCTCTCTTACCCCTGGGTATGTGATGAGGTGGGCAGAATGAGCGACATGGGGCATTTTTTGGTGGTCTCTCCGAATTCTATTGTGTGGTCTTTTGCCACCAATTGCAGCACCCCTGAATCTATTGTGATTTTCTCACACTCCAAAATGTGGATGGAGAACCTTCACCAAACAACTTCCTCTGGAAAACGATTCAGTGGAGGTTGGAGGATTAGAGTCAGGAGGCAGGGAGCAGGTTGCAGAGCCCGAGGCCTTTTGGGATTTGGCCGGGGGTGCTCTACTAGTTGAAGGCACCCATCTGTTTTGGCGCTGGATATGCGGCAGTCTGCGACTGCGCTACTGCCTCCGAAATGGCTGTTTCCGCTTCTGGGGTGGCTTGTACATCAACTGTACAGAGCACAAGACTTTGCCCTTGTCCTGTAAATCAGTGATGTCCTCGAAATCTCCCCCAAACAGAACTGAGCCTGTAAAGAGGGCATCCTGTATGGCCGTCTGTACTTAGCAAGTGCCAGGCCCAAGATTTTAAGCCAAGCATTGCGTCAGCGGCAGGCTGCAGATTCCGAGCTTCTGCAGCAGCATCCGCCGCATCATAGGTAGCTCTTTCCATGTGTGTGAACACAGATCTAGCCAACCTGACTAGATCTGCATTTCTCCTTTCAAGGTCGAGTCGTAGGAGGGAGTCTATTTGGACTCCAGCTGCCGCAAGACTGATTTTTGGTAATCCCCATGTGGGCGACAATTTAACGCTCTAAATTGGAGCAGTTTGGTAGGACAGGATAGGAAAGGTAGGTGGGATTTTGCACAGTTAATTGTAAAGCCCACCCCACTGGAAAACATCCAGGATAAGGGCCAAAAAGTTTGCCAGAGCATCTCGACAGAGCTGAAATCCATCAATTGAAACAGAAACAGACTGATGGCAGATTAAGGACTGCTTGGGCGCACTTAAGTCTGCCCATTTCCCTATCTACAGGATAAGATGCAGATCCTAGTTAACCAACATACTATTTCTTCTCCCCAAAGAATCACCTTATGTCTGTCCCATGCATTCTGGAATTCTCCACAGTTTTAGACCCCAACCTCCTCAGGAAGGTTGTTCCATGCATCCACCACCCTCTCTGTGAAAAATACTTCCTCACACTGCCCCCGAGACATCCCCTCCATCTTGAAACTGTGTCCCTTGTTCTTGCACATGAAAGATGCTACCCTCTTGGACTTGTTGATGTTTCTGAAGTACTTAAGTTTCTATCATGTCTTCCCCTTCCTCAAGGGTATACACATTAAGCTCCTTTAGACCTCATATGTCTTCTCTGCAGACCCTGCACCATTTTACTTGCCCTCCTCTGACTGCCTCCATCCTGTAATGCCCTTGCAGAGATGGAGTCTCCAGATGGGGTCTCACCAAATGTCTGTAGAGGAGGATAACTTCCCGTTTTTGCTGGTGATGCCTCTCCCTATACACCCCAGTATCCCCCCCATTCATCCCAACTCCCTTTGCTTGCTAACCTTAAGGTCATCTGTTATAATTACCCCAGGTCCTTTTTTTTTTTTTGTCACTACCTCCACTCCCCCCCCCCCCAAAAAAAAAGTTATCTTCCCCTGGGTTTTTGTCTCACAGGTGCATTATTTGTACTTCTTAGCATTGAATCCAAGCTACCATACTTCTGACCATTCTTCTAACCTTGCCAAGTCCCTTCTCATCCTTTCCACGCCTGTGTATCAACCCTGTTGCAGATCATTGTGTCATCTGCAAAGAGGCATACTTTTCCTTCCAGTCCCACTGCAATGTCACTTAGACATTAAAAGAGATTGGACCCAGTACTGAACCCTGCGGTACCCCACTAATAATCCCTCTTTGTTCAGAATGGTCTCCATTTACAGTTACTTTCTGTGTCCTGTTGTCCAGCCAGTGTTTTAACCAGGGCACCACCCTGGGACCCACTCCCACACTGGTTAATTTGATTATTAATTTTTTGTGTGGGACTGTCAAATGCCTTACTAAAGTCTAGGTCGGCTATGTCCACACAGGCCCTCCCTGGTCTACTACACTGGTCACCCCGTCAAATAAATCGATTAGTTTCATCTAACATGATCTTCCTACTGTGAATGCATGCTGCCTTGGGTCCTGTGCCCCACTGGCCTCTAGGTATGGTATGATAGAGGTATGGGAATATTTGCACCCCCTGCCTGCGCAGAAAGGCTGCCACCACCATAAAGCACTTCGTGAACACTTTGGGTGCAGACGAAAGGCCAAAGGGAAGAGCTTTGAACTGAAAATGCCCTCCTCGAGAGGAAAAATCATCGGGATATGCAAGCAGGCATTCGACATGTGCAAAGCGCAGAGCCAATGACCCTTCTGTAATAGTGGAAGTAGGCTGGGAAGTGACAACATTCTGAACCTTTTTGTATTCCACAAAGAGGTTCAGGGAACTCAGATCGAGAATGGGTCTGAGATTGCCTGTCTTCTTGGGCACCAGCAAGAAGTGTGAATAATACCAGATACCTTGATGTTTTGGAACTAGCTCTATTACTGCCTCTGTCAGCAGGCAGTTTTTCCCTTACTAAGGGTATGTGATAAGGAAGATAAAATGAGTGACTGGGGGATTTTTTTCTTTGTCTATGAATTCTATTGTGTGGCCTTTTACCACCAACTGCAGCACCCAAGAATCTGTTGCGATTTTTCTCCCACAACCTTCCACCTACCACTTTGGAAAGTGATCCAGTGGAGGTGGGATAATTACAGAGTTGGGAGCACTCTGCAACACCTGAGGCCTTCTGGGATTTGGCTGCGGGGAGCTCTACCAGTCAAAGGTGCCAGTTTGTTTTGGCGCCAGTTTTGTAGTGGTCTTTGCCGACTGCGCTGTCTCCAAAATGGCTGCTTTTGTTTCTGGGGTGGCTTGTACATCAACTGTACAGAGCGCAAGGATTTACCTTTGTCCTGTAAATCAGTTATGATGTCCTTGACATATCCGCTGAACAAAACAGCCTCTAAAGGGGGCATCCTATATGGCTGTCTGTACTTCAGGTGCCAGGCCTGAGATACTAAGCCAAGCATGGCGTCACAGGCCAACTGCAGATGCAGAGCCTCTGCCAGCAGCATCCCCCGCATCATAGGTGGCTCTTAGCATATGTCTACACGCAGATCTAACAGACCAGACTATATCTGCCATTTTTACTTTCGAGGTAAAGTCTTCCAGGGAGTCCATTTTGGACTCCCGCTGTCAGACTGATTTTTGGCAATACCCATGTGGGCAACATAACTTAATGCCCTAATCCCCAGTGCGGAAGAGTAGATCTTTTTCCCCATACTGGTCAATCTTTGTCAGGAGGAGAAGCACCAAGGTTTAAGTTTTATGGACCTATCATGGCTGCACTGATGACCACTGAGTCCGCCTTGTGATGGAGGCCAAGGTGGTCTTTGCCCTCTGGGGTAAAGTCCGCCTGCTGGGGGCGCTGTGGAGACCGAGCAACATGGCAGCAGAGATTTGAAACTCCTCAGATCCACAAGATATAAAGCTATATAAAACCATCTATGGGTGAAGTAAGATACCAGAAAATATATCTGGACATCTGAATACTAGCAAGTGAAAGTGGAGAACCCTAAAAAGTATAAACTGTCAGGAGAGAGTACAAAAAGTAAATGTACCGCAGGTCCACCAGCAACGCTGTCAGCACAAGGCTGTACTCTACCAGAGCTGAGCACGGACGGATAAAAAGACCCTGCAGACGTTAGGGCAAGAGAGGAATAGGATGCTGGCATCCATTGCAGGATTATCGGATAGATTCGATGCCCTGACAAACAGGGTAACTATCATGGAGGCAGATGTCTGAGCTAAACTGGAGGAATGTGATGCCAAGAAGCAATCAGAGGCAGCATTGGAAACTGAAATGAGTCTTAATACGCATATGCGGTCCCGGCTTGAGTCTCCAGAAAATCAGGCAAGGGCCGCTAACCTCAGAATAATCCGCACCAGGCCTGAGATAGTCTGAGGGACCTTGGTGTGGTCCGATGGTGGCACACACGTTTGAGGCTCCAGCACAGAGGAAGGCAATCCCCCCCCCTCCCCCGACGGGCGATCTCTGCCCTCCGGTTCCCCTATAGGAGGAGCTGGAGGTACCATCTCAATCTGCGGTAAAGGAGAAGTCAGACTAATCTCAGTCCTCAGATGCGTATCTATCTGCTGGTCTGTCACCCCATCATCAGGCTTGCTATTGAGGCCTGGCGGTGGATCCAGGGCCATGCATCCGGAGCAGCCGGTGGACAACTTACCAGCCATAGCCATGCAAGACCTGGAACTCTACTTAGTCGTCGGAGTAGCCCCCAATTTGGTAGCCATCAAAATGGTCACGAAGATGGATCTCCTGGAGAGGAAGTTACCTTCAGGGCTACGACTCTGAACGGAGACGGCAGGTTTGATAGGGACCCTTACCGGTCCGTATATTTCCCCTTGTCCTTTTTCTTCAGACAATAGCCCTCCGGGGAGGAGGAAGAGTGCACAAGTTTCTTCAACTCCTTTTCATGTTGGCCATTATTTCTTTCCAAGGATGAGCTTCCAGGGACTGCTGACTGCGTTTACATGTGCCCTGACTGAATTTCTGCCAATGCTCCCACCCCTCGATCTTATGACCTGGGCCTAGACAAACAAGACAGAATGGTCGTCCATGTGAGGGAGCCGAATTCCACTACAAACTCACTTGTTCTTATGCGATTCTGAAGGAGTCAGACTACATGCAAGAACAACATATACCATATATACTCACGTAAAACCAGAGAGTTTTGTACCTAAAAACAAGTTTGTAATTAGGGAGTCTTTGCTTATACGCGTGTCAATTTCAAACGCCAATTGTAATCCAAAATGAACAAACAGTGATTGATGCCATGACTGGTACAGGCATGGTTGTTGCTCACTTAACACAAGATGTTCACAATCAGCAATGTGCAGTAGTCAAAATGAGTGCAGGGCCATCTGGTAAGCGAAAGCGCAGTGCGTATGACGCAGCCTTCAAGCTGCGAGTTGTAGATTATGCTGAGTCTGCTAACAACTCCGTTGTCACTAGAAAGTGAGACTGGCGAAAACAGCGGGACACTAATGGAAATGCCCAAGACAAAGAAAGTCTGTAGAGGGGACAGACCAGCTTTCAGTGTCTTGGAGTCCAACCTCAATGATTGGGTGCTGGAGCACTGCCATGGCTACACTGTCACTTGCTTGCTAATCTGCCTGCAAGCATTACGGATGTGTAAGGAGTCTGAATATCACGCCACATGGTTGGACACATTTTTGACCTCTGCTGGGTGGTGCTCGAGGTTTGTGGAGCGCCATGTCCTCACAGTAAGGCAGCGCACAAAAATCGCTCGGAAACTGCCACCAGATCTGGAGCTGAACGTTTCCATCAAATTTCTGATTAAAATTAGAAAACATGGGTATGATCTCAAATTGGGAACATGGACAAGACACCGATGACATTTGAACTGCCTAGCAATAGGACAGTGAATCCAGTGGGTAGCAAGACTGTCCTTATTCGCACCACTGGGCATGGGAAGACCTACTTTACTGTGGTGTTATCATGCCTATCAGAGGGCACTAAATTGAAGCCCCAGATTGTATTTAAAAGAAAAATGCTGCCAAAAACAATGACATTACATTCCCCTCTGGAGTCCTGGTATACCCTCACCCCAAAGGGTGGATGGATGAGGGGCTGGTTCAGATATGTCTAGAGAGTTTGGGGCACTCTACCCAGTGCACTGCGCTCCAGGAGTTTGTTATTAGTGTGGAACATCTTCCATGCACACTTGACAGAAGGCATGAAACAAAAAAAAAAAAAACAGCAAAAAAGTCAGACACTTCTGTGCAATTCCTGGCGGACTTGCATTAATTCTGTTAACACTAGATGTGTGCCTAAATAAACCTTTCAAGGATCAAGTCAGATGCAAATGGAGCAAGTGGATGCGTTCACAGGAAGGAGCATCAAAGGCAGGGAACTTAAAGCGCCCCGACCTTGATGTCCATCAGTGGGTCCTTGATGCTTGGGAGTCTATACCTACTGAGATGGTCGTACGTTCATTTCTGACATGTGCTATTAGCAACCGAATAGATGGCACTGAAGACTATGCTCTTTTCACGGAAGACGAGGGGGACAGTGAGACAGAGCAAGAGGAAGCAGACGACTACACAAACTGACTGAGCAGTTGCTGTTTGATAATCTGCAAGCACTGGGGATTTCTGACAATTGGGCAAGGACAAGGAGGACTGAATGAGAGACATCTGCACTACAAACCTGAAAGTTTTACCATTTATGTGGCACAGTGTTGCTTACCTTTATGTTAGTCTGATTTAATTTGAATACTGTGCTGAATATGCCTGAATGTGACTACCGTTTACTATATGTTTACTGCTTTAGCTATGATGCTTTGTGAATTGATTTGAATAGTGCTGATCATCAATTGCACTTTTTTATTTACCTATCTTGCTTCTCTTTATGTTCATCTTTTTCACAGATTGAATCTGGCAAATAAAATGCATCTCTGCTTATACGCCAGTCATTGCAGTTTACTAAAAAAAATGCATGGAGTAATGGGGGTCAGCTTATATATGGATCAGCTTAACCGGGAGTATATATGGTACTCCATTTTTGTATTATCCGTTAATCTCCCCTGCATCTCCATTTGCCACTCCTTCCGGCCAACTGCTAAGGACACTATCCCTCGTGGCTCCGACACCGACACCGATCCCCAACCACAACCACCTCAGGGTAACCCAACATGACCCTTCGTTGGGTGGGTTCTCTTCCGAAGAGAGAAGGCCTGATCGCCAACCATGTTGGCCTGGGTGCTGCTGAAGTAAATTTGGCTTCTTGGAGTTCTGAGGAGGAACTGGTCCAGGCGGCCATCATCTGGTAGATTGGAGGCACAATTTTCTGTTTTCCTTCTCCAATTCCCGCGTGTCACATCTGCATTATCCCTGGTCTCCACCGGAGGCCACTACAGAAGGATGCCTCTCCCCAACCCACCCCTGGAGGACAGCAGTCCTCTGGACGCTCAATCCTTCTTCCCCTGCTGACCCTCTGGCGCCAGAGTCTACATCTACTTTTTTTAACAAGACAAAACGATGAGGAACAGTTTAATTCAAACACTATACTCATCCAAAGATGGCCTCAACAGTAGCAACAATCTTCCATGAGGTCCGACATGCGCAAGTAGATGACGGGAAAGAACTAGAGGGCGGGCGTTGGGACAGCTCCTTTCACAGCACCACGCTGTAGTCGGTCACGTGAAGTCAGGGGCTGTCCCCCGCCAGACACTTCTATCTGTAAGTTTACCGTGTGGTCCCAGCCCCTGGCAGCTTAGTCCTACATGCGAGTACCTACTGCAACAGCCCTCTCGAAATAAGATCTCTCTTTTCCATAACATCCAATTTCTTGGATTCTTTATCTGATGGTTGGGCACTCGTGCTGAGGCGTAGAGGACCTATCATGAGTGGCACTGATCACCACAGAGTCTGCCTGAGGTGGATACAAAGCTGGGGTAGTCCACTGGGGCCTGATAAATCCTATCAGCCTTCAGAGGACTGGAAGGAATTTTGAAAGGTGGCTCCAATATACTGTAGCCTCTTCAAAGGCATCCAACAAGGGGGACTAGAGTGGGGCAACACCTTTAGAAGGTGCAAGACAGGGCGGAGGGAGGAGTAACTGAAGGAGGTGACAAGGGCAGTAAGAGCAGGAAATGCATCAAAGAAGCTCAGGCTGGAGCATGTCATTAAGGAAGGGGAGAAGGAATTCAGGTACATCAGGGAGAACTGGAGCTGTAAGGTGTAATAGTCTCATGGGTAAGGATAAGTACACAGAACTGCTGTACCACACTGCAAATAAACAGAAATCAAAATATTCACAAAAAAAGAATAGCCCAATGCTATGTTCAGAACAAAATCACCTTTCTTTCAGATTCAAATGACAGTTCAATATATCAGTTTTCCTACTGCAATATTGATTACTATACCTGTTCAGGTACGGATCCTTCCTCTTGCCTTCCCTTCAAACAAGCGAATACCAGCTTCTCAGCTCATCTGCCTAGGCAAGTTTTTGGAGAGGTTTTATAGCCCTCCCACTGAATGCTATGCCCACCCAAAAATGCTCATTAACTGAAAAACATCCCTCAAAGGCTTATAACCGTGCCTATACACAAAAAATGATTGGAAAGGGTTCATCCATCTTGAAGTAACATTTAATTTTGCTGGTTAGTTTCATCATCAAAAGTCTTAATTATCTATGCAGGCTAGGCTTCACCCTCTGTCCCCCACATGCTGGTATAAAATGTGGGCCACCAGGGACGCTATTTCCCTATAAAAATAATTCTAATGGAGAGCTCCTTCAGGTCAGCTTATTATTTTATTTAACTGCAGCTAGGTTGCGTCTTACTCCTGGGGACTCTACTGTCCCTATGTAAGAAAGCACTTGCTCAGAACACACAGTGCTATTCCGGAGACCAGGATGGCTGAAAAAGTGAAGGCTATGCTGCCCCACTCGAACTGCCACAGCACTTCAAATTTTGAGAAAGCGCGAAAAAGCACAAGAGATAACAAGCAGGCTCATCTTTCTTCACCTGTTTTTTTTTTTAGACCTCACAGGGCCTTCTAAACTGGGAACCGTGGACACACAAACCCGGAGCAGCTGAAATTAAATACAACTGACTGCCACTTCGTGCCATGATCCTGCTTCTATTCAGGATCCTGCCCAGTGTACAACAGCCTGATTCAGTTGTGCACATTTATGGCTACTCCACAACTTGGCTGGCAACAACCATTTACTAGTGCTGTTTCCATGAATTAAATAAACTTTAAACATTTACACATTTCATAATCTAAAGCACACCTGCACTATTTATGCTAAGCACTGCAGCACTATTTCTGTGCATACTTTTAGCATTTATGCATTAACCATATGCATTTCATCAATAAGGAAGGAACTTGGGCTTCATACGAAGGGACATTGTCCATGTGAAAAACCAAGTACAGCTCTTTACAGACGGGAGCCTGGAGCCCGGAAATCGTCTAGGCTGAAGTAACAGCAACTAAATAACGCAGAGGAAGCGAAGCTCACAACTTGCAGCTGGGTAAAAGTTAGCTTTTCCAACATTAACAAGTCCCATGGAGGGACAGAGTCCCGAATGGGAGGCTTAATATGAAGGATACCATGTAGAAAGGTATAAGATAGGTCAAGGTGGGACAAATTCTTGTCATCCACTGGTATGTTATAGGCTGGAATGGCCAAAAGATGCACCTTAATGGAGGAATAGCTAAGGCCAGCGTCCAACAAGGATAAAAGGTACTCCAAAACCCAATTCACCTCTCAGAAATGAGTCCAGACCAGGCAACCGCCCCAAGGATGACCCTTTTCCACTTCATGGCGTAAGTAGCCCTAATGGATGGTTTCCTTGCAGCCACTAACAGTTCTGCTATCCAAATACCCCAAACCTGCTCCTAACCTAGTCTGCAGGAGCCATGTGTGCAGATGCAGAGACTTGAGGTCGGGGCGTAGTAGTGTGTCTCCCTCCAGGGACAGCAAGCGAGAGGACACTGGGAGAGGAACCAGTGGTTCCACCACCAGTTGCTGCAAAACTGGGAACAGGATCTGTCAGAGCCAGAAGGGTGATATCAGAATCACGGCTGCTGGCTGACTAACTTGAGCAGAATCAAAAGACGGGAAGGACAAAAAAACTTCCCCATCCAGGAGAGGGACAACGCATCTCGCCAGAACACCCTGCCCTGGCTCTAGCAAGCAGAAAATTGGCAGTTTGGCACTGAGTGGGGACAGAAAGCGATCCAACTCTGGAGTGCCTAATCTGTTGAAAAGGTCTTCTGCTACACCCTGCAGCAACTCCCATTTGTGGGCTTGGAACTGCGTGCGACAGGCTGTCTGCGAACATATTCTGAAGACCAGGAACATGTACTACCAACCAGAAGCCGCAGTCCATGGTCCATCACCCAATACCAGACCCTCATGGCCTCTCTGCAAAGGGGGTAAGAATGGATTTCCCCTTGCTTGTTGACATAAAACACCACTGACATGTCGTCCTTCTGAATTAATGTGGGGCCCAGGAGAAGTTTGCTCTGGAACGCCTGCAAAGCATTAAGCACAGCTCTCATATCCAGTACCTTTATGTGAGGAGCCTTCTGCCAGAATCCAGGACCACCTGGTCTGGTGGTTCCCAAGTTGGCACCCCACCCCATCCCGGACACCTCTGTGGCGACTACCAACTGAGGCTGGGGACTGCTGAATGGGGCCCCTACCGATGAGTGGGAGGGGTTCAGTCTCTATGAGAGGGTTTGGTGAACTGCCTTAGAGATCCCTACACTCTGGTCAAGGCAGTCACTGCGCTGATGTCACTGCACTCTGAGGATCCACTGTAGAGTCCTCATGTGCAGTCGAATAAGGGGTACTGCCATAATGGCTGCGGCCATGTGCCGCAGAAACTGCAGTACCATTCTGGTTGATGCCTGTTGCACACAGGCCAGCATTCAAACCAGAGCCTAGAGGTGCTCAGTGCTGTGTGTGTGGTGGTGGTGGGGGGGGGGTGCCGCTCTACCCTGAACCATGTCCAGGATGGCTCCTATAAACTGAAGCCTCAGGGATAGCCATGGCATGGACTTCAGAAGATTCCGCTCAATCCCTAGGTTCTGAAACATGCTGAAAGTGCGCTCCAGAGGGTCACGAAGTTGGTCCTCGGAGGAGGCAGATAGTAGCCAGTCTAGGTAGGGGTTAAAATGCCCCTGCTTCCCAAGAGCTGCCGTCACCAACACCAGGCACTCTGTGAACACCCGAGGTGCAAAGGACAGGCCGAAGGGCACGGAAAATTGCAGTTACACAACTTACCGTAACAGTAGATCTTCGAGAGAGGTTCCTGCAGTAGGTCTTCACATATAGGACTGCACCCCCTGGCATCAGGTTCCAACAACAAACTTGTAGCTAGCAATCAGTGGGGGCCACCTCAGACGTCAGGCAGACTATAAAAAGGGGCAGTCCCACACCCACCCTCCGGTTCTTTTCCACCGGAGACCTAAAGAAAGGTAGGTGGAAAGGAAGGAGTGATAACTCCTAAGACCATGCTTCCTATCTAGACCCAAGGGCTAAGCAAGATGAAATAAAAAACATTCCAGGAGCTGGGGGAAGGTGGGATGGGGAAACTAGACCTACTGCAGAAACCCCTCTCTAAGATCTACTGTTACAGTAAGTTCTTATTTAACGGCAATATCTTGCTTCGAGAGGGTTCATGCAGTAGGGCTTCACATAGTACTGAATACCTAGCAGTCCAAAAGGAAAATACAAAGGTAAGTTCCGGGAGGAGAAGTGGTGTGCCAACTGAGTGCTGTCTTATGACAAGAGACCTTGCAGGACCGCAAGGCCGAAACTGGTCCTGCATCTAGAGGCAATGCCCAGACTGTAGTGCTTAGTAAAGGTGTGGACAGACAACCACGTGGCCACTGCACAAATGTCTGCAGTGGACACATTCCTGAAAAAGGCAGTTGAGGTAGCGACACGCCGAGTGGAGCAGCCTTTAACCACTCCCAGACGGGACTTAATGTTTTTGGTATATGAAGTGGATGCCGTTAGCCAACCACCTAGATATGGTCCGTTTTGAAATGGCCTCACCCTGGCACTGGGGGGCAAAGGCCACGAAGAGCGGACTGGACTTATGGACCTCTTTAGTACGGTTGGTGCAATACCCCAAGATCCGGTGCACATCCAGGGTGTGCAAAAGATATCTCCTCTTCTCTCCCCCCCCCCCGGAATGCTGAGGATAGACCGGTAATTCCACACTGATTGAGAGTGGTCTCCGAAACCACCTTTGGAAGGAAGGATGGGTTAGCCCAAAGGATAACTCTGTCCCTATGAAAAATCAAATAGGTTTCCTTGCAGACGAACACCTGAAGTTCTGTAACACCTCGGGCCGAAGTGACAGCAACTAGAAACAAACAGTCTTTCAAGAAAGGAAGCGCATGTCACAAGTTGAAGCCAGTTCAAAAAAGGGGGACAAGTAAGTTTTTCTAACAAAGTTAAGGTCCCAAGGAGGACAGGGAGTTCTGGACTAGAGATTTTAAATGGAGGATACCTTTCAAAATGGTTTTGGCAACCTCTAGTTGAGAGAGAGTTTTGTCCTCCACCAGGAGGTGGTAGGCCTACACCGCAGAGAGATGGACCTTTATGGAGGACTGACTAAGGCCCATCTCTGATAAATTTACGAGAAACTCTTAACACCTAGGTGGCAGAGCACGAAAAGGGATCCAAGCTCCTGGCTAGGGCCCAGATCGAAAATGTTTTCCACTTTCAAGTCATAGGTGGATCTGGTTGATGGTTTTCTGGCTTTCACCAAGATATGAGCAACTTGTGAGGAAACTCCATAGCAGGAAGCCACTATGTCCATAGGTGCCATGCATGAAGGTGGGGAGACTGAAGGCTCGGATGCACCAGGGTGCCCTGCTCCTATGTCAGAAGGTTGCGGGACAATGGCAGCAGAATCAGAGGTTCTAGCCCCAGCTGTTGTAACAGTGGTAACCAAATCTGACAGAGCCACTGAGGAGCAATCACAATCAAATGTGCTTCTTCCTCCTGAAGTTTCACCAGAACCTTCTGAATGAGGGGAAAGGGAGGAAAAGTGTAAAGAAACCTCTCTCTCCAAGAGAGAGTGCGTCTCGCCAAAAAGCACCATGCCCAGGAACGGGTAGTTTTGCACTGAATGGGGAGGCAAACAGATCTACATCCGGACGACCACACTGAAAAAAAAAAAGAGGTCTTCAACCACCTCCTGCTTTAACTCCCACCCATGCACCCGGGTCACTGATCAGCTAAGACTGTCTGCCAGGACGTTGCTTATGCCTGGAACATGGACTGCTGCCAAGAAAAGACTGTGCTGAATCGCCCAATACCAAACCCCCATTGCTTCCCTGCAGAGGGGGTACGAGCGAGTTCCTCCCAGTTTTTTGATATACCAGGCTGTGGACATGTCCGTCTGGATGAAAAATGATCCCGGTAGGAGAAGTGAAGAATGCCTGGAGAACATACAGGACTACTCTCATCTCCAGAACGTTGATGTAGAGCAGAGGTTCCTGATCGGACCAAGACCCTTCTGTCTTGTGGTCCCCCAGATGGGCTCCCCAGCCCATGTCAGAGGCGTCCATGGTAAAGATTGGGTGGGGTTTGTGGAGTGAAAGGGAGCGCCCCCCAGTAGATTGGAAAGATCCTGCCACCAGCCAAGATCTTCCTGGAGGCTGTTGGAGATCATGACTCTGTTCATGTTGTCCATCCTCTGGTCCCATTGGACTCAGAGACCACTGGGTGACCCTCATATGTAGTCTGGCCAGGGAACTATCAAAATGGCTGCTGCCATAAGTACCAGAAAATGGGGAACAGCGTGTGCTGGGATCCATCAAGCCTGGGCCACGAGGGTGGCTTGAGAAACTAAAGTCTCGTCTCGATCTAATGACAAAAGCCTTGCTCTGAATTGTGTCTCATACTCCAATGAATTGGAGGCACTGGGAAGGTACTAGCTGGGACTTGGGCAGACTGACAGATACCCAGGTGGACAAACAAGTTCAGAGTGAAAGAGACTTTCAGGCTGTCTGGAGAGGGTGCAGAGAGGAGCCAGTCATCCAGATATGGGAACACGTAAAAGCCCTTGCGGCGCAGAAAAGCCACAACCACTGCTAAGCACTTGAACACCCAGAGAGCTTAGGAAAGGCCAAAGCGTAGTGCTCGGAATTGAAAAGGATTCTCCTGGAAGGAGAAACCAAGGAAGCGGCGGTGGGCCGGGAGGATGGGGATATGTAGGCAAGCATCCTGCATATCCAGGGAGCACAGCCAAGATTTTGGTTGGAGCAGGGGAAGAAGACCCTGAAGGGTCAGCATGCGAAACCTCTTGTACTCAACGAAGAGGCTGAGCATGCAGAGATCCAGGATCGACCTCAGATCTCCAGTCTTTGCTATTAGGAAGAAGTGGAAGTAAAATACCCTTCTATTTGGTCTTGAGAGACTGGTTCTATGGCCGCTTTTTACAGGAGGGCCTGAATCTCCTCGAAGACTATGGGGATCTGATCCCTTGGATATAAAGACCATCCCGGAGGGCGAGGTGCAGGGATCTCCATAAATTATCAAGTGACTTCATTGGATGAGTTGCAGAACCCATAAATCTGCTGCGACGGCCCTCCACCCACCAGGTGGAGGCCAAACCTCCCCCTACCAGTTCCTCTTTGACAACTGGAGGTAGCACTGGGGGGGGGGGGTCAGGATGCCGAGGGGAGCTTTGGCCCCAGAGACCGGCTTAGGAAATTTAGCCTGGGGTGGGGGGTTGGGCTCCACATCCAGGGGCTTCTTTGCCCTGACGCTTTCCCTGGGTCTTATTCCATAGTCAGACGGCAAAAATGCTGCTTCTTTTGCCCTGTCATATATGGAGCGTATTTCCCGCAAAGAGCATCTGCTCTCTTGCAGCCCAGTTATAGCCTTGGTGTCGCCACCAGAAAGGCCTGAACCCCTAAAAGGGGCATCCAGGAGGAAGACTGGACGTCCTGTGCCAAACCTGCAATCCTGAGCCAAGAAAGACGTCTGATGCAGATCCCCGTAACTGCCGCCCTAGCCACTGACTATCGAATTGTATATTGCTCGAAGAGCATGACGACAAAGACTTGCTCATAAGGATCTTGTCCAGTAACTTGTTTGGGCGACTCATCCTGCACCTCTTGGAAGTCCCTCTCAAGCTCAGAGATGGAAGCCTTCTGGAAGGCCACCATATGTGATACATAGTTATGGGACCAGATGGCACAGTAAGTAGAGGAATATACCCTTCTGCCAAACTGGTCCAACTGCCTCGAGTCCTTGTCCTCCCGAGCGAGGAGCTCAAATGCTTGGGTTGTACCCATCAGTCATGAGCGGCCGTAGTGACCATTGTCTGCCTTCGGATGAGACACAAGATGTTGAATCCGTTCCGGGCGGCAGTTAAGTGCAATCTGCCTTTATGGACACAGCAGGGACAGAGAAAAGCTGCTGCCAGATGGTGGTGACCAGATCCTCATGAGGACCCATCCAGAGAGATATATGGGGAAGGGGTCTGTAGAAACAAGATCCAAGTGCTCTGCCAGTCTCTTGCGCTGAGGGTCCATTGCCTCCTGCTGTCTGAATAGTTCTCAGGTCACCAAAGGAGGGATCTTCTGTGTGTGTGGGGTGGGGGGATTTAGGAGATTCCTTGGGTGGGACCTCAACTAGAGACCAAATGTCCGAAGGATCAGAATCAATGTCAGTCAGAAGGTTCTGAACCACTGGGAATGAATGGTTTCACCCCAGAGGAACCCACCAGCAGGGAACTCTAAGCTCGTCCGGAGGGGATCAGTGGGGGAGGTGCCCTAGGCAGGGGAACATCACCCACCGGATGCTGTAGCTCCAAGAGAAGCTGGGTCCTGGCATTCTGCCACCAAGCCAGGCTACTATCCCAATCAATCAGCGGTGGAGGAGGAGGATGCTGATAGCCTGGGTATTGTGGGTGTTGCCAAGGAGGGTACTGGAATCCTGGCAATCCGAGGTTGTAGCCATAGTGAGGGTACCCAGGGTATCCTGCCATCGGCAGCATAGCGCCTGGCGTGTGGTAATGAGGTGCCAGAGGCCCACCCCACAGTGGAAAAAGGGGATCTGGCCCCAGAAAACTGCCTGGAGGTTCTACCGAACCTACCGGTGGGGTGCCAGAGGGCCACAAGGTGGCATGGCATCAGCAAGGGCCCCTGAAGGTCCCAAGGGAAGAGGCTCCATAACAGGATCCCGGGCTGGCAACAGACTCCTGTCCAGAGGCGGCAAAGGAACAGGTGATGGGAGTAACTCGGGTAGAGACCCGAGCGAAAGGTCCAATAACTATCCTGACGAAAGAGTGAAAGCAGGATCGGGTGGCAATTCCCAAGGATGAAGGACCCGATGGGATGAAGAGTCTCCAGGCAGCACACAAGCCGTTGTCGGGGTCCTCATGGGAGCCCAACAGGCGAGACTGAGGGTTCGGACGGATGACAGAAGATCCGTCGACCAACTTATCGGACCTGACCGGGCTGGCAGCAGCCGGAGTGGCTGCCACTAGGCTTATCGGCAGTGCTGGGAGTAGGAGACGCAATAGATAGAGAGGCTACACTGGCTGCCCGCTCACCCTCGGCAGGAGGGTGGGGGGAGAAGGTGCCCGGCCCAAAGAAATGGACGGGGTACCTGAAGTACTCTCGGTTTTTGAGGAAGCAGGCCTTCCACGTGGCGATGGACTCCTTTCCCGGTGTTTATCTGTTTTCCTCAGGGCCAGCGAAGACTACCTTTACCTTAACTCCTGAAGCTCCTTTTTCATCTATGCCAGCCACTGGGTAAGAAGGTGGGCTTCTAGGGTTCGCTTGCGTCTGGTCCGGGTGGCTTGATTGAAGGCCAGAGGAATGGCACACTCGTCAGAGTTGTGCTTGGGGCTAGACACAGAAGGCAGCAACAATGGTTGTCCCTGTACAGGATTTGAGTTCTGCACTTAGAGCACTTAAGGCGAGCAGACATACACTCTGTCGGATGCTGGATAGAAAAATGTTGCAGAAGTAGAAAATACTTCGAATGACACACGAGCGTTTGAGCTCTGTTCTTACAAGAGCCGGACGGAAAGAACTGGAGGGCTGGCACGCGACTGCCCCTTTTTATAATCTGCCTGACGTTGCGTCACCTGATGTCAGGGGTGGTCCCTGCTGAGGACTGCTAGTGACAAGTTTGCCATTAGAATCAGATACCAGGGAGCGCAGTCCTATATGTGAAGACCTACTGCAGGAACCCTCGAAGAAAGATCTGAGGTTCCAAAACCAGCATCCCGACGTGATTCAAGGTCGATGTGGTAATGGGAAATGAAGCTGTGTACAGACTTATAGGTAGTAGCCCTGCAGATTTCCTGGATAGGGATGTCCCTAGAAGCAGCCACTGACGCAGCAGTATAGCGGGTGGAATGAGCCTTAAGCTCTGTGGGAGGCTTCCTACCCGCCAACCTATAGCAGAGGTCAATGCAAGATGTAATCCATCGAGCTACTGTCCGCTTGGCTGCAGGTCTGCCAGGTGCGGCTTCAGTGAAGGTGACATATCTGGCGAACCTCCACCATTAGCTCTTTATAGTAGGCAAGCGTTAGTCTCAGGTCCAGAGTATGGAGCCTGTACTCTACTCTGCCAGTATTTTACCCCAATCACACCTCGGAGGCAATCACCTGGTTAAGGTGAAACTCAGACACCACCTTCGCAAGTAATTTCGGGTGAGGGCGCAGGAAAATCTTGTCTCTGTGGAAGTCCAGGTAAGGAGACAATGGAGAGCGCCTGTAACTCCCCAGTCCTTCTGGCTGAAGTGATAGCCGCCAAGAAGGCATTCTTCCACTACAAATGTGACATGTCACACTTGTGCATTGGTTCAAATGGCTTGCCCATGAGCTTTGCCAAGACCAGCAGTAGATCCCACGGAGGTGGAGGTTCAAGCGCCAGATCAACTTCTCCTGCGTCGCCGACCGACACAGTAAGTGGAGATAGCTGCCATGTGCACCTTTAGGGTCAACCATAGCCCTTGCTAGGAGAGGAACCAAAGAATCCAAAATGCTAGCCACTGGGCAGGACGATGGATCCAATCCTTTGCCCTGACACCAGGTAGAGAATCTTTTCCATTTAAAGGCACTTCATTTTCTGGTAGATTCTTTATGGGACACTTCAACACTGCGGACCTCGTCTAAGAGACCAAAGACCTGGAACTCTAGCCTCTCAGGAACCAGGCTGTCAGGTGTAGGGACTGAAGGTCCAGGTGGAGTAACTTCCCCTGGCTGACAAGAGTAGGTCTGGGCATGCTGGAAGCTGCCTCAGGAGCTTGGAGCCAAGGCTGAGGAGATCTGGATACCAGAACTTGCAGGGCCAGTCTGGGGCCACCAGGATCACCTGCACCTACTTTGTCCCTCCTGACCTTGATGAGTACTTTGTGAATGAAGGGGAGAGGGAGAAAGGCATAGCAGAGGCCTGGGGTCCACAGCCTCAAAAAGGAATCCCCCTGCAGCGAACACTGCTGAGGAACTTCACGTTCTTCCTGTAGGCGAAGAGGTCCACCTGAGGGTTGCCCCAGAAGAACAGATCTAGTACTACGTTCTAGTGGAGAGACCACTTGAGATGCCCCGCCCATCTGGCTGAGGGCATCTGCCAGCTGATTCGAAGCTCCTGCCACATGGATGTCCAGGAGATCTGCCTCCAGGCTGAGCACAAGTGACCAATGCAGAGAGCTTCCTTGCAGAGGGGCAAGAGCATGTCCTGCCCTGCCTGTTGAGACAGTACATGGTCGTGGTGTCGTCCATCTGGACTTGAACACCTTGACCACAGTCAAACTGAGTGAATGCGGTTAGGGCTAGGTGACCTGTTCGAAGCTCCAGGAAGTTGATGCAACACCGGAACTCCTGAGGGAACCAGAGCCTGGGGCTCTGTGTTCCCCCAGATGGGTACCCCAACCCATCAGAGGCGGCTGTCAGGATGACCATCGGCTCTGGGCAGACAAATAGGAGCCCTTCCTGCAGGTTAGATGGGACAAGCCACCTGCACCATTGGAGGCCGTCCCACACCCTCTCGGTTGAAGAGACCAGCTGGTCAAGATGACATGAGTGCTGAGACCACAGGCTGGCCAGTTCCCACTTAGGGGAACGCATATGCCAGCGAGCCCATCGGACCACGCTGGTGGAGGCCACCATTTAGCCCAGAAGACGCAGGAAGTCCCAGGTAAGGCACAATTGCCCAACCAGAAATAACTGGGCAAAGGAGGAGACAGCCGAGCTCTTCCCCGATGAACTGGATCACCTGCCCAAGCACGAGTTCAGACTTGGCCTCGTTGATCAGGAGGCAGAGTTCTAGGCAAGTCGGGAGGGCCAGATCCCTGGACTGCTCCTCCAGCCAGGAGGAACCTGCTATCAGCCAGTCGTCCAGGTAAGGGTACACCCGGACCCCTTGGCGCTTCAGTTATGCCGCCACCACTGCCATGCATTTGGTGAAGACTCCAGGGGTTGAAAACAGGCCGAAGGGCATGGCTTGGAACTTATAAAGGGTTCCCTTGACTGAAGCGGAGGAACCGATGGGACGAACGGATGAATCAGGACATGAAAGAACACGTCCTGAAGATCTGGAGAGCAGAACCACATTCCTTGCTCCAGGGATGGTAGGATCTGAGCTTTCGCTCAATCCTGAGATCATCTCCACTACCACCCTTGGCTCATTCAAACAAACTCCACCTCCACCTTACTAACTCTAGCACCTGTGAATGCTACCTATAATCTCCTCAGCCCTCTAGTTTTTGCTCACTCCAACTATCACCTACCACATTTCCACTCCCTCCTTTTCCTCAGTTTTTTTTTTTATTTATTCTTTCTTTTCACCATTCCTGACTCTCCCCCTTCACACCACCCCTTCTGAGCCCTCAAGGATCTTTCCCTTTTTGTCGACTAGTTTCAGCCTGCTCCCAGTTGATGACTATGCCCTTTGGCTGCAATTCCTGCCCTCTCCAACTTCGCTCCTCACTTTTATCTTCATCTTCCACCCTTCCGTCTACTTATCCCTCTGTTACTCTGTGTTCCCATATAAACATTATACTTATTCTAGCTATTATGTTGATCTACCATTGTAATCTAATATGCCAACCTATTTATTGTTTTGTTCCTATTTCTGTAACTTGTATTTGTTCTCTGGTGTGGAACCTTTGTAAAAGAGCCTGGCTCAAAGGTACTTGTAATCCTAGTTCTAATTAAAAAAAAAAAAAAAAGAATATACAGTTGCCATCTGAAAGGTGAGAGACCTGAGGAACCTGTTCAGGTCATGTAGATGTAGAATGGGGCGCCAGCCCACAGTCCGCTTCAGCACCGGGAAGTACTTGGAGATGAACCCTGGATCTGAAGGCGGGTCTGCTACTGGGCGCATCACCTCCTTGAGGAAGAGCTGAGCCAAGTAGTCTCAGACAGCAGACTGAGAAGCTGAGGACACCTGATCTCCCCAAGTGGGTATGGGCTCAATAAGCAGAGGCCTGCTCGAATTCCAGAGGCAGGCCTCAAACTACCACTTCTGGAACCCAACAGTCCATGGTGATAGCAGACAAGGCAGAAATGAAGTGGCTGAGCTGGCCCCCCACAGGGGTCCCAGAGGAGGCATGACTGGATTGAGGGAGGCAACCCCCCAACCCACTGGGCAGGCTTGGAGGAGGGTCTGGAAGGGCCACTGGGACCTTCCTTCCCAGGCTTCCTAAATGAGGCGGCCACGGGCACTGCCCGAGGATGCCAAGTTTGAGCCTGCTGGCCCTGCTGCTGATGCTGGGCTGGTCTGGCCGCAGAAGTAGACAAGCCAAAGAGCTTGCGGTTTTCACACTTTAAGCCCTTGTCCTTTTGGGCAGCTGTGGTGGAATCCAAGGTGGCACTGGACTTTATGCCCTGGAGGTGACCCTCCACACCGGGCCCAAACATGTCAGTGCCCAAGAAGGTGACATCTGCCAGCTTATGCTGCGTATCTGCCGGAAAGGACAAGATGCACAGCAAAGCCCTGCAGCGCATGACCACTGTGGTCGCTATCAAACAGGTACAAAAGAGTTATTGCTTCGCTACTGCCCTACCATGGTCACGGACCTGCTTCATCATGGTCTGGAGGTCCACCGGGAGATGAGATCACCTCATCCAGGGAGCCCAAGAGGGCATGGGAGAAATGTGCCATGACAACAGCCGAACTGGCCTGACGAAGGCCAAGGGAGGAGGGTGAATAGACCCTCTTCCTGGAATGGTCGTATTGTTTGGATTTCCTGTCCCGAGGTTTGTCCGCATCCCCTCTGTTGCCTGAGCGCCGAAACACTGAGTCAGCCACCAACCCCACTGCAGAGGGGTGCTCCGAAAAGCCCAACAGGGACCCCATGGGCACTGCAGGCCATGCGGGCAGAAGGCACAGGACAAGATGCCAGACTTTGACAGCTCCGAGGCTGGACTCAATGGCCTCAGCCACTGGAAAGGCCTTCACAGGAGTGTCCCCTTTATCCAGAACCTCTGTAAGGAGATACTTAGCCTGTTTCTGCACAGGCTCCAGCTTCATTACCGTGCATTTGGAAATGAGCCGACAAATAACCATCAACGAGAAAGGCCCCTCGTCAACGAAGAGACCCCCCCCCCCATGTCCACTGAATGGAAAACCATGGAGGAAACCTCGGACTCCTAAGAGTCATTGTAGAGCAGGCGCCCACCCACGTTGCTCTCCACCCGCCTTGGGCAGTCGGGGCTGAGAGTGACAGACAACCAATGGGGCAAGTCTTGTGCCAACTGAGACTCCCTAGTCGGAGCCCCAGACTGGTTGCTCGGGCAGTGGCTCCACCCGGATCAGTCGAGTAGCTGGCATCAGCTGAGCCGGTGGGGCCTGAACCAGCATCTCTGACTGCGTCCGTGGCAGATATTGGTTGTTATGGCAAAAGCCACTTAGGCCAGAGTCGAAACCGGGAGTGGTTCGCACCCGGATAAGACCAACTGCTGCCTCACGAGGTCGTTACAGCACAGACGCAACCTGTGCCAAAACCTCTCCTCACCCGATGAGTACAAAGACAAGGAAAGGCAGCACCACTTACTATGACGGCGGGATAGAGATCACCAGCGGGACAGTCTTGCTTGACGTCGAAATCAAGGCGTGGGACAGAGACCTCAACAGGAGTCTGGGAAACCCTCGGCTCCTGGTCCAGTTCCTTGGTGGTAGGGTATGGCCCAGCGAGCTAGGCAGACTCATCCGAGGACACCAGGAGCACTGGTGTCCGAAAAAAAGAGAATCTGCCAGATCGGCCGACAACCCACCGATCAGCTAGAGAAAGATCTTGGCCGCGTCGACGGGCATCACAGCAGACTGGTCTGACAGGGGTTACATGAAACCAGCAGTCTCTGCTGCGAATTGGACAGACGTCTAGACAGGAGATTCCTGTGAGCAGGACCGCTCTGGGTCCCAAGAACATAAACGTGTTGACTTTTCTTTGCTCTTTTTTGACTCCTCCTTGGAGTGTGAAACATGCTACCCCAAAGGGCCCTCTCCCTTGGTAAGAGACAGGCACAACTCCTTGAAGGAAGCCGAATAGGAGGATCCCAGATGCAGCAGAATGAAGGCCGAAGAGGACCCCGCCGTGGCCTGAGCCACCTCCTCGAAGGCCTTGAGCTGTTTCAAATGCTCAGCGGACCCCGCAGCCACGGAGACTGCCCAACTGGCATCCTTCGATTTGATCGGCAGGTAACACTTCTCTGGTCACCACAGCTGAAATCTGGCAGCACGATCTTCAAGCACATTCAGAGAAAATGACAGACAGTGATCACAGGCCTGTGGATCGTGGCCCAGTCCTAGGAAGTACAGGCACATGGCGTGAGGATCCCTGCGAGACATCATCTGCCACAGGGGCAACAGCAAAACCCGGTGGCAGACTTCATCACGGGAGCAAGGGAAGATGAAAACTGAACTCGAGAGAGAGTTTTAGAATCAGTTTTGGAAGCAAATCTGTAAATTCAAGTGCCAGGGCCTACTACATGCAGATGCGCCAAGGAAGGAACCTGAACCTTCCAGCACAGAGGAAGATCTGGCGTCATGGGTTGAAGCCGAAGGTTATGCCATCCAGGTGGGTGGGAGAAGCCACCTTGAAAACTTTCCGCCACATCTTAAAACGGCAAGGTACCTGCCATGAAGTGGGGCTAGAACATATTCACCATCCTAGAACTAGTAGTGCTGGCCTTCAAACATGAAGCTGCAATACCTCCTGTGGAGGACAGGATCTTGATGTGCATGTAGGAATCCTGCACGTCTAGGGAGCAGAGCCAGTCCTAGTGATGCAGCAGCAAGGGAAGAAGCCCTTGAAGCACCACCATCCTGAACCTTTTGTATTGTATTAATCGGTTTAGCCGATTGAGGTCCAGGACAGGAAGAAGGTCTCCAGTCTTCTTTGGGACCAGGAAGAAGTGAGAGTAGTACCCTTTGCCTCTTTGGGATTCAGGCACTACTTGAATGGCTCACTTGGACAAGAAGGCCTGAATCTCCGCCCTGATGAGACCTGCGTGGAAGGGGGAGCAGGCTGACAAGACAAGTGGTTTTTCCGGTGGCAACATGGAAAACTCCAGAGTATAGCCCTTCTCTAGGGACTGCAGCACCCATTGGTCTGTGGTGATTTCGCTCATCCTGCGAGGTACAGGGAGGAAGGGGCAGGTAATGAGCCAGGTAGAGGTGAAAGGCATAGGGAGGGAGGTCTTGGGCATTGGCCCCAAGAGCCTGCTGCTTGAGGGAGTGCTTTCCTTTTGAAAGTTTCTTTGACTGCAGCCATTGCTGCCTCCGAAAGGGTCTGCGCCTAGGAGGGTATGGTTCTGATTTGTACAGGTTATGAACATCAAAAACACTGCCTTGCCAGAGTTTTATAGGTCTTGCATAATTTTTTGGGCCTCCTGCCCGAAAAGAACCAGGTCCTGAAAGGGCAGCTCCAGGATGGTATCTTGGAGGTCCTGCCTAAAGCCAGACACCCTCAGCAAAGAGTCATATGCCTGGGGCAGCCGCCCGGGCCACAGTGTCAGCCGCATCATTGAAGCTGCAGAATACAAGCTTGCCCACATCTGCCCGGACAGCAATACTGCTAAAAGCTCAGACTTGTTTGATGAGTCTGGCTAGGTTTGGCGAGGTCCATAGCTTTTTGCCACAAGCACTTCTGGTACATAACCATATGAGCCAGGAAGTTTAGGGATCCAGCAGTACAGGTGGACAAGGCACACACTCTCCTCCATTGGTCGGTCTGTCTTCGACTCCTTGTCTGGTGGCTGGGAGTTGTGCCTAAGCTGCTGTGATCTGCCATGTGCCGCCGTGACTACAACGGAGTCCGCCTTAGGGTGCTCACCAAGGTGAGGCTCATATCTGGGAGTGTTATAAAGGCGGTTTGCCTTTTTGAGTACTGCCAATGTAGTGGCTGGATGCTTCCATGACAGCTTCATGATGTCCTTAAATGGCTCCACCAGAGGGGGAGTGACCAGAGGCTTGGAGTTGGATGCCCAATAATTTGGAAATGCGGTGCCTCTTCAGGTCCAAATCCTCAGTCTCCCACTGATTAAGGAAATTACAGTTAGTAAAAACTTAACATAACAGTAGATCCTCACGAGAGGTTCCTGCAGTAGGTCTTTACACACAGGACTGCGACCCCTGGTGTCAGGGCTGCACGTCAAATTTCTAGCTACCAATCATTAGCGGGGGACTGTCCCCGGTGTCCCATGATCATGTGTCAGCATGACAGTATATAGGTGCGGTCCCTACACCTGCCCTCCAGTTCTCCCATCATAGACCAAAGAGGAAATAGGAGAAAGGAGTACAGAAGACTCTCCTTAGGCTCCGTGCTCCGGAAGCGAAGCCTTGGGAAAGGAAGAGGATAAACACAACAGGAGTTGGGGGAAGGTGGGTGGGAAATCTAGCCCTGCTGCAGGAACCTCTCTCGAAGATCTGCTGTTACAGGAAGTTCTGACGCAACTGTCATATCTTGCTTACAGAGAATTCCTGCAGTAGGTCTTTACACATAGGACACAATACCAAGCAGTCAAAAATAATGGAGTCAGACTAAGTTCCGGGAGGAAGGAGCACCTGCCAACTAGAAACCTTAAGGCCTTGCAGAACAGCAAGGCCGAAACCGGCTCCATGCTTAATGACAAATGTCAAGACTAATGCTGGGTGAATGTATGGACAGACCAAGTGGCCACAGCACAAATATCTGCCGTGGACACATTCCTGAGAAAGGCCATCAAAGCAGCCATGCCTCAAGAAGAATGGCCTTTCACCTCCCTCGAAAGGGGTTTCTCTTATTTGTTGTACATGTACGAGATGCAGTTAGCCAACCATTCTGACAAACCCTGTTTGGAGATAGCCTTGCCCTGACAATTGGGAGCAGCCACAAACAACTGGTCAGACTTTCGAGCCTCTTTGGTCCTAGATATGTAATATCTGAGAGCCCTGTGCATATCTGAAGTGTGCAGAATGTATTCTCCCGTTGGAATACTGCAGATAAAGAAAGAACAGCAATTCAACATTCTGTTATAAAGTAAATTCCAAAATAACTTTCAGAAAGAAGAAAGGGTTAAGCCCTCAGAACCACCCAGTCTGTGGAAAAATCGAATCAGGCTCCTTACAAACAAAGGCCTGAAGCTCAGAAATCCTTCGAGCTGAGGTTATACTGACCAAAGTGTGTTTTCCAACACAAGCAATACGTGCCATAACTTGCTGCCAGCTCAAAGGAAAACAAAAATAAGTTTATTCAAAATAAAATTCAAATCCAGAGTGAGACCAGATTCCAAACCAGAGGCTTAAGGTGAAATAACCCCTTCAAAAACGGTTCTGGAGACCTCCAACTGAGCAAGGGTTTTGCCACCCCCACACCACCACCGGAAGGTGGTAGGCTGAAACTGCAGATGGACCTTCAGAGACGAATAACCGAGGCCCAAATCAGACAGGTGCAAGACGTACTCAAGGACCTGGGAAGCAGAGCAAGCGAATGGATCTAGGCCCTTGGTAGTGGCCCAAATAGAGAACATCTCCCACTTCATGGCATATGTGGATCTGGAAGAGGATTTTATAGCCTCTACTAGAACCTGTGCGATTCGACAAAGACGCCATAACAGGAGACTGCTATGTACAAAGGTGCCATGAATGCAGGTGGAGACACTTCAGGCTTGGGTGCACTAGGCTGCCCTGCTCCTGAGACAGGTCGTGGGAGACGGGAAGAGATACTGGAGTTCCAATGTCATCTGCTGTAGCAGAGGGAACCAAATCTGCCAAGGCCAAAGAAGGGCTGTTAGAATCATGCGAGCCCCCTCTGCCTGGAACTTCAGCAGAACCTTCTGCAGGAAAGGGAGGGAAAACGTACAGAACTCTCCCTGTCCAGGAGACAGCGCATCTTGCCAAAAGACACCATACCCATGAACAAGTAAAAGCTGGGTAGATATACATTGGATGGGGAGGCAAATAAATTTATTTCTGGCTGACCCCACTATAGGAAGAGGTCTTCCACTACTTCCTGCTTCAGCTCACACTCGTGAGCTTGGGCGACAGTGCAGCCGAGACTGTCCGCCAGGATACTGTGAACTCCTGGAATGTGGACTGCTATCAATGACAGGCCATGCTGGACTACCCAGTACCACACCTGCATCACCTCCCTGCAAATGTGGTATAATCTGGTGCCTCCTTGCTCATTTATGTACCAGACTGCAGCTGTGCTGTTGGTCTGGACCAAATGTGTTCCCCGCATCAAGAGGGACTGAACGCTTGGAGCACAGAGCACCCCCTCGCCTCTCCAGAATATTAAGTAGTAGTTCCTCTAGTGGAGACCATATCCCCTGCATTCGGTGGTCTCCCAGATGAGCGCTCCACCCCTGGCCTGAGGCATCAGTCGTTAGGGTCATTAGAGGGATGGGGGGGGTAGAAGGGGATCCCCAACTAAAGGTTGGATGGATCCTGCCACCATAGGAGATCCTTCTTCTGACTGGATCACAGGGCGCCATGCATTGGTTCCACTGCACCCGCAGCATCCACTGAGGGATTCTCAAATGCAGCCTAGCCAGAGGAACTATGGCAATGGCTGTAGCCATGAGGCCTAGAAGCCTCAGAAAAAACCCTCAACAGAATAGGACAGCTGGAGTAAAGACGGACTTGGTTCAGACGCTCTGCTGTCTGGTGGTAAGACGGCCTTCCCATGGGTCGTGTCCAGCACTGTCCCCATGTACAGGAGGTACTGACAAGATGTGAAAGACTTTGGCCAGTTGATAGTAAATGCCCAAAGCTTGGAAAACACTGCAGGCGTGAGTAAGAGTTTGAAGAAGACTGTCCCTGGACGGGCCGCAAGCAGCCAATCGCCCAGGTAGTGGAAAAAAGTAAAACCTCTGCCGTCTCAAGGCAGCTGCCACCACAGACAGACATTTGGTGAACACCCTGTGGGCTGAGGACCAAACAAAGGGCACAGCGTTAACTGGTAGTACACTCCCTCCAAGTGGAAATGCATAAAGCATCAGTGGGAGGCGAAGACCTTGTATATGCAGGTAGGCATCTTGCATGCACAGAGCGCAAAGTCAGTCCCCATGATGGGGTAGTGACAGTAAACCTTAGAGGGTGACCATCCTGAATCCCTTGTACTCTATGAACAGGTTCAAATGGCTCAAGTTCTGGATGGGCCAAAGGTCTCTCGTCTGCTTGTGGACCAGAAAGAAGTGGGAGTGGATTCCCCCTTACCTGTTGAGATCATGGAACTGGTTCTATGGCCTTTACTAGAAGTAGGGCCTGAATCTACTCCCGGATAAGAGGGATGTGGCTGGGATGGTACATGGAGTTGCCCAGAGGGTTTTCCAAAGGCCAATCTATTAATTTTTTTTCCCTCCCAAAATTCTTTTTCCGACTCGGTCCCAGGAACTCTCAGGCATCCACTTGCTCCCCAGCTCTACCTCCGGGCCTGAAACTCCTATTCTCCAGGAGACAGCCCGGTTACCCCTCGGCTCTGAGAACACCCCCCCCCAAAGTGGGGCCACCCCATCCACCCAGGGGGCTCTAGATTCTGGCCGGACTGAGCTCGGCCCAGGAGTAGAGAGTGTCCAGCCAGTGGTGTGTGAGAGGGTGGTGCCATCACCTATCCCCGGGAGTGAGGATTTTCTTAGTTACGTCCCCCTTCCTCCCTCCTCCCCTGGCACAGCCCAGATGTGCAATGACACCAGGCACGTCTGCCGTGGCTCTGCTGCCTTCTTTCATGCCCTGCACAGCCTCCAGTCTCCACCAGGGGCCGCTGCAATGCTGGGCAGATGCCTGATCCCGATCCCCCGAGAGGAGAAACAAGTCGGACACTATCTCCGACCCAGGCTAGTTACTGAACCCAGGTCACCAGTGTGTGGCGCGAGGAGGATGTCCAGCACCTCTACCCTCAGCGCCACCAGGCCAGCCATGAATTTTGATAGTGTGCCTGTCCTCAATAAGCTGCACCACCCCCTTGTCTGTAGTCATCTCCGTCCACCTGTCCAGATGCAGGGAGTAGTGAGGCCCTAGGACTGCGTCCTAGTGAACAATTTCGGGGATGGGGGTCAGTTTAAGAGTAGAGCTGGTCTATTTTTAGCTGCAGCAATTTTCGTAGACAGGAATTCTGCCTTCTTATGGGAAAATGCTGATTGGTAGACCTTATAATGGTCTAATACTAAGTCTGTCCTCCTCCAGGCAAGTTTCCCACCTGAATCTCTCCAATCTTCACCCTAGTCTCAACTAACGCCATGTCTCATCATACCATGGGGCACCCAGGCAAAGAGTAAGGGAGCAAACACATACCAGAGCAATGACATCAAGGCCACTACCACCACCCTATGAAAGGTGAGGACAAGGGTCCCTAGGTCACTGCTATCTGTCGGAATTCCCAAAACGTCCAGCACCGTCATTAGGCCTTCTGAGGCAACTCCTCAGAAAGGACAGTACTGTACCATTTCCTTGGGGGGCAGGCCTACTTCAGGGGGTCACAAAGATGAATCTCAGGGTGTGACAGTCATACCACCAGATAGGATCCACCTTCTATATGCGAGTTCCATCCCCAGAAGGATGCACCCTCCATATTCGAGATTTCCATCCCCAGGAAGAACACAGTCCGAGTGCCCCAAAAAAGCGCGTAATCTATGCCATAGAAACATAGAATTTGACGGCAGATAAGGACCGCTTGGCCCACCCAGTCTGCCCATTTCCCTGCCTACTGGATAAGCTGCAGATCCTAGTTAACCAGCAGCCTACTACTTCCTACCCCCCAACCCCTAGAATTGCCTTATGACTGTCCCATGCACACTTGAATTCCACCACTGTTTGACTCTACGACCTTCTCCGGAAGGCCGTTCCATGCATCCACAACCCTCTCTGAAAAAATACTTCCTTAAATTACCTCTGAGCCGCCTCCCCCATCTTCAAATTGTGTCCCCTTGTTCTTGCACACCTCTTTTTTTGAAAGATGGTACCCTCTTGGACTTTGTTGATTCCCTTGAGGTACTTGAAAGTTTCTATCATGTCCCCTCTCTCCCTCCTTTCCTCGAGGCTATACATATTAAGCTCCTTAAGTCTCTCTTTATGCGTCTTCCGGTGCAGACCCTGCACCATTTTGGTTGCCCTCCTCTGGACAGCTTCCATCCTATGTCTTTGTGAAGACTGGGTCTCCAGAACTGCACGCAGTACTCCAGATGGGGTCTGACCAGCTGTCTGTACAGAGGAATAACAACTTCCCGTTTTCTACTGATGATGCCTCTCCCTATGCATCCCAGTATCCCCCCAGCCCTCCTTGCTGCCCTCTCACATTGCTTGCCCACCTTTAGGTCATCTGGTAAGATTACCCCCAGGTCACTTTCCATTTTTGTTGTTGTTAGTATCTCACCCCCCACTGTGTACTCTTCCCGTGGGTTTTTGTTTCCCAGGTACATTACCTTGCACTTCTTAGCACTGAATCTAAGCTGCCATACATTTGACCATTCCTCTAACCTTGCCAAGTCCCTTTTCATCCTTTCCACCCCACCTTGTGCATCAACTCTGTTGCAGATCTTTGTGTCATCTGCAGAGAGACATACTTTTCCTTCCAGTCCCTCTGCAATGTCGCTTATAAAGACACTGAAGAGGACCGGTCTTAATACTGAACCCCTGCGGTACCCCACTAGTAACCCCCCTTTCTTCAGAGTGGACTCCAATTACTATTACTCTGTGTCCTATTCTCCAGCCAATTTTTTACCCAGGCTGTCATCTTGGGACCCACTCCCAGGCTACCTAACTTGTATATTAATCTTTTGTGGGACTGTGTCAAATGCCTTGCTAAAGTCTAAGTAGGCCATGTCCACAGCCCCTCCCTGATGTACTACTTTGGTCACCCAGTCAAAGAAATCTATCAGATTCGTCTGGCATGACCTTCCTGCTGGGAATCCATGCTGCCTTGGGTCCTGTGCCCCTCTGGCCTCTAGATACTCGACAACTTTTTCCTTTAGAAGTGATTCCAATCATTTTCCCTACCACTGAGGTTAAACTAACAGGTCTGTAGTTTCCTGCTTCTGCCTTGCTCCCACTTTTGTGAAGGGGAATCACATCTGCCCTCCTCCAGTCCTCGGGTACCACCCCATCCTCCCATGATTTGTTAAACAGGGTAGTCAGTGATGTCACTAATTCTACCCTTAGTTCTTTTAGAATTCTGGGATGAATCCCATCAGGCCCCATTGCTTTGTCCACCTTCAGTTTTAAGAGTTCTTTCAGTGCCGGCCCGGTGGCGCTGAGGCGCTAGACGCCACACCTCGTACCACACCGGCGACCCGGGTTCGGGAACTGACTCGGGTCGTCGGGGGGGGGGGAGGATCGAGCGTCCCAACAGATGCTCTCCTCCCTCCGAGGGGAGGATTCCCAACCCTGAACTGTCAGTGGGAGCACCGGCACTTGGGGGGGGTTGTGGCTCCGTTACTGGAGTCCGAGGGAGGGGGGACGTTGTGAGGTGCTTGAGGGAGGCGTGCGTCAGCACGTCGCCCCTCTAGGAGCGACGCCCTTGTGTGCCGGCGCCCAGGGGCAGGGAAAGTAGGGGAGAACAGCGGGAAAATGGTGTCCTCGGTGTCCCTAGATGAAGACTGCCCATCCCGAGCCCACCTAGGACAGACCACGCTGTACAAGGAAGTAGGAGAAGGTAAGGGCACTCTAGGGGCAGATCCTGAAAGGGGGGCTTCGGGGTATGTACAGTCGGAAGGAGGGGGACACTGGGGACAGGAAGGAGGATAAAAAGATAACACAAAAAAGTTCTTTCAGAACCCTTTCTTCTGTAAATGGGCCGGTATCAACTTCTGTATCCAGAATGTTTCTACTGTTTGTTTTAGGTACCTCCCCTCTTCCTTTGTAAATACTGAGCAAAATATTTGTTTAGTATCTCTGCTTTTCACAGTCACCTCTGCCCCCCTTTATTAAGCCTCACTATCCCTCCTTGGACTTCCTTCGCCTCCCTGATGCACCTATAAAAGGTTTTACACCCCTTCTTAACTGAGTCGGCTATCTTTTCCTTGGTTTGGGCCTTTGCTGTTCTGACTGCCTTCCCCGCTTCCTTTTGTTTTAACTGATACAGTTCTCTGTCCTGCTCCTTCTGTTATTCCTTGTACTTTCTGAATGCTTTCTTTTTCTCTTGAACCTTCACTGCCACTTCCTTCGAGAACCATAGTGGTTTCTTACATCGTTTAGTTTTGTTTATTTGCTTCACACAAAGGCTTGTTACCTCTGTGATGACAGTTTTTATTATTCCCCATTGTTCTTCCACCCCTTCTTCCTTCCCATTTGCTAGTGCATTCCTTAGGCACTCACCCATTTTGGCAAAGTCAGCCCTCCTAAAGTCCAGTACCTTTGCCTTTGTATGGCTTGACTATTGCTGTGTTTGTTGTGAACCATAATGTTCAATGGTCGCTAGTTCCCAGATGGCTACCCACTTCTACATCTGTGATTCTCTCTCAATCTCCATTTGAGAGAACCAGGTCTAAGATTGCTCCCTCTCGAGTGGGCTCCAATACTAGTTGTCTAAGGCATGCCCCTGTGGGCATCTAGAATAACCCCACTCTTGAGTGGCTGCTGCAACTGCACTCCAGTTAACATCTGGCATATTCAGATCGCCCATCAACAATATCTCCCTTTTTCTGCCATACTAAGTCTACTTTCTATCATTTCCTTGTCCATTTCCTCCCCCTGAGAAGGGGGTCTGTATACAACCCCTGTGCGGATCGTGGTGCCATTGCCGGTCTCCAAATTTACCCACAGTGCTTCTTCTCCTCCCTGTTTTCCATTGTTCTGTTGCTTTGATTCCTTCCCTTACGTAAAGAGCTACTCCTCCTCCTCCTCTTTTACCCTCTCTGTCCCTCCTTTAGATAGTGTATCCTGGTATGTTTACATCCCAGTCATGGTTTTGTGTGAACCATGTTTCTGTGACTGCCACGATATCCAGATATTCCTCCTCCAGCAAGGCCACTAATTCAGGAAGCTTGTTACTCAGACTACGGGCATTGGTACTCATTGCTTTCCATTTTTTGATGGCTTTACCTTCTGTTGCAGCATCCCCACTGACCTTTCTACCTCAGTCTTTTCTCATTTAGTACCCTGTTTTGTAGGGAGGCTGGGATTTTCCTGCTGCTTATCAGTGCCTCCCCCTTGACTAGTTTAAAAGCTTGCCAATGAAGCATTTAAACCGACTGCTCAAAAGACTTGTTCCCTTCCTGGACAGATGCAGACCATCCTGCCAGTATAGGCTGGTGTCCCTTCAGGTGGAACCCCAGTCCCCAATGAAGCCAAACCCCTGTGCTCCACACCATTTTTTCAACCATTCATTAAACTGCATGGTGCAAAGTACCCTTGCCTCACTCATGCCATTGACAGGCAGCACCTCTGAGAAGGATACTGTGTGTGCTACTTGTCTTAGGCCCCTCCCCAGTTCTACAAAGTTCTTCTGCACTGCTCTATTCTCATGTTGAGCAGTCATTTGTCCCTAGGTAGACAATGAAGTCCAGCTCAGACTCCCGTGCAGCTGTTCTCCTGATCCTGAGGATGCGCTTCATGTCCCTCCAAGCCATGGCACCAGGCAGGCACCTTACTTCAGTTTTCCCTGCTCCCCCTTGTACTAGCCCCCTAATAACTGAGTCCCCCAACAGGAGCTGCTTCCTTTCTTTGTGGCCAGACCCAATGATTCCATCAATTAGAGGAGTTTTTTTTTCCAAATGACGGGAGTTCATCATTGGCCAAGGCATTGAAGTCTTCCAGAACCATCTGAGGGACTCCAATACCATGTCAGTGAAGTCTGCTACCACCTTCAGGAAAGCCCTCCCATCACTTGGTGGACAGTAGATGAGAATCCTGCATCCATGATGCACTCAAAGGAGTTAGTTCACACTGGTATCTCCCAGAGACCCACTTCCAACCTAACAGATTGGTGTGCCCCCAACCCTCCTTGAACAGTGCATCACAGAGTACCAGGTCAGAACTGCGGATGCCAAAATGGCCCCACATCATCATGCAACCAGGTCTCGGCGATGCAAGCCAGCTCTGCAGAAGCTACAAGATCTGGAACTACTGCAATTTTTTTTTTATGGACCTGGCATTCCACAACACTGCCCGAGGGGGATAAGAATCGGAGGATGACCGCACCACCTGCCTGACAAAGAGCCCTTGGGTATGGGTACCAAACAGGGAGGACCCCGGTCTCGTGGTCATTTCGCCTCATGCCACCTCCTGGTGCCTACTATTCATCCACTCCTTTCCCAAACCCCCTCAGACCCTCGGGACCCCCCACCATGCCAAACGCCCGGCATCAACCATACACCTCAGGAGGAAACTGAGGGCAGTCAAAGGGGCAGAGGTCCCCAAGTCTCAAGGGGGAGTACCGCTTGACCATCCTAATTGCCCCCACCCGACACATTTTAGTCAATCATGCACCCACTCACCACTATTCCAATCTTACCCACCACTCAATCACATATATCTCTTCAGCTGGCCAAAATAAAATTAAATTCTCTTCCCTCATCACTCACCCCCACAATGCCAATCCTTCTTGCATTCAATCACACACTCTTTAACCAGATTAAACATCCTCTCCCTACTCCCCCTCATATCAAATTCCCAGCACAAGCAGCAGCAGTGTTAATGATATTTCTTCGTAAACTAATTCATTGATGCAATGCTTAGTTTGCAAAGCTCCCACCTCTACAAATGATTTCTTAAATACTGTTCAGCCCCCTCTCACTGGGCTGCATCTTATTTTAGTCTCAAACGTTAAGGTTTTACAGAGATCAATGTCCAGTCAGTTATTTCCTCCGATGCTTCTGCCCAGCAAAAAGGAAGATAGTACATCACCAATCAGCCACCAGTGTAGTTCTAAAATCTCATGTCACCTCTTCCACCAATGTTCTGAATGCTGCAGTTCCAGACTCCGTGAAGGATTCCCTCCTGTCTGGGTTAAGGCCCCCCAGTCTTTCTCTCTGGCAGTCCAACACCAGCCCACCCTACAGTAAGCTCTGTCCTGCCTGAAAGGAATGGTCCCCGCACTCCCCTCTGGCAGTTGCAGTGACCATCCTTCCATCCGGGCCAGGGGTTCTCACCCTCCCACTCTGTTCTTCAGGAGGCCTCTTTACTAAGTCACTCTCTCCAGCAGATGCTTGCCCCATGTCCACTTCCTTCTAGGACAGTCCAGCCACGAAAAGGTGCTGGCGCATTTCCTCCTGGCGATCCGCTGGACTCACCCCAGTAGAAACACCTCCAGCGCAAACATTCCTCCAGCTGTTCACCCTTCAGCTTTCCAAGGCAGGCTCTCCAAATCCTTCAGGACAAATTCTCTTATCACTGGCTGAAGCACTCAACACCTCCTTCCTCCGGGCTCCCTGGACGTCGTACACTGCTCTTCCTGAAGCAGGCTAAAGCATTTTAGGTAAAGTAATTTATTTGTACAGATAAGACCATAATGATTTGGCTGTACAGCTACTCCACCCCCTAGCACCATACTGTCTGGGCATCCTCGGGGCCAATCCTAACTGCCCTTGTGTACACTTGGGTATTACACTACCCAGACGACGTACAGTCCTACTCTAACTCACTGTACGACCCTAGCTATCTATACTAAAGTAAACCTACACCAAATCCCTAACTTATCTAACATAGCGAGTATAAAAATTAAATTAAGCATAAAACACGAAACTCACTCTGCTGCTCTGTAAGGCACACCCAGCTCGGCCGCCATCTCAGCAATTATACCAATACATGGGGGAACTTGGGCAGGGACTGGATGGGTGTGAGACAGACACCCCCAACCCATCACTTAGCTATGGAGGGGCAACAGTGCCTGCTGCCAGAAGGGCAGACTACCCCTAGTCCCACACTTTTTGGGGCTCTGACTAGGGAACTTGGTCTTATGGCGCCAAGTGTGAAATACCCCTGCTGGGGCTGCTGCTGTTACAGAAAGGACAGAATATTTAGTTGCGCAGGAACTTATGTAACAGATGATCTGTGAGGTGATCTCCTGCAGCAGGACATATCTATGAAATACCGCTGCCAGGCAACAGGACCACTCAAACTTTTCTAGTTAGCAGTCTATCTGGGGGCTGCCCACTCCAACATCACCCTCTAACATCGGCCAAATAAAGAGTAGGCAGCTCCCATTCCCTCAGTTCTCCCACCGGACACCAGAGCCAGGCGACTCCTGCTGAGGTACCAATAAGATACTGAAGTTTCCTGCCAACATGAAAGGGAAACTGAATCTGCAGACAACAGAAAGATCTTCCACAGTAAGGGGGAAGGGACAGCATGGCCTGCTTCACGAGATTTCTTCACCGATCTGCTTTTACCGTGATTTTAGGCAACTGTACTATCTGTCATCAGGGGTATATCTTGCAAAAGGCCACACAGAACAGGAACTCTTACACTCATTCTCGCCACGTCCAACCCTTCCCTCGGGTTCCCCAAGGCGCCACACAACTACGAAAGGAGGAGGATAGCCATCAACACAGAAAAATTAAACATATCAATAACTGGTTGCATACATGGTATATTGAACAGCAAATAGACTGTATAACACATTGGGAAGAATTTGAAAATAGACAGAACCTTGTCAGCAAAGAAGGTCTACATCCTAATAAATTAGGATCATTCCTGTTGGGTAAACATTTAAATAAAGACATTGAGAATGCTTTAAACTGATTCCAGGGGGGTATTTACCTAATGAATCTATGCACACTGGAGGCAAGTTAGAATCAGTAGCTATTAATATAAATTCGACACATGATATTTGTCGTATTTAAACCGGATAACCATTTAGTGGAACATTCATCTGAATTCAAAATTCTCCTTTTAAATGCTAGTAGTTTGAGAAATAAAATTGGTAAATTACAAAGCCTACTTTTAGAGGAACAGGTGGATATGTGGAGTAACTGAAACTTGGTTTCAGGACCTGGACTGGGAGCAGGGTATAAAACTTTCTAAAAATCGTGTACATACTAAGGGGGGTGGTAGTGTCTCACTTGTAAACAAATACTTTAGTTGTTAGGAAATTAAAAATACAGCAAATTTAAAGGACAAAACAAATATTGTGGGTCCGAATTAAAACTATAACTGAATGGCTAACTATAGGATTGTGTCACTGTCCACCTAATTTGGATAGCATGGGCAATGAAGCCTTTATGAGTACTTTAGAAAAACTAAGTACACAGGATGATTTTATTATAATGGGGGATTTCAACCTACCAATTATGTGTTGAAATTCATTTCATGGGAAAGGTCTCCTTGAAAGAAGACTTCTAAACGTTACTCTTCAATTAAATCTGAAACAAACTGTCCTCGAACCTACAAGGTTGAATGCAATCCTTGACCTAATATTTACAAACATTAAAAACACGACACCACCAAGAGTGTTAATGCCTTTAGGCAATAGTGACCATAACAATTCTCTGGTCCTTTATTATATATAAACAGAGAGAATTACTGTTAAGAACAATTTTAATAAAGCTAATTTTGCCTAAATAAGTGATTATTTCGTTTCTTGGGATTGGAAGAACAAAGTTTAAGGATCTTAACACTTTAAATATGTGCAGTAAATTTAGGGAGAAAATGGATTTTTGTATTCAACATTGGGTTCCATCCTATAAAAAGTATACTCAGTTACAGGAGAACTCCATTATGGTTAAACACAAAAATTAAGAGATTGACAAAATAAAAAAACAACTTATACATCAAAAACATCCTACATTAGATAAGTGGATTAATTTTAAAACTACAGCAAAATTAGCTAAAAAAGCGGACTTCTGGTGACGTCATCGGGCTAATGGCAGCTTAGCTCTGCGGCTCCTACGCCGACGTGACAAAATCTAAAGCCAACGCAAAGATAACGGATGCCTTCCCCAGCTAAAACTACCAGAATGAAGGCTAACAGACCATCGCACACCCCGGTGCAAATTGAGAAGAATTGCTTCAAGCAGAGCAAGAGGCGCGGCAGAGGCCCTCATCGGAGAGTGGATGGGCCTCACGCACTAGCCTGGCCACACGGCTCGCCTACCATGGAGCTCATCAAAACAATCATGCAAACAGCGCAAACTGTCCAAAACATAGACCAAAAGCTCTCGGACCTACGTGCGGAGCTGAATAATATTGATCACAAGACGGAGCGACTAGAGCTTAGTTTGACTCAGACGTCGGAACAATCAGACAGGCATGACCGCCTACTGCTGTACCTTTTGGCCAGAGACAGAGTTAACCCAAAGAATTGATGATTTGGAGGGCAGATCCAGACGGCAGAACGTGAGATTCTATGGGATTCCGGAGGGAGCAAAGGACAAACACAAGGATACCGAAGCTTTCTTAAAGGACCTGCTAAAGGAACTCCTGGCCCTCCCGGAGGAAAGTAGTTACGCAAGAACTTACCGTAACAGTAGATCTTCGAGAGAGGCTCTTGCAGTAGGTAATTACATATAGGACTGACACCAGCGGCAGGACAACGGAAACATTTCTAGCTAGCAGTCCCTGGCGGGTGCAAATCAGGTGACCAGCTTCATCACGACGCAGTGTAAAGGGCAGTCCCAGACGCCCATTTTCCAGTTCTTCCCGCCCATACAGGCCGGACGAGAGAGAAGCAGACATTTCCTCAATGGAAAAAGAGCTGAAAAGACTAGGGGGATGGAGGCGGGAAGGTATTTATTGCAAGAGCCTCTCTCGAAGATCTACTGTTGCGGTAAGTTCTTACGTAACTGTGCCTATCTTACTTCGAGAGGGCTCTTGCAGTAGGTAATTACATATAGGACAGAATCCCAAGCAGTCTGGAACAAATGAAAGGCACCGGGAGGAGGAACTACTTCAAAAAGTAGTAAATAATCTAGCAAGTCTCAAGAAAGGAGGCCTTGCAAGACAGCTAACCCGAAGCCTGCTCTACGGCGAGAGGCAATGTCCAAACTGTAATGTTTAGTAAAGGTATGGACAGAAGTCCAAGTGGCGGCAGCACAGATGTCTGCTGCAGACACGTTCTTGAAACAAGCCGCAGAGGCGGCAACTCCACGAGTGGAGTGACCTCTGACTTGACCCGGGAGGGTCTTCTTGTACTTGTCATAAAGTGACGCAATGTGCCAACCATTTTGATAGGCATTGCTTAGAGACAGCACTGCCTTCTCGTTTGTGAGCAAAACGGACGAACAACTGATCAGTCTTTCTGAGATCCTTCGTCCTATCGGTGTAATATCTCAGAATTCTGTGAACATCCATGGTATGGAGCAGGTATTCTCCTTGATTGGAGTACTGAGTGAAGAAAGCAGGTAATTCAATAGACTGATTTAAGGTAGATTCTGCTACCGCCTTTGGAAGAAACTTAGGATTCGTGCGAAGAGCTACTCGTTCTTTGTGAAAAATAAGATAAGGGATTTTGCACTTAAGGGCCTGGAGCTCGGAAATTGTGCGAGCGGAAGTAATGGCCACCAAGAAGAGCATCTTCCACGATAAAAACTTCAGGTCTGCGGAAGCCGCAGGCTCAAAGGGAGGAAGGGTAAGCTTCTCGAGGACAAAGTTTAAGCCCCAAGGCGGACCTGGAGTCCGGACAGGGGGCCTGAGATGAAGGACCCCTCTGAGGAAAGTTTTGGATACCTCCAGCTGAGCAAATGCCTCATCAGTGAAAGGGACATGGTAGGCTGAAATAGCCGCCATATGGACTTTCAAAGAGGAGTGACTGAGACCCAGGTCAAAAAGATGACGCATGTACTCAAGCAGAATGGTCACAGGGCAGGAAAAGGGCTCCACGTTCCTGGACGCAGCCTAGATAGAAAATCTGTTCCATTTCATGGTGTAGGTGGACCTAGTGGAGGGTTTTCTAGCCTCCACCAGAATCTCGGCCACCTCAGGAAACAAATGCCAAAACGAGATTGAGCTAGGTCTGCAGGAGCCATGCATGAAGTTGAAGGGACTGGAGTCCCGGATGGACCAGGGTCCCCTGATCCTGGGTCAGCAATCCTGGAGATAAAGGAAGAGGAAGAGGAGGAACCGCTGAGTACTGTTGTAGAAGAGTGAACCAGATTTGCCTGGGCCAGAAAGGAGCGATCAGAATCATTCTCGCTCCTTCTAGAGCAAGCTTCTGTAGCACACGAGGGACCAGAGGAATTGGGGGGAAGCATAGACAAATCTGTCCTTCCAGCTTAGAGATACAGCGTCGCTCCAGAAAGTGCCTCGCTCTGGAGCAAGCGAGCAAAAGATTGGAAGCTTTGCGTTTTGGGAGGAAGCGAACAGGTCTATCTGAGGAGTCCCCCAAACCTGGAAGATGCATTTTAGGACTTTTTCGTCCAATTCCCACTCGTGTGGAAGAGCCGACGAGCGACAGTCTGCCAGGACATTGTCGACTCCTGGAACATGGATCGCCGTGAGGTGAAGGTTGTGGAGAGATGCCCAATCCCAGACCCTCATCGCCTCCCTGCAGAGCGGGTAGGACAGAGTTCCTCCCTGCTTGTTGATGTACCACACCATACACATGTCCGTTTGGACAGCTAGGTGACCAGGAAGGATGTATTGGTGAAGGGTCTGGAGCGCATAAAGCACTGCTCGAAGCTCGAGCACGTTGATGTGGAGAACTATCTCCAACTTTGACCAAAGGCCTTGGGTTCGGTGAGGACCCAGATGGGCTCCCCAACCTTCGCCTGAAGCGTCCGTGGTCAGAGTCTGAATGGGGGGGGGATGAAAAAAGGGGACCCCCCGGAAGAGGTTCTTTCGAATCATCCACCATTGTAAGTCTCTTACCATCGGCAAGGAGATCAGGACCAGATGATCTAGGTCGTCTACTCATTGATCCCATTGAGATCAAAGAGTCCACTGAGAGATTCTCATGTGGAGGTGTGCGCGCGGAACTGTCGGGATGGCCGCCACCATAAGCCCCAGCAGACGGAGCACTGACCTCGCAGGGACCCTCCTGTGTTCCGATAGGAGGGAAATCTGGGACTGGAGGGAGGCCGCCCTGTCCAGAGGTGTTAAGGCCTTGCACAAAGTTGTGTCAAGAACTGCCCCGATGAACTGGAGCCTCTGTGAAGGATCCAAGTGAGACTTGGAATGGTTGATGGTAATACCCAGGCCAGTGAAAACCTGCTGGGTGAGGGAGAAAAAATGCAGGAGTTCCTCCCTGGACGGGGCCGCCAGGAGACAGTCGTCCAGGTAGGGGAAAACCTGAGCACCCAAAGAACGCAGGTGGGCCACTACCACCGCCAGGCATTTGGTAAAGACTCGAGGAGCTGAGGAAAGACCAAATGGGAGCACCCGGAATTGGTAGTGGACCCCCTGGAACGCAAACCTGAGGTACTTTCAGTGCGAAGTGCGAATGGGGATGTGCAGGTACGCATCCTGCACATCTAGAGCACAAAGCCATTGGCCCAGCCGAAGCAGGGGCAAAAGGGATTGAAGGGAGAGCATCCTGAACCTCTTGTACTCCACATACAGGTTCAGGGAGCTGAGATCGAGAATAGGTCCAAGATCTTCAGTCTTTGGTACAAGGAAAAAGTGGGAATAGTACCCCGTCCCGTAGAGGTGGGGAGGGACGGGTTCTATAGCCTGTTTCGCAAGAAGCACTGAGATTTCTTCCCTGACCAAAGGAAGATGGTCCCTTGAGTAAGCGGAGTTCAGAGGGGGGTGACGTGGAGGTTTCTGTAGAAACTCTATGGAGTGCCCCTCTGCTATGATCTGAAGCACCCAAGAATCCGAAGTTATCCTCTCCCAACCTGGAAGGTGGAGGGAGAACCTCCCTCCTACCAGTTCCTCCGGGGTGTCCGAAGGCAGTGGGAGAGGAAAGGAGTCAGGTGGTGTGAGGCAGCGCCGCAGCTGGGGCACCCGCTGCTTTTGGGGGTGGGCCTCCGACGTTTAGTAGCCCACCTTCCTGAGGTTTCGCTTTGAGGCCGGCTGCATCTGCGAAAGGGACAGCGCTGTGGGGGATGGGGACGGTACATTGAATCAACGGATTTAAGGGCCGTCCCCTTCCCCTGCAAATCAATGATGATGTCCTTGACATCACCGACGAAGAGCACAGAATCTCTGAAAGGTGCTTCTTGGATGGCTGACTGCACCTCCAGGACCAAACCTGACACACGAAGCCATGTGTGACGCCGAAGACTTACGGCGAACGCAGAGCTCCATCCTGCAGTGTTCACTGCGTCGTAGGTCATCCTCAGAATGTGACGAGGCCGAACGAGCAGAACGGACCAGGTCTGCCAACTCCTGCTTGAGTTGAGAGTCAGGCAGAGAGTCAATCTTGGATTCCGCCTGGGTAAGGACGGCCTTCTGGTAATCCCCCATATGTGCAACATAGTTCAGAGCCCTAATCCCCAGTGTGGAAGAAGCGTAGATCTTCCTTCCATACTGATCCAGAAGGCGAGATTCCTTATCCGGGGGAGACGAGCTCAAGTGCTTCAGATGTGCTGACCGGCCATGAGCGACGCTAATCACAACCGAGTCTGCGCGGGGGTGAGAGTCTAAAAAGTCTACACCCTCCGGAGCCTGGTATAGCCTGTTCGACTTCCTGGGAAGTAGGGCTAATGCAGACGGTTGTTTCCAAATAGTGGAAACAAGGTGGGTGTGAGGCTCAATCCAGGGTGGCACTAAGGTAGGAGCCGTAATGGGTAAGTCCAGATGCTCGGCGAGTTTTACCCGTTGAGGGTCTGGTTCTAAGGAATGCCACTGATGGACTTCCTGGATCTTTCTGAGCAACTCCGTGAAGGAAGGATCCTCTGGAGGAGGAGTCAGCCGGGGTTTGGACAGAGCGTGGCTAGTCATCTTTCTCGGAACCTCCGCCGGAAGCCTCGGAGGAGTCCGAGAGAGAGGAAGAGTCCGAAGCAGAATAAGACTCCCTAACTCGTGTGTGTGTGTGTGTGGTGGGGGGGGGGGGGAGACAACACACGGGGACGGGTTCCTTGGGAAGGATCCCAGAACGCGTATCCTGCCCCTTTCTGGATCCCGAGGGCAAAGCCCGGGAATCCGGAGGTGGAGAGGAAGTGTGCCGTCTGGGGCGTACGGGAGCCGGGGGTGGCACCGTCGCCGCGAGACGGCTCTCGACTTTCTTGGTGAGCTGAGCCTTGGCCTCAGCCCACCAGGAAGCAAGAGTCTCCTGCAGATCCACCGGCGGCCTTGGGGCAGTAGAGGAGGAGAAGGAGGGGGATAGTTGTACGGAGGAAATCCATAGGGAGAGTATCCGTAACCCGGCTGCGGGTATCCCGGTGTCGGGTACTGCGGCGAAGGAGTCTGCATCGGGTACGGCGGCGCAGGATACTGCGGACCTGGGAAAACAGACGGCAGATACCCAGGCGCTGGAGGAGCTGCCGGAGCAGACGGCCCAGCCGGGTAATCCATGGGCGGATCAGCGGGATAGGCCCGTGGGGTAGAGGCCGAAGGAAGAGAAAACCCCGCCCGGCGCCGGAGGGCCAGTGTCAACCGCGGGCCGCGGAGTCGGACCAGCGTCGTAGCCGGCGTCAGATCCGGCTCTTCAGGAAGAGGATCGGACGGTAGCCCATGGTCCAGAGTCTGGTCCGGGGATGGGGGGGGTCCCCAGGGTCAGGCAGGGGGGACTGGGGCTCCCCTGACGGCAGCGAAGGCTGCAGAGAGCCTGGAACGACAGAAGAAGCAAGTTCCACTGTAGGCTCAGGGGCCCGGCGCACGTTGGAGGAGCCGATGTGTGGCTTATGGGCAAAGTCCCGACGGACGCCAGAGGAGCCAGCGTCCAGTTTCGGGGGTCCCTCGGAGGCAGGCCGAGGATGAGAGGAGGCCCGGTCTGAGGAAGACGCTGCCCGGCGCCGCCCCGAGGGGTCGAGCATCTTAGAGGCCTTCTCCCGGCGTACGTCGGAGGGGCCAACGTCCGGCTTAAGGGAGGTGCCCGCACCAGTAGGCAGCAGGCCTGCGGCAGTACTGGGGCTGGAGTCTCCTTTCGCCGGAGACGCCCGGGCGGCTCCAGGAATCTGCGCCTGCCGGGCAGGCCGACGCCTCCAAAGCCTTGAGGCTGCCATCGAGCGATCCCCGGAGAAGATGCTGAGTTTGTCCGCGACTCCGGCCAGAGTCGCGGAAGAGGAGGCCTCCTCCCGGTGCCTACCCTTATCCCGTCTTTGTGCCCTTCAGGGGAGGTCGATGCCTGCCAAAGTTTTCTCAGCTCTTTCTCCATCGCAGACATCTTTTTGAGGAGATGGGCTTCGAGGGACTGCTGGCATCGTCTGCGGGTGGCTGCGTTGAACCGGAGGCAGTGCAGACACTTATCGACCGTGTGGTCAGGGCCTAGGCAAAAGAGGCAGAGGGAGTGAGTCTTTGTGAGGCAGTTGGGCGCTGCACGAGTCGCAATTATTCTTTGAAGGGGACGACATATACCGACGTTCTCCTGACGAAAGAGTAAAATTCTGAAACTAATCGAAAAACCGACGAAGTAACAGGACTGAGTGATAAGAACTTAACCGCGAGGTGCTGCACAAGCTGACTGCGGGAAAGAACTGGAGGGCGGGTGTCTGGGACCGCCCCTTTATACCGTCGTATGACGCGGTCACCTGATCGTGAGGGTCCCTGCAAGGGACGCTAGCTGAAATTCTCATGGGGTCCTGCCGACCGCCAGCGCAGTCCTATGTAATTACCTACTGCAAGAGCCCTCTAGAAGTAAGATCTCTATCTCTTAATGGATCGCGACCATCGCTCCCTGACCCCCAGACCATGCGATCCCAACGCCAGGCTACGACCATTGATTGCACGCTTCACTTATTATAAATCTAAGGAAGAGGTCCTGAGAAGTGACTGGCAACACAGCCCCTTAACCTATCATGGCCAAAGAATTGCCCTGGACAATGATCACACCACCTCAGTGCAAGAAGCATGACGAGCTCTTTGGCCTATAGTGAAACTGCTACGTGCCAAATCTATTAAAGCCCAGGTTCTCTTTCCAGTGCGACTGAAGGTAACGACGGATAAGGGGGCGAAAATCTTCCCTGATCTGCTTGCTGCATCCCAGTACCTGGAATCGCTTTTAATACCCATCCCAACGAAGCATAAGGAAAAGCTGGAAAAGGATTTACCTGCATCTGCGTGGATGGTGGCTCAGAAAGGTGCGACCCTCCCAGGCTCTGCGAAGAAGGTTCCCGCCTCAGATCTGCGCTCGGATATTTCCTCGCTGCTCCGAAGATATGGTGATCCCTCCAATGTGAATAAAAAGGCACAGCATCTGAGAGAAGACTCTAGTTCCAGCCAGCTGGAGACAACACACTTGACTCCGACGATCAATAGAGCAGGCATTTGCCCGCTTTGGTCTTTTCACATCCCTGGGCTAATCGGACCTTTCTCATGGTGCGTGCCCCCCCCAGTGGCGATATACTGACTTTCTTATATCCTTACAGAGTGTTGTATGGACTTCCTCCAACTGTGACTTTGGCTTGTTGCCCAACTATTGAATCCTTGGAGGAAAATAACCATCTATGAGTCTTTGACTGTAATATGTCGCCATGAGTTTTCAATAGGGGACACTGGGCTTTGTCGTCCGGACTGGTATGGAGGGATGGGGCTCGAGGGAGGGATAGAGCCGGAAAAGAGGAACTTCTTTATCTGAAAGGGATGAAGCGGTGTGCACCACCTCGAGGGAGGTGGATTAGGGGTTTGCTGGTTGTGCTGGGTCTTAAGAGGAGGGCTAGGGGCCTGTTGGGACAGAGAGGGTTCTTCTTCCATTCTGATTCTGAGATCCTGAGATTCCCCTGATGGTTGTGTGTATGTCTAACAGATCCAGTTCTTTTCTAAAAGCTGCAACCGGGCTGGAGGGGAGATTTTGGCCCGGTCGCCCTCAGGTGAAAAAAGAAACTCAGCTCAGGCAATATATTACATCTCGGGATCTCTAATATATGCCCGAGTTGCAATTGGTCCTCTGAGGGGGAAGGTCCACTTACTGCTCCTAGCAAAGCGAAAAGGCTTTACATTCTTTATATACTTAAAGTGTCGCGGGAGGGGGGAGGGAGCAGGCTCTGTTGGCCAACAGGGTTTTTGGCGTCATGGGGCTGTGTCCTAAGAGGGGGCTTTCCCTGGGACCAATGGGGCATCTTTTGATTTATCAGAGTCCCCTTTTGTCAGCACCAGAGGCTAACACCTACAAGCTGGACATTTTCCAGCTTAACCTAGGAAGTCAACAAATCCTGTACTCTATGAGTTGGGGCGGGGGTTATTTCACCAGACTACTCGCAAAATGTTACAGTTCAATCCCCTATGCAGGAATCATGTTAGTGAAACAAGTTAAAGTTATCTGGTTGCAAGGTTTACAAGTTTGTTTACAATTTATAAACGTTAATTATTTGGGTAACAGTCTTATTAATTGCCAAGGAAACCAGACCTAAGTTGAGAAAATATGGCAAGCAAAGCAAAATGGCAAAATATGAATAAACAGCTATCGAAAATCCTCTCTTAATATAAATGGTTGCACTAGTCCGATAAAGAAAGAGGCTGCTAAGATACTCGACGCTTCAGGATTGTGGGGTAAATTTTCTTCAGGAAACACCTTTCTCCATCAGAAACACTGATGTTGAAGTCTAAAAGATTTCCCCAGGTATTCCACTCCTCCCTTCAGAAAGGTAGGAAGAGGGGGTTGCAATCTTACTTGCGGCTTCACTCCCTTTTGAAGTGCAGGAGGACCAGGGTGCTAGAGGCATTCTAGTTATTGGTAGGATTCAGGACACTATAATCACACTTGCCAATGTATACGCTCCTCCAGGCTCACCGGTTCCTTTCTACTCCTCCCTAATGAAGTTCATTGTAGACAAGGCAAAAGGTATTTTGGTCATTTTGGGGGGGGGGGGGACTGAAAATTGGTCTTTAACAGGGCCCTTGATACCACTTCCCAAATACCAACAACGGATATTAAAAAGACCAGTTCTGTCAAAAAGATACTTTTTGGGGGGGGGGGGGTGCTGAAGGATATATGGAGAGAAATACCCCAGAACTAGAGAATGTACTTGTTACTCCCCCAGGTTCAAGATTTTCTCCAGACTGGATACGTTCTTCACTTTCTCAGAGTCTGACTGAATTTCCTGCTATGTGGGTGGGGACCTGCACAATTTCAGATCATAGCCCGGTATTTTTAGAAATAGATCTCCATCTCCCAAAGGAAAAAAAAACACACTGGAGACTGAACTGTTCACTCCTCCAGGATAAGAACATAGTTCAAGAAATTAAGCAACATATTGTCAGAACTCTGAAGGAGAACAATAAAGGGGAGGTCTCTCCGAAGATGGTCTGGGACACTATTAAGGTCATGATCAGGGAAAAACAGCCATTGCCTCAGCAAAAAAAAAAAAAAAAAAAAAGGCTAAACAAAGACATCAAGAACTGTTGGTGCATATTAAACAACTAGAAGATGCTCAAAAGCTCAAATGGGACAAAAACAGAAATCAGGAACTTAAAATAAAGCGGAAAGAGCTGGGGGACCTTCAGAGGGCGGAGGTAGAGAAGGCCCTATATTTTCTGAGGCAGACATTCTATGAAGGAGGGCCGAGGGCAACAAAATTACTGGCCTTTAGGCTAAGGAGGCATCAGGCAAACACTGCGATCACTAAAATAATCTCCCCAACCACAGGTAAAATGGGCACTAGGTTGTCCGATATTTCTAAGGCCTTAGTCTCATTTTTCTAATCTATATCAAGCCCCAGAGGAGACATCCCCGCGAGGGGGAGAGAGAGGTTTCTGACATCCCTATCACTGGAGGCAGTCACTCCCGGACCAGACCAATCTCCCAATTGGAAATTCTAAACGCAATTACACAACTAAAAACAGGTAAATGTCCTGGACTCGACTGGTTCAGTGCAGAATTCTACAAAGCCTTCAAGAAGGTGGTGTTCTCCCCCCCAAAAAGAGGTCTACTCAGCTGTCTGGGGAAGATGGGTCCCCTGTTCCACCCTCCTGGCAATATGCCACTATCCCTTTGATTCATAAAGATAATAAAGACCCAACTAAATGTGAATCTTACAGACCCATCTCGCTACTCAACATAGATTATAAAATTCTCACCCCAATCGTGGCCTCCTGACTAGATTTACTTTTGCCGAACCTGCTTAATATGGACCAGACGGGATTTGTTTCTGGACGCCAAGCTTCGGATAGTGTCAGGACCACTCTGGACACTATTGACTCAATTCACCGGGCCCAAACCCCAGCATGCCTTATGAGCTTGGACACGGAGAAGGCCTTTGATGAAGTCTCCTGGAGTTCTCTTCTTGGTGCTGGAGGCTATGGCTTTCCCCCGTCCGTTCATAGATGGTATAAAATCACTGTACACTGGCCCACAGGCATACATTCGGGTGAATGGGAGTTTGTCAGAGAGGTTTAGATTGAGCAGGGGCACCTGGCAGGGCTGTCCCCTTTCTCCATTGTTGTTTGCACTTTATATTGAGTCATTGGCAGAGGCTATTCGCCAGTCAAAAACTATACGGGGCATTGAAGTCGGAGGGGTAGGGAGAAGGATCTCCCTATATGCGGATGACGTGCTCCTTTCTCTGGCACACCCGGAGTTGTCTATTCCTGAGGTATGGACGATCTTGGAGGAGTTTGGGAGACACGTGGGATACTCACTTAAAACTAAGACGGAGGTTCTCTCCTCCTACTACTCCCCATCCAAAACAATCTTACAAGCTTTACTTCTGAAGTGGGGGGGCAGAGAGAATGAAATATCTAGGCACGGTAACAACTAAACACCCCTCCCAGCTCTTTGAAGCTAATTATAATCCCCTAGTAGATCAGATTAAAAAAGACTGAGAAATGGTCCCTAATTAACCTTCCAATGTACTCCAGAATCCAAACAATGAACGTTCTCCCTAGATTCCTCTACCTGTTTCAATGCTTGCCAGTGCATATAGGAAAGTCTCAATTCCTCAGATGGCACAAACTAATATCCAAATTCGTTTGGAGTGGTATGAGGCCTAGGGTCAACCTCACAGTACTTCAGGCGCACAGCAGAGTAGGGGGCAGAGCACTACCAAATTTAGAGGATTACCTGGTAACCCAATTAAGGATGGCCCTGTCTTGGTCCAGTCCCTCATGCTCTTCAAACTGGAAGACAACTGAACTGGGGGAGACGGGTGGGGAAGTTCCTCTGGACGTGAGAGTCCTGTTGTCCAGAAGCCAGTTAGGTATATCTTTGCACCCATTTATGGCGGTCAGAAACACAATAGCAGCCACACACAGGATCTGGCAAAAGTACAGGCTGACAAGCTCCATCTGGCCTTTGACTAGAATAGCTTGGGCCCCAGACTTCTTTCCAGCAAAGTTAGATCATAGTTTTAGGACCTGGGAGAGACAGGGTTTAACTTGCATAGAACAACTTGTCCAGGGAGAACAGAACAGATCTTAGCCTTTGCCACTCAGACACCTACATGCTTAGGGAGACTGACCACTTCATTTTCTTGCAAATTAGAGCCTATATCAATCAGTGCCAGAGCTCAGATCATACCTTTGACAAGCGCCCCCCCCTTCTAAACTGCATCCGAGCAATCCGATCAGGGCAGATCCAAGAAGGGCTCATCTCAAACATCTATAAAGCAATATCACAACTTAAAAAAGATCCCTTACATAAAATTAAGATTAGGTGGATGGAGGAAAGCGGATCTGACCTGGAAGGAGGAGACTGGAACAGAGCTTTTCAAGTTACCACTAAAACCACAGGCTCCCCGTATTGGCAGTAGTTTGAATGGAGGGTAAAAAACACGCTTCTTCGTAACACCTGCAGCTCTACATAGGAAAAATCTCATGCAGACGTCAAGAGTGCTGGAGACAGTGCAAAGAACAGGGGGAGACTGATTTACATGTCCTCTGGGGGAGCCCGAAGTTGGGAGGGGATTTGAAATACTCTAACAGACATTTTTTTCCAATAGCTCAATTCTTGGGCTTTACAAACCTGATCCTAGGTGTCTATCCCCCGGATCTGATGCCCTATACCTATGGGCAATATAAGCGTAGCACACAAAACTAACTTGCTCTTAGCGAAGGCCAAGCCCACCCCACTACAGAGTTGGCACAATACAATACTTGAGATTTCAGAGATGGAGGAGCTAACCTTCAAACTTAATCACAAAACACATTTATACACACAAAGATGGACAAGGTGGTGCCTATGGAGAGACACACACCCAGAAACAACCTCCAGAGTTGGGATGAGGGAAAAGTGAGGTCTGGCGGAGGGGCGTGGGTAGCGGGTTGAATGGATTTCTGCCCGAGGTGGGCCCTCCGAGGCTTGAGGTGATGAGTTTAATCACAGCATTGAATTTTGCATCAAATGAACAGGGTGATAAAGCTATTAGTTAAACCTAAGAAATAACACACTTGAAAGAAATAATGCATTGTGGACTAGCTGCAACCTGATTTAATAGCTTACTAGGTCTGATGGATATGAATGTACTTGTACCGATTTGTTAATAAACTTGAGTATAAAAAAATTAAAAAAGCAATAAGTAATGCTAAAAGGAAATTAGAAGAGAACTTGGCTATTAGTAGTAAAAACAGAAAAGTTTTTTTAATTATATTGATTCTATAAAAGGAAATGCACCAAGAATTGGGCCTCTTAAAATAAAGATATTACCAAAAAAAAGGAAATAGCTGAGATATTAAATACATATTTCTGTAGTGTCTTTACAAATAATGAAATACAACTAGACAAGATCAACAGTACAAATTTCATAAATCCATTTACTCCCTTGGATGTCATCACTGCAATATCATCTTGAAAATAATTCCTCTCCTGGACCGGACAATATACCACCCATTTTTCTCAAACACGGCAACTGAGTTATCAGGAATACTAGCAAGTTTATTTAATAAATCAATTAACGAAGTACTAGTACCAATAGACTGGAAACTTGCAGCTGTAACTCCTATTCACAAAAAGGGCAGTAGACAGGATCCTAGTAATTATAGACCCAATAGTCTTACTTCCTGCATGGGTCAACCAATGGAGAAATTGTTACTACAAAAGATTAACACTCATTTTCTAGTGACAGAATGTACACAGAATTACACAGCATGGATTTGCATATGGTAGATCTTGCCAAACTAACTTCATAAATCTTTTTGAACCCGTTAGTCACGCACTTGACAGGGGTCTACCTGTGGATGTAATATCTTCACTATGAAAAGGCATTTAATACTGTGTTGCATGATATTCTTTTACAACAACTAATAATTAAATTGGACCCACATATCATCCAATGGGTGGATTCTTGGTTGAAGGATAGAAAACAGTGGGTGACAATCAAGGGTTCTACTTCAGGAAGATCAGTGGTCACTAGTGGTGTACCACAGGGATCTGTCCTGGGGCCTGTATTATTCAACATATTAATATCTACTATGCAAACTTCATATGGGGTTTGGATAAACAAATATGCTGATGACAGCAAGATTGGTTGCATTACTTATATAAATTCAATAATGGAATTACAAAACAATCTGGACAACTTATCTATTTGGGCAGAACAGCACAAAATTACCTGTAATGTAGATTAATGTAAGATTATGCATTTTGTTTCCAACAATAAACTTGCAACTTACATGATGAATAATTCTGTATTACAAACAGTTGAAAGTGAAATTGATTTGGGAGTAATAACCAATGATTTGAAATTTTCTACACACAAATGAAATAAAGTGTGCAGGTATTTCAGACTGTATTTATAAACATATTAAAAGTCGAGAAGCCGAAGTACTTGTTCCCTTATTTTCTAGTTTGGCCAGAGTCCGACCACATATTGATTACTCCTCTGCTTTTTGTGGACCAACTTCTATAGGCACCAAAACAGCTATTAAAAATGTGCAAAGGAGTGACAAAAAACATCAAAAATGTATAGAACTATACTTATGAGGCTAGATCGAAGTCCTTAGGTCTTTATTCACTCGAATAGAGCAATAAGGGGAGACCTTTGCTTAATGTACAGGGCCACTAGAAATCCTGTATTGTTTGAAACATTATGCCTACAATATGCTGATAATACTAAGAATACCAGGTCATATCATCTAAAACTACTAACTAAGATAAACCATACAACTAAAAGAAATAATTTTGTAATGGAAAGATCCCCACGACTCTGGAATTCCTTACCAGTTGCTGTTAACAGTATAGTTTTAAAAGTTTAAATATATCTTCATATGTATGTGGGTATTAGAAAATTTCAATAAGCCTGCCAGACGCTGCACTGAGGGGAGGCAAGGGTGACCTGATCCTTAAGGCGCCCAAGACCAGAAATTCCTCCTTAAGCAGAGTGTGAGGTGCCGTGGGCTCTGCAGCTCCGGCGGGCCTCCTCGGCAGATAACCTGATCAAAAGCTCCCAGCCACTGCCCTGGTGCAGGAGAAAGTCAGACTACAGATAGTTTTTTTTGTTCCTCCTTTTGCCCTACCTTGCACCAGTACCAGAAACTACAAAATAACTTACTATGAGTGAGAGTGGCTGTGGGTGATCGTGAAGCACGACCGGGACCGACCCCATTGCAGAAATCTCCATACCAGGACTCGGACACTGACTTTTTGAAATTGGTGCCAAAAGCACCCATCACCATTGGTCCTGGACGGTTGGTGACGCTCTTCTCACTGCTCCTAAATAGGGACAGCTTGTCCCACCGTCCCAAAGCCTGCCAGACGCCTCGCTGAGGGGAGGCGAGGATGACCTGATCCTTAAGGCCCCCCCCTCGCGCAACAGAAATTCCTCATTTAAGCCGAGTGTAAGGTGCTGTGGGCTCTGCAGCTCCGGCCGGCCTCCTCGGTAGATAACCTGATCAAAAGCTCCCGGCCCCTGCCCCACTGCAGGAGAGACTCCGAATTTTTCAGCCTACCCACCAACCGCGTTCCCTCCTCCTATTAAATGCTCACTGGCTCCGCCTCCTGTGAGCTGCCTCACCCTATCAGCTAAAAGGGGAGGTACTGCTCATATTCCAGCGGCATAGCTTAAAACTTCTCAGAGAAGTCCTCCCCACTCTCACCTCCTCAGATCATGTTGTATAAATCATTTGACTGTTTTACTGACATTACTTGTGTTATGATGCCAGACTGTGTTGGTACTTATATTGACCAAGTTTTTCTTGTTATACTGTTTATGTGCCATACTCAAATAGATTATCTAGCTGAAATTATACCTGGCTGGTCCCTATAGATCATCCCTTTGCCTATGGTAGGTCCAGCTAAAAGGGAGCAGGTTCTCACTTGCTAGAGCTGTGAACAGCCTGCCTATAGTGGCTAGTGGCATAATTTGTCCTTAATCCAATACTGCCAGCTATAGCGCCAAGCTAATGCCTGTGTAATTTGACTCAGAGTGGAAAACAGTGTCGTGTGTGCTCCCAAAGGGATAAGGCAGATGCTGCCTTCCAGGAGTCTAGTCTGGTTCCTCCTACCCCCAGCTCTCAGCACTCCCTGCACTGCTCATTTTCTCATCCAAAATTGCTTGGTACTAACCGAAACTAGTTCCCAATTAACCTATTTTTTCGCTTAGTATTCTCCATTGCCCCTTCCTTTCCCAGCAGTTCCTCTCTGGCTGATCGGGCACAACTCGCTAGCTGGCCTAATGCCTCCAGTCAGGTCATGGGCTTGGCACACCCACCCTCTGCCTAGGGAGGGTAGGGATACTCACAAGGCAGATAAGGGTGTGCTGACAGCCACCTACAGGATGCTGGTCCTCGCAGGTCTTGCACTGGGGCTTACCCTGCTCCAGATGGTCACCACCCTTCCTATGTCTCTGGATGAAAACTGGAGGCGGTCTCCCTCCTGTGAGGCAACTGAATTCACCTTCTCAAATACCCTTGTGAACAACGAGGACCACCGCTGTATTACCTTCTGCCTAGACCTTCGGCGCCTAATGTGTACAACCAGGGTCAAGCGTATCTGCGCTCGGAATCTCCCAGTTGGCCGATCCCACATGAGGTGGTATCTCCCCTGGCTCCTCCTCTTAACACTACTTATGGCTAGAGATATTGAATCCAACCCAGGTCCAAACAACCCGGCACACAATAGCCCTCCTGCATAGGGCATGGGTAAGTGCCAAAAAGTAGCTCATCTCAATATTGGGAGCCTGCTGCCAAAACATGAGCTAGTAGTGTGGGTGGCACTCTATAAGCCCGACATCCTCGGAGTGACAGAGACCTAGTTTAAACCCTCTGTCCCAGATTCAGCCTGTGTACTCACTGTATACGAGTTCACATGACTGGATAGAGCCGGGAACAAAAGGGGGGGGATGGCATACTGATCTACTACAGGAGTCATTTAAAAATCTCCCTAGTTGCCCACCAGCAACCCAGCATGTCCCCCTGTGAGTTTCTGCATGTGCTACTCCTACTTGGGGACACAAAGAAACTGCACCTTGTGTGCACCTACAACCCTCCATAGGGTGGGCTCTCTGGTTTAGCCCACCTCATGGACTCAGTCGGTCCTAGAGTGGGGGAAAACTAACTTATTATCCTGGGTGATACTAACCTTAACTGGGACGGTGGCAGTGTGAAGCCATTTTGAGTCCCTTCTCACTAAACTTACCCTGACCCAACTTATCCAGCAGCCAACTAGGCGGTCAGCAAATGGGTCCTCCTGCACCCTTCTTGACTGGATCATGTCCAACCGCCCGGACAGGATCTCATCTGCAGGCATGCTGTGACTCCATATCTGACTACTCTCCGATCTTCTGTGTATGGAAAATTCCCTCCCCCAAAATTCCTCACAAAATTATGCATGTCAGAAACTACTCCAGGTTTGACCCTGGGGGGGGTTCCTGGAGGACTTTAGGCCTACTGACTGGCCTGGGGTGCTTGGAGCCATTGACCCTTCAGTAGCTACCTCTCACTTCCTCACCACCTTTGGGGCCCTGCAAGACAAGCACGCCCCCAAGACCACCCGTAGGGTGCGAGAGCCTGCTACCCTCTGGCTAAATGGGAGTCTCTTAGCACACATGCGGGACAGAGATTAAGTGTTGGGCCCGTTTCAAAGGTTCCAGTGATCCCACTATTTTAAAAAAAATACAGACACCTTAGAAATAAGTGTAAAAAGGCCATTAGGGTTGCAAAGAGTGACTTTTGCAAGTCCGCTCTCCTCAGTACCACCAGTGATCCTAGGAGGTTCTGGAGAACTATAAAAAACCCTTGTCAGTGGGTCCTCCCATTCGGGGGTAACAGACATGGTTATAAATGGTGTTTCCTGCAATAATCCCCATACTATCGCCAACTCCTAAATACACACTTCTCAGACCTCTCTGCTTTCACTGCTCTCTTCCGGCCGATGAGAGCTTGCACCCCCACCCCACCCCACTCGAGAGTAGATCTCCCTACTGGCAAATATTTTACCTTAGGCGCGTGTCAGTCCTGGACACACAGCGACACCTAGCAGGCCTCTCCCAGTACTCTAGCCCTGGCCTAGACAACCTGGAGCCCAAGCTTTTAAAGCCTGGTGCTGCACACTGCCTCCCCAGTAGCCCACATCTTCAACCTATCCCATGGATCGGAGACCATCCCCGATATCTGGAAAGAGGTAAGGATAGTCCCCGTTCTGAAGCAGGGCAATTCTAAATCACCAGATAACTACCGTCTGATTGCTATTCTCTCATCCCTTAGCAAGCTCCTTGAAAACCTAGTGGCTGAGCAGCTCTCTGAGTATATCCACTCATGAGCTGCTGTCCCCAGCCCAGCATGGTTTTCTAAAGGGGCATAGCACCACCACCACAGCCTTGATCTTGGTAACATCAAGCATCTGAACAGCCATGGACCAGGGCAAACTCTCTGGTACTATATTCATAGACTTGTCCAAAGCCTTCGACCTTGTTGATCACAAACTGCTTGTCTCACAGTTGTGGTCACTTGGCCTCTCCCCCATGCTATGCAATGGTTTACGGGCTACCTGCATGGCAGAAAGCAACGGACCTGCTTCAATAAAATCCTTTCCAAGCCCCTACCGGTGACCTCTGGACTCCCCCAGGGTTCGGTACTGGGCCCCCTCCTCTTCTCTCTCTATCAATCAACTACCAAGGTGACAACCAGCTGTAGTGCCACCCTGTACGCAGATGACCTGGTGATACTGGCTCACTCCCAGGATGCCACCACTCTAAACCAGTGCTTGTCCGATGACTAATATCTTGTCTTGGGATACTAATCAAACTGGTCCTGAACCTGAAAAAAACTCAGGCTATGCTCTTTGCTTCCAAGGCCAAAATCAAAGCTTCATCGGCCTTGCTAAACATCACCAGTGCTGATGGACCCTCACTACCGGTAGTGACCTCCATCAAATACTAGGGGTAACACTTGACCCGGGGAGTCATATCTTTTAACATCTGCAGGGCAGTGAACTGCAAACTGGGCCTGGCCTACAGGGCCAAGTACAACCTTACACCGGCGGCCAGACTTGCTCTTGCGAGAAGACTACTTCTTCCCTCGCTCAGCTACGGTCTGCACCTATTTGCTCACTCCCCAAAAACTCATCTCACTCGGTGGCACATGGCATTTAACAGCATCTGCCGTTTCGCTCTGGCAGCGCCCCCCCCGTCTCACCCACCGATGTAAGCTATATGATCAACTTTGCTGGCTCTCCCCAGCCAGATACCTTGATTTCGGGGTTGGATGCCTCTCTGTGAAAGTGATCAGAACTGGCATCCCCAGGGGCTCGCCCTGCTTCTACCACAAATGGATGCTACCCCCACCATCTTAGGTCCCAGACCTCGGGGATGCTCAAAGTCCCCCATGGGGGATCGGGACTATGCCGTAAGTGCACCCAGAGTTTGGAACTCCCTTCCTGGTGACAACCGCTCGGCCCCCTCCTATCAGAGTTTTCACAATTCCCTGTGGGGTTACCTGAAATTAGTCTGAGTGTGACTGCCTCAAGAGGAATTCTAAACTGTTGTCAAGCTTGCCCCAAGCTACCTTCGCTGAAGCTGCTCGATACTTCTAGCGGACTCCAATGATTCTATAAACTCTATCAGTTGCCCGGGTTCTTGACTGTTGGGCATACTTTTTTGTCCACAGCATTGCACCTTGGTCATAAGTAGGACTGCCCTCTCCCATGCATCCTGGTCCTGCCTTAATCTGTATGTCTTAAATGCGTGGGGACTTGTGGAAGTTTGTCTATGAACCTCCCTGCCTTGGGGTGCTAAACTATATAGTTATAAGTTATATTATGACCTACCATTCCTTTGGATAGTGTTCTACTCCTGTATGTTACTCTTATTTGTCAATGATGTACTTTATTTCCCATATGTCTCATATTTGTCATGATGTACTTGCAACCTTTATGTACAGTTATCTGTATCCCTTTGCTGTATTTTCCCGGTTCGTTCCTGAAAATAGGCATAATACTTGTCTAGTGTACTTACCCGGTAAACAAAAGCTAAATAAAATAAATAAATTTCTGCCATTGGTTTAATGGCAATGAGTTCATAAATGGGCTTACACCCTTGAACTTGTAATTAAACTATGAACCAGAGGACGCTGGCTCTCTTAGCTGCCCCGCTGCCAAGTGAACCATCCATCCCCAGGCAGGGAGGTCTTCCCTTATCCACTCCAAGAACTCGGGGGGGGGGGGCGAAACGGACACCTGGAGCTGCATCCCTCATGCCCTCACCCGTTGGCGTTGGGCTTTTTCCTTTGTTCTGGTCCCATTCTCTGCAGATGCTGCACTCTGGGAGGACCAATGAGACTGAGGCACTCAGACATGCCTTCGCTCTAATCCTCGGCCGACGTCCACCCCTCAAGATTTTAATTGCGTCCCTAGCTGCACCACTACCCTTGGTCACCCAGGTGGCAGTATAGCAGTGGGGACCACAGCCCACCCTCCCTGGAAAAAGAGTGGCCCATGAGGCGATCAACCCCCTCCAGAGACCCAAGCTCAGTACCATACCCCGGTCACTGGCATCACGAGCTGTACCACTGCGCTGGCAGAACAAGAAATTCTTACATCAGGAATTGCAGTTGGGCGGCAGGAAACCAAGAGCCTAAGAAAGAAGTCCCTAGAACAGCTATGCCGAAACTGGCATTGACCCTAGAGACAATATCCAGACTGTTGCGCTTGGTAAAGGTGTGGTATGGATAGAACTCAAGTACCCACTGCACAAATCTCTGCAGCAGAGATGTTTCTCAAACAGGCAGCTGAAGCCACCATACCCCTGATGGAATAGCCCTTGAAATCACAAGGAAGTTCGTTGCCACACTTTCTGGAACAAAATGTAATACAGTGGGACTAACTATTTGGACAAATATTGTTTAGAAACAGGAGCTGCACCAGGCCCGGTGGCATAGAGGGTTAAAGCGCTGGTGCCTTCCCGCTTCCCACACCGGCGAACCGTGTTTGGGAACGGACTTGGGTCGTCTGGGGTCAGCAGGGGGAAGGATAAGATTGAGCATCCAGACTGCTCTCCTATCCTGGGAGGGTTAAGGATTGCCTCGCTCACATAGCGACCCGCATTGGAAACCGCGGGCACTACAGGAAGCAGTGTACTAGGGTGAACTAGAAAACCGGAAAATCTGCACCGGAAGTCTAGCTGGATAATGGCTGCCAGCCCCAGGCATCCTCAAAGACTCCCCGAGAAGCCACAGAATGCCTCAGCAGCTCCTGGGACCGCAAGAAATAGTGTGCAGGTGCCTCCTCCCCGCTGGTGTCTTTCCCCAGGGAGGAGCAGGGACTCACCCGGTAAAGGGTTTATTTATTGAAAATGTTTTACCAGGAAAGGCACACTGAGCAAAAAGATGCTCGTCTCACGGTGCAACCTGGAGGGGGTTACAGAGGAGGCAGGTAAACATACAGTAGTTGAACTTTACAGTAGCACAATTCAGAGACTGCTCATAGGTGGAAGGGATTACAATTGAGCATGTTACATAGGGAGAACAGTACAGTACACCACAGTATCAACAATGACAGGTTATACAAATCATGGTGACACAGCGAGGTAGGAACAGTGCAGAACATGATCATAAGGGTATGGAATACAAATCATGGGTACACATTGAGGCAAAGCATGAGGTACATAAGTGCAAGTTTCAGAACAGGGGGTAGTAACAGCAGAACCTGAGTGCCAGTAGCAGAAGTTGAGCTAAAGGGGGATGTACCAAGTTGACAGGAGGATTTGGAGAGCAAGATGGGGTTAGAGAAGGAGGGGGTAAGGGTGAGTAGCTGTGTAGGGGGAGGTTAGGCGAGGAGGGAGGGAGTGGGTATGGGCAGCGTGGGTTGAAAGGAAGGGGGGAGGGAGAAATTGAGAGTGCGGGAGTGAGTAATAGAGAGAGTGTAAGTGCACAGGGTAGTAGATAAGCCAGACAATTAGGCGATGGCCGGGCCACTGGTCAGGTGCAGGGGGGAACGGGGGAGGAGGAGCTAAGGGGGGTGGTCAGGGGCAGCAGCAATTGGGTGTAAGGAAGTGAGAGAGGGCATGAGAAAGGGAGAGTTTGGATGAAGAATGGCAGGTCTGGGAGGGCAGGTCATTCCAGAGTTTAGGGGAGAGGTAAGAGAATGCAGATTGGCCAGTGGTGGTCCTTCGGTGAGGGATGAATAACAGCCTAGCATCAGTAGACCTGAGGGCGTGCGACGGGGAGGATAGGGCAGATGCGAGGTAGGGAGGGAGGGAGCCGAGCCAGAAGTTAATTTAGCACTATGACTTAGGCGTCGGTTACTTAGAGAAGGCAGGTACAGGGAACGATAAAGCATGCAGTGGTGTGTACGAGGGGGGGCAGAGGGCAAAGTGGCAGAATGCACTGAAGAGGGGGTCTAATCTGGCTAGGGGTGGTCTGTGCAGCGGAGCTGTAAACTACATCACAGTAATCAAAGGAGGGCAGAATCATTTTCTGGACAATTACGCGTCTGACAGGAAGTGGGAGACTAGTGCGGTTTCTATAGAGGGCACCAAGTTTAGGGCGCAATTTTGAGATGATGGCATCCATGTGTGTAGAGAAGGAGAGGTGCCAGTCAAGCCAAACCCCTTAGATACCTGAAGGCGGGTACTTCTTCGAGGATGGTGTTATTTAGGATGCGGAATCTCAGAGGGGAGGTGAGTTTGGATAGGCGCTGTCTGGTACCGAAAGTCAGAGTTGGTTTTCTTAGCATTTAGGGAGAGCTGGTTGTTACTGAACAAGTGTTGGATTTTGGTGAAGTCGGTTTGAAGTTTGGAGGCGATTTCTTCGTGGGTCCGGCCGGAGGTGAAGAGGACTGTGTCGTCTGCATACATGTGAATAGCGGAAGAAGAACACGAGTTTGGCAGGTAGTTTAGCAGGATGGAGAAGAGGATGGGGCTGAGAACTGGGCCTTGGGGTACGCCAGTGGTGATTGGGGGAAGATGTGGTCAGCTATTTTAGTGGATTGGGTTCTATTTAGTAGGTAGGCACTGAACCAGTTTGTGTCAGATTCTGCTAACCCAGGTCCAGAAAGGCAGGATAGTAGGAGAGAATGGGATACAGTGTCGAAGGCTTTTGCTAGGTCAGTGAAAATAGCAGCAGCGATTAGCCCTTTGTCCATCCCAGTGAGGATACGGTCTGTGAGTCTTGGCAGGGAGGAGGTGGTGGAATGGTGCTTTCTGAACCCGGACTGGAAAGGGGTGAAGAAGTTAGTTTCTGAGAGCAAGTGGGAGAGTTGGGATAGCACTAGGTGTTCCTGGAGTTTAGAGAGGGTGGGGAGGAGGGAGATGGGGTAGTAGTTGGATGCAGAGGTAGGGTCCCCGCCTTTAGGGAGGGGTAGAACCGTGGCATGCTTCCATTTGGAGGGGAGTGACTTGGTAATGAAGGAAAGATTTAGTAGGGCTGCAAGTGGGGTAGCAATAGCAGGAGCAGATAGGAAGAGCAGTTTGTTATCATCAAGACCATTGGGGGATTTGCCCTTGGAGGGGTTTAGGGTGCAAAGGGTGTCTTGGGTTTCAGTGGGGGGAATGGGTCTAAAAGAGAAGGTGTTCATACCAGATGGATGGGGGAAGGAAAATTGAGGAGATATACAGGTTACTCACCTGTAACAGGAGCTCTAGGAATGGTATATGTTGTTCATCCACACTTTCTAGCAGGTTCCTTGCCGCTTTAAATCTTGCCGGAAGGTCTTCACGCTGGCTCCTCCCACCCACCCGAGGGGTAAAACTCTCGGCTCCGCCCCATGACACCAGATCTAGCCCGCTGGAAGCCAGGTTGAGCGTCGAAGCCGGGGAGGCTGGGTGGGTCGTGTGGATGAACAACATATACCATTCCTAGAACTCCTGTTACAGGTGAGTAACCTGTAATTCGAGGGACACGGATATGTTGTTCATCCACACTTTCTGGAAGACTCCTAGAAGTTCTCCAAAAGGAGGGAGGCAAGGCGCACACCCCCTACTTCTGAATGAAGACTGGAGAACCGAGGCCCAGACCAACATCCCGGCGTGACCCAAGGTCGATGTGGAAGGGGGTAAAACCGGTATATGTCAGCTTCCTGGTAGGAGCCCTACAGATATCCTGGACGGGGTATCCTAGGAAGCAGCCACCGATGCAGCGGAAGGGCGGGTAAAATGAGCACTTATCCCTCTGGGAGGCTCCATGCCTGCCCACCTATAGCGGAGATCTATGCAGGAGGTGACCCATCCGCTCATCATCCACTTGGCTGCAGGTCTGCCAGGTGCGGCTTCAGTGTAGATGACAAACAGCTGGCGAATCTCTCTCGAACTTCAGCCCTACGCTCCCTGGTTAAGGCGAGCACTAAATTAGGGTCCCAATGGATCCTATATGAGGCCTCCGAGGGGTGAATGGGGTTGAACCCCGGCACAGACAATACCCGGTTAGGGAAAAAACTCCGCCACCGCCACGGAAGGAACTGGTGTGGGGCTAGGACAACCTTGTCCCTGTGGAAGACCCGCTAGGGAGACTCAAAGGAGCGCCTGGAACTCCCGGCCTTCTGGTTGGCGTGGTAGCCCCCAAGAAGGTGTTCTTCCACAACAGGTGGGGGAAATCTCACCTGTGCAAAGTTTCGAACGGCTTGCCCGAGAGCTAAGCCCATACCAGCGTAAGATCCCAGAGAGATGGGGATACCCTCCCCGGAGGGGAAGTGTGATCAAGGCCTTAGAAAGCGCCAGACCATCTTTCCTGCGCCAACAACTACCTTCCAGCCCACGCCCGGAAGACAGGAGTAGCTAACAGGAGCACCTTAAGGGTTGTCAATCGAAGCCCTAATTTAAGAAGAAGAACGGTCCACAGGTAGTCCGGAATGCTCACTGAGGAACAGGAGAGGGGACCAGGCCCTATCCTAACACCAAATTGAGAAAGTACAGTTACGTAAGAACTTACCGTAACAGTAGATCTTTGAGAACAGCTCTTGCAGCAGGTAACACCATTAGGACTGAAGCCGGCAGGCATCAGGACCCCACGGAAATCTAGCTAACAATCTTCAGCGGGGACCGCCTCAGATGTCGGTCCCACCCCACACATCAGGCGTAGAACATAAAGAGGCGGTCCCACCAGATTCCCCAGTTCTCCCACCGGAGACTCCCAGCCACAGGATGACATCAGAAGGAGAGACAGAGGATCCGCCATCAGAAGAAAAAGGGAGAAAGAGCGTTAGCTTCTGCCAAGGCCTGGAAGGCCATACCTCCTCCAAGGTGGAATGGTGGGCAGGAAGGTACCTGCTGCAAGAGCTGTTCTCGAAGATCTACTGTTATGGTAAGTTCTACGTAACTGTACTATCTTACTGAGATACAGCTCTGCAGCAGGCAACACCATTAGGACTGATTCCCAAGCAATAGCCCCTCTAAGCATTCTGGGAGGAGGCAAATAGAAGAGATCTTGAGCAAGTCCTGACTCTAGGACAGGAGACCCTGTAGAACGGCAAGGCCGAAACCAGCTCTCCGCCATGATGTAATATCCAGGCTATAGTGCCTAATAAATGTGTGCACCAAGCACCAGGTAGCAGCAGTACAGATGGCCGAGGTGGAGACATAGCGCAGTGCTGCAAAAGAGGTAGCCACCCCCCTTGTCGAGTAGCCCCAGACTGTACCCGGAAGGGGCTTCTGTTTATTGTTGTAGCAAAAGGAAATACACTGGACAAGCCAGCGAGAAAGGGTCTGCTTTGAGACTGGTTGGCCCAGCATCCTCTCAGCGAAGGAAACAAATAGCTGCTCCGACGTGCGAAGCGGTTTAGTCCTGTTCAGGTAGCACCTTAAGGAACGGTGAACATCCAGGGTGTGAAGCAATGCCTCTCCTCTATTAGAGTACTTGGGAAAATACACAGGCAGATCGATGTCCTGGTTAAGAGTGAGGGCAGAGACCACCTTAGGCAGGAATTTAGAATTCGTCCTCAGAGACACTGTCCTGGTGGAAAATTAAATAAGACTCCTTATACACGAGAGCATGAAGCTCAGAAATTCTCCCTTGCTGAGCGTAAAGCAACTAAAAATACGCTTTCCACGACAGAAAACGCGGCTTGCAATCTGCGGCAGGTCTGGGAGCGTCAGTTGTTCCAGAATGAAGAGCAAGTCCCAAGGAGGGACGGGATCCTTGATGGGTGGCCTATAGGTGTAACACCCCTCTCAGGAAGTCTCGAGAGGCATCTAGCTGTGCCCACTGTGCGCTGACCTACCGGGAAGTGGTAGGCCGAAATTGCACAGAGGTGAACTTTAATAGAGGAGTAGCCAAGACCCGAGTGGAAGAGGGAAAGTAGGTATTCCAGAACCAATTTCACTGGGCATTCTAAAGGGGAGAGGCCGCGTGCCTGTGACCACAAGCAAAATCTGTGCCATTTCATGGCGTACGTCGCATGCGTTGCCGGCTTTCTGGCCACGGAAAGAACTTCCGCCACCTCTTGCGAGACCCCGTGTCGCATAATAGCTATGTCTTGAGGAGCCAGGCATGCAGGTTCAGTGAGCGTAAGTCCGGGTGGACTAGTGAACCCTCCTCTTGAGACAACAGATGGGAGCTGAAAGGCAATGGAACTGGAGGTTCCCGGGAAAATTGCGTCAGCATGGGGAACCAGATCTGCCTGGGCCAGAAAGGCGCTACCAGGATCATTGTTGCATGCTCCCTGCGCAGTTTGAGAAGGACTCTCTGGATCAAAGGGAAGGGAGGGAAAGCATAGAGGAATCTGTCCGCCCAGGAGAGGGACAACGCGTCTCGCCAGAAAACACCAGGCCCTGGATCTAGCGAGCAAAAATTAGGCAGTTTTGCATTGGATGGGGAAGCGAACAAGTCCAACTCTTGAGTGCCCCATCGAAGAAACAGATCCTCTACTACCTCCTGAAGAAGTTCCCATTCGTGGACTCTGGCCTGGGAACGACTCAGGCCGTCTACGATTGTGTTGTCCATTCCAGGAACGTGAACTGCAATCAGGCTCGCGCCGTGTCGGATTACCCAATCCCACACGCTCATAGCTTCCCTGCAAAGGGGGTAAGAGTGTGCGCCTCCCTGTTTGTTGAGGTAATACATCACCGCCGTATTGTCTGTCTGAAGCAGAAGAGTACTGATCGGATTTCTGACTGAAAGGCCTGCAGGGCGTAAAAGACCGCCCTCATCTCCAGGACGTTGATGTGGAGGTGGGCTTCCTGAGGGGTCCATGTTCCCTGGGACCTCACCCCGCTCAGGTGCGCTCCCCACCCTAGCCCTGAGGCGTCTGTGGAGAGGACTGCCTCCGGGGATGGCGCTGTAAACTGGACACCCGCAGAGAATGACCCTGGGTCTAGCCACCATTGCCAGTCTTTAATCACGGCATTCGTGATTCTGACCGGATGCTGCACGTGGTCTTGCCTTTGATCCCACTGCACCTTGAGCATCCACTGAGTTACCCGCATGTGGAGTCTTGCCAAAGGGACAGTTGGAATGGCCGCAGCCATGTGTCCGAGCAAGCGACGGACCAACCTGGCGGGGACAGTCTTCTTCGCCGAGAGATCCCTGATGAGGGATCTGATGTGTTCCGCTCTTTCGTGGAAGAAAGGCTTTCCTTGACGGTGTCCAGAACTGCCCTATGAACTGCAGCTCCTGGGACGGTACGAGGAGAGACTTCTCGTAGTTGATAAGAATGCACAGAGACTGGAACAGATCCTGGGTGCTCCGAATAGCCAGCAACAGCGCCTCTTTGGAGGCGGCCATGAGAAGCCAGTCATCCAGGAATGGGAACACGTAGTGGCCCTGTCTTCTTAGAGAGACTGCCACGACTGCCATACACTTGGTAAAGACCCTGGGGCCGATGACAGTCCGAACGGAAGAGCCCGGAACTGAAAGTGGTGGCCGAGAAACTCGAAGCGCAGGAACCTCTTGTGCGCTTGAGCTACTGGGATGTGCAGGTAGGCATCCTGCATGTCCAGGGACGCTAATAAGGCATCCTTTTTCAGCATGGAAATGAGTCCTTGGAGGGTCACCATGTGAAAACGTTTGTAGGCGACCAACATGTTGAGGTCGCTGAGGTCCAGAATAGGACGGAGGTCCCCTGTTTTCTTCGGAACCAGCAAGAAGTACGAATAGCATCCGGATCTTTTCTGGTTCTCTGGGACGTACTCCACCGCTCCCTTTTGCAGGAGTGCAAGTACCTCTTGCCTGATGAGTGATCTGTGCTGACCCGAGTAACGGGAGAGCAGAAGAGGCCTTGTGGGTGGCTTGTCCACGAATTCTATAAAGTGGCCTTTTCTGACCAATTGAAGAACCCACCTGTCTGTGGTTATGGACTGCCACCCTGGCAGGTGGTCCACGATGCAACCCCCGACCTTAGTGTCCCACTGATCCTGAGGGGCAGGGGCCGGGAAGGAGTCATGCTGTGGCGGCTGAGGGTCCTGCGGGCTGGGCCGACTTTGTAGGGCATTGGCTTCAGCCCGCGGACGACTTCCCCTGGGCTCTGTGGGAGATGGAGCCCCTCTGTTGTGGACCGGAGCGGGACTGCTGTCTCTGCATCCAGCCTCGAAAACGGCTTTGGTTCCTACGAAAGGAACTAAGCTTGGGTCTGTACATGGCCTGGACAGACCGCACCGCCTTCCTGAAGTTTGGTGAGTACCTTCTCCGAGAACCCACCAAAAAGAACTTCTCTATAAAACGAGGCATCCAGGATGTTCTTCTGGACGTCCAGGGTAAATCCGGAGACACAGAGCCAAGAGTATCTCCGGAGGCATACGCCTGAGGCTGCCGCTCTGGCCGAGGAGTCCACGGAATCATACTCGGCTCGCAGCACCTGGGTTCCCACGTCCAAACCCGTGCGAAGGAGCTATAGCAACTCCTCCTTCTGGCATCTTTTCCGCCAGATCCAGTCCCTGCTCCCACAAGGCGTTCTGAAACTGTACCATGTGGGTTAAGTAGTTGAGGGACCTGATGGCGCAGGTAGCGGATGCATACGTGCGCCTGCCCGTAGCGTCCAGCTGCTTGGACTCTGGGTCCAGTGGCAGGGTGCTCAAATGTTGCGGCCTCTGGGAGCAGTCATGAGAGGCTGTAATGACCAGAGAATCGGCCAGAGGATGTGATGCCAAGTACTGGTCCTCCCTAGGGGCCTTGTACAAGCGGTCAGCCTTCTTTGGCATCGCCGGGAGAGTGTGTGGATGTTTCCACGCTGCCTTGGTGACGTCCACGAAGGAGTCCATCAAGGGTGGCACCACCACAGGCTTTGGATCTTTTTGGCGAAGATATCTGGCAAGGCGTAGTCTCTCGGGGTAGAGTTCCTCTGCATCCCAGCCTATGTTCTCCTGGATATGTCTCAATCTCCGAGAACGATGGGTCATCCGGAGGAGATCTTGGGAGCTCACGTGGATCCGGAGAAGGGGCGCTGATTGGAGAGGGGGATCAGGATCCATCCGAGAAATCCAATCCCGTGTCCTCCGTCGAAGGCGAATGGCGGCGTCTTCTGGGCCTCTTGGGGCTGGGTGACCCTGAAGAGGATCTGGACGGAGGTCTCCTCTTGTCTGGTCTACCCCTAGGAGGATCCGCAGGCTCCTGGGGGAAGATACTCGGCCTGCAGCCCCAGATGGAGTAGGGGGCGCAGGGGCTGGTGGAGTCGCAGGTGGAGGAGGAAAAGGAGGAGGTGTGGGAACCACATCCTTTTTTATGGTATCCCACCGGTAGGTGAACAGCTCCTTAACCTCGGAAATGCTGAGGCCAGACGACAGACCGGGCACTGATGGTCGGTCGTCTGGTTCTGGCGTCGGCTCCCCAGGGGTCTCTGGTTCAGGGGAGGGTTCCTTTGGAGCAGCCTTTGTCCTGGGCGGAGGTAACCAAGTCCAGAGTGGCACTGGACTTTTCGAACTGCTGGAGGTGTCCCTCCACCCCAGGGTCTAAGAGGTCAGTCCCCAAGAAGGGGACATCCGCCAACTTGTACTGGGTATCCGCCGTGAAGGTGGATATCCTCAGCCACGCCCTGCAGCGCATGGCCACTGCGGCCGCTACTGACCTGGCGCAGGAATCACTTATGTCCAGAGCAGTCTGAAGCTGCTGCTTCGCCACCGCCCTACCCTGGTCCCGCACCTGACAGACCGTGGTCTGGTCGGCCGGGAGATGAGGGCTTGGGAGAAGTGTGCCATCAGCACGGCCGAGCTGGCCTGGCGGAGGCCAAGGGAGGACGCAGCGTACACCTTGCGCCTGGCAAAGTCTGGCTTTTTGGACTCTGTCGGGAGGCTTATCCACGTCCCGAGCGTTCCCGGAATGCCAGAAGACGCTGTCGGTGACTAACCCCTCGGCAGAGGGGTGCTCTGAGAAACTGGGCAAAGCGCCGGTAGGGACCGCATACTTCCTTGCCATCCTGGCCGAGGGCGCAGGACAGGAAGCAGGCCGCTGCCAAAGCTCCAAGGCTGGGCCGACAATGGTCTCAGCAACTGGAAAGGCCTCCGTGGGTGAATCCCCTCGGTCCAGTATCTCCATCAGGGGATACTTGGCCCGTCTGGACACGGGCTCGAGCTGCATCCTGGTGGACTCAGAGATGAGTTGAAGCAGACCCAAGAAGGACGATGGGCTATCGTCCAATGACTGGCCCCCGGAGGACTCCAGTTCGACCTGCCTGGAGAACAGGGAAGAGTCGTTATCGGACTCCAAAGAGTCTGCGAAGAGCTGCCTCGGCTCTGAGCCACCCTCCATCTGCAGAGGACGGTCGGGAGTGAGGGTGACTGACAACCTGTGGGGCAGGCCGTGACCCGACAGAGAATCCTTGGTCGGTGCCCCAGACTTCGGTTGTGAAGGCAGAGGTTCCACTATGATCAGTGGAGCAGCTGGTTTCAGCCGATCGGCCCAGGAACGGGCTTCTCGACTGGGGCGAGCGGTTGCTTCGGTTGTTCGAGCGACAGCCACTTGATGGCCGGGGTCCGAATCTGAGTCTATTTAGTACCGGACAACAGTAACTGCTGCCACATAAGCTCCTCATAACGTTGACGCAATTTACATCGGAGCATCTCCTCATCTGAGGAAGAGGACGAGGAGCAATGGTGTCGCCGCTTACTTCGGTACCGAGACAGAGACCGCCAATGTCGGCGGGAGCGGCTTGACCGAGATGAAGTCCAAGACAGAGACCCTCGGGGTGACCAGGCGGGTCTGGGAAGGGGCAGGGGACACCTGCTCTTCACTCTGCTCAGGCACTTTATCCAGGGACTGCTGCCCCTAAGGCACAGGCAGATCCTCGGTCTCCACCGGGGGAACCGGCGAAGGTGGGTTGTCTGCTTCAGTCGACATCCCGTCCGACGGGTCGAGGAAAATCTCGACTGCGTCGACGGGAGTCTCGGCAGGCTGGCCTGATGGAGACACCATGAAGCCAGCGGCCTGAGCCGCAACTTCGACCGAAGTCGACGGTCAGCTGTCCGGGGAAGGAGACCTCTCCCGCTCCCAAGAACGCCAACGGTGGGACTTACCCTTTGACTCCTTCTTGGGACAAGAGAAATGCCCCGATGGCCCCTCTCCCTTCGTGGGAAGGGACTGACAAAGCTCCTTGAACGAAGCAGAGTACAAGGAACTCAGAGAGCAGGAAAAAAGCCGCTGCCGAGGAGGAGGAAGATGCGGCCTGGGTCACCTCCTCCTCGAGGGCGATCATTTGCTCGAGCTGCTCAGCAGAGCCAGCCGCCGCAGACACCGCCCAACGAGCCTCTTTGGATTTTACCGGCTGATAACGCTTCTCAAGGTGCCCGAGCTTCAATTGGGCAGCAATGATCCTCCAGGACGGTGGCCAAAGAGAGCAGCACAACTCGCAGGCCTGGGGGTCGTGATCTAGGCCTAGGCAGTAGACGCATAGGGAGTGCAGATCCGTCCTGGACATTTTCTGCCCGCAAGGGCACCTCCGAAAGCCAGGAATCAATTTGTCCATCGCAGTCGTGAGGGATGATGAAGACCGAAGTTTAGAAAACTTCAAAACTAGTTTCGGACGAACCGAAGAGTTAGGATCCAGTCTAAAAACGCAGAGCACTAAGTGAGGGAACCCGAGCTTCAAGCTGTAAGGAAGATCTGGTATGGGGCGGAGCCGAGTTAAGACCTTCCGGCAAGATTTAAACCGGCAAGGAACCTGCCAATAAGTGTGGATTGAACAACATATCCATGTCCCTAGAAGTACAGTTACGCAAGAACTTACCGTAACAGTAGATCTTCAAGAGAGGCTCTTGCAGTAGGTAACTGCATATAGAACTGAAGCCGGCAGGCTTCAGGACCCAACGGAAAAATTTCTAGCCAACAGTATCTGGTGGGGGAACGCCCTCATGTCAGGTGACAGACGTCATGCGGCGTCAGTATAAAGGGGTGGTCCCCCACGCCAGCCTTCCTGTTCTTTCCCGCCAAAAGGCTAGAAGAGAGAAGCAGATATTTCCCATCCTGGAAAAGGAGCTGATAAAGCTTAGGGGGATGGAGGACGGGAAGGTATTACCAACTGCAAGAGCGCCTCTCAAAGATCTGTTACGGTAAGTTCATATGTAACTACTATCTTACTTCGAGAAGGCTCTTGCAGTAGGTAATTACAATTAGGACAGAGTCCCAAGCAGTCTGGAACAAGGAAAAGCAAATGGGAGGAGGAAAACTACTCAGGAGTAGACCCTCAGGATGTGAAGGCCTTAGGCAAGGCCTTGCAGAACAGCCAACTCGAAGCCTTCTCTACGGCAAGAGCCACTGTCAAAACTAATGTTTCGTAAAGGTATGGACAGAAGTCCAAGTTGCGACTGCACAAACGTCAGCCGCTGACATTCTTTAAACCAACAGCAGAGGCAGGGACCCCTCTGGTGGAGTGGCCTCCAACTTGACCTGGCAGGGTTTTGTTGTACTTGTCATAACAGAAAGTGAAACAATGAGCTAACCATTTAGACAGGCATTGCTTAGAAACAGCACTGCTTCTCTTTTATGGGCAGAAGAGAAACAGTTGATCAGTCTTTCTGAGATCCTTAGTCCTGTTGGTGTAGTATCTCAGAATCCGGTGAACATCCAGAGTATGCAGGAAGTACTCTCCTTGATTGTAGTACTGTGTAAGGAAAGCAGGTAACTGGATTGATTCAACGTAGATCCCACTACCACCTCGGGGAGAAACTTAGGGTTGGTACGCAGAGCCACACGTTCCTTGTGAAAAATCAAGTACGGGATTTTGCACACGAGGGCCTGGAGCTAGGTAATCCTTTGAGCAGAAGTAATGGCCATGAGGAAGAGAGTCTTCCACGAGAGGAACTTCAGGTCTGCTGAGGCTTCCGGCTCAAAAGAAGGCAGAATAAGCTTCTTGAATAAAATTGAGATCCCAAGGAGGGGCTGGAACCTGGATAGGGGGTCGCAAATGGAGGACCCCTCTAAGAAAGGTCTTAGAGACCTCCAGCTGAGCAAATGTCCCATCTGTGAAAGGGACATGGTAGGCCGAAATGGCTGCCATGTGAACCTTCAAGGATGAATGACTGAGACCCAGGTCGAAGAGGTGTCACAAGTAGTCCAGAAGCCACACCAGAGTGCACGAGAAAGGCTCAAGATCATTAAAAGTTGCCCAAATAGTGAAACATTTCCATTTCATGGCATAGGTAGATCTAGTGGAGGGTTCTCTGTCCTCCATCTGGACCTCAGCCACTCAGAAGGGAAACCCCGTATCAGTCTTGAGCTACGTCTGCAGGAGCCACGTGTGCAACTGAAGGGACTTGAGGCCTAGGTGCACCAAGGTCCCCTGATCCTGGGTCAGCAAAAGTTGCGAGAGGGGAAGAGGAGGTTCCTCAGAACACTGTTGCAGTAGAGTACCAAACTTGCCTGGGCCAGATAGGAGCGACCAGAATCATGAGAGCTCCTTCTGAGCAGAGTTTCTGTAAGATCCTCAGAATCAAAGGGGGGCATACACGAATCTGCCCTTCCAGTCTAGAGACAGTCTCTCTCAAAAAAATGCCTCGCCCTGGAGCGAGCGAGCAGAAGTCGGGAAGTTTTGCATGTTGAGGGGATGCGAACAGGTCTACCTGTGGTGTTCATTAACATAGGAAGTTATCGCCTACTACCCCCTGATCCAGTTGCCACTCGTGAGCATGAGCAGACGACCGGCTGAGAGAGTCTGCCAACGTGTTCACGTCCCCCAGGATGTGAATAGCCATGAGCTGAAGGTTGTGCTGCACAGCCCAATCTCAAACTCGCATCACTTCCCTGCAAAGAGGGTAAGAACAAGTTCCTCCCTGTTTGTTGATGTACCAGACCACACACATCCGTCTGGACAGCCAGATGCCCGGGAAGTAGATGCAGAGCCTGAAGAGTGTACAGCCCAGCCCAAAGCTAGAGTACATTGATGTGGAGAGATGTCTCGAGCTTGGACCAGGAGCCCTGGGTCCTGTGCAGCCCAAGATGGGCTCCCCAACCCTCGCCCGAGGCATTCGTAGTTAGCGTCTAGGAAGGGGGGGAGAAACCAAAAGGGAACTCCTTGGCAAAGGTTCTCTTGAACCATCCACCATTGCAAGTCCCGAGCCATAAAAGTGGAAACCAGGACAATCTGATCTAGGTCGTCCACCAGCTGATCCCACTGAGACCGAAGCATCCACTAAGAAATTCTCACGCGGAGCAGAGCGCGAGGGACTGTCTGAATCGCAGCCACCATGGGCCAGAGAAGGCAAATGATTGACCTAGCAGTGACCCGCCTATGGCTGGACAACAGGCTGAACTGAGCCTGGAGTGTGGCCGCCCTGTCCAGTGGCAGGAAAGCCATGCCGGAGGTAATGTCCAGGATCGCCCCAATAAACTGAAGCCTCTGGGACTGGATCAAGTGGGACTTTGTCTGGCTGACGGTAATACCCAGGCAGGCAAAAACCCGTAGGGTAAGGGAGAGGAAGCGCTGGAGTTCCTCCCTGGACGGGGCCACCAGAAGCCAATCGTACAGGTACGGGAAAACCTGCACCCCCTGAGTATGCAGGTAGGCCGCTACCACCGACAGACATTTGGAGAACACTCTGGGTGCTGAGGAGCGACCAGATGGGAGGGCCTTTAACTGGTAATGGCCCCCCTGGAACACAAAACGTAGGCATTTGTGGTGGGAAGGACAAATGGGGATATGCAGGTAAGCATCCTGCATATCCAGAGCACAAAACCACTACCCGGCCGAAGGAGGGGCAGAAGACCCTGCAGAGAGAGCATCCTGAATCTTTTGTACTTCCACGAACAAGTTCAGGGAGCCGAGGTTGAGAATCTGTCTCACTTCTCCAGATTTCTTCGGTACCAGGAAGAAATGGGAATAGTGCCCCATACCATGAAGAGGAAGGGCGACGGGCTCTATAGACTCCAACAGAGGGAGAAAATCTCTTCCTGAACCAGATGATGTTCTGGTGAGTACAACGACCTGGGGGGTGGTTTTCGAGGAAGTTTCCAAAGAAACTACTGAGTGTCCTTCTGCGATCTGCTGGAGCACCCAAGTGTCTGAAGTTATCCTCTCCCAGCCCAGAAGATGGAGGGAGAACCTCCCTCCTACCAGTTCCTCTGGAAACCCCAGAGACTGCGGGAGAGAAAAGGAGTCAGGTGGTGTGAAGCAGCATCACCGTTGAAGCCCCGCTGCTTTTTGGTGGGGGCTCAGCAGCGGAGGGGCCCGCGATTGGCCCGGCTTCCTGAGGTTTCCACCTTCTGCCGATTAAGTCTGCGAAAGGGATGCTGCTATGTCAGGGGGTTTGTACATGGAGTCCACAGACTTCAGTGAAGTCCCCTTCTCCTGCAGATCAGTAATGTCCTGGACATCACCACCGAACAGCACCAAACCCCTGCAAGGCGCGTCCTGGATAGCGGACTGCATTTCCGGGACCAATCCTGACACACGGAGCCAGGCATGACACTGTAAACCAACGGCAAAAGCAGAGCCCCTACCAGCAGCGTCCACTACATCATACGTGGCACGAAGAATGTGCCAACTGGCCGAACATGCAGCGCAAACACCAGTTACTTCCTGCTTCACCCGAGATTCAGGAAGTTTGTCCAACTTGGCTTCCACCTCACTAAGAATCGCCTTCTGGTAATCCCCCATATGACCAGCATAATTCAGGGCCCTGATACGCAGAGTGGAAGAAGCGTAGACCTTCTTCCCATACTGGTCCAGAAGGCAGGATTCGTTGTCAGGTGGGGACGAGCTCAAGTGTTTTGGGTTAGCTGACCGGCTGTGAGCAGCACTAATCATGACCGAATCAGCTCGAGGGGGAGAATTAAGTGAGTCAACACCCTCGGGGGCCTGGTATAGCCTGTCCGACTTCCTAGGAAGAGGGGCTTTTACCAACTGTTGCTTCCAAATCGTGGAAACAAAGTCTGCGTGAGGCTCAATCCAGGGTGGCACCAAGGTTGGAGCAGTCTCTGGCTGATCCAGGTGCGCATCGAGTTTTTTACGCTGTGGATCCGGCTCCAAGGAGCGCCACTGATGAACCTCCTGGATTCTGCGCAGCAACTCCGTGAAAGAAGGATCCTCCGGAAAAGTCCTCGGCCTGGGCTTATCCAGAGAGCCAGGCTAGTCATCCGGGTCGGAACCACCTTTGAAGTCAGAGGTATCAGAGGAGGAAGAAGTGCAAGAAAACTCCACCTCCCGGTGCGGGGAAGAACGGACCCCTTAGAAAGCCCTCGGGGAAGCATATCCTGCCCCATCCTGGAATCTGAGGGCTCGCCTCTGGTTTCTGGAGTTGGGGATGGAGTCTCATGTCTCGGACGTACAGGGACCAGAACCGGTACAGTCATCGGGAGAAGACTCTCCACCTCCCTAGTGAGCCGAGCCTTGGCCTCAGCCCACCATAAGGCTAGAGTCTCCTACAAATCCACCAGCGGCTGGGGGGGGGTGAAGGAGGTGGGGTACGGATATTGGGTATATCCGTACTGCGCGTATCCATAACCCGATGGCAGGAACCCCTGCGTCTGGTAATGAGGCACCGTGAACTGCGGCGGATAGACAGGCAACAGGTACTGGGAAGCCGGATACTGTGGACCCAGGTACAATGACAGATAAGACTGGGTTAGATAGATACCCAGGACCGGGGGTGTCTGCCGGGGCAGACAGCACAGGAGGGTGCCCAGCAGGCGGTCCAGGAAACAGAGGCCCGTTAGGCAGCATGCCAGGTGTGGGGGCGCCATTCAGGAGAGGAAGAAGGATGTTGCCCAGCAACAGGAGGACCATCATCAGGAGCCGGCGTCCGGGGAACAGTCAGGTCGTCCGGCCCAGTGGGAGGGAGACCAGATGGTAGCATGGTAAGATCCCCAGCTTTGACCGGAGAAGGAGGAGAGCAATCCCTGGGTCAGGTTGAGGAGATGCTGGGTCCCCGGAGGACAGCGAAGGTTGCAGGGAGCTGGGAACGGCAGACAGCTTCGGGTCCGTTGTCTGCTCCGACGCCACGTGAGCGTCAGAAGGTCCTAAGTCCAACTTACCAGCGGAGTCCGGGCGGGCAGAGGAGCCGACATCCGCGGAACCATTGTCCGAGGTAGGCCACGATGGGGGAGTGGTCTGGTCGGGCGGAACAAGGGCCATGCGCTGCCCCAAAGGGTCGAGCGACTTAGTGGCCTTCGTCAGGTGGACGCCACAGAAGCAGATGTCTGCTTACCGGAGCCAATCGCACCAGTAGGCCGCACGGCGGTAGTCTTACTGGGAGCAGAGGCTTCCTATAGCCCGGAGGCCCCCGAAAAGCCCGAGCCAGACAGGTAGGCGGACTCAGTCTTAGAAGCCTCCAAGACTGCAGTCACGGAGCGGTCCCCCAGGGGGAATGTTACCTTCAATACAGCGACTCCAGCCGAAGTTGCGGTGGATGAGGAGTCCCAGTCCTTATCTTTCTTCTTATGATGGCCCTCAGGGAAAGTTGAAGCCTGACGGAGGTTTTTTTTTTTTTTAAACTTCTCCAGGGAGGTCATTTTCTTTAAGAATGTGGTCCTCCAGGTACTGCTGCCTCTGTCTGCGGGTGGCGGCGTTGAACTTCAGGCAATGCTGGCATTTCTCTACAGTGTGATCTGAGCCCAGACAGAAGAGTCACTGGGAGTGACAGTCCTTGTGCTGGAGTTGGGCGCCGCATGAGTCACACTTATTCTTGTGCTCAGAGGGTGTAGGGCATGACATACCACAGAAAAACTGACTAAAAGTCTAATTAAATAGAGAAAAAAAAAGTAGAACTACCGACAGACTGATGAGCAGTGAACTTTATTACGAGGCGCTTCCACAAGCTAATGGCGGGAAAGAACTGGAAGGCGGGCGTGGGGGACCGCACCTTTATACTGACGCCGCATGTCGGTCACCTGACTTTGGGACGGTCCCCCGCCAGACTGCTAGTTAGAAATTTTTCCATGGGGTCCCCAACGCCTGCCGGCTTTAATCCTATATGTAATTACCCACTGCAAGAGCCCTTTCGAAGCAAGATCTGAAAATTCACTCCCTGAAACTGGAATCAGATATTTTCTGTCTAGCGCACAAATCTTCATATGTATATATGCATCCTGCATGTTGAGGGAAAATATCCAATCCCCTTTGACCAGAAAAGTGGAAGTAAAATCCCTTGCCCTGCTGGGCTGCTGGCAAGGGTTCGACTGCTCTTTTCTTCAGTAGGGACTGGATTTCATCCCAGGTAACAGGTATGTGAGAGCAGGAATGGATGAAGATGCAATTGGCGGTCTTTCTGGGGAACACTTAAGTTCTAGGGTGTGCCAGTGGCTTATGAACTGTAGCATCCAGCTGTCACCTGTGATCTCTGCCCACCTGTCTTGGTGTAGACATAACTGACTCCCTACTGCTGCTGTCCAGTCCACTGGAGGTGGAAGAGCAGGGAAGGTGGCAGCTTGAGGGAAGGGCTGGTACTGCCCCAATCAAAATGAGGGTGGGCAGGGCTGCAGAAGCCTTACATTTTAGTTGGCTTGAATGTGGGTCGTGGTCTGTGGATCGCCTGACGAAAAGGTGACCATTGGACACTTGCTGAGTGTGGTACTAGTCTACAGACCTTAGGGTGTATGCAGAACCTTGCAAGTTGGACAGGATATACTGGACATCTGCACTGAAAAATCTGTACTCACTAAAGGGAGCATTCAGGATGTTCAGCTGAAAATCCTGCGCAAACTCAGACACCCACAGGCAAGAGCATCAGTGAAGGCATATGCTCAATACCGCCTGATGGGCTGAAGCATTCACAGCATCATTGGCAGACTGCAGGAGATGCCGGCTGACATCTGACCCAGATCTGCGAGCTGGGTATCCTGATATTGCATCATGTGGGCATGTAATTAGTCAACAGTGCTGATGGCAAAGGTATAACAGACCAACGCCGTCTTGCCCCAAGAAGTCCAACCTCCAGGATTCCCTGTCGGGGGAAAGGCAATTCAGGTTCGGATGCTTAGCGCCGTCGTGTGCCATGCTGATTAAACACAGAGTCTGCCTGTAGCTGTTCCCCGATGAAAGGCTTACCTACAGGAACGCTGTATAATTTATCTCCTTTCCTAGGCAGAGCTGGAATAAGGTTAGGGAGGTGCCAGGCAGCCATGGTAGCACTGTCAAAGATATCCATCAACGAGGGACCACCAGACTTCCGCTGACGTCATGAGAGTGTGAGCAGCTGAGAACGCAAGGCTCCCCGCGGGTTTATTTAAAAAAAAAACTCTCAAACCACATCAATCGCAAAAAAAGTTTCCTGAATTTGTAAGAGGTGTACAATGCCAAAGAAGAGAGGAACAGATAAAACAAAGTCCCCGAATCGCATGGATTCCAACAGATCGCAGCCTGAAGACTCAGATAGTGGGGACTCGAGGGCCTCATCGACCTCCCGCCACAGTACAATACAGGCCGACCAGGTCCCCTATACAATACTACAAAAGCAAATGACCCAAATGCTCACTGAGATTCGCGACTTCAGGAAAGAAATGAGATCTACAGTAGCGGGGCTGAGAACTGACCTGAGCAAACTGGAGAAGCGGCAGGAGGGAGCTGAGGAACAGCTGACGACGACTGACCGGAGGGTTGAAGCAGAAAGGGCCATAACACAGCTACACACACAAATCACTGCCTTACAAGAGCGTGCCGAAGATGCAGAGTGTAGAAGTCGCCGAAATAATATTAGTCTGTCGGGGCTTCCGGAGGGTACTGAGCCAGCTGAATTTATCTTATTTAGGCAGAGTCTATTAAGAGAAACCCTCCCTTTACCTGAAGATATAACCTTAGAGATGGAACGTGTTCATCGCTCGCTTGGTCCAAAGCCACCTGCTGGAGCCCGACTGCGGACTATTCTTAAGTTTCTCCGACATCAGGAGAAAGAAACTGCTACATACCGCATGGAAGCAAGGCAAAGTGCTTTTCAGGAATAACAGGCTCTTTTTTGAAAACGACTTCGCGACAGAGGTCATGTCGCGCCAGAAGATGTTTTTCCCTGTGATGAAGACCCCTAAAGGGGCAGGAGTTCGGTTTCGATCCCTATACCCAGCGAGGTTGCTAGTACATTTCAATGAAGGCCCAGTAGTATTTGATTCTGCAGTTGAGGCAACGAAGGAGCTCCAGTCCAGGAAAATATAAGTCCCAAGGCAGCATGCATACGGTAGAGCTCCACTCGCAGCAAAATTGGCCCAAAAAGTCTGGGCAGTGGAACAACAAGAGGCACGGAGGAAACAGGGGGCCTAAGCTATCCAAACTGTTGTTAATGCATTAAGGGCTGAGTCACAAGAACTTTCAGACTCTGGACTGGGCCCCAGTTTTTTTTTTACATGGAGTGCTCTCCCTGCTGCCAGGATCAGATGGCCCCCTGGACATGATTAACTGCCTAACGATATGCTATATCCTTTTTGATTATAAACTGAATGTGTAGTACTGCTGTGGGGAGGTAGTGGACCGCATTGATACAGAGGGAAATGGGATGATGAAGGTGGGAGGATGGGAGGATGAAAGGGAGATTATGTTGGGCTACCACCATTTAGCCTCTTCAGCTACTGGCACATGTCGGGGTATTGAACTCCCATGGCTTGACCGGAGAAACGTGGCCTGGTCCTTCTGAGGTGATGGCTGACGCTACTCGCGCATAAGACCATATAACCAAGTGATGGGCCGTGGGCCAGGGAGGGAGGGGGAAGACGGTTCAGCTGCCATGAGACTGCACTATAAGCAGAGACTGAGCCCCCTTGTATTATTTAGAACCGGGGCTTATCAGTGGTGGAGGTCTAAATCAATTCTATTGTGCTTAGGGCGGAGATCTCTATGCCAAGGGAGGGTGGGGAGGATTGAGGTTCTCTTTTCTCTTTTTCTCCTCCCCAGTGAGGAACTGCTCCTCACGGAGCTTTCGGTAGGGCTAGGTGTATTTCTTAGTTCCGGCCAGAGGCTGGAGATCCTCTGTGGCTGGTGAGACGCAAGGACACAGTAACTGCAATGACCTACTGCGTCACAGAGGTCGGACTTCTCCACTGCCTCTCAGAATTCCGCTTAACAGACCGTGGTCGAGTAACTATGACGAGCGATGATCGTGCAGCCAAGTGATGAACCGTGGGCCTGGGATGGGGAGAGATGGTTGGACATCTCTGTAAGAAGAGACTGGGCTGCCTGGTATTACTCAGAAATTGAGTTTTTTAAATGTGAAGGCCAGGATTTATTTTGTTGTACTCAGGATGAAAATTCTTTGCCCGAGGATGCTGGGGAGGGTTATAGGGTTGGGGGTTTTTTTTCCCTCTTTCTTTTCTCTCCTTCCTCGGCAGGTAATTGATCCCCACAAAACTTCCGGAGGGGTCTTAGTGCTTTCTCTTGTTTCTGGTCGGAGGCTGGGGATCACCTATAACTAGCGGGAGGCAAGGCCGCAGGAGAGGCCATGATCTACTGTATTAGGGAGGCTGGAGTCGGCCACTGTCTTTTAGAATCCCGCTGAACGGATTGTAGCCGTCCCACTAAGCGGAATCGAGGCGCGACCACTCCCAGCACTTGCTGGCTGGCTACTCCACACAGCGGGGGGGTGGGAGACTGATTTTGACTTCGCCATAAGACGCAGGGGAACGGGTGGTGGTTGGGGGGGCTAGGGGAAGCGCCTACAGTAGGAAGATAGTTGCTGGAGTGCAAACAATAAATTGATTCTGCTATTCATAAGTGGAGTGTTGGGGCGTGCCACTGCAGCTGCTGTGTCCACCTCTATGGGCCCTTCTGGGTAAAACCACAGTGCTGAATATATAAATTGACAGGTGGAATACGGCTGCTGTGGCCCAGACCCCCTCTGCCGTCCCATGAACCTAGATATAAATATCAAATAAAATAAAAGCTTTAAAAAGAGAAAAAAGGAAAACGGGGAATATAAAAATAATGCAGGCACTAGACTGATCCGCAGGGGAAAAGGAACTCCTAAGGGGGAGGGGGGCTGTACTACAATAATACAAAGTTATTAGGAGATAGGGGATAGAGTTGCCTGGGAGAATACAATTGAAGTGAAATGGATCTACAGATTCTACTCTTCCCCCTCCATGCGGAGCTACGACACTTGGGCTGAGATTGCCACTGGAGGCCGGACTAGGTTGTTCCCTGGGGAGCCCAGAGTCCCTCTCAGAAGTGTAGCTCCGGGATGCGCACTCTGGAAGCCTCAGGGAGCCCCCACCTGGACTGAGGAAGGGGATACAATACTAAAATGTTTAGCCCTCACAGTTGGACATCACGGGGCTTTGAATGGGATGTGGAAAGGGTATCTCGCTAAACATAATGAGTCTATAGGCCTCTTCCGGGCACTAGGCCGGAAATAAACATAAGGTTGACTAACTGTAATACACACAAAGATACAAGGGGATTCGTGAGATAAATAGGTACAGCTCACGTATTCTAATCCCCTCCAATACTCCGGCAGGTTACAACCTAAGTTCTATAACACATGCCAGGAAGGAGGAGGAATCATACAGGGGTGGTAGCGACAGGAGGATTGGACATTAGGAACTCGGGTGAGGGGAGGGTTTTTGGGGGGGGGGGCGCGCTACTACTTAATATAATCGTAATTAAGGAACCGGAGGAAGGACAATTTAAGGGGCTAGGGGGGAGGTAGGGTGGGCTAATAACAGAGCAGTAATATTTGGTCAAAAGGATTCCTTTTACCCAGTGAAGTCCGGGCGGAGCTCGGGGCTGGTTGAGAGCCTTGCTCCTGCCATCTCCTGTTTTGGCCCGGACTAGGGGGTCGACGCCATATGGGGCCCATGCTTGTTCCTACCTATTTTACATATGGTCTTTACATGTGGTCCCTGGAGGTTTGGTGCCTCAGTTGGGAAGTGAGTGGGCAACCTCGCTGGACATGAACGTAGCTCCCGGGGAAAGCTGAACCCTGGTTTCACTGGGGGACCTCGAACCCAAGACTCTGATTACGCGCCGAGATTGGTGCCTATAGTGATTAGAGAGGGCCCCTCGCATCCCTGGCGGATCCCCTGGGACCCTAGGAGGGAGGTGGAGGCCCACTAAAACTCGCATACTGTGCACGAAGTCAGTCTCTCCCTCCACTCAGAGGGTGTTTCTCCTGCATGTCTAGCCCTAGGTGAGCCCACACCTCGCTGCTCTAGTCACCAAATCCAACTACCCTTTTCCCTTTGGGTACTAGGTACCTAAGGTCCTCAGGCAACAGAGGACCGTGAAGGTCGGACCCTTGGATCCTACCAATGATCTAGGCATAGCCCGGATCAGTGGAAGTACCAACAGTTCTATATTTGTTTCTATGGCCACGTTGGCCAATAGGTTCTGTCTGTACCTAATGTTGTATGTTTATATAAATGGTTGTATAGTCTTTCATGTTTGTTCTGTGAACAGGTCATCGAACTTATTCTGGTCATTGTTGGATCTACAAAACACTTGGGTTATGAGGGCATCCGGTGGGGGGACGGGGGTGAAAGGGTTCCAGCGTCTCAATGCCTCGACATGATGCATACACCAAAGCTAAAACTCCTCTCTTTAAATATAAACGGGTTGGCCTCTCCGATTAAAAGATCCAGAACGTTGGCTTACCTCCGAAGAACTAAAGGAGACAGTCTTCCTCCAGGAGACACATGAATCCGCTGGAGCACGCCAAGCTCGCTAAATTAAGTAGGGGACAGTTATTTAGCGCCTCATATAAAGGTGGTAGAAGTAGAGGTGTGGCTATAATAATTCCATCTTGCACCCCATATCAACCTGAACAAGCCTGGTCAAATCCTGAAGGCCACCTGGTTCTTTCTCAAGGGAAACTCAATAACGAGGAAATTACCCTAGCAAATGTATACCTTCCACCGGGTATCACTGTTACCCAATTGAAACCCTTGTTGGATAAGGTGGTGAATTTCACCAAAGGCACTCTATTGATGTCTGGGGATTTTAACATGCTGGCAGACCCAAACCTAGATTCCACAAAAGGGAGGCCACAGAAGTTAACTAGGACCCAGAGTTTCTTCAATAAGTTTGTCTCCAGATTGGGTGGTGCGATATATGGCGGAAACTACATCCACATACGAGAAACTACTCGTATCACTCTTCGGTACACTGCACATATTCGCGTATAGACTATGCCTTCACCCAAGTGGAAAAGCTGCATGCTGTATGCGATGCCCAGCTAGAAGATATATTTATTTCAGATCATGCTCCCATGATTACGCAGTGGGACCTGGGTGTTCAACCTAAAAATACACAATGGAGGCTAAATCCATTCTACTTACGATCCAAAGAATTTAAGGAATTTATCGCAAGATTTCTGAGATCATGGCTGATAATCCTGCCTCAGACACCACCCCCTCGGTTTATTGGGACACAATCAAAGCGGTCCTAAGGGGGCACATAATTAAATATGCTGTGCAGAAGAAAAGACAACGCGAAGAATACAGAACTAAACTCGAAGAAACACTTCATTTTCTACAACAGGCCCATAAGCAGGGAGATAACTCCCTCCTCCCCCAGATACAGCACACCAAACAAGAGTTAGATAAACTCGCACTGCAACAAACCGAAATAGCTCTAGCATTTTTGAAGCAAAGATATTATGAAGTTGGCCCGAGGGCCACACGCTTACTCACATACCAAATCCGTAGACAAAGAAAAGCGGCAACGATAGTAACTATTAGGCACCCAGTAGGTGGACAGCCCCTTTCTAAGGCACACGATGTGGCCGAAGCCTTTATGGCATACTTCAGGAAGTTATATAGCCCAGAGTCCACTCCCTCTCCAGAGAGCATGTCATCATACACCGAGACACACTCTCTACCCACCCTGGCGGAACAAAAGAGAGATGCCCTCATGCAACCCATAACTGCTACCGAGACAGCACAAACCATAACCAACTCTAAGTCCCAGAAAGCTCCAGGACCTGATGGATACGGAGCGGAATTCTACAAGGCTGCCAGACCATCAATTCTCCCCACACTCCTGCGGGTCTTTAATTCGATACTACAGGGCGACCCACCCCCAGAATCCTGGTCCTATGCAACCATATCGGTGATCCCTAAACCAGGGAAGAACCCACAGGAATGTGCATCGTATAGACCAATTTCAGTACTAAATCAGGACTGTAAATTATTTATGAGTGTATTAGCCCATCGCATGGACCAAGTCCTCCCTGTATTAATCCACAGAGACCAAACTGGTTTTGTGAAGGCCCGTACTACCACTGACAATATCAGACGCTCCCTTTATTTGGTAGATCAAATGTGCGGTACGGATACCCCAGCGGTGCTAATTAGTCTTGATGCAGAGAAGGCCTTTGATAGAGTTGCGTGGCCCTTCCTATACTCTATCTTGCACCGATTTGGTTTTCCCTCTGGCCTCATCCAAGTCCTACAAAACATATATTCTGCACCTCGGGCCTGTGTAAGAGTAAACGGACATCACTCTAAATACTTTCAACTTAAAAGAGGCACCCGCCAAGATTGCCTGTTATCCCCACTATTATTTGCAGCAACTATAGAACCTTTAGCACAGCAAATTCGAGACCACCCCAACATACGGGGAATCTTGTTCGGGGAGACTGAACACCGAATTGCCTTATATGCGGATGACATACTTCTGTATCTCCAAAACCCGGAGCAGTCCATACCAGCGGTACGCCAAGTCCTAGATGCGTATGGAATGGTGTCAGGTTATAAATTAAATCTGACTAAAACCGAAATACTCACATTCAATTATACACCAACGCAAGGAATAGTAGACGTCCTACCTGGCAGGTGGAACCTGGCAAAACTAAAATACCTAGGCATGTATATTCCCCAAGAAGAAATAAATTACTATAAACATAACTACTATCTTTTTATGACACAACTGAAGCAGGACTTACAGACCTGGTCTGTGATCCCATTGAGCTTAATGAAACGGGTAGAGCTAATCAGGATGATAACTCTCCCTAGAGCACTATATTAGTTTCAAAATGTCCCCCTTTTTGTGCCCCAAAAGATCTTTAAAGAAATCAGTCGCTTACTACGAAATTTTATATGGGCAAGGCGGAAACCTCGGGTTCGCCTTAAAGTATTGTCGCTCCCGCGGGCTGATTGGGGCCTTGCACTTCCAGACCTAAAGCACTACCAACAAGCAGTAACTATGGTGCACATAATAGCAAGACAAAACAAAGTTCTCATCCGCATTGGATGGAAATGGAGAAAATATTGATAAACGACATAACATACTTTCGGGCAATATACAGTCAAGTGTCGAGAGAAATGGCCTGCCCAACTACTAATCCTTGGCTGGCAGTGCAATTTCAAAAGTGGAGTGTAATTAAAAAAAAAAAAAGTATCGCACAAACTGTCACCCTACTTGCCACTCCCATGTCCGATTCAGGCATTGCCAGACTTTCCCCCCCAATACACTGGACTCTGGGTTCAACACTTAGGATAACCTTGGACTGCGGTACTTGTCACAAATGACACAAGGAATAATTTGGTCATTTGCAGAAATTCAGGCAAAGTTTCGTCTGCTGCACAGAGATTTTTTTCGATATCTACAAATCCGACACTACATGGACGGCTTGCCCCTATGCCTGCGAAACCCAGAAAACTATAGCACCAATCCGATGTCAAATTTCACTGAACGGTTCAAGGAAGTAGGACCACTTGATTGCTATATATTATCAATCCTTGAATTCGCAAGGAGAGATAACCACTGAAAACATCCGCACACAATGGCGTGAAGAGTCGGGCTGCCAACTGACTCAGACTGGCCACTGGCATGCAGCTATTCCTCCAAGGTTACAAGTTCCTGTCAATGGCGAGAATACGCCTGGAAGGTCTTGATACGATATTTTAGGTCACCCAGGGTCACTAAGCACTACTCACTGAATAAAACTGCAGAATGCTGGAGAAAGTGTGGTGAGCAGGAGGCCAATCTGACTCATTCTCTGGGCATGCCCGGCGCGCTCCAACTTTTTAAAACAGCTGGAAGCACAGCTACAGCAGCTTATCGATCCACAATTTCAGCCGACACCAGAGATATACTTATTCCTTGTTACTATCTAAGCCCTATCGAGGTCCAAACACAAGATACCTGCTTTCACTGCTCCTTACAGCAGCTAAAAAGGTAATAACTGGGCAATGGCTAACAACAAATTCTCCAACCATTCGAGACTGGTGGGAAGTTACCCAGTAAATTTACAACATGGAAAAAATGACATAACGTAAATGAACGCGGGGAGATTCTCTCTGTGAGATGGGCACGGTGGCAGATATATTATACGCTAATGGACCCCACTTTTGTGCCCTAGGTTTTATACCTCTGCAGGATCTTGCAAGTCTCAGCTCTGGCTGCTAATCCCTCCCTGAGGGCCTGGGCCTGTGCACCCTGCCCCCTTCCCCAACACTCCAGTCTGTTCGGAGCCCTAAACACAATGGGAGGGAAGACCAGACCCAAGCGGGGAAAAGTTCGATGATCTGGAGAGTGACCAATGCCCACCTACTTGTTAGTCAGTGATGCCTATGGAATTCTGTACTAGGGTATACCGAGGTTGTAACACATGTGAGAGCAATGAAATGACTGGAAAATATTGGATCTTAGATTGAGAAACTATCTGAACCCTTAGAATTGTCTGTTTTATTGGACCAGTTGTAAATGCATTGTATAAAACGACTGTAGACCTATATACAAGTTAAAATATGAATAAAAAGAATTAAAAAAAAAAACGCGGGGCCACCAGACGGGAGGAGTCCAGCAGCCTGAGGTAGGTGAACAACAGACACTGGGTTGGGGGTGTCAACCTCCTCAGTTTTAAACCCCATGGCTGACTGGATCTGGCGCATGATCCACAAAATGACAGGTCATCAGGGGGAACTGGGAAATTTATTTCGGTCTCTCCCCCCATCGGGGGGGGGGGGGCCTCATCCCCATCATCATCAGACTCCTCAGACTCTTCAGGGGGCCGGAAGTCCCAATGATACTTTCCCTCTTTTGTGCCAACAGGAAACTTATAAGGCACAGTCCAATATGGCGCAGGAAGTGAGCCCTGGGGATCTCTGGCGTCAGGTTGGGACGCACAGGTCCCAGTGGGGTTGGATCCTATGGAAGCAGAAGTATCGCCTGATAAAGACCCAAAGGGACGCAAGCATAGGAAAAAGTCCACTATCACAGATGCTGGGTAGCCCGGCAACTGTTCGGAAACCAGCACCAATGACAGGGGTGAAGTATAGGAGCCAATGAAAGTAGAGGGGCCAACGAAGGAGCAGGCTCTGGCCAAACAGGTGCCAGAGGCAGAGGCCTGACTGGCACTGGTGCCGGGGGATGAAAATGACCAAACGCAAGAGAGGTACAGTCAGAGGAGATGCTAGGCAGGGCTCTGGATACACAGCACTGGAGGAAGTCGCCTCTGCTGTTAAGGGTGGTGGGTGGGATGTGGAAAGCTCACTGAAGCCATGCCGGACTGAGAGGAGCCAGTGAAGCCTCCTCACTGCAGCCCTGCCCAAAAAGGAGCCCAAACAGCAGGGTCTGAAGAGACTGATCCGTGTCAAAACAACCTGATGGAGTTCTACGAAGGGGTGATGAGTGCGCTGGATCAGCGCAGGCCAGTGGATATCCTCTTTCTAAACTTCAGCAGGGCATGTGACTGCCACACCCCGGGCTACTGGGGAACCGTGAGGATATGGGGGTGAAGGGGCAGATGGTCAGGTGGATAGGAAACTGACAAGTGGAGCGTGTACGGAAGGCAAGGGTGGGGGGTCTAATCCTCTAGGAGAGTCATTAGTGGGGTCCCACAGGGATTGGTACTGGGCCCACTCCTGTTTAACACCTATACCTCAGACATCAGCAGCGGGATGAACCACTTTGCCGATGACTAAGTTGTGGGCAGTGGTGGAAGGGGAGGAGGGGAAGCTGGATCTCCAGGAGTATCTGGAGAGGTGGTTAAGAGCATGGAAGATAAAGTTTAATGTTGGGAAATGCAGGGTTCTGTACCTGGGGGGCCCAAAACCTGGCTCATGTATACATCTGGGAGGGCACTGCCGGTTTCGGAAGGGGGGGGGGGAGATGGACCTCGGTGTGGATGCCAAAATGTATAACTGAGCAGTGTAGAAGGGCTGCAGCCCAATCAAATAAAATGCTGGGGTGCATAGCTGGGGGATGACCTCATGGAGTCAAGAGGTGCTCCTTCCACTGTACAACTGCCTGGTTAAACCACACCTTGAATACTGCATGCAGTTTTGGTGTCCCTACTTAAGAGGGACACTACTCTTCTGGAGAGGGTCCAGAAGAGGGCGACAAGGATGATACTGGGACTAGGGGAAAGGCCCTATGAGGAGAGACTGGAGGAGCTCAAACTGTACTTGCTGGAAGAGAAATGGAACAAAGAATATGATCAATGTCTTCAAATATCTCAAAGGAACAAATAGGGTAAGCCTTGAGGGGGTACTTCAGCTGAGGGAGGTGGGGTCACTAAATGAAGCTGGATTGGGGGAGAGAGGCGGAAGTGGGAATCAAGGAGACACCATTTTATTGAGGGGGTGACGGGGCCCTGGAATGCGCTGCCCAGGGAGTCTGTGGCTGCTGCAACTGTGGAGGGGTTCAAGAAAGACTGGGAGAGATATAAGGGGTGGGTGCATCCCAGAGCCTCATTGGGGGGGGTGGGGGGACTAATAACGGTGCCCTGGGAAGGCACGGATTATCGAGCATATTTTATAGACCCTAAGGCCTAATCTGCTGGCTTCTTAGCATGACTGGGAGGATATATTCCCCCTAAGAACCACTGCCCAGTAGTGAAAGATTGGCAGGTGGCAGTGCCAATGGTAGCAGACGCACAGTGCACGTGCGAGGCAGAAGAGGCCGCCCACGACGAGGTGGCCATTCCCAATGGGGTCTTGGACTTTGCCGGGGACTAAGAGAGGGAAGAGGACCAGAGTTTACTGCAGTCCTTATCCTGCCGTTTGTGCTTGGTACCAGGCCCAGGGCCCCCCAGAAGAAGAGGGTTGCAACCCAGAAGACAGGGCCTAAGAAGAGTAGCTTCTGGCCAGCAGCTCCTGTTCCATGTTGGCAACCATCTGCTGCAGGAGCAAATGCCAATGGTAGCCCTGTCGCTGAGAAGGTGTGGGAGGCAGCAGAGGGAGGCCCAGAGGTGGCGGCAGTTCCCAATGCTGCCTTGGACTTCTCACTTGAGAAGACTGGTTATTGCAGTCCTTATCCTTATCCCAAAAGTAGAGGATTGCAACACCAAAGATAGGGCCGGAGAAGAAATGCAGCTTCTGGCCTGCAAGCTCCCGTTACAGGTTGGCAATGTTCTGCTACAGGAGCAATTCTTCCAAGGCCTGCTGTTGATGGCTGAGTGGTCTGGCTCAAGACTCTGCAAATGTCAAGCCTGGGTGTCATGAGTAGGCCCGAGGCACCGAACGCAGGACCCACCTTTCATTTTGGAAACCAGGTCAGACAACAGGTCCTACATACAAAAAGAATTAAAGAAACATCAAAACTGTCGGATGAAGCTTGTAGCAGTCTCTAGAGTTCCAATATGCATTGTTCAACGGCTGGATAAGAACTGAGGAGGGAGTGGGAGCCCCCATGCTTATAGGGTTGGCCGATGTCAACGTGTGACCTCGGAGTATGCGGTCCCCAGAAAGACTGCTGGTTAGAAAAGTTTATGGGTGGCCCTAGTGCCTGATGGTATCAGGAGTTCTATTGGAGTGGCCTGCTGCAAGTCTGTGCTAAATTAGCGATTCTGCCCTTTCAAGTCCTTCTGAGAGGAATTCACACAATCCAGAGTGGCACTGTTCTCAATCCTGGTGAGGTGTCCCACCACAGGGTCAAAGATCAGTGCCTAAAAAGTGAAAACCTGGCTTACTTGTTCTGGGTCTCCGGCAAAAAGGTGGAAATCCACAGTTAGGTACTGCAACCCACCATGATGGCCACTGCCATGGCAAGGGCGCAATGATCTCCCAGATCCAGGACAGTCTCAAGCTACTGTTTTTCCCCCACTCAAGTCTGACCTCTGAAAACCTTCATGGCCAGCTTCTTGTCAACAGGGAGGTATGGGAGGACATGATACAGGGTCCCATCAGGGAGTGATCAAAGTGGGCCATCAGGGCATATCTTATCCGACAAGACCTAGGAAGCACACAGCACAAACCACCTCTGCTGTGCAGTCAAGCCTTCTGGATTCCTTGTTGGAGGACTTGTCCACATCACCAGTATTGCTGGACTTACAGAAGGCAGAGTCTGCAATGATACTCAACTGATAAGGGCACTGAAAATCCAAACAAGGTGACGGCAGGGACTGCACACTTGCAGACCATACAGGCAGATGGTGCCAGACAAGAAGCTGGGTGCTGCCAAAGTTCCAGTGCCAGTCCCAGGATGGCCTCAGCCAGAACAACCTCAAGGGATTCATTCCTATCCAGGATCACACAAAGGGCATTTGTCTTTTCTGGACTAACTCCACAGAATGACACTCCCCCATGGACCCAAACAGGAGCCTTAGAAAAATCCCAAAGGACAGTGGCCCGTGGTTGGAAATCAGATCTTCAGTCAAATCATGATCAAAGGCATGAGAAAGAGGGTGGCACTGGAGTAATCTGTGGAATCTCCAAAATGGGCCTCAGCCATTTACCGCCACACACCATTAGGGACTCATCCGAGTGAGTGACGTCCACAGACAACCAGTCTGGCAGGCCAGTAACTAGACGACAGTCCATGGAAGAGGCTCCCAGCAAAGGCAGTTGTGCCAGAGATTCAACCCGAATCAGTGCCAAGACCTGTGTCAGCAACCGCTGTATCGGCCGGACCGACACAGGCTAAACTGGTGACAAGGAGACTGCAGGGGTAGAGTGTAGAAGCCCTACCCTGTCCAACTAAGGTGCACCGCAGCCCAAGGTGCACTGTCTTGTGCCACTGCATACACCAGAGTGTCAGTGAGGAGGAAGAAGAGCACCAATGAGACTCTTTCCAGTCAAGCAAGACCAAGTGTACGAGGAATCGCTCAACCTCAAACAGCAACATGGCCAAGACAAGGAGATATGGCCAGAAGGGCAGCAGACTAACCCATACAGGGTACAGCTGTTCAACCTGAGGGAGGAAACTCTTGAGAGGAGACATCAGCTTTGCTGATTGCTCCTAGCCATCTTGAGTGTGGCCCAACTGGAACAGGATCCTGGAGACTGCATAGTCTTCAATCTCAGACGAGTCCTGTCGAGAAATCTCAGTCACCTGTTCGACTTTTGTTGAAGCCAACAAGCTTGATGGGAGCACTATGGAGTTGGCAGCCTGTCGTTTGACCAAGACAGGTTTGGCTACTGCCGAGCACTCAACAACCGCTGAGCAGTTGGGTAATCAAGTGAGCAGTAAGAGGACGCCCCTACCCATTCTCCCAGACAGCAGGGCTTCGGCTTAGTGGCGGCAGGACTCCCCCCAGTCTGTAGAGTGCAGCAGACAGAAACAGCGCCAGACAAAAGGCTGCAGGAAAAAAGACATGCTTTTCAGTTCAACAGTAACTGCATGACACATGCAGCTCAGTCTGACATTTCTGACTGCATCGGATGCAGTACTTGAAGCCAAGACCTGGCTTAGGATTCCAGTGATACATTGTGTGCCTGCAGATGACAACATAACCGAGAAATATATCCAAAATAGAACTTTGAAAGAAGCCAGCCCAAAAGGCACACTATGAATTTTTCAGGTGTACACCATCCACACAGCTGCAGTGGAGGAGACCAGACTCCTGCACAAGGAAAGGAAGATCTAATATCTTGGGTCAGAACAAAGGGATAAACCACCTGGGTAATGGGAGGAACTTCTCCAAGTCTGGTGAACCATTACTTAGAGGCATAACCAGAAGTAAGGATAATTGAACCATATCAAAGTCCTCTGAAATACAATTCTTGGATGCAACCCTACTGAGAGAAGCAGGCAAAGTTATTTTTAAAAGGGGCCATTGAAAGCCCACTGCTACCAATTCACCATCAGCAAAAAGTGCCCATCCACTGTCCCTTAAAGAATCATAGAAACATAGAAACAGACTTTGACGGCAGATAAGGACCGCTAGGCCCATCTAGTCTGCCCATTTCCCTACCTACAGAATAGGCCGCAGATCCTAGTTAACCAACAGCCTATTTCTTCCTACCCCCCACAAGAATTGCCTTATGTCTGTCCCATGCATTCTTGAATTCTCCCACAGTTTTAGACCCCACAACCTCCTCAGGAAGGCTGTTCCATGCATCCACTACCCTCTCTGTGAAATAATACTTCCTCACATTGCCCCTGAACCGCCCCTCCTATCTTTAAATTGTGTCCCCTTGTTCTTGCACGTCTCTTTTTCTGAAAGATGCTACCCTCTTGGACTTTGTTGATTCCACTGAGGTACTTAAAGTTTCTATTATGTCCCCTCTCCTTCTTTCCTCAAGGGTATACATATTAAGCTCCTTTAGTCTCTCCTCATACGGCGTCTCTTGCAGACCCTGCACCATTTTAGTTGCCTTCCTCTGGACTGCCTCTATCCTGTCTATGTCCTTGCGGAGATGGGGTCTCCAGAACTGGACACAGTACTCCAGATGGGGTCTCACCAACTGTCTGTACAGAGGGATAACAACTTCCTGTTTTCTGCTGCTGATCTATACATCAACTGTAGTGAAGGTGACACAAACAAGTAGATTTGGAAGATCACTTTAAAAAGAGGATATAGACCAAAAATGCTATGAAATGCAGGGAGACAGCGGCAGGATTAGGAAGAAACGGATTACTCACCTGTAACAGTAGTTCTAGGAGTGGTATATGTGGTTCATCCACACTCTGGCATGTCCCTTTCCCCTTTAAATCTTGCCAGAAGTCTTCAAGCTGGCCCCTCCCACCCGGGTGGTAAGTAACTCTGCTCCGCCCCATGACGCCAGATCTTAGCCCACCGGAAGCAAGGTTGGCGCCTAAAGACGGGGACATATCGGGTGGTGGGTGTGGATGAACGATACCACTTCTAGAACTGTTACGGTGAGTAATCTGTTCTAGGAGTGTGGATATGTTGCTCATCCACACTCTGGCAACCCAAGCAGTTCTCTGGTAGGAGGAGGGGCGCAGCACCCCTTACTTTGGGGAATTGAGAACCAAGGCCCCAAAACCAGCATGACGGCGTGAATCAAGGTCAACATGGTAGTGGGTAATAAAGGTGTTTGCCGACTTTCAGGTAGCAGCCAGACAGATTTCCTGGATAGGGATGTCCCTGGAAGAAGCCACTGATGCAGCAGTATGGCGGGTAGAATGAGCTCTTATCCCTCTGGGAGGCTCCTTGCCCACCAACTCATGGCACAGACCTATGCATGATTTAATCCACCTTGCAATGGTCCACTTGGCTGCAGGTCTGCCAGAAGCGGCTTCAGCGTAGGTGACAAACAGCTGGCGAACCTCTCCATGAATGTACGCCGTTCTCTCCTTATAATAGGAGACAGCACGTCTCAGATCCAAGGTATGGAGCCTGTACTCTGCATCTGAGGTGTAACTAGGGTAGTATACCGGCAGAGTCAACACCTGGTTAAGATGAAACTCTGACACCACTTTCCAAAGGAATTTCGGGTGGGGCACAGGACAACTTTGTCCCTGTGGAAGACCAGATAAGGGGAGTCCACCAAAAGCGCCTTGAGCTCTCCTGTCCTTCTGGCTGATGTGATAGCCCCCAGGAAGGCAGTCTTTTTTCAAGTGTGAAAGCTCACACTTGTGCATGTGTCCGAGTGGTTTGCCCATGAGCTCTGCCAAAACCAGTAAGAGATCCCACAGAGGTGGAGGTTCACACACACACTGGAGAGGATATGTGATCCAGGATTTTGAAAAAGCACCCGATCAATCTCCTGTGCCAATGTCTGCTGACCGGCCCGTGCCCAGTAAGCAGAACCTGCTGCCAGGTGCATCCTAAGGGTCGATGACTGTAGACACCCTTTAGAGAGAGACCAAAGGTAGTAGAGATTGTTAGCCACAGTACGGGATAAGGGGGGCAGACTCTTACCCTGACACCAAATGGAAAATCTTCATTTTGAAGGCATAACATTTCCTGGTCGATTCTTTCCGAGATGCCTCCACTACAGTGTAGACATCCTCAGAAAGACCCAAAGCCTGGAACTCTAGCCGCTCAGGTACCAGGCTGTCAGGTGCAGGAATTTAAGGTCTGGATGGAAAACCTTCCCCTGGTTCAGAGATATCAGGTCCAGGTTGTGTACAAAGGCGTTCCGGGCAATGCAGCTGAGGCTGAGGAGATCTGGGCATCAGAACTGGTGCAACCAGTTTGGGGCTACCAGGATCACCTTCGCCTTGTCCCTCCTCACCTTGAGTAACACCTTGTGGATCGAGGGAAGACGTAGAGGAGGCCGGAGGTACACTGCCTCGAGAAGGCATCCCCCTGCAGCGAGCCGGCATGAAACAGCCTCAGCTTGGTGTTTTCCCTGCAGGCAAACAGGTCCATTATCGGTTTGCCACAATGGCAGAACAAGTTGTAAGCTACTCTGGATGGAGTGACCACTTGTGGGATGTCTGGCCTATACAGCTGAGAGCATCTGCCAGCTGGTTCAAGACTCCTGCCACATTAATGGCTAGGAGATCCGCCTCTAACCGTCGGACAAGTGTCCAGATGCAAAGCGCCTCCTTGCAAAGCAGACGGAAGTGCGTGCTGCCGAGTTTGTTGAGGTAGTACATGGTCATAGTACTGTTAGTCTCGACTTGAACCACTTGACCCCGGAGTTGAGGAACGAAAGCTGATAACGCCAGTCTGACTGCTGAGCTCCAACAGGCTGATGTGATATCGGGACTCCTTGGAGGTCCAGGACCCATGGGCTCTGCTGTCTCCCATGTGGGCTCCCCAACCCATGAGAGGCATCGGTCATAAGAACGACCGTCTGCTCAGGGTGAACAAATGGGATCCCTTCCTGCCACTGTTCTGGGGTGGTCCACCATTGTAGACCATTCCACAACATCTGGGTCACAGTGATCAGCTGGTCGAAATGACCGTGGCACTGAGTCCACTGAGCGGACAGCTTGCACTGGAAGGGGCACATGCACCATGTGGCCCAATGGACCACTGAGGTGCACGCCGACATGTAACTCAAAGCGCAGGAAGTCCCGGGCAGGGTGCCAATGCTTAACCAGAAATGATTGGGCAAAGGAGGAATGAACCTCCGCCCTGTCTGCCAGGAGCAGAGCTCTGGCTTGACTTGAGTCGAGCTCTGCCCCGATTAAGCCCATCACCTGAGAGGGCATGAGATCAGACCTGGCCTCACTGATCAGGAGGCCCAGGTGGGAGCAGGTTCGAAGAGTGAGATCCCTGGATCTCTCCACTTCCTGAAGGGAGGAACATGCCAAGAGCCAGTCGTCGAGTTAAGGGTAGATTCAAACTCAGACGCCAGAGATGGACTGCCACCACTGCGATATACTTGAAGACCCTCTGAGCTGATGACAGGCCGAATGGCATGGCTCACTCAAACAGGGTCCCCTCAACCCTGAAGCGGAGAAACCACTGATGGGATGGACAGATTGGGACATGGAAGAGCGTGTCCTGTAGATCCAGTGAACAGAACCACATGTCTCGCTCCAGGGATGGTATGAACTGGTTCAGAGTTACCATCCGGAAGGTGCGGAACTGGAGATACTGATTCAGGACGTGGAGATTAGGATGGGGCGCCAGCCCCCTGTCCGCTCGGACACCAGGAAGTACCTGAACATGAAGCCTGGGTCTCTAGGAGGATCCAGCACTGAAGCTACCACCTCCTTGCGGAGGAGCCGAGCAACGTCATCTCGAAGAGCCAACTGGGTGCAAGCTCAGATCCTTTCCTTCCTTGGGGTGTGGGCTCGGCTGGGAGGGTACTGCTGGAATTCCAGAGGCTTCCCTGGCCAACCACTTCTAGAACTTACCTATCAGAGGAGATATCGGAGCAGGCCGAAAAAAAGGGGCGGAGCCGGCCCCCCACAGGAGGACCCAGAGCTGCTGTGACGAGTATAGGGGTGGCAACCCCCAACCCGTCACTGATCAGGTTTAGAGGAGGAGGCTACTGGAACAGCACCTCGGCATCCTTTATGGGGCTGTTGAGGACCCTGCTTGGGCCTGGGGCGCCAAGTTGAGCCTGCTGTTGCTGCTGGCCTCCTTGATAGGAGGGCTGCCTAACCACAGGGGAAGAGTGCCGAAAAGGCTTCTTGCGCTTCTGCTGGCTCTTGCCCAAAAGAACCCCTAGCAGAGGTAGCATCCAAGGTGGCACTGGACTGCTCTATGCACTGGAGGTGACCAGCCACTCCTGGACTGAAGGTCGGTGTCTCGGAAGGGCATGTCAGCCAACATGTGCTGGGTATCCGCCGAGAAGTAGGATAGCCTCAGCCAAGCCCTGCAGCAAGTGGCCACTGCGGCTGCTAAAGAGCAGGTACAGGAATTTCCAATGTCCAGGGCTGTCTGGAACTGCTGTTTTGCAACAGCACGGCCCTGATCATGGACCTGCTTCACTGTGGTCTGCATGTCTGCCAGGAGATGAAGGAGGACTTCATCCAATGACCCTAGGAGGGCATGAGAGAAGTGTGCCATGATAACAGCCGAGCTGGCCTAAGGCCTAAGGTGGAGGCCGCATAGACCTTATGGGCAAAATGGTCCATATTCTTGGACTCCTTGTCCGGGGGTCTGTCGGTGTCTGCTGAGCTACCAGTACGTCTGAACACAGTCACTAGGCTTTCGGCAGAAGGATGTTCTGTGAACCCTGCCAGGGACCCCATGGGCACTGTATACTTGTTGGCTATACAGGCAGACGGAGCTGGACAGGAAGCAGGACACTGCCAAAGCTCAAGGGCCGAGCCAACATGGCTTCGGTCACTGGAAAGGCCTCAGTCAGGGTATCTCTCCTTTTGAAGATATTCATAAGGGGGTACTCTGCCTTTTTCTGGACTGGCTCCAGGGGCATTCCGGTGGATACGGAAATCGGGCGGAGCATGCCCTGAAAGGAGGAAGGACCTTCTTCTAATCCCGCCACGGATGACTCAATCCCCAGGATGAGAGTGTAATCCAGTGTCGTCAGTCTGAAGAGTTGTGATACACTGGTCTCCCGCCTAGGTCTCTCGATACGCCGAGGGCGATTGGAGACGACCATGATAGACGTCTGAGAAGCACGGTGTCTGGTCGGTCCTCTTTCAAGGGAGCCCCTCCCTGAGGCTGCTTAGGTGATGGCTCCACCAAAATCGGTGGCGAGACTGGAATAGGCAGAGCAGGGATAAAAAACCGCTCCACGGGCGGTGGAACCGAGGCCTTCGGTTCTGATGGGGTAGACGTTGGTCTTGGGGGCGGAAGCTAAGTGATGGCCGAGGCAGCAGGTGGGGCCGGCTTCTGCCCGGTCAAAAAATCAGCTGTTGCCACTAAGATCCTCATAGCGTCAGAGTTTCTGTCAAAGCCTCTCTTTGTCCAAGGAGGATGAGGATCTGTGGCTGCACCTCTTTTTAGAGTTTGTGGCAATTTTTCAGCTGTTCGACCGCAGGGGTCCTGGTCCTCGAAGAAGACAGACTAGGTTGGTTCAATCGATCAGGAGTCATCGGAGTCCGTGAAAAGAGGTTCCGGCAGTTTCCTCAATCATGACACCCAAGGGCAGTGTCTCCTCATCGGTGAAGGAAAGGACAAGAGACCTTTCTAAAGATCTGTCAACCAGTCTGTGATAAAGGCTCAAATCGGGTCGAGAGTAATCTCTGCTGGTTCAGCAGTTTCCTCTGTCTCAGTCAGAAGGTCCGTAAAGCCAGCGGCCTAGGAAGCGATCTTGACTGAGGTAGAGACTGCGTGTTTCTGGGACTCTGACCTCTGTCCCAGGAGAGTCTGTTTAGTTGAAGACTTAGGATCCTTATCCCTATTCCGAGGGCGAGAGAAGTGCGAGCCCGAGAGTGCCTTACCCCTGGTGGGGAGAGACTGGCACAAGTCCCTGAAGGAGCCCATAAAAGTAGAGCCAAGTTTGAGTGGAACAAAAAAAGCTACTGGCCGAAGCTTGAGCCCCTTTCCTCCTCGAATGCCTTCATGCGCTCCAGCTGCTTGGCGGATGCCGCAGCCGTGGAAACCGCCCACCTCACCTCTTTAGATTTCACCGGCGGGTTCCTCTTCTCCAGTCTCCCCAATTTTAGGCTTGCCTTGTGGTCGTCCAGAACGTTGGGATGGAAGGCCAGGCAAAAAGTACAAGAAACTGTCATATCCGACACCTAGGCAATAGACACACGAGAGGTGGGATCTGTGCACAACATCTTCTGGCCGCAGGTACACCGGCGAAATGCTGAGGGACGATTTGTCCTCCATGTCCGATGCACTAATCGAGGTTGTTAACTGACGAGTTTTAGAGTGATTCGCAGTAAAAACAGAAGTTATGAATCCAGGGCCTACAAATTGCTAAATTAGCACTAGGGAACCTGAATCTTCCAGCGGAAGGAAGATCTGGCATCACAGGACACAGCAGAGGTATTTACCACCCGCATGGGTGGGAGGATCCGGCCTGAAGACTTCTGGCCAGATCTAAAGGGGAAAGGGACATGCCGGAGAGTGTGGATGAACATATCCATGCTCCTAGAAAAATACATTACAAACGTCATGAAGTCAGTAAAGCAAATTAACCTGACACCTTTTTGCTGGAATTTTAACCACCTGGCAGGTCAAATGGGGGGCAACATTCATAAATACTGGGGCATACTTATGGCAGATCACCTTGATTCATGTTCAGAAAAAGCACTGAACTTGAGATAAACTTGTTCATAACCAATATCAGAACTCCAATGTAGAAAAAGCAAGAACGTTGCTTCCAAAGCAGTCTTCATCCCTTTTAAAAAAATACAAGTACTGTTACGTAAAAAAATTGTAACAGTAGCTCTTCAAGAGGAACTCTTGCAACAGGCAACACAGGTAGGACTGAAGCCGCCAGGACCACACTGAACTTCTAGTTAGCAGTATACCGCAGGGGACTGCCTCCGCCAACATAAACGCACAGACATCCGCCTATCCCGTAAAAAGGGGCAGTACCACAGAACTACCTCAGTTCTCTCACCAGAGAGACTGGCGCACAAAAACAATTAAAAGACCTGAGAGTTCCTCATAGCCGCAGAAAGGAATAGCCAAAGCAAAGGAGAAGTAGCATCACGGAGAAGGAGGAAGAGAAAGCAGTGCCTGCTGTAAGAGCTCCTCTGGAAGATCTACTGTTACAGTTAGTTCTTGCACAACTGTACTATCCTACTTTGAGTGGGCTCTTACAGCAGGCAACACCAGTAGGACAGAGCCCCAAGCAGTACCGGAACTGACCAAAAGTCAAGAGGGGACAACAGGAAGCTGTTCAAGAAAGAAGGCTCTGAAGAATAGCTAGGTCAAAATTAGCCCTATGCCTGCAAGCAATATCCAACCTGTAACGGCAAACAAAGGTGTGAACTGAACTCACAGTGGCAACTACACAGATGTCCATAGCACACACATTTCAAAAGGAGGCAGTAGAGGTGGCCATACCCCTGGTGGAGAGACTACTGCTCCAGGTAAAGGCATGTTAAACTTACTGTAACAGTACATGTGTAATTTGCCAACCATTTAGACAAATGGTGTTTCTAAACAGGAGCCCCCTCCTCTTGGGTTTTGTTTGTAATGACACCAGTAAATTTTCTGTTTTGTAAACTGACCCCAACATTGATTCTTCAATTACAGAACCGCCTATTGCTGGCCACCCAACTTGCAGAATTCTTCTGGTAAGCAGCACCCTATCTACTCCTAACAGTTCCTCCCTATTAGGTACCAAACCTTGCAATAGAACTCACTGCTACACCTGCACATTTATTTCTAGTGAGACTGAAATTCAGGATCCCACAGGTGTTTTTTTTTTTTTACATCGAGTTCTCATGCATCTCCACTAATGTGGTATATAGTCTTCACTGCAGGAAGTGTGCAGCTATTTACTTCGGAGAGACTGGTAGACGCCTTGCTGACAGTTTCAGGGAACATTACAGAGCAGTCAGGAATGGAGACACTGATAAACCTATTGTATCCCACTTTATCTCTAGGGACCTCAGATCATCTTCATCTCCCCCCAGGGAGCACGGACATCACCGCAGGCCGATCAGAGGCCGCGCTGCTCTCCCACCCTGCCCAGATCATCTTCAGCTCCCCCCAGGGAGCACGGACATCACAGCGGGCCGATAAGAGGTAATTAAAGTACCTCTACACCAGCACCTTTGTGAGGGGGGTTAAAAGAATATATTCACGCAGTGATCTTTGCCATCGGAATCAGCCTGCTGCTCCTGTGGGACTACTGTTTGGGGTACGATTCCTGGTTTACCTCTAAACTGTGTTCTCTAAACTGTGTAATGCTTAGACCTGCCTGCATTTGCTAAAAAGCAGCTGTATATTTATTCCTGCTTTAGTCTAATGTTAGCTGTTTAGTCTTACCTGTAGCGTTTTCTCAGTCGGGACAGTGATTGTAACCCTTGACTCCCGCTGCATACTAATCGGCCCTTTGTTCTCCCTCAATATAGACCACGCTGCTCTCCCACCTTGCCCAGATCATCTTCAGCTCCCCCCAGAGAGCACGGACATCACCGCGGGCCGATAAGAGGTAATTAAAGTACCTCTACACCAGCACCTTTGTGAGGGGGGTTAGCCCGTCCCTCCACCCACCCTGGGTCGTCATTACCTATATAAACGCTGGCCTATGACATCACTTCCCCTCTTAATTTTCTAACTCCCCACTGTCCCATTTTCAGGTTACACCTGCCAGCCACTAGAGGGACCCATACCGATCCACCTCAGGTCCACTACCTGTACTCTGCCTACCTCTTCCTTGAATCCTCCTATCGCCTTTTCCCGCTCCTCTCCTCCAACATACCCACCTCTGCCCACACCCTCACCTGCTCCTCCTTTTCTGTACCAATCCACCTCCTGACCCACCCCTCCTCCTCTGTACCAACACCCAGTGACCACTAGGAGTCGCTATATCTCACCCCTGCTGAGGCCCAATCCCAGTCTGCTTTGGACCCCTAGAGCAGTGGGTCTCTGCCCTCTCCCAGGCACTTTTCTTGCTGCCCTGGCAGAGACCTGAACCCTGTACCCTGTCCACCAGAGTCTGTGTCACTACCACTAATCCAAAGTGGCAGCCACACTTTCTAGGAGGCAACCCAGATACTTCAACCTCCTACCCCACTACCACCTGTAAACCATGCTAGTTCACCTCCTACTAAACTCCCTTCCCGTCATCCTTCTTCTGGTACCCCCCTTCCTCCAGCCTGATATCTCCCCTGGGTCACAAGAAATTGCACAATTAATTCCCGCCAACATAGTTTGCACTCACCCTACAATGTCCATGTACACTGGCCTACAGTATCCATCTCCCGGCCACTCTCTCTCCTCCCTCCCAGCCCATCCCGGGCGGCTCATCAACCTTGCCCTCCCCACCTTGCAATCCCTACCAATCCCCTGCTTCCCAATGGTCCCACCCCCATCTCCTCTTAACTACAGGCAAAATTCATATCACCGAGCCCTGGCCAGAGCTGTTGTCCTACTACTCTTAACATGCAATATCCATCCTAACCCTGGCCCCACCCTGACCTCCACAGCAGGTGGGCGCCCCGGTCTGTTGATTGCCTCCATGAATATATGCAGCGTCTTGAAAAAATTTGACTCCCTGCAATGCTGGGTCACACTGCACAAACCTGACGTCACTGCGCTGGTGGAAACGTGGCCATCTAAATCCACCCCCGACGCCTTTGTCACCCTCCCCGGCTACACCCTATACCGTGAGGATCGAGTAACCAAACGTGGGGGTGGCTGTGCTATCTACACCAGGAACTCTCACTGGTCTCGCCCTCCCTGCTCCGGACCTTGTAAGTGGGGCTCAGGCCCTCACTATTAAGCTTACCCCAGAACCCGCCAGGGCACCCCTTTATCTCACCGCTGCCTATATACCACCCAGGAACCAAAACCCAGCACTATTATAATTAACTGACTATCTTGCCACCCTCCCTCACAGCGCTGATCAAGTCATTGTGGGGGACCTTAATGTGAATTGGCTGAACCCCTCCTCCTCCCCCACCCGGGACTCCTTCACAGCCCTGGATCTAACACAACTAGTCTCCCAACCACATGAGTGAACCCTAAGAGAGATACCAGCACCCTCCTAGATGTCATCATCACAAACCGCCCCCAAAAAATCCTGGACATCCAAGTCCTCCCTGATTCACTCAGCGACCATTCCCCTGTGCTGTTCCGCTGGATGGCCACCTCACCCCGACCCACTGCCCAGTGCGTACCCTGCCGGCGTTTCAGACCGTGTGGTCTGAAAAACCTTAAACAATACCTTGAACAGCAAGACTGGTCCCCATTCACCGCGCTCCTGATATTGACACTGCCCTTGCCTTCTTTACCTAACCTTTAGTAAAACCTGTGACCTCTTTGCTCCCTCTCAGCCGTCCGATCAAAAACATAACCTGCCCTGGATTACCCCTGCCTTTTACAGCTGCTCAGGCACAGGATAATCTTGGCACCGTGCCATAGAAACTGGGCGACCAGCAGACAGACAGGCCTACAATGCTGCACGGAATAAGTGCACATGGGCTATCAGGAAAGCCAAGGCCAACCACTATCAGGCCACCCTCACCGCCTCCTGGGGGTGCTCCAGTACCTTCTGGGACAACGTCAAACAATTGAATGGGAATATTCACTCCCCTTCCCAGATTACTACTGACACCACCACCGCTACAGACCCTGCTGACATTGCAAATCTCAACACCTCCTTTACTGACCTTAGCCCTATCCTCCCCAGTAACTTCTTTGACCAACCACCCTCCCAACCTGCCCCTGCCCTCCATCGCCCTAGCTTCTACCTATGTAGGGTAACTGCCCAGGAAGCCAGACCACACCCGACATGTACACTAAAAGGCAACAGTCCCGGTGACAACTCCCTGGACCACAGAATTCTCCGGCTGGTACTGGATCAGGTCCTCACCCCACTCACCAGCCTTCTCAACAAATCCCTCTGCCTGGGACAATTCCCCACTACATGGAAAACTGCCACTGTTACTCCTATCCATAAGGGGTGACAGGTCCTTAGCTAGGAACTACCGACCTACTCCATACTCCCACCCCTTTCCAAAGCCCTGGAAAACTAGTTGCCACGCAAATCACTGAATACCTGACCAAATACAACATCCTCTCCCTGAACAGCACAGTTCCGTGCAGGACACAATACTAGCACAGCTCTTGTTGAAGTCGCATCCTTCCTACACTCCCTCCATGGACGCTGGTATTCAAGCGGGACCATGTTCCTCGACCTATCAAAGGCCTTCGACACGGTCTCACACCCCCTCCTGCTGGAAGCCCTCTGTCACTCTGGCTTTGCCACTGGACCACTTGCCTGGTGCTCCAGCTACCTATCCGCACGCTCCCAACGTGTCAATATTGGTGGGACACTTTCCAATCCACGTCCTATCCTCTCTGGGGTTCCACAGGGCTCCATCCTGGGACCCCTACTCTTCTCGCTATACCTTAACACCCTGCCCAGTGCATGCACTGGGAAAATTCTGCTGTATGCAGATGACGCAGTCATCTTCGCCACCGACCGTAACCCTACCTCCCTCCAGGTTTCCCTGCAATGTTTCTATAATGACACTGAAACCTGGTTTAAAGAGCATAGATTGGTCCTAAATCTTAAAAAATCTAAAACCATGCTCTTTGCTCACCCTCAAAACAAAGCTTACAACTCCCCTCTCCGTATCCTCTCCAACTCCAAACAGCAACTGGAGCAAGTCCACTCCTATAGGTACCTAGGGTCTCCTTTGACTCAGCCTCACCTACCACACCACATCAAGCACTTGCCTCTGCTACCAATATACGGCTTGGTATCTTGTGCCGCTACAAAACTGCCCCCCATGCCCTCCGGCTTGCAGTTACATCCTCTATATTATCCCTAGTTGACTATGGGCTACCCATCTAAGGTGCTGCCAACACGACTGCCCTAAACAAAATCCGCCTCGTCCTAAATAAGGCATGCAGGCTAATCACAGGGGCCCCTAGGCTCACACATACGTGCCAGCTTTATGACATGGCAACAGTGCTAAACCTTGACGAACGGCTGCAATACCAAACTTGCCTTATAGCTAAAAAAACCCTGCTAGGACTTTCTCCACCCGGGCTGACATCCTCCCTCCTCCTAGCCCAACCCCTAGTCAGTACTCTGACCTCCTGCAAGGCCACCTTCCTGGTTCCTCGATCTAGGACCTCACATGGACAGAGGTCTCTCCACCACAGAGCCCCTTCTTGGTACAACACGCTCCCTCTCTCCATCTCAGAAATCCCCACTATCTCCAAATTCAAAACTGTGCTCAAAAGCGAGCTGTTCAACAAGCGCTGCTGCACCTGTGCAAAACGGGTGTACAAGCACCCTTTGTCCTGACAATGCCCACTGGGCTGCACCCTCTCCGTACCGCCTTATTCCTACAACCTACATTACTGCCATATCCAACTGCCTACCTTCTCTCTACTGTCAAGAACGTACCATGTATGATAGAATCTTCTTACACTGCTTGCTAAATTGTCCTACTAGTATGCACTACTGTTACCCAATCAAACTACCTGCTGTGCTGTCCTTGTCACATGTTTTACTATCTCTGTAACTAATACCATGGAACCTGTTTGTTTCGTTTTGCAAATGTCATACATTTATGCTGCCAAACCCTGTAACCATCCCTTTTGTCTACAATACCTGAATCTGCACCTTATAATGCAACCAATATAACCTGTACCCAGGATCCATGTATGCCTGCATCTTTATGCATATGTTCTCTTATAGTATGTATTTTGTACTTGTATTATCTTCTCTTCTCTTGACGAGGTACCTTTGGAAATGAGCCTCTGGCTCAAAGGTTGTAAACTGATTGCACTATAAAATAAAAAAAAAAAAATTATCTGTGTTCCCTTTTGCAGGGCTTCTGGGATTCTGACCATAGAAAAACATGGAAACCAAGATGATCTGCCTTGGCTCCCAACAGCCTTCCAGTTTAAGTAATACTTTCTGCCACCCTTTGTTTTCCCTCAAGACTGTATCTGTACACATCCATTTTCATTATCACCAGATGTCTCCATCCCCCCCAAATCTGTCACCTTTCTGCCTTCTTACTAGGCACTCTTAATTAGTCCGAACTTCTCCACTTCATTCGCTGCTATGCCTAGTCATTCCCATCACCATTTTGTTTTCCAGATTCTCTTTATCCTGTCATTTCTCCCTTCTCCCAGAGCCTCCCCTTCCTTCTTTCCCCATGTATCTCTCTTATTTTACCTCCCTTCTACACCAACTTTATACCGGCGTCTTCCGACGCTAGTCACCAGGCGTGGGGCGATCCTCGCAGAAACTGCCAACTAGAATTTTTCCGTGGGGTCCTCCCGCCTGTCAACGTCAGTCCTATATGTAATTACCTACTGCAAGAGCCCACTCGAAGATCTTCGAAAGAGGCTCTTGCAGTAGGCAATTACAAATAGGACTAAAGCCAGCAGGTGTCAGGACCCCACGGAAAATGTTCTAGCTAGCAGTCTGGCGGGGGACTGCCCCCACGTCAGGTGACTGACATCAGGCAATGTCAGTATAAAGGGGCTGTACCCCACACCCGCCTTAGTTTTCCCGCCAAAGGCCAAAAAATGCAAAATGAGACAGAAGTGGATGCTTCTTTCAGTGGAAAAGGAGCTGAAAAAGCTTAGGGGGATGGAGGGCTGGAAGTTATTACCTACTGCAAGAGCCTCTCTCAAAGATCTGTTACAGTAAGTTCTTAAATAACTACCATCTTACAGAGGGCTCTTGCAGTAGGTAATTACAAATAGGGCAGAGTCCCAAGCAGTCTGGAACAAGCAGAAGCAAACGGGAGAAGGAAAACTACCCAAAAGTAGACCCTCTGGCTGTGAAGGTCTTAGGAAAGAAGACCCTGCAGAACAGCCAAACCGAAGCCCTCTCTACGGCGAGAGGCAATGTCCAAACTGCAGTGTTTCATTAAGGTATGGACAGAAGTCCAAGTAGCGGCTGCACAGATGTCTGCCTCCGACACGTTCTAGAAACAAGCAGCGGAGGCAGCATCCCCTATGGTGTAGTGTCCTGACTTCACCCAGCAGGGTCTTGTACTTTTCGTAACAGAAAGCGATACAATGAGCCAACCATTTAGATGGGCATTGCCTAGAAACCGCACTGCTTTCTCTTTTACAAGCAAAAGAGGCAAACAGTTCAGTCTTTCTGAGATCCTTCGTCCTTGTGGTGTAGTATCAGGATTCGGTGAACATCCACAGTATGCAAGTAGCACTCCATTTGATTGGAGTGCTGCGTAAAGAAAGCAGGCAGCTCCATGGATTGATTTAGCGTAGATTCTGCTACCACCTTATGGAGAAACTTGGGGTTGGTACGCAGAGCCACACGTTCCTTGTGGAAAATCAAATACGGGATTTTGCACATGAGGGCCTGAAGTTCGGAAATCCTTCGAGCAAAAGTAATGCCCACTAAGGTCTTCCAAAAAAAGAAACTTTAGGTCTGCAGAGGCTGCCGGCTTGAAAGGCAGCAGAGCAAGCTTAACAAGAATAAAATTTAAATCCCAAGGGGGGGGGCAGGAGCACAAACAGGGGTCGCAAGTGGAGAACCCCTCTAAGGAAAGTCTTGGAGACTTCCAACTGCGCAAAAGTCCTGTCCTCAAAAGGAACATGGTAAGCGGACATGGCCACCATGTGAACCTTCAGAGAGGACTGACCGACGCAGACCAAAGAGATGGCACAAGTAATCCAAGTCACCCAGAGTAATAGAATGGCTAGAAATCTTTGGAAACAGCTCAAATAGAGAGAGTTTCCATTTCAAGGCATAGGTAGATCTAATGGAGGGCTTTCTGGCCTCCACCAGAATCTCAGCCACCAATGGGGAAACCCCAAAACGAGCTTGACCAACGTCTGCAGGAGTCACGTGTGCAACTGAAGGGACTTGAGGCCTGGATGGACCAGGGTCCCCTAATCCTGGGTCAGCAAAAGTTGCAAAAGAGGAGGAAGAAGAGGTTCCTCTGAATACTGTTGCAGAAGAAAGTACAGTTACACAAGAACTTACCGCAACAGTAGATCTTAGAACAGCTCTTGCAGCAGATTACACCATTAGGACTGAAGCTGTCAGGCGCCAGGACCCCACGGAAATTTTCTAGCTAGCAATATTCAGCCGGGACCACCCCCCAGTCCGGCCCCTGATGTCAGGTGTAGTACAAAAGGAGGCGGTCCCCCAGAATCCCCAGTCCTCCCGCCGGAGACTCCAGGCCGCTGGATGATATCAGAAAAGGAGACTGAGGATCCGCCATCATATGGCAAACAGAAAAAATGGGCTGTGAACGCCTTATCCTAGAAGGATGTTGGAACCAGAATCGACCTCCAGCGGAGATGGTGGGAGGGAAGGCACCTGCTGCAAGAGCTGTTCGAAGATCTACCGTTATGGTAAGTTCTTACGTCATTGTACTATCTTACTTCCAGAAACAGCTCTTGCACCAGGTTACACCATTAGGACCGATGCCCAAGCAATCCTGGAAATCACATACCACCGGGAGGAGGGAAGGTAGAGATCCTAGAATTATATCGATGCTAGGACAGAAGTCCCTGAAGGACTGCTAGACCAAAACCTGCTCTTCGCCTCGATCTGCCATCCAGGCTGTAATGCCTGATGAAAGTGTGGACGGAGCTCTAAGTAGCTGCAGCACAAATAGCTGAGGTGGATACATTCTTCAGAGCTGCAAAAGAGGTCGCCATCCCTCTAGTGGAATGACCCTTAACTGTGCCCAGTAGGGGTTTGTTGAGCTTCTGGTAACAGAACGTAGTACACTGGATGAGCCACCTGGACAGCGATCGTTTTGAAAGAGGAGCTCGCATCATCCTGTGGGCAAAGGAGACAAAGCTGGTCCGATTTTCGGTGGTGTTTGGCTCTGGTCAGGTAGTATCCGAGACACCTATGCACATCTAAAATGTGCAGAAGGGCTTCTCCTCAATTAGAGTATTTCGGGAAATACACTGGTAAATAGATATCCTGATTAAGGGTGAGTGCTGAGACCGCCTTAGGCAAAAATTTTGGATTAGTCCTAAGGGATACCCTGTCTCGGTGGAAAACCAAATAAGGTTCTTTGCACAAAAGTGTATGCAGTTCAGAAATTCTTCTGGCCGAGATAACGGCAACTAAAAACAGCGTCTTCCAAGAGAAGACGTAGCTTGCAATCCACGGCTGGTTCAAAGGGTGGAAGCGTGAGCTGCTCCAGGACAAAAAAGTTAGATCCCATGGTGGAATCTGATCCTTAATCGGGGGCCTGAGGTGGAGGACACCCCTCAGGGAGGCTCGTTTCATGTCCAACTGAGCTACAGTAAGTTGGTCTATAGGGACGTGAGGCTGAGATGGCACAGAGATGTACCTTAATCGAGGAGTAAGCCAATCCTGACTGGAAAAGAGACAGCAGGTAGTCCAATACCAACTTCTCTGGACAGTCCAACGGCGATAAACCGCACGCTTGAACCCATAAGCGAAATCTGCGCCACCTCATGGCGTAGGTCGCACGGGTAGCCAGCTTCCTGGCGGCAGTGAGAATGTCTGCCACCTCTTGCAAGACCCCATGTCGCATCATGGCTAGGTCTCTAGGAGCCAAGCATGTAGGTTCAGGGAACGTCAAGTCCGGATGGACCAAGGTGCCTGCCTCCTGAGACAGCAAATGGGAGCCAACTGGCAGCGGCACTGGAGGTTCCCCGGATAGCTGATGCAAGAGAGGGAACCAGATCTGTCTGGGCCAAAATGGCACAATCAGCATTACTGTCTCTTGCTCTCAGCGGAATTGTCTGTAACAGAAATGTACCCGGTGGAATCTCCGACTGGAAGGCCTGCAGAGTGTAAAGAACTGCCCTCATTTCCAGGATATTTATGTGGAGATGAGACTCTTGGTCTGTCCACAGGCCTCGAGACCGGACACTGTCGAGGTGTGCTCCCCAACCGAGCCCTGGGGCATCTGTGGAGAGAGTGACAAAGTCTGTGGCGGCGCGATGAAGGGGACTCCCGTCGACATTCCTCGAATCTAGCCACCATTGCCAGTCTCTGATTAAGACCGGATAGGATGCTGCAGATGGTACTGCTTTTGGTCCCATTGGACCCTTAACATCCACTGGGTTACCTGCATGTGGAGACGGGCTAGCGGGACTGTAGCAATGGCCACAGCCATGTGTCCGAGCAGGCAAAGGACCAGTTTGGCAGGAACGGTCTTCACCTAGAAGTCCCTGATGAGGGATCTGATATCTTCCGCTCTGTTCGGGGGAAGGAAAGATTTCCCTTGGATGGTGTCCAGAACTGCACCTATGAATTGCAGAGTCAGATGGAACCAGGCGTGACTTCCCGTGATTGATAATGCCCAACGTCTCTAACAGAGACTGAGTACACTGAATAGCAGACATCAAGGCCTCCCGCGAGGGCACCGTGAAAAGCCAATCGTCCAGGTAGGGGAACACGTAGTGGCCGTGTTTCCTCAGATGTGGCTACGACCGCCATCCACGCCGTGAACACCCGAGGTGCAGATGACAGCCCAAAGGGGAGAGCTCGGAACAGATCGTGGCGACCCTGAAACAAAGCGCAGAAACTTCCTGTGCGTCTCAGCAACTGGAATATGCAGGCAGGCATCCTGCAGGTCTAGGGACGCTAGAAAAGTGTCCCACTTTAGCATGGGAATCAGACCTGGGAGGGTCACCATGCGGAAGCATATGTACAGGACCGAGTCGTTGAGATAGCTGAGGTCCAGTATCGGGCGGAGGTCCCCTGTCTTCTTTGGAACCAGAGAGTAGTAAGAATATCCTAGTCCCCTCTGGTTCCTTGGTATGTGATCTATGGTTCTGTTCCCAGAAGCACAGGAACCTCCAGCTGTATGAGCAGGGCATGCTGACCCGAGTAACGGGAGAGCAGGGGAGGTCTTGTAGGTGGGTGGTCGAGAAATTCTATGAAATGGTCTTTCTTGACCAACTGAAGAACCCACCTGTCTGTGGTGATCGACTGCCACCCTAAAAAGTAGCAAGCTATGCGACCCCCGACCATTCTTGCCAGTTGATCCAAAGGACGGACGGGGGCCGGGAAGGAGTCATGCTGTGGCAGCATTGGTCCCTGCGGGCTGGGCCGGTTTTGTGTAACGCTGGCCTCTGCCTGGGCTTTACGCTGGAAAATGCCCCTTTGCTGCTGGCTGGAACGTGGCTGCTGCTTTTGCTGCCGACTGCAAAAGCGGCTCTGGTTCCTACAAAAGGAACTAGGCCTGGATCTGTACATGGCCTGTACAGATCGGACTGCCTTCCCTGCGTCCTGGAGTTTGATGATGACCTTCTCCGAGGATTCACCAAGGAGTACTTCGCCATTGTACGGGACATCTAGAATATTCTGTACGTCCGGGGTGAAGCCAGAGACATGGAGCCAAGAGTGTCACCGGAGACAAATACCTGAAGTTGCAGCTCTGGCCAAAGAGTCCGCTGAACTGTATGCGGCTGTAAGCACTTGGGTCCTCACATCCGACCCTGTGCGAAGCAGGTTAAGGAGCTCCGCTTTTTGGTCACCATCAAGAAGCTGGTCGACCAGGTCTTGGCCCTGTTCCCACAGAGCATTCTGAAACTGTACCATGTGGGTAAGGTAGTTCAGAGACCTGATGGCACATGTAGCAGCTGCATTTGTGCGCCTCCCCAAGGCATCCAATTGCATCGATTCCTGCTCCGGTGGCAGAGTGCTCACATGTTGGGGTCTTTGAGACCAGTCATGTGAGGCCATGACCACCAGGGAGTCTGCCAGAGGTTGCGTCGCCAAGTACTGGTCTTCTCTCGGAGCCTTGTACAGGCGGTCAGCCTTCTTCGGCACTGTGGGAGTGGAGTTCAGACACTTCCACGCAGCCTTGGTGACGTCCACAAAAGTATCCACCAAGCATGGGACTACCACAGGCTTTGGGTCTTTCTGCTGAAGATAGCAGGCAAGGCGTTGTCGTTCGGGGTCAAGGTCTTCAGCATCCCACCCCATGTTGTCTGGGATGTGCCTCATGATCTCCGCGAAAGAGGGATCATCCGGCGGACACCTAGGGTGGTCATGTGGGTCAGGAGCATAGAAGGAGATCTGGAGTAGTCAGATGTCCAATCTGGAGTCCTCCCCCGGAGTATACCGATGCAGTCTGGGTCGCTTAGGGCTGGGAGACCCTGATGGAGATCTGAAGCGAGGCCTTCTCCCATCTTTAGATCTGCCCTAGGAAGTGGAGTCTGTTCCTTTGGGGTTGGTGGTCGTCCTGCTGGCCCCTTAGGTGGAGGAGGGGGAGTAGGAGGAGGAGGAGGTTTAACAGGGACCACATCCTTTCGGATGGTGTCCCACCAAAAAGTAAAGAGCTCCTTTACTTCGATATTCATGCCAGACGACAGGCCTAGCGCCGGTGGTCTGTTGCCGGGAAGGTTCCTGTGGGAGCCCGGCATGCTCAGTGTTGCCCTCCTGGTCTTCGGGCAGTGGGGTGTTCTCAGTCGATTCCCAGGGACTGGTGTCCGCCGGTGACGGGGGGTCTTCCACTCTGTAGAGTGCGATGCCGATGTCAGTCTCCTGACTGACTCCTTCAGATCCGGCGACCGCGCAGCTGGTGACTGGTGTCGCCGTTTCCTGTGAGCGCCTGGCTGACTTTGAATGTTGAGCCGACGACAGGTACGACGCCCTTTTCAAGGACGTCAGGTCCTTGATCCTTCTGGGGGCTGGATCAGGACCTCTGGGCAGTTGGGAGACTGACCTGGAGTCGGTGTCCCACCGTTGGGTGCAAGAAGAGGATTTATGGTGTTCAGAAGACTTTGAAGAGGCCTTGAATGGAGAGGAAGCATAGGGCCTCGCGGTCTTGATCAGCTGAAGCGAAGAAGAGCTGCCTGAAGTCCAGACCTGGGGGGTCTGTGACCGAGCCCTGGAGGGAGAGCGGTCCGATCTTGTAGCCCAGCTGCGAGAGTCCAAGGCCCAAGGGGATCTGGACCTCACCTTCTCCCGGTGTTTATGGGCCTTTGAAGAAGATTCTCCCCTGGAGGAAGGTTCTTGGTCCATCCTTTTTAATTTCTCTTCAAGGAGATACGCCTGTAGTGCCTTCTGACAGCGGATCCTGGTGCAGCTATTGAACCCCTGGCAAAAGGTGCAGGCCTTGGTATCATAGTCTGGGCCTAGACAACGCACTCAGGAAGAGTGAGAATCCTTGAAAGATATCCGTTTTCCACAGGCACACTTAGAAAGGTGACCCTCAAGCGATGGAGTCTGAGAGGACATCAGTTGGCAAAAAATGCACTGAAAGTTATGTAGTCATCGTACACTAGGTAGAGACCGAGAGGCCGATGCTGGAGAGTCGACGGCGGGAAAAGAACTGGGGATTCTGGGGTACCGCCTCCCTTTGTACTGTGCCAGACGTCAGGGGAGGGACTGACGTCAGAGGCAGCCCTCGCTGAATACTGCTAGCTAGAAAATTTCCGTAGGGTCCTGACGCCTGCCAGATTCAGTCCTAACAGTGTAACCTGCTGCAAGAGCCGTTTCTCTAAGTAAGATCCAAACTTACCTGAGCCAGAAAGGAGCAATGTGAGCTCCTTCCGAGCCGAACTTCTGTAAGACCCTCGGAATCAAGGGGATAGGCGGGAAGGCATAGACTAATCTACCCTTCCAGTCTAGAGTGTCTCTCCAAAAAAATGCCGTGCCTTGGAGCGAGCGAGCACAAGGCGGGAACTTTTGCACTGAGGAGACGCAAACAGGTCTACCTGTTGTGTTCCCCAGCATACGAAGAGATAGTCTGCTACACCGCTCTAGTTCCCACTCGTGAGCAGACGACAGACTGAGGTGGTCAGCCAACGTGTTCTCGATCCCCAGGACGTGAACTGCCGTGAGGTGAAGGTTGTGCTGCACTGCCCATTTCCAAACTCGCAACACCTCCCTGCAGAGAGGGTAGGAACGAGTTTCTCCCAGTGTGTTGATGTTCCAGACTACGCACATGTCCGTCTGGACAGCCAGATGTCTGGCGAGCAGATGCAGAACCTTAAGAGCACACAGCACTGCCCGAAGCTCAAGCACGTTGGAGAGATTTCTGAGCCTGGACCAGGAACCCTGGTCCTGCGAGACCAGAGATGGGCTCCCCAACCCTCGCCTGAGGTGTCTGCAGTCAGCGTCTTTTTTTGGGGGGGGGGGGGACAGAAGGGCACTCCCCAGCAAACATTCTCCTGAACCGTCCACCATTGCAAGTCCCAAGCCATAAGATTGCAGACCAGAACTAGTTTATCTAGGTAGTCCACCAGCTGATCCCACTAAGACCTAAGCGTCCACAGAGAGATTCTCATGTGGAGCCAAGCACGAGGGACTGTCTGAATCGCAGCCACCATGAGCCAGAGGCAGCGAAGGAACAAACTGGCACCAACACGCCTGCAGCTGGACAACAGGCTGACCCTGTCCAGCAGCAGGAATGTCATGCTGGAGGCTGTGTCCTGGATGAACTGGAGCCTCTGGGACCTGATCAGGTGGGACTTGGCCTGGTTGACGGCAATACCCAGGCAGGTAAAAACCTGCAGGGGAAAGGAAGCACAGGCGTTTTTCCCTGGACGAGGCCACCAGGAGCCAGTCGTCCAGGTAGGGGGAAAACATGCACCCCCTTGGTACACAGGTAGGCCGCTATCACCGAAAGGCATCTGGTGAACACTCGGGGCGCCAAGAAGAGACCAAATGGGAGGGCCTTGAACTGGTAGTGGTCCCACTGCAACGCAAAACGCAGGAATTTGCGGTTGGAAGGCCGAATAGGGATATGCAGGTAAGCATCCTGCATGTCCAGAGCGCACAGCCACTGTCCCGGACGACAAAGGGGCAGAAGACATCAGAGAGCATCCTGAACCTTTTGTAATCCACAAACAAGTTCAGGGAGTTCAAGTCGAGAATTGGCCTCACATCTCCAGTCTTTTTCGGGACCAGAAAGAAATGGAGTAGTAACCAGTCCCCCCGAAGTTGAGGAGGAATGGGCTCCATCGCCTCCTTCGGGAGAGGATATTTCTTCCTGAACCAGAAGGTGTTCTGGGGAGTAAGACTACCTCGGGGAGATGGAGTTTCAAGGAGGTTTATGAAGAAACTATTGAGTATCCTTCTGTGATCAGCTGGAGCACCCAACTGTCTGAAGTGATTCTCTCCCAAACCAGTAGATGGAGGGAGAATATCCCTCCTACCGTTCCTCTGGAAGGTCCAAAGGATGTGGGAGAGGAAAGGAGTTGGGAGGTGAGACAGTGTATGGCTGAAGTCCCAGCTGCTATTTTTGGGCGGGGGCTTGGCAACCAGAGGGGCCCGTTTGTTGGCCCGCCCCCCAAGAGGTTTTCGCTTTTGCTGAGAACGTCTGCAAAAGGGACGCTGAGCCTGAGGGGAGTCTGTACATGGAGTCTACAGACTTAAGCGCAGTACGCTTCTCCTGCAGATCGGTGATGTCCTTGACATCGCCACCGAACAGCACTGAACCCCTGAAGGGTGCGTCCTGGATAGACTGCACCTCCGAGACCAAACCAGAGGACCGGAGCCAGGCAAGACGCCGCAAACCCACATCGAAAGCAGAGCTCCAACTGACAGCGTCCACAGCATCGTACGTGGCACGAAGCATGTGCCGACTGGTCGAAAGTGCAGACCAGACTAGATCAGCCATTTCCTGCTTCATCCGAGACTCAGGGAGTCCAATTTAGCCTCCACCTCACTAAGGATCGCCTTCTGGTAAGCCCCCATATGACCAACGTAATTCAGGGCCCTTACACCCAGAGTGGAAGAAGCATAGACCTCCTTCTCATACTGGTCCAGAAGAAGTAATTCCTTGTCGGGTGGTGACGATCTCAAGTGCTTGGGGTTAGCCGTGCGGCCGTGAGCGGCGCTAATCACTACCGAATCAGCTCGAGGGTGTGAATTTAGAGTCACTCTCCGGAGCCTGATAAAGTCAGTCCGACTTCCTAGGAAGAGGGGCTAATGCAGATGGTTGCTTCCAAATAGTGGAGACAAGGTTGGCATGAGGTTTAATCCATGGTGGCACCATGGTAGGAGCGGTCTCTGGCACATACAGGTGCGCAGTGAGTTTTACGCTGTGGATCCGGCTCCAAGGAATGCCACTGATGAACTGCTTGGATTTTATGCAACTACTCCATAAAGGAAGGATCCTCCAGGGACTCTGGAGGAGTCCTTGGCCTGGGCTTGTCCGGAGTGCGTGGCTCATCGTCCGGGTCGGAACGACCATCAGAATCATCGGAGGTCTCCAATGAGAGAGAAGAGGAAGACTACTCCTCCCGGCGCAGGGGAGGAACAGACCCCATGGGAAGTCCTTGGGGAAGTGTATCCTGCCCTTCCCTGGAACCAGAAGGCTTGCCTCTAATATCTGGAAGTGGGGAGGGGGTCTCTCCTCTGAAGTACGGGGTCTGGAACCGGGATCGGAGTTTGAAGACTTCTCTCTACCTCCCTGGTGAGCTGAGCCTTTGCCTAAGCCCACCAGGAAGCCAGAATTTCCTTCAAGTCCACTGGGGTCTGAGGGGGCGGTGGTGGAGGGGGATACGGATACTGAAGGTATCTGAAAAGTGCATATTTGTATCCCAACGGCAGGAAGCCCGGCATTGGGCACTAGGGTGCCAGATACTGTGGACCTGGGTAGGACGGCGTCAGATACCCAGGTACCGGTGGGGGGTCTGCAGGAGCAGAGGGCCCCGGAAACGGCCACGGCGTAGGGGCGGCGTCCAGCAATGGGATGTTGGGTGTCAGCTAGGCCGGCGTCTGTGCCCAAGGATCCAGCATCGGGTCATCCGGCCCAACGGGAGGGAGACCTGACTGCAGCATACCCACCTCCTCTGTGCTGCCCCGGGAAGAAGGATTACCATCCTGGGGTCCAACAAAGACGACGCTGGCACCTCGGAATGCAACGAGTGTTGCAGTGAGCGCAGGACGAATAGGCCCGAAGGGTCCAGCATCGGCTCCAACGCTAAGCAGATATCTGAGGAGCAAAATTCCGTCTTATTGGCAGGATCCGGGCGGACGTTGGAGGAGCCGGCATCTGACTTATCCGACCCAGCGCCCGAAGGCCGTGAGGGAGGGGCACCCTTGGCGGGCACTTTGGAGGCAGTGTGCGCTGCCCCGGAGGTTAGGGTGTCTTAATGGCCTTACCCAGGCAGGCAGAGGAGCCAACGTCAGACTTAGCGGGGCCACTCAAACCAGAATACCACGCGGCAGCGATCTTACTGGGAGCAGCTGCCTCCTTAGACCCAGAGGCTCCAGAGGGGCCTGAGCATAAGCCAGACAGGAGGGTTGACACTGCTTTGGAAACCTCCAAGACAGAAACCTGCATCACCGCGACCCCAGCCGAGGCCGCGGCGACCGATGAGGAGTCCTGGTCCCGGTGCTTCTTGTGGTGGCCCTCTGGAGAAGGCGAAGCCCGGAGTTTTCAGATCCTTTTCCATGGAGATCATTTTTTGTTTAAGAACGTGGGCCTCTGCTTTCGGGTAGCCGGTCAAACTGCTGGCAGAGCTGGCACTTAAACGGCATGATCGGGGCCTGGACAAAAAAGGCACTGGGAATGTCTGTCCTTATGTAGGAGCTGGGTGCGCAAGAATCGCACTTGTTTTTTGAGTCGGTGACGACATACACAAGCTGTAGGCAAGAGACGAAAATCGTGAAAATAGGTGGTAAAACTACAGATTGACTGCGGAAGCAGTGAACTTAACTGCGAGGAGCTGCATGAGCTAATGGCGGGAAAGAACTGGAAGGTAGGTGTGAGGCACCTCCCCTTTATACTGACGTCACCTGACATGGGACGGTCCCCCACCAGAGACTGCTAGCTAGAAATTTTTTCGTGGGGTCCCGACGCCTGTCAGCTTCAGTCCTATTTATAATTCCCTACTGCAAGAGACCTCTCAAAGAGTGTTTCTAACTCCATTTTCTATTTTCAGCATGCATTTAATATTAACATTGTTTCCCCAAGAATACACCAGCCTCGTGTTGGCACATAAGCGATGCCATCATTTCACTTCATAATTCAGAGCGGATAATATTACAGAAGATCTAACCAATCGTATAGAAAACACAAACTGTCGGCAGACTAGGACTACCAGGCCCATCTACTCTGCCCTAACTCTACCTTCACCTCTAACTGGTCAATGGCTACTCCCACCTATAATGTTCCCCATGCCTGACCCAGGCATGTTTAAAACCACTTGTTGCCACAACCTTCTGTGGCAGCCTGTTCCATGGGTCCCCCGCCCTCTCTGTGAAGACAAACTTCACATTTCCCCTTAAGCTGCCACCTTCCAGTTCATGCCCCTTGTCCATTTACAACTCCTGTATAGGAAGATGCCCCAGCGTTTATACCCTTAAAGTGCTTTAATGCATATTTATATTGCCGATGCGCTCTCCTCCAGAGAGTACATACTGAGGTCCCCCGGTCCCCCCAACTCTCCTGTTATGTTTCAATCCCTGCACCACCTCCAGGTTGCCAATGTCCTTACGAAGGTGTGGCCTCCAGAACTGGACACAGTACTCTAGGTGAGGCCTGACCAGAGTTCTATACAAAGGCATCACCACCTCCTGCCTTCAGCAGATACCTCTGCCTATACACCACAGCATGCCATTGGCCCTCCCTGTGGCCTCTGTACTTTGCTTGGATATCTTTAAGTCAGAAATGATGACTCCAAGGTCTCTCTCCTCTTTGGTGATAGTCTGCACACACACACTCTGTGGCTTACCACAGGGTTCCTCTTCCCAGGTGCATTATTTTGTATTTCTTGGAATTGAACCTCAGCTGCCACACCTCAGACCATCTTTCAAGCTTCTCAATGTACTTCCTCATCCTCCCCAACCCGTCTGGAGTATCCAACCTTTTGCAGATCTTGGTGTCATCTGCAAATAGTAGAGACCTTTCCCTCTAGCTCCACTGCTCTAATGAAGAGACTAAACAGGACTATTCCCAGGACTGACCCCTGTGGTACCCCACTAGTTACCAGTCACCTGACTGGATCCCATTTACCACCACCCTCTGTGTCCTGCCAGTTAACCAGTTTCTAACCCAGTTTACCACCGTGTTCCCTATTCCCATACTGCCCATCTTCTTAACCAGCCTCTTGTGTGGGACGGTGTTGAAGACTTTGCTAAAATCTTGGTAGGAGACATCTACTGCACCCCAATTGACTTCCCGTGTCACCCAGTCAAAGAAATCCATCATATTTGTCCGACATAACCTACCTGCCGTGATTCCATGTAGTCTCAGATCCAGGGCCCCACTGGCTTCCAAGTGTGCCACTGTTTCTTTAAGCAGTGCCTCCATCATCTTGCCCATTAATGAGGTGAGGCTGACTGGACTAATTCCCTGCCTCCTTCTTACTCCCGCTCTTGTGCGGAAGCACCAGACAGACCGCTTCCAGTCCTGTGGAACTACTGCAATATTAAGCGACACTGAACATGGCTGTCAGAGGTGAAGCAAGCTCCCTTCGCAGTTCCTTCAATATCCTTAGGTGTATGCCATCTGGTACCACTGCTTCGTCTACTCCATGACTCTCTCCACTGAGAATGGACTCTAGTCTACCCCCGGTGTTTGTTACCAATATGCGAGCCCTGTCGTCCCCCCCCCCCTTTCAGTGAATACTGAACTGTTAGTATTCTGCCTTTTCCATGTCCCCACCACACATACTGCTGCATCACCTTTTAGCCTCGGAATCCCCTCCTAACCTTCCTCCTCTCATTGATATACCTATGGAATTGTCTTGTCCCCTTTTTTCCACTGTCTGCACTAACCATCAGTCTGAGCCTTTGATCTCCTCACAACCTTTCCTGCCTCAATTCCTTAAGTAAACCTCCACATCTTCCTCCTGTTGAGTTTCCTCATATTTCCTGAACCTCTTCTTTTTGGCACAAACTTTCTGCCACCTCTCGAGAACCAAAGTGGCCTCTTCCTTCTCCTGCCCTTGTTTATCATCTTGATGCTTTGGCTGGTCACCTCCCCCAATGGCTCTCTTTAGGTGTTACAATGCTCCTGCACTCCCCCTCCTGTTCTACTTGCCAGTGCCTCCTTAATGCATCTCCCCATTTCAGCAAAATCTGCCCTCCTAAAATCCAGGACCTTTGCCTTAGTCTGACTAGGCGGAGTCTATCTGTATGCTAAACCAAACCATAAGGTGGCCGCTGGAACTCAGTTCACCTTCCACTTGGACATCTGTGATTTTGTTGCCTTTTGTAAGTACCAGGTCCCGAATCGCCCTGTCCCTGGTTTTATCAGTCACTAGCTGCCTTAGACCTGCCCCCTGTAGGGCATCCAGGATCCATGTCTGCTCCTGGCTGAAGTTGCTGCTGGGATGGTCCAATCCATGTCCAATATACTGAAATCCCCGAGCAGCAGTACCTCCCCCTCTGCTGACATTGCGTGAATTTCATCCCCTAGGTCCCTGCCCAATTCTTACCCTGTGCTGGATGCCTGTAGATCGCCCATGTGGATTGCTGTGCCAATGGCTAGTTCAAGTGTGAACCACAGTGTCAGTTACCCCGTCTACCTAGTACCTCTGCTGCCTTAATGTCCTCCCTGACTTACATAGCACCCCCTTTTTGCCTCCCCATCCCTCCTTAACAGGGTATACTCTTACTCTCACATCAGTCACGCTTTGTAGTGTACCAGGTCTCTGTTAAAGCTGCTATGTCCAGGTATGCTTCTACCAATAATGCCTCCAGGTATGGTCTGGGATTTTATTTCCCAGACTGCGAGCATTTGTAACCGTGGCATTCCATTTTTTTTTTCCCCCCGCTTACCTGCTCTCTACCACCTCCATTGCTGCGCTGTTGCCTTCCCTGTCCCCACTTCTTATGTTTCCTACCCCCCCCCCAATCCCTGAAGTATGTGTTATTGTTGTCTTCCTGCTTTCCTGGTCCTCCTGCCTGCATTCTTCATCTTGTGGGGATGGGCTGCAATAACAGTTCTGCCCTCCCCCACACTTGGCTAGTTTAAACACTCAGCAACGTAGCATTTAAACCTTTCATTCAGGATTGCCTTCCCTTCAAGGACAGATGAAGCCCATCACCAGAGTACATAGTCACATCATTCCAAACAGGACCCCAGTCCCCAATGAAGCTGTACTCTTTCTCACTGTACTAGCCCTTCATCTATTTACTGAAGCTACTGATGCCGGGATTATTCCCCCCAACCACCACTCTGGACTGGCACCTCAAAAAACTGCCCTCAACTCCCCGAATTCCTCGTCCACCTGTTCCATGCTTGTACTGGCCTAGGATAGGTCATTCATGACCAGATGAACAATGACCTCCAGCACAGTGAGATCCTTAGGATCTGCTCCCCTTCCTTCCAAGCTGTGCCTCCAGGGAGGCACTTTACTTCCCTTTCCTCCATACTGTCCTTGCCTCGGTCCATACCCCAATCGAGTCACCCATCAGGAGTATTTCTTCCCCTGTGTTCCTCTACTACCCACTAGGTCCCCCTCTGGCGAACCCCCACATCTTCAACAGTCACAGCCTCCATTTCCCTTACAGAAGTTTCCTTCTCCCAAGACTTGGTAGGCGTTCATAAGCTTGACTGGATGGGGGGGGGATACGTCTCTGCCCTCCCTAAATCTCCGAGCCCACTTTGAACCATCCTGCCATCTGCCTGGGCAACTGTTGTGGCAGTGGCTAGTGACTGGGTGCGAAGGTGTCCAGTTATCCCACCAGCTCAGCCCATAGACTGGCCACCTCTACCCTTAGCCCAGAGAGATACTTGCATATGGGGCAGCATCGCAGAACCCAGAATGTCCTGCTGAATACTGCTGTTCCACACCAGGTACACTGCTCCACATCCTGCATAATCTTTCTATACTCAGTTATCCTCTCTTACATTAAACTGTCCTGCTTCCCCTTTCCACAGGCTCAAGCTCCGCCCTCTAAAGCCACCTCTGCCGCCCCTTTGCATGGTGTTTGGCACTTCCTGTAAGGTGGTAGGAAGCTGCAGTGCAACAAGTGCCTCCCCCACCTTATAAATAAAGCACGATCCCAGGGGTGGACAGGCTGAGTGATGGTAGGATTGGAGTGTATTTTGCTGCTGGCACCCTCGAAAAATAAACTGCCTCTTGTGAAAACCATTAGAACAATAGACCTCAAAAAAAAAAAAAAAAAAAAATCAAGAACTCTGTTCTGCAGTCATCCATGACCGCTGCTTTAGGTGGTATTACGACAGAAGTAGAACAGCGCAAGCGCAGGACTCTTCCACATCAAACTGGTTGCCATACTGCCAAGTGTCATTCAAAGCATGCCTTCTGATCGGCTGCCCACAGTAGAAAAGCGGTCAAACACTAAAACATGATGGCTGTCTCGCTTAGATACAAATTTTCCCTGCATCCTCTCATCAGCAATTTTTAATTTAGTTTTAAACTTAAAATAATTATCTGGGGAGTTGAAACAACGCCTACCGACCAGATGTATGGAGGAAAAAGCTCTATAACTCAACTTCAAGCTTCAAGAAATTTGACTTAGTATTAAAGCTTGAATTTGAAAGGCACTGGCTAATTCTCTATAGTGTGCTTAATCTATGCATACTAAACTTACTAAACTGGGCCGCCCCAACAAAGCGGCTGGTGCTGGACTAAAAACAAAACTTGCAGCTAACTGAAACACCTAGCTGCGGAATCACAAACTGTGAAAGTGCCAGAGCTCCCCCATGGAGGGCCTTGCAAAAAAAAAAATCAATGCGAGCAACTGATTCTAAAGTCGAATCGATTCTGACATAGCTTACTGAACAAGACAGTAAAATACAGGCAGTCTCCAAAGTTGCCTCAACAGCTGAATGGATTGCTTCTAAAACAATGGAGAGTACCAGTAAGCAGACAAAGGAGAGTGCACAACTTAGACAGTCTCGAGGCACTGGAAACATGCAGAGGGCAGACAACATTCGAATTGTGGGCCTTTCAGGGAGCTGTCCAGGTGACAGTCTATTAGCCATTTTAACAACCTGGTTGCCTCAAAAGAACATTGATAGCGGATAATTTCATCAAAGCTTACCACGCCCACACCCCAAAAAAAAAAAAAAAAAAAAAAAAACGACAACGGTCAGAGCAATGCTCCTCATACGACTTTTGCTGGTAACCACCAAGGCCTCCATCAGGGATCCAATCCTGCAAGCGATAAGAGGTTGGGACAACTACACTGGGAGGGAAGATCCATGCATCTGTTCCCCGACCTTTCATTTGCCACAAGAGCCAAAAGAAAAGTACTCCAGGGTGAGAGCCAGATTGCACAGTTTGGGTATCGCCCATTCCTTAATGATGCCCACTATGCTGTGCATACAATATGGAGGCCACACTTTCCAGTTTTCAGACCCAGAGGAAGCAAGAAGAAAGGTTGAGGCCACTAGAAGAGAATTCAAGCAATTGCAGACAGAGGACTCATCCAATTCGGGATCAGCAGCCTGAGAACACTGTGGAAAGATAGGACTCTAATTGTCAGGTTTTTACCTCTAAATCCATTTCCTCAGCTAAATTCATATCAGCAGTAGTAAGCCAATTAGTAAAGTTGATGGAGCAGTAAGAACAGCTAAATTATTGCTGTGTTACAAATAGTTTCTCATTCAGCTAAATTATTTAACTCTATACACAGTTTGCAGAGACAGTCTTTCCTTAGTGTTACATATGTTTGATATAAAATATTGCAGACGAGGGTCATATCAACACTGGTTTGTTGAATTAGTGCAACTTGGATTAAGCATTTTTTTTTATTGGGTTACACCACCCATAGTCTTGTAGGATGTGGCATATCAAAGAGAATCTATCCGGACTGAATTATCTTGCAATAACCCCATATCCTTTTTACATGACTCCACAGACCAGTGACTACTTATACATTGAATGTCTTCTGTATACACGTGATTATTTGCATGAGATGGTTAGATGATGTCTTTTATATGTAAAGGCAATGAAATATAATTAAAATAATCTGATTGACCTGCTTTCACAAATCTCTCCAGTCAACACGTAAATTGCGCGACTGACTTGTTGAGAGAGCACTCACTTAAGTGGTTGCGCACCCGTTGTGAAACAGATTTTTTTTCTTTAACTGGGTCAGGCCAAAGACAGCGCTGTGGGGGTAAAAACGTATCAAATTGGACTCACTGGTGTGTCTAAAGGGGAACCTACTGGGTCAAAATATAATCAACAGCAGATTTTGAACAGTTTATGTTCCCTTCCTTTAGATATTGTTAGAGTAGGTGCATCAATTAGGACCCACTGGCAAAGGAAAGAGGGGTCAATTAGAGCAGGATGCAACTTTTGCCCTTTAAGTGCATCTTGGCACCGTCCCCGTTTCTGGTGCAGTGTCTGTTAACCGTATTTGGGTGCCCGTTGACAAGAGGGTTCCCTTAAGTGGTCGGGCGCCAGTTCTCAAGCTGAATATTTCTTTGTACTCTGATCCATATATTACAAAAAATAATAAGAGATGGTGTATTACAAGTGAGTAACATAGAAGTTAACAGCAGATAAGGACCGCTAGGCCCATCCAGGCTGCCCATTTCTTTTTCTACCTTATAAATGTGCCATCGGCTTTTGCTCTGTCAATGGCCGATCTATTCATACATATCTGTATTGCTCCCTTGTTCCTACCCCATGTCTGTCTGAAGCCCTGCACTGCATTCATATCCACCACTTCCTGAGGTAGGCTGTTCAATGCGTCCACCACCCTTTCTGTAATAAAAAAAAAAAAAAAAAAAAAAAAAAACTTCTCACATTACCTCTTAATCGGCCTCCCTTTAATTTCATGCGGTGTCCCCTTCTCCTGCTATTTTTCCTATATTGAAACATGATTGACTCACCTTGTTAATGCCTTTAAGGTGTCTGAATGTTTCGATCATATCACCTCTCCCTCCTTTGCTCTAGAGGGTAGACATATCAAGCTCAGTTAATCTGTCCTCATGTTTTCTCATGCAGTCCCTGCACCATTTTTGGTTGCTCTTCTCTGGACTGCCTCAATTTGGTTAATGTCCTTGTGAAGGTGTGGCCTCCAGTACTCCAGACAGGGCCTAAGCAGCATCTTGTGAAGCGGGATTACCTCCCTCTAACAACTTGTGATACCCCTAATACACCCAAACATCCCCCTAGCCTTACCAACTGCTTTAGTGATCTGCTTGGATGATTTCAGGTTATCAGTGATGATGCCCAAGTCTCCCTCTTCCCCTGTGACTGCCAGCAACTCCCCTCCCAGCCTATAGGTGGCTTCAGGGTTTCTCTTCCCTATGTGCATGAGCTTGCAATTCTTTGCATTAAATCCCAGTTGCCACTCTTACGACCAATTTGCTAGTTTATCCAGATCTCTTCTCATTCTGCCCATCCCATCCAGATCATCTACTCTGTTGCAGATCATGGTGTTATCTGCAAACAGACAAACCTTACCCTCTACTGATAAGCAGCAGGAAAATCCCAGCCTCTCCCTACCAAACAGGGTACAGAATGAGAAAAAGACAGAGGTAAAAAGGCCAGTGGGGGGATGCTGCAACAGAAGGTAAAGCCATCAAAAAATGGAGAACAATGAGCACCAATGCCTGTAGTCTGGGTAACAAGCTTCCTGAATTAGTGGCCTCGATGGAGGAGGAACATCTGGATATTGTGGCAGTCACAGATACATGGTACACACAAAACCATGACTGGGATGTAAACATACCAGGATACACTATCTACAGGAGGGTAAAAGAGGAGGAGGAGTAGCTCTTTACATAAGGGAAGGAATCAAAGCAACAGAAAAGGGTAAAGAGGGAGGAGAAGAAGCACTGTGGGTAAATTTGGAGACAGGCAATGGCACCAGAATCCGCACAGGGGCTGTATACAGACCCCCTTCTCAAGGGGAGGAAATGGACAAGGAAATGATAGAAAGTATACTTAGAATGGCAGAAAAAGGGGAGATATTGCTGACGGGTGATCTGAATATGCCAGATGTTAACTGGAGTGCAGTTGCAGCAGCCACTTCGAAGAGTGGGGTTATTCTAGATGCCTTACAGGGCTGGCGTGCCTTAGACAACTAGTATTGGAGCCCACTCAAGAGGGAGCAATCTTGGACCTGGTTCTCTCAAATGGAGATGGAGAGAGGATCATAGATGTAGAAGTGGGTAGCTATCTGGGAACTAGCGACCATCGAACAGTATGGTTCAAAATAAACACAGCAATAGAGTCAAGTCATACAAAGGCAAAAGTACTGGACTTTAGGAGGGCTGACTTTGCCAAAATAGGTGAGTGCCTAAGGAATGCACTAGCAAATGGGCAGGAAGGAGGGGTGGAAGAACAATGGGGAATAATAAAAAAAACTGCCATCACAGAGGTAACAAGCCTTTGTGTTCTCAAAGGAAGCAGCAGTGAAGGTTCAAGAGAAAAAGAAAGCATTCAGGAAGTACAAGGAATCATAGAAGGAGCAGGACAGAACTGTATCAGTTAAAGCAAAAGGAAGCTGGAAAGGCAATCAGAACAGCAAAGGCCCAAACCGAGGAAAAGATGGCCAACTCAGTAAAGGCGGGATAAAACCTTTTACAGGTACATCAGGGAGGACAGTGAGGCTTAATAAAGGGAGGGAGGGTGGGCAGAGGGAGACCGTGAAAAGGCAGAGATACTAAAATATTTTTGCTCAGTATTTACAAAAGAGGAGGAGGTACCTAAAACAAATAGTAGAAACTCTGGATACAGATGTTGATACCAGCCCATTTACAGAAATACATGTTACTCACCTGTAACAGGAGTTCTAGGAATGGTATATGTTGTTGATCCACACTTATTGACAGGTTCCTTGACGCTTTATATCTTGCCGGAAGGTCTTCAAGCTGGCTCCTCCCACCCACCCAGGTGGTTAAAAACTCTCGGCTCCGCCCCATGACGCCAGATCTAGCCCGCTGGAAGCCAGGTTGTGCGTTGAAGCCGGATGGGTTGTGTGGATGAACATATACCATTCCTAGAACTCCTGTTACAGGTGAGTAACCTGTATTTCTAGGGACATGGATATGTTGTTCAATCCACACTTATTGGCAGACTCCTAGCAGTTCTCCGGGAGGAGGGAGGCAAGGCGCACACCCCCGATACTTACTTGGGAAAGAGACTGGAGAACTGAGGCCCCAAAACCAGCATCTCGGTGTGACTCAAGGTCGATGTGGTAGTGGGCAATAAAGGCATGTGCCGACTTCCAGGTAGCAGCCCTGCAGATATCCTGGATGGGGACATCCCTGGAAGCAGCTACCGAAGCAGCGGTATGGCGGGTAGAATGAGCTTATTATCCCTCTAGGAGGCTCCATGCCCGCCAACCTATAGCAGAGCTCTATGCAGGAGGTGACCCACCTGCTTATCGTTCGCTTGGCTGCAGGTCTGCCAGGTGTGGCTTCAGCGTAGGCGACAAACAGCTGGCGAACCTCTCCCCGAACTTCAGCCGTCTGTTCTTTATACTAAGCGAGCGCTCGTCTAGGGTCCAAAGTATGGAGCCTATATTCGGCCTCCGAAGTGCGACTGGAGTAGAACACCGGCAGAGTCAACACCTGATTAAGGTGAAACTCCGACAACACCTTCGGAAGGAATTTCGGGTGGGGGCGCAGGACAACCTTGTCCCTGTGGGAGACCAGGTAAGGAGACTTGATTGAAAGCACCTGGAGCTCTCCCATCCTTCTGGCTGACGCGATAGCCACCAAGAAGACGGTCTTCCACGACAGGTGGGAAATATCGCACATGTGCATCGGTTCAAATGGCTTGCCCATGAGCTTGGCCAATACCAGCAGTACATCCCACGGAAGTGGAGGTTCTCACACCGGAGGGGAATTGTGGTCAAGGCCTTTGAAAAAGCGCACGACCACCTTCTCCTGCGCCACCAACTGCTTCCCGGCTCATACCCGGTAAGCAGAGATGGCTGCCATGTGCACCTTAAGGGTTGTCGACTGAAGACCTTGCTAAGAAAGGGACCACAGGTAGTCCAGAATGCTTGCCAAAGGACAGGCGGTAGGGTCCAAGCCCTTCCCCTGACGCCAAATGGAGAATCTCTTCCATTTGAAGGCGTGGCATTTCCTGGTTGACTCCTTACGGGACGCCTCAACGGCGTTGAGGAACTTGTCGGAAAGACCCAAGGCCTGGAACTCTAGCCGCTCAGGAACCAGGCCGTCAGGTGCAGGGATTGAAGGTCCGGATGGAATACCTTCCCCTGGTTGACTGAGATCAGGTCCGGGTGGGCTGGAAGCCGCCTCGGGAGCCTGGAGCTGAGACTGAGGAGATCTGGATACCAGAACTGGTGGGGCCAATCTGGGGTTACCAGAATCACCTGCACCTTGTCCCTCCTCGCCTTGAGAAGCACCTTGTGGATCAAGGGAAATGGGGGAAAGGTGCAGAAGAGGCCCGGGGTCCACGGCCTCGAGAAAGCATCCCGCTGCAGCGAGCCCTGCTGAGGGGGGCGGGCATGGAACAGTCTCATCTTCGCATTCTCCCTGGAGGCAAACAGGTCCACCTGAGGCATGCCCCTGTGGGAGAACAGATCTTGTACTACCTACAGCAGGAGAGACCACTCGTGAGATGCAGCCCCTATCCGGCTTAGGGCATCGGCCAGGGTGTTGGAGGCTTCTGCCACGTGAATGGCTAGGAGGAAATCCGCCTCCAGGCTGCGCACAAGGGACCAAATGCGGAGAGCTTCCTTGCATAACAGCATAGAGCGCGTCATGCCCTGGTGGTTCAGGTAGTACATGGTCATGGTATTGTCCGTCTGGACCTGAACCACTTGACCCCATAGAAATGGAGCGAAAGCGGCGAGAGCTAGACAGACCGCTCGGACCTCCAGCAGGTCGATGTGGCATCGGGACTCCCGAGGGGACCAGAGGCCGTGCGTTCTGTGCTCCCCCAGATGGGCACCCAACCCATCAGAGATGCATCGGTCGATAGAGAGACCGTCGGCTCAGGGCAGCAAACGGGATGCCCTCCTGCAGATGTGTCAGAACGATCCACCACTAGAAAGCGTTCCACATCTCCTGGGTCACTGTCATGGGCTGGTCCAACGGATCGCAGCGTTGTGACCATTGGCTGGCCAATCCCCACTGAAGGGGACACATGTACCAACGGGCCCCAATGGACCACGCTGGTGCAGGCCGCCATGAGGCCCAGGAGCCGCAGGAAGTCCCGGGCAGGGCGCGACTGCCCAACCAGAAATTATCGGGCAAAGGAAGAAAGAACGTTAGCCCTGTCCGCCAGGAGCCGAGCTCTGCCCCGATGAAGAGAATCACCTGCTTCGGCACAAGTTCCGACTTGGCCTCGTTGAGGAGGCCAATTTGAGAACAAACCACCTGGAGGGCCAGATCTCTGGACCGCTCCGCCTCCACTCTGGAGGGGGCTGCAATCAGCTAGTCATCCAGGTAGGAGTACACCCGGACCCTTCGGCGCCGCAGGAATGCTGTCACCACTGCCATGCACTTGGTGAAGACCCTGGGAGCTAGGGAGAGGCCGAAGGGCATGGCCCAGAACTCGTAAAGAGATCCCTCAGCTCTGAAGCAGAGGAATCTCTGATGAGACTGACAGATTGGGACATGAAAGAACGCGTCCTGGAGGTCCAGGGAACAGAACCACATGCCTCGTTCCAAGGATGAGATTATCTGAGCCAGAGTGACCATCCTGAAGGTCCGAGACCTGAGGAACTTGTTCAGGTCGTGCAGGTTGAGAATGGGGCGCCAGCCCCCCCGTCCGTTTTGGGACCAGGAAATACCTGGACACAAACCCCGGATCTGGAGGAGGATCCACCACCTTCCTGATCACCTCTTTTTCGAGGAGCAGGGTGATATCAGCTCGCAAGGCCAACAGCGAGGCTGCGGTCCCCACGGCCCCCCCTGAGGGGCGACAGCTCGAAAGGGAGGAGCATGCTCGAACTCCAAAGGCAGGCCTTTTCCTACCATCTCCAACACCCAGCGGTCCGTGGTGATAGCGGACCAGGCGGAAAGGAAGTGGTGGAGCCGTCCCCCCACGGGGGAGAACCCAGGGGGGGAGTGACGAGGCTGGGGGCGGCACCCCTCAACCCGTCACTGAGCAGGCTTGGAGGAAGAACTGGGCGAGGGACCTCCTGGGCCTTCACCTCCTTGCTTCCTGTTGCAGGAAGCCACCGGCTTGGGTTTGGGACGCCAAGTGCGAGCCTGCTGGCCCTGTTGCTGGTGCTGTTGGGCCGGTCAAGATGCAGGGGCCGAAGGATGAAAGGACTTCTGTTGCCGACGGCAGCCTTTGACCCTCTGGGCGGAAGTGACAGAGTCCAGGGTGGCATTGGACTTTTCGATCCGCTGGAGGTGTCCCTCCACTCCAGGGCCAAAGAGGTCAGTCCCCAAGAAGGGGACATCCGCCAACTTGTGCTGGGTATCCGCCGTGAAGGTGGATATCCTCAGCCATGCCCTGCGCCGCATGGCCACCACAGCCGCTACTGACCTGGCACAGGAATCACCCATGTCAAAAGCAGTCTGAAGCTGCTGCTTCGCCACCACCCTACCCTGGTTCCGCACCTGGCAGACTGCGGTCTGCAGGTCGGTTGGGAGATGAGGGACAACCTCATCCAGGGAGCCCAAGAGGGCGTGGGAGAAGTGTGCCATCAGCATGGCCGAGCTGGCCTGTCTGAAGCCAAGGGAGGACACAGCGTACACACTGCGCCTGGCAAAGTCCAGCTTTTTGGACTCTGTCAGGGGGCTAATCCACATCCCAAGCATTACTAGAACGTCAGAAAACGCTGTAGAGAAACCGGGCAAAGAGCTGGTGGGGACCGCATACTTCCTGGCCATCCTGGCCAAGGGCGCAGGACAGGAAGCAGGGAGCTTTGGCAGCGTCAAGGCTGGGCCGACAATAGCCTCAGCCACAGGAAAGAACTCCGTTGGGGTAACCCCTCGGTCCAGTATCTCTGTCAGGGGATACTTGGACTGTTTGGACACGGGCTCGAGCTGCATCCCAGTGGACTCAGATGAGTCAAAGCAGACCCAAGAAGGACGATGGGCTATCGTCCAATGACTGGCCCCCAGAAGACTCCAGGTCAACCTGCCTGGAGAACAGGGAGTCGTCGTCGGATTCCGAAGAGTCTGAACAGCTGCCTCGGCCCTGACCCACCCTCTATCTGCAGAGGACGGTCGGGAGTGAGGGTGACCGACAACCTGTGGGGCAGGCCGTGACCTGACAGAGAATCATTGGTCAGTGCCCCAGACTTCGGCTGTGGAGGCGGAGGTTCCACCACAATCGGTGGAGCAGCTGGTTTTGGCTGAGCAACTGGCCCTGGAACGGGCAACTCGACTGGGGGTGAGAGGTTGCTTCGGTCGTTCAGGCGACAGCCACTTGATAGCCGGAGTCGGCTTAGGCCCGGACAACAGCAATTGCTGCCATATAAGCTCCTCGTAGCGCCGACGTAATTTACACCGAAGCCTCCCCTCATCCAAGGAAGAGGACGAGGAGGAACGGTGTCGCCGCTTACTTTGGTATAGAGAGACCACCGATGTTGGCGGGAACGGCTTGACTGAGATGAGGTCCAAGACAGACACCCGCTCTTCCCTCGGCTCAGGCACTTTAACCGGGTACTGCGGCCCCAAAGGCGCAGGCAAATCCTCGGTATCCACTGGGGGTACTGGTGAAGGAGGGTTGTCTGCTTCACCAGTCGACAGCCTGTCTAACTGATCGAGAAAAATCTCGACTGCGTCAACGGGAGTCTCAGCAGTCTGGCCTGACGGGGACACCATGAAGCCTACTTCGACTGAAGTAGAGGGTCGGCAGTCCGGGGAAGGGGACCTCTCCCGCTCCCACGAACACAGACGGTGGGACTTGCCCTTCGACTCCTTCTTGGGTCGAGAAGAATGTCCCGATGGCCCCTCTCCCTTCGTGGAAAGGGAGTGAAAGCTCCTTGAACGAAGCCGTATACGAGGAACTCAGCGAGAGCAGGATAAATGCCGCGGCCGAGGAGAAAGATGCGGCCTGGGCCGCCTCCTCCTCGAGGGCGATCATCTGCTCGAGCTGCTCAGCCGAGCCAGCCGCCGAGGAAACCGCCTAACGAGCCTCTTGATTTAACCGGCGGGAAACGCTTCTCCGGGAGCCAGAGCTTCAATCGGGCAGCGCGATCATCCATGACGTTGGCCGAAAAAGAGCGGCACACCTCACAGGCCTGCAGGTCGTGATCTAGGCCAAGGCAGTAGACGCTGCGGAGGTGTGCCCGCCCTGACATTTTCTGTTCGCAAGGGCACCTCCGAAAGCCGAATAGATTTGTCCATCACAGCCGTGAGGGAAGATGAAGACCAAGTTTAGAAAACTTCAAAACCAATTTCGAAGAACCGAGGAGTTAGGATCCAATCTAAAATGCCGAGCGCTAAGGAGGAACCTGAGCTTCAAGCGTGGAAGATCTGGCGCATGGGGTGGAGCCAAGAGTTTTTTTTTTTTTTTTTTTTTTTTACACCGGTGGGTGGAGAGCCAGCTGAAGACCTTCTAGTAAGATTTAAAGCGGCAAGGAACCTGCCAATAAGTGTGAATTGAACAACATATCCATGTCCCTAGAAGAAAGGGTTATGAAAGAACTCTTAAAACTAAAGGTGGACAAAGCAATGGGGCCTGATGGAATTCATCCCAGAATTCTAAAAGAACTAAGGGTAGAACTAGTGACACCACTGACTACCCTCTTTAACAAATCCTGGGAGGATGGGGTGGTACCCGAGGACTCGAGGAGGGCAGATGTGATTCTCCTTCACAAAAGTGGTAGCAAGGCAAAAGCAGGAAACTACAGACCTGTTTAACCTCAGTGATAGGGAAAATGATGGAATCACTTCTGAAGGAAAGAATTGTCTAGTATCTACTGGCCAGAGGGGCACAGGACCCAAGGCAGCATGGATTCACAGCGGGAAGGTCATGTCAGATGAATCTGATAGATTTCTTTGACTGGGTGACCAAAGTAGTACATCAGGGAGGGGCTGTGGACATGGCCTACCTAGACTTTAGCAAGGCATTTGACACAGTCCCACACAAAAGATTAATATACAAGTTAGCCAGCCTGGGAGTGGGTCCCAAGATGTCAGCCTGGGTAAAGAATTGGCTGGAGAATAGGACACAGAGCAATAGTAAATGGAGTCCACTCTGAAGAAAGGGGGGGTTACTAGTGGGGTACCGCATGGCTCAATATTAGGACCAGTCCTCTAATGTCTTTATAAGCGACATTGCAGAGGGACTGGAAGGAAAAGTATGTCTTTTTGCAGATGACACAAAGATCTGCAACAGAGTTGATGCACAAGGTGGGGTGGAAAGGATGAGAAGGGACTTGGCAAGGTTAGAGGAATGGTCAAATGTATGGCAGCTTAGATTCAATGCTAATAAATGCAAGGTAATGCACCTGGGAAACAAAAACCCTGGGGAAGAGTACACAATGGGGGTTGAGATACTAACAACAAAAATGGAAAGGGACCTGGGGGTAGTCATATCAGATGACCAAAAGGTGGGCAAGCAATGTGAGAGGGCAGCAAGGAGGCTGGGGGTACTGGGATGCATAGGAGAGGCATCACCAGTAGAAAACGAAGTTGTTATCCCTCTGTACAGACAGCTGGTCAGACCTCTGAGTACTGCGTGCAGTTCTGGAGACCCAATCTCCACAAAGACAGACAGGATGGAAGCTGTCCAGAGGAGGGAACTAAAATGGTGCAGGGTCTGCACCGGAAGACGATTAAGAGAGACTAAAGCAGCTTAATATGTATAGCCTCGAGGAAAGGGGGGACATGATAGAAACTTTCAAGTACCTCAAGGGAATCAACAAAGTCTAAGAGGGTAGCATCTTTCAAAAAAAAAAAAAAAAGAGGTGTGCAAGAACAAGGGGGCACAATCTGAAATTGAGGGGGTTGGCTCAGAGGTAATTTAAGGAAGTATTTTTTCACAGAGAGGGTTGTGGATGCATGGAACAGCCTTCCGGAGGAGGTTGTGGAGTCAAAAACAGTGATTGAATTCAAGCATGCATGGGACAGTCATAAGGCTTTTCTAGGGGTGGGGGTAGGAAGAAGTAGGCTGCTGGTTAACTAGGATCTGCAGCTTATCCAGTAGGTAGGGAAATGGGCAGACTGGGTGGGCCAAGCGGTCCTTATCTGCCGTTAAATTCTAGGTTTCTATGTTTCTCCAGTCCATCTACAATGTCACTGATGGATACTGAAGAGGACTGGCCCCAGGACTGATCCCTGAGGTACCCCACTTGTGACTTGTGTCTGACTAAATACAGTTTACCACCACTGTTTTCTGCCCAACCACCAGTTTGCCACCCAGTTGACCAACTTCTGACCCACTCCAGGCCTACCCAGCTTATTTATCTATGTGGAACAGTATCAAGTGCCTTGCTGAAATCAAGGTAGGAGACATTAACTGCTCCCCCTTGGTCCACCACTCTGGTTACCCAGTCAAAGAAATCTACGAGATTAGTTTGACAGGACCTACCTTTTGTAAACCCATGCTGCCTTGGATCCTGTGCTCCTATGGATTCCAGGTGTTGCACAATCCTTTCCTTAAGGAGTGCCTTCATAATCTTACCCACAACTAAGGTAAGACTGACTGGTCTGTAATTCCCTGCCTCCTCCCTACCACCACTCCTGTGGAGCTGGATCACATGAGCCCTTCTCCAATACTCTGGGACCTCACCTGTGCTCAGAGACTCACTAAACAGTTCTGATAATGGCTCTGCTAGTTACACCCTTAGCTCCTTTAGTACCCCGGGATGCATGCCATCAGGACCCATTGCCTTGTCCAACCCGAGCTTAGCGAGCTCTTGTAGGACCCTTTCTTTTGTGAAGGGACCAGTGCACACCTCCTCCCCCGTCCATGGTGCTAAGCTGTGGGCCCTGCCCTAACTTCTCTTCAGTAAATACTGAGCAGAAGTATCTATTTAGGATAGATGCTTTTACATAGTCCTCGTCCTCCCACGCCCCCTGATCTCCTGTCATCTTAGCAAGACCCCCTCTGGACTTTCTCCTTTCACTCATGTATCTACAGAAAGTCTTGTCACCTTCTTTTACTGTTTGTGCTAGTGTTTCCAAAGTGTGGGCCTTCGCCTGCCTTACTGCCTTCCCTGCTTCACTTAAGGAAGTTTGGTATGCCTCCCTATCTTCATCCTGCTGAGTTCCCTTACAGTGCCTTCAGAAAGTATTCACTCCCCTTGGATTTTGTCACAGTTTGTGATGTTGCAAACTCAAATTAAAATACATTTATATGGGATTTTTTTGTCACGTATCTACACAAATTACTCTATAATGTCAAAGTGGAATGAAACTTCTGGAATTTTTTTGTACATGTAATTTAAAATAAAAACCTGAAATGTTTTGATTTGATAAGTATTCACCCCCTTTGCTATGACACTCCAAATTGAACTCAGGTGCATCCAATTTCCTTATGAGATCACTCAATCTTGAATGGAGTCCACCTGTGGTCAGTTCAAATGGTTGACATGATTTCAGAGGAAATACACCTGTCTATACAAGGTCCCACTGTTGACAGTGTATGTCAGAACAGAAACTCTACCATTAAGACCAAGGAGCTGTCCGTAGAACTACGTGTTAGAATTGTGAGGAGGCTTAGATCTGGGGAAGGGTATAAAAACATTTCTAGGGTTCTGAAAGTTCCCAGGAGCACAGTCATGTCCATCATTAGGAAATGGAAAGATTACAGAACCACCCAGACTCTTCCTAGAGCAGTCCGTCCTCCCAAACTGAGCAACCGGGCAAGAAAGACCTTGGTCAGGGAAGTGACCAAGAACCCAATTACCACCCTGACAGAACTAGGGAGAACCTGTCCAGAGTACAACAATCTCTGCAGCACTTCACAGATGTAGCCTCTATGGGAGAGGAGCTAGGCGGAAGCAACTCCTGAGAAAAGGCCACATAATAGCATGCCTGGAGTTTGCAAGAAGGCACGTGGCAGACTCAGACCAAGTGGCAAAAGATTCTCTGATCTGATGAAACAAAAATTGAACTCTTTCGCCTGAATGCAAAGCGCTATGCCTGGCGCAAGCCGAACACAGCTCAGCACCCATGTAACACTATCCCTCCCATGAAGCATGGTGGCGGCAGCATCATGTTATGGGGATGCTTTTCAGCAGCAGGGACTGGGGCACTTGTCAGGATAGAGGGAACAATGAATGGAGCCAAATACAGGCACATCCTTGAGGAGAACCTGCATCAGTCTGCAATAGACCTTGGACTGGGGCGAAGATTTACATTCCAACAGGACAACGACCCCAAGCATACAGCCAAAGCAACACTGCAGTGGCTTCAGAACAAGAAGGTGAATGTCCTTGAGTGGCCCAGCCAAAGCCCAAACTTGAATCCCATTGAGAATCTGTGGAAAGACTCGGTTCACCGACACTCCCCATCCAACTTGACAGAGCTTGAGCAAATCTACAAGGAATAATGTAGAAAATCCCCAAATCCAGATGTGCAAACTGATACAGACATACCCAAGAAGACTCAAAGCTGTAATTGCTGCCAAAGATGCTTCTACAAAGTATTGACTTGGGGTGAATACTTATAAACAAGATATTGCAGTTTTAATGTTTCATACATTTTTGTTACACAATAAAAATATTTTTGCCCTTTAAATTGTTGAGTATGCTGTGTGGATCAAGGTGGAAACAAATAATTTCAATGCATTAAAAATTCTGGCAGTAACAACAAAATGTGACAAAATCCAAGGGGGGGGGGGGTGAATACTTTCTGAAGGCACTGTACATTTCCTGAAGGCCAGCCTTTTGGCTCTGACCTTTTCTGCTACTGTTTGAGAACCACAGTGGTTTCCTTCTTCTTTTGCACTTTCTTTTTAAACACATTGTGATGTTGCTTCAAGTATTGTATCCTTAATGCCTGCCCACTTTCCCTGTACCCCCTCACCTGTATTTCTTTTTGACAGGGCTAGATTAACTCGGTTTGCCATCTTATCAAAGTCTGCTCCTCTGAAGTCCCATATTTTTGCCTTGGAATGGGATGATTTAGTTCTAGTGGCCAAATTGAACCATACCACATGACCGTCACTGGCACCCAAGTGACCTACCTGGAGATCTGTGATCCTTTCCCTGTTAGTCAGTACTAGAGAGTACTACCATGTCAAGGAGGTTCCGATATCCCAAGACCCTCTCGATGGTATCACTTATAATACACACCATCTTATTACTCCCTTATAATACACAATCTCCTGTCTATTATTCTATTTGTAGTACACACAGTGCTCCAAATAATGTTACCATTTTAGAGTGACATACTCACCATTTTTGGCATTAGGCGAGTAAAAGTGCTTTACACCTGGAAAAGAGCTTTAACTATTTTGGGAGTATTTCAAATGGCTGGGATACGAATCTGTCCTCATCAAAACTTTAACAAGTATTCTCAGAAACTGTTGAGTACAAAAAGCCAGTGCTCACCTTACCTGGAATACAAGAGTACACATACTGGGATACCATACACATGACCAGAGACTCATCGTAGGAATTTAAAACAAGTGTTGATCATGATCATTAGATACTAGTGGCATTCTCTCGGAGAACCAGAATATTTTCCTAGTTTTGTCTGTCATTACCTTCTCTCCTCCCAAAACTTCCAAATCCTCTTCTGTTCCCTGGCTGCCCATTTTCACTGCTACTAGGCTGTGCATCATCTGGGGAAGAGAAGTTTTACAATAACTAGAAATTCATTGTTCATACAATCTACACAGTAAGGAACCCAAAACCATAGCAAAAGGTGATGCCGTAGTCATCGTCAAGACAATGGAAGAATGGAATATCACCAAGAAACCAGGAGCTCAGCAGCACTTACCACCATTTGAATTGGATCTGCCAAATCCACCTACACCACCACGGCCTCCACGAAATCCACGACTTTCTCCTTCAAACTTCTTACCTAAAATAAGTAACAATTCTTTTCTATATGACAACTGAAGCCCAAATGTGATGCCTGAAAATGTATTACCCTTCAAATTTTTACGTTCCATCACAATACCTCAATATCATACTTTCTTGATGCCAGCACATCCAATTACTTGGCTTTAGGAATTGCAATCCAGAAATCTATTAAAATATCTGATTAAAATTTCTAGCTACAGAACAATTACTGCTTTTAACCTTGCTACTCATATTTCACTTCACACCCACATTGCCAAGCCTTCAACTCAGCATGCTCAGTCACTGGAACCAGTCTTTAGGCTGGACTCCAACCACTCAACCATGTGGTACTTGAGATCTGCCCCAACTCATATCTTCATGCTGCAACAGCTGTAAGAGACGCGCCTTAACAAGGGTGGGTGGATCGTGCTGTGAAGAGATTAGCAGTAGAAAGAACAATTACGCAGGAACTAAACAGCAGATCTTCGAGGGGATCTCGGTCATCAAGTAACACCGTAGGAACCTTTCCAGTCAGTGAAAAGGAATCCACACAGAAGATTTTCAGCAATACAACTGGGGTCGCCCAGGCCACCCACGCAGTCAACGTCCGAGGAAATCACCAACCCTATATAGGCATCAGCAGCCCCACACCCACCTTAGTTCTTTCCCCAGAGACTAAAGGAGGTAGGCTCTCGTTCAGGGGAACCAAGGAGAGAAAGAGGTACCCAGACCAAAGTAAAAAGCTGGATACACCCGATAACCAGTTCTTAGACAGGAGCCCCAAGAAGGGGGATGGCATTAGAGAAAATATACCAGATGACAGATCCCCTCGAAGATCTACGGTTACGGTTCTTACACAACTGTTCCATCTTTCTCAGTGGCATCTCAGTCCTCAGGTAACACTGTGGGGACTAGTAACAAGCAGTTGCAAGCAGAAACAGTCAGGGAGGAGGGCTCATTTTATTTTTATTTAATCATTCTCAGATTACAAGTACCCTTCAGCAGAGGACTGCTCATTTACAAGGGTTCCACGTCAATAAGGGGAAGGGGTAACAGACAAAGGAGAGCAAAATCAATCTTACAGTTACAGCAATCATCGTCGTATAAAGTTGGGCGACAGTCTCAGATACATTTGCAATATAAAGATGGTGGTAACCCAAGTGAAATAGAAGGGAAGTTGTTAGGTCAGAAATATACGGCGAGAAAGTTGCAGCCCAGTGGCCTTCTCATGTGGAGTAGTAAAGTAGAAATTGGGGGAGAATTGGAGAGTAGAAGGAGTGGTGGTGAAAGTCGGAGGCAAAAGGAGGGCAGAAAAAAATAAAAAAAAAAAACAGGAAAGAAGGAAGTGCAGGGGCGTCCGTTTCGCCAGGGTCTGACACGATGGTGAAGTGATTTGCAGGGAATAAGGGAGGTGGGTATTTGGGGGAGAGAGACGAGGGAGGTAGAGGGTCCTGTCACAGGTCAGAACTAGGTACACCGGAGAGCACATCATGAGGTTAGTTGGGGCAGTCACAGATGCTTTTTTTTTTTTTTTTTTTTTTTTTTTTAAACTTTAATCTTTATTTAAGCTCTGCAGAAAATTTAATTACATCTTCGAGAATCATTAAAACAGACTTGGTATATTGTGCAAAAACACAGCTCATTTCATTGTTATACCAGTTGGGGAAGAATATAAAGGTCTCTGAGGCTGGAGCAGGCATAGAATATAAAGGAAGAAGCCTTAAGTCTTAAATCAACATGAGGCCATCTCCAACAACATAAAATTGCCAGGATTCAAATTCACAGCTACGGATCGCCCTAGCCCAAGGGGGAGGGATATGCTCTCTATTTTCTGCTGCAGCTACTCCATCTAGCTGTTGCCAGATTATCCACCTAGACCATCTTTGGACAAAAAGTGTGGTCTTGTGGTTTATTTCAAAGGCGAGTTCCTCCAGATCAGCCAGGCCTTTAATGATCGAAATCCAATCTTGTTTCTGGGGCACAGTGGGACTAAGCCATGTTCTCGTTATCGCCTTGTGGGTCGCTGTCATTAAGATTGCCCAAAGTTACACTGAATCTGGTCCCCTGACCTCTAGGGGAGGCACCCCCAAGAGCTCTTCTTCCCAATTCAACTGCTGAGTGATAGCAAGAATTTCTTTTATAGCTGATAATCGGGCCCCAAATCCACTCAGCCTGGAGCAGGCCCAGAAAATGTGTAGCTAGCCTGCTTTATCTTCCCCACACCCCCTCCAACAGCCAGCCGAGAAATTTGAATTTCTTTTATTTAGCACATCAGGAGTGAGGAAAAACAAATCCTTACCTTCCAAGCAAATTCTTGCCAAAGAGGTGATCTAGCTGCCAGTTTGGCAGTGCCGAAAACAGAGTTCCAATTGAGGGGGGTAGAGCCAGGTCCAGCTTCCTCCTGTCATTTGTTTTCAATTTTGATTAGGGGGTCTGGTCTTATAGTTCTTAGAGCCTCGTATAGGGTGGAAATCTGGCCCTTCTGGTCAGTTGATTTTATTTGTTGGATGGCTGCCACAAGGGGAACTACCCCATCCGGATTCACCACTCTCCTCTGGAGAGAAGTGATATATGTTCTTACTTGGAGGAACCTGAAGTGATCAGAGTTCTTAAGACCAAATCTGTTCTTGAGTAAATTAAAGTCAAAGAGTAGGGCCCCCTCAGAAAACTGCCCTAAAAAAGTCAGACCCATCCTAGTCCATTGTTTGTATGTGAGGTCTATTCGGTTAGGGGGAAGTCCTCCACCCAAGCCAATCTTTTAAGGGTCCATAATGAAGGTAGCAGTTTATATTTTTGCCACAGTCCATGAACCGAGCGAAGGGTCTCCCCCATCAAACTTAGCCTGGGCATCAGGTGATGTCGGGTTAGGAGAGTTGTTACTGTTCGATCCTCAAGGGGCAACCTACCTCCCCCCTCCATTTCCCTCCAGCCCGAGGTGGAGCTGGGACCAGACCACTGGAGAGACTGCCTCAGTTGTACCACGAGGAAATAATCTTCCAAATCTGGGAGGGATCTGCCACCTGCCTCGCGATGGGCCTGTAATGTTTAGTCTTATTCTTGGTCTCTTATTTGCCCAGATAAATCTGGGCATCATTTTATGCCAAGTCTGGAAGACAGATTTATGAATATAAAGGGGTATACACTGAAACAGATACAGAAATTTGGGTAATACATTCATAGTTATGGCTTGAATTCTGGCGTGCATAGGGATATTAATCAGGGACTACTTTTCAAAGTCTTTCATGAGGGAGGTCGTCCAGGGTGTATAGTTTGCTTTAAATAATTTAGATGAGTGTTTAGTGATGTGGATCCCCAGGTATCATCCCCTCAGCTGACCAAACTAGAGAGAGGAGATGGCGGATGCACTCAGGTGGGTTAAAAAAAAAAATAAATAAAAATTTAGAACCTCCATTTTTGTTTTATTTAGGGAATAACCCGAGTGCCTCCCAAAGTTCTCCAACATAGGCCACACTTGGTCTATAGATGTGGCTGGGAGAGGGACAGCAGATCATCATCTGTGTATAGCAGGATCTTCTGTACACCGCCCACCTCTATCCCTGCCACATCCTGTGTCCTTCTGACAGCCTCGGCCAAGGGTTCGATATAAAGAGCGAACAAGAGGGGGGAAGGTGACAGCCCTGATGAGTACCTCTGCCCAGGTGAAATCTATTAGACAGACCCCCATTTACCTGACATATGCCCAAGGGCCCGTATACAGGGATCTCATGGCATCTATGAAAGACTTGGGGAACCCCCTGTGTTTAAGCACCAAGAACAGAAAATCCCATGAGACCCTATCAAAGGCCTTTTCGGCATTTAGACTTAGTAAGCATGCCGGGGTACGGGGACGTTGGATCTTGTCTATCATGTCTAAGGCAGAGCGTACTCTGTCAGGTGTTTGTCTGCCCATCACAAAACCAGATTGGTCTGGTTGAATTAACTCTGGTAATATAGGATTAAGTCTCGAGGCTATTATAGAGGTACAAATCTTGTAGTCTTGATATAGCAGGGATATAGGGTGGTAAGATTCACACCGAGGGATCTTTTTCCTCTTTGTGCAAGATTGTGATGGTTGCTATTGCCGGGGGGGGGGGAGAGACCTCCTTCAGACCAAATGTTCAAGAAGGCTTTATGGAGAAGGGGCACTACTTCAGGGGTCAGGGTTTTGTAAAATTCGGGCCTGAACCCATCAAGGCAGGACATTTGGCCGGCTTAAGTTTTTTAATTGAGGAGATTATTTCTTCCTGGGTGATGGGCCTGATCAGCATTTGGGCGATGTCTAAAGGAAGGGGAGGGAGCGGAATTTAGCTCAAATAGTTTTGCTTGTCTTGTTTAGAAGTTCTCTCCTCCGGCTTATATAATTTGGAGTAATACTCCACAAATGATTCCGCTATCTGAATGGTTTGTCTAACCAATTGGCCTATACGGGGCGAGACTATTTTGGTTATTGTAGCTTTAGCTGCATGACGACACAGCCTGCAAGCTAGGAGTTTAGTACCTCGAGGCTCACCCTCATAGTATCATTGTTTTAGATAAAACAAAGCTTTTTCTACCTCTATTTTTTGGATGTTATGTAACAGCTCCCTACACTTTTGCAGTTCCCTACCCCTGGATTCCTCCCACTTCATTTTTTGGGCATCCTCTAGCTATTTAATCTGAGAGATTAATTTGCTGGTTTTGCTTTAATTCTCGTTTTTTTGCGGGAAGCTATTGATATAAGTTTACCTCTAAGAGAGGCTTTGATAGTGCCCCATATCATCTGTGGTGAGACCTCTTGTCTGGTGTTTTCTTCAAGGGTAACTTTCAGGAAATTCCCCGAGTTCCTTCAGAACTCCTTTGTCCTGAAAGAGAGGAATATTCAGTCTCCAGTGCATGGTTAGTTTAGGCAGTCCCAGCTCCACCTCTAGATAGACAGGGCTATGATCTGAGAGAATGGTCATGCCCACCCATGTAGGGGGAAATCTATTCAGGTCACCCTTAAATGTAAAAAACAAAAAAAAAAAAACATGTCCAGGTGGGAGAATACCTTGAACCTAGGGGAAAAGCAGGTATATTCCTGTGCTCTAGGATATTTCTCTCTCTCCAAATATCACACAAGCCTAGCTGCTCTAACTGAATTTTAATAGAGCAGGCTTTAGCTACATCCAATTTTGGGATCTGAGAGGTTGAGTCAAGGGCCCTGTTTAAAACTATGTTCCAGTCTCCTCCCATTATTAGTGTGCCTCTAGCCTTTTCTACCACCAGCTGTAAAATGTTTGAAAACACTCTAAATGAAGATCCAGGAGGAATGTAAATATTAGCCATGGTTATTTATGTGTCCTGAATAGTCACGACTACAATAGTGTACCTGGCTTCAGGGTCCTCTATCACCTCCTGCTGTTGAAACTAACTTTGCGGACAACAGTATCGCTAACTCCTCCTCCCCCCCCCCTTCTGCCCCCTGGAAGAGAGGAATCGTATATCACTGGGAAGGACTTCAATTTAAGTTTCTGGGCTTCCTAAGGGGAGAGGCGAGTCTCCTGCAGGAACACACCTCCACATCCCTGGGATGCAATAAATTGCTGAATCCTCTTCCTCTTCATTGGGCTGGACGATCCATTCACATTTAGAGACAAACTTAGTAGTACAACTAACCATGTTCCTTCCAACTAAAATTGACATTCCTTTTCTGTAACATGGATACTCTAAGCGGTAACAATTTGAGTCTAACAAGTTTCCAAAGCTTTACGTTTAATGTAAGAAACTAACAACTTGAAGAAAAACTTTTTGCAACTTTTATGCAACACCACAATTGCTCTGGCCTCATCCAATTTTGAGCCATGAGCCAACTTAAGTGGTGTGTTACCTTGTATGGAACTCCTCTTGACCTGGTTACCCAGTATTTCATGATAAGGTTTCCAAGGGAAAGCAGACCGATGTTTCTCAGGGAAGGGGCGTCTGAAAGAGCAGCTCAAAACAGAGCACTCAGAAGTACAATGAGTGTTCTCTGCAGGGCCCTGGAATAAAGCCCCCCTTTTCTGTCAGTGTTGGACTGCATAACGGCAGAGAAGGCAATACCCAACAATTGCCCAGTACCCATCCACTCGAACATACAATAAAGAAAACCCTGAGGAGAGGAAGAGACCCCCCCCCCGGGGGCTAGTTATGATTAGCCCTAGTTTCAATAATTAAGGCATTCTGTTTTTAACAGCCCCAGCCTTTTTTGCTTTGGATATTCATCTTGTCCCCACTTACCCTCAGTCTATTACCTCCCCAAAAGGGAAGGCGCCTCAGTATCACCACAAGGTAATACAGACCTTCTCAAAAAGGGTCCCCACCCCCCCCAGAACCCGGTTTCTATTAAATATGTGGACCTTCCAGACGAAAGGGACTGAGACTCGCCTGGAACCAGATATACCATACAGGTGTGAGTGCCACCCCTAAACCCTTCTGAAGTTTGAACGCCCACTCAAATGGCTGGCTTATACCAGCCGAGCTGAGAAGAAAAATCCAGGGGGCAGTATGCAGACCTGGTGAGCAGACCCATTCGCCTGAGCCCATAATTCATGGTGAGGCCAGCTAGTGACAAGGCCGGAGTACCCAACCCCCAATCAGACAGGTTTCCCCCTCTTGGTCCTTATTCTCCTGAGCGAAGGTCAGCCATATTTATGAGGCAGGATTCGTACCCGAGGACCAGAACCGGGTCATGGGATTGGGAGACTGGCACCTGAACTTTTGAGCTCTCCACAGGGAACCTCTCCCAGTGGTACAGCTTGTTTAGGGATAGATGCCTGGGCTGTTTGCCCTTGGAGTCCGGTCTATGGCTGCCCCCTCCTCCCGGGAGGTCCTTCCCTAGAGAAGAGGTGTGATCAGCCAGACCGCATAATGTGTTGCCTGAAACCCCCCCCCCCCCCGTCACAGGGGGTCAGACCATTTGGGAAGGGATAAAGAGAGCTGTCTGGCTCTGCACCAGGCCTCCTCAAGTATTATTGGCAATGAATCCAGACTCAATGCAAGATCCCCACCCATCAGATGCTGCAGATTATGAAAATGTTCACACGTGCAGAATAAGCGAGGATGGGGAAAGAAGGAAGAAACCACGCCAGACCAAGTATTGTTGTGGGGAGGAGTTAACATTCATCACTTCCCGCTGAAAACAAGACTGGTACACTTCACAACCCGCCAAAGGCCACAGTAACCTGCAGTTTCCACAACAGACAAATAAAGCAAATAAACTGTCACTGCAACCAGATATAGCCCTTTGAGTTGGCTAGAATGACAGGTTTGAATCCATGCCCCCCGAGCAACAATCATAGTTTGAGAAAATGTAAGTAGAAAAAAAGTCAATGGAGAGAGGAGTAGGGTCAGCAACAGTGTCTCCAAGTGCACACACACAAAAAAAAAAGTCATCGGATAATTAGGTGGCTATGCCACAGTAGCCTGTTAGAGTTGCTCACTGCGGACCTCAAACCAGAGAGGGGAAAGCGGGAGACGAGAAGGCAGTCTGCAAATAGGATCACCACGAGGACGCGTGAAGTTCGTCTAAGCCCATCAGGCCTGGTGGTGAGAGGGGGCGATTTGATGAGGAAGAGATGGATAAGGTGTGCACATCGCCTTGGGTAGCCTCACGTAGTGGGGATCGTGGAGGGCCGAATCCTCTGCCTCGTTAGACGACAACGCCAGTTTCAAGAGGGTGGCATTCTTGTTCATCAGGGTGGGATAGCAGAGTCTCCGCAGGACCGCATCAATGTCAGCGCGAAGGGAGGTCTGTGGCTGTCGCCCCAAGGAGACCATCTTAGTAATTCCATTCTGGGCCACAGACCAGGCCGATGCCAGGAGCTCTCTCTCTCTCTCTAACCTCTCCTATTAAAAAGGGGGTGGGGGGGTTGGTGAGAGACAACTCTTCCAGGTAAGTGGAGGCAGAAAGAAGATCTTTAAATATTTTGATGCCTTGTTCTGTTGTAATTTTTAGCCTTGCTGGGTGCAGAATTTGGGCCCTGATGTTTTTGGCTCTCAGTGACTTCACAATCAGCCAGATCGCCTTCAGAGTCTCTTGAACTTCAGAGGTATAGTCATTGTCTATGGAAATTTTATGGCCCTCAAACTCTAATGGACTCTGCTGCCAGACTTTCTGCAGCACCTCTTCCTTACTACTGTATCTGGTGAACCGGACCATAAAGGATCTAGGCCTAGCTTCCGGATTACTTGGTCTCTGTGCCAGGGAGTGGTGCACACAGTCAAGACCCAAATCTAAGCCCTCAGGGAGATAGAGCGCCGTTCTGAGAAGCCTTTGAATGAATTCTATAATATCTGTAGCTTCCCCCTCAAGACCTTCAGGCACCCCATGAATTCTGACATTCTGTCTTTGGCTTCTGCCCTCCAGATCATTCAGCTTGTGCGTTAGTTCCCGGTCCCGGGCCAGCAAGTACAGCAGCAGTCTATTTTGCCTTTCGGACTGTTCAGATACCGCTGCGAGGCTCAGTTCCATCTGGCCTGTTTTGTGTTCTATTCTGCCCAAGTTAGACCAGAGATCGGAGAGGGTTCAGTCTATTTTGGTGACTGTGCGGGCTGTTTATTTGATTGCTTCTATGAGATTTTTGTCCTGAAGGCCTCCATGCTGCCCAAGCTGCTGCGCTTCCCCGGAGGTCTCTGTTTCAGCGGGGTTATCACCCTCTTCCTCTTGCACCAGGACTTTAAGTTTTTGCGCATTGGTTAAAAATAACTTCCCCGCTTTATTTCTCTTCTGCTTGGCTGGGGATGCCATCTTCTTAGGGGCGATTAATCTTGATTGTGTTCGATGGGCAACGGAGCGGGTGAATCCAGCCACCAGGTCGCTTCCTGATGTCACCGGAAGTCCACAATTGGGTCAAGTGACGTAAGCTATTAAGCTCATAGTCCAGGCTGTTTAGCCAGTTTGGGGGGCTCTGTAGAGAAAAGGCTGCTGGCACTGGGTGGTCCACACCTGTGGAATGAGTACGTGTTCAGTGACAGAGGCCAGAGTACAATGAGCCTCGATGATCTGGGCAGAAGGTAAGAGATTCCAGTTGGCAGCGCACCAAGGAGCATCTTTTTGGCTAGTATGCAAGATTGGTACTTTATTTGTCCTTGGAGAGTAAACCATCCAGTTAGTGCGTACAGATCACACGTGTGGGTGGGGCGGTCAGCATCAGTCATGAGCCTACATGCTTTGTTCAAGGTAATATTAAGCCTTTAGGGATGTAGCGGAGGTAGCTCCGTATATTACTAGAACACAGTCAATGGTGGAGAGTACCGAACTATAGACAGCAAGTTTAAGTGCTTCAGGGGTCAGATTCCTATGCCTGAATAGAAAAAAAATACAGGTTACTCACCTGTAACAGGAGTTCTAGGAATGGTATATGTTGTTCATCCACACTTTCTGGTAGGTATCCTTGCCGCTTTAAATCTTGCCGGAAGGTCTTCAAGCTGGCTCCTCCACCCACCCGGGTGGTAAAACTCAGCTCCGCCCATGACGCAGATCTGGCCGCTGGAAGCTCAGGTAGTGCCGAAGCCGGGAGGTTGGAGGGATGTGGTGGATGAACATATACCATTCCTAGAACTCCTGTTACAGGTGAGTAACCTGCATTTCTAGAGACATGGATATGTTGTTCATCCACACTTTCTGTCAGACTCCTAGCAGTTCTCCGTGAGGAGGGAGGCAAGGCGCACACTCCCTACTTAGGGAATAGAGACTGAAGAACCGAGGCCCCAAAACCAGCATCCCGGCGTGACTCAAGGTCGATGTGGTAGTGGGTAATAAAGGTATGTGCAGACTTCCAGGTAGCAGCCCTGCAGATATCCTGGATAGGGACATCCCTGGAAGCAGCTACCGATGCAGCGGTGTGGTGGGTAGAATGAGCTCTTATCCCTCTGGGAGGCTCCATGCCCGCCAACCTATAGCAGAGATCTATGCAGGAGGTGACCCACCTGCTTATCGTTAAACAGCTGGCAGGTCTGCCAGAGTGCGGCTTCAGCGTGGTGACAAACAGCTGGCGAACCTCTCCCCAAATTTCAGCCGTAGGCCTCCTTATAATAAGCGAGCGCCCCTAGGGTCCAGAGTATGGAGCCTATATTCGGCCTCCGAGGTGTGATTGGGGTAGAACACCGGCAGAGTCAATACCTGGTTAAGGTGAAACTCCGACACCACCTTCAGAAGGAATTTCGGGTGGGCCCGCAGGACAACCTTGTCCCTGTGGAAGACCCGGTAAGGAGACTATGGAAAGCGCCTGGAGCTCTCCCATCCTTCTGGCTGACGTGATAGCCACCAAGAAGGCGGTCTTCCACGACAGGTGAGAGACATCACACCTGTGCATCGGTTCAAATGGCTTGCCCATGAGCTTTGCCGGTACCAGCAGTAGATCCCACAGAGGTGGAGGTTCTCGCACCGGAGGGGAAATGTGATCAAGGCCTTGAAAAGCGCCAGACCACCTTCTCCTCCGATTCACTAACTGCTTCCGCCCGCGCCTGCAAGCAGAGATGGCTGCTAGGTGCACCTTTGGGTCACGACCTAAGCCCTTGCTGAGAAAGGGACCACAGATAGTCCAAGATGCTTGCCAAGGAACAGGAGGAAGGGTCCAGGCCCTTACCCTGACACCAAATGGAAAATCTCTTCCATTTAAAGGCATAACATTTCCTGGTCGACTCCTTACAGGACGCCTCAACTACACTGAGGACCTCATCAGAAAGACCCAAGGCCTGGAAATCTAGCCGGTCAGGAACCAGGCCGTCAGGTGCAGGGATTGAAGTTCTGGATGGAACGTCTTCCCCTGATTGACTGAGAGTAGGTCCGGGCGAGCTGGAAGCCGCCTCGGGAGCCTGGAGCTGAGGCGGAGGAGATCTGGATACCAGCATTGGCGGGGCCAGGCTGGGGCTACCAGAATCACCTGCGCCTTGTCCCTCTTTGCTTTGAGAAGCACCTTGTGGATCAAGGGAAATGGGGGAAAGGCGTAGAAGAGGCCCAGGGTCCACGGCCTTGAGAAGGTATCCCCCTGCAGTGAGCCCTGCTGCGGGGGGCGGGCATGGAACAGCCTCAGCTTCACATTCTCCCTGGAGGAGAACAGGTCCACCTGAGGTGTGCCCCAATGGGAGAACAGATCTTGTACTACGTCCAGCAGGAGAGACCACTCGTGGGACACAGCCCCTATCCGGCTTAGGGCATCGGCCAGGGTGTTGGAGGCTCCTGCCACATGAATGGCTAGGAGATCCACCTCCAGGCTGCGCACGAATGACCAAATGCGGAGAGCTTCCTTGCACAGAGGCATGGAGCGCGTCCCGCCCTGGAGGTTTAGGTAGTACATGCTCGTGGTATTGTCCGTCTGGACCTGAACCACTTGACTCCATAGGAACGGAGCAAAGGCGGTGGGGGCTAGGCGAACCGCCCGAAGCTCCAGCAGGTTGATATGGCATCGGGACTCCCGAGGGGACCAGAGGCCGTGCGCTCTGTGCTCCCCAACCCATCAGAGAGGCATCGGTCGATAGAGAGACCGTCGGCTTGGGGCGGACAAACGGGATGCCCTCCTGCAAATGAGCTGGAACGGTCCACCACTGGAGAGCGTTCCACATCCCCTGGGTCACAGTCACTAGCTGGTCCAATGGATTGCAGCGTTCTGACCACTGGCTGGCCAGTCCCCACTGAAGGGGACGCATGTGCCAGCGGGACCAACGGACCACGCTGGTGCAGGCCGCCATGAGACTCAGGAGGCGCAGGAAGTCCCGGGCAGGGCGCGATTGCCCAACCAGAAAAGATTGGGCAAAGGAGGAAAGAACCTTGGCCCTGTCCGCCAGGAGCCATGCTCTGGCTCGAAGAGAGTCGAGCTCTGCCCTGATGAAAAGAATCACCTGCTTTGGTCCGAGTTCCGACTTGGCCTCGTTGAGGAGGCCAATCTGAGAGCAAACGCGGAGGGCCAGATCTCTGGACCGCTCCACCTCCACTCTGGAGGGGGCTGCTATCAGCCAATCGTCCAGGTAAGGGTACACCCGGACCCCTCGGCGCCGCAGGAAAGCTGTCACCACTGCCATGCATTTGGTGAAGACCCTGGGAGCAGAGAAAGGCCACAGGGCATGGCTCGGAACTCGTAAAGGGATCCTTCCGCTCGAAAGTGGAGGAATCTCTGGTGAGATGGACGGATAGGCACGTGAAAAAACGCGTCCTGTAGGTCCATAGAGCAGAACCACACACCGCGTTCCAGGGATGGTATTATCTGAGCCAGAGTGACCATCCTGAAGGTCCGGGACCTTAGGAACTTGTTTAGGTTGTGCAGGTCAAAAATTGGGCGCCAGCCCCCTGTCCGTTTTGGGACCAGAAAGTACCTGGACACAAACCCCGGGTTTGAGGGAGGGTCCGCCACCTCTCTGATCACCTCTTTCTTGAGGAGCAGAGTGATGTCGGCTCAGCGAGCCAACAGTGAGGCTGCGGACCCCGAGGCCCCCCTGTGGGCGACGGCTCGGAATGGCGGGGCCTGCTCGAACTCCAAAGGCAGGCCCTTTCCTACCACTTCCAACACCCACCAGTCTGTGGTTATGGCAGACCAGGCGGAAAGGAAGTGGCGGAGCCGCCCCCCACGGGGCGACACCCCTCAACCCATCATTGAGCAGACTTGGAGGAGGAACCGGCTGAGGGACCACCTGGGCCTTTACCTCCCTGCTTCCTGGAAGAGGAAGCCACGTGCTTGGGTTTGGGATGCCAAGCGCAAGCCTGCTGGCCCTGATGCTGCTGGACCGGACGTGCCGCGGGCACAGATAGACAAAAGGTCTTGGGTTGCAGTCTGCAGCCCTTGTCCCTCTGGGTGTATGAGACAGAGTCCAGAGTGGCATTAGACTTTTCGATCCTCTGGAGGTGACCTTCCACTCCAGGGCCGAAGAGGTCGGTCCCCAGGAAGGGGACATCCACCAACTTGTGCTGGGTATCCGCTGTGTTGGTGGATATCCTCAGCCATGCCCGACGGCGCATAGCCACTGCGGCCACTACTGACCTGGCGCATGAGTCACCGATGTCCAAAGCAGTCTGAAGTTGCTGTTTGGCCACTGCCCTGGTCCCGCACCTGCTTAACTGTGGTCTGCAGGTCAGACGGGAGATGAGGGACTACCTCGTCCAGGGAGCCCAACAGGGCATGAGAGAAGTGCGCCATCAGCACGGCCAAGCTGGCCTGACGAAGGCCAAGGAAGGATGCATCGTAGACTTTGCGCCCGGCGTAGTCCAACTTCTTGGACTCCTTGGGAGGCTTGTCCACGTCCCTGGCACTTTTGGCACGCCGGAAGACGCTGTCGGTAACCAATCCCTCGGCTGAGGGGTGTTCCGAGAAATCGGACAGGGAGCCGGTAGGGACCGCATACTTCTTTGCCATCCTGGCCGAAGGCGCAGGGCAGGAAGCAGGATGCTGCCAGAGCTCCAAGGCCGGGCCCACGATGGCCTCGGCCACCGGAAAGGCCTCCGTAGGAGAATCCCCTCGGTCCAAAATCTCCGTGAGGGGGTACCTGGCCCGCTTGGATACGGGCTCAAGCTGCATCCTGGTGGACTCCGAGATGAGCCTAAGCAAACCCATGAAGGACGATGGGCTATCGTCCAGCGACTGACCTCCTGAGGACTCCAAGTCAACCCGCCTGGAGAACAGGGAGGAATCATCGTCTGACTCGGAGGAGTCCGCAAAGAGCTGCCTTGGGCCTGAGCCACCCTCCACTTGCCGAGGGCGATTGGGACAGAGTGACAGACAGCCTATGGGGCAGACGCTGGGCCAACCGAGAACTCTTGGTCAGGGCCCTAAACAACAGCTGTGGAGGCAGAGGTTCCACCAGAATTTGTGGGGCAGCCGGTTTTGGTCGAGCAACAGGTCTGGGAGCAGGCGCCTCAGAGAGCGAGGGGTTGTGACCGCTCAGTGACAGCCACTTGATAGCCGGGGAAGACTACGTCGGCTTGCTCCCGGACAGAAGAAGCTGTTGCCACATGAGGTCCTCTGAGCGCCGACACAACCTGCGCCGAAGCCTCCTCAGCCTCCCCTCGTCCCGAGAAGGACGAGGACGAGAGGCAACGCCGCTTGCCGCGGTACCGAGACCACCTATGACGGTGGGATCGGCTGGACCAAGAAGAAGTCAGAGACCGTGAACCTCTGCTTTTCTGAGGAGGGTTCTGGGGCAGCGCAGGGGAAACCCGCTCTCCCCTCGGCTCGGAGGGTTCAACCGTGGACTCCGGAACCGGAGGCACTGGCAAGTCCACGGAAACTTCAATCTCCACCGGGGGAACCCGGGAGTGAGGGTTTTCGGCTTCACAAGTTGACAACCCATCCGACGGGTCGAGAAAAATCTCTACTGCGTCGACAGGGGTCTCGGTCAACTAACCGGACGGGGACGCCGTGAGGCCAGTGGCCGAAGCCAAAGGATCAACCGAAGTCGATGGTCGACTACTCAGTGAGAGGGACCGCTCCCAAGAGAGTCACCGGAGGGACTTACCTTTGTGGTCCTTCTTCTTGGACCAAGAGGAAGGCCCTGAAGATGATGGTCCCTCTCCCTTAGTGGAGAGAGACAGACAGAGCTCCTTGAAAGAAGCTGAATAGGAGGATCCCAAGGAGAGCGGGATAAATGATGCGGCCGAGGAAGATGAAGATGCGGCCTGCACCACCTCCTCCGAGGGCGATCATCTGCTCAAGCTGAATCGCTGATCCCGACGCAGCGGAAGCCGCCAAACGGGCCTCCTTCGACTTTACCGGAGGATAACTTTTCTCGGGGCGCCCAAGTTGCAAACGGGCGGCACAGTCTTCCAGGACGTAGGCCGAAAAGGAAGAGCACAGGTCGCAAGCCTGCGGGTCGTGCTCAAGGCCCAAGCAGTAGACTCACGTGGAGTGCGGATCCGTCAGAGACACCTTCTACCCGCATGGGCACCTCCGAAAACCGGGAGTCGATTTGTCCATCGCAGCTGCGAGGGAAATCAATGACCCAAGTCTTGAAAACCTTAAAAGTAATTTCGGGTAAACCGAAGAAATAGGAACCAGTCTTATACGCAGAGCATTAAGGAGGGAACCTGAACTTCCAAGCGGTAAGGAAGATCTGGCATCATGGGGCGGAGCAGAAAGTTTTACCACCCGGGTGGGCGGGAGGAGCCAGCTTGAAGACCTTCCGGCAAGATTTAAAGCGGCAAGGATACCTGCCAGAAAGTGTGGATGAACATATCCATGTCCCTAGAAGCCTAGTTTTGCAGTCACAGACTTGGCAACAATCTCAATGTGTGGTGCACAGGAAAGGTGGCTGTCCAATGTTACACCAAAATATTTGAATTGTTTAACTTGTTAGAGGGTAGCTCCAAGGTTATTTTTGACTGTCCGGGCATGCGACCTACCCTTGTGGCAAGAGGAAGAGGACAGGAGTTAGTTTTTTAGTTCAGTACAAGTTTGTGCGTTTGGAACCATTTTTTGACTTCGAGGAAACGAAGTTGGAGGTTGTCTTCAAGCGCAGAGGGATCAGGGTTGTTTGCGAAGATAACAGCAAAGTCAGCGTAAAGGAGTGTCCTTAGTTGACAGGCATGCAGCAGATTGTTTAGGAAGATGCTAAACAGGAGGGAAACCAAGCATGAACCCCTGTGGAACATCAGATCGGATGTTTTGCATCTCCAAGACTACGCTGGAGCGCTCTACCCGTTGCATCCTATCCACAAGGTAGCTTCTGAACCATTCCAGCATATTTGGCATGAGTCAGACTGTTGCAAGTTGATCAAGGAGTAGTTTGTGATTAACTGTGTCAAAAGCTTTCATGAGGTCGATTAAAGTCGATCCAACAAGATTGTTTTTGAGGGACTGATGGATGAAACTGGTGAATTCTAAGAGCCGTGGTAGTGCTGCGTTTTTTTCTGAAACGGTCTTGCGGGCATTGTAACACGTACTTCTCACAGTCTACTAGTTGGTTGGTTACTATACGTTCCAGAACTTTCGATAGTGGAGGGAGGATAGATATTGGCCTGTAGTTGCAGTGTTGTGTGTGATGACAAGTGCAGATTTCCATACTTTAGGGAACCGCAATAGAGTGAGGGATAGATTTAGTATCTTGGTTATTGGCAGAAGAACTTCAAGGGTAAGTGCAAGGAGTTTGAGGTCATGCGAGTCTCCACTATGCCTTGATTACCATAGGACTTTAGTGAGGGTCTTTCTGACCTGAGGTTGGGAAACCTGCTTGAACTAAAATGCAGGGAGTTTTAGGTTAGTAGTTTCCGCTGACCCAGCTGGTAAGGACAGAGCATCAAAGTAGTCTTTTGGCAGGACACCCAACACATTAGTAAAAGCTGAATTAAAAGTATTTGCGATTTACAATGGGTCCGTGATAGGATTTCCATATTTTATTAGTACTGTGGGAGAGGTCTTTTGTTCTCTCTCTGTAATACCTTATGTTGGACCAAAATTTCCTACCATCACCCCAAGATAGTGAAAGCAGCTCTCTGTGACACCTGCTTTTTGCCTGTCGAATTACCCTAGTACAGGCATTCCTAGCTGCTTTATATGCTTGGAAAATCAAGCTGCTTCAATTTAGCCAGTTGCCACAGATGGTGCCCATGTTTCATACTTCTTACTGGTTCCGGTGTAATCCAGGAGTTGATCGTACCACAAACCTTCAGTTTTCTGGAGGGGGGGTATCACATGCAGTGTTAAACCCCAATAAAATGGTCCACAGCGATACTGTTGTCATCAGTGTCTAGACTAGACCAGTCCTGTGGCGGAGGTTTTTTTGGGGCAGGTGCCCATGCTTTAGCATGCGGTAATAGATAGTTTGGGGTAAAAGGGTATGGAATTTGACCAGCAGCAAGTGATATGGGGGTGGTCACTGATAAGTCGGGGTGAACTGTTACATTTGTGATGCAATCTGGGTGTTTTGATATGATCCAGTCAATACTGGTACTAGTACCGGTTTTATAGTTTATTCTGGTAGGCGTGTCGACGAGTTGAGTGAGGTGCAGTGATGCTAATGCGTCCTTTATAGTCACGCTCATTCCTGATGTCCAATTTATATTGAAGTCTCATTAAAATCGTTCCGGTGAAGTTTTTGCAACCGAAGATAGTCCAATATACTTAGTAAGCCAGGGTTGGGTCCTTGGGAGGAATATAGATGGAGAGTATATTAAGGGCTGTGCCATGTGCCCCCCAAGTACACTTATGGCTAAAGTCTGGGCAGGACATCCAAGGTCAATCTGAGGCATGACCAGCCCTCTGATAGAAATTTTTAGCTAAATAGCACAACCACCACCCCTCTTAGGGGTTCGATCAAGTCTAAAGATTGTATATCCAGGCAGAGCAACTGCATTATCCGGGATTTCAGGTAATAGCCAGGTTTTTACAACAGATGGTATATGTCTGGATTATGCATAGCAACCCAAACTTTTAGCATGTCTATTCTGTATAGCAGACTACAAACATCTATTGTGGTAAGCATGATAGATACCTGCTTAGGAGTGAATCGTTTGGGGTTGGGTCATATGGGCCTGGGTTAGGGCGAATATTACCGGACAGCATCAGAAGCAATAGGGCTATTCTCAGGAGGTGCTTACGCTGAAGTTTGCAGAAACCCATGATCAGTCTTTTATAGTTACAGCAGTGCGTCCCCCCCCCCAATCCATAAGCTCAAGACAAGAGTCCCTGTAACACAACCCTGCCAAATCCTGTATTGGCTCGAGGCAATGTCTGAACTGCAGTGCTTGGTGAAAGTATGGATTACACTATGTGACAGCTGTACAATGTCATCAGCCATGACCCCGCTGAAACAAGCTACAGAGGTACACATTCCTATGGAGGAATGAGTATCGACAGTACCAGGCAATTCTTTGCCGTACTTGTTGTAGCTGAATACAATGCAATTAGTCAACCATCTAAATAAACACTGCCTAGAAACAGAGGCGCCCTAGGATAGTTAGGATGTACTGCATTACATGTACCTTTTTGCCTTAACATGATTCACTACAAAAACATTATGAACTGCAGATTCTACAAATATCAAACTTTAGCCAGCTGCGATTTCTGTCTAGCTGAACTGAGTGTAACTGTTAATGTTTTATGAATTTTTGTGACCTTAGAGCGCCACCTGCTGCTATGAAAATTAACCAGAATGATTAGTATATTTACGATTTAGAACAGTGGGTAGTGGAAGACAGGTACCCAGCCATCGGGTGACAGTTTATTAATCTCAGGTATTCGCATACGTAGTAGTGAAGGGGCAGAGAAGAGATCCCTGGGCAGACTTGCACTCAGTATGTATTTCAGGAAAGTGAAGTATAAGGCAGCCATTTGATTGCCCCAGTACAACTCTATCCTTGAGGGGGAACCCCCCCCACCCCCATCATGGTCATTCGCAACTATTTCAGTAATCCCGAAACCTGGGAAAAACTCCCAGCTCTGTAGCTCGTACAGACCCATCTCGGTGCTTAACTCTGACTATAAGATGTTTATGCATATACTAGCACAGCGTCTGGACAAGATAATGCCTCAGTTAATAGAACAAGATCAGACAGGCTTTGTCAGACAGCGCTCTACAACAGACAACATCAAGCGTACACTACATACCTCCCATAAGATGCGAGCGGGCGACACCCCATCAGCCCTCATCAGTCTTGATGCCGGAAAAGCGTTTGATACGAGTATCATGGCCTTTTCTTTACAATGTCTTGGCAAAACTGGGTATCCCCAGAACCCTAATTGGGGTCCTACAAAACATCTACTCTTCCCCACAAGCATGCGTCAAGGTCGGAGGCCACCACTCAAGATACTTCCCTCTGAAGTGGGGGACTAGGCAGGGTTGTCAGTTATCGCCCCTACTCTTTGCGGCATTCATTGAACCACTAGCTCAATCCGTAAGAGAAGCAGGAAACATCAAGGGTGTGAATATGGGGGGTATGGAGCATCGTACTGCCGTGTACGCGGACGATGTTCTATTGCATCTCACAAATCCCAAACAGTCTATGCCGGCCATTCAGCTACTCCTGGACCAATTTAGTCAGGTCTCCGGCTACAAGCTGAACTTAAAAACGGAAATTCTCACATTCCATTACGCACCTTCATCGTATATTACCTCCATCTTCCCATGCAATTGGAGTCTCACAAAACAAATACTTGGGTGTATATATCTCTCAAAAATATGAAGAATTCTTTAAAAATAACTATGATCTCTTCACATCACAACTTAAAACTGATTTAGGATCATGGGCCACACTACCTCTCACCCTGAGCCGCAGGATCAAATTAATAAGAATGGTCACCCTGCCCCGGGCCTTGCACTTATTCCGGAATATCCCACTATTCATTACAAATAGAACCTTTGGGGAATGGAACCGCCTTATTTCTAAGTTTATCTGGTTAGGCAGAAGACCCCCGAGTCAGGATGAGGATTTTGACTCTTCCACGTAGTGAAGGGGGACTTGCACTACCGGATATGCAGCTATACTATCATGCAGCAATGATGACACACATTATGGTAGGCAGAACGGGGTAGGTCAGCCCACTGGCTGCAGACAGAACAAGCTCTTTTACCAGATAGGGATTATTTTCAATACATTACTACGGGACGAGGTGGGACCCCCGTCTCAGAAGATCCCTGGTTGACTGCATGCTGTAGGTAAGGCAGCAAATTAAAAGAACCCAGACCCTGGACTCATTCCTGAGTTTGCTTTGCCCAATAGCGAACCTAAGTGATTTTCTCCCTAATAGGCTAGATCATGGATTACTGATTTGGGAGAGCTATGAGCTGAGATATCTTCCTCAAATAATGGCTCATAGAGAGATGTGGTCTTTTAGTGAAATACAGAAGCAATTTAATATACCGAACAGGGACTTTTATCGGTTCCTGCAGCTCCGGCACTATGTTCAGGGGCTTCCGGAGGTAATACATTACCCTGAGAAATACCCTTCGCTGCTAGAGAGCCAACTCCAATTAAATAAAGGAGGGGCAAGATCACGATTGCTTTCCCTTTATTATAAGGCTAAAAACACTCAGGGAGAAACTTATACGGAGAATATCCGAGCACAGTGGCAGGGGGAACTAGGAACCCCCTTCACGCAGGAGGACTGGCGGAGAGCCTGCGAGTACGCCACCCGAGTCACGTGTTCCCATCAGTGGCGGGAATTTGCATGGAAGAATCTAATTAGATTCTTCAGAACACCAGTTGTGACCAGTCACTACACCCCGGCAGCCTCAGCAGGGTTCTGGAGACAATGTGGTGAAACCAAAGCCACTCACACATCATGTGGTCATGTGAGGCCTCAAACCATTTAGGGACCTTTTACAGGATCATCTGAGAGAGAGTACAGGTACGTAAGAACTTACCGTAACAGCAGATCTTCAAGAACAGCTCTTGCAGCAGGTTACACCATTTGGACTGAAGCCGGCAGGCGTCAGGACCCCACGGAAAAATTCTGCTAGCCATCTTCAGCGGGGACCGCTCCCGACGTCAGTCCCACCTCCGACGTCGGGCGTGGTACATAAGGGGGCGGTCCTGCCAGATTCCCCAGTTCTCCCACCGGAGACTCCCGGCCGCAGGATGACATCAGAATGGGAGACAGAGGATCCACCGTCAGAGGAAAATAAGGAATGAAAATCCCAACATGTTGAGGTAAAGCCATGCCTCCTCCAGGGGGGAAGGTGGGCGGGAAGGTACCTGCTGCAAGAGCTGTTCTCGAAGATCTACTGTTACGGTAAGTTCTTACGTAACTGTACTATCTTACTTCGAGACAGCTTTGCAGCAGGTTACACCATTAGACTGATTCCCAAGCAGTACGCTGCCAGAAATTCGGGAGGAGGAAAATAGGAAAAAACGTTCCAGGTCCTGAACCTAGGACAGGAGACCATGCAGCACCGCAAGGCCGAAACCAGCCCTACGCCGAGAGGCGATGTCCAGGCTATAATGCCTGATAAAGGCATGCACAGAGCTCCAAGTGGCTGCAGCACAAATAGCAGAGATGGAGACGTTTTTAAGTGCTGCAAAGGATGTGGCCACACCCCTGGTAGAATGACCCCGGATAGAACCCGGGAGGGGCTTCTGTTTTAAATCATAACAGTAGGAAATACACTGGACAAGCCAGCGAGACAAAGTCTGTTTGGATACTGATTGGCCCATCATTCTCTCAGAGAAGGAAACGAAAAGCTGATCAGAACTACGAGAAGGTTTAGTTCTGTTGAGGTAATACCTCAGGCTGCGGTGAACATCCAGGGTGTGGAGCAAAGCCTCTCCTCTATTTGAATAACTCAGGAAATAGACCGGAAGGTCAATATCTTGGTTTAGAGTGAGTGAAGAGACCACCTTAGGCAAAAACTTGGGGTTCGTCCTCAGGGATACTCTGTCCCGGTGGAAAACTAAATAAGGCTCTTTGCACATGAGAGCGTGAAGCTCAGAAATTCTTCTCGCTGAAGTAACAGCAACTAAAAATGTCTTCCACGACAGAAAACGTAGCTCGCAATCTGCGGCAGGTTCAAAGGGAGGAAGCGTGAGCTGTTCCAGGACAAAGAGCAGATCCCATGGAGGCACAGGGTCCCTAATGGGAGGCCTAAGGTGCAACACTCCCCTAAGAAATTCCCGAGAGGCGTCCAATTGACCTACTGTACGGTGTCCCACCGGGAGGTGATAGGCAGAAATGGCACAAAGATGTACCTTAATAGAGGAGTAGGCTAGGCCTGAATGAAAAAGGGAGAGGAGATAATCCAAAACTACTCCCACAGGACAACCTAAAGGGGAAAAATCACGAGTGCGTGACCATAACAAAAACCGCGCCATTTCATGGCATACGTCGCATGCGTTGCTGGCTTTCTGGCTGCAGAAAGAACCTCTGCAACCTCTTGCGAGACCCCATGACGCAAGATGGCTATGTCTCTAGGAGCCAAGCATGCAGGTTCAGAGAATGTAGATCCAGATGGACCAATAAACCTTTCTCCTGAGACAGTAGGTGGGAGCTGAGCGGCAACGGGAGTGGAGGTTCCCGAGATAGTTGCACCAACAAAGGGAACCAGATCTGTCTGGGCCAGAATGGGGCCACCAGAATCATATGTGCGTGCTCCCTGCGCAGTTTGAGAACAACTCTCTGGATCAACGGGAAGGGAGGGAAAGCGTAGAGGAATCTGTTCGACCAGGAGAGGGATAACGTGTCTCGCCAGAAAACACCAGGCCCTGGATCTAGCGAGCAAAAATTGGGCAGTTTTGCGTTGGATGGGGATGCGAACAAGTCTAGTTCTGGAATTCCCCATCGAAGAAACAGATCCTCTGCTTCCTCTTGAAGAAGTTCCCACTCGTGGACTCTGGCCTGGGATCGACTCAGGCCATCTGCGATCATGTTGTCCACCCCGGGAACGTGCACAGTGATCAGATTTGCGCTGTGTCCGATTACCCAATCCCACACCCTCATGGCCTCCCTGCAAAGGGGGCAAGAGTGTGCGCCTCCTTGTTTGTTGAGGTAATACATCACCACCGTGTTGTCTGTCTGAAGCAGGAGAGTACACGGTTGGATTACTGACTGAAAGGCCTGCAGGGCATAGAGAACCGCCCTCATCACTAGGACATTGATATGGAGATGAGCTTCCAACGGGGTCCACGTACCCTGGGACTTTATCCCGTCCAGGTGTGCCCACCATCCAAGACCTGAGGCGTCCGTGGTGAGGGTTACCTCCGGGGACGGCGCTACAAACGGGACGCCCGTGGAGAGCGACCCGGGGACTAGTCACCACTGCCAGTCTCAGATCACTGAGTTCGTGATCCTGACTGGATGCTGCAAGTGGTCTTGCCTTTGGTCCCACTGCACCTTGAGCATCCACTGGGTTACCCACATGTGGAGCCTTGCGAAAGGGACAGTAGGAATGGCCAGCCATTGTTCCGAGCAGTTGAAGGACTGACCTGGCAGGTACGATCTTGTTCGACGACAAATCCTTATGAAGGATCTGATGCGCTCTGCTCTGTCGTCCGAAGAAAAGCTCTTCCCTGAACAGTGTCCAGTACTGCGCCTATGAACTGCAGTTTCTGCGACGGTACCAGGAGAGACTTCTCATAATTTATGAGAATGCCCAGAGATTGGAACAAATTCTGGGTGCTCTGGACCGCGAGTAACAACGCCTCTCTGGAGGCGGCCATGAGAAGCCAGTCGTCGAGGTACGGGAACACATAGTGGCCCTGTCTCCTCAGAGATGCTGCCACGACTGCCATGCACTTGGTAAAGACCCTTGGTGCGGATGATAGTCCGAACGGAAGAGCTCGGAACTGAAAGTGGTGGTCGAGAAACTCGAAGCGCAGGAACCTCTGGTGCGCGTGAGCTATGGGGATATGGAGGTATGCGTCCTGCATGTCTAGAGATGCTAAAAAGGCGTCTTGTTTCAGCATGGGAATAAGGCCCGGAAGAGTCACCATGCGGAATCTTTTGTAGGCGACCCGACACATTGAGGTCGCTAGGGTACAGAATCGGACGGAGGTCCCCTGATTTCTTGGGAACCAGGAAGAAGTGGGAATAATATCCTCGTCCTCTCTGGTTCTCCAGGACGTACTCTATCGCTCCTTTTCTTAGGAGCGCGAGTACCTCTTGCCAGATCAAATTTTTGCTGACCGGAGAGCAAAGGAGGCCTCGAGGGTGGCTTTTCTGCGAACTCTATAAAGTGGCCTAGACTGACCAACTGCAGAACCCACCTGTCGGTGGTGATGGCCTGCCATCCCGGCAGGAAGTTCGCAATGCAACCCCGACCACGATTTCCCATTGATCCTGAGGGGGGGGGGCCGGAAAGGAGTCAGGCTGTGGCGGCAGATGGGCCCGCTGGCTGGGTTGGCCTAGGGGAACGCTGACCTCGGCTGGCGGGCTGTTTTCCCTGGGTTCTACGGAAACCGGAGCCCCTCTGATGTGTACTGAGCGGGGCTGCTGCCTCTGTGTCCTCCCACGACAACGGCTTTGGTTCCTACGAAAGGAACCAAGCTTGGGTCGGTACATGGCTTGAACTGACCTTACCGCCTTTCCCGCCTCTTGAAGTTTGGTAATGATCTTCTCAGAAGGATTACCAAATAAAACTTCTCCTCGAACGAGCGTCCATAATGTTTTCTGGACATCCGGGGTGAAGCGGAGACACGAACCAGGAGCGTCTCGGAGGCAAACGCCAGAAGCTGCTGCTCGGCCGATGAGTCCGCTGGAGTCAGACGCGCTCAAGCACTTGGGTCCCCATGTTCTGAACCCTGCACGGAGGAGCTGGAGCATCTCCTCCTTCTGCTCACCTTCGGCAGCTTTTCAGCCGCCTCCAGACCCTGTTCCCACAAAGCGCTCTGGAACTGAACCATGTGGGTTAGGTAGTTCAAGGATCTGATGGCGCAGGTAGCGGAAGCGTACGTGCGCCTGCCCAGAGCGTCCAACTGTTTGGACTCTGGGTCCGGTGGCAGGGTGCTCAGATGTTGCGGCCTCTGTGACCGGTCATGTGAGGCTGTGATGACCAGAGAGTCGGCCTGAGGCTGCTGTGTCAGGTACTGGTCGTCCTTAGGAGCCTTGTACAGACGATCAGCTTTCTTCAGCACCGCCGGGAGCGAATGTGGACGCTTCCACGCTGCCTTGGTGACGTCCACGAAAGTGTCCACCAAGGGTGGTACCACCACAGGCTTGGGGTCCTTTGCCGAAGATATCTGGCAAGGCGTAACCTTTCCGGGTCTAGTTCTTCTGCATCCCATCCCATGTTCTCCTGGATATGTCGCATAATATCCATGAACGAAAGGTCATCCGGAGGAGATCTCGGCGTCTCACGTGGGTCCGGAGAAGGGATGGAGAGAGGAGATGGCGATCTAGAGGAGGTGTAGACTGATCCCGTGTCCTCCGTCGACTGCGAACGTCGGTGTCTCCTGGACCTCTTGGGGCTGGGTGATCCAGAAGAGGATTTCACTGAGGTCTCGCTTTTCTGATCTTCCCTGGGAGAGGATCTAGGCCCCGGGAGTTAGCGAGCCCGCCGCCCCGGACGGTGAAGGGGGCCGCACGGAGGAGGGGAGTGGTGGGCCATGTCCTCTTAATGGTATCCCACCAATAAGTGAAGAGATCCTTCACTTCCGCTAAAGAAAGTTCCGACAACGGCCCAGGCGCCGGAGGGCGGTCGTCGGGTCCCGGCGTCTGCTCCACATGGGCCTCGGGTAAAGGCGAGGGGGCCCTGGGAGTTTCTGCAAGGCCGGGATCGCCCGTCTGTTCCTCGGGCTGTGTTAAATTCTCCTCAGTCAGCGTCTCCTGACAGACGTCGGTCGGAGGCAAAGGAGCCCTCTTCTCAGAAAGAACGACGTCGGTCCCCCAACCGGTGTCCGCTGGGATGACTTGGCCAACGACGGCTCCAGGGAGGAATGACGTACGGCAGACGACGGTCGAGCCGGCGTCGGGTCCACCGGTCTCTTCAACGGTGTGAGCTCCAAAGTTTTGCGAGGAGGCACAGAAGACGACTGGACGTTGGGTGCCGAAGGGCGAGAACCCGACCTATGATGATGGTGATGGCGCTCCCCGGACTTCGCCAAGGCCTTAGAAGAAGAGGAAGTCGACGGCCTGGCGGACTTGGCCTGAGAAGGAGGCGGCTTAGGTACCACAGCCGGGGGAGGCTGAGAGCTGGCCCTGGAAGGAGAGCGGTCGGACCTAGAACCGGAGCTTCGGGACTCCGAAGCCCTGGACGGGGAACTGGAAGGGGCCTTCTCCCTTTTCTCCGCGTGCTTGTGGGATTTGGACGACTATTCCCCCTTGGAGGACATGGTTTTTAATTTCTCCTCCAACAAAAGAGCCTGAAGAGCCTTCCGACGTCGGATCCTGGTTCGGCTGTTGAACCCCTGGGAGAACGAACAGGCCCGGGTATCGTGGTCTGGGCCCAGGCACCTGATGCAGGCCGTGTGGGGGTCCTTGAAGGGGATCCGTTTCCCGCAAGCACACTTGGAGGGATGACCGGAGGTCGGAGAGGACACCAGCAACAATCTTGCTTGAAGAAAAAGGAATTCCCGGAGGAAAGCTCTGTAACCACGCGTCGCGCGCTAGACTGAAAACCGAAGGGTCAAGACATGCAAGTCGACGGCGGGAAAGAACTCTGGAATCTGGCAGGACCGCCCCCTTATGTACCACGCCTGACGTCGGAGGCGGGACCGACGTCAGGGGCGGTCCCCGCTGAAGATAGCTAGCTAGAATTTTTCCGTGAGGTCCTGACGCCTGCCGGCTTCAGTCCAAATGGTGTAACCTGTTGCAAGAGCTGTCTCTCGAAGTAAGATCTTTGATCCTCAGCTCAAATTGACCAGGGAGATGTTCCTTTTTTCTGGACACACCGCAGGAGTTAAGGAATCCGAACAGTAGATATCTCCTACACCTACTGTTAACCGCAGCAAAAAAAAAAAAACTATTACTAAGCTGTGGTTGACAGACAAAAAACCTACAATACCTGAATGGTGGGGTATAACCAAACAGATCTATGAGTTAGAACAAATTACACAGACTGAATGAAAAGGAGAAATTCGTAGAAAGGTGGTCCCGCTGGCTAATATATTATATGCTCCATGATGACTCTTTTGTACCATAAGAGGGGGCTACTAGTGAGCAGTGACCTTACAAACCATTAATGACTCGGGATCACTCCACTGAGTCAGAATTGGGCTAGTCACTGAGGGGAATTGGCCTAAAACTCACACGGGACCCAATTAGGTCTAAAGCAAGTAAGAAAGAGTCTTCACCCTCTCGAGCCCCCGAAATCTTATAGTAATAATAATTTCACCTTGGGCTATTATCATGAGAGGAGGTTTAATTACACTACACTAGTCCCCTAAATTCAACAATAGACCGGCGAAGGTCAAAAAGGTTTAGCTGGACACCCCCCCACTTGCTTGGGAGGCATATACTTCTGACTCAGCGGAGCCCCACATGAAAGGATGAAAGTATAATAAGTTAGAAATTTAAAAGCTTATAAGTATTTAACGAATAGTACTATATTATGCTGCTTGCTTATTCTGTAAGATTCCAATCAGATAATTGCACCTTTACAGACCTGTCAAAGTTTGAATGTAGATCTGTCTTTAGAGCTACTGAGGAACAGTGAAAGTTCACAAGTCCCCTAATGAGTTGGGGTTGCCCCCCAGGATTAGAAAAGGGTATATGACTGGGAGAGGGGCCTAAGCTCTCATGGGAACCAATCGGGCCAAAACAACTTAGAAATACCCCTCATCCACATGGGCCCTGAAAAGCCCATGGTAACAATCCTCCTAGGGGCTATCATGAGATGAGGATTAAATATACTAAAATTGTTCTTTAAATTCCAATAGCAGGCCGATGAGGGCCAACAAAATATAGGCAGACGCCTTTCATATGCCTGGGAGGCAATACCTCTGACTCAGGGGAACCCTAAAATAACAAGAAGTATTGAAAACTTGCACTGATGAAATTTTCATAAGCTAAAAACCTCACAACACCTAGCCATCTAACGAAATGTGTTATACTATTTTGCCTGCTTACTCTAAGATTCCAATCAAATAGCTATCTACGCAGACCTGTCAATGTTGTATTTGTGGATGTGTACCTGTACGTTGGAAAAAAATCCTTTTTAATAAAAATTAGATTTACAAAACAGGCAGCCATTTGTACAGTGAGCAGCAAGAGGTAGTGCATGACAATTGTCAGCGTTTCCTTCCCATGCATCTCCCAGCAGTTGTCACCATACCCCTTGCTGGCTGTGGGTTCCCCCCTAGGGTGGCATTCTAAAATGAGAGCGTGGCTTGTCTTTGGGCACCTAGCCATCCTCAGACAGCTGGAGACAGTGAAAGATACCAACAGGGTGAGAAATGACAGAACACAGGAACGTAGTTCAGTGCCCTCAGTTTGTCAAGGAGCTGTGCCTCACCTGCTCCCTTGCATCTCCCCACCAACCCACGGATCTCTAGTTACCAAGCGACAACCCCCCTCCGGCAGTCAGAGGTAATGCAGCCCCAATGTGCGGTCACTCAATATAGCACGCAGTACTGGGGTGGGGGGAGAGAGGCTAGTTATCTGAAACTTGCCATAGTGTCATCTGACTGTCTCTCTCTCTGTGGAGTTCCTGTAAGTCTGTACACAGCGGGGTTTTGCAGCACCCTGATAGGAGAGGTGGAGTCTGTACCTTAGTTCAGCAACTGTCCTGCTGTGTCTGTCGCTCAGTCTGCCCATGTTCCCCCTCAGTGGAAGACGCCGTCAAGTGCTCATGCTGTCCGGAACACAGCGAATCACGTCCTCTGTGGACAGCATGCTTTTGTGTCGGCAGTGACATTAACCCCCACAATGCATTGAATCCAGTCCTGTGTGTTACAAGAATGAAGGAGGCAGCTGTGCGGCTTAGACAGCGACCAACTTTCCTCAACCCTGTGTAGAGAGCGCACACGTGCAGGAGTGTAAAACAGAGCTCACATGTCCCTGTCTCCATCTCTTGACCTCTGTGGCTGAGCAATTTCCATCACTTTGAGGGGAGACTAACATAATGGCAGCAACACAGTCTTGTGTACATCTGCGTGCGAATGCTTCAGGCCCCCACCCAGTTTGTACAGTTAGGGACTACTTTTCATCTCAGCAGGATACAAGCACATCTTTGTATTTTCAGTGATATAAAGCCACTTTATGAATTATTTTTGTTCATTCAGAGACGCGTTTTAAGTACAATAACCCACTCCAGGGTGTGCAGTTATGGGGGATTAAGCACTGCCTGCAGCCCCTATGCCTCAACGCACCCGGGGTGTTGATTAATCCCCAATAACCACACACCCTGTTATGGGTTATTCCTTACATATTTTTCGGGCTCCCAGTAGGTACGATCTATACTTGTCCTCATGTACAAACTCCTGAACAATAAACCCTTAGCTTGTTATGACTGTTTTACGTTTGTGTTACTGTCCATCTGGTCTAGAATTTGCAGGATTCCAAAAATCCAACACAGCTTACACCTCAGCAAGTGTAGGGGGCAGGGTTTGCATTGTGGCTCAAAGAGATTCTCTCCAAGATCCACAGTTACAGTGAGCAAATGTAAATTACTTCCTCAGGATGACTCTTGATCTTCCAGAGTACTGTAGAATAGACTAATCACGTGTAAATTATATTTTGCGCTGATGCTGCTGTGTCATGTTTGCGGTCTTTCAATATTCGCGTTGTTGCCCTGACGATCATTAACCACAATTCACAGTTTAACGCATTTACACATTTTACAGTGACAGCACTTCAAGGCAAGCTGATTACCCATGGCAGATGAGGCAACTACAGGTCAATTACAGGCTAATGTGCAGCTAATCCATTTAACAAAAGCTGTCAAGTTTAAGCTCAGTTTCAGCTCTGTCCATTCTAGTTGATGAGCTGAACTGAGTAATCACTGTCAAGCACTAATGACTGCAAGGGGAGGTTTAAGCAGCTGAGTATCACAGAAGCCCACAACAAATGCCTCAACAATCATCAGTGGCTCAGTATGGAATTGTAAAGTAACCTTTCCAGTAATTTACTACTTTGCTAGCAGGTCCAATCGTAACCCAAACAAAGTACCTTGCTTGAGGAGCAGTGGGAAGAGGAGAGGAGAATGATTCCCTTGGACTTGCTGTAATTTTGCTGGTACAGGTTTTCATGCCGAGAGTAGTGAAGAGCAGGGAGTGGGTTTTGCTGGGGAGAGAAAAAAAACACTGATGACGAGTGAAGACTAGGAAACGCCGATGAGAAGGAGTGGGAAGAGGAAACGAGAATGAGTCCCTTGGACTTGCTGTAATTTTGCTGGTACAGGTTTTCATGCTGAGAGTAGTGAAGAGCAGGGGGTGGGAAGAAAGAAACCACCAATGACGAGTGAAGACTAAGAGGGCTATGCAGAAACATATGTTAGTGGTTCATTATTGTTCACGGTTCCACCTCAGCCAGCCAACATAGCGAAATATAAAGAACCGCAAACATTTTCTATTCTACAGTATTTTCACCATTCATCACTGGTTGGCCTTAACCTGGAGGCACTAGGATCCTGCAGGAGAGTATGCCTAGACGTTCTGGAGGAAGGAAGCAGATGGACGGTGACACCCATGAGGCAGATGAATGACGTGACACTCCTAGACTGGCCAGTAACGGATGCCATCTCCCCTCCTCAGTTTTGTCAGTCTAGGAGAGGAAGAAAGTGTAAGAAGGAAGAATTGTTGGGGAAAGAGCCCAAGGGATAGGGAATAAAGATACAGGATATAAAAATCAATCAATAGAAACTGACCAGAGTAGAATAGATATTCTGGGCAGAGGGACTTCAGAATGGTCAAGGATGGCGAAGACAACTGGGGAGCCAAGAGAGACAAGGTGCGAAGAGGGAGAGGGGGGAGCAGAGAGAGAGGGAGGGACACCGAATTCTTTCAGAAAAAAGGTGTGCGTCAGAAGAGCTGGCTTGAGGGCTGGCCTCAAGGCACAGCAGTAGCACTACCATTCACAACGCTGAAAACCCAGGTTCAGAATAAAGCCTGGGTATCAGAGGGCCAGTCAGCAGAGGAGGGCTGAGCACCTCCTCTTGGTGGGGGTGGGGGGGGCGCGCAGCTCCTAGCGTTTGACATCCGGTAGACACCAGGGATCACATATGGTGCCCATGGCTGCTGGAAACAGGACAGATAGCGTGCATGCCTTGACATCATTGCACATCCCAACTCCTGGAAAGAAAACCAACAAGACCTGAGCCATGCAGGATGCCACCCACCTCACGTCACAGGTCCCACACTGAACCTTGGCACCACCCAAGCCTATCACTGTCTGGCAGGAGGAACCAGTGCCCCTCCAGACGGCCTGGTATACGTCTCTGGGAAGTGGATGACGGGGTTTGGTGCAGGACCAATGGGGGGCCAGTTCTTGCAGGGGGAAAAAGCAGAGTAAATTAAAACAAAGAAAACCAATACTGCTCACAGTCTGAGGCATGTCTGACACCACCAGAGTTTGGTAACTCAGAACAGAGAGCTGGTCCAAAAAAAAAAAAAAAAAAAAAGACCAGCCTAGGCTGGATTGCAAGAAAAGGAGTACTTCTCTGCTAAGAAATGTGACAGCCACGAGTCCTGGTAAAACACAGCCAACCTTAATGGTCCTTCCAAAGAGAAGGACCATAACAGACTTTGGATTAGAGTCCCATGTGACCAACAAGTAACATGGAGAAAGGCAAGTCACTGATTGGGGTTAAGCAAGGGCTCAAGCGACTAAAAATCTCAGTTTCGAAGAAAACAAGGAAAGCAGCAACTCCTAAAAAGTGCAAGACACAAAACTGGGGCCCTCACTAGGACAAGGGCAGTGACAATTCATGCCCTTCTCGCAAACTAGTGTGGGAGAATCCCAAAATGTGGGATTAAGAGAATGAAGTGTAGCAGGTCAAAATAAAAATGGACTGCATAGGGAGGCTGAATTAGTTGGGAAGTGAGCTACTGAAAAATCACTAGCTGACAGAATAAAGTTCTCCTGTCAACCTTTGTCCCCCCCCCCCCAAAGGAATCCAAAAAGGCAATACGACAGCATAAAACAGACAATCCCTTGCAACAGGATTTTTTTTTTTTTGGGGGGGGGGGTGAAGGCTATGAAAGCCTGTTTAGGAAAGGTCTCTTCACAGTCTATTTCCAGACAAAATTTTTTTTTTTGTTTTTCCTTCACTAAGAAAAAACTATCATAAAGGTGTCAGTTAACATGCATAGTTTTTTCCCTCCTTCACCAAGGGGTGCCAAGAAAAAGCAGTGGACACAATCAAAGACAAACTGCCTTCCTCTAAAAACAAAGACCAAAATAAGGGCCTGAGAAAAACTTTTGGCATGTTTTTGGGAGGGGGGCCACAACTGGCATACAAGGGAACAAACTCCTGCAATAGTTTCCCTCATGATGCTTTTTATTTTTTCCTAAAACAGGGGGAAGGCATCTTTTAAGGATCAGCCTTCACCACTAATTACTGGTGGGTCACAGTACGAAGCCACCACAGAATGGTGGTGTTGGCAAACCCTGAGGGAAATAGTTATTTAAGAAAGTACCACAACAGTACAACTTCGAGAAGAGTTCTTGCAGCAGGCTACACAATTAGGACTATGCTGCCAGGTGCTAGGACCCCACCCGGTTGGGGGGCTGGGAACCAGCAGGGACACCCCGCCCCCATCAGCATGCCGACGTCTCCAATGATACAAAGGGCAGTCCCTAACCCCACCTCAGTTCTCCTGTCAAGATCCAGCAGATGGATAAAAAGATGGTGGTTCCATAAGTTCAACAAGGAGAGGATAGGACCGGAGCAAGAAGGGAACGAAAGTAGCACCTGCTGCAAGACCTCTTGTCAAAGACCTACTGTTACGGTAAGTTCTTGCAGCAAACTACACAATTGGGGCCAATTCCCAAGCAGAGCCAAAGGTAATTTGCAGTAGGAAGGAAGGGAAACTATCAGAGCCTCATGAAAAGGAGGCCTGAAAAACAACTAGGCCAAATCCCACTCTCCTCCTGGCAGCTATGTCCTAACTGTGGTGCTCCACAAAGTTATGCAGAATTCCAAGTTGCCGCAGCCGAGACATTTCACAATGCTGCAAGTGAGGCAGCCACCCGCCTCGTGTAGTGTCCATTCACCAATCCCAGTAAGAGTTTCTCGTACTTTTTGTAACAGAACATAATGCAATTAACCCTTTGGATAAGGTTTGCTTGGAAACAGATGCTCCCAGGAACCTGGGAGCAAAGGCACCAAAGCACTACTGGGAGTGATTGCCGGCATTCAGGCCTGCAGCGGTGAGTCTGAGGATACCATGGGCGGCACTGTTAAGCAACTCAGGATTACTTACACACAGAACTACGGGAGCGATTGCTGGGATTTATTTTGGGGCCGCAGCAGTGAGACTGGGAAGCACTCTGCATTGCCTTATGTGAGCAAGTGTATACAGGGACATGGGTGGGGAGGGAGGTGGGGCCGAGATGGGTAGTGGAGGATTCTGGCATGGTGGGATCGAGGCTACTCATACCAGTCAACTGACCCCAATTATGAGGGATGTCCCTCACTTCACCCCTCAATTATTCTGTCCCTCCTTCACAGAAAAGATGCTGGCAACACAAAGAAAGGTGCTGTAAATTTAGACTTGTAAGCAGAAATAAAAAAACTGTATGTAAAGGCAATGGTTGCAACAGTGTCATGAGCCTAAAGATAAAAGCAGCAGTCTATTTGTTCGTTGGCAGTACAAGTCATAATGGTTGAGAGGTATGGTAGGGGGAGGTTTGTGGCAGGTGAATCAGCTCAAGCTTTAGTTTGTGGCAAAGCAGTCCTGTCTGGGGACGCTGAGATGAGTGTTTTTTTGGCATATACCTTATGGGTGGGGGTGAGGTGGGTGGTTGGCCACTGAGATTGGTGGGAGGAGGGTTTTTGTGGTTCTGGCAAAGGGGACAAGGGTGGGGAGGTTGTGGTACTGAAACAGATGAAACCAAGACAGAATCGATTTTAATCAAACATTTTATTTAAGTTACAATATTTAAGCATTTTTAATTTTGCTAATCAAATTTAGGCATATGCTATTCATTTTCACACCTGATTAGCACTTTCATGTGCAAAACTGCTGATCAATTTTCTGAGCTCATTTAAAACCCTGGGTTGATGTCCTGGTTCAGGGCAAGTTCAGACACAAACTTTGGAATAAACTTAGAATTAGTTCCCAGAGACACCCAGTCTCTGAAAAACTAAAATCAGGCTCCTTACACATGAGCCTGGAGCTCAGAAGCCGGCACCCAAGGCAATTCTATGCAGCTGCAGGGGCTTCGTCAGAGTAGAGGTAACTGCATTGGGCTGCCATAGGTGCTGCCTAGAACTGGTGTTGGTTCCCAAACTGGGAACCAATGAAGAGAGCCAAGGCAAAGTGCTACGGATTCAGAACCACCACCCTAGAGACCCGAGCTGGCCGAGCCTCCTGGCTGAGAGCCAGTCGGGGAAATGGGACTCCGTCAGGCGCTGGAAGGCAGGAGAGGAAATCCTCTGCCCTTTAGAGCCTCTGCCCGCAATGGAGATAAGGGCAGGCGGAGGACCCACCTGAAACCAAGAGGAGGAAACAGCTGGTTGGGCTGAAGGTGCCAATCCCCTCCCCCCGGAAGGACACAGTTGCAGTAGAAGATTTATGTGGAGACCCCAACTGGGAAGCAGACCAGGCCTGCTCAGTGTTTTTCCCAGTGCTTGTGCTTTCCAGATTTCTCCCTGGAAAGAAGAAAACACCGGAGGGCTGGGACAGTGTGGCCAAACAGTTCCTGTCCTGCAGCTCCTTCCCCACGCAAGTAGTTTCTGCTCAAGAAGGTGGCTCTCCAGCGTTTTCAAATAGACGTCTCAGGAGTGGCCTGGTTAAACTTCTGGCAATACTGACAGGCTTCGGTATCATGGCTGGGCACTGCATTGCCTAGGCAGATCAGGCATTAAGAAAGACGGTCTTTTCTGGAATCTGTCTGCCACGAGTAGATGTAGTGAGCAGTCAGAAGACTAGGCTGGAGTAGAAGACAAACTTGTCCGTCAAACACCCAAAAATCTGATGTTAATACGGTGAAATAAAGAAAATTAAAAAGTGTGGTAAACGCAGGATATGGCAATCAACCGTAGCTGCGACAGTCACTAGGTCTGACGTGCACAGGTAGACGGCAGGAAAAGAACTGAGGTAGGTGTGGGGGACAACCGCTTATATAGCCTATGCTGAAGTCAGATGACTGACGTCAACAAGGGCGGTCCCCCATGGTAGACTGCTAGCTAAAAGTTTCCAGTGTGGTCCTAGTGGCTTAGCCATACTAGTGTAGCCTACTGCAAGAGCCTTACTCGAAGTAAGATCTACAGGTGGGAGTAAACCAAAGTGAAACACAGAACAAAATATAAAATATTCAAGAAACAAACCCCAAGGTAAAACAGACCTTTCACTACCAGAAGACAAGGGGATTGCAGCAAAACCCTGCCTAGGGTCAACCTATTTGCGAAATACGAACTGGGAACAGAACAATATAGCTAGATTGCTATAAGCTAACTGGGGAGGATGTGGTAATGCAGGAGCTGGCACAGACAGGACAGCTAGAAGGCCTGGAGGGGGAGGGTAGCGAGACGATAGTGGACAGGATGAGCAAAGCAGGGTGGATCAGCTGCAACTGATGCAGGGCCACAGTCCTGGGAACAATGTGGAGAGCAGGGTGGGTGTCCAGTGTGCAGACACCTAGTGCAACTCAGGGCAGACATAAGGTAGCCAAGATGGGAGTTGAAAGGGGGAGGCGGGGGGAAAAACAATGGCTGAAGGATCAGGTAAGGACTGCCCTGGTGCATTTGGACAGCAGGCACAGCATGGCAGCAAGGAGGCAGCCACACCAGGGACATCTCCTCAAGGACACTGCAGAACTGGAGCTGGGCATTGGCAGATGGCAAGGGGAAAGGTATGTAGGTAAGAGAATCAGTGCAAGGACGAAGGTGAAGGAAACTGTGTAGGGAGACACAGGAAGGCTCAGATAAGGGGGTATCCTCAGACAGGTATGCAGTGCTGGCCTGTTTAAAGGAACGGAGGGGCAGGTGGAGGAGTAGAGGATAGATAAATCAGTCAATAGATGGTGAAGGGGGGGCAAGGAGGCAAAACTATTCAGGGTGGAGCAAAGGACAGAGAGGGTAGCAAGCAAAGGTAGCCAGGGAGAGATGGCAACAAGGGGGACTGGAGAAGCAGTAGGATGGGAGAGTGATAGTACAGACGAAAATTAATTTAAGACCGAGTAGGCGAAGGGGGAGGAGACTAGTTCACCAGGAGTGGACAAGAGGTCGAACAACAAGCCCAAGGTAGACAAAAAGGCAATTATCACTAGATTCCATAATAAACAGTATCCACTGGGAGAGAAAGGGGGACCCAAAGAATAGAATGGTTGTATTACTGATCCAGTCTGATTTCAACATACATTGTCATTTTATGTCCCGTTTTTATTTTGTAAGGTGCCCAGAGCTTCAGCAATTGGGCGAGTTACAAATAAATGCGTACTTACTACATGCCAGGGATACAGGGCAGAATCAAGGATAAAGGAAGTTCTAAGGTGGATGGTGGAAAGCCTCACTTGGTCATCCACCTGGGAACGAATAATTCAGCAGATGAGGTGGGGTGGTGCATAACAGGTTAAGAGTTAGCAAAGAACTGAAGGGATGCAGGGAGCTCTCTGGCCTTTTCAGAGGCAATTCTTGTCCCCTGAACTAGAAGTCAGAAAGATAAGGATTGAGGAGTTTAGGGATTGGCTGAGGAGCTGGTACAAGATGGACGGGTTTCATTGTATTGGGGTTGGGGAGGCAAGTGGTCGGACAAGCAGCTTGATTTGGCAAACAGGCTGCACTTCAACTGGGCAGGATTGTAAGTCCTCAGGAACAAGATTAAGGAATACACAGAAATAGAGTTTAATCTGGGGGGAGAAGAGGTGGGTCAGCAGGCACAAAAATTTCAGGACAAGGTGGTCTATGAACACACACACACACACACACACACACACACACACACACACACACACACACACACACACACACGAGGAAGAAGCAATCAGGGAGGGAGGGTGAAGGAACAGCATCGCAGCACAGGGGAACTCAAGGAGTATAGGGATAGGCAGGCCAAGAAAGATACAGGAGGGGGGCCAACGTGGCTAGGAGGGTGAGGTGCTGGACGTCACACCCCGCGCCACGCCAGTGACCCAGGTTCAGGAGCGAGCTTGGGGTCAGCGGGGAGAGGATTGGGCACCTGCAGGTTACTTTCCTCACTTGGGGAGGACCTGGGGATGTCTGGCACTGCAGCAACTCCCAGTGGAGGCTGAATGCCGTAACAGCGCTAAACAGCACATTCATTGCATGGTTGATACTGGCAGGGTAGCCGTGCACTGTAAGCATCAAGATGTGCACCACGCACGGGGGTGGGTGGGTATACACAAGGAAAAACCCTCCCACCCCAGATAGGCAACAGCCCAGTCTCCTCAGGCCATAAGGGCCCCCGGAGATTCCGTAACAACTTTGAAGATGGCAGGTATCACAGCAGCAGTAGAGCGAGAAGGTGAGCAAAGCAGCCCGAGAGTGTTCCAGGGAATGGGAGTGATAGAAAAAAAAAAAAAAAAAAAAAAAAGAGAGAAGGATACAGCAACAAGACGGGGGAGGCGCCACTCAATGCTCGCACTCTACATGACAGACATACAGGATCTCTTAAGGGAATGCAGACGTAACAGCAGTTACAGAGACCCGGGCTACAGCACACCACGACTGGGACCCTCTCGATCCTGGGGTACAACCTGTACAGAAGGGATAAAGTGTTAGACAAAAAGGGAGGGGTGGCAGCATACATCAGAGAGGGGATAACATCCACTAGGGAGGAGAATGAG